>OY720630.1:19867503-21301503 GCA_963170105.1 Cantharis lateralis | reverse complement strand
CCCATAGGATCATACCTAAATAAAAGCTTTTATTCAAAAAGTAAAGTTTTTTTTTCTTGTAAAACAAATTTAATTACTTGTTTGAACAACTGAAAATCAAGGACAAGTCCTTTTAAGTGAACATTTGCCATGAATAACTTAGTAGTACTAACTTTTCTTACAATACAAGCACTGAAAAACAAGAAAACTAATATCAATCTGCCACTAATTACATATTCCAAGCAAAATAGGTAAATAAAATTATAATTGTTCAAGGCTAGTTAATGCCAAGCTTAAGTCAAAATAATGATCAACTAACTAATTAATAATTTAAGCAATTAAACTAACCCGATTTAAATTCCAGTGACGAAATGCGAGAGTCCATAGATTTAAGTGGATATGTTTACACAAAGTTTCAAAACAAATATTATAATAGATACAGTCCAGTTCAAAACCCATGCTAAAAACATTTAACAACGGATTATGCAATCCTCAAGACATTTTTGCGTAAACTAACACATGGTATATTACTAAATAACAACAAGGAACAAACTAACTCTTATGTAAAAATTATAGATAACATTCACTCTGGGATTGGTCAATTTGATGCGAAGAATAAAGGAATTTCAAATCAAAATCGTAGTTAAAAAATTTTAACGAGTTAGTTTTTTGAAAAATATACTTAGATAAAAAAAATTCAATTCGTTCAATCAAGGTACGTAGCAATGAATCAAGCGGCAAATGAGTTTTTCAAATGAGTTTGAAAAGTTTTTTCGGATAATGAAAAATGTGTTGATGTCAGGCCGTCTTTCAAAACAATCACATAATTTTGTTTATAACTGAAACAGGAAAGTGACAATTTTCATCGATCATTAAAGATCTAGATGTTTCAAATTTTCAATTAAATTATCTTTAGGAAATTGTTCGATTGCTCCAGAACAATATTAGTCAAATAAATATCTCACTAAAACATAACGTTTTCCGGTTTCCGGACGGTAAACGGCATCCGGTTGTCTCTGAATAAAAAACAGAAAAGACCACATAAAAATTTAAAATTTTTTTAACAATAGCTAATTGGGGAGATGCTAAAGATACTAAGGATGTCAGTCTTGTCAGTCCTGTACGCCATTGAGCAATACAACTTGAAAATTCTTTGTGTAGCTTCTTTGCGATATGTCCTGCTCAGTTTTACTTCATCATTGTTCTTCCTCTTACAACGTTGGTAACTCTTGTTCTCCTCTTCAATTTCGCATATCTACTCATATTTCTCAGGCTAATTTTTAAAATATTTATTTCATCATATATACTTTTTCTTATTCGAGTCAAAGTCTTAACATCATCAACTCAAAATATAGAATTCAAATTACAAAACTTAACTGCATAAAGAAGAAGAGAGGATATGGTAGAAAATTTCGATTGTCAATCTTTATAAAAAAAATTGATCCAGTTATCCAGAAAATCAATTTTTTTAAACAATAATTCTTCAATTTCTAGTTTAAAACTTTATATTTATAAAAGTGGACTTGTCGAACAATGTCCGCGGCGAGCATGTAGCGTGCGCTCAACTAGCGATACAATTGCGCTCATTTTCTTTACTAATGTAATGCGTTGTAATTTTTTATATGCTTTTCACACTTGATTACAATTTAATTCTTACCTTGATTTTTCAGAATAATTTTTTTATTGTTTCATATCGCGAACATCTGTTTCAAATTTTTCTTTTTGATTCATCTAAAATCACTTCACGTTTTTGCTAATTTTAATTTCCAATACACATTGTAAATTTAAAATAAAATGGGAACGATGAAACTTCGTTCCATGCGGTGCCTTGCAGGTGTGCAATTGATTATGCAAGAAATTGCGTTTCTTTAATAATTTTTCAAGAATAATTTTTAATTTTCTCACAGTTTTGTAATTATTAGAACGTCCAATCCAACCTCAAATGCAATTCTGCTACCGTTCAGATTAATCTCAAAACTCAATTTCTATAAACGTACGTTCAAACGTTGCGTTTATTTACGCAAATTTTAATAATTTACCACCAAATTTTATATTATGTTTATATAAAATTTTTATCCCAATTTGGACTCAAAAATCGGACGTATCTCCGTCCCTCTGGAGTGGGTTGTTGGGTTACCTTGTTGAAAATAAATTTGGTCCAACTTCTACGCTTCTTTCTTTCAAAGGTACGATAGAAAACCCTTAAATATTTTTTTGAGGTTTTCTTATGAGGTGAGGATAAATAAAATCGGCCCAACGGTTACTTCACAATTTAATTTAGAAAATCGACTTTTTGATGAAAATTTTACAAGTTTACCTTCATGTTAGCATTAAATAGCCATTCTCTTGCCGGTAGGTGTGCTCTACTAGGGTCTTAGCATTCCGAATTTAGGTGGGCAGAGAGCGTGTTCATTCAAGTGCATGCCATGGCAGTGATCGTTCTAGTTTCTGCATTTTCGAGTGCATTTGCAATCCGGTGTTTGTAACAATTTGCACAAGGTTTTCACTGTTCTTGAAATTGGCAAACTTCTGATCTCAGCCTTCAAATTTCGTCATTTGTCGAGTTCCGTGCCCTCTGGGGAATGCTTTTAATGAATTTAGCGCCTGTCAAAACGGCTCAGAGCGCTTGAAGCGAGGCGGAGCCTGGCGAAAGTTGACGGCATTTAACTTATCAATGATCTCGCACCGAAATGTGTTTCTACATTATTTGCACACCAGGAGGTGAGAGCGGTCGATATATAAAAAGCCATATCATTCCGCATGTCACCTCCAATTTGTTCATTTTTAGTTACCAACCTAAAAAAATTGGGAGGTTATGGGAGAATAACGGGTCAGTAAGGGCCCATACCTTAGGCTAGGGAGTAGCACGTTAACCTAGCCCACGATTTAAAAAAATTTTTTAATGACATTATGGTAGAAATAGGCGTAAATTACCAATATTATAAACATTAAATTTTATGGATTATTCAAAAATAAGGTCAAAAATTAAGAAAAACTGACAAATACTGGAAGTTACCATTTAATTGGATAACACCATAAACTTAGCTCCGACCATCCAAAAGTTGATGTCTTGCAATTGCGATCGAAGTACACCGGTTTTTATTACAACTACAGGGTTTTCTATTATTGTAGTACTCATACGGGATGGATCCGACATTTGCCGTAATTGCGTTTGTCGAAACTGACTTTCAGCCCTCTCACTTCGTTCGAGCGCTCCAAGCCGTTTTATCAGACACCATATTTATTAAAATAATCCCTGAGGCCCGGCAGAACTCGAAAATTACAAATTCGTTTCAAACTCGACTGAGGTGCGCTCCCATTCATACCGTCAACAGAATGTCACTGGAATGTAGTTTTTTTTGCAAAAATCGATTTTCAAATTCGATTATTTCGAAATTTCAAGGAAAAATTTATGTTGATCCATAGTTCAATCGCTTCATTTATTTATCAGTAATGCACCTCTGAATGGTCTATGTTTTGAGTACTTAAAATCATAAAAATTAGAAATAATAATAAATATAATGATTATTATTATAATTCCCAATTAGTATGAGTTACAAAACAATCAAATTCCATACTAATTATAAATTAAAGGGTGATATAGGTCGAAAAGGTCGATAGATTTCCTGATTTCCTAATATTATCCTATATACTATAAATTACTATGTTCGTCATTCTTGAGGCAATAAATACTTCACATTAGTAAATTTTAGATTTACTACTACAAGAGAGTAACGGGTCAGTGCGGCCTTCAGGCCGCACAGCCTAGGCAATCAAGTTATATTATGAAGAAAATTCTAAGAAAATTTGCATTAACCTATTTCCACATGTAGACTTAGGAGATGGGCGGAGTTGAACTAATGGCAACAGCCAATACAGCAACCGCTTTCAATTTATTGTAGTTTTTGGGCATTTTTACCCGAATTTATGGATGATCCATAAATTTTGATGTTTATATTAACTAATAAACTACCACAATTTCATTAGAAAATTTTTTAATTTGTGGGCCCGGTTGTCGTCCTACTCCCCATTCGTTTTATATGTACATTTTAGGCTTATTTACGATTTTCGTTTATTTCGTATCTCTTATTGATGTATTTGTTTTTCTTTGTGTTAGGAATACCTTTAGTATCGATCTTGGCACCCTCATATCTGAAGTTCTTATTTTTGTTTAGTCTTCTTCGTTTCAGCTGTCGCTTCGGTGGAATAATATCAAAATCGGTCGAATTATAATTGCAGCGTCTACCTCTAATTTGATTAGACTTTTGATTATATACGACTGAAGATTCGAAACAAAAACAAATACAAAATAAAACGTATTGCATTATCGCCAATGCGGTTTAATTGAATTCTGAAGTTTCAGGTTTTTCAATTTTGTTTCTTAATTTCAAAATAGTCTTGAAGTGTTTTATTTTAAATTAATTTTCATTTTGCATTCTTTTCTCGACACCCCTACTTAGGTAAGCGGGTGATATTACAAGGAAATTTCGGAAAATTAAAATCGAGACCATTGATTGTACTAAAATTCGTAAGTCAGCAGTTATTGTGGTATTGGTAGCTCTTACGAATAAATGGAATCGATTAATCTACGAAGATTGTATCTTTAATTATTAAAGACATTTAATTAAAATTCGAATGGATTGTGTAAAAGTATAATAAATAAATCCGAAATGTTACTTTTAATTTAATAAAAGTGTTTAAAATTTTGACTGAATATCAAGTTATGTAGTCTTTGTAATGATAAATTATTGTATACGCGATATAAGTTGTTTTTAATCTGGCTTTTGAGCTAGTCCTGCATTGTCTGTCTGTTAGCCGTAATGGAAAAAGTTCGTCAACTATAGCGGGAAACTTGCATGGATTATCAACGTTCAACATTATAGGACAGCTCAATCGTGTTCCAAGGAGATATAAGAACCTGGTAACGAAACTTCAACATTAATTATGCCTCGGTTAAATATCGGCGAACTAATATAAGAAAACTACTAATGAAACTAAGCGGGTCATGGAATAAGTGAAAATCTACCCATAATCCTTAATATTGGAATCGAATCAAACCAACTTGCTCTCCTTCACCCATGCTGATTAAGTTGAAGTGTTTTGGAATCCTGTTTTTTACATTAAAAAAATTTAAGACAAATTTACGTTAATATTGATAATCGATGCGCACGAAGAAAAGAGAAAAGACAAATTCGAAACAACTTTACGAACTATTTAACTTGGCGAGGATTTGAAAAATCAAGTTGTGTTATTAAGAAGTTTTCCGTTGTCCTGATGAAGATTGACTTCTGTCGAAATCAAAAACGTACTTTTAAATTACTTTTTTTTCATAAATTAAAAACATAATTTTGTGGCAATAAGTGAAGTTTAAAAATTACATAAACAAGCGAACAATAAAAATTACAAAGTTTCTTTCAAACTCGACGTAGCGAAAAATGAATAAAATATTTTCTGAGTTTTAGAATTGTGTAGTAAAAGAGCAAAGAAGATAAAGAAATTTGAGGCAAGAAATGTGGAAATTATTCATAGGCTTTATTCTAGTAGAGGTGCGGGATTCCAACGAGCCATCAAAGTCTTTTTATTTCTCTTTGCTATCATTTGTCAAAGCGTTTCCCAGACTTGATGTACCCAAATGAAATTGCCCAATTCACAATCTGGTGAACAACGACACAATCAGTAAGCAGTAATAAACTTAATATTAAAATTTAGTTTTGTGTACAATATGAAATTAAGAATTTCCTTCCACTGAGCAATTAAAAATTGAGCGCTATACCTATATCTTATTAATATTATCTTGGTAAGTTAATAAATAGCTAGGAACACACCTTTTTGTTTAATGTAATGTATTTACATATATTCCAACATGTTTAATTACAAAGAAGCTCCGTGTTACTGTGATTTATATGTTATAACGCATGCAGAATAACTAATAAGCATTTTCACCAAAACGAGAAGAGAGCTTGAGTTAAGCCGCGTCCGCAATTGGGCAACCACATTATAAACACCCGGTGCAACTACAGCATATCTCCCCCGCAATAATAATAAAATCGTTCTCCTTTGGCTTAACAAAATATCATCTTCTACTTTTTTTAAATAGTTGCCCACTTAAATCATATATTATGTCAATTCAATCTGTTTACGTATATTAAAGACTACTAACTTTCAGAGAACATTTTCTTAAAATTACTCCCAAAATTAAATTTCCATGCTTCATTCCATAATATTAATTATCAATTAAAACTTATAAAGTACATTAGCTTTTTTAAATTAAAAAAATTAAACACTTTCATTTTAATTGAAAATAACAAATCAAAAAATGTATTTTGCGTCTAAAGATTAATTCCCAATTTTTATTTCACAATTAAAAGATCGCTATTACAATTTTACATCACAGCTTTGCTTTTAAAATTTTCAAACTTGCATTTATGCTGCAGTGCAGTATGCAACATACATACACCGGTAGGCCAGGAAGCGAAAAACCGCAGTTCTATTCCTGGCTAAGCTGGATACCTGCTATGATACAATTGCAAAGCAAACCAGAGAGGAAAGGATTGATCCTCCTCGGAAAACACGGAGGAGGAAAACAGGTAGCTATATTCCGAACGAAATGAAAGCTTAATTGTCTTATTGCATTTTTAAATTCAAAATTAGTTAATTTAGTTCGTAAGAAGCGGAGTTTTGTTTCTAAATATTTTAAAAGATAAAATATTTGTTACCTCAGAATTTTATATATTGCACCTATTCCTGTAAACAAACTTTCGTTTATCGCTACCAAGGTACGCATTTGTCTTTAGAGCATTTACAAAATCAAAATGATTTTTATTTACTGTCTCGGTGTTCTACCTTTCAATTCCAACCATGTTCATCTACCTCCAAATTCTTATACTCAATTTCCGTTCTCGCTATTGTTGTTTCTTTCCTTAGTATTTCGGTATCTATTTTTATGTTCTATTTTTTTATGACAATTTGTTATCTTAATACATAAAATGCATTTATAACTTGTTAAGTTCTTATCCCTAATAATAGGTTTTCATTTTATTGCCTTTTTTATTAATTTTACTACTACTAAACAGAATTTAACTAACAAAATAATTTCAAAGTTTTAAAGGATCTACTACTAATTGGGTAATTCGTATTTTATGACATTTATTCGGAAAAAGTATTTGACCATTTCATAGATAAAAACTAGTTTACAACACATCATTCGTCACAAATTACGACACAAACAACCAATAGTTATCCACATTTTACCAGTAACATTCCCCTCATTAAGCCTTATATTGGTGAAACAAACATAGATCAGGTATCGACGATTCGGCACCGCCGATTCGGAGCCTAGCCGAGTGGACGTCAGAACATCTCGTTCTGAATCATTTCATTTGTTCATTGTTAAAATATTCATCATTTAAATATTCTCTAGGGTCAAAAAAACCCTCAAGTAGTCACCCCCTCAAACACATTCTTAAATGGAATCTATAAATGTATACAATTCAACTAATAAGTTGAATGTATTCCTTCACGCTAGCTCAAATGCGACAAAACAAAAATCGCTGGTTCTACTGACAATTACAAATTATGATTCAAAAATTATAAATTATAAATCAAAGAAACCTCTTCAAATTATTGAAATTATTTGCAGATTGAACCAATTAAAAAATTTAAAAAGAAAGGAAACAGCATTTAGCTCAGTTATTGCTGTAGCTAAATGACGATTTCCGATCTTGAAATTAAATTGGTCCGTAAATATGTGGACTCAAAGAAATTACCAAATTTAGGTTTTCAAAAATTACTGCTACCCTGAAAATTCGTGGAATTCGCGATTCTTCGCAAGAAATCTATTGTAGAAGAACATTTCAATTTTTCCTAGAATTTAAACAATCTGGGAAAAATTGAATCACTTGTTAATTCCTAAAAAAGGCCGTCTTCTCACTGTCAAAATCTGTATTAACTTGCTTGTTATCTAAATCGAGCAAATGCGGTTACAAATTCAAAATACAAAATATAGGGCATCGTCAAAAATTTTATGATAAATTCAAAATTTTGTTTTTTACAATAAAAATGATGATCAGTTACATCCCGTTCATGAAACAATGCAAACGCCATCTTCAAAAAAAAGCGAAATTTTCTGACTCTTCAGTTTTTGCCAAATAGCGGTCAACGTAAGCGGCTGAGAGAAAATGTATGCCATATCTTTGTGAAGTAGATTAAATTTGATACGATTTCAGACCAAAAAGAGTTTTCTAGCTCCAGTGTTTTCCAAGTTACAACCTTTCAAAAATCAGCAAAATTACCCAAAATGCAATTTAAAAATTCAGTAATTCTACGTTTACTCTAGTTTGAAAGTTATTATACAGGTTTTTACCGTAGGAATCGCAATTTAGAAGATACAGGGTGAAAAGTGGCTTATTTTGGAAATTTTGCTAGTTTTTTAAGAGCTGTAACCAAAGGCTGTAGCATAAATTTTCTTTTAAAAAGACGGTTACTTTGACCGCTATTTGGTAAAAACTGAAAAGTCAGAAAATTTTTCTATTTTTAGAAGATGGGGGCGACCGCGGCAAAAATTTTGCTTGCTTTATTTATTGTTACTTTGTATTATATTTATAGCCGAACTTAAACCAACAATTTATGATTTCTGACACGGAGAGAAAAGTTTGTATATTTATATAGGGGAAAGGTGGGGGTTTGGGATTACTACATAAAATTTAATATAAATAAATATACAACTAATTGTTGGAATTTCTACCCGTATTTTTAAAATCTGATGGTGATGATATTGTTTATTTGGGTTTACAAATCTATAAATATACGAAAAATATTCCAAAAGTGGCAAATTTTGCCTAAAACGCCAAAAATCAAAGATCTGGAAAATATGTTTAGGTTGTTTTCTAACTTTGACAAAGTGGACCTACCTGTAAAAAAAGGAAAAATATATTAACATTTATTTTGTGTCAGTTCATGTTTCTAAACAAACGTACCTTTATCCCTGTAGTCTTGCCGCAATAATCGCGTCTTTTCTCCAATTCCTTCCTAGGACACCAAACATATGTTTTTGTACTTGCACAATTTTTATACGGCCACGAAAAAAGAATTAATGAACACTGACTACTACTATTAAAACCAAGATTTAAATAAAAAATGAATCGCGACTATTTAAAGCTTCTATTAAGTTTTCCGCAAAATTTCGTACTCGACACATCACTTCCGACCGCGGAAACCGATCGAAAATTACGATTATAGCATACACGAATCCCGCAGAAGTTATCAGTAATTGAAAAGATTAAATTTCAAGATTACTATATGTAGAAGTTTCACAAAAAATTGCTAATCTCCTGAAAAGTTAAGACGTGGAAGGGTAATAATTGTAAGAGACCTCAGTTGTTCCTAATATGGGATAGAGCAGTCCAAATCAAACATCTAAAATCAAATACCTGGAAAATAAGCGTTAAGGTAAGATATGGAAAAACTAAACTTTCCTTACCTTATCAGTTCACTAACACAGTTTACATTTAAATAAAAATGTAGTTTTCACTCAATCTCACTGTAATTCACTGCTACATCACTTGAAAAAAGAATTATGCACTAACCTTAATCGTTGACAAACCCACGACGTGGACCCTACCTATGAAGAAAAAAAGAAATTTATTAATATTTCTTTAATTCAGTTTGTGTTGTCAATCAAACTTACCTTTATCACAGAAGTCCTGCCGCAATAGTCGTCATTTGTCGTCCAATTCCATCTTAGGACACCAAACAAAAGTTTAAACACTCGCACAATTTTTTAGCGAACACGAAATAATAAAATTTTAATGAACACTGATCACTACTGTTATAACCAAGATTTAAATCAAAAATAAATCGCGATTATTTAAAGCTTCTATGAAGCCTTTCAGCAAAATTTCGTACTCGACACCGCACACTCCCGACCGCGGAAACCGCCCGAAAATTTCGATTTTCCCGCTTCGAGTATCCCGCACAAGTTATCTGTAATTGAAAAAATTAAAGGTTAAGATTAGTGTAAGTGGAAACTTCACAAAACAATGCGGCATCCTTGGAAAACAAAACCGACGATAGGTCATAATTGGAATATACCTTTACTTGCTCCTAATATGGAGCACCTAGAAAACAAGAGTTATGGCAATTGTCATCCATGTCATTCACAAAATTTTCTTTTCCATCCAAATGAATAATAACTTTTTGCTCACTTTCTTCGTTCTTGGAGTTTTTAAGAAAATCTGCCAATCGATTCAATGCTGACTAAATTTCTTTCTTCAAAATTACGCTGAATGTAGACAATGTTCACATCATGAAGCAAAGTCGCAAAGCCCGAATAGAATTCTGCAAAACAAAAATCTGTATTAAATTTTCTACATAGAAGAAAATTACCGGCAACCACAGTAGTTTTGATAGAAAATTAAAACTTGTAAAATTTAGTTTGTCGAAAAGCTGAGTCATTACAAAACTTTCGTAATCATGCAAAATAAAACATTTTATAACGCACCCGTATCCTATTTGCTAATATTCGAAAACTCGAATTTCTACTTTGATGGAGCAGGAACCACCAGCACTCGAATCCAATCCATCCTGACTGTTTCCAGAAGAATCCACCTCCATGACTAACACGAAACAAAATGTTAAATGTATCGTCACAAAATTACTAAGATGCCCAAATAAAATCTAGAATAAAATAATTTTGTTCAACTTGCACTATGTTTATTATTATATCGCACTTACAAAATTTTTGGACAAAAGTTGGAAATAATAAACACCCCAAGTATAAATTTTTGAAACAACACAATGTAGCTCTACGGTGTTTGCAACAAGAATGAGTAATTGATACCTAGTTAATTTTTGTTTCTAAAATTTTTTGTAATTTAAAAGTACATCATCAGTTGATAAGGTTTTTACACATGCGTTAAGCCGGAAGTGAAAAATATTAAAATCATTTGAATTTTGTTGCAACACATTTAAACAACTACAAGGTGAAAGTGAAAAATAAATTAACAATTTTCACTTTTCAACCATAGATAATCTGACGATCAATATAGTCCAGTCAAATTAGAGTCAAAAAACCCAAATAGATGCATTCATTCCGGTAGAGCTATATTTTTTATATGTTGAATTGATTGATGCCCAGATAGTAGATTTCTAGTAGTTTTCCAACAAAAATCAGCAAAATTTTCCAACATTGGGAAATTTGAAAATTCAGTAATTCTACGATAACACTAGTTTGAAAATTGTTATACAGGTTTTTATCATAGTAGTCGAAATTTAGGTACGGAGTAAAACGTGGCTGAAATTTTCAAATTTCTCAATTTTGGGAAATTTTGCGGATTTTTAAAGAGCTGTAACTTAAGACTGTAACTCGGAAACTATCCTAGAGCTAGAAAACTCTTACGTTGATTGCTATTTGGCAAAAACTGAAAAAAGTGATAAAAGTTTGATGTTTTTTGAAGATCGCGGCGCTCGCGGTAAAAATTTTTATTGGGAAGCTGCTGGAAATAAATTCGGGAATCAACCCGTAGAACAGGTAGCTCTACCGGAATTAATGTACATATTTTCACTATTTTGACTAGAGTACAGGAAATCACTTTATTTTTGGAATACAATATTTCTACAAAATTAATGGTATAAGCAAGTGAATCCGCCTCGAACATGCCCGATACGACACGTACGCTAATTTGCGAGCTGCCCCCGAAACCAGTATTTTTGGCCGAAACTGAATCTTGGATCGGTCACTAGTGCTTATATTAGTTGCCCGAATCTTCATTTGTCCAATAGAAGTACATTGTTTTTTTTATAGAGTGGACTAGAAGGTGAATATCTTTTTAAGGTGTACTGTTGCTCCCTCACCACAATAGTAACGTCCGCCACTGGAACTAGGTCGTTGTGGTGGTTATTATATTATTTCATTTGTTACCTAACTACTTTAGCATTGATTGATTTAAATAATATTTGTTTGAATAAATTATATTACAATACAAATCGTTACTTTCCTAAAGATTTACTTTTGTGTTTTTAGATACTTGGCCATTAAATTGGTCATCACAAAAAAAATCAACTGTCATTTGCAAGAATTACGTCGCTTGGCTTTCTTTTAATTACTGTATTTATAATGTCGCGCCTTTACAATACTTATTATTCTTTAGGATTATTCTGTGAATCAACTACATTCTATTGAACAATGAATATGCCATTAAAAATTTTAATAAAACAACTTAAAATAAATAATCATGCTGAAATCAGTTGGCGTCTGGTTGTAAGCTTTTTTATTCTATTCAAATTTTGAGATACACAAGCCCTGATAATTATAAAAAAAAGTATCAAGGTACCAAAGAGTCACAGGTTAAAAGAACTTTATTTTTTAACGTCTGTTTTCGGAAGACAATGGCAAACCACCGAAGTGTAATCTGTTACGAAAACCTAGCAGGAAATAATAATTGACACATACATGACATACTGTATGGTTGGATGACACCCGAAAAAAAAGGTTTGCATATAGTAAACCCCGTCCATAAAAGGAATTTATTAACATAAGGTTTCAGTTTGTACATTGCTACGATAGTTGTTGCGTCTAAAAATTTTCACTATTTTTAGACAAACATTTACTATAAACAACAGATATAGGAAAATAACAAAAAAATAAGGTAAATAAATGTTCACTTATAAAAAAAGATCCTTATAGTAGATAGATGTCTAAAGGTACGGGTCCAAAAGAGCAGGAACTTCTGTTTTTTAGCAAAACTCATAAACCAGCTCATTTGAAAAATAAACATCCCTATAGTAAGACAGATGTTAATAGATACGAGTCTAGAAAGACAGGAATACCTGTTTTTAAGTAAAATTCGGATATAATTACTGAAATTCAATTTTTGAGATTCCAAAATATTTGTGTCGTGGTTTGCAATTCACGTTAGGCAGGACGATCTATTTGTAGGTAATTGCTAAAGAAAACATGTTGTTTTTTAACTGGTTGATATGTTTTTTATTTGTTGTTACAGATGTAACGAAAAATATGTTTCTGGTATGAATATAAGTAAAGTGGTAATACATTATCTTCTCTTTCCTTTTATATATCGTATATTTCTGCTTTATAAACTTTTGCTATTGCAGCCAAGAATTTTATATTATTATACAGAGTGTTTACAAATTGAGTAAAACATATGTTACGGTAAAGTTATGCGAATTATAATCACCTTCGATCGATAATGTTATGCAATGTTATTGCATAAATTAGTCAAGTTATTTCGGTAGATTAAGTCACGTTCGTCCAAATAGATTATCATAGTATTACATTGTATTGCTAAACAAACTATCATCTAAAGTTTTCGGTTTCTAATGGAATAAAACAATATTGCACGTACTGCATAATCTCGCGTATACACGTAATTTAAAATACATTGTACTCCGATATACAAGCAGAATACTTTGTCAAAGTTATGAAAACTAAAATCTATAAAAAAAAAATTGTTGATTCATAGCAGGTTCAATGAAAGTTTAAAATAAAACAATCTTAAAGAAGCGGTAAGCTTCCTTGATTTTTTTAAACTTCATTAACTATTAGTTTGAAAAATTATCTCTTACCACAATGTACATTGTAATTTTTATTATATCTCATTTAAAAAACTCATTAAAGAACTTATTATCATATTATGAAAGATTTCTCAGAACAATCACATTTTTGCTTTTGTTAAAAGTCTAAAACTTAAGAAGTTAATAATATTTTAATGAAATTTTTGTATTCTCATTAAAAAGATAGTCAATTGTTACATTGATTATTTTACCGGAATCGGTACTTAAACCACTGCCTGAACTACCAAAATTGAATGGATGAAATATGAAATCCAGTACCAGTGGTACCAACTACATTACAAAATTGCTATACGATTACTAATTAATTGTTAACTTTTGCCAACTCAATTTTCAAATGTAAACTAAATGAAATATTAAACCAAATTTAACATAAATTCCAAGTCGAGTAAGTTGTGTTATTAAATATGACGTACTTAAAGTTGCAAATTCTTGTTCAAAAACAGAATAATATCTTCATAACTTCAAAGGAAACATGAAAAATACATTAAAACAATTGATACATCAAATTGTTTTATAATTTGTTACTTTTGGAACACACCATATTTTTGTTCTGTAACTGTAATACTAATTCATTCCCTCAACAATAAGTATTTATCATAATTAAATTGAAAATTTAATTTACGAAACGTATTTATTAAATAAAATTCTAAGATACAATATTTTTTATTAAATTTCTTTCAAATAGAGATTTAATTGAAATTTAAAAGACAATTAATAAGATCGATAAAAACTTTTTTGTTTCCAATTTTCACACTTTTTTAATAAAAATTTATATAATTTCTAATAGAAACTTTGTAAATTGGTATTTTCATAATACGAAATGTTACATTTTTAAATTATATTTAAATTTTCTGTTTATTCGTATTTCAATACTTCTATGTTGTGTACCTATAATAATATATTGTATTTTCATTATTTCCATCATATATTCCGGCCCAGTTCTTTTACGGTCGTTCCACATTTCCGAGACCTTGGTTTGAAATTTTTTGTATGTTTGTGTGGGTATTTCAGTCGATATAAAATACTATACTTTTTTTTCACTTTAAATTCAAGTTGAACTTGTGACAACAAACCGAACCTTAACGTGATAGAGATATTCTATTATCTCCTGCGAATAGCTTCCCGTTGGAAAGGTCAAGTTGAATGTTATTGACCTTATTGGATGGTTCCACGAGGCTGTAGGCCGAACCACTATTAAGAATGACAACAATCTCAGAAAAGCCAATGCTAATAATAAATAATTAATATTAATAATTATTATTTGATAATAATTATAATTACATAATATTACATTCTTGCCGTCGCGTCATAGAAATTGTAAATATGTCTGGAATTTAAAATCACTAACTGACCTAGTTAGTATATCGCGTTACCAATTGTAGAAAAATACCTGAACTGAATGCAAGCATTAAATAGCTTGCTCAAGTACAGCACTCCGCCCTAATTATTACAATCTGTTAATCTTTAATAATACAAAACACTTGAAGTTAATATGTAACATATATGTACGTATAAGAGAGTTGCTTATTGGCTTACTCCTTTAAAGTTTACACATTTATTTTCTAACAAACATGATATTGCATTTCTTCAGGTCTCTTGCGATTTAATTGTATAGCAAGACACCTCCATAGAAAAAGACGATTCCAAGCTAACTAGCGGAGTTCGTATAAGTTTATTTATCAATAAAAAAGAAAGTCTGGAGTCACAATTAGAGTAAATTAATGAGCACGACACAAAGTAACACCGTCGAGGTCTTTGTGAAATCCAACCATAGTTCATATTTATATAAAATCAATGAGGTTTTGATTTTTCGCTGCTTAGCGATTGGTTAGCCATTTTACAAGTTTTACATATTGACATAATAATTATATGTAACAAATTGTTCGATCTCTACCGATATTTGAAAACATAAATATTCATTGTGTTTTTTATTCGGAGGAGTTAAACTTCCTGGGATACTTTTTTTCAGAACCGCGCTCTTGCTTCCGCGAGAAATCGGTTAGTTCAAAGATCTGTTAGGGCTCATTGCACGAAGAGAAAGCTGAGTATTCAATGTGTAGAAAATTAATAACTAATGTAAAGGAATATATTTTACATTAACACTTTTCCTTTAAGTTATACATTTAAGTAGTACCAATAAATGATATGTGTCGGGGACAACAATCTAGTAAGGTCTCATTTTAGGGATGGTCTCGTATTAGGTGGCTTTACCCTATATTATGTAGAATTACAATTATTCGATCCTGCGTTTCTAGTCGTCGCGTAGCCTTCCTATTATGGCAAACTCTAATATATAACAGTTGCATTTCTTGAAATTATCGATTCTTTAAGCTTTTCTTGCACACTTATAAATCGTTGGATAATTACCAAACGTTGTGTAAGTGTTTGTTTTGCCACGATCAATTATCAGTGTAAACTAAAAATATTTGTATAAAAATACTCAATAAGCTTAAAGTAATTTTAAACATACCAAGAGCGCCACTAAATTGTTTAGTGGCTAACTAAGAATAGTAACTATTTAACTCGACTATGCATACATTTTGCTTAGTTGGCTACTATCAACGATACTAGTAGCGTGTTAGTAGCTATTTAGTTGCCTATGCATAAGACTTATGTCTAATGAATTTTAAATTGGATTTTTAGAACAAGGATTATTTTAAACATAAGTGGACGTTATAAGAGAATACTACAACAGGTATGGAAATCATTACATAATGATAATGATATAATGGCAATAATCATTTCTGTCATTTAAATATTTTTCAAATGGTTCCCCATTCCCATCTCTAGTGCTTTCAACCAAATGGACACGTAATTGCGCACATAAAAATTTCTTGAATATTTTATTTGCAAGATTTATTTTCATTGACTCTGCTACTGCTTTATGATTGTATACCCAGTGCTCGTATGAATAACTACTTTCAAACAAAGAGGTTAATAAAACCATTAAAACATTTGTAAATAAATATGACTTAAATTCTTTAAACTGTTTTGCTACAAATCCCCGTAAAATGGTGAAATTGAAACAGATTATATTTTCGAAGTTTAATCAAGTTTTTAACAGATGAGCAAACTGTTTTTTTTAGAAAAAATTTTCCGTAAGATTTTAGCAATTCTAAAAATAGAAGTATGGTTTTTGAACCGCAAAAGTTGGTAATTTAATTTTTGTGGGTTATCTCTTAAAAATTTATTAATTTTGATTAGGCGTAAAAACGTAAATAGCTTGCCATTCAAGCGTCATTACAATGACAAATGTAAAATTTAGCTCCCGAAAATCATAAAACAAATTAATATTTAAATGGTTTTATAATTTGTAATAATGAAAACTTATAATGAAGTGGTGGGGTTATGAAGAATGCAGACGTAATTACGTTTTTGCTAAACATAGAGATTTAAATATCTATTTATAATTTTAATTAGTTATATTAATGTAAAAAATGAAAGCGAAATGCCTTTTATTAAAATGCTTTACAAAGAGTAACACTCGTGCAGCCCGAAGCACGGAAATCCATTTGAAATAACAAACTTTCATGGGTTTCCTGCGGAAGGAAAGCATCGTAACAATGAATCCTGTATAAGATCAGATAAACGCTCATCAACAATAAAAACATTCAAAGTTAGCGATGAGGCAAGTTTAAGGGAAGTTTTTATGGGATTCACCGGCTGTTCGGTCACTAGTGGTCGTCACAAAACATGTTTAGTTTGTACATACATTTACAAGACGAATGTACATTATTGATTGAAATAGCTTGTAAGCCTATCAGGTTCAAAGTGCCACAATTACACAGCCATATAACACAACTATCCAAAATGACGAGTAAAATAAATTAACAAACATAAAATTATCCTACTTCGCAAGGATAAATCTTAAAAATATATCACTAAAAACATTCAGAAATATTTACACCGTCGTGTTGTATAATGAGATTAAGAAACTTTTTATAACATTCGTCAGCTGTTCAGGCACGAGTTGGTTTGTTTGAGAGACACGTGCAAAATTTTATAGTACCTACGATAGAAAATAAAGCAGAAATCAATTTATTGATTACAGCAGGCGTGGAATGGTTTAGATGTTGGTTTGAAACAAACAAAATTTTCCGAATTAGTTCTGAAAATTTAATTAACTAAAAATGAAAAACCTAAGTAAAAACAAAATTCATATTTGCGGTTTACACATTTTGAGAAACTAAACGATACCGTACGGGAAAGACCAGCCTGCAATCCCCGACGTCGCGGCGTTAAGCGTGGAGGGAAATTTACTACCTTGTTTACCACTTATCCACGTTTACACACTTAGCCGAGGCGCATGAGAAAGCTTTGTTTTTCCTGGCTCTGAGCCCGGTATCACTGCCGCCAGCTAATCAGACAGAATTGTTATTTTGTCAGCATGTAGTTAACGCACAATCAATGTTTTTCTCATTTCATACATAATCAAAATCTGTAACTATTCAAAATAAAATTTTAAAATATTCTTTAAAATAAATTTTTTTTATTTATTAAAAACTCTCACATACTGTATTTTTATTACTTCCTGAAGTTATAATAATCAAACAATAACTCGATCAAGCGTTTAATTTTGTTTCCTACATTTGCACAAAACGAATCAAATCGATCTTTTACTTAATTCAATCCCTACAAGATTAAAAATATTACTTTTATCTCATTATGATAACTAAGTATCACTTTATTATGACTTTTTACGTTAGACAACGTTGCACTTTGTGCATCTAGTTACATAATATTTTTCATTACGCAACTAGTTATGTAATGATATTACATTACGCAACCAGCTATATTATATTATATTATTGTTTTTTCCTAGTTTTATGCAAGTGAAGATCAAAAAAACAGTGCCGTATATCGCATTACTGACACAAATTTGAGGTAGATGTTACAAATTTGACATGCGGCTAGAAATGCTTTTTATAGATTTTGAACGAGCCTTTGATAAGATAAGCAGAAAACAGTTAATAAAAGAAATGGAAAATATGAATATACCAAGCAAACTGATACGTCTAACGAACATAATAGAAACTATAGTAGAAATCATATAAAAAAGGTAAAAACAGAAAAATTTACAATTGATTCAGTTGCATTGCTGACGACGACGTAGTGATTATGGCAAGATCACATAAAAGCATACAAAAACGAAAGAGATGAAATAATAAAAGAGAGGATACTAAATAGCAGGAAATAGAACATACTGCGGCATCTAGAAACTCATGAAAAACAAAATTATAGGAAACAGAACAAAAATAGAATATAAGATCAATGGTGGAATATTGTCGCGTGAAGGGGGTAACCCCTTTAATCACACTTGGGGGTAGCTCAGTTGGTGGTGTAGCTCATAATAAAAACCAATAGACTTTATAAAAATAACTATATTAAAATAAAATAAGATAAACTGTACAAGCTTAAAATTAGCACTTACCCTAAAATTACAATCATCACCTTAGGGATGGAAAGATTGACCATCTTGGGGGCTAAGGGTTGCTGCGTGGTGTTCCAAAGTGGTTCACTCGCGAGACTCCTTTCGAGACTCTTGCGAGACTCATGCGAGACTAATTAATTATTTTTCCAATTACTTTGATCAATCCTTCCACACCCCTACTCTTATCTCGATCGACCCCGTCGATCGACATTTTCCGATATCGATCGTTTGGGGTCATCACCTTCTTATCAAATTGACACGCCTTGTGCCGGTAGCGGATATGTCACTTGTCACTGCCCTTATGGAATGTACCGAATATGGAAATTCTATACTTCCTTGCAATCGTTATTACAATTTAACTTAAGCTTTTACATTCTTGATTTATGATTATAAAATATTTTTATAAAAATGTAAGATTATTTTTTGAGTGTGACAATATGGGACGGAGATAGTGTGTCTCACAAAGAGAAACTGAGAATTTTCGAAAGGAAGATAATGAAAGAATACTCGGTTTAATAAGGATAGACGACAAACATTAGAAGAACAACAAATAATGAAATAGAGTAAAAATTGAAAGGAAAGAACATAACGAAGCATATGAAGGTAATGAGAATAATATGGATGGGACATGGGATAGCTCAAGAATAATCAACAGTATTATGAAATGATGGAAACCTGATACAGAAACAAGAAGAGACCAAGAGCAAAATGGAATAGCGAGGTAGTAAATGACCTAAGGTCTATGGGAGTGGAAGATTGGAAGGAGAAGAATAGGAAGATATAGAGAAAAAGTAGTTAAAGAAACAAAATCACATGAAAGTTTGTGAAAAGCTGAACAAAAAAGACAGTGAATATGGGGATTAATCCAGAAAATGAATTTGAAACCACCAAACGGTGCGGCTATATTCCGTAAGAAATGAAATACCAAAGAAGAAGAAGTAATTCTTGTCAGTTATAGTGTATTTTGTGTCAACTAGCACTTCTAGAGGGTCTAGAAGTATAATTTTGTGAGTCCTTGAATTTTGATTAAAATTTTGTAATTTTGAAATGCATTACTAAAAGATGATTTTTGATAACCTAAATGGGACAATTTGGTTTTTTGGAGGTAAATGAATGGTTTTGAAAGCAAACTGGTGATTTTGAGAAGACGATAAAAACAAAAATAAAATTATATTGAAATTAGATAAGGAATAAAATTATAATTGGAAATTGTTTGAATTTAACGGTAAGACTTACATAAAATAATTAAATTGGAAAATTGTAAAGGAACGTCGAAATCAAATTTGATACCAGTACAGACAGGTTAGTTTATCTTTTATTTTAACGTTCCCATTTAAAAATCTATATTTGAATTTAAAATTTAAGTTAGCCGGGCTTTGTATTTTTTCGAAAAATCCAATCGAAGAAAATTGGAACCGAGAAAAATACACAACAATTTGTTTCTCATATCTTATTTAGTAACATGGAATTTAAACGAAGTATTAATTATTCAAATAAGAAGTGTATAAAGTTAAAAAGTGACGATGTAACGTTACTAGATTATAAAATTTAAAATCCTAAATTTTCAATTTGGAAATCTTATAAAATACAAGAATTCGCTTGCCAAGTCCATCCAGTTCCTTGCATCCAGCTGATATAGGTAACATCTACTTTAATGATTTACAAAAAAAAATTATTAATGTTTAAAAGCAGTTGATCGTTTAAAAGCAGTTGATCGCACGTACTACTAGGTCAATTTTAGATATAGACAAATTGGATAAATATTCTACACAGATTTCCATACTTGAAAATCTTTTAACCCTCAAACCAGATTTTTGTCAACAACTGGAAAACAGTAAACAATATAGAAAATGTTTAAAACAGTTGTTGGGAACTTTTATTTTAACAATAAGTAAATAATAAATAATTGTTCTAATAAATTTGTTTTAGAAATTGAATTTTTTTAAGTACCTGAAAATTGTGCAACCAAAAAACTTGACGACAATAACAAAAATAATATAAATAATATAAAAAAAAAAAAAAATTCAGAAAATTATCAACTGATTAAACTTAGAATTTGTATTTAATATTTTGTAAATTTATTAAAATACACGAAAGTGTTCTGTTTAACAGGGTTTTTAAGAAAAAAAATAAGAAAGTAAAAATAGAACTTAGTATTTCCATCATTTTTTAAATTACTTTAACTCATAACTCGAAAACCGTTGATTTTAGACAATAAAAAGATCAGAACTAATTTTTAGATAATTTAACGCTTTAAAAAAAATTACTTAAGGATTTGTACTTAAAAATTAATAAATATGGTGCTATAGCAATTAGAAGGTAGAAATTAAAAATTTATAATTTTACACCAATGATATTTTACATACTCCGGGACCAAAATACTATATTAGCAAAATGCTACTGATTTACGCACAATTGTGTAAACTCTCTATTTATGTCTATAGATTTGTCAATAATCACGACTTACTGCAAAACAACCCCTAAATAGGAGTAAAAGAGGGACAAGGGTAGTAGCATCTTGCCCGCCAATGTATTCGGTATGACAATAGAGTTGTCTAGGCGTGTACTAAATTCAAGTTGGTAATCAGATATGCAATACTTTTCCTTTGTTAATCTCAGTAATGATACATATATATATAATAATTCACTTAGTATTCAAATGGTGCCAAATTATTAAATCTTGTTTATCTCAGGAAGCAGATTTTTACGCTCTTTTCAAAGAGACGTTTTTTTTAAGTTTTACATTTTTTGAAAGCCATTTTGTTTTCGAAACAATAAATTTTTGGCCTTTTCGTGAGAAAAAATTTGATTTTGTCCGTTAGGCAAATCCAACTGTTTAAAATACGTTGAGTATTTTGTTTTGGACAGTGCACATGTGCATATATTTGGATTTTCCAAATATCAAATATATTAAAAAAAATTAATTTTATATAATTTGAATAAAATAATATTGAATGAATAATAAAAAATTGTATAAATTAAAGAATTAAAAATATTAATATTAACGAGAGTTTTTTTGTAACAAATGAAGGATTTCTTTTGAATTATAAATATTAGGAAAAGTTTTTCAATATCAATGCAATTTTTTTGTTATTCAGATTATAGGACAGGTTATTTCAATTTTTTACCATTCTTTTGATTATCGATCGGTTTGCATCTTTTTTGTAGTCAAATTTCAATTTCGGCTTGTGCTGAATCATAATGAAACCTCAGATTTATAAAGTAAGCGAAGCAAAGAGAGGGATTTTGCTAGAAAAATGTAGTTAGTCTAAAAATGGTTTAATTAATAATTTAGAACATTTTATAGCGGTAGTAATATTTATTATTAATTTAAAATGAATAAGATTTGATGATTTAATCTGTATCTTGCTACTTACAGTAATTATTAATCAAAAACTATCTATCTCTGTCAAAACTGATTAATCTTTTCAAATTTAATCAGTATTGTTCACCATTTATATTCACATTTGATTATATAAAAGGGTTATCCAGATAATTTATAAATATCGCATATCATCAATTATCTTTTAGGACTGACTCTTACTTAGGTTCCTATATTACGTAACTAATCAATTATTATTTAAATTTTTTAATTCTTTTGTTCGAAAGCACTTTGTTTAATAAAAATATTACACCAGCGCACTTCATATTCATACCAGCACAGCCTAACTTTTTATATGCGAATTTTTATTAGAAGATTTTGTACTTTAGTCGGCTTCGCAATCTTTACCTCTCAAACTCAACAAGATGTTTGTCATCTTTTGGTTTTATTATGTTTTTAAATATTACCTTAATTAGACAAGCAATCCGAAAGAATGTTGATATTGAAACATTTTATTAATTATAGCTAGCCACATTTATTTTAAAATTAATAAACAATTATATTTCAAGTCCTCGATTATCATTCTCAGGTGGCTAATTGCTATACAATTTTCCGCATTATTATTTTTCTACAAATATATCGACCATAACAGCCTAACATGGGGATATGAACATTAGAGTTAATGACAAATTGCCTATAAAATATTTTTCGACATCTTCAAATATAACATAAAAAAGCGATTCAAGCAAATTATTTTAGGGATTTATTCAAGAATGGTATAAAAGTTTTCCGTTTGATTGTATGATTAAAGTTTAAGCATGTCTTTAAACATTTCAGAATATTTTCTAGTCTTCGTCAATTTTGTTATTTTAAATTGTTAGAATTTCAAAACTTTCCAAATTTAAAAGAAAACAATTTTTTTATATTAACTTTCAACGTATTTTTATAAATTGTGTATTCGCCCTTAAATTATTATTTTACAGCATTCAACAGGTTTAAATCAATAAGTATGTTGGAATGTCTTAACAAATTCAATTTTTTCCAAAAAATTAAGTTAGACTTTCATATTAAATTTAATTCTATACAGACTTTTTAAAAAAACTCAGCAAAAAATTACTCAAGTTGAAAAAACGAAAAGAACATGACTTCAATTTTTGTACCCAACATGTGAGCATAATATTATATCCTATTACTTTTATTATTATTCTATAATACTTAGATCATGTATATTTTTTATTCAAAAGTATAAAAAAAATTTCTTTCCTAATTTTTATCAATAAATTCGTAGATTCAAGTACTCACAAATAACCTAAGGGTATGTTCACGTTAACGAGCGATTACGAGCGAACAATCGCTCTTATCGCTCAAGATTGCTTTATTTCAGTTTGATTTGTCAAGAATTAAAAATGTGTATTAATTAGTTGGCTTTGCTGTGTAACACAATTAAAATGGATAAGTTTTTGAAATGCTATGCATAAAAACTATAAAATTAAAACTATAACCTAACAAACTAAATTTTTTAATTTATACCTAGTTATTGATTTTTACAATTTACAATAAATTAGGTAGGCATCGACCCTAGCACCCAAGCGGAATTTCCTGCGCAATTGTGACCTCGCGCGAAGGCTTGGCATTGCGGCCAGTTGAACGATTAAACAAATTGAGAAGCGTGGCCATACCGGACGTCATCCAGGAAGCGGAAGAAAGCGAACAATCAACACTCCGAGGGTCCGTTAGATCATCAATTGCCCCCAAGATCGGTCAGCCGAATAGCCAAAGACCACCTTAAGCCTTACTAGCTTCAAAACGTTCAACTGTTTACCGATGGTAACAAAGTTCACAGATGAGAAGCTTGTCACCGTCGAGCAAGCACACAACAGTCAAAATGACAGAATTTGGTCTGCTAATGCTCCAGGTTCTGCTGCTGCCGTATAACACCGTTGAAATTCGCAGTCTATGGTGGTCTGTGCTGGAATTTTCTCAACTGAGAAAACGCCATTGGTTTTTGTGGATCAGTAGGTGTAAATGAACCAAGAAGTTTACCGACGCGACATTCTCGAAGCCGTCGTCTTTCCATGGGTTCATCAAAATTTCGGCGATGCGAGATGGACGTTTCAACAAGATCCTGATCCAACACATTTTCAGGATTTCATCACATCTGCGGAATGGCCTCCCTACTCGCTGGATCTCAATCCGATGGATTACAGCATGTGGTCAATTTTTGAAGCCAGAGCCTGTGCGAAACCCTACAAAAATTTGGAGGCGTTAATGCAGTTGTTGTTCCGTGAGTGGGATCCGATATCTGAGAAAGAGCTTCGGAGCGTTGCTTTAACTTTCGGAAGCGTTTGACGTTGTGTATAGCAGTAAAAGGCGGACATTTCGAAACCAGTTACAGTAGAACTCCAATTATCCGAATCGCTTTCTGAATGTTCAATTATTTCTAAGTATAATGGATTTTAACTGTCCCACTTGTTATGAAACAATCACTGTCGAATCATCCGGACATTATTCAAAAATTAGTCTCAAACGATTTGTATGGATTCATGCACCATGGAAAAACTGCTAACTCAAATTTTTTTTTCTCTATTACAATTTTATTTGCTACGTAAATGGGAAAGTAAAAATATAAAATCGGAGGGAAATCCGGTAGTTTTTCCAAAATTTTCATAAATATTTTAAATATTTCAATAAGCGCTGAACTCTTTTAAAATATCCTTCGGGAGCAACCGAACTCGAAAATTACAGATCACGAAAGGCGGGATCTTGGTTTTCATTTTGAATTCGACCATAATTAACCGAATACAATTTAAAATAAATTACTACTCCCGACGGTTTCAAGTCAACTGAAGCGGGCTTCTCCCACAACAACAGGATCCTGCATCTATTTACGTCGAGCACACGTACCGCCAATAGAATGCGATTTTATTGCAGTCGTTATTTGAAGATGTGAAAAATACTGTTAAAAAATTGATTTTCAAAATTTAATTGTGAAGTAACCGGTGGACCTCAATCATTTTTCCTCACCTCATCGGAAAGCTCAGACTGTGATCTTTCAGAATATTCATAGGTTCTATTTCTTCCATGATTCTCATTCTCTATTTCTTTTTTTCTCTGGTGTAATTTACATGCTTGGATTGTATTTGTTATATATTGTCATGTATTTTTGCAAATTCTGATAAAAACTGATGCAAGTTAAGGGACCCCTATACAAATTATCAACGACATGCATAGGAACTTTTGGGAACCGGTGTCGTTTTAATTCAGAGATTATTACTTTGTGCTAGTTAGAATCGATTACTCTCCTCAAGTCGAGTTAAGCTGCCGAGATCTGCAATTGCTCGCCAATTCGCAGTAATGTTGCACCCATTTCTCTTAACGAAGCCCAGTTGTCTATTCGACAGTTAGATCAATTCTTCAATCTGCTCTTTTATATGCTTGCACTATAGTCTGGCGAGTACTGCGGCAATAGTGAGTAGCCTCAAGTTATGAGTTATTAAATGAGCCTTGAAATAACACTGTAACTCGATGAAAAGATTAGAGATTCGTAGAATTAAACTCTAACTACAAATGCCGACAACCACTTAAATTAGAAAAATATTCGATAGAATTCATTTATATATGAAACAAAACAAAAAGAAATGATATCAAAATAAAGTTAGTTCAACAAGGTGCACCGACTCGCTATTCGTCAATCATTGTACAAGGAGTCAAAATAGTTCGACAAACGTTACGTTGATGTCATCATTGGCATCTTCAAGCTGAAGTCACGTAGCTAACAAAGGTCAACTTCAAATGTTTAAAACTGATTTTGTTTATTGAACAAAATTGTATACTAAGAACTGATTTTCAATTCAAAAATAAATAATCAGCAATAAAATTCGATAAACATTTATATATATTTTTTTATCACAATATTACATTAACCTTATTGTGTATTATGCAATACGTAATACAGGCATAGATCGTATAATATATTCTGTAACCAATTTCATACGTATCAATCTGATCTGGTGCTTTATAAAATAAAATATTATTGAAGTAATTATTTGACATTTGGTACCACTGGAAAAGATCGTTACCGCTATATGCATTTATGTACCTAGATAATAAATGAGAAAACCAATGAGATCTACGCTACGAATAAAAGTGGTGATTTATTAGTAAATATGTGATTTTCAAGATAGCACCATACGTCATTGGTACTTTTAATATAATTGATGGATACGTGGTTTAGGTAATGCAGCATATCAATATTATAGAAGATCTGAAAATTGCATTTAACTTAAAGAAAAAAATTATTTTCACAAATAAAGTACACTGTAAATATAAGTATCGCAAACTTTTCCCCATATCATGTTTGCGATAATTACACTTACAGTGTAGTTTATTTGTGAAAATTTTAAAGCATTTAAGTTCTAAAAAGTGAGTGTGCCTTTTTGAATTTTTTAAATTATCGATATGATTTTAATATGTTAAATAGGTAGGCAACTGAGTACAGCCAACAAAATCCGTTTCTGTTCATTTTTTTCTACCAATCCCTAAAAATGTAAGTTTAGTATGTCATTGGAAACTTTTAACTTGACAGCAGCATAGCAGCAAACAAAAAAGGATTTCCTGCATTTGATTTACTTCAAATTGTGTTATGAATTATACGTTTGACTAGTTTAATTAAATTTGTTCAGTATTTCTTATGAACTGTTTTTTTATCGACGAAACCGAGTTATTCAAGCTTTTAAATAATTTATATACGTACTACATATTACATTTGGGAAATATAAGTTCCACTTCGCACTAAAATCTTGCTCTTTGGAAGGAAGTATTATTTTTTGTCTTCCCTTCCAATAGTAAAACTCATATTTTATAATCTGTCATAGTAGACCTTTTCAATATCGAGTAATTTTCGTTTAAAAATATTTCAAAAAAATTTAATTATATTTACTTGTATTTTGAGTCGATAAAATAAGTTATGTAACTTACAATTAGTCAAATTAAATACATTTTTCAATTGCATCTGTATAAGTGAAATAAATTTGATAAAATTCATCGCTTCAGATTACATCGTAATTTTTTTTCAAAATTTTTTCAAAATCACGAATAAAATTAATTTAGTTTTTATTTTATATTTCTAGTTTTCAAAGCGAGCTTAATTAAAAATTTTACACGAACCTACTGCGAGATTCTACAAAAGCAGTTTTACAAAATTTGAGTTTTCGTGTACAAAGTGAATAATTTATTAATGTCATCGTCGGTTTGATTACGGCCACTCTTAAATTATTAATGCTGTGGTTCGGATGCCACGTAAAGCTGCAGGTCACAATATTATGTGTACTTAGGTCTACTAAGAACATACAAAACTGGTAACTTTTAATTTGGAATTCCGGTTTATCTCAAAATGTTAAACGATTTAACCGTAAACCATTATATAAATCAATAAGAACTAATCTTGTATAAATGGTAAAAACCATGTAAACTCCAAAAGTAAATCAGTTTTTCCAGATTATCTAAGGTATCTTAGATTATTTATCTAAAGTTTCGTTTCGAGAGAGAGAAAAAAAAGTCAGGTCAAAAGAAACAACAGGAAACCGAAAATTGATTAATGATGAAAAAAGACGTGTATTTTATGGTTCAAATTTTCCCGAAGAAGAAACAACGTGGTATTGAATGGTATACTAATAAATGAAGACAAACCAGCAACCCAAAAGACATCTACCAAGAATTTCTTCCAAGAGTCTTTATATAATGAACTGCTGTAAGAAATCTTTAGTTAAAGGTTATGGGGAAAATTTTTTCCCCACGTATTCCCAAATATTTCCAATAAATTCCGCACTATTTTGTGCTAATCTGGTTTATGTCTTCCTTTTCTTTTATCTTGGGTATTTTTTTTCTTTGGTTTGGGTATTCTCTAGAAAGTAAGTATATTTTCTTACGGAAAACTTAATTGATGATAAAATTTATAATTTCCAATTGTAATTAGAGAAACTTGATATTGGACAAAGTTTGATTGGATACAAGAAAACATAGAAGCTATTAAACATCATTCAAAAAACCCACGATAATAATTTTTGAATCTGGACCTTCAAAGCAGAAATAATATCATGGGCATATCTTGTACAGCACGAAATAATATAGTGAGGTTATGTTGAACCACATCAAATTAAAATCGAATATTTTTAATTAATTAATTATCATAATTATAATTATTTCATTAATGTGTATAATTTTAGCCATTGTAAAAAGTTTAAATAAATAAAAGAGAGAAACGTCGAGGTGTTCTACTATAATTCGAATTGATTGAGAGCGCGTTCCAGCTAAATACATAAATAAAAATAGGAATAGTCTCGAGATACTCCTTCCGTTATTGAATTAAAGATTTCATTTTCCATTGTTCATGTGAGATTGCGATCAATTTAGCTAAAATACACTCTGTTTGCGAATTATCTGTCCGATGTAAAAAATTGTTTTATTTTTCAATTTACTAAAAAACACATTTTTTCTTCTTTTTTGCTTGTAAATGTACAACACACATACCATAAAATAAAATTTTATACGAACTGCTAAGTTATTGATATCTTTAAGTTGGCAATAGTTTACTGAAATTAGTATTTTCTGGAATATTACATATTTACAGCTGTATAATACACAATTCGATAAAAGCTTTTTTGTAATATTTATACTTATTGCGTTGACTTTTATCTGTATTTTCTTGTATGCATCAGATTTGATCAGCTGTGAGAATTTTCAAAATTTTATGTTTACATATATTGCTTGTTTAGATACACGCTGACGTCATGACTAATAAGTGGTATTATTTTAATAAATAATTCAAGCTCAATCAGGGATTACACTAAAATACTTAACGGTGTTTGTATTTGGAATTCAAAGTTTAAAAAAAATTACATAATAATTTACATAAATTTTTTTACATGGGTAATAAATTGTAATAAATTTTATTGCACATGCAACATATTAGTTATAACTTAGAAGTATTAATTAAAAAGTAATAGGTACTACCTAAGTATTGTGATTACAATGTAAGTTTTAGGTTAGAAATAAAAAACTGTTAAAAACATGAAAATCTTAAAATTAAATTGCTTGTCGTAATTTAATAGTTGGACAAGCCAAAACATAAAGTGGTACCATAAAAGTGATTGTGGTATTGTAAGTAAAGCATTAAAACTTTATATCGCTTTACTATATGACACAAATTAACGACATTGCTTTATAATAGAGAAAACAAACATCATCTTGAATAATACATAATGCAGCAACCTGAAGTACTTCAAACTTGGAAAACTTAAATAAAACTCGTTTCAAATCAAATTTACTATGCTGGTATCTCGGAATAATAACCAATCTCATTTCACTTCAAAGTTTAAAATATGTATTTATAATAACATAAAATATTTCATTTTATTTATTTTTATTACAGGTTGCATGGATGCACTTCGAGCAATCAGCCATTTTAACTGTGCATAATCATGTAATTACACGAAATCCAAGAATAAGTGTAACTCATGATAAACACAGAACGTGGTTTCTGCACATAAGCAACGTTCAGGAAGAGGATAAAGGAAGATACATGTGCCAGATTAACACTGTAACAGCCAAAACACAGTTTGGCTATTTACATGTAGTGGGTAAGCAACAAATTCTACATATTATATTATTATTTTTATTATTTGATTAGGCTTTTAACAAATTACTTAAAAACTGAAATATACCTGAGACAGTTTTTAATATGTGTTTTTACAATTAGTGTAATATGCTATTGATTTTATTGCTAATTAATAATTTATATAATTACTTACGTAATATATTAAACATAATTCAAATAATGTGAACACAATGGTCATTTCTATAATTTTTTTAATAGAAAACTCAATAAAAACTTACTAGAAAACGTTAAAATAATTGAATTCAAACGGTTAAATTTGTCGACCTGTCTGTAAGTTCAGCTAAGTTGTTGCACTTGGAAAATTTACACATTTACATATTAAAGTAAATGATGAAAAAATTGCTAAATAGAACTTTTGATAAAAGATATTGTCGCGAGGAAGGGGTAGTTTACCCTTAACCACACTTGGGGGTAGCTGAGTTGGTGGTGTTGCTCATAATTAAAACTAATAAAATATTATAAAATTAACTATATTAAAATAAAATAAAAATGTACAACTTAAGACTAGCACTTACCCTAAATTACAATCAACATCTGGGGGGGTGGAAAGATTGACCATCGTGGGTGCTAAGGACCGTTTCGTGGTGTTCCTAAATTTCCTTACAATCATTATTATAATTTAACCTGAACTTTTACATCCTTCCTCTGTAACCTCACGCAGTGGAATGAACATGCTCTCTCCCCATCTAAAATCGGATTGTTAAGACCCATGTAGCGTACACTTACCGTCAAATGAATGTTTTTTAAAGCTAACATGAACTTAAACTTGGAAAATTTACATCAAAATGTCAATTTTTAAAATTAAATTGTGAAGTAACGGTTGGTCCAATTTTATTCTTCCTCGCCTCGTACGAAAGCTAAAATAGTATTCTTTCCGAATATTCCTTGCTTTTAGTTCTTACTTTGAAGAGAAAAAGTCGTAGAAAACTACCGATAACCGTAACTAACATATCAATTACTAAATTACTTACTAAGAAAAGGTAATTTAATTATAAAATGCTTCGCAAAAGAAATTGAAATATTTCTTTCTAAAAGTTTATATTAATACAAAATTTTCAAAATTTGTTCGAGTATGTATTCTCGGTGCATTAATAATTTTAACAAATGAAAAAATCTTTCAACCGGTGCTGAAGACGATAATCACATGTAACGGCGATAAAACAATCGTACCACTGTGTACCATTTTAACGTGAAGTTGTGAAATTCCAAAGAAGAACCAAAATATAATTTTTTCTTTAAATTGCATCGCAAAACGGTCAATTTACCCCAGCAGGATTGAAACTGGATTCATCCTTGATTTCAATTAACAAAAAAGTAATTCAATTACCAAACAAGCAATTCAATTACCGAAAAAGTAATTCAATTACCGAAGAAAGACTTAAACCCCAATTATCAAATACTCAAACACGTACTTCATTGAAGTAATTCAAATACCAAATAGTTAAAGTTAATTTCAAAGTAATTCAATTACATTTTAGTATTTGAATTACTTTATTCGAGCCTTTTAATTGAATTACTTTAAGCTCTGACCAGAAGATGAATAATATGACGTCATCGATACATTTGAACCATGAAAGCATGAATGTGCGAGCGTCGAGCGTCGCGTCAGCGTCGAGAACTAAACATTACTTAAGCTATTAATATAGTAATATTTATAAATCACCCTGTATTATCCATGTATATTCAAAAAAGTAAGCAACCGTTGCTAATTTCGTCATAAATGTTAATTAGCTATCATTAGTAATTACATGTTTACATAATAATATGAAAATTTGTTGTAGTTATTTACAGTTTTAAAATTACGTTACCTATCATTTTGTCTGTAATGTTTGCGTTCCCTTTAGTTATTTTAGTGGTCTCATAGCTCAGATTATCAGATGTGGGATGACTTTTAAGTTGATATAAGTTTTTGTCAAGTTTCTTGCCTTTTGGGTGCGCGAATTTGTAAAAAGTTTGACTTCTTTTCTTTTCTTAAGATAAAGCTAAATTTATATTTTACTTTGATAATATTCCACTATATTAGTTCGAATAAATTGCGTAAAAATACATATTTTCGCAGATTTTTTTATATATTTGAATTTAAATGTGATGGACAAAGAATTACTTCGTATATAATTTTGTATAATTGCCTTCCATTTATGCACGAAATTAGGCAGCATTGTTTTCAATTATATATTCCATTTCTCTATATCATAATTGCAGTTCATCAAATAATGTATTAGTAATTATTTGTAGCCGTAGCCGTGCGATTGCTTGAATGAAATACAAATAGCTATATGTCATACAACCTGTAATGTCAAACAATGCATTATGAATTAAAGCGCCATATAATATGGTTTAATTATGATGAGGGGAGACAGAAATATCAGTAAGAAATACCAACAAACGTGTTTAACGTGAATATTTCAAGTTCCAATGAAATCTAGAATATATTGTTTTAAACGCCCTCTTTGGGCTGGGCACTTATTTAAACCACAGTACCACGTTCTTAAGATATTATTTTTTTTGCGCGACGCTCGAGATCAAACCCAAGATTTCAGAGTTAAAATAATAATTATGATTAAAAACTAAAGATTGTTGTTGCACTTCTCAGTGGAGTAAGTGTTACAAATTAATATAAATTTGTTACATAAATAAAAAAAAATAAAATAATATTAAATGATAGCGAAAGATTACATTTGAAGATTAGCAGAACAAATTTGTATGTGACTGGATAATTAATCCATTTGTCATAAATAATTAAAAATAAAATGATATATTAAAGAAAATTTGTAGTCATCTACGAACCCTAAAAACGGAAACATTTCACACAAATTATAAGTTTGAACCATTAATTTCTTAATTAACAACTGTAACCTCATAAGTTATTGTTCATCTGTTACTTGTTAAGACAAAACGATTAGCGCCACAGCATTCAACATAATTAAATGCAATACTTGTGACAAGTACGGTTGAGATTATTACCAAACATTTAAAATTAAAACGACTCTTAGATTAAAGCTGAATTTAATAAATTTTTTAATACTAAATAACTTTTTAACAGAATATACAAGAATGTAAAATTATAACTTCAGCAAAGTTATATTTTAATTCTAACAAGTAGAAACGAGCTAAGAATGTTGTAAATTATGATTATTTTGAAAATTCTTCTTTGTAATTTTTCTTTTATTACGAAACTTGTAATTCTAAACAATAATTTTGAAATGAATAAATTTTTTGTTTTTAAAAAGTTATGAAAACTAACGGTGCTGACTAACACCAACCGCCTGTATTGTGTTTCAGCAATATGATTTGTTATATTCTGTCAACCATCAAACGTAGTTTGATTGTACTTGAAATGATCAATATTAAATGATGTTAGCACTAGCACGGCTATAAGTAAACTTCAACCAGCTCCGTCCATTAAAACAAGCTCTTGCAACTATTTACGTCGAACACACGAACCTTCAACAAAATGAATTTTTAACGTACTTTCTATGCAAAAATTTTTAAATTCTTCAGGAATGTAACTATAAAAACTGTGGGTCCAAGTCCTACACCATAAAAGTAAATAGGTTTCTATAGCGACATGTTAATTTTACATTAGAATTACGTAAAAACAGACATTTACTCATTTATTTACTCAGTAACCCATTGCCAACCGAAAAACAAGAAGCTCTGGTCAGTTCACTTATTTTTAACAACCGAAATATATTGCGATGTTTCGGGTAGGCTTTATAATTTTTTAAAAATAAAACTCCCTCTACCCAAATACAGCATCATATCAGCATGAGACCCTAATCGATTCAAAAGTAAGGTTCAATTTTATCCAACACAAAAAATACAAAAACGTAAAATATCTTTAAATTTATTTGCCCGGCTAGTGTTTTGTTAATTTTTATCGCATACAAAAATGGAACGATAACCCCCGCTCTTTGGCTTGTTCTCCAGGTGTCTGCATACACCTTAAAATTTTCTTTCCTTTAACTCCAATTTAATACTTTAATAACAATTTTCTTACTATTATAAAATTTTAAAATTCCAAATTTTTTTTTACTTTTTATTATTTCGATCCTAAATCCAATCTCGACCTGTCCTAATTTTGAAATACTCCAGCTTCTGTTTTAAAACATTTTCCAAAAATCCAAACCTTCATCCAAATACCAAATTAAGAGTTTTTAAATCAAATCAGTATTACTCAAAACACTTTTATTTTTGCAATATCTCACAAATTTCCTCCCAAAATTTCAAACCAGGGTCCAAATTTATGGAATCAAAAATTGCACGTCTGGTCAGTGACTTGATTGCCGACCAATAACACTCATTACCTGGGCTTTTAGAGTTAAATTGCCCAAAATGCGGGAAACATTCACAATTCAAATTTATAAATTTTTTTCAATCAATAATTACACTTGGTGTTTTTGTTTTTCTTTTTATAATTTTTCAAGTTTCCACACCCAACATTAACAAACTCAATTGTCTTTCACATTTTATCTCAATCCGATTTCTACCTTTTTATTACTTACAACTTAATTCAGTCCTACCCCATTATTAAAATTTATTTTTGACCCTGTATCTCGCTCATCCATTCGTGTGCATTATTTCGAAGAATATTAGTTTTAGAGTTCGAATTTTCCAAATGACATTCCTTTACTTCTTCAGTTTATTTTTAATTTTACAGCCAGCAAGCGTACTTTTTTAAAGCTGTAACTTCAATAACAAAATATTTTTGATTAGAGCGGAGTACACTATTTTATCGGGAAACAAATAAAAATGAAATGTTATCGCAAAATTATAACTTAAATTAAGGTCGTTCAACTGTCTTTAAATGGGGCTTACATATTATTAAGTGTAAAATTTATTGCCTCACCCACATTATTACCCTTGAGGTCGTGTTTTTAAACACTTATCAGTTCTTACCATCGATGTAGCGTCCATTATGCTTCGGTTTCTCACCTGCCAAGACATTTAGAACGGATTCCTTTCTCTAACGCTTTCCGATATCATACTTTTAATTTGTGCTTGACTTTTTAGTGCCGTCGATCGCGTCGTCGGAAGCTAAAATAATATGAATTATGTCAAAACTCAGGACTCTCAGGAAAATTTCAAGCAAATTCACAAAGTAAGCAATTGATTAAAAATAATCAATTTTGGTTAACCTAAAATCCGATCACATGCTTATATTATATTGGGATTGAATTGGAAAAAGTTAATAATTAATTTTGTAATGCACCAAAAAAATTCTTTACATTGTAATATTTAAAATCGATCTCTGTGGTTTTGTAACTTTGAATACAAATAAAATATGTTATTGGTAATTTAAGTACATTTTTTAATTACCTAAAATAAAATTCAGAAATAAATAAAATACGCAGAACAAATAAACACGCTAAAATAATGCTACAATTTAAATTCGGAAGTTTTTTTGCTGTTATGTAAATTCTTTTATAATATTTTTGTGTAATCCAGGAACATTTTAGAATACAATCAAGTATACGAAATACTAATAATTATTAGAGTTAAATGACATAATAATTTATATGCTATATCACGAAAACAGCAGTTGTTACATCTATTATGGATATTATATACATTGATTTCTTAGTGATAATATAAAATTGTTTTTTAAATAATTAATAAAAGCATGGCATTGTTACCAACAATAAATAATACTGAGGTAGATTAAAAAATTTTACTTTCTATTCTTTGTTTCTAACAATTAATTAATTCTGAAAAGCTTTAAACATGATTTATTATTAAAAAGGCAAAAAAAAGATTTTTTGAATAAATATTAGATTAAATGGGACTTTATTTTACATTTCTTCTGCCACTAAGTTTACTTTACAGCGATTACAACCTTTGTCATTTGAGTCTTTGACATATCTACACTTCATTTTAGGGTTTACAGTGAACGTGACCCTTAAATATTAAATCTTATTTGCATTTGAAAAGGTAAAATAAAATGAAATAGAATGGAAGTAGATATGAATTTATACAATCATAAATTTTATTCTTACCCACTGACAATAAAAACAGTCCAAATAATGACAACTTGACGATAAAAACCATTATTATTTCAAAATATATTAAGACAAAAACAGGAGTACATTTTTTATTTTATAAATACTTGATTACTTGTGTAAACCAATTTAATTATTTATTTCAAAGTGTATTTACTAATTACAAGTAAATTTAGTCTGATCTATATAATATAATCTTGGGTTTCAAATTATTTATGCCGTGGTTGCAATTTCACGTCAACAGTCTTACTATCGCCATTTGCAGGCTTCACTTAAGCTGCATGTCGGAATATTGCCACGCTGACATATTATAAATGTGCATTGAAGAAATTCACGCCAATTACACTATAACCTGTAATATTACATGTAGAGAGAGGTAGAGATGTATTGGATGTAGAGAGATTGAAAATATAATTATGTAGGCGTCGGCGTCGTTATGAAGCGATTTCGGATTAAAGTTGTCTTGGCATGGTTTGAAAATGTAGAATATTTATTGTATTATTTGTAATTTGATTTTAAATGGTTTATCTTGAAATAAATAAATTTATTTCTTACTTGCTCGTATTTTCAGGTATTTCTAAAAGGAACAAAAATTTTGTAACAGCTTCTTCAATTAAACCACAACGAGAACAACTTAAGTACATCCTTATCTTGAACCTGTAAAAGAATAACTTTAATTTTAAATTAGAAAACCCTAAGAATTTAAATTACTCTAAAGTAGGAGAATTTTTTATTTTTCGAGCTACGAGAGCAGAAATCTAAACTTATTAAATTATTGCTATTGGCAACTAAAAATTTAAAACTCCCAAATGTAAAAAATCGATTTATATATTTCATAACTTTCTATAACAACCTACATATAACTACTTCCAATAACATATCAACTTTTCAATAAATATAATATGTTTTATGAAGTAGTATACAACTTAAATACATAACATTTTCACCAACTTTCTCATAATTTTTTATTATATCACACTATTTTTCGCTGACTGTAAATCGAAAGCTTTTATACTTTATGGGATAAACACATAACAAATAAAATTTGATGTAAACCACGGCAGATTAAAATCAGATAAAAAGAAATCAAACTACAGTCCAATATTAAAGCATATGCATATGATTCTAAAACATCTAGAAGAAAACATTTGAACGATTGAAAAATAATACGAATAATCATTTTCGGTGTTTTAAACATAATTTCCTAAACTTCTCCATAATTAAGGATGAACGGCAGACACTACAGTTTCTGAAGATATTATATTTACAGAGCACACTGGCATTGTCTAGTGTTTGTATGGCAGTATACTGACGAGAACTAATGAGTTAGAAACACGGTGTTTGCTATTCATCCTAAATTATGCAAATGTTTTCGATATTTGAAGGATTCACACAAATTGAAAAAAATTGAATAGGCAGCATACTAAATGCTCGCCTGCTATTGTAAAACGTTTTATCTTACATCTGAATATTTCCAAGTTATATATTACGTACTACCAAATTTTTAAAAAATACAGCGTTGAAACCATTCATTATGAGATACCTTTGAGCTTCAAGCTTAAGAAAATATAATAAATCTGATAGCATTTTTTAATTAATCAAGAATAATAATTTTAAATAGACATGTGATTTGTAAAATGCATAATAATAATTTTTGATTAAAAATATAATCTAAATTTTTAGTTGCCTGTGACTGACAATTGTTTCGATACACTGATGATCAATTTCAATATTTTATTTTGATAGGTTTAAATTTTTAAGATATCCATAGCGGTATCGTCTGCAAATGTTGCTAGCATGGTCTTGCCGTCATTAGAGCTTCTTCTTCTTTCAGTGTCTGAAATCTACATTCTGATCTACAATTATATCTTTATTCGCTGTTAGTTTCTCAATATGTTGTATTTCTATGTTTTGTAGTTCATAAAGAGCTTCTTTCAACTTCAAAAGTGGTTTTTTGCGTTGTTACTTCCGGGAATTGTCTTTTTCTTAATGGTGGAAACTTAACGGAAAACGTAATGGAATATTCGGCTCCTCTTCTAGTTTCGGCCGAAACCGAAAATTTTAGCTCCGTGTGACTTTATTTTGTGAGGCTCATTGAAATCCCTAGTTTACACCGACCGTGCAAGGACCCTAGCTCAACTGAAGAACAAAATTCAAGCTGCTATCGACAACATACTCGCCGATATGCTGGAAAGGGTAGAGAGAATCTTTAAAACTTAACTATTTCAATGCACTGATCAAAACGGAGGTCACTGCATGTTGGGACCTAAAGCCTAATTTCCATCTTTGAGCTATACATTTAGCAAGGTTAGCACCCTACTAGAATGTTACTCAACTACTCACAGAATCATTAACAGGACGTAATCCTAAACTGGGAACTAGGAAGTAGAATTATTCCAAAAAGTGGATTTGTTGAAAATTTTATTACATTCCGAGCGAGCAAGAAACAAAAATTAGCTTCTTATAGCCATGAAACTCGCTATATTTTGAATCCTTATATCTTTAAAATTAAAAGTTAAATTAGTAATTTCAGTTTTGATTAATTGGTTGAAATTTGGATTAAAGAAAAATAAAACGAAAACTGGATGGGAGATTTGGATTAAGAAATTAATAAAAAATTATAACCCCCCTCCCCCCCCGTGAATTACAATATATTTGTATATTATTTACATGGTACTATTTTTTATACTCAAACGGCCAAGTTACTAAGCGTACTGAATAGATAAATAAAATGAGAAACCGATCCATATGCTGGATGCGACTGCAATATATTTTATATTTTTGCCAAAAACTTACGTTAGGTTTCCCGAAGTCTATTAACATATGAAGTACACAATGGATATCAGATCACTAAGCAATAATTACGAATAGATTTCACGAATATATCGAATATAAAGTAAAAGTCCAAATGTCACTGAACTTCCAAGTTGGCTTTTTGAATCCCAGCAACTTATTAGCTATCGCTTTGATCTAATCCAAGTGGTTTTGGCATGATAAAGCAGGTTTAAGAATTATATCAATATTCTTGTATATTATATTTACTTTATAAAGAACTACATTTTGATCCATCTTTGCTGATATCGCAGCATATGTTTCATTTATGCAATTATTGCATTTAAAGAGCAAAAACAGTATTACCAATCTTAAAGTCCAACGATCGTAACGAGATTAGGTGCCCGTGATTGCTGTTGCTCTCTCTCTCTCTCTCTCTATGTAAAGTGCAATTGAAACCTACTGATATTCACTCCAAATAGAACATCTGATGCGATACACCTATGAACTGGAGTTCAACGATTCCATTCATTTTCTTGATCTTCTAGTATACAGGAAGCCTGATGGTGCATTATACACAGATTTATACAAGAAGCCCACATCAAGTAAGAGATTGCTTAACTTCTATTCAGTACATCCGACAATCCAAAAGATGGAAATAATATTTAAATAAAATTTCTTACCTGTATGAGCCCAGACCTACGAGGTCTGAGACTTAGCGTTAGCGACCTTCTTTCTTATAATACAACATATCTGAGACTAAACGATCTGAAAAACCAATTGATCAAAAACAATTACCCCCATAGGCTGGCATATCTTTCCATTTTCAATAAAAGTGAGAAGAAATCTGCACCTATTCCTGTATCATCGATGGGTATAGTTGGGGGAACCAGATACCACAAAGTTACCTTCCATCCATGGTTGGCCAATAGAATAAAAAACATCCTGAGTGACTTAATATACGTGACAAACGCATTTGATTGGCCTTTTTCTAAGTTGAAAGATCGAGTGGCACTGGAAAACAGGAGCAAATTGTTTTACAAGGTAATTTGCCAATGTGGAAACTCCTATATAGGACAAACCAAACAGCTCCTTCATAATGGACTTAAACAACACTTCAGAGATGCCAAAAAAAATTTTATTCCATTTTTAATAAATGGAAAAGTGTTAAATTAATGTCTTTTCATTGTTTTTTAAATAATAATGTTCACTTGGCAGTTAAAATCCATTTATTTTAATGAGTTAACTTATTTTGGAGTTCGGTTTTTGTTCTTGTTAAAAATTATAATTTTGGAATACCTATATAATGCAATTACCGCACCTTCACTTGAAATTGGTTTTAAGGTTAATTTCTGTTATCGACAGGATTGAGATGTCTGAAAATGAGTTAATGCTTAATTTAAATTTTTCAAAGATGCAATTTGAGAAAGTAAATTTTGGAGAACATAATAAAATAAAATATGTGTGTAAATGATATTGAAAATTTTTGCAAATTGGCGAGTTAACTTACATATAATTTGAAATTAGAAATCCTATTACCTAATAGCTATGATTTAGGGCTTTGCAAACTAAATCTAGGTGCTATTTCTGGCACTAATGTAACGTGAACCTATCGTTAAAGCCATTACCTGGTCAATTACATTGAATCGAATCGAGGTTTCAGAACTTACCCGTTATATAATTGAAATCCGTGGGATGGATGAAATTCCCTAAAATCTAGTAATTGTCAAGCATTGTCCGTAACCTAAGAAACTGATAATGCCTTTCCCATTGTTAGAAAATACTTTCGCTTTTAGCTTATGGTGTGTATGAAATGAAAATTATTTTACAAAATGAAGTAAAAATTGTGATAAAGTAGTGCATTTAAAGTCGTATATTTTGCAGTAAAATAAAGATAAAAGTGTAATAAAGTTTGAAGCTTCAACACTTTTAATATATGTAGAGTCACGAATGGTGACCAACCGACCTCTGTAAAAAGCGAACTGCGTTGTCACGAACGATTCATTGCGGTCAAGCTGGATCAGTGGTTCTATTTACCAATTCTGCAATCAACCACGGTTAATAAAAATTCTTTTTTGGCGCAAATTTTTTAACTTGGCCAATTTGTTAATTTTGGCTTTAATTAATTAAGAAAAGTTAAATTAATTTTAAATTAAAAAAATGTCTGAAACTTTTTGCTCGGTATTAGCTGTTAAAATAATTTTAATTATATTATTATTCATAACATCGCTGACGCAAAGAACTGCTTAAAATATTGTAGTAACTCATTAACTTTGTACTCACTTTATATTCACTCATTCATTTACTTGACAAAATCTCTTCTCAACAACTTCATATAAGCTTTCTAGCTTATGTTTACATAATACATGCCGACAATTTGTTTTAAAAGTTAATTGTAGGTTCTCTTCAAAATTTATATCGAAATGTAATTTAATTTTGTTTTACTAGCTAAGCGAAATTGGTTATATAAAAATTCATTCACGTATATAATATTAAATTGAACAGTGGTGGAAAGGACTGATTTGCTATTAACCGAAAACTCAGCAGCAGCGTATCGAACTGGGATTCCCCTAATGTAATAATGCTTTAATCTACGCTCGCTTTAGATCCTGCAGCTTGTATGCCGATGTCCGCTCTCAACGTTCTTCTAAACGAAAGTAGACATACGATATATCATCAATCATCCTTGCAATCAAGAAGACGTTGAACACATCATGTTTATGTATTACTTTTTGTCTGTAAGAATAAAATTATAACTTCGCCCTCTACAAGTAATTATTAGCAAAATGGTTAGAAAATAATTTTCCACGCGCCATCATAATTAATTATGCTGATCCCAATTTCTGAATAAATAATTAATGGGTTAGAATTAGTTTCCAAGAGATAAATTTATTGTATCAAAACTTGAACCGATTGCATGTAATTCAATAACTTCATAGTTTCCAAAATAATTCGATAATTGACAATGGATTTAAACTTACTGCCCATTTCATCACCAATACTTATTAATAAATATGCCAAATATAACAATAATAAAAGTACTATTTTAAATTACTAATACCATTTTCCTGTCACATTAAATATAAGTGACGAGAAAAATTTTTCAATTATGTGATTTCCACATCTGCATGAATTTATTAATTACGTATGAATAAAATTAATGTTTCTAAATTACTCGACCCGAGTAATTGAGTAATATTTCTCCTAGCTACACAGGTAGATCAAATACTAAATAATAAAATTTTTCATTTACTTATAGTATTAATTTAACTTTTACACTAAAATCCAGCTAATGAAACATTAAGTGTAATTTTGAAACAATTTTGAAAGCCAAACAATTATATTGGTCTAAAATCAATGATCGGAAATAAGGTGAGCGTTATATAGAGAAATTGGGACTTGACCGGTGGGCCGCTGTTGCTGAATCCACTCTTTGGGATAAAAATAATATTCTTTTTTATAAGCTGTAAAAGAGGCAGGAAAGATTATATCACGTTGTATATTCTTTCAAGTGTCCTTTTATTTCATGAAAATTTAAAATATAAAAATTTTCACCCGCCTTGGTTATTAGGATTCAGCGACGGCTCTCAGCCTTACAGAAAAAGTCCCAGTTATAAACGGGGTTTTAAAAAATTATCATAAAATTTATTTATTATCATAAGAAAAGTTTTACTTTTGCTCTGCATAAAATAATACAATATTATATTTTTATTAATATTTTGGAATTTTTTACCTGTCGTCAATTTCTTTGCTTAAATGACCATATGGCCAAAATGGTCATATTTGTAACACTTGCAACCATCATAATATGCTGATTTAAGACATAGTGTGTAAGCCGCTTATGTATTAGCGGAATTTTCTGATACGCTGTTATAGTTTGAACATGGAACAGGAATAGTTGTAATTTTCCCCAATTTTAGGGTAATTTTGGTGACGCCCTTAGCTAGCATAGAGATGCCAGATCGGCCAGTTCCAAGGTAGCTGAAAAAAATTACAGGAAGTCTTTTAGTTGCCCTAGGCTCCACGTGATTGTTAATCTATCTTCCTAAGGTAAAGCTCTGCTACCCAAACCATGTATGGTAGCGTAGCACAAGAAATTCCTGGATACCAGAGATGCAAGAATATACCGCTTATATTACAAAAGCACCAGAATTGGATTCGACATTCCAATTTACTGACAGGCGGTGAACTTATGACCTCGTTTCCAATGACGGTGGTAGCTGCATCCAATTTTCCCATAATAAACTATGATGGCGATGACTGACTAGATGACCAAGTTAAGTCACAAGAAAAATTGATAATATAATCCTCGAACAAAGAAAAATCTTCTCTCCTATAGAACAAATGAGAACCGAAAACAATTATTTAAGCTTCTTTCACTGAAGATCCTAAAGATTTGGATTGGCTTAAAACTTGTAAATATAAAATTTCAAGCAATGGCATATCCAAAAATCCAAAAGGCGCTCTTTCCTGCCTTATAAATGTCACCACAATATTTTACCAAAAAAATCAAGGCTTGGAACAATTTGTTTCTAAATAGGACAGGGCCGCACTCAAAAATTATTAAATGGAATCTTTGCACTGGTTCAGAATAAAATACATTTATTGGAAAACATAGAGAAAGCGATCATTTCCGAACGATATTTGTTTAAATATTTGAAAATTCCACTACCACACTGCATTTCAAACAGATTAAAAACTTAATAAATTTACTAATAGTGCAAAAATCTCAAAATTTGAGGAATCTCAGAATTTCAGTATGTTTCAACTATATTTTTTCTAACATTTCTAAAACGGTGCAATAAGCTATCAAAAATGTTCATTCTTTGATGTAGTAGAGGGAGAATAGCATGTTAACCATGCATACAAGTTTAAAAATTTTCTAGTGAAATTACGGTAGTTTAAGACGCAAATTAAAAATATAATCATTAAATTCTTTGGAGTTTTCAAAATTTTGGGTAAAAAAGATCAAAACCTAATGCGCTAATTTGATTGGCTGACCATTTCATGTGCGTTTTACCTGCTATGAAGTCCTTTGGTTTTGAGTAGTCCATCTTTACAAATTTTTTTCGCTCTGACGATTTTTTAATGTTCTACCTGTCTGCGCCATTCCTTCGATCTAACTTGACTTCACTGTTCAACCTCATTAATTTCACAGTCTTCCTTTATTAGTACCTGAGTGCTTCGTTGGTAAATTTTTTAATTTTTTGCTTTGTTTTCTTCGCCTTTGTTTGTTATGTCTGATATGTATAAAGACAATTGCATTCTTCTATGCGCATAAATTTATTTTTTCACACAGTGAAAGAAAGTGAGAAAAAACATTATTTAGGCCCACCTGTTACTTCAAAATTAAATTTTGGAAATCATCATTTAATGGTATTTTTCACAACATATTAAAAATTTGCATAGAAAGTGTAAAAATTCACTCTGTTGACGGTCCGTGTGTTCGATGTAAATTGATGCAGGAGAGTATTTTAGAAAACTCTAATTTTATATATTTTGTAATTTGTACATTATAAACAAAAGTAACTTGCATTGAACAATTTATATAAGTAACCTTACTGGAGTAAGTTTATTAAGTAAACCAATCGAATCGTTGGTTGCAAAAAGAAAACTACCTGATTTTTCTCTTATTTTATATTTTTTATGTATATTATAGCATATTTACAACCACTTTTTCATTAAATCTTGTCCTTATTTGTTAGCATACTTTTCTACTGGCCTCCCAAACTACTGTATTAGTAATTTCTATTCTCAAAGAGAAAGAATAAACATAAAAATACGACTGAATTTACTATTGAAGGAAGGAATGAAAGGCAGAATCATCCGTTTGAACTTAAATATTTTTGAAACTAATAAACCCAAACTTATCAAATTTGCCAGGTCACTTGTTAATAAAATTACAGACAAACGTGTTTGCTAAGGGCAACATAATGAATAGCTTTCTATGTTAGAAAAGATAAATATTCTACATACTTCGGTTGATAATATTAATTCATATAAATATTATATGTCATAAGATTGTAGGGAAGAAATATTTCAAATCTTGCAAATAATATTTTTTTAGGTAATTTGCTATGATGCTAGTAATTATTTAATTAGAATTGAAAATTTAATTCCTTCTTATTGTAACAATGTTGCACTTACTCTATAATTTAATATCTTTAGTTTCGACTCGGGGCAACTACTTTATACGACTTATTCTCCATTATTAACAATTAAATTGTGCTCAATTAATTAAAGTTATCTCTAGTGGACTTCCCATAGTTTGATGGTTGATTGCATCGTTCAGTATAATACAAAATTGGTAAAAATAAATAAAAAAATACACATTGTAGTTTTACACAAAATTTTAGTTACAATTTCCTAACCTACAAACTGGATTTGAATTTTCTTAACGGATATTAACCAGATGTTTTTAAAGAAATTGAATAAATTGAGGAAATCGAATAACCTACTAATAACAGCTTTGCAAACTTGGTACTTGATAACTACTGTAATAATTATAATTATTATCGTCCACTAATTGAAGATTAACCGTAGTAGTTTGACAATTATATTTAAATTTGCCGTTGTTATTATATTTAAAATTTATTGGAATAAAAATTTATACTTAATACTTATAGATGTCGGCTTAAAAGTATAACTAATAAAATTAGTAGTAACACTTTTGGTGCGGAGCATGTTGTAAATAAATGTAAATGTGTCTGATTAAAAGTGCACTTGCCTGGCGTTCTCGCATCTAAAGGGCGATTAGTCTTGAAACAGTTCATTAGAGCCGGGATATCGTCAGTTATTTTGCTCAGTGTTCGTCATGCAATACTTACTATGAAAACGTACAGACGTAGATTAAACAAAAAAAGGATGCATTTTAAATTCCAGAATATTAGACAAATATTACAACTGACACAGACACTCATTAAATTGCTTGTTAGAACTGAAGGTCCTATTCTGTACTGTGAAAATAAACATGAAAAATAAAATAAAATACTTGGCCATTCGCTTATATTTTATAGTTTAGTTTACATGGATCCGCATTAATATTTATTTGATTTTCTTGGTTTGAATCAAATTATCTTAAATTTCAAATTAATTATGTGACAATTTAGTGTAGGTAGGTACACAGTAATGTTATGTGTTCTGTTAACATTGTGTTTGTATTAATTTGATTAGACATAACATGCTGTGCTGTACGCTCTTGCGTACCGCCAAATATTGAGTTATATTGATAATATATTTCTTGTTTATAGAAATGAGCTTAAAAATATAGAAATTTTTAGCAAATTATGCGGTATTTTATTATTTAAAACTAAAATGTTAATGGTTTTTGTAAATTGTCCTGAAGATGGTTTATTAAAAAAACCGAAACCGGTTGAGAAATAGCGTTTTTTGAATTTGTGCGGATATGCCTGATGCCATTATTTATATTGAGTTATCTGCAATGTAAGTAAATGGTTGATAATTCTAAATAGAATTTAAAAATAGACGAGATATGCTTGAAGATGTAGAGGTATAGCTTTTGGATTGTTTGATTTTGGTTTAGCGTACATTATTTTTATGAAGGTAATTGAAAAATGTCACAAGTTCATGATTTATGACGAAAACTATCCAATTTAACAATTTACATTTTTGTTATACTAAAGAAGGACTATACTTTGATTTTTGTATTCCATGCAGTGTATTATAAAATTGTTCTTACATTTATCGAAAATAAACTTTTGATTCTTATGAGTTTTATGTTTAAAAGTTTAGGTATGTTTGAAATAAGTTACAACTAATTTTAAAAAATCTTGTTAAAACCACGTATTCAAGTTTTAGATGGTCTTTGTGAAAGTTAAATGTAGAATAAGTTTTCTGTTGTTAAAAGTTGTTAAATTTCTTTTAGTAAATTTTAGATGTTGATTAATAATAATTTTTGTTAATTTAAAATTTTTAACTTTGTTTTACGTTTACAAAGTAAAATTGACCCTTAAATGCAAATATCTTTAATATGACTTGTTCAAACAAGTCTTTATTCTCAAGTTATTTCAAGCATGCAAATTGTTGATCTTATTAATACCGAAACTAAGACTTTATCTTGCTGATTAGGGCATGTTTTACAATATTTTACTTTCTCTAACTTTTTTGCTATTGAAAAGTTAGCAATAAATTTAGAGATTTAATTATTAAACCTTTTTGATATTAAGCTTGGAAATCAGGATGAACTTGATAAATCTTTTTTAAATATTAACAAAAGTGTTTGCGCATAATAAAAACTAATTATAATAAAATTTATGAGAGTTAAAAATTCTGATAATCATTTCACTTATATTCAACGCAAAAAACACGAAAATTATCTAATTTAGCTTAATTGTTGACTCTATGCTTCGGGACACGCATTAATGTGACGACTAAACAGAGCCCCGATTTGTAGATAGGCCACACAGTTTAGTGTAAATCCATGTGGTTGCTAATGCTAAAAACTTTTTCTTCAAAAACTTTCGATTTATTATCAACCTTACCTCTTCAATTTTTTATTATGTTTTCTCATATTCTTCACAATTTATTTATTTAGGTTTTTTCAAGCTTACAGTATTTTAGATCATACCTTTGAAAATTTTATTTATAAGGGTGAAATATAATTCCTGAATCTGTTTATTGGTGCGTTAGCTTATTGTGCATTTTTCTAAAACTTTCAAGATTATCTTTAGCGGCATTCATAGACACAACGCTTGAGACCTACTTAACCTCGATAGAGCACTACACTTTTGCCATCTCCTAGTTACTAACTTAAACTATATACTATTCTACTATTTAACCATCAACTACAATTTATATTTAATTTTTTAGTTAGATACTTTAATAATTACAAACTATAAGCTTAGGATAAACCAAATATATATTGTAATGCTCGGGGTACTTTCTTTATGATTTAATATAAAAACAGACTTCCCACCTTTTGTGTTAGCAGCATAAACTTTTTTAATAAATTTAATTTATTCAGTTATCAATTTCAATAATAAATCATAGATATCAAAATTCTAATCTTATTTTCCCGGCTAATTTAATTGCAATCCAAAAATATGCAGCGGTCAAATTTTCACCTCATTCTGTATTCCAGATACGGTTCTCACGTTTCAACTTTTGTTCTTTTGAACGCAATTTTTATAAATAAATTTGTAATACAGCTTCCGTTTAATTTAACCTTCCAACAATCCAATATCCAACCAAATATTCCAATCCTTATCCAATTCTCCAAAACTCATCATTTCTCAATTCAACAAAGCTATTACAAATCACTTTTTAAGATTATTATAATTCAAATCGCAGTTTTCGCATTTCATTAAAATCGCGTCCTCTTGTATTCAAGGCAAGGTTCCAAAATTCAGCTCACCTATTTCTAGACAATTCAAAATGTTTTTATAAACATAATGTAATTGTTCATTTCACAGGTGCATAATTTATATAGTATATTACGCAGCCGTTAACAAGAAATTAAAAGTATAATGTTTTTGGAATTGCTCATACTAGCACTTTCTGCTCGAGCTTAGCGCTGCGCAGCGTATACAGCTGAACAATATATTAAGTTGATTACATTGTTTATATATTTTAAAGAAAGGGTTCTTCTAAGTCGATCTACTATATATACTGGAAAGCATTTCATGCCTCCCAGACTCCCTGATTTATAAAACAAAGTTATTGTAATATATTTATTTGAATAAAGTACAAAATTTCATTTTAAGAATTCCTATGATTTCATCAGACATTGCTATTCTTTTCAAGCTAATTTAGTTTCCTGTGCGAGTTGTTTTAACCATTAGTATCAACAAGTCACAGGGCAAACATTAAACAATGTTGGTTTAGATCTAAGAGAAAATTGTTTTTCTCCTAGACAACTTTATGTAGCGGCTTTATGTACGTATGAAGAATAAGCACAGAAAATAACTTATTTATACCAACTAATGACAATTTATAGTCTTGGTTGTCTTATAAATAATAATAGTATTATTTTTTCAACTGTTATTACGTAGATATATTCGATCTCCAAAAAATATAATTCCAGCTGAAAAGCATGGCGGATCAAAGAAGACGTTTCGGAACAGATGCGCGAGCTTCCAAAAAAGAAAATACTTTTTACACGTCCGGTAGTAGAAGGCAGTTCTAGAAACTTCCAGAACGATCAAATCAGCAAATCAGCAGATTTGAATAGCAGGTATCAGGGTTATCATGCATGAGTCATAAAATAAATTAACCAGGATTACTTTTTTACTTTCAGTTCTTAGTTTTCATTTTCATCATTTATAGAACTTTAAAATTTTTGGGAATAAAATCCATCAAATACTTGAACAAAAAGTCACATTGCTATAACTAAAACAATAATTATAAAATGAGCATTTTTGCAATGATGATGAGATTTTGTATATTTAATTCAATACTTGTTCGTCAGTATGCTAATGAAAGTTATAGCAAGAAATAATTAGGTCACTATAATTGATAAATTTCAAAATGTCGAGAGAAGGATATCTAAATCTAAAATATTTAAAATTTTAAATAAATTGTTTATTGGGTATGCCCAATAAACTGGGTAGGTTATTTTTGATTATTTTCAAGATAGTCCAACCACAAAATTGCTTTCAAAACTGGTGATAAACGTAACTTAACTTTGATGGAAATTGAAAGACACCTTCGATACGCTTCGGTTTAATAATTCAACTTTATATTTCCTACCTGTATACTTTCTACCCTAACCAATAATTTTTCAATTTATAATTTCCACTAGGTATAGGTACTTACTACTATATTGCTCATTTTTAATAATATTTTTAACAATTTTTGTTTAATTGGTCGCTTGACGATGTCATAGAAGCGAAACGTCTGTAAATAATTAAAGTGTGTTTTACGTGTTGTGAAGTTTTATGCATTTTAGTTATGAAAAGTCCTTCTGCATTTTATAGATACTGGTGTAAAATTCAAATATGGTTATTAAATTCTGAAATATAATTCGTTATTAAAATTTTAGAATTGTAATATTTAAATATTCATTTCAATAAATAATTTAATTTTTTAATAATTTAATCCAAATATATAATACACTTTCCATTATATGTTTTAAACTAGTTCGTTGAAAGCAGACTTCGTTCAAAACAATTTATCAAGTTACATACTACATGCACGTAAGTGCACGTTCACAATTTACAATACGTTCCAGTACAAAATAATATTACTGGTTTTATAACAGCAGATTATATTGTTGAATTGATTGCACGCTAAATAAGAAATACGTTTCTCATAGATACATGTTATAACCAGACGACTTGATATTGAGAATTGCATTGAGAATACCAAAGATATCAAGTGTATTAGTGTGGACATTTTAGATCCCTGAAGAGAATCGAAACATTATTTCATCATGCCAATTAAATCGTCAGTTATGACAAACCTTCAGTGGGAGTGAAACACAAATTTACAAAGTAAGAGACGGATAATAGTATATTACCAGCCGAGACTTGAAAATCACTCGTTACTGGTCGCTTCCTCTTTTTTTGATTTCTTTTTCTCGATATTGTATCGAGCTTATCTACCCCAGAAAACATCGTCTTCTCCTCGAGTTCTGATAAATATTATTTTTGAAATTTCATATATTTATTTGTTAGTGGATTTGTGCGCGTAAGTCGCAGGCGACCAATTCGTTCGGAAACTATCTGATAACACGAGTTCCAACGTGAATGCATGTAGCACGAGATGAAAGAAAACCCTTTTTTTAAATCTTAAAATAAAAGAGATAGGTGTGTTAAGACAATAAATAAAGCCTGTAGATCCTTTAGGATATTTTTGTAACTAAATTGCCCTGAAATTAGACGTAATAATGCAGATATTCAATATTTCAATCTGATAAGAATACACAGTTGTTATAGGTACTACCTATATTATAGAATATCATCGCTCTTTAATTAGTCAAGTTTTGATTACACTAATAGTTTCCATAACAGCATCAGGGATAATATTTAAATTTCAAATATTTCACCCCGAGCACTTTAGAACAAATGATAACAAGTAATTATTAATAAAATGAATATTTCGGTGTTCTATATAATAATAATTTTGTAATATATGTTATATGAATAATTAAAAAAGTTAAATTCAAAATTTTATTATATCTTGGATAAAGAATATTAATCAAACTTATTATATAGGTTTGATACAAACAATAGTTTATAATAATGGAACTGATCAATAATTATATGGACAAATAAATTATATTTATGTATCGACAACAAATAAAAAACTGGACATACGCACCACCTTTGTTACAAATTTAGCACTAACGTTGTAATCCAAATTTTGAAAATTTATTTTAATAAATTTACTAAGCATAATAATTTTAGTGTATACCATAGTATGTTTATAGATAACTTTGTTATTGTTACAAATAAAATTTTGTATAATTTTAGTCGGTACTGAATTAACAAGCCTTTGTATTTGGTAATTTTTAAGTGAAATATTCACTGCAATTTACATATAAGATTTAAACAGCATTTTGATCATACCCGGCAATTTACATGTCATGAATTTGAAAAATATCACTATTACAAGTTGAAACTTTTCGAGAAAAATGTGCAACAAAATACGCTAATAAAAATAAATTTCAAATGATAAAATTAAATTCACTCTAGATAGCTATAAAAATTAGTTCGATGCATTTCTATACTTTTGCATCTTTTTATCGTCGGGTCTCGGGTTCCGTTATGTCTTTAAAATAATTTTTATCAAAAACCAACGAGTCTACCTTCTATAGTTTTCCATATATTTTAGAGTTAAACACAAAAAGCACTGGAAAGTATTAGGTAGAGTGCGAATCCTGGATAGGATCCGTTTCATAACAGCAGCTGAAGTGAAGGCTCAACAAATTTTTTTAATCGATTTGGTCTTAGTATACTTTGCTTTTACTAAAACTTTTAAAATATCTTGCGTACTCTTCAATGCGATAGATGAGCTTGGTTTTCCAGCTGGTGGGCAGGGTTATCTCAATCAATTTCTTTTTATCTGCTGCTAGCTTAGAACTGCAGAAATTTGTATTTTTCCGTTTTAACTGAAGGCAATTAAAATTTTAGATGCTGAAATTAATCTAATTGTCCCTTTATGTGCCGAGTATTAATTTCACCGTAATAATATGTACAATATTAATATTTGATATATTAATAATTAACAAAAAAATAATCAATTAAGTTTTGAAGGTTTTCGTTGAGTATAATTAATCGTTGGTAAGTAAAAATTATAAATTCAAGTTAAAGGTAAAGGTAGGTTCATCGATAAATTGGTAATGTTAACTACATCAAGTTTCCAATATTAAGACGACTACTTAGTATGTGAGAAAAGTAACAATTCAAGTGAAATGAAACCTTCAAATATCTCACTTGTATCAGCAGAAAATTCTTAATGAATTCTAGTAGTTAAAAAAGTTTGCAGCTAGCAAGCATTGAGTTTGCTGCAGTGAATAATAATGCATGGCCTCAGGTCGTGGGTCAAAGTTTATCTTTAAACCACAAGGGCCCGCTGTCCCGCTTTGCACTCACTGAACAACCGGAATCACGTGAATAGAGTTCGAATTTGAAACAGTGGCGTACTGAAGGCAATTGAAGCAAAATAAACATTGTAACGACTTCGATTCTTTTTTCCCATTTTCTATTGACGTTCTTTTAAAAGCTTTTCAAAATACAAATTAAACATCAAGGCGTCTAACAAATGAAAACGGAACTTCAATGTTTGCACATTAAACCTTCACTTTCTTATCTTATTTTTAAATGAAAATAATTTATTCAAAATGTAACATAAATACCTACGAACTTAAATACAGGTTTACAAGAATCTTTGATTTAATTTCTTACAAGTTAAACCTTCCTTCTGAAAAATTATTTACGCTGGTTTAGGATTTAGCGAGATGTTAAAACCGTCGCAATCGTTGTAAAGTACGAAGCACTAACCACTTATTACATTTTGTTGGTTTTACCTTTATTGCGAGAATCTTTTTTAAGTAATTACTAATTCATTTTATGCGCTGCTAATTTTAAGGTCCTTCCCAAAAACAATTCATTCATTAAAAACTAAATTGAGGTTATAAATTTATAGTTAGCTATAGATGCAATTTGAGAAAGTAGAAACACTTGAAATCATAAAACATCTAATGGATCAGTTTACAAGGTTTCTCTTAGACCGGTACTGATTGGTTGACCGGAAGAGAATTGAAACAGTCTATGTCCCTCACAATTCCTCGACGCATTAAAGGTCCACTTGATTGCGGCCGTATTTCTTCTTAGAGGGGTTGAACGCTTTCATTACGAATCCCGCCAATGCGGTTAAATGTAAGCTATTGTCGAACCCAAAACTTCCAATTGAGTCTTTGATCATACCCTAATTACAGGTAATTCATTTGATTTTAAGTGTGTTCTCCTTTTATTTATTAAGTGGCCAGATATTACCTGCTAAATTTTCTATCTGATTCACAACCTCAGTCAAAATAATTGTCAATTGAGTTTTTTCGATTATGTTATGACAATACGTCGTCAAAATGCAACAAAATCTCGATTTATTGGAAATATGAATAATAAACTGGTGTTCAGATCGCCGACCAGATGTCTGTCTGATTTGGAAATACTATGTATGTGATTCTCTAATTCATAATGATGTTCGATCCCCGCTATCTTAAAAAATTTAAATGTTGTCACTTTGAGTGAAAAATGAAAAATATGAAAAATTTTAATATTTCAGGAATATTTTTGAAGTTATTGAAAGTACATACCACTTGGTTATTGTGATCAAATAATATTTAGAGTTATTGCGAAGGGATGGACGGAAACACAATTTAATCTTTAGTTTGATTTTCTTTTTCCAGATTTTAAAATAATTATTATTTTAATTTTAGTAATTTGTTTGAAAACCACATTTTTACAAATAATTTTTTTTTAAATTGAAGTTGCGTTAGCTTCAGCCGTATTCCTTTAGAAAAATAAAAAATCCAGTGAACAGGTTTCATAGAATAACGTATAATCGATAAAAAGTTATTATTACTTGAACTGAACCGTTGTTCAGTTTCAATTCGGTGACATGTATTTTAATTAATTATTTATATAAAGTAATCAGCAATTAAACTAAATAAATAAAAACTAAATTGATTGCTTAAAATGTTCTATTTAATAGGATCACTGTCGTAGGACAAAATAAAAGAAACTTGATCACAAAACTTAAAATACATTCTTTTTATGCAAATAATGTATCGCTTACAAGATTATTTTAGCTGTCCAATTTTTTCAGATCAATATTAGACAATTTTATATATTTTAGATGGAAACGATAGCAAACCTTGCAATATTTAAAGATCGCGATTTTGATTTGCATTTCACTTTATTAAACTGAATGATCAAATGACACAACACTGAACACACTAATGTCCAATTACAAATTTAAAATTGCAAAAACTTCATTAAACATCCTTGTTAAACTCTATAATAATTTAAATAACGTTAGTTATCGTTAATAAGGTCAATAATAACGTTAACTTTAAATATTGATTTATTGATTGATTTAATAAATAATTTTATCTCTATTTTACCTTAGTAGGAGTCTCATGCGTATTTAATCCACCGACTGAGCTAAACAAAAGATTAGTGAGGTAAATAATTATGTTTTTAAAACATTCCTTCTTAGCACCACAGTAGGCTGACGGTTAGAGCGTCGGGCCCCTATGCCGTAGTCGCCTGTTTTCTCCCTATCTAAGTATATATATGTCTAAGTTCAGAGTCCTAGGTAGATCGCAGAACATAACAGAGATGAATGAGAAAGCGACAGAAGCTGTAAAACTTCAAAAAATTAAAAATTGACAAGAAGGAAACTTTTTCTGAGGTTGAAAACATAATTGTTATTAATTAAATATATTTCTTTTTATCAGTTAACTTAGTATAATAATTTTATAATTTAGCTATAAAATCTAACGAGTTTTATTCACTATTGAAGCAATTTCTTAATGGAAATCCAACCTCTCATCTTTAAAATAATCTAATTTTATTCAGTTCCTTTTGATTTAACATAAATAACTTGAAATCAAAGTCAAAATTTCCACATATATCGTCTGTTGATTTGAGAGATTAAACCATAGATTAAAATGAATATCTAACTCAAACTTGTTAAATTACACGATTTCATTGCAAATCTAGTTTCTATTTGTATAATGTAGCCTCAACTTCTAAATTAAAGTGACTTTTGAAAAGCTTTTAAGATATTTTAATCATCTTAGCATCACATGCTAATTTTGTTTTTATTTACCAAAGTTTCAATTTTGAATTTTGTTCATAATATTTACAAAACGACCTGTAAGCTGTATCCATGCACTAAGCATTACTTACGAGGAGGAGATACGCACTTCATGTCACAGATTTGATCCATTTCAGGTTTCCATGTAGTCCTTGACTAGCAATTCAATAGTTTAAAATTGTAGGGCGCACTATTCAGTCGAATTCGAGAAAATTGATTTTGAAAATTAATCTTGTGTTTATGTAGTTGAAAAGAAAAATGTTTCACATAAAATTGTAACCCAGTGGGTTAATAGTCTGACTAATATGCGCCAGGGTTCAGATGGATCGAATCTCGAATTCTACCTTTATTTAAAAAATTAATGTATTATACAAAACGAAAACGTCGTTGTTATACTATATTAATTTTTAAAAAATTAAAAAAGAAAAACTTTTTATAAAATTGCGGACATCGAACAGTCTTTCCCTGATCTTGAGGGTTCTAAGACGAGGTGGGGAGGGGGGACGTTAAACATCATTGAATTAGAAAAGCAATAAGTTAAAGTTGTTTTTAAGATGAGAATATTGCAGTCTGCTTTATTTTAAATATTCGGCTTTAATTATGAACATTTGATTTCGTCACGAAATTACGTGATAATATCATAATACTTACGATATGTGCTAACTCTCTTGCGTCCATTGTAAGCCCTCGTGTGTAAACAGAATCACTGAACTAATGCAGACCAGATGACCATAGGAGAATTCCCATTAGCATGTGATATGTTTTCCATAGCGAATAAATTTAAACTGGTCCTGCTGTCGAACTAAATTAACTCTAGAATTCTGTAGCGAACTTCACTTCGGTTGCTTCTTGATGATATTCTTATATTTTGTACTACTTTCACAATTATTATATTTCGCCACCGCTTCGCAACTAGATCTTTCCTTGAAATTTCGAAATAATCGAATTTGAAATATTGATTATCGAAATATCGACGGTTCATGTGTTCGACGTAAATAGTTGCAAGAGCGTATTTCAGTGAGCGGAACTGGCTTCGGGTAACTTGTAGTCGTGCTAGTGATCATTTAATAAATTAAATTTAAATTGAATTCAGTTAATTATAGTTAACTTTAAGCTGAAAACTAAGATCCCGCATTTCGAGATCCGTAATTAATCTTTTAAATTGTGATTACCCCAAGCAATCCTCAAGATTGTAATTCTCAATCTCTCGAATTAGAGGATTGCCGGAGGTTCGGAGGTGGCGGAAGAAATCCACGATAGACTCCATATTGGAGTCTTCCTACAGCTGAGCGTTTGTGATGAATCATGGGACCTTCATTGCTCTCTTTTGTGTAGTATGGAGTTGAGTCAGGTAGGATTTATCAGCATAATCCCAGACTTTAGATACCTAGGTCGTGATAGGACGGATGATATTTTTGCAGTTGAACAGTCGGTTTTCAGTTGACAATTTACTATTTTGGTGTAGGAGGGAGTATAATGCGGTCATTGCTCCTCTTGCTTTTCCATTACTATTTTTGATGTGTAGGCCCCAACGGAGTTCCCGGTCATCCCCAAATATTTAGAGGTGTCTGTTCAAGAGGTCTGTTCAATGGAGGTATTTACAACGAACGCCTTAAAACATTAGAAAAATAGACGTTCTGCGTTAATCGTCTACGCCATCGTTCCTTGTTACCGAAGCCCTTCGTTTTCGGTCCCACTCTTATTTCCCCTTATTATGTTCGGTCCTCACTGTTAAATCCCTTTTTCCCGTTCTTAAAGAAGTTCCAATTCAAAAATTAAAACAATAAAATTTTAACTGTAAAGTGAAGAATATCTATTTTCAACAAATAGGTGTTCCGTAATTAATTTTCTAATTAATTAATTGTCATCTATCAAATTCAAAAATATTTTTTGTTATTTCTATAAAAACCAATTAACCTGGTTAACGTGCTAGTCCCTATGCTACATAGATAATTCAACAAACTAAACTTAATATGAAAATTTAAATGCTGATAATTGAACGAACTCAAATTTACATGAAAATTTAAAGCTATTACGAATTTGACAGGTAGAATCACAGTAAAATCAAATAAAGAGTAGGTCAATAACTTCTAAAATTACAATTGCTTACCATATTTGTTCGGAGCAAATTGCTTAAAGTTAAGAACAATAAATGTTATTGATTAAGGTTTTGAAAATGAAGTTTTATAAATAATACACTATAAAAATGAGCCTTTGAAAAACGGTTTTGACACGAACAAAATACATCAATGATAAGATAAAATAAGTTAGATTATTTACAGAAATCAGAATGAAAATTTTGAAAATGTTGGCAATTGAAAATTGAAGTTTATGGAAGACCAAAAAAACTGAAATTTATGAGCAAACGGAATTAATATTACAGAATTTAATGCCGAATTTTCAATCTTAACATAATCAAATTATAATACACGTTAGCCAACTAAATTTAGGAATGAAATTTATACAGAGTGAATTGAAATTACCTTCCAAGTATGAAATTTTAGTTAAAAAGGAATATTGGGTTAGTGGAGCGCAAATAAAACAAATAAGCTGTTGGTCGACGTTTCGGCTATACTAAATAAGCTATCTTCAGGACTAAAACAAAAAATGAAATTTTAATTGAATTTATTTGCCAAATTTTAAGTATTTATCAAACAATGACAACCTATAACGGTTTGTAAGTCTCTGTATGTCTCTTTTGTACCTAGTTGCACAAATAGCTATTAAGTTGACTATTATAATATTGTACAATTATGCATTAGTACTTACTTGATTATAATAATTAATATCAGGATGGTAGATAAATTTTAAATTTAATTTATACCTACACCCTACGCGTACCCAATTTAAAATTTTTAAAAGTAATTTAAATAAATAATAGATATAAAAACCTGATCAGAGTTTTGGGAGTAGATTGTTTTAAAAATCAAAGTTGAAGTTTCATAAAAGTTGTTTAGGAAAAGCTATTAGTAACATGTGTGAAGTTTCGTAAAGATGAGAGTTATCCATCAAAATATTATAGGGTGAACGTTAGTGTACTGATGTAAATCCACCCCTAAAGAAGAAGCTTATAATCTGCGTGCCCGCACCGCACCTATTGAGAAGCCACCTCCACCGCATTTCGAGTCATAACGGTGTGAAATCCACTTTGGATCATCTGCTCTACGAAGAACCGTTTCCAAAGATCAAAGACTTTATTACACTACCTGTTTCCTGATTAGGGGTTGAAATTATCGACGTTTACCTTACGAATACCTTATATTTAATACTGACGCAAAGTAAAATCTCTCTTTCATATGAACTAATTTCGGATCAGATTTCGTTTTCAGTAACCAATAGTTTTTTTTAATTGTAGATGTCCTCACAGTCAGTAATTTTGGCTGCCATAAAAACGCTCTAATCGGAAAATATTTTTGCAATATCATAGGAATACGCAAAATTAATTTTGAGTTTTCGTTTGGGCAGAAAATTATTACGCAATATATGAGCTCTCATCTAACACAACTTTTAATTTTGTATAAACTTAGCAAGGTTTCACAAAAAAATTAAATTGATGATGATTTTCAAAAACCATAAATGTTTACTTTTTTATTTCAGTGCCTCCAAATATAGACGATTCTATTAGTAGCAGCGATGTGATTGTCCGAGAAGGCGCCAACGAGACGCTGACCTGTCGAGCTACGGGTTCTCCACAACCTAGTGTAAAGTGGAAAAGGGATGATAATTCTAAAATCGCTATCAACAAAACTCGCACTGGTTAGTATAAATCATTAATGTATTTTACAATTTTCTACTTAAACCTGTCTTTGCTTTGATTGAAATTCACCACAAAAAATTATTTATAATAAGAAGTAATAATTATTATTACTAATAACAAATTAGTGAGGTTATATCAAGTTCAAACACCGTGAATTTACTTCTGTATCCTAATTTATTTATTAGTTATGAATTAGAATTATTAGTTAAATAAAGGTAAGATATAAAATTTTCAAAAGGTTTAAAGAAAAAAAAATTATACTTAAAATTAATTATTATTAGATTGTAATAACACGAATACGAAGAGTAAAATGAGATATTTCCACTTTGAAATCTAACCAGCACTGATAGCGGTCGCATCCTTAACTATTTCTATAATCCTGAAAAACTTACTTTTGAACTATTCAATTTTTTTAAGTTCGTAGGTTTAATTCCAACTATTAATTTTGCAACTTTGTAGTTGAGATAGAAATATAACTTGCAGTTTGTTTATTACTTAAAAATAATAAAAGGGACTCATTACACCATAAGATTTTAATAATTTTTCCTTAGTAATGCCTACTCCACCCGTAGTTACTTTGTATCCTAAGTACTTTGATAACAAATTTATGCTTCTTGATTTAAGAAGTACTTACACAGAGGAAACGCTAACTTAAATAATTTTCAAGAGGTTTGCGTAACTTTTTAATCATGTCACAGTATCTACACTGGCTGCAACATATGCTTTTTAGCTTATTTTGAAATTTCTATTAAAAAATATACTCTTTTTTATAAAACTATGTCATTCAATATAATTTTTTAATATACCTCGTGCATTAAATCCTATCCAATGATTAACTAACTTCGGAGAGTAGTTTTGTAATTGTTTAGCTGAATCGGTACCTACCAGTAAGCAACTACCTCCTTCACTCAGCTTAATGTGAAATACGAATATTCAAAATTAATAACGAAAAAGCGAAGTTACTCTCAAAAATCAAAGATACGGCCCCTGGATAACCTGAATTCGATCACACCTCAGGTATGAGAAAAGTCTTACGAAAAGAGTTTCACATTGTGATGAAGGCCAAACCCTCCAGATCAACAAAGTAGAGACCAACACAAGTATCAACAACAATTCCTATTTGCACCGACTGCTGGCCCAATGCGCCAAGTTGACGGAAAACATGGAAGCAAGCAACCTGGACGGCGAAATCGCTAGCCCTAATCGAAGATCATGTGGCAAACGATAACAACGATGGCTTCATCCAGGCCATGAAGAATATCGCCGGTCCAAAGCGTTCCAGAAACGTACCATAAACATCCACGTAAGAATTACACTGCGCCAACCATTTCAAACCCATGGAACCCGCTGAAGACGCAATGGTAAGTGAAGATATTGCACCAACAACCACAGTTACCCTGATTGCGACCAACGTCGTTGGTCCCCAAACGACCCAAGTACCATAGTACGGTAGATTTAGGTTTTTGGGTGGAACTAATTCCCACAAAGATGGGGTTTGATTTTTTTAGTTCTTTGTTTATATCTTTTTGACATACTAAAAGTCTAGAAAAATCTTATTGTGCAAAATATGTTTTTTTGGCCGTTAACTTGAAAAAATTCAAAAAAATCATAAAACATCGTATGTGGTATCAAATTACCGAATATTTCTTGCTGAAAAAGATTATACTATTGGTTTTGAATAATAGAAATAAATAACGAAATAGTGGCTCAAAAACTGAAAGCTCATGCAGTGTCGAAAATTTGCTTTTTGAACGTTATATTGAAAAAATCATAAAAAATTGTGCGTGGTATCAAATTACAGAAAATTACTTGCTGATAAAGATTATATTATTGATTTTAAATAATATAAATAATTAACAAAATGGTGACCTAAAAACTGAAAGCTTATAATGTAATGTCAAAAATCATATTTAATCAAAATGAGTTTTAAAATTATTGTAGCGACAAACCAGGTAAGAAACCATTTATTACCATATTTTATTTGTAACTTTTTTTTTATAAATATAAGAGTTATGAAGGACCGTAGTTAGACATTGGCCATGGGGGGTTTTATGGAAATAAAAAAGAGGTCAAAAAGGTAAAAAAGAGGTTGGCAGAAGAAATTATAGCTTCTTGGTTACAAATGAGCTGATTCTTTTATTACTTCCTTTGAAAATTTTTTCACTTTACAGTTTAGACATGAATTTATCCGTGGTGTTAATATTATTGTTTCTTTATTTTCTTCATTTCTTAAGTATTTAGTATTACTGAACCCATGGTGGGGTTTGAACCCCCAAAACCACCCCCTTATATACGACCCCGGAGTTATAACAATAATATAAATATTGACGTCTTCTAGGAAACTGCAAATGGCAGAATGGGACTGTAACTTGTGCCTAAAAGTGGAAGCGGAACTTCTAAGTCTGTTAGGTTGTCTTCTAAAGGTATACAAAGTATCATCACTGCAAATAAAATTCAAAAAGATAATATCCATGAGTTATTTGAACCATTGCCTGATAACTCCGTGAGTGTCCATGTCGAATGCCTAAGTTTGTAGACAAATCCCAAAAATATTCAGAGTAATGGGAAATTGAAGTTGCATACTCATGATGAAGCACTAGCCAGCTGTAGTAGAGTATTACGGACGGATTTATTTTGTGGTCACTTTATTACTGACAGTAAGAAACGGGTTAAATATGGCGTTAAACAAGTCCGTACAATAAGGTTTCAATAATCTATTATGAAGGCGTGTAACTCCAGAAATAATTTATGGTCAGACATGTTCAATCACGATTTCTATCAGTTAAAGATTTACCAGTAGCAGATGCCATTTATCACCAAGCATTCAGCGTAAATTTTCAAAAAGGTGACCCAATCCCTAAGAAATATCGAAATGATTCTCAAGGCGAATTACGTTGTAAAACTCTTGGTCGTCCTGCAGAGAAAGTGATTTCAAGGAAGTGATGAGCCTGTTTCTGTCCAGCAGCTGGTTACTAAAATGAAAAATTTCCTATCAGTTGATAATTAATCATTATAGTAATCATCACATTCTAGAAAAGCTTAAAGAACACATTTCTAATAATGTTATCGTTTCCAAAAATGATGGGATGCCTAATATGCTATAACTATGGGTCAAACAGTGACTAATGTTCTATAAAATTACCAAAAGCAAAAGAAATTAAACGACCCTGAATTAGAAAAATATCGTTTAATTGAAGCAGTAGCAAAACTGATCAAATCAGAAATCAAGCTATTGTCAACTTCAATAAAGTAATTGATCAGTGCCTGTGAATTAAGGTTATGGAAGTTGTTTCCAGTAAACCTGAAGAATTCCCAAACATATTAATTCGCCTTGATGCCTTCCATATACTGATATCATATCAAGATACTATTGGTCAACTGTTATGTGGATCTGAAATAGAAGAGGCCTTAAAGACTATTTACGCAGAAAACACAGATTCCCATTTGCTTACAGGTAAAGCTTATTCATATCATAAGCTTATTCATGAGCTGTTAGAGCACACATACTGCTTTCATTTGCACTTACATCAATGTTACTTCGGGATGTCTTGGACAATAGCTAACATCTAACTTACATCAGCTTTCAGTTTTTCGGCCATCATTTTGTTATTTATTACTAATGTAAAACCAATAATAATATAATCTTTTTCATCATGAAATTTTCAGTAATTTGATACCACACACGATTTTTTATGTTATTTTTGAAATTTTTCAAGATAACGACAAAAAAACTGATTTTCGACACTGCATGAGCTTTCAGTTTTTGGGTCACCATTTTGTTACTTATTTTTATTATTTAAATCCAATAATATTATCATTTTCAGCAAGAAATATCTGTAATTTGATACAACACAAAATATTTCAAAATTTTTTTTGAATTTTTTTAAGATAACGGTCAAAAAAACATATTTTGCACACTCAGATTTTTCTAGACTTTTAATATGTCAAAAAGATATAAACAAAGAACCAAAAAAATCAAACCCCATCTTTGTGGGAATTAGTTCCACCTATCACTTATTTTTTGCGTATATCTCCCGTACTACCAGTCAACTCAGCCGCCCAGACAAGATCCACTCGTCCGACAGGAATCACTCTAAAGGATGTCATCGCATGGCCTACGATAGTTACAAATTCTCTGGAGGCACGCCTCAAGTACTAGGGAATTAGAACCGTTCACGACGGGCTCGCAATCACCCTCGCCACGCAGGACCATTACAAAGCGATTCTTGTAAATAAAAGGAGTGGGTTCAACATTCAACAATGTCGTAATATCAAGCCAATCACGGTGGTCATAAGAGGAATCCACAAAATCCATGTGAAAGATGACTTATCCGATCAAGGTTACCAGGTGGAACACGTCGCACGAATGTACAGAGAGTGCGACAAGAAAAAGCCCCTTCCGTTGGCCATGGTCACCTTATGAAATACCGAGAGAAAGAGATCAATCCACGCCGTCAAACAGATCCTTAAAATAGAAGTCAAAATCGAGAAACCCCATCACATACCATAAATGAGCAATGCCACAAATGTCAAGACATATGTCTAGCGATTATGCAAGTCAATGGTAAGATGTGTGAAATGCTCAGGTCCTCCTATCCTATTCTCCTCAACATCCACTCACAAACCTACATGTAGATCAGGCTCAAGGTCATTTCGGGTTCATAATCCCTAAAAATTACCCAACACCATTAACATCAAACATCAGCTGAAGGTGTTGAGGCAGCTAAACTGCTACGTACTCCAAATTTGTACGCCAGTTAGCTTCGAACCTCCTCTTTTGTGGTTTTACTTTTTGATTTACTTTATTCTCTAAAATCAAAATCGTTTGTTCTTCTTTTGTGCCTATTTGTTCTATTTTATGTTCTTCTTAATCTTTTAAAATGTTTTGTTACAATATTTTTAAACAGGACTGGCGAAATCTTCTCAGTATCAAACTTTTGATCAAAAATTTACTTTTTTTACTTTTGGTTTTTTTTCTAAAATTGCTGTGTGCAACAATAAAAAAAATTTAAGCGTTAATCAGTTAGACAATTTCTATTATATTTAATAAATTTTAGTAGGTGAATAATTTGAAAACTTCTTTCGGATTTGTTATACAGGATGTTCAATCCATCTTAAATTTCTTGTCAACTATACGAAATATCGAAATAATGAAATTATAATAAAGTTTCCCTGCATTAAGGATTAAATGGTATTTATGTCCTTTGTGACATTTTAAATTAAAGCTTGTTTAACATGTTGGCTTTTATCCACAGAAAATTAAAATCCATATATTGGTTTCTCGTATTGATAATTTAGAATAGTAGAATAGTTTTTGCGAAATTTCCCGAAAATAAATTTATTGATTTTAATTTTCTTTACGTAAGAAGATAACATTTTAAATGACCTTTAATTTAAGATGTCACAAAGGGTAAAGTGCCATTTAACTTTTCCATCGTAGGGCAGATTAGGGTGATGGAGTAAATCCTAGTGCAACGCAGATTACGCAACCTAGTCTCCCCTTGCAGCTTTAGAAAAGTGACTTTTACATTTTTCGATATTTTGTGTAGTTTACGAGAAAATTAAGATAGATGGCTTTTCAAATAAACCAACGTGAACAGGAATCAGCGAGTTAAAGTGTTGATTAAACAATTAAATTTTAATAAAGAATAAATCATTTTAATAACATTTCGTTTTACAATAGTCGAGATGATGCTAACAAAAATTCTATCTGGTAATATATTTTTCAGGTGCGCTACGTATTCGTCGATAAATTTGACTCCTGAAACTCGTAAAAAAGTAGAAAATAATTAAATCTTGAAATTATTTAAATTATATTTCATTATCAAAATTTAAAAGTCAATATTTATACAACCCATTCTGTGATTCAATATTGCAAACGCAAATAATAAATATTTACCTATAAAATATTCAAATTTGCTAATCTCAATTTTTTTTATTGAAATCCGTATATATAACATTTAACTAATTCAATATTTTCTTTTTTAAGGTGTAAAAATGAAAAACGCATTTCGTTAATTTTATTTTTCTAACTAATTGATTCAATTATTTTTGAATAGCAAAATAAGTAGAGAGGCTATGCCGAACTTGATCCATTTTTTATCAAAACTTTTCATTCGAAATTAATTAAATTAATTTGGATTTATTAGCATTTGAATTTGATTGAATAAATTAATACGACGTGAAATTACAATAACAATTTTTATTTTTATTTCTCAATATTGGATATGTAGTTTAAAATGATAGGATATAAAATAACATAAAAGGCAAGAAATAAGTTGGTTGAAAATCTGTTTGAGATCAGAAGATGAGTGCTAGCGCAATTTAGATTACTCAATCTATTCTAACACATTTTATTACTAGCTTGTGTTAAAATCTTTATTTTAATAACATTTTTTATATTTCCAACCATTACTTCAACAAACTGACTGCAAACTAAAATTTTGGGTTTAAGCAGTGAAAGTTGATATTAAGCGCAGTGATAGATGTAGCTTTTTGAAGTGAAACTTTTTTAGCGACGTATTCTGTTTGAAATGTATTTCAATAAAGCGAGACTATGGGGAAATAAGAGTGGGGACCAAACGCGAAGGGCTTCGATAACAACAAACAAAGATCAGATTAATAAACAACTTTAAAATGTTGTCGTCAGTATTTTTATTCATATTTGAATACGGAAAAATATGTTAAAATTTAAATTAGAATAGATACATTTAACGTCGACCACGGGCTAAATTAGTAAAGAATCTAGAAAAAATGTCTTTAACAACCCAAGTCGCACTCCTAGGGAAGATACTGATATGTAAGTATCACAAGTATTTTTAATTAAAATTAAAATATTTATGAAATTATACTATAGAGACGGTCATTGGCCTAGTAAGTTAGCGCAGAGAACTGCTAACGCTAGGAACCCGGTTCGAATTTGGATAGAGTCTAACTTTCTTATAATCGTCTCTGTGCTTCGGAGGGCACGTTAAGCCGTCGTCTGTCCCCTGGGTTGATGAGTAAGTGCTACCTTCAACAAAAACAACCAGCGTTACAAGAACCATCTGAACTACCTCAGATGTAACACAACAACGTTCACAGAACCAGTAGTACTTAGGAACACCACCGAAGCTGTTCTGGCAAAAGACAGGCGGTGCCTAATTAAAGAAGAAGAAGATTATATTATAAGATAGCAATTATTGTCAACTAATGCCCGGTTTCTTCATACACTAAACAGCGCAGTTAATTTGACAAGCTGTTCCGGAAATACACGAGTACGAATTCTTTTATAAAAATAAAATCTTTAGAATATTTAATTTTTATAAAAGAACATGTATTCGTGTTTGTCCGGAAGCACTTGCCAACTTAACTGCGCTGTTAAGTTATGAAGAAACCGGGCATAAGTGTAGCGCCTTTTACCTCAAGTTGAGAAGCGCAACAGAAAAGACGAATTAGTACGTACATGGTTGTACCTTGGTCTGTGTACATAGAGCTCCATAACATACCCTAGAACTACATGCCCTTGTAATTAAAAGCCCTACCTTTTCAGTTTGATTACTCTTATCGCACCCGGAATAGATGTTCTCCGGTAATAATTTGTGGTAAGGCCCTGATGTAGGATTGCAACTAGCTCTGAATAATAGCGGAGGTAAAGAACGTAGATCCACACTGAAGATTTGCTTTTTCTTAAAAATAACTAGTTAAATTACTGACGGAATTTCACAGATTCAGTTCTCTATTGCTCTTCTGCTAATACAGCTAATTTGTGATAGATTTGTATAAGCTGGAATGTAAAGATGTATAGGATATAAGTTGAAATTCAAAAATTGCTAATAAAATAGTTGGAAAACAACAAAAAAAGACCAAGACAAATATTGGCTATTTAGCAAATCGGACAGAAAGTCAATATCAAATTTTTAACTTTGGGGAATAGGGTCAACTAATAATTTTTTATAACGTTTAGTAAATTTCTAACAAAATATTTTTCTTGTTATCTGAAAATAGTGACGGCGTAAATTTCAAAATATTGCAGGTATAATAAATTATAATTTTGTTTGTAAAATTTTAATAAATTGAAGTATTATGTAATATGTAAATTTTAGAATTCCTAACTTGTGATAATCAATTATAATAATATTTTAAACTAAAACCAAGTTAAATAAACGCTTAAGTATTCTTTCATTTTCGAGTTTAAATAAACGAAATATCGTGTGTAATAAATACAATTTTAAAAATACTTAAGCCTTTATTTAACTTAGTTTTAGTTTAAAATATTGTTATAATATATTTATGTAGTATGTATTGTCAAATGTATAAAATTTTAGGGAATATACAAGGCACGAAAAATAACTTGTGGGAGAGTCCTATAAGTTGTGTTATTGAAGAATGAATGAAAGCCGTTGAGAACGGTCAAGTGATTACGGTAGTTTTTATGGACTTCGTAAGCGTTAGAAACAACGAATTGCAGTATTTATTAAGAAAGTTTAATCCTAGCTCCTATCTATGATGTTAAAGACCAGAACTGTAATGGTTTAGAAATTACTTATAAGATAGAAGTTTGGTTGTAAAATTCAATCATGATATTATATCTGATCGATTCGCTCGGGACAACATTTTTTGATACGCCTCAAGGATCTAATTTTGGTTCTTGACTTTTTGAATGACCCCGTATTTTTTAATAATAAACCAGGTTTACATTTCTGAAATTCGACAGAAATTAAGTGTTTGCGTGAAACATCTCAATATTTAATATACCTTCCGCTTCTAAATTAATTACAGTAAAATTTTTAAAATTGCAAATTTGAAATGAAAATGAAAAGAAGAATGTTTTCAATTTTGTTTATTGTATTCGAAAATATGTCTTTTTAATTAAATATTTGGTAACTGAATTTTTGTCTCTTTTCAGTTACAGAATGGGACGGAGAAACTCTCGAGCTAATAAGAATATCAAGATTAGACATGGGTGCATATTTGTGTATAGCAAGTAATGGCGTCCCACCCACAGTCAGTAAAAGAATAAAAGTCAGCGTTGATTGTAAGTATTTATTAGGTCCTTCATTTTATATTTATGTTCAAATTGGAGGTAATATAAAATAATCGCACACCTAAATTTAATTGTAAATTAATTTGCATTGTTAAACTACAGGAACTACGCTGCAATTTAACCTGTCAAACCAACAATGGTTTGCTTTTAGTCAAAGGATGACTTAAAATTATAAACTTTGCATTACTATAGGTACAGTGGTCAGTTAATACACCATTTGGTATGACAAAACAAAGTAGTAGAAGCTAGTTAGCTGTGTTAGTTTAGGACTTTATGAATACTTAATTATTTTCCTTATAATATAAACTAAAGCAAATCCGCAAAAGTTTTGTGAGTATTCCTTTATATTATTTATAATTACCTTCATTCTTTATTCTCTTTATCTCAAATTGTAATATAGAATATAATAGCTTCCAAAACTATCAGGAAAAATTAAAAATAAAATACTTAAAATTTTCTAAACCCACATCTGATCTGATGAAATTACCGAACATCCAAAATTGCAAATCGTCAGTTTGCGTATTTCATTTTAAATCCTTACATGCTAGTTTAAAACAAAATCAATTAATAGCGCAATAAGATAAACATGAATGTGGAAGAACAGAGGTTGTCTTTGAAAATTGCGAATATTAAATATTTTACAAATTAAAACCGCTCAATCGGAATTAAATCCAGATATTTCTCTCGAAACCAAAATATCCTGTGTTTAAAATTCCCGTATCAAATTTATTTATTTAGATTGTGTGTATACTCTAAAGTTGGAATTACGAGCTTTATGTTGTAGGGGAGAAAACAAGTATAATGAATTCGCATATACGATAAGATATCAAAATCCGTTTTTACAGTTTAAGATTTATTCATATTCCAAACTCTTCTTCACTATTCAAGACTTTACTAAACTTCCTTCGGTACTAGGAGCAAGTAATCAAAATAATTTTGTTTCACGCATGAAAATGCTGATACACCACTGAAGGATAGATAATGTTAATAAAATTTGATATCTCGCTTTTATTCAAATATTTATGTTTTCTTACTGCAGTGGAAATTACTCCATTCAGTTTAGGAAATTTACAGACGGAATTTCTGATTTTCCCTTTCAATTATTAATATAACATTTACTCATGATTAAACCGGCTAATTAAACTATTTTTCTGGAAAATAGAGATAAACAGAAACAACAACAATAATCACCGAATACTTCCCAATATCCCCTTTGAGTGTTATATTTAAATTCCAGTACATGAGACGAAACATGAGAGAGAAACTCACGTTACCGGTAGAAATGGAGTAAAGTTGCAATGGATGGTTTAACGCTGCTTATAACTGATAACAATCGAAGCAACCATCGTATAAATCCTTAGGTAAACATCCTCCCTTTATAGTGCATGCAAATTGTATATATAAACAGCACTCCATCGTCACATAATCTGGCTTTATGGACTAGTAACAAACGTCCAAATTGATAAAAAATCTACCAACTCAATCGGCATCCCGTCTAACTTATCCTGAAGGTACCAAACAACGCGGCATGTCCCAAAAACTACAAAAACCAAACACCGAAAAGAATACGAAATGTTAGATTTTTTAGGATAAGAAGTAAAATGCACACAGTTGAGTGTAAGTAGTGGAGTCCCCTTCATAAGGGATTTATTGATTCCAGCAAAAAATCGGTTATGGTTAAAAATATTATCAAATAGGAAAATCGCAAAACAAGTAAGCCGTTTGTTTCCGAATTCCGTCACCTGTTGCTATGAGTAGTTAAGTGATTGAGTATTGATGCCAAGGTACATTTTTCCAGCCTGGGAAGAGTTACCTGGATAGCTCAACGTTAAAATTCAGATTCAGTGAATGCAATGCTTTTATTTTTCGGCGGTTGCTTAAATTTCTAAAGAATGTTAATATGCATCCAGGACTACTCATCAGCAGCAACAGGATCGTACCTGACATTGGTGGGGTATCTTTACTGATTGGGTTACAAGGCGGAAGTTTGAGGTTCATAATGCCTCCTACCCGTGTTGCGTGCTGGCATAATGGTGAAACCAAACAGAGTAGTACAATATGGGCCACTTATGTATCTTTGTTATACTTCTCTCCTTCTAAAATCAAATAATAAAATCTGGATTATCCGGCATTAGATTAACCGGCCGCATGCTAAGTAGACCAGCACATGAGCTACCGGTTTCGTTATTAATCCTAAAAGATTTTTTTATCATCAGGCATATTAACATTCAATCCGGAGACTGTGTATTAAGGAAAAAATAGATATTTGAATATTCAGTTTTTTAAATAAAAATAAAATGAAAGAGTTAGCTCAAATGATAAAGGCCACCAATGATGGAATTAAAAGCACCAGAAATATACAAACGGAGAATCATGTCGGAAGATCTAAAGAAAGGAAACATAATATTGTGAGAAAGGGAATTGGAGTATACGAGGTACTTCTAAAATTAAATAAAATAAAATAAAGATAATATAGTCATGAATTGATAACCTTTTGCATATATAAAAAGAAATATACGGAAAAATATAATAAAGAAGATTAAAAGCAAAAATAAATAAATGAAGGTACCAGGAAGTACCTGGTGCCTGGAAGTACCCAGTTGCTGTGGAACTTCATTGGTATGAATTCGATTGATGCGAAACTCGATTGCCCAAGTTGTGCGGCTTAAAAGCCGCACTAACCCGTCACTTTTCCTTAACTTCTCGATTTTTTCAGGTTGGTAACCTGAATCGAAATATTTACAATCGTGTTACATAAAAAAGAAATACAGACAAATCTTTTACATATAGCATAAAAAATTAAAATTAAACTATGCTGAAATTAGTAATAAAAATGGTACCTACTTACAAGTTTTTGAAGTATATATGGGGAACGTAGTTAGATGATTATTGAATGAAAATCAGGCAGTAGTGGAAGAATTCATCAGAATTTCCATTTTAGAAACTAAAAAAAAACAGAGGGAATAATGAAGATGGCTTGATATCGACATTACACATTGAAATTCCAACTACTGCTAGAGCTTTTATTTCGTATACATTTGGATCAGGACTGTTGTCTGTTGTTTGCTGAGCAACTCATCCCCGCCATTTTTCGTTCTTACCGAAGCCCTTCGCGTTGGGTTTCCACTTATTAGCTTTCGGTTAGTATTCAAAGTTGGCAAAATTTTCATATTTATTTTGAAATAATTGTCAAACTTAAAACGAATAATAATTTATTTTTAACTAATTGAAGTTAGGCTCAGATTATTCATACTCCGAGAAAATACTTGTCGGTCCGGATATGAAGCTGAATTTAAACTATATCTTGAAAACTGCAAGAAAAATAATTTTGTTTAGTTTCTAGTGCATAAAATAAATTATAATAAGTATTATATTAATAAATAATTTAATAAAATACTAAAAATACATGTAATGGCCTCAAGTGTTTTTATAATACATGATATAACGTTAAGCGTCAAGTCGATAATTAATTGCGATAGGAGATTGTAATAATAAGAGTCGGTTATATCGTCCGTTGACAACATATACACAGCGTGATTAATTGATTGTGTATTATCTACAAGTGTTGCTTTTGTTTCAACTAGTGGCAACAAAAAGCCTGTTTGTATTACCCAAACACTCTGATTTCCACCTTCTTATGCTGTACCTATTATTAATAAGCAATTACAAGTAATGAGTTTGCCTGAATTTTAGTGCAAAATGTATCAGGTTTTTTTTTAATTTAAATGTTACTTTTAAAAATATTTTTCAAAATTTATCGAAAAAACTTGTAATCTTAACTTAAATAACTATAATTAGATCATAATTAGTAGAGCAACGCGTGCGGTATGAAGACCTGCTTGTACAAACATACGTGGTATGCTGTGAATATTTTACCAACGGGCTTTAAGTTTTGTCTTATTTTACATGCTACATAGTACATTTAAAAATAAAATGTGTTCAAATACAACATTAAAAAAACAATTGAAAATAATTCACGTGAACCTTTGCGACGGCGAAACAGTACACCATTGGGTGAATTATTTCATAATTTATTACGTGTTCATGCATTTAAAAATGAAATTTACAAATTACATAGCTGGATTGCATATCTTTTTATAACACTTGTTGCGAAAATTGATTGTCAATTACACTTTATACAAGTACAGTTAACGTGAATTTATTTTACGTAAAAAAATAAATTAAAAGAGTATTTAAATATTTATATATTATGTCGAAAAGCCACAAAATAAAAAATTTTAAATAGCTAACTTATTTCCATTAAAAAATTCAATCCTCATTGAATGATAATAAGTTGTGAACGAACATAATTTGATTGTATTTTTTTAATTTCCGAGTTTCAAACAGATAAGACTAAAGTAAAACTGAAGTAGAAACAGAAACAATATTATATACCGGGTAGGCTAAATACTATACATTCTTATTTTAAATGTAACCTTACACCTGTGAGTTTCTTTTTCTATTTTTTTTAAATAAAAAAAAATTTTAGTTGAATTAACCGTTAACGGTGGATAAAAAATAGTTAAACCTGTAAAAATACCATTTAGTGTAGACGAAATTACAAATATGAAAAGAAAATTTTGAGGGTCATTCAAAAATACGTGCAAAAATTGCAACCAAAGTTCTATTGACTTAAGCTTTGAGCTTTTTTCACAGGTGTTGTACAATTTAAAGAAATTTCGGATTACGGATCTTAAAATACGGAATCTTAATGTTCAACTTAAATTCGGCTATAATTAACCGAATACAATTTAAATTAAATTAGTACGGCTCCAAGTCAATTGAAGCCGACTCACGCTCTTAACTATTTACGTCGAACACACGCACCGTCAACAAAATGAGTTTTTAACGTACGTTCTAAGGAAAAAATCAAAATTTAAAATATTTTCTTAATTCAGTGTAAAAGAAGGTTTACTTTAACCAATTAGGTGATGGGTAGATTTTGGTCATCATGTTAGTAAAGCAGTCTTACGTAAATCCTTTCTTATCGCCCTTGCTACCCCTTTTATGACTCACAGAACATTTAATCAGTATCTGCCGTCAAATCAACCGCAACTCCCTTACAAAACGTATTGCAATAATTTTTTGGTTTAATCTTTGAAGTGTGCTTTACAAATTAGATTATATCTACAGTAATGATATTGGCAGTAAAACATTGCACAATTTGATTTCTGCAATTATTATAAACAAAATACAAAGTTCAAATAAAGAATTGTTGAAATCTTGAGATTTTCTTATATAGAATTATAGAAATCTTATACGGATTATAAGAAAGCTTTTTATTATCCTTGTATTATTTGAAACTTTAATGTATTAGTTTTTAAGAAATAATGCAGTATCGGATCCACTCACTATATCTTAATTCCAATAAATTGTTGTAAAGAAATGAAGTTTTGTTTGGAACTTGTTTATACAGAATTATTAATAAAATGGCGTTCATTTATTTGAAGCGTTAGAATGATAAAATTTTCGTGTCGGAAAAACGAAAAATATTCATGATAATACTTTCGGAACATATGTCGGTATTGCTATCCAATATTCCTTAGTGTGTAACCTATATTAAAACCGTTCGTATTTGTAACAACTTTTCGGATTTTAAAGCACATTATAAAAAATTGTTTCATCATAATTTTGAAAAATATTTTTCGTAATTCTGTGTTTTTGAGTTTTACACAAAATTTTAAAAAAATTATCTCTACTTCTAATCTTCTAAATATTATATAAATTAATCAGACAAAAATATAGTAAGTACTTCCATCATTTTAAAAGTTTTATTTCAGGAAGTTGTTTAAGATAATAGGATTATAATAAATTTTTATTCTTGAAATAAAAACGTCAAATTCATAAATTAACTATCGAACAAAGCTTTTGTAACTGTGATATTCCCGATAAATTATTTTAATTTGTAGAAAGCGGTTTAATTTATTTTTGAGATCATTAAAAATTATTTGAAAAAATTTAAAAAATTTACTTGTGATAAATGTTTGGCTTTACCTAATATTACATATTATAAAAATTACAGTTTATCTCATATTTACTCATTAAATTTGATAAGTTATCTGACCATTTTTCAATAAGAGTATACCAGTTTGTGAGATAATTAGAAAAAACCTCATTAAAAGAACTTTTGTTGTTTATTCTTTGAATATGGCGGCTGTAAGCTATATCGGATTTCAGCATATCATCATTAAAGGAATACTTTTGATTGTTACAAATCCGAAAATGTCGTTATTAAGTCCTTAGGGATTAAACCAAATATCAAAATTTGGAATCTGGGTTCAAAATAGATATTTTATTACAGTTGTTTGTTATTGATCTGTGACGTCATCGTAAATTTTTTTAAATGGTAACCTCTATTTTTCTTTATAATAATCTATGGTCTACTATTTTGTTGATTAATTTCTGTATAAAGTGATTTTAGTTCAATAACTAAATTAACATGACCCTGGCTGTCGGTCTACGATTTTTCGGCGCGAGACGGTTCGGGGCAAACCGATTCGGCGCGATTCCATTCGTTGCAAACTAAAATTAATATTTTTGAAGGCAGGCAGTTCAAAATATTGAAAACAATAAAACAGATGATAATTAAACAATTGAAAAAAAAATAAAAAACGACACTGACAAAAATTAGAATCCTTAGAATTTAATCGCTATCACCCAGTAAAAAATTTTCTTGAATCTCGGCCTGGGATTCGTAAACTTTATATTTATCTGGAATTATATCATTGTTTATTATTCGTTTTTGTATATTAATAAAGGGCATATATCCTGCAGGGAAATTTTACCCCTAATTAAAAATAAATATTCTTTACGAATATGAACTTTATTAAGATAATATATTATTTGAACTTCCTATGTAACTTTTAAAAACTGATGTCTGCTTTTATATAAATATATAACATTTATATTATTAGTTCATAAAATTTCAGTCTTGAAAAATTTATTTGCTAACAACAAACTTACATTTTCTAGTTAGTTATTTTTCATGGCAAAATTTATAAAGTTTAAACTGCAACTAAAAACTATATTACAACTGTCATCTCTAAAATGAACAAGTTTTCTCTGTTTTTATACAAAAGTGGAATTTTAAATGTTAGATATTTTTGAAGACATATAATATGGGAAGCAAATGTAAAAATTTAAGTAACGTAAGTTCTAACGTTAATCACTACTTAGTTCGAAATTCGAAGCCAATAAGGCTTTGCTGATGATTTTTCATTATCTCAACTTTGTTGTTTTTCAATCATGGAATTCTCGTCAGTTATAACAATTCATCAAGTTTTGAATCTATCATTTAAAATTATTTATGAGATAATAATAGAATGGTTATTGTGTGCAAAAGCCATATGTTGTTTATTTTAGTAAAAAAAACATTGTTTACTACACCAAAAGAAGGGAATAACAATATAAATAAATAAATTTACTTGGATGTTTATTTATAATTTCTGTAATTTTAAAAATAATCGTATCTGTTTATAAATAACACAAGTTGCCTTATTTTAAGGTTTCAACTTTTTATTATTGCAACATTGTGTATTTTTCATTCAACTTGGAAAACAATCTAAATTCTAATTATATTTTTTGTAAAACGGATGTCTTTTTAAAGCTAGGTTAACAAATGTGTAAACATTATCAAATTATAATAAAGAGAAGCGCATGGTCCTGTTGGTTCAGAGCTGGACATTTAATCATTCTCCCGTAATCTCTAATTATTTTAGGTTGGTAACGTAAAATGGACCAATCAGAGGTGCGTTACGGGATAAATAGATAGAAATGGACTACATGAATGCAGTTATTGTGTGGCAGTTATTATATATGAAAGGAGTGACTTAGGTTATTATTATTATAAATAATAGTTTTGTCGTGATTAATAATTTAATTAAAAAATGTTCTCATCTCTATTCTAGTTAATGGTGGAATATTATGTTGTATTTAGCAAAATTTTGAAAATGATTTGTAATATGTATGCAAATCGCAAATTGCAGAGCAAGCCACGTTCTATGTCGTTATTATTACAAACATCAACTCAATGTTAACTATTATCGTCATCCCGTATTAAACATTAATCAACTAGGTGCTGCAGCTTAGCTACCTTAAAAATTAATTGAGAACATAATCGTCATATTATGTCTATTTGATAAAGCTACACTTAGGCACATCATTTAATATTGCAACGAAAGTAGAATTAATCGCTTTAAACCGAAAACTTTTTATTTGAAATTAATTATGATAAACCGTCTATAATTCCAACTTTAATTACCTTAAACGAGACTGACGCAAAATTTATTGAGAATAATGAAATTAAAGAAATCTTTTCGAACAAAAGTATACACCGAGAAAATTGTCTGATAACTTTTAACATATTGGCAATTCGATATTACAATTTTTAATAATTATAATAAAAAAAAATTTAAAAAAAGTAGCCAAAATCTGTAAAAATATAATTCAATTACTATAATACAGTATTATTGACTGTCTTCATATAATTAGCCCCGTCCATAGGTCCTGTCCGCATTATTTATAATTTAAATGTCTAAATGAGCAGGTCTCTGTTTTTAAGTAAAATTCGGCTATAATTAACAAAATTCAGTTTAAAACAAAATTGTCCTACGATGTTAACAGTTCACATCGCAGCACCATATGTATATAACATTTAAAAAAGTGGAAATGGAGTACTCCTGTAATTTGTACGTACTGTCAATAGAATGGAGTTAACTTCCGCTCCCTTTTAACAAGTACATAGGTATTTGTTGCACGAATTACTCTAGCCGAATCATCAATAGTTTAAAATTTAACAAACAGTTTTTGTAGTGCAACATTACAACTAACAAAAACCAATATTTACTTACAGAATACAACTGCAAATGCACCGTTCGCTTGTTATAAACACGCGGGTGTCAGTTCCGTTTATTTAATAGTATAAATGACGCTATAAAATATCAAATTATGTTGAATGATCATCTTGAGTTGTTTTCTGTTTTTAAACGTTAATTTAATAATGGTTTATTAAAATTTCATTCAATTTCGCAATATAATGAAAAAAGCACGGTATAAATAGAAAAACTGGCATCGACGGTTTAAGCAAAATAAACAACAATTTTCTGATTTGGTGTTAAGTTGATTCTGTTTGGACGGAAATTCATCGACAATTTATGTTGATCTTCATTTAAGATTAATCCGAAAAATACACTTTAGAAAAAGTCATATCGATGTAAATGTTATTAAGAAGTTAATTTAATTGAACATTAAAATAATTAAATTTCTTTTAAATATTTGCTGCGTGGTAGTACGCAAAATGCCCCCGCCAATTAAAACATTTTCTAATGAAATTGCGGTAATTGACGGTATAAATTTCAAATATAAACATTACATTTTGAAAATCAATCAAAAATACGCTATAAAAAAGGTCAAAACCGAATGCGAGTACTCCATTGGTTATTTCCATAAAATTCTATCTAGAATTCTAGATCTAGAATGACATTCGACTATAATTAGATAAATTTATGAAAACCTGTTAGCAGCTGCACAGTTAGAAGTTAACTGCAGCTAGCTCAGTCCGCTAAAATTCATTAATGCTCCTACTTATGTCGGGCACACGTACCGTCAACAGAATGGCAAATCATAGTTTTTTATATAAAATATCCAGCAAACAAAATTCGGGGTTTCCCCCGAGTTTATCACTAAGCCTAAACAACTACAAGTACGCTTGGATGGAAAAGAGATGGACAGATTAAGGATGGTAGTAAATTTAAGAAGGCACTGAACTAAACAAATGTGAATCAATCAATGAATTGTGTAATTTAAAGATTATAATCAAATTCTGGTAATTTAAAGAAAGGAAACTTAAAATTTGACCATTTAAATCTAAAATTTATTTTTGTAGAATTAATGCAATTTAAATAGGTGAAATTTGTTCAAATGCATACTTTGTATGCCATGTTAAATAAAATTTATTTTATGTGAAAGATTTCACTTTTTATTATATTATTTCGTCTTAATTATTCTGGAATTTAAAATACTTTTTGTTCAAATCAGGAAATTGTAATATAAATATTCTAGTCCTGGTCTCCGTTTCTTGCATTGAAATATTATGTATATCTCCGTCCTTGCGGTCGCAGTCTTGATTAAAACAATTTTCAATGCCAGTCCTCAACCAAATTATCTGGCTTTTAATATGCGGAATCATAAGAATCTCATCCTGACATTCGATAAAAAATTGCCATCGCATATTTTTAATGTAGTATAAGATATGATACGAAGACTCGATCTTGTCAAACCAAACGGAAGTAAATCTATAAAAGCAAAATCCCTATTTATCGCCAACTAGAGAATATAAGTAAAGAAGTTTTAATGTCTCGAGTATTGTAAAATTAGTCTTCAGTCCAAAATTAATTTTGAAAATACACGTTAAATATTTAGTAATGCAGCGTTAATGCAAACATCACGTTACAATGTAAATGATACTTTAGACGGGTTACAATTAGGCTTGGCAGTTAGAATAATTAATTTGTTTAAATAACAAATTACTTGTCCGACCAGATGATGGTTTTAAAAAATCTCTTGAATGTCAAGAATATTATACTTAAATTTGATAATATATATGTAAATAAGTGTTTTATTGCACTAAACAAATTTTTATAAAACCTTGCTACATTACACGAATATTGTTTGGACGCTCAGGTTGCTTGATGTGATTTCCGGTAGGAAATCTTGTTGCGGTAGAGAAGTGGACTGTATAGTTTTTCGTTTGTAGTTATAAAAATGCGTTCATTAATAAAACGTTTATTGATGAAACCTTGCGACAAAATTGCAATTGAAGCAAACACTTGATAGGTCTCGTAGAGACCGGTAAAAGCAATAGTTCTCGAATTGAACATAAAGCCTAAAAAATGTAATCTTATAAACAAGTATTGTTTACAATATGTAAATACTTTGAAGCAATAACAATTGACATCAAAGGAGCAACCACTCTTGAATTGAGTTAGAAAATTACTGAGGTTCTAAATGCAAGGCGAGCTTGAGTCGTTGGAATTGCAAGGAAGGGATGCGTGAAGCGATGCGCCTTCATATCTCGCATACTCGAACGACATTAGCTGGCCGCGCTAGAATTGCAAGAATAAAAGTTAGGAACAATTAAAAATACACAAATTAAATAAACAGAGGAACGGTTCCGAACAAATATTATAACAATTTGTAAATCAAATTTTCATGCTACTAAATTAAAGAATATATTCTGGCATGTTTTTGGCGTTCAACGTGGGGCTTAAATTTGATTTTGGTATTAATTTTGTTATTCTGAAATGTCATGTATATTTTATTGAAACAAATTAATATATGAAATGGGGGATAGTAGTTGGTGCTCCAGTCCACTGCTAGGATAGCTAATAGCTAAAATTAGACGTTCCCTTTGGTAATTTAGGAAAAAAGATTAAGTTGCATTTATAATATAAAATTAGTTGATTATCTAATTATACTAAGAGTAAAATGGTTAGTTTATTGTTGTTGTTCGTGATTGAATGCAATTAAATTACGTTCAAGATCAGGAACGTATAATTTGCTTTTTCGTTAAGTAGAGCATTAGTTTGAATCTTAAACAGCTACTGTAAAAGAAATAGAACAGAAGAACGATGTTTGACATCTATCTTGTCAATACGTCTTGAATGAAAATGGGGAAGATCGAGAAATCGTCAAGACTAGTGGGAAACGAGTCTGAATCAGAATGTTGCTAGAACAGAGTTCTTGTCACGGGTATAAATGTTACATTAGACCTGATCTTAGAGTGTTTGTATTTATCTCGGTGAAGCAGAAACGGATTCCGTACAGACAAGACGCGACAGCCTACATTTCATAGATGAATCTTCTCTTTTGCGATTAAACGAGAAAGTCTTTGCCATACAGGATGCTTTAACTACGAACAAGTTTAATGTCAACTTTGCTCTCTTTCGGCGAAACAAACTCCGTTTATTCAACAGGCTATATTTTAACGATTACATTGTTTTTGGCAACCCCTTTCAGCCTTGCAAACTAAATTTCTTAACACCTTTTTGAAATTTTAATAAGTAATTAACGTGTTTGCCAAATTCTTCTCTTGGCAGATATTTCGTTTAGTTGAACAATTAAATTAATTCGTCAAATTAATTTAAAAAAAATGGGATTACGTTTTGCATAGAATTATTTTAAGACGAACTTACATAAAATCTACCTTAGAAAGTATAAAAAAACGAAACATTAAAAATAAGAATAATTGATTCCTATCGAAGCGATTTAGATAAAAGCGTGGAACAAAACACAAGCAAAAGCCAGTTAAGCTCAGTTCACTAAAGACTTTCAGTTGAAAATGTTCTATCACAGAAACTGCAAAATCAACTTTAGTATCTTTATTCTAAATGAAAGCGCATTGATTAAAATGCGCATTTAGCTTCTGGAAGTAGTTTTCGTTTGCTTTCAGTATTAGAGATCTGAGAGTGTATTGCTGATTTTAATTAATATTCAAAGTTAATTCTCTCTACTTTCATTTATGCGTGCAGTAAACTTCTTCGATTTGAATTTTCTTATAAGAGCATTCGTATCTGGAAGCACCTTTTCAAATTATAAATATCTGATAGATTTTCTTAGCGGTCAAATCAGTTCGAGATTTAAATATTGAGAAAAGATTCGATAGCAGTTTATTTTCAATACCAGATTCTTTAATATAATTAAATAAAAGACGTAGGAAAGGCAGAAACTTAAAAAAGGTAATTTCCCAAAGCACAACACTAAACGTAAAGCCGCGAAAGTGTTATGCATTTAAAGAGGTTACAAAAAGTAAATGATAGTGTAAACAGGAAGGTTTCTCCGATTGGGTGTTACTGTCGCTCAGAGCGGTGCTATTCTGTGTGCGAGTGTGAAATATAGCCGGATATACACCTTTCTGCTCTGAGCTGCCAAGCTGTTTTGCATGCTATAATGAAAATACATTTAACCATTTATGTGGGTTGCAGACAGACGCAATTCTAACCTCAACGGACGGAAACAGTTATTGATTGCTAACTCTCGTTCTTGTTCTTACAGTTCCACCTATGCTATGGATTCCCCATCAACTAGTAGGTGCTCCATTAGCATATTCCGTAACCTTGGAGTGTTTCACCGAAGCTCATCCGTCGTCTCTTAATTATTGGACGCGAGAAGACGGACATATGATTCACGAATCCAAAAAGTACCATACTGAAAATCTTATTGGCGTCCCATCTTACAAGACACATATGCGACTTACAATCAGTAATATTCACCAATCGGACTACGGGACTTACAAATGCGTCGCCAAGAACCCACGAGGCGAAACGGATGGCACGATCAGACTTTATAGTAAGTACTCCCCGCTCCTTTATTCGATTTTCCCCAACCAGATAATAACAGACGGCGCGGCTTTTGCGCGTAGTAATTAAACTACGTAAAGTAATTAAGATTAGACACTGCAGTCAGTATCAGTAACATCTTAATATTTAGTTCTAAATGGAATAAATTATTGGTGCGGTAATAAGCAAGCCGTTTAGGTGTCATAAATTATTCCGATATAGAACAATTTGCCATAAAAGTGGAATCGTTGAACGGCATCGTGTCATATATCTAGAAACCATTAGAAAGTACTTCGCAACGAAACTTGTATACAACAATAAGGCAAATAGATGGACGATCGTATTTCATATCTTATGAAAGAACCTTTTTCTAGGGAACACCGTTTTAGATAATCCAAATACTTAGTTTACTAAATAACTATAGGAAATGTTACTAGTAAATTTTTTTCCAAAAACATTATTTGATGTTTGTTACATAAAACCTTGTATGTTTTCATAAAAAATTTTATCGGTGTACATCAGCATGATAAAGTTTAGGCTAAATCCTGCTGCTTCCAGTTGTAGAGGTAGAGCGCAATCATTGCTGCAGATGACAAATAGACCAGCTACGCTGAATTAGCTGTCCGTATCCAGAGGCTGATAGCATGGTTAGGGTGTACTTGTTAATTCGTGTCTACAACATCAATATGTTCTGCCACTGTTTGCATGTTGTAACTTGTAGTTAAACTGAATGTTTTCATTTTTTATGTTTAAAACTACTGAATCTGACTCTTATTAATTAATTAATCACTTGCATACTTACATTTTCCAACGTGCAACTTTATTACATCACTACAGCTCAATAATCGATGTGTCGCGACACACTTTATGTCGCCTCGTAAGTCGCTTTATTTTATTTCTAAGAAAATTACATTAAAGTGTGTCGCGAAAAATGAAAGGTTCCCTTATGTGTCGTCGTGGATAAAAAGGTTGAGAGCCGCTGTACTACATTATGTATTACGCCAGCTCTAAACTGTATAAGTAGTACGACCATGCACGTATTTAAATTCTCCCGCGCACATGTTATCTTAACCCTGTTATCTTAAATCTGTGGTTCAAAGTTTCTCATACCTAACATATTTTCCTCTTTGCCATATGCTCTACACTGCATACAATAAAAATTACTGTTTCTTGTTCTCGACGCAGAATGTAAAGAAAATTGAAAGTAAGAGTGAACAACTTCATCTCAATTTGTCCAATAAGCATTGCACATGAAGTTATCAACTTATTGACGTAACCCCAAAATCAGTTTTATACAAGTGATTAATTAATTTTTTACTAAATATTTTGATCCTTTTATTACCTAATTGTTTTAAAGAATTGTGTTAATTTCTGTATGCATATTTAGAAGCAAGTCGGTTTACTATATCATTAACTAATTATTCATACATTAAGGTAAGTATACACAACTTACATTATAAATTATGATTTTCTGTATTTTCTTCTTTTTGACGTGAAACTAATAAATTGTTATTACTCCTAATTAATTTTAATGGATGTTGACTAAAGCTTCGAAGAATGTTCATATAAAAGATTATATTTTTTATAATAATCTTACTTATACATGGCTTTAAGCTTTATAGCGTTTGATTATGTGCTCGTTTATGTTTTTATTATTGTAGAACGTGATTAGCGTAATTGTAGTTCCTAATTATAAATTAAATTATGCTCAATTTTGAATATATTCAAAGTGGCCTGAATGTCAGTTTTATACATTTTGTATGTATAGTAATATACAAAATCCAATTTGCAAAATACTCGAAAATTCAAAATAGACCTGCAAAATATATATAATATGTAAGATATCCAAAATAATTTTGTTTGAGTAACTGCAGATCTTGTAGCGATCAATGCGACAGCTACGTTTTATACATTCTAAGTATATTATACATATTTACATTTTATATATTATACAAACAAATTTGATTATCGACTGCAGTTCAAGAAGGATCTCTCTGTCCAGTGTTACAAATCTTCCTCCGTTTCATAGCTATCCGCTATGCTGGAAGTCGAAATTGTATAGTTCATTAAAAGTCTTGAGTAAATTCAGGAGATCTTGTAAAATAAATAAAAACCACAAAAAATACAAAATACGATACAAAACACAAAATACAATATAAAAATACAATAATATACAATACAAAAATACAATATTAAAATACAATACACAATACAAAAATACAATCCAAAAATACGAAATACAATTCAAAAATACAATATAAAAATACAAAATACAATACAATAAAAAACAAAATACAATGCAGAAATACAAAAATACAAAATATAATACTAAAATTCAAAATACAATACAAAAATACTAAATGGAATACAAAAATACATCACAAAAAAAATTTGAGTAAAAAACATTGCAGTCAAGCAATTTACGAAAACATTTTTTATTAAATTCATTTACAATTTTAAAATAAAATTACAATTTATCAATAAACAATTTTAAAAACGTTGTTACGTTTTCTCAGTCAGTTTTAAGAGTCACTATGACCAGTGCCCATATTATACCAATGATTATTTTCGCCACATGAAAACAAAAACAGTTGCTGTATGATTTCTTTGAAAACATCGGAAATGCGTAGATATCCATAAAGCTTGCTTCAAGGTATCCATCTGGTAACATGACGAGTTAAGTCGACCAATAAGATAAATAGTTACCAAACAGTTTTCCAATCTAACTGAAAACCTAGGTTAAAGTCACCACGACTCTGTATAATGTTTATTCATATGCAATTACGTCAAGGTAAGTAATTAACAACAACTTATTAATTACTAATTCAAAGAAGGAGTAGTAACTTGCACTTTCTCAGTACCATTCAAGCAAGTATACCTAATACATACAAATTCTGCCCTATCAGACAAATATGAAATGAGCTAGTTAGATACCAATTAACTCACTCCGCATCTGTCCAGTTTATCCATTATTTTGGGAAATGGTCTACGCTATCGAATGCTTTTCTCGGGTCGCAGAAAATCGCCGCCGAACACTTCTTTGCTCAACCTCACCCGTAACCGCCACCACGAACGCATCAATCGCCAACATAGAGAAGTGGCAACATCTGATATTCTGTCTGGGACATTTTTCTGTTCAGTTATTTAAACATTTTTGACATACTAGAAGTCAGAGTTATAGAACAATATAGGAGCAAATCCGTTTCCATTTTGGTTCACTGGATGACAGCAGATAAGTTCATCCGACTAGAAAAGACATCTTCAGAAAACAATAAGTTCACAAAGTGGCGCAACCTGTTACCGGCCATTCTTGAAAGATACTGTAGAGAGCTATTGGTGATCTCTTTCACTTGATCCAACCAACGCTTCGGAGAACGACCTCTTATTCTAGTTTCTTCCACGTTGTCCTGGATTATGAATTTCTCCAATCCGTCATCACGTCCCCGCGTTATGTGTTCAATGTATTTAAGTACGCATTGGTACACAACTCGAGACAACCTTTGAGGCTTATCAATCTCTCTAACGATGGATACATTGGTTATTCTCTAAAAAATTCTTTTGCAATAGCTTACTCTTGATTTTATTATAGTACAGCCAGCAATTATGTATTCTTAATTGGAAGAGTGCACATTACTTTAAAAAATACAGATATCCGCGGAGAAGTACCAAGAAACTGACCGAACCCGATACGGTATTCCTGACCACAACCAAAAATTAGAAGTTCAATCGGCGAGATATCAACTTGATAACACTGATCTACCTTGGCCAGAAACCACTTATTTCTAGTTTGTGACTTATGATACTATTAATAATCTGGGCAGTAACAGACTAGATAGCTGGTCGAATCTGGTATAATGCTGGTAGCATCGCAAAATTCAGGCAAATAGCCAAATAGGCAATAGGCAAATCTGAAAATATTTAATCTGTACGCAGACGCCAAGACTTGGCATGGCAAGCGTTCGTCTACTAAGATGGCGACTATTCGGAGAAAAAGCCGAATGGTGATATATGGAAGATATGTATCATTTGGCAAATGTTCCGAACAACACAATAATGCTGCATACTCATAATATTTCCGAATATCTACCAATCGATCATTCCGTATTCGATGTCCGATATTCATGGTGCTTTACTTGTTGTGGGTTTATTGTCCGGATGAATGAAATCTTATCTGAATACAAGCGATTGGTTGGAATTTCCCACGCTGTTTACTTGCAATTACCAAATTGACTATGCCAAATTATTCGGCGATGACTGAGTGCACTTTATCATATGCGATATATTAACAGGTTTATTCATCCACGAAATATTTGTCCAATGAATTTTCGAAATGTGGACAAGTACATTCATTCAGGAATGATTTACCGAATCATTTGTCAAATGCATTTGTCGATGTGTGGAGCTTGTAAGGGAGTTTTCCAATGGCAAAGCACTGATGGATTTTTAAAGAAAGTCTTTAGATCAAGATGATCTTTTCAAAAAGCACACGATGAGAGAAAATTAAATAACAATAAATTTTTAGCTCTTATCAGTAAAGTAGTATTATTACTAATAGCAGTATTAAACGAAAACATAAAAGCCTTTCTTCTTAGAATGCCGACTTACTAGGGATACGTAATTTGTGATGTGGTTTTCCTTTGTCTTACCCACATAATCCCATAGCTCGATGTTGGACTTGAGATTACAACAGTGTAATTCCTGGTACGTCCAGTAATGAAGCTACGATTTGTTTTTAATCTGCTGGTATATCTGTCGGTCGCGCTGGTATGCTTTGTGCACGTCTTTTTCTGTGTTTTTGCTGTTGCAAATTTTGGGTAATGTTGAAATGATTTGTCGCATAATTACAACACTAACGTGACAATTTATTTTTACCCTCAGAGCCTTTAAAAATTATTTTTGTTTTAAAAATAAAATTCATGATTATAACAAATATGCAATGTTTATTGATTAAAAATACAAAAATAAGAACTAATCTTGTGTAGGTTGGTAGCCTGGCTTTTTATATTTTTCTGATGAGCAAATTTGCTTTAATGCATCAGGTTTCGTTTTTAAATATTAATGAAACGACTCCTAATTGTGTTTTTGCACTAGTTTTTTTACATTTTTACGTATTTTGGGGACAGCGGGACACATAGCTTCAAAACGGGACTGTCCCGATCAAAGCGGGACGTATGGTCATGTTATACAACACTCAATTTTTTGAGATAAGATTAAAGAATTTGATCGTTGTGCAAACTGACTTATAGATGGAACGATAAATAGATTTTTATCTCGGTTTCTATACATTGCATAAATATGTCGAGTTCTAGATTTTTAAAGTCATATTTGTGTAAACATTAACTATACGAGTATATCTGCAATTTGGATTTAAGAGCAAATTTAACGATCGCTTATTGTAATAATATCAGGTCACTTTGCATATATTTTTTTTCAAGGAAAATATTGGACTGCCAAATAAGATAATATTGGATCTAAGTTTCCGAAACGGAAGATAATACGATCGGCAAGCAAAAAATTGCAATGATCGCTAGACAATTAAATTGAGTTTTTTTAATATTAGAGGTTCAAAATCATTTTTCTAATTTTACATATTAATTTTAAAACTGTGTTTATCAGCAATAATTTTCTGCATTTGATTTTTTTTAACAATCATTTGTTATTTATTTCACTAAACGTCAACTGATACTGCGCCTGCGTGTTGTGTGAAATTTGTGAACTATCAAAGTGTAATGTAGCATTCACAAAGAGATATATAAAACTTGCAAACACCAATCAAATTGCAGTATATTTTCAAGTCCTTAAACACAATTGCTCTCTACATGAATGATAATTTACGAGAAGTAATATGTGAAATTTGACAGATGAGAATGTTTGTGTCAAAAATTATATTTGATGGAAATATTTCAAGATGAATTTGAAATCAACATGTCAAAGTTGCTCGCAGTATTATTATTAGATTATTGCTATTGTCAAGCTAAAACCGCAACAAGTAATTATCACATAAATCGCAAAGCCTACTGAACCGTTAATTTATTATGGGGAACCCTGTATAATTATTAATTTAACAAATTTAAATTATTTTATTGGAGTTACCTAATTTTGTACTATTTTATTAGTAACCCCCCAAACAAGCAAGGTTTGTTATTAACTCCGAGTTAGAAGTTGGATTACTAATAAGTAATAACTAAATACAAATATTAATTAATTAATTTTAATAAGAAGTAATTTTAATTTAAACCTAGATTATGTGGTTAAATTTTTGTATCTATTCGAAATTCGTTTATCTGCACAAAGAAGTCAAATTAAAATCTTTTTTATTTAAACTTGCCTTTTTCAGAACTTAACTAACTTGATTTTAGAATCTTTCCCAGATATATGCAGGGCCGTATCTAAATTGAATTTTTGCGTTTTTGATTAATATTATTAATGTTTTGGCAGCTACTCCAAAATTTAATTGGATTTTGAGAAAAACTTTGCAGTAATTGACTGTGGTTTGCGTTAAGTTTTTATTAATTATGCAATTTGAGCAAAAGTATTTTAAACTTGCAAATCAATAATAATTACACAAATTTAAAGAAAATTACTTGTAATAAAATTGACATTCTATGGGTAACTTTTGAGTTTCATTAAATTAGTTTGTAATCTAGAAACTTTTGAATAAATTTAATTAAAATGAAAAACAAATTTGTTAATCAAGTTTAAATGTACAAAACTTTATTAATCAATCAATATTTTTAAATAATTTCGGACTTTTTAAAAATGGATGAAATGCATAAAAAGTATAGAAAACTAGTCGGTCGAGCAATTTGGTAGATATTAGAAAATTCGAAAGGATTAAAGTAAGCAATATTAAAAGTTTGATGTTGAAGTTTCCAGCTATTTAAAAACGCAATTTTCTATTATAGTAGTCATAGATAGCATTAACTTTAGATACGGTTCTGAATACATGCATAAGCAAACCTAGACGTCATTACGCGTCTCGGCGTATGTCTCTACTTTTTTTATCCAATTCTGAATGCTGTCTGTTGAATCATCTCTCTCGGTCTAAAACCGCCTTGGCAATTGCTCTATCTCTTTTTACGTTTCCCAGAGGTCCCTTTTCATCTCATAACGTGACAAGATTCACAAAATAACACCGTGCTCAACACGTGTCGTTTCTATAGCAACAGCTTGGCCCATCGTCCCGCTACTTGCTGACTCCTCTCCCTTGTTCTAGAGATCATTCCAAAATAATCCTACAAATGTGCGTTTTCACTTGAAAAATTGCTGAATTATTACTATAGACGTTCTTCGAAACTCACTCTAAACAAGGCAGTTTTTTCATTTGCTATTTTTTTAGTTGACCAGTTTTGTTTTACGTTTATGCTTTTTACATAAAAAGGCAATTTTCCTAAACGTCTTTCTTGTGTTTATTTATTATTTGATTTTCTATAGTATGCAAAGTTGTAGTTAGTTCAAATGTTATAGGTTATAGGTATTATCGAGAGTGCAGCCTCTTGATCCAATTGTATATGGATACACTCTACGCCAAAAATTATACTGTCGCATATACTTTTTTTCCCAATTTTTGATAGCCGTTATAGGTGTAATCAACTAATAGCATTCAATCAGTGTCGTTGTCAAATCCCGCAATTCATGTGATAAAATGAAAATGAATATGTCGTCATGCGGCGACAGATTGTCACACGGTGGTAACGACCAGGTCGATAGACTTGATGCAGAAAGCTTATGAAGCTTAACGCCTTTACAATTTGTTTTATATGTATTTCATATTTATATTTTGCAGTTAAAATATTTTTGAGCTTATATAAATACAAAGCCACGACGTATTGAATAGTGTCTTTGTCGCAGCTTCGTCACCACCAACGACTGCTCCAAAGCCAACAACGACCGAGACTCCAAGCCGTATGAGAGACGTCTGGGGAAACGGAGACTTCAACAACTCTGTCTATGGGAATCCATCTTCTCTAACTGTTCATCTATCGGATAAAGGTATTTGAACCTTTTTTACACAGTGGCAAAACAATATTAATGTTGTCTCTTATCATAAATTTTTATTTATAAAAAAAATTATATGAATTTAGCACAATCTACATAACCTAATATTTTACTTTATTTAGGCCAATATCCTTAAAACGCTATTTCGATTATTTAATCTCGAGCCATCTCATACCTCTGACATTACGGTTAATTCAATAAGCTGATTCGACATTCGACTTTTCCGCAATTCACCAACTCGAACCGTTGAATTCATTTATGCTAATTGTAACGCAAATACGTTATAGTAGGTATTGCCTAACCTCACATTCAAAAAAAATTATTAACAAATTTCATTACAACAGCAAAAGTAGCAATTTAATTTTTAACTTTGCATAAAAAAATTTACAAAATAACAATTTCATTTATCAGGATGTAGTGGTAGGGAACGGTAGCTTTTAGAAATCGTTATTTGTGTCCTAACTCGAATTCTCATTTAAAAAAGAAACCGTTATTATTTTTCGTAGAAAAACGTGATTGAGTGTTGGTAAAATGAAATATATAAAGATTTCTTTTTATTTCTGCTCCGGAGTTTGGTTGTTTCAAAAATGTTGTATTTCTTTTTCTTGGCTTAATTTCCAATGTAAATTGTAGTAAAATACTTTGCTCCATTTGTTTCCTTTTTAAATTATAAAATTGGTAACTTGCCATTACAGTGTGCGATTACAAAACAATTTCAAGTTACTTCGCTTGTTGAATGAACAAATTGGGCAATTCGGAATAACAGTTTAAACAAATTTACAATTTTAAAAGACAATTTGATGTTTAGTGTTTGTTGTTTGAAACGGGTAGCCAAATTAGAAATTTTGGGATAGAAAAACCACAAAAGTTATGATTTCATTTCTTGTTCAAGTGCCCAACTGTTCAGATAACTTACATACAAGCAGTCGAACCACAAGACGTAAAACGAAATATTTGATTATAGGTAAATGAGAATGAACTTTTACACCAGTTAAGTTTAGCTCGGTCAGGTGTCTCATCATTGAATTAGTGACGTGCATGAATAGATTACCGAAAAATTTTGTTTATACTATTTCGGTTTCCAAAATTATGATTTCGTGCTTTGTGTATTTATACGCACAGAAACCAGTTTATCCACACTTAACCTTTGGGAAACACGTTAGTATTTTAAAAACAATTTTACAAGAAATTTATTTTCCTAAAAAATTATATTTCTCTTCAAAAGTTTCGACATGGAAAATATGTAAAGGCGCAGATTATACTTTTTTAAAACACAGTAACTAAGTACATATGAATTCAGTAAGTGCGCCAAGTTTGGTTCAAATCGGTTAAAGGATCTAAGAGTGCATAACATACGAACAAACAAACCAACATTCATTTTTATATGTAAGATAATCGCTAAATATATAGAACGGTAGTTTAAAGTTTAGATGATTCTCAGGTTTAAACTGACCTTAAAATATAAGTCTTTCGAGTAAACGAACGAGAATATCATTAAAATTCGCATGATGACTTGCATTGGCTAAATATTAGCCAATGTACCAGTACCAGCCGCCACGGTTCCATTGGCAAGTCCTAATGATATAAATAAGTTACACTTTCCTATTTACAACATATTGGGAAAATAATTCACAATTTCACACAAAAGAATTAAAAGCACGATTTTCTTTACGTAAACAATTTTTTTATATTTTAATATAGTATTATTGTTTAATAATACAATAATTACGTTAAATTCATTTTCTTTAATTTTGTTCCAAATTCAATTGTTCGAATTATTTAAATATGTTTTATCAGATTTTAATAAAGGTTTTCATTATAGAAATAAAATGCTAATGGAAAAAAGAAAACCCACGTAGCACAAAGTTGGTTTTCCAAATTTCATATTCATAACTTGTGACTTTAATAGTGCATCTCGAATAACATATCTATCGATGTATTAAAATAAATCTGAAGGACCTTTTCAATTTCCATGAAAATTAATAATTTTTTTTTCAAATATTATTTTAGGAAGATGCGTTGCGTTGAAGGGTTAAACGGGAATTAACAAATTAAGTTTTCATCGTCGCGCAGCAAAGAATTATAATGTTAAAACGTTTTAAATTTGCAAAACTATTCACAGAAAATAATTTTGTGACCCTATCCTTTGTTGTCATATCTTGGTTAGAGCACGTAGTAGTAAGCTTGAATTTATGCAAACCACGTAGCATGGCATATGTTACGAGTTACATATCACTCGAACCATTCGAAGTATAAAGTAATCTATACAGCATGATATGCACCAAAATAATACTTATTTTCAAAAATAAAATTTCCTTATAATAAAATCAATCAAGTGTATAAAATTTTTCAAATCAACATCAAAATTTTAACCCAAGTTTTGGGTTACAACTACACACCCTACGTAGTGGAGGCAATTTATACATCAAAGTCTCCTAATTAATTAAAAAACCAATTTGCTCCCAATGTGTTAAAGGAACGTGTATCTATGACCACGTAATTGTATTACCTAAACACATCAAGCAGTCATTCGAAAATCCGTTTTTACTAATTTTCAACTTAAAGCTTTCCTAATTTTTAAATTTATGATGATAACATTTAAGTCATACATAAATAAAAAAAAATAAAAAATAATTGAACATGAATATTTAAAATAATAATATAATGAAAAAATAAGTAAGTAGGAAAACTTGGTGTCGCATATAAAAATATGAAATTTTAATTGTAAAAAAATAGTAGTAAATAACTTCAATACGTTTTATATTGTGCTGAATAGAGAGGCATTATAAAATGTTCGTCATAATAATTTAGCTTCGGGAGACGTTGAGTTGACCATTCAACGCCACTTTAGAATACAAGACATGGCCAATAAAAAGCTTGAAACTCTCAACTTTTGAGATTTTTAATGAAAAGTTCTTTCACTGCCACTTAACTTTAATTGCACGATGATGCTTTTTCTCTTTTATTCTTAAAATGAAAAGAAATAGATTTAAAGTTAATGCTGTACCATAATACTAATATTTTTTGCGAAATTTACCATCCCGAATGCTTTTTAAAAATTATGTATTTTGAAACAAAACCATAGGTAATATTACTTATTACCTAGAATGGATTTTACAAATGCTTAACATAATATTTTAGAGGCTATTAATATCCCATTAATTTAGAGATTCGTTTTGAATATTGAATATTATTTTACATTTTTTCTTTCTGATTATTCCATTAACTTCGAAGCTGTGGGCGAGTTAAATTACATCAGGAAATTATTGGTTAACTTTAAAATTCAATATTAATTTTCAATTTTAAAATCTTTTATATATTGATAAATATAATTTTTTATACTACAACAGCCTGATAAATAAAACATAAGCAAACCAACATCTTAAGAAATAATAATTCATAAACGTTTAATTATAATGTACAACAAATCAAAAAAAAATTTAATCGCTTATTTTTTCGACTAATTTATGTTAATAATTATTTCAAATTTTTTTTGCCATAATCTTTACAAATTTTATATTTCATTTTTTGATTATATGCTACCAAAGAATTTAAATAACAGAAATAAATTCTCAATTTTTACAATAAAGAAAAATCTTATATGGCCACCCACATATGAGGAGCTTATTTTCAAAACGCAACATGTGAAAAATTAAAATATTAAGATACAGATATCATAACATAGTCTAAAACATTCCCTACAAGTTAGTTTTAGAGTATGTTATGAGAGTCTAAAAGTATACCTGTTCTAGTTTTAGTTTCTTAAGACGATTTTAAAATTTACTTGTAGAAAAGGTCTTAGACTATGGTATGATATCTGTATCTAAATATTTTCATTTCTGGACATGTTGCGTTTTGAAAATAAGCTCCTCATATAGCCAATCACTTTAAAAAAAAATTTAAATTTAATATTATTAATTTTCATTTCATATTTTAAAATTAACAAAAGCAGTTTAAAAAAATTATTAAAAGAAACTTGAATTTTTTTTAAATATCCATGAAGCAATTTTAACTAAAATGTAATTAGCTTTTAGTTTCAATATTCCAGTATTTGTTCGGGTAATAATAAGTAATATAAAGTAAAAACAAAATTTCACGCTTTTTTACTTTTTTTTGACAAATTCAAAATTTAGGGTTATTTTAATCATATTTTCAAACAACTATTTAAATTTTTTTGGAACATTTTCTTTGAAAATAAAAATTATATAAGCTGCCATCCGTCGTAAGTCGTCATCACACTTTGCTTGTTTTATAATTTAAACTCGAAGTGCTTTAGTTTCTTATTCTCAAAATTATTTATTTATCTTAATCAAGGATTTCAAGGTCAACAGGGTTTAAACGTTAGAAATTTTTGAGTTACAAAATTCCTATTCCTTTTGCTTTCAATGGCTACGACAAAGGAATTCAGTAAGCCTTAACTCATAATTTTAAAATAATTTCGCGTAAATCAGTCCCACAGAAATTTCTTTTCAAAATTCAAAATTTTTACTTAAAAAAAATTCTGAACATTTCGGGGGGCACGTGCCCTCAAGCCCCCCTGGCTACGGACCTGAAAGGTAAATTTATTGTTTAGGTCAGATTTAAGGAGGTGAATATTTTAATTTGTTAATTTCCGTAGATTTTAAAAATTTTAATTTCTGTTTTTTTTTTTGCTCTACGTGAAAAATTTGATATCCACCTGTTGTAGTCTTTTTAAGTAAGATGTCGTCTCTTCAAAAATATAAGATGTTAAAATTTCTAATTTTGTAGTGTAAATTGTTCCGCGCTGTTTTAAAGGGCGTAAAATTCTACATTCTAATCTTTTATTGTCTAAAATCAACTATTTCCAAATTAAGTAAAATGATGAAAAAAATTCAAGATTTAATATTTCGTTTTTATTTAAAAAATTTTAAACAAAAAGTTTTGCAAAATGTTAAAGTTTCTTTCCGAAAAGCAATTTTAACATGCTAAAACTTGAGTCTTGTAAAGTTTTTGAAAACAAAACCAAAAACACACAAAAATGTATAAAACAAAAAATAAAATTGAGCTTATCAAGTTTGAATTTTAATTATAACAATATTAATAAATTTATTCGATAAAATTAAATTTTGTTAATTTATTGTTTTACTTTGTACCTTTCCTGTTTATTATATAGTTTTTTTCAAAATATTTATTAAGCTCAAGTTGTAGGGCATTAAATTTTCTATCCGGAATTTTCAACCCGAAAGCCGTTGAGTTATTATAGCTAATTTCATGCTATTTGAAAGCACCGAACAATTTACACAAAAAAAATAATAATTTCAGTGAAATGAACAAAAATTGGTAAAGCATATTAGGCACCCTGTATATAAGCTAGTACCGGAGGTCTATGAAGTCCATAACTTAGTTTGGCATTCTGATCCTTCTTTATTATTTCTGGCTGTTCTTTAGTAGTAGTTATTAAATATTTAGCCTTCTCAAATCATCTTTAACTTTCATTTTCCATTTCTTCTTAGGTTTTCCTCTCTACTTTAATCCTATTCCACCGCCCTTTATATGTTGTACGGGGGTTCTTTCCGGTTTTACCATCATCAGTTTATTTTCGAAATTTTTGTCTGCGTTTTCACAATTTCGACTAATTACTATTTAAACATCAAAAATAAATTTCCAAAAAAATATTTTTTTGAACTGAAAATTCCTTTTCTTAAACGGATACACTCTGTATAATAAATTATTTATAATTTAACACAACTTAGTAACATATTTTTGAAATAAAGCCGAACGGCTTCAGTTTTCTGACAAATTAATTACTTTAAGGACGAAGGATCAAACTGTTTATGAACCAACAACGGATAATTGATATTTGCATTGTTCTAACTTCAATTTATTATTTTAGCAGAGGAGCTCAAAAATCTGATTTAATTGTTCTGGATATTTTTTGTTTTTAATTAAAGTACGTACGCAATTATGACGTTGATTTCTGGTAAATAAACAAAAACCGAAATTTAAAAATAAATGATAACAGATTTTCAATACAATTTTTGGGCGTGCGTTCCATTAGGAATTTTATAGACCTGCTCTCTAAGCAGACTAATGGTAAATTTAAGCGTAGAGTTAAGTTGAAATTCATTGTTCTCTTTGGTAAATTTTACCTTAATTTTCTCCTGTTTTTAAAGTTATCTTAAATTTTGTCAAGAAATTGGCTCAAAGTCAGAAAAAAATTTGTACGTATCCGTTGAGATCAAATTAACATTTTTACAATCGATCCGGTCACTGATGTTATTTATAGAGACGGTGAAAAATATGTCGAAAGTCAAACCTCGTATTATATTAAGCTATTAATAAAAATTTAATTTGAGAAAACGTGTTTAAAAATTTCAAAAGTATTATTTGGTTATAATATTATGATGTTAGTTATTTGAAGCCCCAGATGAGAAATGTGCGACACTAACACGTCTTTGTAATTTGCGTTTCTAGTAAAATTTTAGTTAAAAACTTTAGCTTTTCCGTACTAATATTTTTCCAACGAACCGTGTTACGAATTTCTAAAGCAGGATTTATAATTTATGTTCCTGACGCTGACGCTGACGCCCAAGTTGAAATATGCAAATTACGTAGTTTACATTTTATTGTCCTGTCAATTCTTCGCGGACAATTTAGCTCATGACATTTAATCGCGGACAGCTTCGCTTGCACAATTCGAAAATTTTATTTCCTATGCAGCCAGTGGCTGAAAGCATTTTTTACAGCTGTCCATAAAAAATAATCAAGAGGAGTTAAATCTGGGGACGTTATTATTTTCTGATTTTCTATGGAATGGATTGGTTTTTCAAAAAATTTTACAAGACAAAAGTTGTAGTCCGTTAAATTTTCTATCTGGAATAGGGCATCAGATTTTTTGTCAAATGTTTCGTTCAAAAGATCAGGGTCTTGAAAAAAAACAAGGATGAATAAGCTCGAATTTTTCAACATTTTTTTACTTACTTTAATTTATAACTCGAAAGTGGTTGATTTTAGACAATCAAAGGTTTAAATCTAGTTTGTAGATTATTTCACGCTTCTTAAAAAAGCACTATATCATTTTTACTGAAAAATCAATAGTTTCAGAGTTATGACCATGTGAAGGTGGAAATATAAAAAAAATGCTTTAAAGAAGCCTAACTCTGGAAGGTTTGAATTTATAAAATAAATGTTATTAAATATTTTTCTTAGAAAAGTGTCTGAAGGAACCATAACCATCAACGGATCAAACACTTACGGGTTTGCAAAACCATATTCAAACGGCTATTGCCCATTTACATTCCTTCAAAGCATAGCATCACGTCTAACCAAATTTGTTATCAGCGAACAAAATGATTCCCACGAATTTGTAAGATGTTTGCTCGAATCATTAAGTTCCGAAAAGAAATTTAAGTATCGGCAAACGATCGATAACGCTATCAAACTTATAAAAGGAAACCAATCCAAAACTTTGTTCCGATGATCAAGAAGAACAAATTAAAAATTTTTATTGTTTGGAAGCTTCAAAGAAATTCCTGTCAACCCTGGAGAAACATTTTCGGGCATCGCTGCAAATTCCTTTCAATGCGTGCAGTGCAAAACTCTATCGTATCGTCAAAATGATTTTTTTTATTTGAGTGTTGCTATTCCGGAATCAAACTGTTCAAATTTAGAATTTGATAAAATAGAGGAAGTTCGACGACATCGATTTATGCAGTTCATAAACGATAATCAAATGCAATTGACTAATTGAAACTTAGTACTATTCGAACTCTGAAGAAAAAATTTTGCTTTTTATTTATTACTCTTTCTTGTATAACAAGCTTGTTAACGATTACACCATGATGGTAAATAATTTAAGAACCATGAATCTACTGGAAATATCTGCTGATTGCCTGGACGTGAAAGGAAAAAACCAAATGGAAGAGCTAACATCAGAATCCGTAACCATCATCAAGGATGCTAAAGTCGGGGTGAGTACCTTAAACCTTGGAAATGAAAATATGGACGAATAAGAAGACATCTCAAATGTAACAGAATCCAAATTTGAAGAATGTCCCAAAGAAGAAGAAGTTGATTGGAATGGTTTACAGCTAAACGATATAATGCAATCAGATGAGAGCAAAGATTCGGGACCGCTTTATTCTGAATATGTGGAGGACCACTCTATATTGAAAACTTGTTTAGACAATTTCTTTGGCGAAGAACTTCTAACAGACAACAACAAGGTGGTTTGCGAAGAATGAGCAAGCAGAGCGGTGACGACGGGAAAAAGATCGTGACATTAACCCGATTTAAAATTAGTAGTCCATCTACCATTCTCATTTTGAATTTAAGATTTAATTTTTTGAACGGCGTAATTTTAAAGAACAATAAGAAATTTCTTTTCCCACAATTTTGGACATAGCTCCGTATTGGGCACAGAAATGTGAAATTACCAGAAATGGCCTGCCAGTTTTATATGCCTTGAATGGCGTCCATTCAATGCTACCATGGTTTTATGTTAAGTATATATATAAATGCTAGCAAACTTTAAAATTTGGGATTTTAATATTTTTAATTAAACAATTTTTGCTATATGGAATTCATATAAGTTGCTATATGTAAATTATATTTGTTATATATAAAAAATTTGAATTACCGAAATAATGATTGTGATTGTGGAAATACCGTTTTATATATAAATTTTAATTTTATCATATTATAACTTTAAAGGCATAAAATAATTTCAAAACTTTGTTTCTAAAGTAATGTCGATATGACTGTGAAAAATAAAAATACATTCATTACTTCTGCAATTTTATAAAATTGTTCGTTGCAATTGCTAGGTGTAATATTCTTTTACAGCTACATATAATTGCCAATTGCTGAGTAGAATCGCCCAACTTTGAACATAGGTTTCTTTTTGATGAAGTAAGTTTTCAGCATTGGTTGCTTAAACCGGTTTGCAAAATGTGCTTCAATCAATCAATCAACCTAAAGAAAGCATCGGTTTAAGAGGCTCTTCAAATTTCGGAGATTTTCACATGAAAGTTAGTTTTTCCCCAGATTTGAACTTGTTATATTCGTGATTTTGAACAGCTTGCGCCATTGCTTCGCTTCGTTTAGAAGTTAGGGCGTCTTACATTAAACCAAAAATCATGTATAAATAGTAAAATTATTATACAATATGGCATTGTTTATATGCATATATAACATTATTTAATAATTGTCTATATAACGTTTATTAATCTACAACTATATTTTTTTAATTAATTAATATAATTATATTTATACAATCTATCCAATTTTTTCATATTATATTTATTAATTTTCTATGTAATTTTCATATAACAAAGATGAATTTTATGAAACAGTGAGAGTAACATAATAATTAAATAAGTAAACGTGGTTCGAACTGCTTCGCGTAACGTGAGTATTAAATATCACCAAAACGTATGATGTGCTCTGCCCTAAGGTTGTTTTTCCGGAGTATGCGTTGTTCTTCAGCTTTTTACTTCAGCTTGAACTTGTTTGTCAGTACGCACGTCGACTTTGATGTTTGGCGGCGTTCTGCCTAAACGAGGATTATTTCCTATAAATATGTTGGCAGTTTGAGTTGAAGCGATAGCCCAGACTCCATCTTGTACGATTGCTTTTAAATTGTTTAAATTTATCGAATTAATTACAAATGAATTGTCGTAGCGTTTGAGGCTTCTTTATCCTCTTGAACGGGTATCCCATTGAGGGGGTACTACTATGTTATGCACGCGGCAACTCTAAAAATACGGATAAATTTAAGTTTAAAAAATATTATTTAAATAAATAAATAAACAAACTAAACAAGATTAAATATCTATAATAAAATAGTCCATCTTTCCATCTATCGGTAACACACCTCCCATTGGTTCATTTTACGTTACCACCTAAAAAAAATTGAAATTACGGGAGAACGAATAGTCAGTGCGGCCTTTGGACCGCACAACCTGGACAATCTTGTTAATTAACGATAAAAATATTAATAAAATAAATTGGATTTAATGAATTAAAAATGAATACCACTAGTTCATTTTTTAAATAATTATAAATTATTTACCACTACTACAGGATTATTATTTATTGAAACTGTTCAACTATGTATTTTTTGTAAGCGCGGGCGACGCTGCCATTGTTGCATTTATTTATTATTAGAAAAAGTCAGGGTTTCGAAAGTCACTCGTGAGAATTAAGTTGAGTGACCTAAAAGCACTGTCCAGAGAGGAACTTTGAGATATTAGTATTTTATATGTAGTACTAAAACACTGCTATTGAGTAACTCGATTTAATTCTTATGACTGGCTTCAGAAAGTCTGACGATTGTTGGTTTATGGTGAGAAATAACTACAATGTTTGTTGTAATTGTCTTATAATTGTTTGGGGATTTCTGAATTTTTAAATTTTGATAAAATTTAAGATTATTAGTTTCAGTTTACGAGAAAATTTAAATCAAATAGGAGAAATTATTTATTTTATTACATTGTTGCCAAGACGAATGGTCGATGAAAAATTAAGTTGGTAACTCTAATTTTTGAACTGTTTAGTATGTGTACCGCTAGTTTGCCAAATAGAATTAGTTTTTTATAAACATGACCATTTGTTAGGATCAAAAGTTTGCAAATATTTATTTTTATCTACTGTAACGTAAAATGTATTTATCCCTAGTATTACATTCCCATCTGTGAATTGACACTCATGATCCTTAATTTCCTGTATAGCCACCGGCGCCGCTGACCAATTGAATCTATGTAAAGTTGTATTTCAATAAAACGGTTGTTGAGAATATTACATTTTTGGTAAATTTTTGATGATTTTGATTTGTTAGGATTTATATTTTGCTAGAAAAGTAAATATTTAATTTTGTTACCAAATTTAAATATTTTCAGGTTCTAAATATCAATCTAATTTAAATGACATTGATAAATCAGAACAGAAATCCGGATCTGATATTGATAGCAAAGGAGCGATTTATGAATGGCCTTCTTCTGATGAAAGTTCCTTAGGTAAGTTTTAATTTTCTAAATATCTAGATAGTATTTATAAGTTTCCTGCGTGATTTGAAGAGTCAAAACTGATAAACTATCAGCATAGAAATAAAATTTCCAAAAATCGCATAAATAATATAATTAAGTTTTAAGGTTTTATCTGACCGAACTAAAATGCAGTATGATAATAGGGAAAACAATAATAAAAAATTTGATGTATAAATAAGAAATGGAGTCCAATTTTAAGATTGAGCGTTTATTCTGAACATATAAATGTGATACGTAATACTAGGGTACATAATTTAGAAAAGGGATGAAGTTGGTATTCCATCCTTTTTCTATTCGAATGTTTGGTTCTTTTAGTAGAATTTGGTCTCGTGGGATTACCTTATCTGGCTACCAACCCATGACATATATAAAAGATCTGAAGTCGTATCATCGCCCCCAGATATATAATACATATACCTAGCTACGTCGAGTGCCATGTCCCAACAAGATACTAACTTACTTTGAAAGTTACTCTCAATCTTTCCAAGCCATCCCCCAATTGAGGTATGCAAATTTCATCTAGAATTATTTTTAGTCTACGAATAAGATTTTGAATTTATTTTTTCTTTTATATTCCAATAGAAAACTTTATAAGAATCTGTCATTATTCAAAATTTAGTAAGTAAACAAAAAGGACGAAAATTACTTCACATAGGAAGCATCCATTAGCGCAATGTTAATTTTTTTAATTTGTTTTTTTCAAATATTTTTCGCTCAACATAAAAGTACAGATTCCTTTACAAATGAAAACGTTTGTCAAGAATAGTTATGATGTAAATGGGAAGGACTCATCAAAGTACAGCGGACATTTACACAGGGGGTCAATACAAGCTATAGGAAATTGAGAAAATTCCATTTCCGACACCATTTAGTTTTCGAATTACGTTGTATATATAAACACGGCAAATACATACGTACGTTCAATTTATATCTTTTATAACTTCAAAAACATATAAGTTACCTAAATTAATCTCATATAGCTTACTTCACTGTATTCTATAAAAAGTGCACTAAATTATTCAGTTTCTTTCCAAAAAAATTAAATTATGGCGAAATAAACAAAATTAAGTTGAATGCAATCGATTTTCGATTTCTGAACTTCTTTTCAAACTTTTTGTGTAATTTTTAATTTACATAAGGTATAACATCAAAGATATAGTTATTACTTGAATAAATAACATTTATACAGGGTAAATCAATATCCTAGATTTTCTCAGCAGTTTCCATATCGCTTAAAATATCAAACTAAAATTTAAATTTCTAATTCATATTCAGTTAATCATATCCTGAACTACCTATACAAGGTGTTCTCCCACCGCTGCCACCGTTTAATGTTCGTAAACCTGATGATTAGGATTTAATTAAAAGGAACTTTTAATCTGCTTCTCCTTTATTAAATTCCAACCTTTTCACGAGGTCCTTGTGGTTATGATGGCAATTTATGTTATTGTATCAACTGAAAAATAAAACTAACTAAAGCAACCATACACGATATACATAACATATACGACACTTCCAGCAAGATTCTGATCCAGCTCACAAAGCGACATTGACTTAACGAGTTCGAGAGAAATTCCGACTTTATCAACGCGTTATGCAATGTAAATAAACGTATTTTTTACAATCAATAAAATTTTCAAATGATTTCGTTCAAATTCTTTAAAAATCCGTTTTTCATTGTAACCCGGTAATAATTGTTTTGGTTTGTTATGATTTTTACAGAGTAAACGTAAATCTACAACTTTAAGTTGTGTACTATTTCCATTTCAACATGTACTACGATCTTCCCTTTTACAAAATTTTTACTCATTTAATCAATTGTTACCCCTAGGATACGTGATCCATTAAATAATGTACTACTTTACCGTGTTATTTGGAAGACCACAAGGCAACCATGCGATCTTACATTGAGATGCCAAATATTTTGGCCATCTTCTCAAACGTGTCTGGTAATATTTCAGGTTTTATCATCTCTTTTCTTGTTCTGTTGATGTTTGCTCTTAGTATTATTACCTTCGGAAAACATAGTATTTCAGTCAAATACACAAAATGTGCTCCGTTTGGTTCCGAAACGTGATCTTATTTTTGCAATTGTTCCGTAACCGATTTCTTCTGATAGTGTTCTAATGCTCAGAAATAGGGATTTTGCGATTGGTAGCACTAGAATGTATAGCAGTACAAGTAAACTGAGAGATTAAATTAGATTCACTGTCATTTGGCTGAACTCCTTTGGCCGACGGTTTTTGGCAAACAGATTATTTTGCCGATAAGTCAATTGGCCGACATTTAATTTTTCTTTTTAAATTCCTAAATACAGTAAACTCTCGATATAGAAGAACGCACGGGAATGTAAACATTACACTGTTTCGCGGTTTTCTTCTATTTCGAGAGGTAACAGATATGCCTGCAAATAAGCAGCCGCACTGATATATAATTAAATGCAAGAATATTATTGTGCAACTTGCAGATTCGGCGTCGACTGAAATATAAACGCCTAGATTGTAAAAGATACGTTGTTTATATAATAAGTCTGGAGCGATACATTTCTACATGCTACAATAACGGTGGTCACGTGGTACGGATGCTACTGTTTCGAGTAACACTGTTTCGAGAGTTTACTGTATTTTTAAATCCAAACTGATTTTTGAAAGCTGATATTATGCAGAGTTAGAAATGTAAACTCAACATTTATAAAAGGTACGTTCACACTGTACATCTGATTTCAAATCAAAAACATGTCTACAATAAAATTATCAGTCATCAATTTCATTTATTAATGATTGATCATCACTATCTGGACAGACTATATCAGTGATTGTCGAGTAAAGTATTGGCATTTTCGCGTAGGTACCTGTAATTAATGAATGGATGACTGTTTTATTTGAGGAATAGTTTGGAAACCGCATTAGATGCACTCCATAAAATTATATTTTGTTTTCATTTGTTTTATTGAATTTTGTAATATAGAGTGCTTGAAAAAATTGACAAAGTCAATGTATTACAATATACAAAAACCCCACATGGATTAGCTTTATAACAATTTTACAATACATTTACTTTATTTTGCGTCTTTTAATTGTTATTAATAAATTAATAAAAAAACAAAACTAGATCTTGATTTAATATTAAAAGAATTTGTCATACATTTTATTCTATCGACTCGTTTATTTGATATCAATATATTGATTAGATTCATAAGTACGGTCAAATAACTACGCGCTACGTACTAATTACGGATTAAATCGTCTCGTCACGTTTTTCGATAAATTACTTAATTTTGATAAACTTTTAATTTGTTATTTCGAGCGAGTTTCATTACTTGCTTTACATTACATTACTATTCGCAAGATTTATTTCAGTAAGCGGGTGGTTTGTTGTTAAACTTCGAAAAATATTGTTTATTGATAAATGAAGAATATCTTACTGGGTAATTAAACGAAAATTATCTACTGATTACAGCAAGAGATTGCGGTTTCTTACTTTATGCCTAAATGCATTCTAAATCCAAATGTCCAAATCAATATGATTTTCCTGATTTGGGAGGACACCACTGTTAATTTGATCATTCGGTATAACAGAATAGGAGTTAACAATCTTCACCGTTCGACTACCGCTCGAGTGATATAAAACAAAGCAAATATAATTAATACTGTTGAAGGCAACAACTGAAGTAGAACTGCAAAACAACAAGAAAACAACAGAACACACGTGGTAATTTGAAATAAAATATAAGTATTCCAAAAATATATGTATATATAAAGTCGAATAAGTACAGGCTCACAGGAAGGCAAAATGTAGGAAGACCGAAGAAAAGATGGAAAAAGCAAATATAACGTACCGGGCAGAGCCTAAAACATGAGTGAAGAATTAAACTAGATGAAACGTAATTAATTAAAAAATAAACATAAATTTCGGGTTGCATAACCTTCCTAGGTTACGGAAGAGAGTTTGGTCAATGCGACTTTCAGGCCGCACAATATGAGCAATAGAACACCGACAGGCCACCTGACGTCGTATTTAAATATTTAATTCTGGGGGTTTAATTGGGGGTTAACTAATACCAAATACCACGTTCTAGTCCTAGCGAAGTAAGAAGTTCTTGATTTACCCCCAAAAACAATTGTGAAAATTTAATTTTTGCTAGTTTTTAAAATATGGGATTTTTGTAAGAAATACAGTTTTAGATTCAACTCCACATTTGAACTGTTATTCAATTATCACGCCTACCACACATAGAAAGCCGATAATGAGCAGAATATTTGTAAATTTTCTATATTACATTCAGTAATCTCAAACAAATTAATTGATTTGTCTTAGTTTTCAAGCTCTACCACCCAGCCATGTAAGTTTGATTTTGTATAATGAATATTTTTGGCAATTTTTTTCTTTAAATAATAAATTTAGAAATTGAAATAATTGCCGTGATAAGGTGAAATATGTTGTAAAAATATATTGTTTGCCCTCTATTTTTATGTTTTTACAATATCCTCGTATACCATAAGAGGTAAAATGTTCCCACAAGACACGTTTTATATACATTGCACATTCCAGTTATTGAAATTTCAAAACAGAACTTTTTTTAATATTTATATGTTGTGTACTTTACCTTATGAGAAAGTGTATCATAAATTATGAATCTATATGCAATATGTATCTAACATATACTGAAATAAACAATGTAAACTGTCCGTGTACACTGTGTACAGAGTAATGTTTCAAAAATTTATATAAATTAATATTCATGTTTTTCTTTCGCACATCCTAATCAGTCTGTAGCTTTCAAAGTGAAAATTTTGCATTTCATTGTATTTAACCAAGTAGAACATGAAAAATATTTACGGCATTAGATATAATTATATTATATTATATTATATTAAGTAAAATAAGACCATCCTGTACATAGGAAAATAAGGTTAGGAATTTAATAACTATGGATTATATGATTATATTATTATTAAGCAAAATTACAAAAATTAAATAGGTGAACTTAATATACACTAATCAAATTAATAATATTAAAGATATCATGGTATCAGACATGCGTATCCAGAATTTTAAATACAATGACCGCCTTGGGCTTGTGACTCATCACATATAAAAAGACAGCATTTGTTGAATAAAATAGAACTTCGACTTTTTTTCGGATCCAAGACTAGAAAACTCGTTAGTGAGCCTGCTAACGCTCAACATTCCTAATCTCTTTACGGAATTAAACACATTGTTAAATATACTAGCCAGCTGTATCGTCTGGTGTTCCCCATTGTAGTTCGATATCGTTTATGGTTTTATTATATTGGTCAATTGATTTAATACAGTTGGTTTCAATTGTTTACAAGTGATGTTAAAATTTACAAAGCAATTCGTTCTAAGCAAGATTATTGATCTTGATAAAAATTAATTTGAAGTTGAAACAGAGGTGGCTCAAAATTTTGATACCCTGGAGTTGAAAATACAGGAGTAACAGATTTTCGTAAGGAAAATCAGGATGCTGATTTTGACTGATGATGTAGTATCCTGCATCTAAACATACAAATAATATTGGACATCAAAAGAAACCATTGAGTGGGAAAAAGAAGTTTCTCTCATGCTGAAGACGTGATTTGATTATAAAATAAAAAAAAAACTTCCCAAGGAGATAATAATGTTTTTTTGACCAGATTTGACCAGATTTCGATATGCGAAGTTTAATGAGGCGCTGAAGGAGTTGGATATTGGATTTACTCTCTGATCTTAATTTTTACTTTTTAAATCATGATGTACTGTTGGAAAAACTTTAAGGGTTTGGGCTAGGACTGATTTTGTCACTGATTTGCAAACTATTTGATTAATTCGTTGTTTGCAGATGTGATCGAATTCTGTAAGAAGATCAGATCAGTGTAGGAATAATCAAGGATAAAAGGAACAAACTTGAATTTAATATATCTTAATATAAGGCCCTTAGCTTACAACTTACGTGAGTCTTTCTAAGGCTCCGTGCTCCTTAGCGCTGTGCCCCCTCCCTCTAGCGCTACATCCCCGTCATGTTTGTTTCCAGCAAGTCTGTTCTCTCATCATAAGGTGTATTAATGAATGATTAATTAGATTCTCAGATAATGTGAATTTAATTATTATATAAATCTTGAGAACCATATCAAATATCTATATTGTAATCAAAAAGTAAATTTTAATTAATCCTGAAATCAAAAAACCGCGAATTAAAAGTATAATTAAATTAAACCGCGAATCAAAATTCGATTAATCAAATTTCAACTATTCAACTATTCAAATCTGTTAGAGTTATACTTACATAACTGTGAGTTGTTCCTATCTGCATGAAATTAGGTCTTGGGTCTGAATGTAGCTTGATATTTAACTAATTAAAAATTTAAAAATATTGGAAATTGGTTCATCCGTTAATATAAATGAATAAAATAAAATAAATGTTTTTTTAGTATAAACCACCCCTAGGCAAATTTACGTTTAGAGTGGACTTTGTGCTCCTTTGTTTTCTTGTCTATAGATATGCAAACGCATTCATGTCAAACTGCATGTTAGCTTACACGTAAGCTAATTACGTAACGCAGTTTAACCCAATATTAGCCAATTTAAACTGTATGCGTTTATCTTGAAGTCATGATCGAAATCAGGAAATATTAAAATCTAATTACATATTTTCTATAATTTTATAACTTTTTGAAAATTAAACTCCTAGTGTCAAGTTTTGGAACTTTTTGGATGCAAAACTTTATGCAAATTTTATTATATCAATTTAAACAAAACCGAAGAATATATCATACACGAAGTATAATTAAAATCAGTGGTATGGTAAACATAGTTACAAAATGAAAATTCATAATTTTCCTAAATGAAAACGAAAGAAATTTTAATTTACCTAACTCAACTTGATAATTAACTTCTTTTAAACAAAAAAGTAAAACACTTAATAACAAGTTGTTTTGAAAAGGATTTTGCATTAAACAAATTGACTTGATGCTTGACGTTTACTTATGAAAATTACCATATAACAAGAACGTAAAAGCCACAGTTTTTTCTCTAAAATTTTTAATCAATACACAAGACCACTTTTAAAATTTTACTGGAGCCTCCAAGCCATCGCATAATAAAACTAAATATATAATAAGTTATTGAATTTTTTTTACCAAATCATAAGGACAAAACAACAGTAATCACATAATATACATTCCAAAACAGATCTCATATATTAAATAAAAATTTATTTATTCGATATTGCCAATACATACAGTAGAACCCGTTTAACGCGAAAACATAAAATTCAAATTATAAGTTAAACTAAATACTGGTTTGTATTGGAAAATTCTCGAATTCTAGCCGTTTTTTTCAAATTTTTTTTGAACTATATCATTTTACTAACTAGGGCTGTTTAAAATGACACATATGAGCAATTAGTATTTTTTTTGTATAAAAAAATAATTAAATTCTTTAATAACTAATGAATGAGCAAACATTTGGGGCGGGGGGGTAGCAATTCTCAATTTACTAACTGGCGATTTTTACCACCGTTAGCTCCTATACCTTTTTGGGATACAAATGAGATTTTTTGTAGATGATCGAAGATATTTGCCCTATGGGATCATCCCTGCCTGTTGCATTTTTGTCTTCTTTGCATCTACTGTCTACTATCTAACTTATCTCCGCCATCGTTTGTTGTTACTGAAGCCTTCGTGTTTGGTTCCCACTCTTATTTCCCCTTGAATGAATGAATTAAAGTTGGTGCCATTCCTGACGGAATATATCCACTTCTCTTGAAGTTTTCTAAATCCCGGTTTTGAGGTGGATTAGTCCTCATTTCTTCCTACTACTACAGTGCCCTGTACGTGTGCCCTCCACACACTTTTGTCACTACACTTCGCTCTCCAGTCTTCAATGCCCATTTTTTCCAGGTCCTCATTTACTTCATCTCGCCTTCTCAACCTCGGGCGTCCTCTTCTCCTTTCGCTCGTTTGTCTCATCCTTACTTCTTCTATTTATATAGCCCATCCATCTTATTCTCTGTGTTTCAATGCACTTTACTACTTATATCCTCGTTCTTCATTACTTGCATAATCTCGACATTTGTTTTCATCCTTAACCCATCTGCCCAACAATCTTTCTTATAACCTTTCACTCAAAAATCTTTAATCTTTCATCTTCAGTCTCAAGTTTCAGCAGCATACATGAATATTGGTTTAATCAAAAACTTTTGTAAATTGTTATCTTCATCTTTAGGCTTATATTCCAGTTACCCAATACCTTCTTATTAGCATAGTAAACCTTATTTCCTGCTATAATTCTTTCTTTTATCACTTCGTCTCTTTCGTTCTTGTTATTTATATTCACACCAAGGTAATTGAAATTTTCTACTTGTTCGAACTCGTGTTTGGCTGACTTCAGATTCCATAGTTCGTTTTGTTTAGTTTTGTTTTGTTTTAGTTTCTTTTGTAATTATTGAATGCCTATTACCGACTTTCCTCATGACGTTCTCTATCACTAGATTGAAGAGCGTTGCCGACAGTGTCACTTCCCCTTATTGCAATAAATTTCAAAAATAGTACGTAGCTAAAGAAGATTCACTAAAAAATCATTAAGATACACTCCTCAGGTTTTAATTTTATTTAAATGTGGGCTAGTTTCGACTGGATCCAGTCTTCATCAGCACATTTACTGGAATTAACTGTAACACCGTTGATTAGATATGTTATATTATAAAATTATTTATCTTTCCTTAATCTTACGTTATACACAACATAATATAATAATTTATTAATTCTATTTTTGTTTTCTGTTTTTTGGAGCAAATTCGAGAGAATGGGCTGATAATCACTGGATGCAGTCTAAACTAATCCACATTTGAATAAAATTAATACTTGAGAAGAAAGTCTATTATTGATTTTCCTAAACAATACTCAAGGGGTCACACCCTCTGGGGGGGGGGGGGGGTCGCATATGATGTATAGAAGTTAAGGAATTTTTTACGATACCAAACTAAAGAGTTTTGAAAAACCAAAAAAATTATATTTTGTTGCTCGACTACACTTCAGTTAAATGAAATGTTTAAAACATTTGTCATTGAAAAATGACTATGATGATTTGTCGATAAAGTAATTAAGACCTTAACGATGACTATCCGTATTTTGATGGTATTCCTAAAATATTTGGACTCTTCTTTGATATTTTTATAGTTTTTCTTCTCTTAAATTTTACAAATTGTTGGGAATTATAAATTTATTGTATTTTGGTTTTGTTTGTATTTAAATTCCTTGAGTAGTAATTTTGATGTGAAAATCTCTTCAAAAGCAGCTAAACGCTGTTTGGGAGAGATGTCGAATAATTAACAAATCTACAGTATCTCGTATCGTTTAAATTAATGATTAGATTGAAATATTTTATTCTTTATTTTTGCGGCGTTTTTTGTGAAGCAGTCTATACTTTTTCATGCGGATCAAACTAATAATTTAGTAATGTTTTTTCGCTTGCTAATACAACAAATGTAGGAAGAATTTCAAAATATATACACACAAACAAATACTCAAAAAGGTTTCCACACTTATCTAAATGCAAGATGGTCTGCAAAGAGAATATTAAATTCGAAGAGAAAACACATCAAAGAAATATGTGTTTAAACCAAAGCCAAAGCGATTTTTGAAATTTACAGTACAAAATGTTATAAATAACTTAAAACAAATATTTGAAATATTGACTTATGCATGTTAACTTAATTTTATAAAACTTGATTCCAGCCATACTTATAATATTTTATTAATTACAGGCAGCAGTAAATACAGAGTGTCATCTTGGAGTTATCTAATTTTTCTTTATCTTTTGCTGCGGTGAATATTTGGACTTAATTAAGTATTGCATAAAAATGTATTTTTAATTTTAAGTCACCCATAGATGTATAGAAAAATAAGTTGTACTTTAAGATCAGAATGAACGCTTGCATCTAATGCAAAAAGCATATTAATTGTTTATGTACAATTGTATATGTAACATGTTTTAAACGAAGACTGATGTCGTTAGAAACAATTGTAGCGATTTTATCAATTTTTAAGCGCTATTTGTCTGCAGGAGCTGTTTTGTTAATAATCAAATTGTAAAGTACTATTTTGATCAGATTGTTTGAGTTTCGCTGGTTGTAGATCCTGCAGTCTTCAACTTGCGTTAAGTTAAAACAATTAGTGTAGTTAAAAATAAACGTTACTTCGATATAATAAGTGTAATACTGTTTGCCAAATACATAGGTCTACTATATTTTGAAGATTGATGAAAAAATACCTATTAAATAAGTTGTGTGAAAATTACCTCATTTAACAAGTTGCCAACTTACTCATAACTAACCGTTAGTTTAGACTTTATAATTTAAAAACCTCAAGGTCAATTTTTCAACTTCCGCAACCGGTACAATTGTATTATTGCTCATTTTTACTGTTTTTTCTCTAAATTAAGATGTAGTGTTAGTATCCTTAATTTACACAGAATTATGAAAATATGGACCTACATAGAAGAACATAAAACATAAATCCTGATTTATATGTATACACAAATTTTACTTAATGCGTTACCTAATAAAGTGTTGATAAATTTTTAAATTTTATTTACCGTATTTTTTTATCAATACCTACTGCTTGCTTAAAACATTTTTCCCACTTATATCTCTTTTTCTAGAACATTTACAAACGTATTTGTTTGACATCGATTAAATACTATACCAAGTTTAAACAAATTGTTGTATATTGGAAAATTAATCTAATGTTTAAAAATTTTAAATAAAGTATCAGATATGCATACAAACAAGGAATGTATATATGCATATATGTAGCTTTTGTAGCGTCCAAATTTACTGTTACGAATTGAAAATTCACATACATAAATGGGCATTGTAAATATTAGATAATGGTAACAATAGAATTTATTAATTATTAACGGACAGCTAAAACTAGCAACCGTAATATGTACACAGCAAAAGGAAATATAGCTCGGGGTTTTTCACGCAACATTGTTGTGAAGAACAACAATATTATACTATTCCCAGACACAAAAAATCTATGTTACTAAATTTTGCCAAATCAAAAATACATTGTTTAATTAAAATTTGTTAGGCTTAATTATTTAACGGGACTTTTTAACTACGGTATATAAATTTTAGATGAAACACAAAATATTTTTGCATCATAACATCCAAAACAGTTTGTAGAATCAAATGTATATTTTCTATATTCGATTGTTACATCTCGTAGACGAGGCAACAGTATTCGGCACCCGAATGCTGCCCGAGTCTCCGGAATATAAGCCGATTATAAGACGACGCACCACTCGGATCGTGCATCTAACGTGCAAGAGTGTTATAATCAGATTTTTAGTTGTTATTTCAAAATAAAATATTAGTCCTTGTTAAGGAACATACTATATAGTATATACTGTTTTTAATTTTGTTTCCAAATTTGTGTTAGCCATTTCGTAAAAAATATACTTCTATTTTGTGAAGTACCTTACTATTAAAAATTAACAGGGTATTATAAACAAGTAGGTAAACTTTCACAAACATTAGAAAAAATAAACAAATAATCTTTCCTGTTGTTGTGTATTGTGTATACAATTTGTTACCTACATGTGCTTTTGTAATAATTAAACAAGTATTGTAAGAGAATGTAAGAACTGATTTTAATTTAACAAAATTGCTCTGTTAATGCAAACTATGTACATTAGTGTATACACATAAATGTAATTTTTTCAGATAACTCGTTTATTTGTTTATGGCTTTATTAATATTTTGACTTTTAAAATATATTTTCTATAACATAAATAGAAGATTTAAATAAGATTTATTATAAACGTTAACGCTTTTTTTGCATATATAAGCAATGTATTGTAGTGTAAATAATAAAGTTACGTAGACATATAAAGCTTTTCATTAGTGCTGTATGGTAAAGTCAACATTTTTTAAATGAATACTGAATCTGCTCATTGTGCGTTTGTAAAAAGAAGATTATATTATACTACTGAATTTTTTGCCTTTTTATTTTACCTTTTCGTCATTTTCAGTGTTTGCAGTTTAATATTTAATAATGCTTCCTAAACCGTTTGCGTTTTCATGCTGCAACATATCGAACGAAAGGTAAGTTTTTTACGACAAACTGATTCGTTCTTCCACTTGTTATAAAATTTTCATTAAATAATTCATATTTTAGAACTTTTTCTTGTTTTCATAAAAGTCAATTTTTTAAAATTACTACTAAATATTTCGATATAATTTTATGAAGCTTGAATTTCACTGTTTATTTAAACAAAAAAAACTAGCTTTATTCCTAAATAAAACTACAATTTTTATGATCTAAGGTCTAAGCAATATAAAGCAATGTAATTATCAATGGAAAGGTAAGTATAACATTTGCTGTGGAATGATGGAGTCCGTTCAAGAGCATACATACACATTTTGGAATTTAGCTAAAGGTAAAGTATTTAGTTATGGAGTTATACACAGTCATTATTTATCAGCGAGAAAAAACCTTAAATTCGAGACTGATCGGTTCAGCCGTTTCTGGGAAATCTTGCTCACTAATGCTAAAAACCACAGTTTTGCAAAAAAGCAATTGTTTACAATAAATTATAAATTAATAACAATATAATAACAGAATTAATAAGTTACAATATCAACATCAAAATTATCCCAGTAAGGAGGAAAAATTCGTCCATGTATGCCCTTGTGGGCATCGACCCTAGCACCGAAGCAGAATTTCCTCGTTGAATTCACAAACTGATCCTTTGGATTAAGAAACTCTTTGTACGTCTGTCCCCCGACACGTCGATTAAAAGACGACCGATCCAAGCAACTAAAGCCTTTGCATTGCTACTCAAAGGGCCCAGGGTCTACCGTAAAAGCCATAGATTTATGCTTGTTATTTTTTAAAGTTTCCGCTTTCGTCGCTGCCGACCTGGCCATTTTACTCGAAATTCCCAGGTGACCTGAGGCCAAGGTATCTACGCACGTCGCATCCCACTCCAAAGCTCTCCCTTGTCGCCTAGAACTAACTTTTCTCGTGAATGCAAATAAAATATAATGGGAACTATTGTTTCTGATGAAACCATTGGACAACGATTTCCCGCTCTATAGTATTTATATCAATTTAAGCCATATTAACCATATTGCTGGTTTTAAATAGTATTTATTTGAAAAATTGAAAAAAAATTAATAGTAGTAACTGATTATAATTAGCAGTAATAAATGGTTGCATCCAAAATTTGGAGGGTCAAAATGGACCCCAAATTAGTGTCATAAGCGGCCAGCTGCATGCCGGCATGATATTAAATCAACTTTTCCATAAATAAAATTATATTATATGCAATACTGATTAAATTAAAATCTATCCGGGCAGAAATTGTAAGGATTTGTAATTTGTCCTGAAATTCGTCCTGTTGGTAAAATTGGTGGTTGGGAAAATACATACATTTCAATATAATAAGACTAAACACTTAGAAAGTTATTGTATTATCAGGCGGGCGTCTTCCTTCCGCCATTGGATGAAATCCAAAGAAGTGAAAGAAAATTTGATCCTTTCCAAAAGAATAAGGAAAACATTTTGGTTGCGTAGAAAAAGCTTTATACCCGGCATCAAATCGAAATATTAGAAATATTCTTCTTATTGTTCCTCTTAATTGTTTCCATTAATGCAGCAAGTTTTTACACTTGGCACTCGTGGTTCTGTAAACACTTGAATAATACTCTAGTAGGGTGCTAACCTGGCTAGATGCATAGTCTACAAAAAAATTGATCGTAGAGCAGTAAAATGTGGCAATTAGCCACAGTGCTTAGATAGGTTATCGATGTATCCAAGAACAAGCAGATAAGAATCCGGAGTGGTAGCCACTAAATGAAATCGTATCTCTCTTTGGAGTCTCGTTATAGCTTTAACGGGTCGATGAGATAATAACAATACATTAACATTTTTTATTTCTAATATTAACATTGCTCAATACACTCTTAAAATTTGAAATCGATCGATTCATTTTAGAGATATTTTAGGTACCAATTACAAAATTTCTGTTTCGAGAAAATTGGGTTTAAAATTTTAAGTGCAGTTTCGGATGCATAATATAAAGTTATTGCTGTACTTTTCTCCTAATATGCTGTATCAGGGCTATACTGTGGTTTCTGTTTCTCTTTATAAATTTTTTTAAACCAATTCCTCGTATCTATGATTTGTTTGATTTTCCTGTGCAGCCTCGAAACCGCGATTTGTAACATCACATTCGGTAGAATGCAAAATCTTCTTGTTATTTTGATTGTCAATCTAATCCAAACAAATATTTTTGAGTTTTTAAATTTTTAATCTGCCCTAACTGTAGCAATGATATTTTAACCACATCACAATCAAAGTGAAGCTCGATTTAAATACTTCCTTAACGGAAATGCTATGAAATATTTGAGGAGATCAAAATGAATAAAAAATATAAAATTTCCGGTCAGAAATAATGCATTTATAAAGTAAACTTTTGAAACCCAATAAAAAATGAAAGGCGCTTGTTTCAAGTTTTCTGATTTTTAACGTTGTCTCGGATAGCAAACCTATGTCCGTGCAAAATTTCAACTTTACAGTAACTGCGTTTAGACCATTTTAACAAGCGCTTTTCTTTTTCAAAAGTTGAAAGCCTACAAGTAATACAAATTACGGTGCCCCCTGCAATAGAAACGAGGAGACATTTCATGTTTTAGTTTATGTCCATTGGGTTGGATGAATCAATTAATGAGACCAAGTAGCCCTAGCCTAAGAAATAATATAAAGTAAAAGAGTGTAATAACTAACTTTTGGCAACTTTTATTTCACCAAAGTTTGCATCGAAATCGGATAAAATTTTAAATTTATATCTTTGCTCTTTGGTTAACAACTTGTGATTATATATTTCTTAATTTCTTTCGACTATCGATTATTTGGGAGTTTTATATTAAAAATAATGAAATTAATTTAGTTTTTAACAACTTCCTTTTTTATTTTATTTTAGAAACAATGACTGATTTTTTATCTCAATTTATATTTTCCATTAGTTGCCACCGCTTATTTCAACTGATTTTTTTAGTTTTTGATATCTGGGTATTAAGACTTCCTGTCACAAGCAAATTGGACAACAAACACCTTTTGCAGGTTATTATGATTTCGCCTGCTGAATTCAAGTGCTCAAAAGCACTACCGTTGTTAAGTCTAGGCTACATAAATCCGCGTTCAATAATGGAACACGAGGATTTACCAGTTGGGAAATTTTGAGTTCTGAGAGAGAACTTCAGAGCAGCTTTGGCTCTTACAGATGAGCTGAAACTTAAAAGTTCCCAATGCCTGGCGAGATGTTAACTCGTTCAGGCCTAACCAGATCATAAACCACCACCAAACCGCTCTCCATTTCCTCGAAGTATGGTGCAGCACTTGACGCATCGGAGTAATCCCAGCAAAAGCCCGGCAACATACTTCACCAGAAGTATTCACCAGATTGAGCAAGCTGGGCAACTACCAGCTCGATGATTACTTGCGGTATAAGATTCCCAAAAGAATTTTTCAAACCCTTTCTGCATAATTGCAATAATATTCTCGTATTTTTCAGAATGGAAGATGAAGGTGACGCAAACAATGTTATCCTGGTATAGTCTTTAGTGAGGAGGGTTTTTTGCACCCTTTGGCATCTGCCTTAGAGTTTTTCCGACGATTTCGAGATTGGCATCGAAGTGAAGATATTTGTTCGGTTGCATGTAGTGGGCATTTGTTATTCTGGGGAGGCAGAAGAAGCGAAGGCCCACGGCAAGGCTGCGTAGGTGAGTTGGATAATTACCATTGTAGAGTCGTAATTTGCGGTTTTGTACCATGTTGCCGTGTTTTCTGATGATTGGATCTAATGATTGGATATCCACATGATTGTCGCTCGAAAGTTTATTGTCCAGGATGACGCCTATTTCGTGGAGTTTCGCCATGGAATGATCTTGCCGAACATTTTCACGTTTTCAAGTTCCAGAAAGCGTTTTGTAACATGACAGTAGCACTCATGTCCGAGTCAATTTTACTTCTTCAAGAATTGCGAGTTTGATTGGGTTTGGATCTGGAGTGTCGAGGAAAATCTTCACTTGACTATTGATGTTTTCACCGTGGACTGAATTGGAATTTCGGAATGTCGGCAAAAGCTTCGGGTTTCTCCTTGTCGGTGTAGGCCATTTCTTGGATACCATGGATTGGAGAACATCCTTCTTCTTCTTTCATGTGCCTTATCAGGTCCTCCCGACGTTGGCGATCACTTCGGCGTAGGCAGATCTGTTCTCCGCCATTCTAAATAATTCCTCAGCACTTTGAATGCCAGTCCATTCACGAATGTTCTTTAGCCAGGAAATGCGCTTCCTTCCAATTCCACGGCGGCCCTCCACCTTTCCCTTCATTATCAGCTGGAGCAATCGGTATTTTTCTCCCCTCAAGACATGTCCAAGGTAAGCAACTTTTCTGCGCTTCACCGCACACAACAACACACGATCAGTTTCCGCTCTTTCTAAGACTCGCTCATTGGAGACCCTCTCCACCCAGGATATTCGGAGCATTCTTCTCAGCAACCACATCTCAAAGGCTTCGAGTCGGTTCATTGTATTTACCTTGAGTGTCCATGTTTCCGCGCCATACAGCAGAACAGACCAAACGTAGCATTTGACCATTCTTTGTCGTGTTTTAAAATTTAAATTATTATCACAGTATAGTGATTTCATTTTGTTTTTGTTGAAACTTGCATGGCAGGTTTTATTTGCATCCAGTTGTTGCTAAATTGAATAATTAACAAACAACAGTATAATTGAATGATAAATAAAATCAATGAAAAATGATATAGATATTTAAAGTTAAATTGTATATGTAGAAGTAATTTTACACCTGTAAAGCCAAAATTCTTGATATTCCATTTTGTTTGATTATTTTAATTATGCTAAGTTAACGTATATAATGTTAAAGAAAATTAGAAAATCTACTTGATTAAATTAAATTTAATCAATACAAAATGCACCTGAGCAACGTTCTCTCTGCTCGGAGAATAATTTACTTTTATATGCTAATACTTGTGTTTACTTTTGTACATTGTTGTTTAGCAAATTGGTAATTAATTTTTAGAAGTTTGTACTAATTTAATTAAGTAAAAATGTTGCATTTTAGATGAATTAATAATATTACATTATAAAAGAACTTTCATACAATTTACAAAATTACTTAGGAAAACCGAGCTTTTAATGTAACCCTCAAATTTACAACTTTGTTTTGGTAGATTGTATAACACACGAGGTTAATAGGCCGGGCTATTAAAATTAACACCAGCTAATTTTATACAAAGCTTGATAGGGTAACAAAAATTGGATTAACACAAGTTGCTTTTTAAAAAAATCAAGGTGTTAATTAATAATTTAATAAAAAAATTTACTTAACATAAAATGTTTCCTTAAGAAAATTTTATAAAAGATGAGGCACCCAATTCATTTTCCAATGTATCATATTTCAGTATTTTATTTTAAGATATAACATGCAAAAATCTTGAAATACCAAGGTATTCATTCTTTGGAAGCAAAGAAAAAGATGGAAGGTCGACGAACATAGACATTTTTCTTAAACAAACGGTGAGATTTTAAACAAATCTCACGTGCAGCAACTATTTACGTCGAGCACTCATACCGTCAACAGAATGATCAAAGCAAATGTTGATCCTCTGTTTAATCGTTTCATTTTAATGTTATCTTTCAAATTCTACAAGAATTTTAGTGATAGATATCTATAAAAAACCTGTGAGTCCAGGTTTCCCAACGTGAGGCCGAATGCTGAGTTTGATCTTTTATTGGTAAACGGTTTAAGATATTTGAAAGAAAAAAAATATCGTCACTTCTGCCGCAATACCTCCAATCTTCAGCATACCAAATTTTTTCTGAATCGGTTATACATTCCCGGAGATATGATGTCATTTTCATTTTTTTAATTTATTTTATTGTGGTAGCCCTGGCAAAGATTTCTCTGCCAAAACCTTATTTTCACCACTAGAGCCTACAAGACACACTTCCAAAAAGTTTGAATGCCATCGACGTAGAAATGTCGAAAAAAATCGAGGGACAAGGATTTTTTTTAAATATTCGCAAAAAAAATTTATTATTTTTTTTCATATTGCATTCCTGATTTTTATCGAAGGGTTCCATATGCTGTGAAGTCCTTTGTGGGCAATGGTTCTACATACCGAATTTAGTTGACATCCTTTTAGTACTTCAGGAGTTATTTACTCTTGAAATTTTAACTTTGACAGTTTGTAATTTTTGACAGATGACAGGTAGAAAGTTCATTCCATCTATTCTGGATATAGCTTTTCAAGGTCTTTAAAATAAACTATCGCAAGACAAAATCGCTCTTAAAAATCTTATATCATTTTCTTGTAGTGGCACTCCTGATTGATAGATCGCGACGAAAACCTTATTTTCACTTTTCTACCGTAAACCCTACTACTTTACCAAATTTGGTTCTGATTGGTTGGATGGTTCAGGAATAAATCTAGGAACAAAATCTGGCGACCGCCCGACAGACCGACACAGAAATTTATTATTTATTTTTTGCATATCTTTACGTTTCTAGACACGGTGATCTCGAAAATGTAAAAAAAAAAATTTCAATTTTTTTTCGATTACCATAGCTCCAATTTTTTTTGGTTGATTGGAGGTAAAAATTAGCTCTACGTACAGTCGAAAATTAAAATCTCTTTCAAACTCTTTTGCTGATTTATTTATTGTTGTTTTATGCTATATTTCTAGCCGAACTTGAACCAACAATTTATTTTATAAGATTAAAGGATTTCGGGATCGTGGAAAATTCAATCAAACGACAATGATTTGTTGAGTCAACGTTTCGGACAACTTTATGTTTTGACATCGTTGATTGTAGCCGTCACTGATTTTATGTCTCTCCTACCTTTTTTCGATCTTATTATTTATCAAACTAATTTACATCTTGTTTTGTGAGGTGAGTGTACTTAGCTTCTGTAAAGTGCTAGGATAATGTGTTCTTTTCAATTCCAGTCCTGAAGATGGAAACATAAAGTTGTCCGAAACGTTGACTCAACAAATCATTGTCGTTTGATTGAATTTTCCACGATCCCGAAATCCTTTAATCTTATATTATTATTGTTTGGATGAGATTGATACTGTTATAGTTACAACAATTTATTATTTCTCACACAGATTTCGAAAATATTTTCGTATAGAAAAAACCAAAAGTAGAAAATTTTACCTAAAACGCCTAAAATCACAACTGTTAAACAAGGTTGAGATGGTTTCCTACCCTTAATTTTTGACAAACCAACAAAATGGACCTACCTGTAACAAAAAGAGAAGTTTGTTAATATTTATTTTTCATTTCATGTTTTCAATTGAATTTACCTTTATCTCTTTCGTTCTGCCGCAATAAACCCGTCTCTCCACCAATTCCATCCTAGGACACCAAATAGTGCATGTTTATAATTTTTAGACGGCCACGATAAAAAAAATTTAATGAACACTGAATTAGCAAAAATGAAACACGAATATTTAAAGCTTCCATTAAGCTTTTCTACAAAATTTCGTACTCGACACTACACTACCGACCGCGGAAACCGACCGAAGTAAAAACGATTTTCACGTACGCGAATCCCGCACAACTTATCTGTAATGGAAAGAATTAAATTTCAAGATTAGTATAAATAAATGTTTCACGGAAGATTGCGGACCACCTGAAAAAGAAAAGCATCCAATAATATTAATTGTATGAAATCTCAGTTGTTCCTAATATGGAACATAATGGTTAAGGTAATTAAGGAAAAACTAAAGTTTCCTTACCGTATCAGTTTAGTTTTCACACTATTCCACAATAATTCACTGCTACATCACTCAAAATTCTTTTTGATTAGCCCAATTATTGACAAACCCACGATGGGGAGCCTACCTATAAAAATAAAAGAAGTATTAACATTTATTTTCTTCAGTTGGTGTTCGTAATCCAGCTTACCTTTATTACCATAATCCTGCAGCAATAATCCTCGTCTTTCGTCCAATTCCATCCCTGGACACTAAAGACAAGTTCAAACTCGCGCACAAATTTTTAACGGCCACAAACGAAATTTTTTAATGAACACTGATCACTGCTGTTAACACCAAGATTAAATCAAAAATGAATCGCGATTATTTAAAAAGTTTTCCACAAAATCCCGACTGCAAAAACAGAATTTTCCGCAATTAAAAACGAATTCCTGCAAAATATACAATTTTAGGCATGGAAATAAAATCAAATTCAAACTTGTGGTAATGCAAAAGTTGCTTCCACCAAATACAATTTTGAAGGAGCAAAAGAATTGACTTACTTTCTTATTGTTCCACAAGTTTTCGGGAAAAATCCACCATCCAATTTGTCGAAAAACCGAAAACCAGTATTTAAACAAGTGACTAATAATTTATTGCGCAATAAAATATAAAATGTTCCACGTCACACCGCCCGTTGGAATTTAAAAAAGTACTGCGTTTCAAAATTCCGACCGTCATACGAAACCACCCGAACTCAGTTCCACCCGAACTGAGTCTTCCGGAAAATTTTCTTTTCCATACAAATAACTAATTATTTTTAATTTAGCAAAGCAATAACGGCCGTATATGATTCTGTAATACAAAAATCTGAATTATATTTTTATTTTAGGAAGATCACCGCAACCACAGTCGGTTTGCTAAAGATCCAAGTTTGAAGAATGTCAAAAAATTGAAACTTTAAAATTAAGTTTGTGCAAATGCCGAGTCATTTACAAAAGCTTCTTTACGATACAAATAACTAATAGTTTTTAACTTACTTTCTTGGTTCTTGTAGTTTTTCGGAAAATCGATTTGATGCTGACTAAATTTCCTTCTTCGAAATGACGTGTCTGCACCCAAGTAACATTTTATCTGTCAATCTGCAGTTTGACAATTTTACGTAATGACACGAAGCTAACGGCCGAATGGAATTTTGCAAAACCAAAATCTGTATTAAATTTTCTATATAGAAAGATCACCAAAACTACAGTCGCATTTGTAAAAACCACGCTAACAAATTGAAACTTGTAAAATTATGTTTGTCCGACTGGTGAGTCATTCACAAAATTGTCGTGCAATGTTTTCGTCACAAAAGCGTACACTACCTTTAGGTTTGATTCTCCAAGAAACTCGAGCAAAAATTATTACATCGCCTACACAAAAAGTTTTCACACAAGTGGAAAATTTACACACACAAATAACAAATTTTTGATACAACATTTCTCGTCGGCGCTTAGGGGAAGACTAACCAAGTGGTAAACATTTGACAGTCAGGTAATTTTTGTTTTAAAAATTATTTGAAATTTAAAAATGCATCACTGATGACGATGAAAGCCTGAAAGTGAAAAATTGTCGAATAATTTTCACTTTTCAACAGACCGGCTAAGTGCGGTAAGTTTAAAAAATAATTAAAGTTGTTTTCTTTTAATGCAGAAAAATACAGGGTGTGACAAAAGTCACAGTTTATCTTGAAAAGAATTTTCAAATGAACGACAATTTTTCACTTTCACCTTGTAGATGTTTAAATGTGATTCAAGATTCATTTTAATTTATTCAACTTCCGGCTTAACACATGCGAAAGGCTCATCGTTATCGGTAATGTAATTTTAAAAGATAAAAATTACCTGTTGTCAAATGTTTCGCACTACTTATCTTCCTCTGGGCGCTGACCAGAAACGTAAGATCAAAAATTTATTATTTGTGTGTGTAAATTTTCCACTTGTGTGAAAATTTTTTGGGTTGCCGATGTAATAATTTTTGCTCGAGTTTCTTGAAGATTCGAACGTGAAGATAGGGTAAGTTTTTGTGACGAAAAAATTGCAAGAAAATTTTGTAAATGACTCACCATTTGGACAAACTTAATTTTGCAAGTTTTAATTTGTTGGCTTTCTTCAAACTTGGTTTTTACCAAACCGACTGTGGTTTTGGTGATCTTTCTATATAAAATATAAAAAAATTAACACAGATTTTTGTTTTGCAAAATTCCATTCGGCCGCTAACTTCGTGTCTTGACGTAATATTCTCGAACTGCAGATTGACAGATAAAATGTTACTTGGGTGCAGACGACGTCATTTCGAAGAGGGAAATTTAGTCAGCATCAAATCGATTTTCTGAAGAACTACAAGAACCAAGAAGGTAAGTTAAAAACTATTAGTTATTTGTATTGTAAAGAAGCTGTTGTAAATAACTCGGCATTTGCACAAACTTAATTTTAAAGTTTCAATTTTTTGACATTCTTCAAACTTGGCTTTTTAGCAAACCGATTGTGGTTGCGGTGATCTTTCTAAAATGAAAATATAATTCAGATTTTTGTATTGCAGATTCATACTCGGCCGTTATTGCTTTGCTAAATTAAAAATAATTAATTATTTGTATGGAAAAGAAAATTTTCCGTAAAACTGAGTTCGGGTGGTTTCGTATGACGGTCGGAATTTTGAAACGCAATACTTTTTTAAATTCCAACGGGCGGTGTCACGTGGAACATTTTATATTTTATTGCGCAATAAATTATTATTAGTCACTTGTTTAAATACTGGCTTTCGGTTTTTCGACAAATTGGATGGTGGATTTTTCCGGAAAACTTGTGGAACAATAAGAAAGTAAGTCAATTCTTTTTCACCTTCAAAAATGTATTTGGTGGAAGCAATTTTTGCATTGCCACAAGTGTGATTTTGATTTTATTTTCATGCCTAATATTTTATATTTTGCAGGAATTCGTTTTTAATTGTGGAAAACTTCGTTCTGTTTTCGCGGTCGGAAATTTTGTGGAAAAACTTTTAAATAATCGCGATTCATTTTTGATTTAATCTTGGTGTTAACAGCAGTGATCAGTGTTCATTAAAAAAATCGTTTGTGACCGTTAAAAATTTGTGCGCGAGTTGAACTTGTCTTTAGTGTCCAGGGATGGAATTGGACGAAAGACGAGGATTATTGCTGCAGGATTATGGTAATAAAGGTAAGTTGGATTAAGAACACCAGCTAAAAAAAATAAATATTAATTCTTCTCTTTGTTTATAGGTAGGCTCCCCTTCGTGGGTTTGTAAATAATTGGGGCTGGTCAACAATTTTTCTCGAGTGATGTAGCAGTGAATTATTGTGAAACTAAACTGTTTAGTGAACTGATACGGTAAGGAAATTTAGTTTTTCCTTCATTACCTTAACCATTATTTTCCAGGTGTTTCATTCGAACTGCTCTATTCCATATTAGGACCAACTGAAGTTTCATACAATTAATATTATTCGACGCAATTTTTTGTGAAACATTTACTTATACTAATCTTGAAATTCAATTTTTTCCATTACAGATAAGTTGTGCGGGATTCGCGTACGTGAAAATCGTAGTTACTTCGGTCGGTTTCCGCGGTCGGTAGTGTAGTGTCGAGTACGAAATTTTGTGGAAAAGCTTGATGGAAGCTTTAGATAATCGCGATTCAATTTTGATTTAAATCTTGTTTTTAATAGCAGTGGTCAGTATTCATTAAAAAAAAATTTCGTGGCCGTGTAAAAATTGTGAAAGTGTTCAAACATGCACTATTTGGTGTCCTAGAATGGAATTGGAGGAGAGACGGGTTTATTGCGGCAGGAATATAGGGATAAAGGTAAGTTCGATAGAAAACTTGAAATGAAATTATAAATGTTAATAATTTTTTCCTTCTTGTTACAGGTAGGTTCACTTCGTGGGTTCGTCAATAATTAAGGGTACTAAACAACCTCAACCTTGTTCTCCAAGTGTTTGATTTAGGCGTTTTAGGTAAAATTTTCTACTTTTGCTATTTTCTAAACGAAAATATTTTCGAAAAATCGATTTATTATATAAAAAATTATACTTAATAAATATCCAAACTTTTCTCTCTGTCTGAGTAATAATAAATGTTAGTTCAAGTTCGACTATTATAACACAAAACAATAATTTTTTCCAGTAGTTTCTCAAGAAAAGTTTTGCCATCTTCAAAAAACAGAAAAAAAATTTTCAGTTTATGCCAACATAGCGGTCAAAGTAAGCATCTAACAGAAAATTTATGTTATATTTTTTTGGAGTTATGTTACAGTTCTTCAAAAATCAGCATCCCATAATTGGGAAATTTGAGAATTTCAGCCACATTTCACGTGGTCTTTTTGAAGTACTGTAACTAGAAAACTACCAGGACTAGAAGACTGTTTTTGGTCTCAAATATTAGCAAATTTAATGTAGTTCAAAAAGATACAAAATAAATATTCTGTCAGACGCTTACTTTGACCTCCATCTTCGATAAACTGAAAAAAGTCAAAATATTTTTTTGTTGAAAAGCTTCTGGAAATTCATCCGGGTATCACCCGTACAATATATAAAAAATATCGTCACTTCTGCCGCAATACCTCCAATCATCAGCACACCAAATTTTATCTGAATCGGTTATACATTCCCGGAGATACGATGACATTTTCATTTTTTTAATTTATTTTATTGTGGTAGCCCTGGCAAAGATTTTTCTACCAAAACCTTATTTTCACCACTAGAGTCCACAAGACACACGTCCAAAAAGTTTGATTGCCATCGACGTAGAAATGCCGAAGAAAATCGAGGGACAAGGACTTTTTTTAAGTTTTCGACAAAAAAATTAATTTTTTTTTTTTCATATTGTATTCCTGATTTTTATCGAAGGGTTCCATATGCTGTGAAGTCCTTTGTGGGCAATGTTCCTAAATACCGAATTTGGTTGAGATCTTCTCAGTACTTCAGGAGTTATTTACTCTTTAAGTTTTCACTTTGACAGCTTGTAATTTTTGACAGATGACAGGTGGAAAGTTAATTTCACCTATTCTATATATATATAGCTTTTCAAGGTCTTTAAAATTATCTATCACAAGACAAAATCGCTTTTAAAAATCTTGTATCATTTTCTTGTAGTGGCACTCCTGGTTGACAGATCGCGACGAAAACCTTATTTTCACTTTTCGACCGTAAACCCTACTACCATACCAAATTTGGTCCCGATTGGTTGGATGGTTCTGGAATAAATCTAGGGACAAAATCTGGCGACCGACCGACCGACCGACAGACCGACACAGAAATTTATTTTTTATTTTTTGCAGATCTTTACGTTTCTGAACACGGTGATCTCGAAAATGTAAAAAAAAAAATTTTAATTTTTTTTCGATTACCATACCTCCAATTTTTTTGGTTGATTGGAGGTAAAATCGAAGATTTTATTTTAGTACTTTACTGCAATATTTAAGTAAACTTATATTCATACACATTAGTAAATCGAATTACTTTTTTCGATATGTTTAATAAAACTGTAAAAAATATATGTTATTTTAAAAACATTTTAATGGTCTTTTTTAAACAAAATAAATTCTGTACAATGGAAGAACCATTATTAGATTTCCGGATAAAATTCCTTTTTATTATGACGATAATTACCCATCGTATAGCAATTATTTTTACTTATAATAAAATGAGAAATGTTGTCAATAGTTGGATTGATTTGGTCTTTGATGTCGTATTTCATATATTATTTGTAACATCTAATGCAAATTAGCAACTCCAACTTTGCCTGCATTTATAAATTGTACATACTTGTTTCAGTTGGAGTTTAAAAACGGAACCTTTTCTGCGTTTTTACAAGCTTTATCCGTTTTTAGTTATTAGTATGATGTTCCTTGAAATTGCCAGATACGTGTTGTAAATATACCTGTATTCTCGCTGTTTATTTAATTTTATATTTTATCGCTTAGCAGATTATCTAGGATACAATCTAGTTTATAGATGTTTTCTCAAAACATATGTGTTTACTAACATATTATCGTTTTTACTTTGTGTTGTAATTCACCATTATCATGTTTGACGTACTGATATTATGGATGCAAATTATTTTATGTAAATGGTGCCTAACACTGTTACATAACTGTTTTTGTGTTTTAAAAACTTAAAATAATAAAAAAAAAATAATTTATACGGAAAACTATAATATACCTTTTGACAATTTTCCTTTTATTGATTTGAGTAAATTTTTCGCAATACAAAATTTTATCTTTATTTTGTCGTATTGAAAGTCTCATAGTAATTAACTATACCGACTTAGCTAAGCAAGACGTTAGTGGAGCTTGTAATTAAATTTTTTTTATTATTCTCGACTGTTTTTCACTTGTCAATATTTCTGAAAAAATAAAATTTCCAAGTCGGATAATAACCGCAAAATATCACGAAATAAAATTTGGTCCGATCCTCATTTATCAAAAGAACATCCACAGAACAGAATAAAACTTGCAACCGAAAAAATATTTTTGTCTGGTATACGCTAATATACTATTTTCATTATATTATATGTATAAAACCTCAGTACATTGGGTATATCTTGAGGGTAACTTCTACTTGTTGTGTTTATATTCTTTAAAAATTTAAAACATTTTCATTGAAAATCTCATTATTAAATGATATGATATAAATATATATTTCATGTTTTTATTATATTAAAGCCAGCTAAATGGTTAGTTCAATTTCGTATTGTTTCTCAAAAAATATAAAAATTTTAAGTATAAAGATGAGATCCAATTTTGAATTTGTTAAGTCGAATTAAAGATTGTTTTAATAATTTAATTAATTATCATGTAGGGCAAAGCAAATTGGTTTCAATTACTATAAGAAATCTATCAGAAGTTTATATTTAGAGGACCTGAATAAAACAAGAATTGTTCGATAGGCTTGTTTTAATAATTTCCACGAACTCGAGCTGCAACTCGTCCCCGCCATCGTTCGTTGTTACCGAAGCCCTTCACGTTCGGTCACCACTCTTGTTTCCCCTTATTGGCGGTCAGCCACTGTCATTTCGCTTTTGTTGAGTTCCCTTTATTGCAATAAATTTCAAACAGGATACGTCGTTTAAGAAGTTTCACTTCAATAAAAATATATTTATTTGATACAAATAAATTATGTAGATTTTTTTCAATTAAATTATGATATTGCGTTTAATTAGCTTGAATTGGTGTCTACATTTGACATAAATATTCATTTGGTTGATTTAAATAAATCAGCCAATTTCGTCAAATAAAAGTTAATATGATTTATTTGGAACGAATATATTTTACTTTGTTTCAAATATATTCTTCAGATAATATAAAGCTTCCTCATATAATTTGAACTTGACGGGAAATTCAACCTATAGATCTCTGAATCTGAAATGCAATTCCAACAAAGATTTTGGGTAAGGTAATGTAATATTTATTTCTACAATGTTAATTCTAACTGTTTATTCTATAGATTTTATTCGAGTGAAACCCATCGGCATCTACGTGGTTGTAATATTAGAATGTCTGAATAGGTTAACTTAAAATGCAGCATCAATTAATTCTTTAATGATCGGGACTCTGTGATTACTTAAAATTAAATGAGTCTGGGTTCCTAGCATTCTGATAAAAAATGTCTGTAATTTTATTTAAATAACTATGCAATTATAATAGTTTGGGGTTTGTATTTAATTAACCCGGAAGTATTATACAAAACTAACTCTGAATTAATCTATTTTTATTTGCATATTAGGGTTGTACGAGAATTTAGCTTTTCTACTCTACAAAAGTTTGTAAATATGTCTTTCAGTTGTAGGTGACATTTAACAATTTAAGTTTTTTCGTGGTTGTTTTATCTTGAAAAACTTGTTATTTATCTTTAACCTGTCTTGCAATAAGTTTGGGTTTCACTTTTTACTATCAGTATAAATGTGTTTTGTTTCTTTATCTTTCGCTAGCGCGGATACATAAAACTAGGTTTGGTGTTAAACCTTAACTTTAAATGTAACTGACAATGAGAGTAAGGTAATTCAACTCAATGTTTCATGAAATTGCACCCTGCCCAGCGCATAATTACAAAATAATTTTAATTTATATTTTTTATATTTATCATTCCAAAAAGTTATTATTTTAAATTACTCAATAATATTTCATTCTTAGTTTTGTTTAAACAACTTCTAGTTTTTCATTTATAATTCATTACTATTTTTTAAAATCCATATTTCAACTCTTTCTTTACTTTTATTTCACCAAGCACATAATTATATTCTTCTGCGTTTCTATTCAAGTTTATCGTCTTGATTTTTAAATGTTAGTTTGAAGTTGGCAACATGAATAGTTTTAAGCACACCAAAACAGTTTTTCTGTAAGAACATTGGGAATAAAAAGAATAATTAATTTGTTAAACTCGGGATCTAGGGTGAGGTGAATCCCGCATGGCCAGGAAGCCCATGATCGGAAAAGCCTACAAAAATAAACACCTCAGAAGATAAAAACAGTCAGTGTAGTAATTTTCTTTCCTACTTTGAAATTTTTGACTGCTATCTGCATTCAGATATCTATTGTGAAAGAAGTATCTTTCATAGATTACATGATGAACATAATTATGATTATAAAATAACTTATCGTTTCCGATTTAAAAAAGGCAAATAAGAATTTCTTTTATTAGAATATAATTTTTGCCACACTTAGAGGAACTTTTTGCATATAATAAAATTCACAAACTACTTTTGTAATACCAAAGCCACGAAAGCTTTCTACAACTTCGATAAGTTATTTTATTAAATTATTATTAAAATTTTTCCAAGTTGTGATAGAAATTTCCTTTACTTTTTATTGTTGCTTGTCTTTCTTTTTGAGTTGATTAAACTGAACATTACAACATAAACTTACGTAAGCAACATAAGTCTTGAAATATTTCAAAAATCCTTTTGTTTTATTAAATCAATCTTACATTTCACATAAGACATTAAATAAGTTGAAATATTAAAAAAGTGCACTGCCTCAATTATAAATCGACATGGTCAGCTTAATTTATACTACAATTAATTAGGACTGCGATACAATAAAACTTGATTTTTTTTGATATATTGAACAGAATATTTTTTGTAAAACTATGAATACTTTTCTCTGCAAATTAAATATTATAACTTACTCACTTTTTGCACTAAACCCACGCTGTGCTCTTTGAAAAGTTTTTATTGAATTGAAACTGTTTGATACTATAGAAAGCCGTTGGTTATTCCACCGTCAATACCGAGTGAACATTTTGTAAATAAACTTATTATCCCAATATCTCTTAATGGGGTCATTCCACGTCAAGCGGGACAGAACTTTTTTTAATTTAACCGATTTTTTTACATACTCTATGTAACAAATAAACCAACCACATAAATTTTTTTTGACGTCCCTAGTTTGGAAATTACGAGAGGTTGAGTTTGGTAAAATGAACCGAAAATCGAAAATATGCTCTATTTAAATAAATCGTTTCTCCGGTTCGATTATTAAAGTTAACGTATTTGTAAAATTTTAGAATGGAAATTTGATGATGAATTGCCAATCTTAATAGGAAACAGTGTACAAAAATAATTTGAAATCATTTAAGATTTTCTTTTTCTTCTCTTCTTATTCAATTTAAATTATATCATAGTGCTTTTGTACCTCCTTGAAACAATAAAAACCAAATTAATTTTGTTCATATGTTTATATTATTTTTTAATCATCTTCAGGAATAACTACTAACATTAAACTTAATATAGTAGCAAAAATAAATTGGAGCAGTTTATATTAATGTAGTAATAGTAACAGTAATAATGTAGCAGTACTAATGCAATTTGTTAATTTGTTAGCTTTTACTGCTGCATGAAACATTTAGACCAAATAAATTTGTTCTTTTTGTTTTTGCATAAGATGCACAAAATTAAAATATTTTCATTTTAATATTTTTCATAAATTCTACATTGAAACGCTCAAAATAGCATTAAAAGCTTATTGCTTTCATTTTTAATAAAATAGCTCTACATTAATAGATTAATAATTTATGCGCTAATACTTTAATGTAAACATTAAACCAGAATAAAAAATTATGAAAATGCTGAATAGGTACAAATATTCTCGTCCAGTACCTCTTGTAATCAATAAACAAAATTAAAGCATTAATTATGAACGCTTAAGACCTAGTCTACGTGTTGCTGTTGTAAAACGTTCAGAGTTCAGCATATCGAGCCGCTACTCTGGGTCGTGCCAAGAAAAAATTACACCCGGGGCAAAGCGTAATCTGCCCCCTCTTCCGTAAATTTAATTTAATTTAGTTTCAATTTAAACATTGCTCTATAAATATTAAAAGATTTACATAATATTTTACATATAACATATTCATACTATTTTCTATTAACTGCATATTTTGAACTCAAAATCATTAAGCAATTATTAATAGATTCTTTAAATTGTTGCCTTCTTTACATTTAATTTTTCTTCAGAGTTAATTGGTAATTAAATAATTATATAAAAGCAGGTTTAATTATTACAATATTACCTAATGTAATTTTACATTATTCCCGGAAGCTAATAATTTAATCTGTACCTATTTAGAAACGAACACTACATTCTTGGCTACACCAAGTTGACAGTGTACAGTTGAATCTTGCTAGAAAAAACTAAATACGTGTACGGAATTGTTAAAGACAAACGAAAGTTTTTTGTTTCGCCGCAATGTAGGTAGAATATGTTTAACTGGTTAACCATAGTTACCGCTGCTTAGGAAACCAAACTTGTGATTCACTTTGTAAGTTGGTCTATTTAAATTTGTTAACAATTTTAACTTACTGAAATTCTACATTGTGAGTTTAAGTCAAAGTACTTGGCTATAACAACCTCATAACACAAAACGCAAGGGAAACAATAAATTAAATGTAAGTTCGAGTTTAACTAAGGTCAAGAATTCAGTTATGTAAATTAACAAAGACACATCCCACAGTTTACGGTTTTGTATTTTTAAGCAACGCTAAAAACAGAAGCGGTTTTCAATTTGACACATTTTTTTTTATGAACTTACATGATTATTCCCGGATCTGCTGCACTAAATTGAACATATAATTTTTTTAATTGTACAGGAACATGAGAGCAGTAATTAAGAGCACAGTCGTAAACTGGCACCTAAAGCTCAAAGTTAAAAGAAAATAGATCTAAAAGGCAACAATGTCATAATTACCATCTTTAAATTTTGAAAACACTCAAAGAAAGGATCGGTTTACAGATGGATCCCCAAAAGTTAAAACCATTATTCTTATAAGAATAAGAAAGCTTAAAAGCTTACCATTATTCCAAACGACCGTGAAACCTGCCAACGTACATCTAACTGCCGAATGTGTGTCAAACTCTCCGCTATAGCTTCCATTTGCTTTCCATCCTTTTCTTATTATAAAAATTAATTTCTTTGATTTTGCATCTAAAATATGTTTCAAAATATTGCGTTGTCAGAAGGGCAGCCTCGGTCTTCTAAAAATTTGTAAAAAAGTTATTTTTGTTGAATTTTGATTTTAAATTTTGTAAATATTTTGAATACGGACTGAAGATTGCAAGAAAAGAAAAATTAGTTTTATTGTAAGGAAATGAAAATAGAAGTAAATTAAGAATGTAATAAAAGTTAAATTGGGGAAGTAATGAGAATAAAAACAGGAGTAATAAAATTTTAAATTCCACAAACAAAATAGTTTAAGGTTAGATTATTTAAAAGCGAATTTTTAAAATAAAGAATGTGTAAACTACATGTATTCCATTTTAAACAAAAAAAATTGATCTGCTTAAATTTTTTACTAAACAGGCTGATTTTGTTACCTGGATAATTAATTAGTAAATGTGATTTTCTAACAAAAAAATTACTTTAGTGAAAAATACAAGCATAAAACTAATTTAATAGCTTTTAAACAATGTAAAAAAACAAGATCAAATATGTAACAGTGAATATGTATATCAAATATTCTGTAGAGCTTGCCTCTGTATTTATATTGGAGAGATGGAAATAGCTATACAATCTGGGATACCTAAACATCTAAAAAGAGAAACAAAATCCAATTTTAATTGGTATTCATTTGCAGAATTGCAGGAAATGAAACATGAAGTGAGTGATGTAAAAACAAAAGTTCGTGGTATCTCAAGGGTAGAGAGTTTGTAAACTTTTAAAAAATTACCTAAAGACAATAAAAACAGCTTCTTGTTTAGCAACCAACTTAAATTAAACTTTAAACCTTTATTCGGTAAATTAATATAAATTCGCTGGTTTGCACGTTTTTATGTCTGTCTATGCATTAGGTTGGTACTAATTCAATAAAATACTTTAGAAGGTTTTTTTTTAGTTTTCTGAAAAAACTCTCGACTACATGACACTTTGATTTTTAAATTTTCACTTTTCTCCGCCATTAGCTCTTTTATCAAGTAATTTTTTTAAATGGCAACCTTTATTTTTTTTAGATCACATTTTTCTTACTACAAATGTGTAAAAATAACTACTCTCAAGAAGAAAGCTTCGAAATGATGAATTTCAGTTTCTAGAAGCATGTTAAGATTAATAACTAATTGTATTTTAAATTATCCTAGAACAGGTCGTGCTCCAGTCCAAGAATGAGTTTAACTCATCAACGAAGATGAGCCTGACCGTAAGTTATAGTTTTGCGAAACACTATTACAAATTGATAAAAAAAAATCTCTCATGTGGAAAAGTATAATTTTCTCTACACAGTGAAATCTCATCTTTCTCTTTTGTATAGAGGGCCCTAACATGTCTTGCAGCTAGCTCATTATCGCGGAAGCAACAGCGAGGTTTTAAAAACTTTGCTTAAATTGCTTCCAAATTCTCTCCAAAGAATTTCATTTATTTCTATTCATTTAAATTCCACTTTTCTTCTAAAGAAGAGACCATGTTTGTTGTCGTGTCCCTTTTTAATTTTTGTTTGAACAATAATTTTAAATTTGAGCCGTACTTTAACAAAAGTAATATACAATAATTTTAAAATTTACGATTTTGTTTTATGAAAGTGAACGTTATTTTTGATAAGAGTCTCGTTCTCGCCAGGTGCAGTATTTGGGTTCGGGAAGTTTGATAGTGTTTATTTAAATTTCTCCGCCTCAGTACATCATAATATTTGTTTGAAAAAAATTCAAAAATTCTTTGTTGAATCCTATTTTTGGAGGGCGATTACACCCCCTAAACCCGCTTATTAGCAGCTAAAAAAAAATTAAGGCTCCCTTATTTTTCGATACCCTGTCACATATTCAAAAATTTAATTATTAAAATTAAATAAATAATTTAATTAAATTTAAAAAAATTTTAAAATCCCGAAATCGGCAAGGGACACCCGGGAAGCTTTATTTGTAAGAAATATTTAGGTTGAAAACTTTAGCATTTTTATAAAACGTAGAAAATAGTTTTTCCTTTAACCTAGATCTTTTGAGATCCGCGAATAAAAAAATACTTAATTAAAGCAGTTTTAAATTTAGTAGAAAATCATCATCAGCAGGTTTTAGTAACTTTGTAGAATGGAAGAGTTAGGAGATTTAAAAAACTCTTTCAGGATATTAAAACTCAGCAGCACCTGTACTTGCATGAAATTAGCTAATAAACGTTCTTACTTCCAAATTTCATCTCTTAGCTGATTGTATCGCACAGGCCAAAGCGAGAGTAAAGTACACAACTCTAGTTTACCAACGTAGTTTACCTAGTGGTAACTTGAAGTTTGTGTAAAGCACCCGAAGCGTTCGCTCTTTATATATAAGTAGAAGGTCTACAAGTTCATAAGGTACTTTACTATAATCTCAACGACATACGAGAAAATTCTTTCAGTTATTTTGGACAAGTTATCGTTGTTACGCATGTAAATTAAAATCGGCCTATTGAAATTCCTATGTCTAATTTTAAAATATGTGTAGCATAAAACATATTTAAATAATCACATTTATTTATGATTTCGTTTAAAAAAGAAGTGACTAAAAATCATAAAAATGCGCGACTGGCAATTCGAAACAAGGGAAGCACTGAAGCTTGGCCATAATATTAAATTACTTAACGAACGCCAGATAAAGCAATGAGTAAAGTAAACCGACAATATTTTCATTATACCTGTCCGTCGTTTCAAATTTCTAACCTAATTTTAGAATTGCTGATTTTATATTTGTATTCTAAATTTTTGTAAATTAACTTCATTTTTAAATCAAATACCCGTAGTTCTAAAAAATTCTAAAGCTTGACAAAAGTAATCGAATTGAACGATTTCAAACTTCTTTCCAAAAAGGGAACACTTATTTTACAATCAGTATCTGTAAATGTGATAAACGATTCTCTTTTGTAACGATAAAGATTTGTCTCATGGTATGCAACCTTTCAGCAGTCTTCAATAATAGAAAATTGCAGCTTAATAGATAACCCTTTCCAATTTAATTACAAGAAGCCTGCCTTTTCATCTTGACAACTACTTCAAACTTAATGTTTATTTTATATTAATACTGAAACTGTAATCTGAACATTTACTATAAGTCCCCTTTAAATGCTTTAGACCTCCTAATTTTATTTTGTACTTTTAGAAATTACATCTTAAAAACTACACAACAAAGTTTGTTACAATTATTACAAAGACAAAAATTCAACTAAACTGAACTCAACATGAGTTGACCGGGGTCGGAGATCAACTTGAGTTGACCGGAGTCGATGAACAACTTGAGTCGACCGGGGTCGGTGGTCAACTGCTGTTACAAAGTGTAATTCAATTAATAAAAGGATGATGGTTAATTAGGGCTATTGAAACCTAGGGACGAACTATAAAAATTATGGCTAAAATACAGTTCAAATGACAACCAAACCACTGCACAAATAATTTGACAGCAGTTGGAGATCCATCTGATAACCCTGATTTATAAAAAGTTAATTATAAAATTAAATACTATATTTTCTGCGACGGTGAGATGGCAATAGCAAAATGTCCCGTTCCGTCTAGTTTCAAGGAAGATCTTCCAAGTGAAGATTTGATAGCTAGAACGACTACATTGCGAAATGTATTTCCACCTAAGCAATAAAATGGCCAATATTGAAGTAAGCGTCCAGTTAAATGGTGCTAGCGTAAAATACTTATAAGATCGCTGTGATTTCCCAAGAATTCCAATGATTTCCCAGGAATTCCAATAATTTGTAAGAAATTCCAATGATTTCTCAGGAATTCCAATGAAGTACAAAAATACTAATTATTTCTAAACAATTACAGTTATTTTCTAAAAATTCCAGATATTTCCAAGGAATTTCAATGATTTCCAAAAAGTCCAATGATTTATAAAAATTCCAGAGGATTCGATAGAATTCCAAGGAATTTTAGAGATTTCTAATTCAGGAAATTTTCAATGAATTCCAATAATTTTCATGGATTTCAATGAATTCCAAATATTTGCGAAGAATTCCAAAGATTTTCAAGAGAATTCCACCATGTGGTACAATTTTTGGGATATTTAGGTACTTTTTGGAATTCCTAGTAAAGGGATCCGCCAATAATACTGAATAATAGACGTAGTTAAGTTTATTGAAATCAATGCCGAGGAATGGATGAAGAAGACCAGTAGCAAAGCCTACCAAAGAATTTGACAATGAACTGAGAATTATCAGCTATATAGGAGGTATTAACGTTCGTAATTATTGCATTAAACCTGAGTAATAACAATGAAAAATAATGAAAGTTTTAAAAATCCTGGTGCAAAGCGACGACGATTAGATCGTAAGAGAAAAGCCGGTACAAGAGATAATTGCACATCAGAACAATTTTGAGCAGATTCACACACCTGCATCCACCTGAAGGGCAGCCAAAAAAGTTTGCACAACTGTAATGTAATGGATAGAACGACGGAAGCGGTTGAACGAGTAATTGAGAAAATTGATCGCTTTTTCCGCATCAACAATCATATCGCAGGTTCATATTGTCATATGAATGAAACTGAACAAGAACGTTCCCGATCTCCACGAGCATAGGCGTCGGAATAGGGGGGCAAAGCAGGGCATTTGCCCCCCCCCCTAGAAACTTGAATTTTTTATTTCTACCTAGCTATTATAGCGCTCGTAAAATATTAGAATTTTTCTTTAAAATCATAAAGCCTAACAGAATTGAATACTTTGCCGCCCTCTATATTTGACTCTTCCGGCGCCACTGTCCACGAGTAATACAATAAAAGCCCGTGGCGTATATCTTCCTTCCGTAATGCACTCCGTATTAGTGCATTTGAAGCTACCAAACTAAATAGTTGAGAACTTCCGGAAGGGTGACGGCCCAATCGTTACTGGACTGACAATCAGTTTGACTGAACTGTATTGGACAGACTGGGCATCTGGTAGTTCTGGAAAATGCCAGAAAGGCCGATGTTCTAGTGGGCCGGTGAGCGACCGAACGTTCATTGCTATTTGGGGGACGATAATGATTTTTATGGAAATACGAGAATTATTTAAATCAAATAAAGTTACTGATTTTCTATCCCATAACCGTGAGCCTGTATAATCTGAATGCCAGGGTTTATTTATTTTATGGTACCAGCTTGATAATATTGGAAAGTTACGATGAAATAACGGATCAGTGCGGCCTTCATACCGCACAACTTGGGCAATCTAATATAATAATAATAATTATTATTAAATTTGCAATAAAAATGTTTGTAAAATAAAAATGTATCTTGCTATATAATAATATTTTGAAAATGAGCTACCCAGAGAAAAACAAATCAACGGTCGTCAGAAGGCCAAAACAAAAGCTTTATATAATTTCATGGCAATTAGATTTTTTTTTGGTAGAGGGATGTTTTGTTTTATCTTTCAGTTAGCAATATAAAAATTAAGAACAGATAATGTTCATTTTCAGTAGTATTTTGTCGCTCCCTGTATTTGAATCCGGACTTCTAATTCTTTTTATAGATTAATGATAAAATGGATGAACAGTTAGAAAATAAGCAATTGGATTGACTTGACACTTGACTAGTGAATTGTAAATTCTTGAATGCAACCTTTTGAATCCCTACTTAGAAGTTTCTTATTCATTAATCTTAGTTTTCACCATAATATTTCACATGGATAATTATAATACAATTGATTTTATTGATTACGAATTGTGTGCAGCCTGACTATCTGATATTGACTAATTGTTTACGTATTATATAAATGTAAAATGCTTAAAAGTCAAAAATTTCAAAACGTAAAATAAAATATTGTAGTTAAAATAATAACAAAGATTTTCAAACACTAGTAGGCATGCAACTTGGGCGAAAATTTTGAACAATTGTGCTAAAAATGTAGGTAAATCGAAATCTTGCAATATGACGAACACTCAACTCCTCTTTGCTACTTGAGTGTCTCATTATACATGCAAATATAACGACGGACAATAAAAATCGAGGGTTATATAAGGGTTTTTCCATCAATGGTTTCAACAACATATTATTCAATCAGTACTAGCACAGTAATTGCTTTCTCGAGGTTTAATTGGGCCACCAATTAAATTACTCTAATAGTAAACGTAAATGATAAAATAGCTATTTATTTAGCTATAAAAGCAATAAAATGTAACATTTTGTTGAACGAGTGTTAATTTTGTAAACAGGGAAAGTTTTAGTTTAATGAAAATACATTTCATTTCATAATTTTTTGAAATACAGGTAACGCATCGAGTTTAAAAGTATAAAAACATGAGGTGGGAAATTTATTTATTAAAATTATTAACTTAGTCAATTAGATTTTGAATTTCATATAAATAATTGATTTTGTTTGTAATTGAAATTTTCTATTTAATTTCTTAAATTTGTAATATTTTACAGTTCTGGCAAGTTGCTTAACCTAGCGCCAACTAGCGGAGGAAAGGGAGCTTTTTATGTCAAAATGGTGGAATGGCCAGTAACGAGAATATTTTGGAAATTTTTTAATTGAAAAAAAAATTGTACCGAAGAAAATAAATCAGATTTTGGATGTAAGGGTTGAAGGCCCGAAAAATCGAGGCGATAAGCGGGCATATGCATGCCGGCGTGAATTTAGTTTATGGTTCCCATTATAAAAATTTGTATAAAACGAAATCGATCTAAGAGGTTTAATTTGATAGAAAAATTTTGGAAATTATTAAAATTTAAAGAAAATTCACAATAATATATTTATTTTAAACCTTATAATTAATCCTAGGTCGACATTTTTCTTCGGATGTCCTCCTAAATTGTTTAAAATTTATTTCAAATTGAATTCGAATAATTATAGCCAAACAGTTAAAAACTGAGAACCCGCGTTTTCAAGATCTTGGTCGATTTTTTTAAATTGTTGAGTGCTTCACACTCATCGCTTCGGGCGAGCGCTACGGACAAGTGCCACCATGGCGAATTTCGGATACACAATTTTTAAGTTCAGTTTATGCCTAAAATACTTAATAGAAACATCAAGGTACTTGACTTCCTTGATTTATTTTGAGTTACTTTTTCTTTTTTCTTCTGTCATTCTTGAAATGTTGAAATTTGTCCTGTATTATTATAACTTTCTGCGTCTGTTAATTTTGTTAAATTTACAGTGTTGACAATGAGAAAATCAGCACTTAATCAAAATATCTCATTATGTACTCGAATTTCAAGTTAGTTGCAGTTAAAACTTAAATAGTAAGTTGACAGTTTGTTAAGTTGTTTATTTAAATTTTCTGAAAGTTGGTATACCACACATCACCAAACTTGCTCTTGTTATCTGTAATTTGTCTTGAATGTGCTTATTTAATTTAAAAGTGCATTTTTTTAATTTGCAATACTTCAAAAGACAATATAAAATCATTGTCAATTAAGTTGTTACTGCCAAGAAGTCACATGGTCCATCGCAGAACAATAGAAAATCTTTAAGAACGAAATCTGCAAAAACACAAAAATTACTTCCAATTGTAATTTTGAGACGTAAAAGAAGAAAATTCTCAAGTACCAACGTTTACTTGTGGTAATACTAAACAAACAATTTTTTCAAGAAAAATCATTGCAAGAACCTAATATGACTGATCCAAATACCAAAAGTGCCATGACTGATAACTTGCACATTCCGACGAATAAAAATATTTTCACGTGCACAAAGTGTGACAAGAAATTTTCTAGAAAATATCACTTAAGAACTCATGAAAAAGTAATTCATTTAGGCCAAAGACAGTATGTGTGCCCAACTTGCGGGAAAAAATACACACAGGCGAAAAGCCATTTGTATGTCTTTTATGTAATAAGAGGTATACGCGAAAATTTAGTTTAGCTGTTCATATGAACAAACAATCATGTGCAAAAGATTGAGCAAAAAGAAAATTAAATTTTTAGTGGATTATTGCTATTGAAATAATTTTAAAATTATTTCTTGCTTTCTCTTGTTATTTTCTAAATTTTTTTTTTTTTTTCTTATTTTTAATTTATATTAATTGATTGCAGTTAAATTAAATGGTTTTATTTTGTTTCAACACATTATACTCTAAAAATAAAAGTCAATTAAAAGATAAAATAAAAAGAATCTTTTTTACCCCTGTTTTATCAAAAATCAAAGGGTATATATTACCATGTACAATATTTGTGTCACCTTATCTCATCTCTCAATGGGATATCGCACCAACTCACAAACTTAATTAAAAATTAAATTAAAAATTTTGAAACCCCTGACTTTAAAAGAATTTTCAAAAATAAAATTAGTATCTAGCAATAAAAGCACTTTATTTTAAAAACCACTGTTTGGTTTAAAAAAGAAAAATAATTTTTTTCTTCGCTCAACAACATAAACTCTCAAACACTTAAATTAAAAAATTAATGTACCACCCCCACAACAAATTTTAAATATTAATTTTAAGGTTAGAGGAAATGGAAAATTGTTCTACTTACGCAACAAGTTATATGTACATTCCATGTTAAAAATTCTCGATTTACCCTGACCTGAAAATTAATATTTAAAAATTATAGGGGGGTACGTTAATTTTGCGAGTTAAGTACCGAGAGTTTATGTTGTTGAGCGAAGAAGAAGAAATTATTTTTGCCTTTTTAAAGGAAACAATGGGTTTTAAAGTAAGTAACTTGTTTTATTACTATTAATTTTATTTTTGAAAATTTTTTTAGTCATGGGTTTGATTTTTAATTTTATTTTATTATGACCATGGTATTATTTTCTCCAAGTGTCATAAACTGCAGCTTTGTGATGGCCGTTCATTCTCAAAATTTTGGACGACTGTGAGTTGGTTAGAATTCACTGAGTATTTTTGCATACTGTGAAGTTTTCTGTTAATTTTTTTAAAAGTTGGTAATACAAAAATTACCAAACCTGCTCTTGTATTCTATAATTTGTCGTGAATGTGATTTATTAATCAATGTATATTTTCCTACCATATTTTCTTTGTTGTTGTTACATTTGAAGAAACTGGTGAGATAACGCCGATTTAGAGGTTAATTAATACTTGAAAATATAATTCTAGATAATATAAAATCAAGGTCAATAAAGTTATTATCAAAAATCAAAGTGGTTCAAGAACCGTTGATCAACATGGAATCCCAAAACGAAATGATTAGCAATGAAGAACGTCCAGAAACAGCATCATTCACAAATACATTTACTAATAATTGTGAGGAAAATCCGAATAAATGTTTACAAATTAGTACTGAAAATTTACATCATCCAAATTACAAATTAAAAGAATATGTACATTCAAAATCTGGGATAGATGAAGTTTCAAAAGAAGAAAATCTTCAAGTACCAGCAATGGTGTGTGATAATATGAAAAAAATTTCAAATGGAAAATCATTGGAAAACCCTAATATGATTGATATAAATGAGAGCCCCTATATGTCCCAGACTTCTAATTTTAATTGTTTACAAAATGATACATTGCCTATGCATTTAAGTAAAAGCAAAATTTCTAAGAAAAATATTTCAAACAAAAGTAGCATAGCTAATAAGATGCGCATTCATTTGAGCGAAAAATCATTCCCATTCAAAGCTAATGAAAAACCATTGCATCGAAGCTATTATTTGAAGAAGTATAAGAGGCTTTCCACAAGTAAAAAAACGTTTGAGTGTCAAATTTGCGAGAAAAAATTTTTAAAAAGATGTACCTTAAAATGCCATGAAAAACTTCACACTCGCGAAGAGAGTTAATGGCAACTCTGTAAATAAAGTTGTTTCTGATAAAATGTATTCAAATAATTAAACTTAAGCCCAATTGTCCAGTTGCAAGTTAAAGCAAAATATTTGGTTTAACCAATGATATTTCAGCTTTTCAATGTATTTCATTGGTTAACCCAAACTTTTTGGTTTAACATGTAACTGAACAACTGGGCCTTAGTACGTCGTAACGGATTTACAACAAGAGGTTTCTGTAAAATTTTCAGTTGACTAAAAAGTCGTTAAATTTAATTGTAGACCTTCAATTGTAAACATTATAACACATTTTCTCATTTTTATTAATTTTTATATTTATTTAATTTTAATAGTTTGCTATGTGTATGCTGATATGTATGATTTACAAAAATAAATAAATTTTGAAAACTTTTCATAATATTGATGTTTCCTGCGAGCTGGTCAAACGTCCGATTTTATTTGAGTCCGTATTTGGATTAGAAATGTATAAATTATGTGAAATAAAAATGTTTTAATGGTAAATTGTTTATTTTTGATTTGATAAAATCAAATATCTCTGAATTGGAATTTGAAAATTGAGTCTGGACAGTAGCGGAAGATTATTTTAAGATAAGGAAAAATAAAATTGGAGTTGGGATAAAAAGAAAGAAGCTAGCCAGGAGTAAATAACAGAACACGTATTTTTTTTATATTCCCAAAATATTCTAAGCGGCCGATAGGCAGCTTTTAAGATTAAGTTAAAGTGTCGATGTTTGTTAAAGCAAATGTTTTAAATCCAAAAGATATGAAATTATAGTCGTTTCTGTGGATGTTAATTTTGAAAATATTATACGGTATAAGATTTATCAAGAAATTATTCATGGTATATTATGATTTATTAAGAGGTGTTAGATAAAATTTTGTATGCAACGCGTGAACACAAGATATCATCCACTTGGGAAAATCTCCCTTTATTGACTTGTACCATAAATAACTATAAACTATTAGTCATGCAAATGCGAAATTACTTATAATGTAAATTTTTCTCTAAATGCAAAATTACGGTTTAATTTCCAGGTTCTTCAATAAAGGAGAAATTCGCAGAGTTCAAAAAAACAATGCGTAACTTTCCAGTAGAATACGAAAATTCACCACATTTTTATAAATTTTTGTCAAGGTGGACTTATGCATTTACTAAGAAACTAATTCCAAATTTCACAATCCTAAAATAGATGTTATTTATGATATAATCAAAAACAGCGCACTTTTATCTTAATTTGCTAACTCTTTCAAATTTATTAAAGCTGTTGCATTTTCAGTTCTGTAAAAGACAGCATACGCCGCCTACGTGTTTCAGTTTGAACTGTAAAGTTCATAGTCAAGGATCACTGTATGATAAATACACAAATTTAAAAACTTATATTTTGTTAAAATTCAGTACCGTAAGAATAAGAATATTTTATATTATAAAATACAGAATTTAAATAGTATTGTTACATAATATTATAATGGGGAATTACACGAAAAATTTTTTTTTCCAAATTAAGAAAATTCAATTGTTACGATGTTTTTTTGCCATGAAGGAAAACCCCTCATTTAAATGATATTTGCATCACCAAGGGAATAGTTGTAACTTGCAAATAACATAAAAGTTAAGTCTTGTTTTCATTTGTCCTGTGATTACTTCTCTATAATACTTTGCATCAACTCTCGGTAATTCAGAAACTTTCAACATTCCAAAGGAGTAAAACAGACTTAAATGAATTCGCAAATATGTCTCTTTAAAAACTAAAGAAGAACTTTAGTTTGCTTGTCCAAATCTGCACATCATGAAATGAGACGAAGTGTTATTAGCTTTTTGCATGTTTCGTTTTTGGGTTTTGTGATTTTAAGCTATACTTATCTGTTCCAGTCGATCATAATAATAATTATTACTTATTAATAATAATAATTATTGTATTAACGCCTGTGTCACCTGTCGGGCCAAAAATTCACGGCTCTCGCTCAACGAACAGACCACTAGAGGTCTGAGTCCCCAGGTATCCATCATGATCCGAACCCTATAGTTTATACGCTCGTGACGTATTAAGACCACTACCCACCCCCACGACCCCCACAACTCATGCTGTACTGACATATTATAGGACCAAAAATTAAACTTTTCTTGGCAAGCAAGTTTTACATACATGAGAGAAAATAGAATGCAGCCAATCTGAGAGAATAAATAAAATTTGTAATGTTTTTAGTATTCTTTTATTTAAGCAACTTTTTGAATTCATCGATAGCCTGTATTTTAATTTTAAAAATATGTCCAACGATGGTTGTTCGAAACTTAAAAATGTTTCATAAATATTATATTTTTGAAAAATGAGAAAAGTGCAACTTATTTTACTATTAAATAAAACTCCTTAATTTTTTATAAAATTTTATTTTATTTTGAATTTATAACAAAATAAATTAAAATAATAAAATATCCACGAATAAATCAGAAGGTACGGCTGCAAAAGCAAGGGCACAACAACAACGCGATGCTTTGAAAAAAGAAAAATTAAAAGCTTTGGAACAGTCTGAACTTACGAAACAAGAAAAAATAAAAACGTTTTCGGCCGACCAAGAAGATAAATTAAGCAAGAAATAATGAACGTATGTCCAGAAAGTTTTTTTAAATTAATAAAATAACCGACCATTATAATCATAATTAATTCAAATATGTATTCGTACAATATCTATTAGTATCAATTAAAATAATGGAATTTTATGAAATATTATAGTTTTGCTTACAAACCTTCCGAAACTAACGTATTATTGTAAATATGTGTAAGTACATAGTACTATAAGAACATAACTATAAAAAAACAATTTAAAATTTAATAAAAATTACATCATTTTCATATCAACAATATACTAAATGCTTAAACCATGTTAATTGATTATAAAATACTGTTTGCTTTACACATCATCGTCTTCTATCGGCGATGCCAGCTTGATCATTCCAGATCTATTCCAAATAGCACTGGAAGTTCTTTTTAATTTTGCTGGTTCAATAGTAGGGAAAAGCACTTGTAAATTTACTGTTTGGGGACGGCAGAAGAATAACTTATTACTAAGAACTTTTGTGAATCTTGACAACGTAGCTACGAATATAGTTTGGTCTTCTAAATAAAAAAAGATTAATGTAGTGTCTGAAAATATTATAAAAAAGAATTGCTTACTTTTCTGCCACTCCTTTTCAACATTTGGTTTCGAATCACCGTCGTCCGAATCATAAAAATCTGGGGTGCTTTGAAAAAATTCTTTTGAGCATTTAGTTCTTTTTTCTTGCTTAATTTATCTTCTTGGTCGGCCGAAAACGTTTTTATTTTTTCTTGTTTCGTAAGTTCAGACTGTTCCAAAGCTTTTAATTTTTCTTTTTTCAAAGCATCGCGTTGTTGTTGTGCCCTTGCTTTTGCAGCCGTACCTTCTGATTTATTCGTGGATATTTTCTGAAAAAATTCAATGTAAAGTGCTATTTTTTATATGGTGATACTCCTTATTGATGGAGTTAGAAATACTGATTTTTTATCAGTATGCTGTGTTTTCAAAAAAATTTAAATAGTGTTGACTTTTAAATATTATTCTACAACACACAATCCAGAAAAGTGTCTGACGTGCAGAGTTGAATATAATTCTTATTAATAATGCTTAATACGCGTTACAGATATTACGACTGATTAAAACTGAATACAGTGATTTCAACAAACGCGGAGAGACTCCCCCAATTAAATATGACACTTGTGCGTGATTTTTTCAAATCGGGGAATCTCAGCCATAGTCAACATTTATAATATTAATTTTATATTTAATAATATTGTCTATGACCGGGATTGAATTTGTAATATAAAATGTTATCTGTTATAATAAAAGTATGATCTCTGAATTAAAAAGTTGACGTGAGATTTTCGTTGATCCCCCCCACCCTTGGTGAGATTTTGCCGGACCCCCCCCCCCCCAATTTGACCTCGCGTAATTAATGGACGCCCCCATACGATCCTATTAAATACACAAACATGGTTTTATTATGAAATCAGTAAATCATAGAATACCTGTGATCCCAATTTCTTTATCAGAAGTATCTTTCTCTGCTTTAGGATAGTCTGGTAAGCCAGATGCAAAGTCGTGATTCAAAACACCAGTTTCGTTGAAATTTTGGCCTTCTTGTTCGATGGCAGCTTCCCATGCAACGTGTTCATTCTACATACAATTAAATGTAAAAAGATAATGTTCAGGGGATTGGCCATTTAAAAACTCACCTCTAAGGAGGCTTCAAAATCCTCCAAAAATTTTATGTAAAAATCGTCCATCTGCTTTAGCACGTTCATATAATCAACATACATTTTAAGTGATTTAATTAAAATATTTAATTTCAAAAATCTTCAAACACTAACTACAAAAATATAGACTATACTAAACCGTTACAACGATTTTAAAATATGGCTGGTTAACAAAACCGTCAAACCAAACATTTGTTTGAATATCATGTGACAGATTTATTTGAATATCTATGCATTTAAATAAAATGTGAATTTCAAATTTTTTAATTTTTCATTTAATAATTTAATAATAATTATTAATATACATAATATTCTGTTATTTTTGTGCACTTTTTAAAAGACGAAGACGACTTTTCACACAAGTAGTTTAACAGGGGCGGTACTACTTCAAAATTTTCAAAATTTTTCTAAGTCCCAAAATGTGAATAATTTTCTAACGGAGAGGGCTTGACCTTGGGGTAACGGATTTTAAAGACCTATTGGGGTAGAAAAGTACTTGGTAATAAGAAACTCAAGTCCAAGCGACAGCGCGTAACTCTAAGCCGTTTTCAAAAAAAACAAATTTTAAAATTTAATATCTGTTCATATACCTGCTCGGTTGCATTAAATACAAGGTAACCGCGATGGTTCCGAGGTAAGCAGTACGAATGATCATCCGGTCGGTCCGGGTTCAATTCCTGTAGAAGGAATTTTTTTTTAATTTAAAAAAAAAAATTTTTGCTACCCCTCAACATCGATTGCGTTTCGTTTGAGCTTCTACTCCCATCGTTTGAGCTGCACTTATATTTATGTCCCCCCTCCCGAATCTCAATATAAAATTACCTACCTATTACTTGACAAAACCTGCTTAGCTTTTAAAGATCCATCTAATAATACTGATATAGTAAAATTTTCAGGAAATCTTCATGATTTTACTGTCAGAATTTTTTTGACCAAACTATCTACGACTAATCCTGTATAAGTTTACTATCTAGAGTGAGGTAAAATAAAAAAGGGGTCGTTCTATGTTTAAAATCATTAAATTAATAAATAAGATTTTCCTAAAAACTTATTTTTGCAGTGTAATTCATTTGTTTACACACTCAACAATAAAAGCTCATTGAAGCTCAATCGAAGCTCTATCGCGAATAGCTTTGCGACGGTTGAAGCTCAAACGACGAGAATGGAAGCTCATTGAGGCTCAAACGAAGCTCAAACGTTTGACACCAATTTCAGTAAAAAATTTGATTTGGGGGGGGGCAGCGACATGTACCTCGGAATAGGTAAACTTTGTTAATTTTTTAAAAAAATTTAAAAAAAATTTGTATAAATAAAACTGCATAACAAAACAATGTAGATGACTAATTATTATTTATTATTACAAACTCTAATTAAGCGACTCGATGAAGCCTTTAGTGAGTGCTTGAGTTATAAAAAATCCTAGTAAAATAAAATTGCATTTACCATTTTAATATAAAATTAATCAAATTTGGGAATTTCATACCTTATTTCAGCGTTTTCTTTCTGCGAAAAAAATTCGCAAAACCATTTTTTCGCAGAATTTTGAGCTTTGGATTTTTGTTCATTTTTTTTTGAAATTGTAGCTTGCAAAAAGACGGCAATCGTAGAGTCAAGTTTTAGATAATTATCTAAATTACTATTGTGTATTATAATAATAATACTGTCATATTTTGTATGCACCCCCGGGCTTAGCAAATTTTATAAAATTCTATTATGTAGTAAATAATTTTATTTATTTTTTTAATTTAATTTTTTTATATTTTTTGTAAATAAAAGATTAAGAATGTTTACTACGTAAATTTATAATTTTACTGTGTACTGGATAATTGGCAATAAAATAACGAAAGAGCTATTATTAATGTATTAATATACAATAATAATCCATTTTTTGTAGTAACAGTTATTACAGATACTTACTACACATTAATTATTTATTATATCTTGATCGAACCTAATTTTATTCTAATAATACTGATTTTATATTTAACTTAAAAATAAATAACAAACTTATCTTTAACATTCTAAACAAAAATACACTATTATAAAATATTGATTTAAAATGTATAAAACAATAATCAGACTATTCGATTCCATTTAACATATTATCAAGTCTTTCAGTGTAATCATACGTTTGTGTTTAAAATTAAATACATTGATGACTTTTGATATTACAATTTAAACTATAAAATTAAACAGTTTTTAATTTAAATAATTGCTATTTACTTTTTATTTATTTTTGTTATTCTTCAAAATATTTGATACAAAAATTACTTAACTTTTATGGTGGATTTTATTGTACATGTACAAAATTTTTCAAGGAAAAATTAGAATAGAAAACATGCAACTTGCATTATTTCACAGGATGTGCACAAAATAATTCAGGATATTCTACGATATTTTCTGGTTTTATTTTATAAGAAATAAAGCAGAAAGAATTTAAAAAAATTTTTAATTTAAAATTTAAAAAATAATTTATTAATCGTAAAACGGTGATAAACCTATTAATATAGCCCACTTACATTCGGAATGATAATAAACGTTGGTGTCATAGAAATTGATTACCATTACTGATCTATGTGTGCTATATCTATGGTTTTAATCATTTGTTTAATGTTGGGCTGTAATAATGTAATTGCTAAATTTTTTAAACCATAAATTTTTTGCTTTTTCAAATTGAAAACTCGTATACAAAATTGATCACAGTTTTCCTAATGACATTTTTAGATTTTTACAAGATTATATCCTAACCTATAATAATTACAGGTTATTAATTATTTCAAAACATGTTCAGGTAGCTATAATAAAATATATTTTGAAAAACTTAAATCACTTAAATTTTGTTATAATTAAATTCAAAATTTACATTATCGCATAATTTTTGCAGCTTTTTCTCTATCACGTTCAACTTCTAGTGGATGCATGCGTTTCCTATGAGAAAAACAATTTCCAGAACTCGCAAATGCTTTTGGACAATAAGGACATTGATATGGTCTGGCTCCAGTATGTTGATTAATATGAAACTGAAAAGAAACCCCAATGCATTAATAAAATTATATTTTTAAAAAATTGCTTTTTTGGATAGAGATCTATCTAAAAATAAACCAAACAATCTACATTCCACCACTGTATGTCGTAGCTTTGGAAAAAATTGCTTTCCCAGTTTATTGCTCTCATCGTTTACAAACTATAATAATTTGAATGTGGTGGAAAAGTTCTGGAACATTTTGCTACAGAACAATAATTTGTTTCCGAAAAAAAGACGTTAGATGGCGAGATAATATGAAAGCAAATCAAAACCCCAAATTAAAGGGGTGGTTTTCCGTGGCCTTCCTCATAGCCCACAGATGGGCTATGGGCTTTAGATCACAGCAGTGTATCCGACGCGACTAGGATTTGAACCGCGGTCTCCTGCTTTCCAATCGGTCAATAAATTTTGTTAACTTTGAAATTTTTTTCCTGTCGGGGGATACAATGGACAGTGCGTGAAGTGAAAGTGAAGAAAGAGAAAGCAAAGAATAATATATTTAAGGTAGAACTAAAATCATCCAGTGGGTTTGATTTTGAAATATATTACTGTTTTTATATTAAAATTTTCGTAATAATTTTTCAAGTTTAATTATAATATTATATAATATTGTTCATAATTTAGTTTTTTAATGTTTCAATAAACATTTAGTTCGTATTATTTAAAAAATATAATATAATTAGTAAATTTATTTCTCATTATTCCTTGCTGTTGTCCATTACATTCCCTGCATGTCCAGTATATACCCGGATAATGTCCAGAGTATCCCAGTACCTCGGGATACTTTGGACAAAATTAAGGTTTACTTTGTGATTGAATTCTGGAATAACTATTGTATCTTAGTATCCTATATCAAGGTTAATAATCTTAAACTATCTAGCCTAAAGTTTAGTAAAAACAATAATCGCCTAACTGCTTTGGAAAAAAATTAAAATAATAAAACGTAAGTGTCCAAACCATCCCCAGTCTACCCTATCTCAAAAACTAGATAGACTAGAAGAATAATTTTTTATACTTTTTCTCAAAATGTTATCTACTTTAATAAAAAATTAAGAATAGATGAAAGCGAATTTTCGGTCGAAATGATCTATCATACAGATAGATACTCCTCTCACATTACACTTCCCAAAGATTAGCGAGGGGCTTCTGCAGTTGCCCTGCTACTAATGTTATGTGATCTTAAAATATGAGATTGTTCTAAAAATCTTTAAAAAAATTATATATTACGTGTTATCATTGTTAAACTGTTTTTCTTAAAAAACAAAAAGTCGTATCCGAAAGAGTTAAGTAGAAAAATGTTTGTGCAATGAAATAACAAAGGGTTCGCTTTTTTCCAAAGAGGGGGTTATGGCCAAAAATAGTTTGTCTTCAAAAATATACTTTTCGATTTTTATGGAACATCGCCAAAGGCATGCTTGCATTGATAAAATCAAGATTATATGCCACGAGAGACATCGGTCGCCTTAAAGTAAAGGAAGTTGGGAAAATGTTAAGGACATTTGAATCGTCAACATTGAAAATTATAAAAGATCGTTTGGGTATATTAAAGGTCAGCATTAGATGAGTGCATAGGAGCTTTTAAATCATCATCTCGTGTGCTAGTGTTTCAACAGCTGATATCAATCTAATTTTCACAGGAGATAACTCTTGGATTCGATTTTATGTTCTTGAATCAAAATAGGAATTTAAAATGTGGTCTAGTACCAAAAAAAGAGTTCTAGTACCAGAAAGAAAACCGTCTTCTGTTTTGAAAAATGGTTCATCCACCCTACAGTGCAGATTTAGCAAGATTTCTAAAATTATATTAAAAAATAAAATTAATTAAATTTCTTTCTGCCCCCCTCCCCCCGTTTCATGAACTTAAAAATCTTCTATTTATTGTTGAATCATATTAATTTTATGTAATAAAATTTTTAATTAAAAAGTAAAACTGTGTTATGCTCCTCGCAAACATAAAACTGCATCTGTGTAGATAAGATTAGGTTTTAAGTTGGGTTAGGGTTCCACAGATTTAGGTTATGAGAATTAGGCGAATGCATAACTATTTTAATATTTTAAATGATAAGTTTGAACAATTAAAATATAACTTGAGGGAACGACTATTTAGAGTGAAGGTTATTTAATAATAGTTAATTAGGAGTAATAAATAATAATTAATGCAATTAAGTACCTTCAAATCCTGGTTCCTTTTGAATGTTTTAACACAAAGAGGACATTTATGGGGTCGTAAGTCACTATGTGTAATGGAATGAGCCCTTAAAGTACTATTTGTAGGGTAAACACGACCGCATACTGCACAAGGAAACTGCACACCCTCGTGATATTCTTTATGGCGGTAGAGATTGCATTGAGTTTTAAATCTGAAATGGTAATAATGTGTGTAAAAGAATTATTGGCACGATAGACTTACATTCTTCCACAAATATCACATCCATATTTTCCTTTGGGACGATGAGTTTCTAAATGAACTTTTAAATTTCCTTTAGTAGATATAATTTTTCCACAAATAGGACACGTAAATCTTAAATTACCTTCACTGTTTTCAGTCGTCAAATTTTCAGAAGTTTCAGCTTCGCTAGCCGTACTGGAAGAACTTCGGTTTTCACACTGCTTATCCTCGGAGTTTTCTTCCCATTTACAATTATTGGAATTATTAAAATTAAACAGAAGCACGTGCTTATTTTGAGGTAGATGGTTCCACATATGATTTTGTAAAGCAAATTCTGAAATCCTATAACTAAAAGGTTTATGAACATTTTCCGTAGCTTCTTCATAATTATTTTCAATGTCGGCCAATTTTTCATTGGAAGTTAGGTTTTCATTTTCGGTATCGGACACTGCATCCTCTGATATATCGTCGTCGTCAAATGCACATTCGAGAATCAGCATCGGATCAACTTTCACCTCCATTTCAGTAATTTCTTCTTTTTCTTTTATTCCCTGTTAATTTTAACTAATATAATATAAGAAATAATGAATTAAATATTAAAATGTTAGTTTATACCTTTGTTAGATATGTATGCAATAAACCTTTATTTTCGCTATGTTTAGGTTCATTATTATTAATATTGTTAATCGAATCAGTCACAAGTTTATTGAATTTGTCTTGTATTTTTACTGCCATAGTGGCAAATTTATGGATACCTTCCAATTTTTTGCAACAGCTATCGCAGATCATTTTTGGAAGTTTATCTTCTAAGGATACCTAATTAAATAAAAGCACATATAAATAAATACTGTAAGCAGGGTACATGTCATTACTACATTTACATGGCTACATGCAATATGGCTTAACGTCATACCGTTATGTACAAATATTTCCGAATTTTTGCTTGTAAAAATAAACTTTTTCCTTCTTCACTAAAAACCAAAATTCCATGCTCAAGTTCGGTTGAACAAATTCTACATGACTGTGAGAGCAGTCCATCCGAATCCATTTTCAATCATTGATTGATTTTTCTAGACAATTTTCACCCCTCTAATTAAAAATACTTCATATTTAAGAACTTCAATCATTCCTTACTTTCCCGTCGTAAAAACTAGTATGCGCTAATAGCGTTTATTGCGCACATACAGAATAGGTACAATTTATACAATTTCTATTGCTTGATTTTTAAAAACCTAATTCATGCATTTCTAAGGTGAGGTAGTAAAAAATCATTCATCTTGCAAAAAATCTATTTTAATTTACTTTCATGAAGTACTTACAATGTACCTTAAAGTTGGATAAATCGTAAGAAATTTATTATTTTTATTTTCTATATACAAAAACACTTTATATTTAATAATGTTTAATTGACACTTCGTCAGAAGGCACATGCCTAGCATTCCCGCCATTGAAGATACCTTCTACGCATGAATCTAAACCAGAAGTGGAAATCAATACAAACTCCAATTATAGAAACAAAAACCTTACATTATTTCGTTTAAGGTTATTCACCAATTTGCACTTCAGAACCAATGTTCTTTAAATATTACTAAATCAAATTACGGGAACAGTGACCAGGAACATCAAGTGTATTATGTTTTGGAACGGATGAAGCCAATTTATCAGTTAACTTCAAACTTCACCATTAAATTTTCTGCCTCAAAAATCCCGAATTAAACATAAGCAGTAGGTACAATAATATGGCTAACTCGATCAGTGTGCAAGTGGATAAATACACCAATTTGAAAAGAATGCATTATGGACCATTCATATCCTTTGGTAAATTGGATCATATTTTAATATCTCTAACTGCGACATGGTGAAACCCCAATCAAATTTAAAAATACGTTTAACCTCTTCTAATGGTCAAACAAAATAGTCCAGTCGAACTGCAAACGAAGCTTTCGAAATTAATGAGTTAACTCCAGGTACATAAATTATTTATTTTTTCATAATATCAAGTATGCAATAAAATAACAATTAATCTTTAAGTTAATCAAATATTTAGACAAAATATGATGAGATGATGAGATATTTAGCAAACTAACCAAATAAACTAGGTTTAACGCTAACCTAACTTCTCATAATATTGCAGTTTTTTCGGTTAACCAAGAATAATCTTTCTTCTAACCTAAACAACATTTATTTAACGGGTAAGCCAATGGAAAAGGAGCGCCTTGTAAGTCAGCATGAGCTTGTACATAATTTTTAAGTTGCTGAAAAGCTGCAAATTTTCATCATTTTTTTAAGGAATTTTCTCATATCTTGAAACGATGACACGTTAATTTTATTTATTCCTATTTCCAACCTCATGATTACAACAAATAGCCTGAATTATTACACAAAAAAATTCACATTTCGAAATCAAAACTTTCTCAAAGGGAATTTAATTAAATAAAATTTAATCTGTAATACGTCCCTGCTCAATTTCTAGACTTCTTGTATTTATTTATAATAATGCATAAAATAGTTGAGATAGGAGTCGGTTTAATCTACTAAGTAGATAAATTTCTAATTAAACAACATCGCAATAAAACACCAGTGGTCAGAGCCATTTTGAGAATCAGTGACGAATGAAAAAATAGCAAGAAAAAATTATTGAATCATCAGATTTGCACTGGCAATTGCAAAAATACAAATAAACTTAACATTTCTCCAAACGGCCATGAAACTGTCAATATGCACCTAACTGCCGAATGCCCTTTTGCAATGATGTAATTAAAAATTATCGTGGCCCCTCCTCGATAGGATATTATTTGACTTTTCATTTATCACTAATTCTTAAGACGGCCCTGACTACAGGTATTTTATTGCGATATTGTTTATTTAGAAATATATCCACTTAGTAGATTAAACCGACTCCTATCTCAACTATTTTATTCATGTAGTTTTAAAGGTCAACTATTAAAATATTAATAATTTTTTAGTTTCGTTTATTTTTTGTTGAAATTCAAAAGTTCTCTTTAGAGCTGTTTTTCTTGTATTTATTTTAACTGGTTCCGCTTTACAGCATCACCAGGTTTATAAGTTGAAATGTATCGTGAATATTACAAAACGGAGGGTCAAACAAATTGAAAAAAATCAAGAACACGTTTTTCATGGGTCTGAAAAACATAAAATTTTGAAAAAAATCGAAAAGTCTCCTAAAAAAGTGGCTGATTTTGCGTGGAATGCCCCATATGTAATTGTAAAATGTACTTACATAATGATTCTTCTTAATTCTCTTAATTGTGAATGAATTGTAGATTTATAACTCCCCTCATGACTTTCCAAAAACTAAAAAAACCGTTAAATCAGTAAATTTCATAAAATTTGAAAAACATACGAACTTTGGCTACCTTGATTTAACGCCACACCTTGATATGAATTTTTTTTATCTAATTAGAAAACAATTATTTGGAAACGCACTTACAATTTTTTAAAAGTTCCTTTGGAGCCGTATCTTTTAAACTTAAGGGATGACACTCTAGAATTTTGAAAAAATTTAAAAAAACAATTTGGCTGAAAAATAATAAAATATCGAAAATATTTTTAAAATCTGTACAATAAAGTATTTTGAACAAATTTTGCATTGCATTTGCTACATCATCAGAATGGCAATTTTTGAGTAGCTCCAGTGTCTTTTCCACCTTAAGTAACTAGTTAGAATAATTAATACTTACCATCAGCGCTGTAGCTTGGTTTGGTTTTTAGGGAACACTTCCATATTTTTCGCTTACAATTTTGTTTTACTTCTATCACAATTGGAATGACCAAAAATCTTCTTTCTACTCCTGAGAGTGTAAAATGAATTTAATTAATTATTACCATAAAATAAAATTATAGAGCTGAAACGGCTTTGCTCCGAAATGAATGACGTTGAATATTCCACAGAAATTGCTGGTCCAATTCTCACAATCAGTGACTTCAAACAATCGCCCGAATTAAGTCGGCTATTTAAAGAGGTTTTTATAAAAATGGCAAACTATAATAATATGTGGAAAACCAAGGAATAATCATCTCAAAAATGTGTACGTTTGTTTGGAATTTTTTTGGAAATCACTAAGATTTTTGGAAATCACTGGAATTAATTGTAAATTATTTAAAATCCTTAGAACTTTTTGAAAATCTCTAGAATTTTTTGAAAATTTTTGGAATTTTTTGGAAATCAAAAAGAATTCTTTACTGAATTCTTCACTGTTCGAAATTTTCTTGAAAAGTCCTTGCTCTTTGGAGTTTTACATTTACGAATTTCGAAGAAAGGCGAACCGGTTTACCTCGTATGGCATGATTAGTCTTCGTTCTGTGCCACTTGGAAGTTTCCACGTGCCTTTCATTGATTTAGGTTAATTTAAAAATTATAATAAAAAATTTTATTTTTTTATTTTAATTAAAAGTAATAAATCCGTTATTCAATTTATAATTTCAATGTATTTTAAAAAATACAATAAATGAGTTTACTAAAACTATGATATATTAAATACTTTCTAAAAGAGTTTAAAACAAATTGAATTTCAAAATTGTAAGTTAAATGGAACACATATTGATGAAAAAATCATAATCTACATAATTGTGCTGATGAACAAAATTCATTATATTCATGAACAAACTTCTAAATTGAATGATTATTTTCATGAATACTACAAAAGTTTCTATCAATATAATAAATTTTGTTCGTCGGAGATTTTTTCGTGAGTCGGCTTTTATGATATTTTATAAAAAAATTTAATTTGATTGCAGGTTATGAACCTATGTAAAAATACATGGAAATAAAATTGTATGCAAATAAAATGTCAAAATGATGTATAGTAAAATAGAAAAAACATTTGAACGGACGGTACTTAGCTATGCTGCATCTCTCAACATTAGCTAGACTTTTGATCAAGTGCGGCATGTAGAATTATATTACAAATTAAAAAAGTCTTTCGTAGTATTTCTATCAAATACTGAAATCTTACTTGAATGATAGACATTTTATGATAAAACATCAAGAAGAATATACTAACTTTTATCCAATAAGCTCAGGTTTTCTACTGGGCAGTATTTTAGAACCACTGTTAAACTCATTGTACATCGTCGACTTACCAACCACAATATCTATAACAATAGTTACATTTGCTGATAACACCACAGCTATACTTGCATCACATACCGATCCTGAGCTTGTTTCCAAAAACCTTCAGGACCATTTAAGCAAAATTCAGAATTGGCTTTATAAATGGAAAATGAAAGCCAACGAGACCAAATCTATCCATGCAACATTTATCATTTGAAAAGAAACATGTCCAGCTGTAAAATTGAACTATCACGCTTTGCCTCAAGCGGATAATCAAGTACTACTTGAATTTCATCTTTGGACGCTTTAAAATATTCAAAAAAATGGGAAGCATGAATTTTTTATGGGAAAAAATCTTCTAATTTCACATCATTTTAACATTTTGTTACCATAAAATTTTTTTATTTCGTGTACTTACATTTGCTGTAATTTCACTCTTAAAGTTCACAGCCTGCAAAAAAGTATGTTTATTATTAGCAAAATTAGTATTAGTAATCCTAAGTGATGAGTTAGTAATCCATTTAACCCAGAAAAAATTTTACATTTTTAAATATCAAAATAAAAATTTTGGAATTGGCAAACATCTGCCATCCACAATGCATCTGAATGGAACATTTCGTCGTCATCACTTCGCCGTCACAGTTTCACCCCGATAGGCAAATCACAAAGGAATTTTGGCATACACGAACTAGGATTTCCAGGAATTTAAAACAAAAATTGGAATTGTTGTATAAGATTTTGATATGTAGCAACCCTTACTTGATGAACTCAACCTCTTAACCTATATGTTGTATATTAGTGCATCCTAATCTGCATTCCAAGATATTTTTCTTCATCCGATTGAGGCAAAGTGCGATAGTTCAGTTTTACAGATAGACATAGTTTCTTTTCATATGATAAATATTGTATGGATAAATTAGCTCTCGTAGCCTTTCATTTTCCATTTATGGAGCCAATTCTAAATGTCGTTTAAATTGTGCTGAAGGTTTTTAGAAGCAAACTCAGAATCGATATGTGATGCAAGTATAGCTATGGTATCATCAGGAAATGTAGCTGTTGTTGTAGATCTTGTGCTTGGTAAGTCGGCGATGTACAATAAATCTAACACTGGCTCTAAAATGCTGCCCTGTGGAACGTCTGAGCTTATTGGGTAAAAATTGGTATATTCTTCTGCATGTCTTACCGTAAAATGTCTATCACTCAAATTGGATTTTAGTATTTGATAAAAAAATACGGAAGACTTCTTTAGTTTATAACAAATTCTGAATGCCACACTTTATGAAAATTCTGGATGATACCAAGGAATGCAGCTTGCAGTATCTTCTGTTTTCCAAGTTGTTACTGATCTTTTGGGTTATTTCTGCCATTTAATAATATTATATACCCTTGCTTGCTTAATATTTTGCCTCTCATCCTCTCTTGCTAATGGTGAAAATCTATGATTGAAGTCAGAATTAATGTAGTGTGAACCCACTAATTGAAAATTTGCTCTAAATTATGCTTTTCCTTGATTTGGCTGGTTGAAGCCTGAATGCTTGGGGGATGATAACTTGTTCAGGTCGATCGATCGATAGTTTTGATTAGTGAAAGCCACTTCTTGCATTTGAAACAGGTACGGTCCTGGCCGTAATTGATAGATCAGTTGAATTCTTAAATGATAATCGATGATTCATGAATATTTTTCCACTGTTCATGGTATCAGAATTCCACCACAAGGTCATGGCCTCCCGGGAGGTAGCGTATGTTATATATTATTATAGTTCGTATCTTAACCTCACTTATTGTCAAAATTGAAAATAAATATGCCAACTTACAGTTTCTGTGGGGCATAACATTCGTATAGCTGATTCACCAGTTCTCAAATTAATAATTACCATAATATTCAATAAAAAGCTCAGTATATCGATGAAATTGTATCCGACACAATTATCATTAATATCAGGACCGGACTTCCTTAATGAGTAATTAATGTAAAATATTTTCAAGTTATGACTCCCGAAGAAGATGGTATTTTTGAGGATTCATAGCCTCGCAATTCCCGGAAGAGGTGGCCTCCCGAGAGGCGGCGTACTCCATTCTTTGGTAGTTCACATGGTTTAATCTTTACCTCACTTAAAGTCAAAATTGAAAATAAATATGTTAACTTACAGTTTCTGCGGGTTTAACACTCGCGCGGCTAGTTTAACAGTTCTCAAATTAATGATTAATATAACACCCGATAAAAAGTTTGATTTATTAATATTTGAACAAAATTTGTATCTAACACCAAATTTACTTGTTACCTCACTAACAGCACGGCCGGAAATAAGAATTGAAGTAATATATTTTATGGATATTATCGGATAATCCGATGAAGAACGAGTGTTTTTACTTACATCTAGGGTTTCCAACTTGAACTAATATAAAATGGCTTATGGAACTTTGAGCAGAGCTCTATCTGGTCTTGTAGGACTATACGGAAGACTCCAAGATAAAAGAATTGGTAGGTATAAGGTATAGGTATGTAGCGGCATCGACACGCATCCCTAAGCTCAGCGAACATTATTTATTTTATTTTTTCTTCTGTTTAATTAAAGGGAAAACAGGGAATGGTTCCGTCTTTAATCATAACTCGTAAGAGCAACATGTCTAAATATACCCCGAACGTTCTGATTCAAAAATTGTTAATTTTTACGGACTTTGTGAGACGGTGCTTGATCTTGCTGAAACGACCATGTCCTGGTAACGAATTGATTATGTGCCCCCTATAACAATACTTCTTTTAAAACCTTTTCGCGTTATAAGTCTTGTTTACCTTCACGTCCTGATCAATGAATATGATAAACTGGTGCTTGTTTTTTGACCGCAACTCGTTGATCCAGATTATCGCTGAACTTCCTCTTTAACCAAACACGATTATTTTATTTCTTCAAGTACTCGGGAATGATAAAAATTTTATTATCCAAAAAGACTATCTACGAGGTCGGGTTGACCTTTACATATATTGCTGTGATCTTCCTCTAAATTCAAGGGTATATTGGTATCCTTGTACATAACTTGATGCTATTAAATGTAGTTTTATTATCAATAAATTCCAGATACAATGCTATTCAAAAATAATTCACATGTAACTGTAATAAAGCCTGTAATTAAGAACATACTTTCGTGTGCAATTATTTTTATAATTTTTTAATAAATTGATGTGTGCAGAAAAGTAAATGATCGTTTAAATGCTAATTTGAATACCTCTGTTTTAAATTAACAAGTTTGGGGGTATTATTAATTAAGTACACCGGTGGTATTACAAATAAAAAGCAAGAATAAATTCCAAGTAAAAATAATAAAAATTCAAAGTTATGCAGAAATACCACTCGTTTTGGTATCTACAGGGGGCACACCATGGTGAAAGCAAATACTAATTATATTAAAAATATTAAATATATTTTTAAATTAAATAGGTTGGTGTACATTTATTTACATACAAATCTAACACATATTTCAATTATTACATATATACAAAAAAAAACTATTTACATAGTCGAGATTAAATACATATAACTAATTTGTTGTAAAAAAAAAACTATTATCCTATGCAATAAATATTTGGCAACAATAATTGTATAGTTAATTCATTGAAAAATTTCATTTTTCTAAATTGGAATGGTGTAGCAGATCGGTGCATGATTTAGCTTTAGTAGGCCTAAAATAAATGAATCCAGTTATTGAGTTTATGATATATTTTTTAATATTTACGTATTCTTAGATTTTACTCTTCTGCAAACGTGCAATGCAATGGATCCACTTTTAATACTTTTAAAAAGTAAAACTGCATCAGCGTGAGAAATATCGTGACAAACTTGCCCATTTACTGCTAAAATTTCATCACCTAAAAAATAGATTTTAGAACACTAAATTACATTTAATGGTAGATAAAAACCTTCGCATAACCGTCCATCTTCAGCGGCTTGTCCATTTTCTAATATTGTTTTGACAAAAATACCAAGAGCACCTTTTGGAGAATCCCGACCACCAACTATTGTAAATCCCAATGCTTTTTTTCCCTGTCCTTTTTGCAAAACAACCGTGTGGAATGTGCATACTGCAGATCGTGGACGTCTTGGTAATGTGCAAAAGTTTGTTGAAGCATTTAAGCTATCGTTATCTTTATTGTTAGCCACCAATGGATAGTCTGGAGTAAACAATTTTTTTGTGAGGTGATTCGCTAATTTAGGTAACTCAGTTTTCTGTTCATCCGCTGTTAAAGTATTCGAAATATTTCTATTCGAACCACTGTAGCTTACCACCGCACGTCTTATTAATTTATTGCAGCTGCCTTGACCTGTACTGTTTTTTTGAAAATAGTGTTGACGCTTGAACAGTGGACTTGGGGAAGCACTTGAATTTATTTCTGAACGATGTTTCTCGCTGTGCAGCGGAATTTTAATAATACAAAAGTTTTCGTAATCTACTGAACTCTCTTTCATTTTTGTTTTCCTATTTTCAATGGCAGATCGAGTGATTATCAAGTCCATAATTTTTGAAGAAGTAGTTAATAGTTGCCTTGCTTCCGTTAGATTCAAACCAGTCAGCTTTTTCCCATTTATACTAACTATTTCGTCCCCGACTAACAGCGTTCCTTCTCTGAAAGAAAACTACTCATTACTTTAAAAATTATTTTTACCATTTAACTAACCTTTGAGCAATTCCTTCTGAAACGATGTGTGCGACGTGATATCCACGGTGGTTAAAGTTTTGTGAGATGAATATTCCCAAATCTTGTGACGAACAATTTTTCTCAAGTCGAATTAATATTGTTTGTGATTTTCTATTTTTTATTTTCCTAGGAAGAGCAGGTGCGTAATTACTTGAATTACTAAATATTACTTCTTCGTTGGAATTTGGATGAAATTGTCTATCAAATTTCCTTTCATTCTGAAAAATTAATTTTTGGGGAATTCTTTGTTGGAAAGCATTATAATCTTCGGGCGCATTATAGTCGTAATAAGCGGAATTTCTGGTCTCCACAATTGAGTTATTTGGATTAGATGCCGAACTGGTACAGCGAAAACTATCATTTTCTAAAAATGAAGATGAAACTGAATCATTCACAAGAATTCCGCTGTCGGTATCTTCATTATCCATAATCAACAATTGATCTTCATCGTCGTCCAAAATATGGGTATCATTTTCACTATACAGCGGATTATGTTTCTTATGAAATTCTTCTAAACCAGGAAGAGCTCCATAAGAAAAACTCCGAAGCTTAGCGCTAACAGGTTTTTCTCTACTACTGCCAGTTGAAGTAGATGTATTTGGATGTTCTGGTGTTTTGTATAATTTTGAAAGAAATTTATTGGTAGATACATGCAAATATTTAGCAGACATGGCTTTAAATTTAGAAGAAAAGCAAGAAGTTTTTGTCAAGCTCTCATAGTCGCTGGCGTCATCGCCGTTGGATATGGTAAATATGTTGTCATCAATATCGTTCAAGCTTTTGCTGTAATTATTATAAAACGTAAAGTTACTATTGGCACATTCACTTGACTCATTACATCGAAATGAACTTGAATTTTTATTATCACTGTTAGAAGAACTTGAAGTTTCAATTTGGGAAGCGTTGGAAGATGAACGAAAGCAAGATAATCTTGTATGTTTTACTCTATCCAGCAAAGGATTTCGTTTTTCCCGAAGATGTCCATCTTCCAGGATATTATTCGATATTGTTCGTGGCTGTGATTTGTATCTTCTCTTATCGGATTTTTCTACCACAATCATACTTTCCCCAACATTGTATAATCTAGTATCGTTTTTACATCGATTGCTGGACCAAGAACGTGGTGATGTGTCTGGTGCAAAAAAAATTGTATTATTTTTGGTGCTTCATAAATAAAATTCATTTGACAATAACCATGTGGGCTGTAATGTATGTCTTACACAGAGGAAGAATTTATGGTATCTACCTATCCTTCCAAAGCAAAACTCCGAATATGACTCAATTTAAAAAAATATGTGTATGTTCATTAGACGTGAAACTATATTCTTAATACCTTTTATTAATGAGTTATACTTGAGCTCCCGCGGTTATGGCTATATAAGAACAGTTTCACGTCTAGTGAACATACAAATACTCAGTTATGAGTCATATAAGATTTCCAATACAAATTTTTGGCATTTACTCAGTCAAAGCTGCCTAATAGATTTAAGGGATGGAAGAAACAATGTTCTGACGTCACATAGAAGCTATTCCAGAGAGAACAATGTGCATACCGTGGTTTTCAATAATTGTTTCAAAACAATTGGGTTTTTTATTAATTAATTAATCTTTTAAAACAGTTTTTATTTGAATATCCGTCCACTTGAAATGTGTTTTGACAAAACATTGGATTCCAGCATTCAACAACCCCTAGGTTCCAATTCTGTTTGTGCAGGCATGAGATCTAAATGCTGAATAAAAATCAACTGGTCTGGAATGAACAGAAAAAGTTGAGAGTAAACAGAAAATAGCATTGTTTGCATATGTAGCAAATGAAGAATATCGGAAATTAAACCGGTAGATCGGTAAAATACATTAGGATTGGCAATAAATTCCATCTACGTGCATAAGAAAAAAACTTGTTAAAAATGCTGGCTGTCAAACCTATGATGTTATAACATGTTTTTTGTTAGTTTAATATGCCAACTTAATTTGTTAATATAGGCAACTAACAACACACACATGGTGAACTAATGTTCTGATTTATGATTTATCAAATGTTCAAAAGTTCCTCAGCAACACCTAATAAATAATATTCAACCCTGCAAAAATCAGCTAATAAGCCAAGACTTCAAAACGAAAACAAATAAGTTAGGTTAAAAGTGCACGAACTATCCCCGATTAACCTAAATCTGTTAAAATTCAAAAAAATTAATTTCAAGCTGAAGTATTTAATTTTAATGAATTTGTGGTCCATAGAAATATTGAACTAAAAAATTAAATTGATAAATCGATTAAATTTTGAATAAAGAAAATAAAAGGCGCTTTATGATAAAAGTAGTATTAATTCAAAACTATTTACGTATTACGCTAGTACTTGAAAGCTTACAATTGAATCCTTTTTAATTCGTTTTATTAACCTGTTCTTAGTTTAATTATTAATTATAATATTTTCACAGGTTACGATATTTAATTTGTTTTATGATAATTAGAAAATGCGAGAAATTTTAAATTCCCATTCTTAGATTTTTCAATTTTGTAAGAAAAATAAGAACCCAAGGCTACAAATCAATCAAATTAGAAATAATGTACTTGGAGACATCGAATACACATCGTGGAGTTCCGCATGAAAGCTTTCTCCGACTTCTTCTTTTTACAATATTTGTTGACGATTTTACCACTATTTTAGGTCAATGAGAATTTATTTTTAGATACCTACAGATTTGCAAGTACTACAACGAAATGGGAAAAGCTGCAATATAGAGCTGTTGCCATCAATGAAGTTTTTAAATGGTTTGGTTACAATGCAAAAATATCAAAAATTAGAATCACATTTAAACAACAAACGATATGGTTGACAAAAGAAATAGAAGAGATAATGTAAAAAAAGAAGAAAACGTGTTCTTAATATCAGGAATTAAAAAATGGATCAAGTAACGAAGAATATGGAGCAAGTTAAAGAAAAATGACTAAGATGTTAAAGGGACAAAGCGAATAGCCCAGTGAAGAGTTTAGAAATAATGATAAAAGAAACATAATACAAAGAAAGCAAAAGGGGAAGCTCAGTCGTTAATCCGGTCCATCCGGTAATCGGGATGGACACTCAGATGCTGTTATCAGCACTGAGCAAGGCGACCTCATTAGAAGGATGCTGCTCAGGGGGTGGATAACATCGCAGAAGGAAGACCATCTCCGAGAACCTCAGATATGAGATTACAGAGCGGCCTTCTTTTTGCCTCCTGCGCTGACCAGGCCATTAAGGATTGGGTGGTGCCGGTTGTAGTAGAATAAGCACTTTGGGAGATGAACTTGACATCCGCAATCCCATACAGACCATGACGTGAATTCCGAGATCCGCTGAGGAATCGGATAAAGTCACGAAAAGGATTGAACGTGGTGGGTCGCAAGCAAGGCTCAAAGGGGCAACAGTTACCCATCCTGATAGATGAGCCTCCTGAAAGAAAATACAGGAGGTAGAATTTAAGCCCTACCTAAACTTCTCCAGATTGATTTTTAAAACTCTAGGGAAGAAGAGGGTAGAGAAAACAGGGGCGATGATGATGATGAAAACCCCCACTGATCCCAGGAGGAGGCAAACCTATAGGGAAAGCGGAGTGGTCCCTTCAGGTTTCTGCAAATAAACTTGCACCACTGCAGGGAATCTTCTTCTGACCTGCAGAGGTACATAATAAATAAAAATATAGATATTGCTCTGAAAAAAACCTTGTATAAACCGTGGGACAAATCAGAGGGTTAAACATTGCAGGGGACTATTCCGAACAAAACGAAAGCCAAAAGAAATGCAAGGTAATATGCGGTACCGCTCGTGGTTGTAGGAAAGCTGGCCCAAAAGTAATTTATTATTTGCGGTGGTGCAATAAGCAAACTTGCAAAAAGGTAAGATTTTAAAAAAGAAAATTTGAAAAATATTGGAAAAACATTACTCTAATTTTATGCCTTTTATGTAAATAAAGTAAAATAATTTATATATAAAATTAATATAAACAATATTCTTACAAAAATTGGGACATTTCGCCGTTGGTAATTTAGAAATTGGAATAAAAGAAAAGATTTCCTTTCGAAAAAATTGAAAAATTAGTTAATCTGAAGTATTTTTAATTTTCTAAAATTTCCCTAAATTTCTTAAATTTTCCGGATTTCTTATATAATAAAATAATTATTTTCTTGTAATTAATTGATAACTGATTTTTTATGAACTATGTAGAATAATCTACTCACCAATTCTTGAGCGGTGTTTAGTATAAATAGGACTTTTTTCAATCAAATTTTCCTGCGGTAAATCAGGTCTGGGAGAATCGATTCGTAACGGAGACAAACTTATTAGCCTCGGTGCGCTCCCCTGCTTTCGAAACCAACGCATATCTAGAAAAAAAAAATTAAATTAAAAAAATAATAATAATAATATAAATATTTTAAATTAGATTGTAAACAATTAGAGGAGGTGACACTGTTTTAAAGACGTGCAGTCATGGTGAGAGCATTTGCATCACAAAAATATTTTAAAGACATTTTAATTAAGAAAAAACTGATAAAATCATACAAATGCAGGGATGATTAATCACTACTTTCTTTTTTACCTAAATCAAGTTTACAATCATTGTTTTGTAAGACCTTGCGAGACATATTATTGACGTGCATTCCTGGCAGTATGATTTCATACATTAAATTCTTTTCGGTATCTACATAATTAAAATAACTCGAAAAAAATTTTTATTTTCAAATTATTATTTTGCTTATTTAGTTCTACGAAATATTTTTGTATAACCGGAATTCATGGAGCTAAATAAATGGTAAAATATAGGGCAACTTCACTTTTTTATTTTGCAAAACCTTGGAATCTTAAAAATTAAATTTTATTTAAAAAATAAACCTGCTAAAAGACATTCAACCGTGGACCATGCTGTACCTGCTTTCCGAGTTAGAAATCAAGGTTTTGAAAAAAAAAAACAAAAAAAAGTATTTAATTAAGCGCTGAAAATTAAAACTCAATAAAAATGAAATAAATTAGAAAAGTTTTAATAATATTTTTGGTATATTAGGAAATATTGTAATAAATTTTTTATGGTGGACACTTTCTAATTAAAAAATAATTAAAAGCGCTATTCGGTTTTGCAAATATTTGTGGTTGCGTTCCAACTCTTCCTGATGTCATTTCTAGTTTATTGGTTAGGTAAACCAATAGCAGTGGTAAGGATGATAACTTAGCAAAAATATTTATACATATTTTATTCAAATGTCATAAGAAGCCAATGTGCAATAACTTACTGGATGAAAACGTCCGGAGAGACTTTGTGTTAAATTAAAAACGTGATGATATGTATATCAGTTAATTAAATATATTTGAATAATTATTTTACATAATTATCTTCTTGGCTGAATTGTTTATATAAAAGTTTATAATAAAGGTGAAGGTCGATTCAAAACCTGGGACTGGGGAAGGTGAGCTTGTTTCAAGGTTGCGAAGTGCATATCTAACGTGCCATAATATCCACTGGTACATTTTGAATTCTCAGGTGGTTACAAATGCATTGGTCTCTCCGTCGACCCTTACAGCTATTTGAACTATTTAGCTACTGGTTAAATACCATTCCGATATCAATTCTTCTGCATTAGCGGATGTTGCCATGGTTTGTTGAACCAATTCGCCTGAATACCTGGTATGTCATCAACGAAGGCCAATACTCTGATTATTTACATTTTTGAATTTTCAATTAATCTGACTTTAATTCTTGTCTACTATACCATCATTTCGATTTAATAACCCATTAATTTGCAAATATTTAAACTTTTAATTGCAAAAATTAGAAAAAAAAAAACTGCTTCGGAACGGATTTTAGTTGAGGTGGTCAGTTGGGCCAACCCAACTGAAAGCTTGGAAAAGGTGTAAAAGTGCAACTTTAACATCACAGTCGTAAGAATTAATTCCACCCATTATTTTTGAATGCAGGCGGCTTCAGGGATTTTCTATAACATTTGCATGGTATTAGAGATCCACGTCTTTCTAGCTCCGCAATTTTTGAGTTCAGACGGACCCCGGGGATGTTCTTAGCGAGTGCGCGGGCTTGGACATTGCATTTTTCGAGTTGGGGTAACCTTCGGGGATGTTTTTTAAATATATGTTCACCGCGAATGTTTTAAAAAAATGTAAATTAAATACGTTTTTAACCATAACAGCTTCGGGAGGAGCTTTAAAATTGTCAAATTACACTCTTTTTACTTTTTCAATACTAATTTGTATTTTTTAAAAAATTAAAAACTAAAAATATGACATTTTGGATTTATATTTTAGAAAATTAAACATAAAATTGAATGGAGATAACTGGCTCGATAATGGCCAAGAGGCGCAGGTGATTCGGTCATATGCAGGGAATGGACATATCTCGATGGCCAAAAAGAATATGGAAATGGACTCCAAGTTTCAGAAGAAAACGGGGCAGACCAGCAAGAACCTAGAGGCTTAAAAGAGGGGGACTGGACAGATAAAGAGGACTGGAGAGCAAGATGCGAGATACGGAGAAATTCGTGAAACACTCGCCAATATATACATATATAATATTATAAACTCAAAATTTATTTTTAAAAGGGTCTCATGCTGTTAAGATGGATGTTTCCGGGTAGAGGGAGTTTATTTTTGATAAAATTATATAAAGCCTACCCCGGGATATTGCAATATACTCATTATTAATAAATAGTAGAGGCGACAGAGTATAAAGAGGCTCACAGACCTCGAATATTTACAGCAGTTCTAACCTTTTCCTAATATCATTTTCTTAATAAACATATACTAGATTGTCAAGAATGAGCGGCCTAAAGGCCGCAATGACTTCTCATTCTCCTATTATCCACCAGCTTTTCTGAGTTGATAACTAAAAAATAAACCAATGAGAAGTGCAGTGCAGTGCAGTTACATAAAAAACGATAAAATGCAAGTAAAAAACTCGTCCCGTAAAATTTTTTATAGTGACATTGGCCTACTAGTTGTACATAGATTATACCAGTAACTATAACAGATTCAGCACTGAACGTTGTAACAATAAAAAAAAGCATCTAATAAAAATTCATTACCTATAAAACCTCAAAAAGTAAAAGAGTTACAAGGTCTGGAAAGCAATCTTCATTCAAAAAGCAAGTAATATTTAATTTAGTTCTAATTTTGTGCTCTCCCTAGAGTTTAATCAGCAATAAGTTTCTGAATCCACTACTGGTAGAAATTATCCAAAAAAACAACACATTATTATTGTTAAACTTACTGATCTTAAATTGATATTGTCGACACAAATTCATGTAAAAATAAATAAGTAAAAAAACAAAAAATGAATAATTTTCAAATTTTTTGAATTTCCATTCCGCAGCCATTAGAATCTGAAATATTATTAGATTTTGATAGTGCACTCTTTTTAATACCTGCCACTTTCACAAGGCTATCATAATCATGATTTCTTGTATACCTTAGGCAGTATTTTGGCTAACTATAATAACCTTTTTAAATGGTCCCATTCGTTTATTAATTTTCAACCGATTTTATTGAAAGTCTATTGACGTAAAACTACGTCTTTCTCCGTGCTTTTTAAGGTTGATAGCTGATGCATAGATAATGATCGCCATGACTAACTTCAACCCTGCATTCCAAAGTTACGGATGTACTATATGAAAAACCAAAATTAAATTGATTTAAAATTTATTTATTTTAAAATTTAAAAAAACTGTTTAATTTGGCTGTGCGGGAAAGTCGAACGAAAATTTATATGAAAACTGACGATAATGTTAAAGGAACAGCAAGAAGAGAACGAACTTAATCCAAAAATGCCTTCTGAGTCTTCAAGCAAAAAGTCACTGAAATGTAAGTAGTGCAAATAGTTGGAGTTTTATTAATCCAATTATGCGCGTCACTGCTTTTTTGCCTCAGAAATCAAGAAAATCGCATGTAGCCCATCACTCTTAGGTAACTCATCAATTTAATAAAAATCATTTAATGTTACTATTATACAACATCAATTAAAAAATTTTAAGAACAGTATAAATCAAAGTTCAAGTACATAATTATATTTTTCTTGATGTATAAACAATAAAAGTTTTTATTAAAAAATTACCAATAAATTTAATAGCATCAAATGAATTTTGTTAACTGTCGATGAAGACAATTTGACTGAATTTTTATTTCTTATTTTCTCAGAACATATTCTTAGATAACTTGGTACAAATAATTGATTTGAGTGATGAAGGAAATCAGTTCTTAATTATATGGGCATACCTTAATTATTTATAATATATTGTTTTTAATATTACTAATTAATAAAACTTGTTAATGAGTTCCACGGAGAACCTGTGTTAACTAATTAAAGTTTACTATCTGGTGTTAAAATATTTGTCTTAAAATCATGCTTAAATTTTAATCTATAATTAAGATATTGGATTATCTTTGTTAGCTAACCTTGGTTACGGCCAATCAATTTTGGTGCAACAACAGCTACCAGACACTAATTAAGGTAGGTGCATTGCTTTATGCAGTTCTCCTTTAACTTAATTTTAAAATCAAACAAAATTTTAATTCAATTATTTAATGTAAAAATAGTCACTGGCGGCGTCGAGGCAAATTGAAACATAAACACAAGTTTAGGAACTTTTGTTCTGTAGATATTTCTGACTTCACTGCCATTATGAGAAAAAATTTTTTAGGACAACACTGATTACTGAAAGTAATCTGCAAAGCCCGAAGTACGTCCTAGGCTATTTTGTTTTTGCCAAAATATTTAAATAACAACTGAGTAATTGAGCAAAATTCGACCTTTAATCGGGTTTTTTATTGAGAAATTACAAAATTCTCTATCGGAATGTAAAAATGCAAACATATTATATAATTTGTACTTTATTGGATGGCTTCCTATGCTAGGTTTCCTAGCCACGCCAGTGACTGCAGTAAAACACTGAAAACGTGCCTGTGTCTCTCTAACGCATCTCAAAATACACTTACATTTCACTTGCGTTTATCTTACCTTTAATACCGCAAAAATATAAATTGGTGTCTCATGATTTGTACAAAATGTCCAAAAATGGGGCATATTAAAGTAGTTTGGGTTTTTGGTACGAAAATACCGTATTTATTTCACAACTCCCAAATTAGCTCGTAACAGAAAATTTTTAAATAAATTGTTTCTTTTATTTAGCAAATTGTAGCAACTATTATCTATTTAAATGCGCGCTAAACCTTGTAAATATCCTCGCTTTCAATTTTCGTTAATTTTAAAGTACTATTTAACTTTTGCTTTATGTAAGTGAACCAAAACTAATTTATGAACCTTCTAGTAGCCTTTATAGTTTATAGTATATAAACTGTAATTAAAGTTGTGATAAAAACACTTTTTTATGTCATTTACATAATAACTGTAAAAGTTACATGTAAAATAATCTAATAATCATTCCAGTATCAAGTTGGTTACTCATTCGTATGCAATTAGTTCCTCTTCTGAAGATCCACTATTTATTCCGAATTATGTTTGCATTTACGCGGTATATGTACCGCATTCTATTGTTAATTAACAAAAAATATTATTCTAAATCTGCCGCCATAAGGAAGAAGGCAATAAGTACACTTTTATATTTTTGCCCACAACTAATCGCAAAAATTATTCATTTAAAAGGAACAATGTGCGATTTTGTTTTTGAGTTTCTTGCTTCCGTCTTCCTTACGAAGGCAGATTTTAAATACCTATTGAAATTAATGGTATATTACACATCCAGCTGAAAAAGACCCTTCTACTGGACGAGTCAGCCACTGTGACTCAGTTCTTACATGTAACCTTCCGGTATGTCTCTGAGATCTAACTCTATCAGGCAAGATGGATTACCCAAAAGTACAGGAGTTAGACAAAGAAGGTTCTGTTATGAAGACCAAGAGCGACCAAAAGAAGTAGAGAAGACCTTTGACTCGTTGGACAGATGACATCACACGAATCGCCACAAACCTGATATCCTTTGCTCATGGAAGAAAAAAGTAAAAGAATTTAGGGAAATTAGTTCTGCTATTAATTACGTTAAATTAAAAAACAAATCTGTTACAGATAATAGAAATATTTCATGTACCTTCAAAAGTGATACCGAGAGTTCGGATCTGGTTTAGGCAGATTTTGTTATGTCGTGATACTTTCATAATACTTTAATTGAGAGTTAACCTATAGAACAGTATTATAATGAAGTGTTGAAAGATGTGAAATGTTATAAATTAGCTAATGAATAATAACCAGGTGTATGCTTGCTATGTTAATTTAAAGATGACGAATTTACAACATGAACCTATGGTTTAGTAATTAGTTCAAGACTCACTACTTAAATTAATCATATACAAGGGAAAATCTCTGGAATAGTGATAGAATACAGTTTTCAATGAAAAATTTTTGTCCAAGTTCAAACTCTTGGGGGTGGCCCTCTTAAAAAGCAAATTTCTGCCTTTAAACGGCCATAGCACCGAAACTATTAATATTTTAGTATTAATTCGTTAGTAACTTTTTAAAGAGCATTCGATTATCTACAAACTAGATTACAACTTTTTTCGTCTAGAATCAACGGATTTCGAGTTAAAATTACATTAAGAAATGTTAAAAATGTTCAAGTTGTATTTATGTTTGTTTTTCATGCGAACTCTGTAACTTATAAAAAAATAATCGGCAATTTTGATAGAAAATTTAACGTGCTACAACTTTACTCTAACAAAAATTGTTGGAAAATCAACCGATTGCACAGAAAGTACGGAGATATAAAAAAAATTTAAAAAAACTATCAAAAATTTGAGTTTCATCGACTACATTTTCTTCTGCAGTTCGGAAGTTTACTTCCACTGGTTTTCCCTCCAAATGTTTGTTTTAAAATGATGGGTATGTTGTCCAAACTTAAATATGCCACTTGGTCGAGCGTGATTTTAAACATCCATGGGTTAAATTAAAAAAAAAAATATTTTTAAAATGAAAAAAGTGTCTTTCAAGCTTGGATACCCTTGAAAAATTTTACATTAACCAATTGAAATTATTTTATTATTTTGTTAAATGATTCATGTTTTAATTGGCAATTACTTTGGATTACTATATTATAATGGCCCATCCAGAGAATTATTCCAGTAAATTTTAACTTTTTTGCATTGTAGCTAAATCTGGACGCTTTATAAAATAGTAAAAGTAATGGGGTAACTGCAAAACCCAAGAAAACCCATTCGAAAAGTAATTTCCAAAATTTTGATAAAATTTTTGAAATATTTACCCCCCCCCTTCCATTCAGGAATAAAAAGTCTTATTTGTCACAGTGAAAAGCGTAAAGAGCTATAAAAAAACAGTCAAAGCACGTATTCGCCCCCTCCAAGTGCTTCGCCTGGGTTCACCCTTGGCAAACACCCTGTATTTAACATACAATAAACTGCTATAAATTCGACGTAATATTTCAAATTAATGAGTCCTATTCAAGTAGTTTATTTTGATAATTATGTTTTATATTTTTTATATTAAATAAAATACTACTTATAAAAAGAAGTTTTTTTGAAGTGTTGAACTTAATTATATGCAGAACAAATTTAAACTTCAAGGTAAAATCATTGCATCATTAATTTACAAGAGGTAGACAATATATTATTTGGTATATTTAATTGTTTTTCTTTCAGCTCTAAGGTACTAAAATTTATTATGGCCAGAAGCATATGATTTTGAAACAAAATAGGTAGATATTAATTTCTCTAGTCTTTTTTTTTTCAGTAAGCCGAGAAATACTTTAGCCCATTTTCTTTCAATACTGCACGTATCACGATTTTCTTTTGAATAAATTTAAAAATTAAGAAAAATCGCTAATAAATTTTACCATAAAAGTACAAAAGATACTTTTTATTCTTATCCGCTTTCTCCAAACAACTAATAAAATTATCCATAAAAGCTTAATCTTATGAGTTCTACCGTGGAATAACATCAATTTCGGTTGCCACTAAAGGTACCTACACATGATCGAGCCTCGAGAATGATATATATGTCGGTACCCTAATAACCTTTTTCTATTTTACGATATTGAATTTTCAATTCCTTTTTTTAACCTATTTTTTGTAAAAAATTTGTTATGCAAAAAGCAACCTTCAATTGTTAGCGTTTCCTTATTTGCAAAAACATAATCTGGTTTAATCTTAAAACAATAATATCGGAATCACTTTTAATTTAAGAATTTTGTCAAGGATAAATATAAATCTTAACCCAATCATACCATATTATCCGTTGAGTTACGACTGATACCGTTACAATGTTCCCATCTCTTCATATTTAAAAATGGCTCAGTTGGTAGTTTCAAATCTTCCAGTAAGAAAATTTTGGATATTTCCTATGTTAGAATAACTCGAAATCGAAAATCCAAAGAAGTATACAGTTCTGATGAAGATTGCTCCAATAATATTAGATGGACCAATCGATGGATTAGTAAAAAACAAAAAATGATTAAAAATCAAGGTGGATATTGCAAAATAGTTTATAATCTTCAAACCACATTGATTTCTGTTTTCGAATGTACCAAACACGTTAGTAATATATCAATTATTCAAATGAAAGAGAAAGCTATTATATTATAGATAAAAATGCAGTAAAAAAATAGAGAAATACATATGCAAATAAAATAGATAAAAAATTAACATCGTTTTTATGCGCTAAGGATTTTTTCTATTTGGGTTTGCTTGAAGAAGAATCTTTGTGCTTCTGCATGTTTAGGAGAAAGTTAATATAAAATCATTAAGTTTAGATTATTTTAATAGGATAACATCTTTTAATCATAAATTTTATATTGATTACGTAGTTGTTTAAATTATTCCCAGGCAAATATTATTGAGTAATTTATTACTGACATTTACTTTTTTTATTGGAAGATTTCGTTAAATTTATGATTTTTGCATGCATTTGTTTTTTGGGATCCTAAGTAAAAAATCTGTTTCAAAACAGTTGAAACAATTTCGCTGAATTTTTACAGATTTTTATTTAGACGCTATATGGCGCCCCCCGGCACTTGAAATTTCCCATTTAAAACACATGGGTTTTTACAATGTTCCCATCCCCATGTAGTCTCATGGAGTGGTTACATGCAGTTCTTACTATTTCTTCAAAAATATTTTCATTGGTGCGCCCTATTCATTTAACTTCCATAAATTCCATTACGAACTCTTTTGGAAGTCTTAATAGTAGGAGAGATCACATTCGGCGCCGATATTACAATCTGGAATAGATGGACGTTACATTGTTGGTTGCATATTAATTTCTAGGCTTTTTTGAATTGCGACCGCCAATTTAATAATTTTCATAGCATTAGCATAAGTGCTAATAAAAAGACTTTCAAAAAAACTTATTGCATTTCCGTAGAAAGAAGGTCATAGTAATAAAATGCAAAAACAAAAAATCGGCAACAAAAAAGCGTTCAAGTCAATGTGTGCGGGAAACATGCTGCAAATTTGTCGATGAATGCCAAACAGCAAATAGCATTTATTTATCAAAAAAGTGGTTCTTTTTAGTAGCAAGTAGCAATCTTGGGCCGAATCAAAACGTGTAATTAGGACTCCTTAAAATATTAAATAGCCCCCTTTGTAAATTCTACATACGCCACTGTATTTCTCTACCCGAAATACATTATGATCTGCCTAAAAAGTTAGTTATTTTCAGGTTTTTAAAATATGGAGTCAGAGATAAAGAAAATTCTGGAAAAATTCGATCAACTTCAGTTTTGCTGAACTCCGCTTGAACTATCTATCATCATCTGATGACAGATAACACTACAAATTGGAAGACGTGATAAATTACTTTATTGTTGTAATTATTTGTTTGTGCTCGGGCTAAAGCAATTTATTACGCCTTCCAATTTACAATAACCACCTGTTAGTAATCTTTTAAGATACACCACTAGGTTTTTACAAAACCTACATAAGGTTAGTCTATCTAATTTTACATAATCAAAGGTAATACAAATAGGATTAGCAACTGACATATGGAATAATACTGAGGTGGAGGAAAACACCGATTTATGGACAAAACATGGATATTGAACTCTAATTCAAAGAGACAAATAAATGTCTCAAATTCAAAGGGCCCCGCATCTAAATGGTCCCGCATTCAAACAGACGGCATGCTCCGCTCGAATAATCAGGTGATCAAACGATTAACGGGTACAAAACATTTCGTGCACCAAATGACTATTACATCTAAAATAGAATAATTATAATAAAACTATAGAATAATTATGTTGGTTAGAAAGTCATTAACTCTGCAGCATTACTTAATTTCATTCATTAATTTTTTGCATTTTTCCATTATAACATTTTTTGTTAATATCCTATATAACATTTATGAATACCTTATATAACATACACAATTTTTCATATAGCGTTTATTACTATCGTACACATTGCTGTTTTCTTATCAAGCTGGCCCCGCCTTGTAAAATTTGCTAATAAAAGCTACAAAAAAAAAGAAGTCTAAGGTAATTTGAATTGTTGGAATTTTCTGGCAATCCCACATTGTTAGAGTGTCATAGTAATATATAGCATTGATTAATTTTCTATAAGGATGGCGAACCTTGCTCAGTTTGTACAATCATGCAAATTACAAATTTACGGCACCGAACACTAACCCAGAGAATGACTAAAATTGGCAATCATCGCGTTGCCCAAAATGATGAACGTTCAGCGCTGTAATGGATTACTTTGAAATTGAAGAAATCATGGAAATACTCAATTTGAAGATCTTAAACTCTAAAAAAAGACTCCGCTAAAGGTCATTTTCGATAAAGCGCAACACGGGATCAAAATAAATGCATACGCTGTTCGTATAAACAAACGAAAACTTCAGAAACTAAAAATATGATCTTCTCTAATTAATCACTGAGGGGGAGAAGATAGAGAATCCTGGCTGAAGAGCTTGAAGTAATATTTGCCACTCTCCTATGGGAAGACTTCAGTTTAAGAAGAAACAGAAGATATCGATTTCATAAATTTCAATTTTGGCTAATATTTTAAATCTCAAAATTGTTTAAATTTCAGTAAATAATTGGCATATATGCGTTTCAATTAAGAGTAAAAATTATTGCGTTTTAACTGTGCAGTTAAAAATAACTGCCATGTTAGTAACTACCTAATTAGACTGTCCGATTGGAGTAAAAAATACAAAACTACAAGAACAAGAGAAAACTGGTAAGAGACTAAGAATTATTTTGCAATATTATATATTAAGTTCATCTTAATAGTTCCGATATGAAATTGCAATCAAGTTTTAATAGTTAACATAACCTCATCTCATCTAATATATAGGTATTATGTTTGCGAGATGTACACTGGGATAGACATTCCTTCTTCATAAGTGGAAAGAATTCTAGCAACATATACACCAACTAAGAGCGTAGTTAATTTTATATTTCAATAGTATCCAAATTTAGACTACGATTAATAAATTTAAATAATTAAAAGTTATTTTATTATCCACCATGAATGGAGCGAGGAGCATTTGAAGAAAACTGGAAGCTATATATAGAAATAAAAAGTTATGGTTAAAGTTATTTATGTTAATTAGTAATCAAAGCCTGCAAATAGATAATAAAATCAATCATTTCTGTAAAATTTAAATATGGTAGAGGAAAGCCTAAATTTTTAGGTATTTGATACCATAGCAAAGCAACATCAAATTATAACGGTAGAATTTCTGCCTGACAAACTATAATAATATTATGTTGTCTATAGAAATAGGAAAATATCTTCTATGTAATTTAAGTCAACTCGAGTAGCAAAGACCGGATTTGTACTCTTAATAGTTTTTTCAATATAAATATATATAAGCAAGATTCCATCTTCGCTTAGACGACGTCGCTAATTATAACTACATTACATTTTTTGTACAAAAAAGAGTATATTTTGTTTCCACTTTCTTGTTTTATTTGTAACTTTTCATTTCATTTTGTTAGGAACATTTGTTGTAGCAGATTTAAACTAACCTCGGGCGAATATGTAATAATTACAGAATATAAAGTAATACTTGCAGTTTCTAAATATTTGCAAGTCACTCTGTTAACTACTTAACTATTTCGGGGCAGGTTTCTCTGCCGCACCCTGTCCAAAATGGGGGAAATTCAAAATTTAATATTTAAATGAAAAAGTAGATCTAAGAAATTTGCCTCGGGCTGTCTCTTCTAAGTGTTTTTGTTTTATATTTGTGTAATTTGCAATAATCTGCTTTGAAAAAATTAAATATGGAGGAATATTAAAAGACATGCAACCAAGTTGAATTTTATTACAATGAAGAAGATTAACCTGAGATTGCTGTTATTTACCATCTTAAATTATAAGTTAATAAAGATTATATAAGTGAAAAAGCAATTAACTTTTAAAGAATATAATAAAAATTAAAAACTGCATGTTTCAGAAGCTGTAAACAGGAAGCTGCGATTTAAAGCCTGGTTGTATGTTATTTAACTTGTTTCACTTGCTGTTAAATGGAGAAAGTTTTATAATCAAATCTGTTGCGCCATATTTTATCAATACAAAAATTATGTAATATATTTATTGATTGGCAAATTGTTGTGTATATTCAAATTTTTCATTATTCAAGTTCCTTACAGCTTAGTATCTTTTATTACTACTCACATTTTTATATAATCACAAATTTACATATTGACCTAAATAAAGAAAAACGCCAAGTATAGATTTTAATTGTAATCGTCAGTTAAATATACACTTGTGTTTTTATTTCTTATTATTGCAAATAAACTAAATAATTAGTATAGCATACAAGTACGCGAGTGCAATGAACTAACAGTATAGGTAGCACTATAAAATGAAAAAATAGCAGATTTTTTTGTTAACTTTTACAACAAATACCTCAGCGCATTATAATTTTTTTTATGTACGCCACTGGAATAAAAAAATAATTATCGTTGCGTATTGAGAACAAAACAAGGAGTGCCTTTACTAGTTCGCAGAAATGTCGAATTCCCATAGAAAGACATTTTCAAATTGCGCAAATTTAGTATTTACAAATATTTATAATTTTATTTGTTATATATATTTAATTGTTATTTTTTAATAACGCTAACCGTTTCCGGTTAACCTGTATTATGTAAATATTTGCTCGACGAATTTATTCAAAATAAATTTAATCGAACTTAATTGAAGTGGAATCTGATTCTATTGACTTTTAATGACGCGACTTTTGTACAAAAAATCGAAAATGAATCATCTTTGAAGGATGTTTTATTGTGAAGCAAGTTTAAAAGAGCATTCTTCGCTATAAACGATATAATAAAATCTTCTCTTTCACAATACAAATTATCTCGGCTATTAAAAGTTCATCTTGACGTATAAAATAAAAATGGCCAGTTAAATTATTTTAGTTTTGGCTAAAAGCATTTTTAATGATGTCATTTGAGTATTGCCTCATTTATACAGTGATGGGCATTTCGAAATGGCTCGGTAAATTTTAATATTTCTTATCGCCATCGATTTAAAGAATGTTAGATACATTACCTTTTAATACTTCTCAGAATTTCAAAAAAAAATATCAAACGGGAAATCTTTCTACAATGCAATCTTAAGAATTTCAGCAATGGAGGTGCAAACTATTTGACTAACTTGTTAAAAATAAGCTAATTAAATTGTCTTTACTTCTTACAAAAACCTTCTTTGTTACCCAACAAAAAGCAACAAACAATAAAAATGTGGAGTTATACACGAAAACCAAAAGTTCCAGGGACCATATGGATTAAAAGTAGACCATTATTGAGCAGAAAAACAAACAACTTCGGAAAGCCTTTAGGCAGGACAATTTTGACTTCCGTTCACCAAATACCTAAATGTGACAATTTAATCTAGATCTCACGTACATGAAGTTAGCCCCCCCCCCCGTCTTAAGAAAGCTTCATCCGTGAGCACTTGAATATTAAAATAAAGTTTTGCAATAAATTAGTAAATTATTTCAGACATCCACTTTTATGTTAGTTCAACTTGGAATGTGAAATGGAAGATTTGTTCTCGAGATATTTTATTGTTGCCCATATTAGAATGTATTATTACGAGATATTAATTTAATCATTTTTAGTAACAGCCCTTCCTCTTTGACGTAGAAGACCTTTTTGAAGTCACTTTTTTCCAATTCTTGTAAATTAATAATCTTATCTTTTGTTCCATCTCAAAATGTTTGCGCCCTTAATTTGGCAGATATTTCCTAAAAATCGTATTCAATATCGCATTCAACCAGCAATGATATTAATTTATTTAGTGTATGGTGCAAAATAGAAGAAGTGCAAAGAATCTACAATTTAATGTCTAGACCTTCAATATAGTCAATTGATGATGGCGTCAATCGCTAGAAGTCCAGCTGGCTTCCGCGTTAGGCTCCCAGATTAGATTTTCTCTGCGTATGCCATGGCCGGTTTACAGCAGAAAGCTATTTATTACAAAATCGACCCCGTAATATTTTTGATAATGATAAGAACGTTAAACGTACCATGTTTTTATTTAATCCTTTATGGATTAACGGTAGTCATCTGTGTCAAATTTATAATAACTATCAGGATCATATAATAATCATGTTAACTAGACCAAATTATTGGCTTACTAATATTACTAATCAAGTCTAGAGCGGAAATTCCGGGTTCATATATCATAATATTTAAGAGATTTCCCTAGCCAAGCTCTCCCGGTGCTAAACATAAAGACCCTGTAATTGACGTGTCTGAACTTAGACTCGCACTTTTCGTAAAAATAATTTTCCGGGTTTGTTGTAATCTCCGCGTACTCGTTTTTTGGTGTTCAACCAATAAAATATTCAAAACTGAAGTCGTGGGAGGAAGAGCAGCATTTGAAATTTACTTTTCTTTGTTGTTTCAGATTGTTCTATATTTTGTCAAGAACTAAAAATGTAACACGAAAAATCGCGAAAAACCGTTTTTCCAGTTCGCAATATTTTTGTAATTTAATAGCTCATTTTCCTGGTCAATTTAAATGATCAGTTATCTGCACTAGATTGGAATGACGTGAGTTCCGTATGAATCGAAACACGTATTTACCATTCATCCATCATTAGTGTTTATATTTTTTATTAGTAATAGTTTTCAGGTGAAGAACAAAAGTCTTTCTTTTAAAAAACGTTTTTTGTTGACCAACAAATAAGTAACTGTCAACAATTAAAACTTGCAATGACTCATATCTTCAAAACAGTTTTGGTAAATGTAATTAAAAAACCTTTATCCTAGTTTATAACAATAATATTTTGTTATTTTCGTATATAACTCGAGCATAAATAAGATATATTTAAAACAAAATTCTAAAGAATCAAACATTTCGATATCCATATTATGAGTTAGAAAAATACGCTTTTTTCGCATTAGTGCATAAAAGTAATATGAAACGTTAACTAGTTAACTAGTCATCTGCCTTCATGGACATTTGAAATAACAATTTTTGAAATATCATATATAAAAAATAGTCCATTTCTATCTATCTCTCCCGTAACGCACCTTTGATGAGTTCATTTTACGTTACCAACCTAAAAGAAATTAGAAATCATGTGAGAATGATTAATCAGTGCGGCCTTCTTTTAATTTTCTCAAAATGTAATTTACTTGTATTGAGATATATTTTTTATTTTTATTAATTATGTATCAAAATTTAAAAATTTTGAAAATGCGAATTCTGATAAGGATATGAATAAGAATTTCTATAAAAAAGCTGTTCATATGGAAGATTTTTCTTAAACAATAATTCCATTAATTAGTTTTCTATACGCTAAACCTCAATTTCGTTTTCCTTTTTATACAATACAAATAATACTTACTAGTAATGGAAGTTGCTACTTCAAGCCAGTACTCGTACTTGTATAAATTCTATTGCAGCTTGTAGGATATAGAAAACTAGTTATTAGGTGGTAGGTAATCGTCAGTATAATACATATAAAAAATAAAATTTTAGGAATATCCAATAGTTTTTCGAAAATAACAGAATTCGAAAATTAAAATTTCAAAGATTTGCTGCTGTTGCTTTTGTCAAAGCGAAACTAAACCAATTCAAAAATCCCCCGGCGCGCAATAGAACTCCAAAATAAAGAAATTTGAATGGTAGGATCCGAAATATGCTAATGTCAGGGGTTGGGGAAACCGCCCAGAGCCGCCCGAATTATTACAATCGTCGGATCGCAAATGTACTCGATATAATACAGGAACTCGAACGATGTTTCGAAACGAAAATTGGAAGATAGAAAAATTATAAAAATCGTGTTCAAGAGAACATAAATTTGCAATTTGGATCCCACAGTTGCCAGTAAGGCTTACAAATTTTATCGTTACATTTATTTTAAAATGAATAAAATCAATAATAAAATAAAATAATAAAATTTTGATGAGTCTCATAGCTAAACAAATGCTGTATTGGGGTAAGGGAGTTTTATTTATTTTTTTAACCTGCCCCAGTACATCGCAATATACTTGTATTTGGCAAAATATAGCTAGATGTTGAATCAAATCGAGCTTAATAAACCCATATATTTGTTTCAAATAAACTAGGTTCAGTTTCATTAGGTTTTATTTAATTCAGCATCAAATATAAGTATTATGTTTAATTGAGACAAATAAATTCATTTTTCAGTGTACTCAATTCTTTATCTAAATCCCAATTTTCAGTATTTTTACAGTACCCAAACTTTTGACTTAATGCTTTCAATAAATATTTTGCTACAAATTAAACACTAATCCTTTATTATCTAGGAGCAACGGTTTTGAAGAATAGATATCGACGTAATATATTAAATACAAAGAAGTCGTGTGTAGGCGTCAAAGTGTGAATGTCATAGGTAAACTACGTAATCACTATGCTAATGAAACTGCATTTATCGAAATTTTATTCATTCGGAATTTTCTGTCTGTAATTCAATCAGGGAGCAAATCCTGTCCGTGATGTGGTTGAACAAGAAGTTAAATAACTTCTAAAATTTTACGTGGGACACAGAATCGGAAGGCGACGATTTCAAATTAATTATTAAAAATTTACATAATTGTATTAATATATAATAGATTGCAATTTACCAGTCTTATAATTTGAAGTTACACAATATTATGTGTCTTCAGTTACAAAACTTTCTTTGAAACAATAAAACAGAATTTTTGTGAATAAACCCATTACTTAACGTGTGAATTTTGCGTATTTCGTGAGAAAACTTTATTTCATTAACTGTATATGTAATTTTACTTTAATTACTTAACCAATTGGTGTATTTTGTGTGAACTATTAATGTTGGAGTTTAACAACCTAAAAATTGTGAAAAATTTGGTCAGGAAAAAAAACCTGCATTTTCTGTCAAGAACTGCACTCTTTAAAATTGCACCAAATGTTCAGGGCAGGGTTCCTTAATTAGAAGGCGGCATTAACCAATAATTTTAATGAGGATACTTAGATGAATTGTAAAGATTTGGATGCCTTAACCTAGTGCTACGTATAATTGGTTCAATAAAAAATTTATTGTCGGATTGTAAACAAAATAATTAAATTACCTCAAAAAATTATTGGCTTATGAATTACAAAACAATTAGTGATTAACTGTAATTCTACAAATTATATGCTATGATGTTTTTATTATAAATTAAAAAATATTATAAAATACTAATTGAACGTTTGTTTTATTCTTCGTTCGAGAGAGTAAACAAACAAACTGTAAAATAATACTGGTAAAAAGTAAATTAATTGCCTACCAAAAACTTTGAAAATTTTATGAATGGGAAAAGTAAAATTTTGGATTGAGAGAATCAAAATTTTTAAGTAAATTAAATTAAAACACTCAGGTCAGGCTAATCTGTAATAGATGCCGACTTCCTAAGCGGTCGACCTAGTTTACAATCTCCTAGGAAATTATAGGTTGATTTTCAAATGGTAGACCAAGCTATTGATTTCCGAAATTAATATTGAAGAAATCGTATTCAATGATTTTCTTCAACTTTATTTGGTTTCAAGTTTCTTTTTATTTCCAAACTTTTTTGGGTTTTATTTTGAATTTGCGAAGAGTGATGTGGCGCTAAAATTAGAATCCCGGAAAATAGATGTATCGCGAAACTTAATCTTCTAAACACGTTTACCTTCGAATATTAAATCGCCTGCGGCGTTTTGAATTTGAACTATTCCTATGGCGATTACCATTATTTTTATTTATATCTGTTCAACTATGGTATGTCCGCCCCTGTTTATTATTTGAAATTTAACACGAGACCGTAATGGAAGATCGTGTTCGTGAATAAATGCATATTTATATCGGATCTTAACTTGATCTCGTCCAGCGCAGCGTGAGGAATTAATGTTCCCGAATTATATGCAAAAAATGAAATTATTGAATTTTAACCATTTCCGTGGTTTTTTTTATTTGGTGTTTGTCAAATGTGGCGAAATTTATTTAAATGTAAAAGGTGTGATTATATTTATTGCATCTAGTCCTAGTTATTCAAACAAAGTGAAACCTTGCTTTGTTTAAATGAATTTCTTCGGGTCATGAATAACCGCGTTCTTATCAGGAAATTTTAATGCAAACTATCTCGCATTAAATGGCGTTAAGTGCACCGTTAATTTAAATTTCAACAGTAATTAGAATCTAATTTCTTGTTAAAATTTGTAATATTTACTATTCATTTTGTCCAGTTTGGGTTTTTACCATGAAGTTAATGGTTCCAAAATTGAGCTCTTGCCCAATATTGAAACGAAATAGAAGATTGGAACCCGGACTATAAAGATAATTAAAAAATAATAATTACTGAAAATTCCCTTAGGTTCTAATGCTATAATTACGTAAATTTGTCGAGTTTTTTGCATAATTAAGTTTCAAATTACAAATTAGCGTATTCTCTAATCGAAAAATTATATCATTACTTACAAATATATTGAAACAGTGGAGTACCAAACCGAATCAGTTATTCTTTTTAAAAAAACCTAAACTAGGTACCATTAATGAAGTGTGTCTAATGGGGAATTTTGAAACCCCAAAAATGCACAATGGAACGGAAACAAAAATATAGATCGACTTAATTGGACACATACCTGAATGAAAATAATTTTACAAAAACCATATAAAATAGTACCAGCACAAATACCATACATACATATATGAGATCTGTTTATACAGAAAACTGGCTTAAGCTTTCTCATTCCGTGTTTCGAATAATAACAACTACTGAATGTTGTTAGTTGACAATTCCAGTCTAGTCAGATTTCATATTAGAATTATTTGCAAAATATTGTTTGGCAAAACAATTGTGTTAAACTGGTCCATTTTGGCAATGAGTTCAAAAATTTGAGTCCAATTTAATATTGAGAAAAATCTTTTAAATTTAAAATTACTTACTTGTAATAAGAGGAATTCGCTTGTGTATCGACACTTTTTACAACCAGTAAATTTCAACTTTCACATATTACTTTAATTTACGATACACGACACTTCAAAATATACGTTCACACTAAACACATTTACCTATCTACGGGTGACTGTCATACAATATTATCATAATCACGTTGCTTCTCCTGTACATATATTCAGGTAAAATTGTGGTACGCAAGCGCTATTCACGACTTGGTTGGTTAAGCACGTGCAAACTTGTCTTACCTTGACAAATATTACCTGTACTATTATACTATTGGAACAAGAAGTTTAAAGGTATCACTTTTATGCAAAGGTATGCTTATTATTGTAAACATACCAAAACTAACAAAGAAATCTTACAATCCATTATGGAACCTCCATATACCTAAGCATTCCATTCTTCTTGAAACAAATTGCTTCGATTCAAACTCATTCCAATATACCATCCAGTACAATCTTTATAACTTTTGAAAATATCGACCCTCTCGTGTCTGATTATTTTTGGAAGAAATCAATTTTATTACTTAAATTAAAGAGAAATATATCTACATACTTCATCCGTTTCAAATCAAATGATAGAAGAAGTAAAAAACAACTGCCCACCAGCACCAAAGTAAATCGATCAAAAAATAACACCGGTCCAAAACTTAAACCCTGTGGCTCTACGAACAGAATTCTCTCATGGTTGGTTTATGTCGAAACGCAGGCGGACGAAGTTGAAATATTGAGTTCCTATGGAAGCGTTTATATACTTTGGTTACATACGTAAAGTTTGTTAGGGTACACACATAACCTTAAAATTTATTTTTCTTACAAATATTTGATTTATTGAAATTATTGAAAATATTTTTTTTTAATATTTACAAAGATTTTTTGAAGTCGTTGCTGCTCGGAAACGGTGCGACCAAATGGAAAAATCTACTTAAACAAAAATAAGAAAACAAAATTTGCAACAAACAATATATGCTGAAAAGTTTTCAAAAAGGTTTACCTAAGCGCTACGACTTTCAGCGCAGCCGATTCGGCACCAAAGCGTTTCGGCGAGAAGACGATTTTTGTTTAGTTAATTTAATTTTATAGTAATAGAATACTTTTTACACGATCGGCAATAAAATGCAGTTCTTCTGTAAAAGAACTATATTATGACCTATTGGTCAGTTTAATTATATTGTTCCAATCCGAAATACTCTCTAACCTACAGAAGACTATGGATGACATGTTAGCATTCTTCAGGATGAAATAACAATAGAAAATAAATTGCAAAATCTAGGTAAATATTAATATTTGATAAATAATCTATTGTAGATAATACATTTATTAATACCACAATATCTATATATATAAAAAAAAAAGAGGTTGATGCAGCTGTATCTGCAATGATTACTTTGTCATACATTTCGTCTCGTAATTGTAAGATAATCCTTGCAGATAGTCTATTATGTCTCAGTTTGCATAATAGCTCACTGTCGTTTTTATGCGGTTATCGTATCGCGATATTTTTTTTTTTTTTAGTGATTGTCATCTGTCAATAAATTGGCACAAAATTGGATGATCCGTTCCCATTTCCAGTTGAAGACGTTTATTTTTTCAATTGCCGGTACAAATCTGATGAGATCAGTGTCACGGATAAAACCGTTGAATAATATCGAAACATGTAATTGGTTAAGGTATTTTGGAATTAAAAATTCAAAGAATAGATGAAGATATTGAGATGCATCCTGGAAGGCAAGATCTACCAACCTACCATCTTTAAACTTTCTTGGTTTAAAAACTTAACACGTTTCTTCTTTCTGTCTATCCAGTAGCAGTAACACACCTATGATTGATTCAATTGGTTTAAACCAACCTAAAAAATTAGAGATTCGACCTGGTTTTGTAACTAGTATTTGGTTGCAACTGGGCCGCAAATATAAATAAAATAGACGATTTAAATTCTTTATATAACAAAAATAATTTTGATTATACATAAACTACATTCAGGTAATAGTACTATTTTTCAGAGCACTAAGGTATTTATTATAAGTCTTTAGTGCAGTCTTTTTGGGTACTCTAGGTACTCTGTTTAGATAGTCTTCGGTCATAACAAATTCGTACTTTGTTTTTAAAAAAATTTGTACTTTCTTGTAAATAATTTGAACTATTATAATTTACTACAATATAGAAAAAACTAAACCTAATTAATTGTAACATTTCGTACAATCCACTTAGAAAAGTTGTACTTAATGTAATATTATCACAAAAATATATCACTTAATTTTTAACATATTAAGAAATATAGCCCACATTCTAATTCTGGAAGACTTATTAAAAGCATACAGGAGCGGACTGGCTATAAAGACCAAGGGTTGAAGCCCGGGAGGCCAGAGCAGAAGTTGAGACCAGACGCTTGCGACCATCCAATTCTTATTTTAAACTTAATTAATTGTAACATTTCGTAGAAAAGTTGTGCTTACAAACAATATTATCACAAAAATATATCTTTTAACTTTTAACATATTAAGAAATATCACCCTCGTTCTAATTCTGGAAGACTTATTAAAAGTGTACATGGATGGACTGGTTTTCGAAACCAACGGTTGAAGACCGAGAGGCCGGAGCACAAATTGAGATCAGCCGGGCCACGGCCAAACAATTCTATGTATGTAATTAATAAAACAAATCGCCGGCCGCCTCTGGAATCATATCACATTGTTTAGTTTGCTCTCTAATTTTTATGGTGAGCCTCTGTTTCAAATGGTATTATTATACTAATTCCTAATTACTAATCTACTATATAAGAACTTAAACAAAAGAACTGCTTTGAGATAGGCCACTCTCATTACTAGTTCTGAATATATCACTTTCTTACTTTAAATAACATACCAAAATATAATTCCTTAAAGGAACATTAATAAATATCACTGCCAGTATTGTATGGTAAATTGGTTGCTCTTCTTTCTTTGTCTAAAATGAAAGTTCTTCTTCCTGTAAGTCATAATTTATATTAGGTTTTTCATTAAATTATTTTGAATTATTAAAAGTTATAAAACTAACCACCAAAGATACAGTATAGCTTAGCACAGATTGCCTATTTGTAACTTACCGATATTATCCCTGAAGAGGAAGAAGATTGGGGATATTCGGTAGTTTCCGAAATATCATCCCTAACAACGTTGTTCATTTTCTGCAAGCGTTTTCCTTTTGGTTTTAAGGGAATCGAAGAACTTGATGATTGTGCACAATCAGTATCACTGGAAAGCTCATCGATAGTAGCATATTTGTTTTCCTTTTTAGATCTTTCTTCTGCTGTATTTACGGGTCGATTTTTGAGTAGAATTAATGCATGCGCTACAATTATTTCTTCTTTTGTATAAGAATTTAAATAAATCCTTCGACCTGTGCTATCATAGATAATTTTAGGCGCAATTGTTTTCGTCCTTGGGGTTTTCACCTTAATCAGCTTGGTTGGATTGTTGGATTTGCGCTTGTTAACTATAATACTATTTGTTTGAATACTGCTGGTACTCGCTGTATTCGAATATGAGAGGCTTTCCTTGGGTGTTACTTTCTCTTCTTCGAAAGTTTTGTGATCTTCATCTTCGGAAGATGATTCAGTGTTATTGTTATGGTAGTATTCGTAGATACTTTGTGGCCTAAAGTAATTTAACGGATCAGCATTTTTCATATCCTGGATTTGTTGTTTTGTCATCAAAGTTGGTCTACGAAGGATTCCTGCAAAATATAAATAAGTTAAGTTAAATTAACTTAGTTAAAAACTAATATTACGCTATGAAAATAGATAAAATTTATTAATTTAATGTAAGGCCCTATTTCACGATTTTACAAATACGTACTAAATATAACATAATTTACTTGAAATTCTTATTTTTAAATTAATTTATATTATAAATAATAATATTTATTGAAAAATAATTAAAACCGTAAAGGCTCTTCCCTTCTTTTCTGATTTTTTTTCGTATTAAAATTTGTCAATTTTGAGGGGCTAATTATTGTGATTGTAGGGCCAAGCTCCCTCCAGGCCTCTTAGTTGCGCCTATGTGTATAATATTAAATTTATACGCATAAAAAATATTATTTTTGCAAACAATTTAAGATAGGCTGAGCCTGACTTGCCTGTTTTGAAAAGCCGCTGCTGATATATACATTCAAAAGTAGCCAGATCAATTTACAGAGCACAGCCTACCATAGATACAAACCAAAACAACTTTGTAATTTTGTCGTAGAGTTTGTTGTAAACGATGGAGTTTTGTGATAAGTACATTAAATATACCGAGCTATGAAATATATTGATGTTTGTGATGTGTTTTTAATTTTTTTAATTTGTGAAGATGTCCATAATGTGAAATAATGAGTTCAATACTGCAATAAAAGGAATTTCGGTTTTCGATTGCTGACAAACCGCCTATTCTAACCTTCAAGCTGTGTTTTATTCAGGTGAGTTTTCAAATTAATTTTGTAAAGTACAATTTAAATTGGTTTATAAGCTGTACATTCGTTAAATAAATTTTGAAATGTTTCCAGGAAAGCAAGTAAAACATTTGTAAACAATATGAGTGCAACTGATTGTGCACACTTGGAATCGTTCATACTTGAAGAGGAAGGTTTGAAAACATACACTTTATTGCATGGTGTGTTCGTTATTAGTGGTTCGAGTGAAAGACGACAGTCTAAAGTATTAAATGCGTATTGTTACATCTGTGACAAACGTGAATCTTTCCTTCATGTGTGTATGCATTGCACCTTTTTTGGATGTTTAGAACATATAAGGGAGCACACTAGGAGTAAACATCACACATTTTCAATGGAAATTTTGTACGGTCAGGTACACTGTTCTCGATGTGGAGATTATATTTATGATGAACACTTTGATAGTTTAGCGAGAGCTAACGCATTAGAAGGCGATAGCATTAAAAAGGCTGTGATTGAGTTTGTGTGGCCCATTTCAAAATGCAAAAGTACAGATTGGGGCGGCAAAATGGAAAAAATCCTCGTAGATAAAACCACTCATGTTGGTTTAAGAGGATTGCTTAACATGGGTTCGACCTGTTTTATGAATTGTGTTGTACAAGCTTTAACGCACACACCTGTGCTACGTGATTATTTTTTTTCCGATCATCACCAATGTGAAAAAACGCCCAAAAACTGTTTGATAAGTAATCTTTTCCGAGATTTCTACACTGGCGATAAAACACCATTGGTTTTAAACGAATTTCTTCATTTGATATGGACTCAAGCTCGACATTTGGCAGGTTATGAACAACAAGATGCTCACGAATTCTTCATAGCAACTTTAGATGTCGTACACCGACATTGTTCCGCAACTCTATCGTCCCAGCAAAACGTTACTGGAAGTAAACTTCAACCCTGTTCGTGTATTATTCACCAGGTTTTTACCGGAAGCTTACAGAGTGATGTTGTTTGTCAGAAATGCAATGGTGTCTCTACGACCATTGACCCCATGTGGGATTTCTCGTTGGATTTGTCTCCTGTTACAGATGGATCGCTACCAACTTCACTGGAAGATTGTCTGGAACGTTTCACAGGGGCTGAAGTTTTGGGTTCAAATTCTAAGATATTCTGCGAAGGCTGTCAATTGAATCAAGAATCCACCAAACAGTTTACAATGAAAACTCTGCCGGTAGTATTATGTTTCCATCTAAAACGATTCCAGCACTCAAATGCTCTTGAGAAGAAGGTTTCTACCAAAATCAAATTTCCAGAAGTTTTGGACATGACGCCATTTATGACCAAGTATAAAAATGATAAAACGCTGCGATTGCAACTACCTGACGATAATAAATACGTATTATTTGCTGTTATAAACCACATTGGTACCACTATAAATGCCGGACATTACATATCGTACATTCGCTATCAAGATCGGTTTTGGTATAAATGTGATGATTTAGTTGTGTCTGAAGCCGGAATAGAAGAGGTTCTTAAATCTGAAGGGTATCTGCTCTTCTATCATAAATATAGCTTAGAGTATAGTTAGATCTTTTTGTGATATTTTATGTTTCTTTTGTTTTTTGTTTGAACATAATTATCTTATTTATTTAATGTTTTGTTTCTATCATACATGTTATGCAAATCACACCTATGGTATAATTTGCAAGCAATAATTAATTATTTTTATCGCTTTTTCTTCTAGACGAACTTGTAATATGACTATGTTTTAAAACTACCAGATAATTACAAAATTTATACTATGTGAAGTGTGGAATCAATATTATTTAATCAAATACACATTTTTAGTGCCTCCACCATTAACTCACATTGTAGAAATTGTTGCTTGTAAATTATTTAAATTTGTGTTTTTATTACGTGATTTCTTCATATTTTTATATTAGAATGTAGGTAACCTACTAGCACTAGCCCAAAAAATTTATCATACTGCTTCTGAAAAATTATATAGAAAATTTATGATACATCAAACATTCTATTTTTACCAGAACTGATTAAATTTTGAGGTAAAAACTATACTGGCATTAGATTAATGATTTAGTATGACAAAATTTTCATGTTGGTGTTAGTAACGTTTTTGAATTTCGGTTAACGAATTTCAAATAATGTTAAAATTATTAATTTATCGTATTTTAGTAGCAGTGAAATTTTCATATTTCTGCACATGTGAATAATTTATGTTTTTAACTTATTGAATATCCTTCAATTATTACATCTTTACAAAACATGTAACAAATGTATAAACCAAAGAAATCGTGATTTTGTGGTATATTAAGGTAGTAGCTTTGTACGTATGCTGAATTATTGAATAAAAAGGTCCAATAGGATTATGCTATGCTGTAAAAAACAAATTATTAACGATCGTTTTAGAATATTGTAATTCAGTATTAGCAAGGCAATTGCCGAGGGGAAACGTTTATTTTGTTGCGGTTTATTTATCGCTTTAAATTCCAAATATAAGCTTGCATGTTTGTTGAATCTTTCCGATACCGAATTGCAGTATTTTAAAAGATGGCCCATGAACAGCTTTGTTTTTGTAGCAGTTAAAAATTGTCAAGTTCATGGTCACGCAAAAATTCTATGTGGGTCTTCTAGTTTCAAACTGCAGCAGAAACAAAACTGTAAACCCTATTTTCACATTACTGTCTTAATTAACTATAACATACCTATTACCTTACCAGTTACAATTTTGAAATTGGGTCAATATTATAAAGTTGATTATATAATTAATGTAATTTCTTTATAAAAATACGTTTTTGTACTTAAATTGATATTCCAAGTTCAACTTTATGTAATCTGACCACATTTTTTGTATATCAAAATAAAGAAGGTTTTATTCTGAGTATGCATTTTGTTGAATTTCTTAAGCAAATTGTTTATTTTGTAATGTAATTTTAAAAAATCTCGTTCTTAATAACAGTGAGTTTATTGAAGTTTTTAATTTAATGTAACTTAAGGATTCCACTGATGTATTTAAACCCACCAATGGAATCTTTACGTTAAATTACATTACAATAGCAATAAACTTACAAGAAGAATTTCAACTCAACTGAATTATGTGGTATTTAGTATGGTTAAATTCTCGCCATCCACATTACGATCATATTTTCAGAAAAATTAAAAAATTAATGTTTTTTTCGTGAACCAATTTTAACCAATATCTAATCGGCTCAAAGTTTCTAAAGATGCTATGATATACTGTTATCAACATAATTTCAAAATTTGATATAAAATGCCCAAAATAATTTTAAAGTTGAGAATTTCTGTTGATAACCACAACAAAATTGATCTTGTGTGAAAAAGTTATGAAGCCACAGACGAACAAAACGTCCAACTGAACTCCTCTCTTTTATGTTGGAAGTTGAAAAAAGTAAAAAAAAATGAATGTAAGCAAAGTTAGGGTGGGGGTCTAGGAAGCAGAAGATTACAGAAAACTCGTAAAAAAGGTTTGTAATAATGTGAATTAGTAAAACACCCTAGTAAAAAAATATTTGATACTTTTCCTACCCAAAGAGTAGTGAGACTGCATGCAGTGGGGAGAATATCATAAAAACTTTCCCTTCCCCTCTAGTAATAAAAAATATTTTCCCAATTAGCAAAAGTTGAATCTAAGTACGGCACTGCTCATTCAAAGTTGTGTGCAGTGGCGGATCTAGTATTATTGAAGTCGATAGTATGTCATAGGACCCCTTTTGTATATAATCTAAGTCCGCCACTGGTTGTATTTGAATTTTATTTCAAAGATCGTCCGTCGGCGCCAAGTGCGTCAGTTTAAAATATAATATTGTATTTAAATAGCATGCGCATAAACTTTTTTGTTAATGTTAGAAATTTAATATTATAAGAACCTGATTGCTGGTTATATTTGAAGTGATGTACTAAAATTTCATAATTTTTAGGAAGTATTTTGAATAATATGAGTCCAGCTGTAGTGATCTCATCAAACTTTCATTGCAAATCTCTTATTTGATTACTAAAACGTGAGTTACTTTGCTTTTAATATTCTCCTTTTAGTAGTTTATTGCGATCAGCATTTCAGCATGTTAAAGGATGAATAAAGGGTTAATGTTATACTCTACGAGCTAGATACAAATGGTCCTGTTGGATTACTCCATTGGAAACGGAAAAAATTGGTTTCTGTACTTAAACACAAAATAAGGTTACCTATATTTACAAATTGTACTACAAAAGCACTTCCACGAAACCTACTTCTACTCTGCGTATGAGTCAAATGTAAGTACATTATTTATGATTTTTAATGTTAAATAGTTACAAACAAATATTGCTTGTCCTCGTTGATCAACCTTGAAATCTGTCGATTGAATTTTTGAATGACTGTATAGGAGGTTGTCTCTAAAACCAATCACCAACATTTCACGGTAAACTTGGGCAACATTAGACTGATTGAATTCAATTTATTTATACCTAAAAATGTACCGTTTTGAAGTTTTAGGTTTTCATAATTTCTTTCTTTTTTATACTGGCTGCACCATTTCAGATAGCATTTTCAATTTTACAACATGTTTGTCACCCACGGAAAGCTGGAATTCTGTGGAATTTGGGGAAAAATAACAATTTAACAAAATTTGAAAGCTACAACTTGAAACGGCTGTATCTCTGAAAGGATACACTTTTGAATTAGGTAAATTTAGTTCAATTGACTTAATACTATCTCACCAGTTTACCGTAAAACTTCATCGGTGGTGGACAACGTTTTATAGCAGACTCGTAGAACTTTTTCAGACTCTTTAAATTTACTAATAAGCAGATTTAGGGGGTGTAACCGCCCTCCAAAAATAGGGTGAAAAATCATAAAGGAGGTTTTTGTTTTGAAGGAACCCACGCCAAAGTACTTCTCTATACCGGGTGCTGAATCGAATAGCCGAACATAGGAAATTAACACGTAAAAACTTATTTATGCAAATTCCTGCTTCCCTAATTATTTCAGAGAAAAAATGAAAGACACAAAAAGAATGCAGAAATATAAACTACGTATGATAAAAGCATTAGATTTCATCTAACCTTTACTTATAGGGTTAAAAAATGCTTCTAAAGTTTTTAAAATTTTCGTTTTTATAAGCCTGGCCATGTAAGTTTCCAAGGTAATTATTTTAAAATTAAATTAAATTTATTTCATGACCAGTCTGACAAATGAAAATTTTAACCATTCTTAAAGAATTTTGGACTTTCATCTTCGAATTTCATCTAGTCTCTACTTAAAGGGTCCAAAATTCTTTTAGAATTGTTAAAATTTTTATTTTTCAGACTGGTCGTGAAATAAATTCAATTTAATTTCAAAATAATTACCTTGGAAACTTACATGGCCAGTCTGATAAATGAAAATTTTAACAATTTTAAAAGCATTTTTTGATCCTATAAGTAAAGATTACATGAAATCTAATGCTTTTATCATACGTAGTTTATATTTCTGCATTCTTTTTGTATCTTTAATTTTTTCTCTAAAATAATTAGGGAATTTGCATAAATAAGTTTTTACGTGTTAATTCCCTATGTTCGGCTATTCGATTCAGCACCCGGTATAACCAGCAGTATATACAATTTTCGATTTTTTACTCTATTTTTGGAGGACGATTAAATCCTCCAAAACAAGGCTCCTAATTTTTCGATGACCTACTACATATCCAAAATCGGTGAGGGACACTGGAGATCCCTTTGTTGTCCCCTTTGTTTGCATTATGCTCCTTAATGTGTTTTAAAAATTGATTGCCTTTCTTCCAAACTATTCAATTTTGCATTAGTCGCTCTTGAATATGTTTTGATAATTATTAATGTTGACCTTTCGAGAATACTAGTTTTAAGCGATCCACCGAGTTGTATGTGAAACTTATTATACAAAATGATTCCTATGCAAACAAGTCGAGAATAGGTCCCCAAGTGTACGAAGTGTTAAAAATGTGTTTTGCTGACTTCCAAACTACTGAAATTTGCATTAGTATGTTCTTGAGTATGTTTTGATGATTGTAAATGTTGACCATTCGAGAATACTAGTTTTAAGTGATCCACTGAGTTGTATCCAAAATGAATCGCATGGGAATCCAGGTGTATTTAAAAATAACTTCAAAAATATTTTATTTGATTTGATTTTAGTTGACCCTCCATAATAAAACAGTAGTAGAATGGTTGAGTATGTGTTTGATGCAAACAATTAAATATTGTCCGATATTTTTGGTATTTTATCAGGGCTATAACAAATATATATAATATACGATAAACAAATGCGACACTTCATTAGCAAATAGGCATAACTATCATTTTACATTTTTTCCAAGAGGCAGACGAAACTAAATAATTTATTTAATTTTGAATATTTTATGCATTCAATTCACATTTCTTAATTAAATTTTAAAAATTTTGAAAGTTACGCCTGTTGGCCTATGCAGTTAGAACTTCCTAGTGATTATATAAAAAATTTAGTTCCTAAATTTAATGGTGGTAGAACTGCAGATGGAAATTTGAGGTTATGGAATTGCAATTTTTACTTTAAAATGTACAAATTATGAAATTGATAAACTTTGGGTCAACGTTTACCTAAATACAACTGGTAGATATATCTAGGAGTTGAAAATTTTTTATATAAAATCCAAAATCTCAAAGTTAAAATTTGTTAACTGGGTGTTGCTATGGTAACAGAATCCTAACTGAAGTAATTGCTGTTTGATGATATATACAATATCAGAAAAAACGTAATGATGAATGCATAACAGTTCTCATTAGTTCAAGCATTATTTCTTAATTTTAATAGAAATTTGAAATAACTTACTTTCTTGTTCCATTTTGGCGGTTATGTATTTTGTTTTTATATACATATTTCAGTATATTTTCTTTACTATTTCACTACTTAACTTTATAAAAGCGCTTTCGCACTATAATTAGCTGGAAAGCTTAAATGTTTCCAATTATTTTTACACAAACTCGCTCAAAATCTTCAAAATATACTTGAGCTGTCCAAATTGTGCCTTTCTTAACTAGCAACTCTATAGCCAATGAGCAACGCTACCCTTCTGTTTTCCCGCCAAAAGTGGCTAAATGCATTTTAGGTTTAGTTGTAAAAATAAATATTTTAGGAATTTGAAATTTTTTTTTTCTATAAACTTCAAGCAGAATAATGTTCATTGTTTAAAAATAATTTAAAATTTTACTTATTAACCGTTATTGGTAAGGACGCCATTTCCTATAGGAAATTAGAATAAATTTAATGTTTGATTTTCTACTACTAGCGTAGTATTGTGCTTGATATATTTCCAGTCACCAGAGAGTAACTGTAGATATATTTACAATCACAGAATTAATAGTTTTTAATTTTTGTGTAGGTTTTTCATTTTAATTAAAACTAAATTTTTAAACGGTTGTGGATGTTGAGTTTGGTGATTAGAAATAAATCTCGTTGTCCACAGCTATTATACATAATTATTACAAATTAATGAACGATGAAACATATACAATTACAAAAATTCAATCCCATGTTGCCTTCTCAAAACTAACTAACGAAAACTCCTGAACTGCTGACCCCCGTTGACCTGCCCGGCTAGTCACCAACCTCCTGTATTTGTGGATGCCAACAAATTTGAATTGAAAATTAATCTTTAGAGTTGCCACACTACTCCCCCTCCAGTAATGAAATCACCACAAACCTCGAGGGTTTAACTTGATTTACCTCCCCGATCTTGATGTTGCTTTGTCACATTGGTCTTGAAAGGTAATCTTTTTAGGCTCGGCCGTTTAGGTCGCGATACTTTTCTTTAGTGGAGCCCTTGGTAGTGAGAGATCATTTGGGTTGCCATCTGCCTTTTCGATAAACGCTGCTTTAACCCTTTCGTTCATACATACCTAAATTTAGCACACAAAAATTCCAAAAATGTGTTTTATAGATTTTTCACTTTAACAAATCTAAAAAGAAGTGTGCTAAATTTAGCACGCCATGAACGAAAGGGTTAATCGGGGTCCACGAATTCATATCTAACATGAGTTTCGAGAATATTTGAAGAACCACATTCTCAAACGTCTACCGAACATTCTCAAACGTTGACTTACTTACGTTTGTTACAATATCATACATGGAAGAACTATTAACGGGCAAAGCCTATATAACTTAGCAGCAGCATCTAAAGAACATCTAAAGATTTTCATGATAATAAAAACATAGAAAGTGCAGTGACTGATGAATGGTTTGATGAAATGTATGCGAATATTAGTGATATACATGAGTGTGATAGTGATAATGCGAAAGAAAGTAGTCACGATAGTGAATTAGTTCTTGAGTGTGATGATAACGATAATGCAGAAAATGGAAAAACTGCAGTTGACGAGGGTAAAGGAAGAAAGAGCTATTACGGTAAAAATAAATATAAATGGAGTTCTCAACCCCATGTAAGCAGAAGTCTCACTATGAAACGTAATATTGTTATACAGTTACCAGGTCTACTAAACAGTGTCGAAAGAATTCACTTACTGCATCATCAGCTTGGGGTCTTTTTTTTGGAGAAGATATTCTACAGGAAATAGTCCGATGGACATACGCAAAAATTGAAACGAAGAAACGAACTTGTAACACCCGACACGAAAGGAAGGCTAAAAAATATTAGATTACCACAAGATCTCAAATATGGAATCAAACTCATTTTAGGGGTAGATGAATCTAAAGAATTTGAAGAAATACAAGAGGAACGGCTTCAAATAGGAAAATTATGTTACCTTTGTCCAAAAAAACTTAAACGTAAACGCAGTATTTATGTTATATGTGTAAAAACCTTGTGTGCTTACAGTGTATGCATAACATTTGTAACGAGTGTAAATATTTCTTATGAAATCTAGGGTAGTTAGTTTTTATCTAAGCGTTAAAAATTTTATAATATTTCAAGTTTTTATTATAGTTTAATGTATAACCATTTAATTTCAAATCATAATAATCAAATAACAAAGGTTGATTTTAAGGGGTAGTTGTCTCTCAGACCACGGCGTACCGGCTATGAAGCAGAAGTAGGACTGCACCGATTACGGGTTAAAATAACTTGTTTAATAATAAGTTTTTCCATCTCCTAGAAAAATTAAGTAACAGTTTTATTTTCATTATTTTATTTCAGTGACCATAAAATGTTTGGTATTCAAATGTTTTCAAAATAATTTTAAGAATTGCAGTATTGTCATGCACGAAAGTAAAATTGGGGCCGATTAAATGCAACCCCGATGGTAATATATTTTCTTGCAATATTTTCGACTAATTTGACATAAATCCCCCGTTCCTTAAAATTGGGCTCAAAAGACTCGCGTCTAGTTTGTCCAAATACTTCAAATTGTGATTCATCACTACAGAGCACTTGTTTCCAATCTTGGAACGTTTGCAACGAAGCATTAACTTATGTACAAAACGAGATTGTTGTGACAACCAAGCAACACGGGCGGATGTCCGATATTTTAGTTCGTAATTTTAATTGAAAATTTATATGAGATAAAGTGTAATTTTGCCAATAAAAATTGTTATAATGAAAATGTGTTATTTTGATTTACATAAATAAATTCAATCGGATAAAAAATTTGGTATATGGATAAAATTTTTAGATATCGAAATTTGAAATTAATTTTAAAAAGAAAGCTGCATTGTTGGAGAGAAAACGATAAATTTTAAAATTTGATTTGATATATTAAAATTTATGATAGCTGGGGGAAATTTTCACACGTTTCATTTTTTTTAAATAAATTATAAATAACAAATTTCAAAAAAATTTATTTATTTAAAACCTGGAACGCAACGTTAAACCCCAGCCTTAAGTTAATCGTTTGATTCATTGGATTCATTGGGTTAGAATTGAAACGTCAGTTGAATTCAACATGGCAGCTTGTTTACATTGAGCACAATGTATTTTGTCTGTTTTTTTAAAATTGTGTTTTATACAAATTTTATGTTACTCTCTCGTTTTAAAAACTTAAAAGGGAGCTTATAACTCGTCACCAAATTAAAGCCAAGAAAAGACTACGATTGACTACTACCGAAGCAGGAAAAATATTCAAGTTCCTTTATTTGAAAGCCACAGTTGGGGTACGGTTTATTTAAATTCATCGATGGTAAAAGAAAGCTCCGCACAATCATCTGGAGAATTGTAAGTATTTTTTTTATTACCAGTTGCAACGTTCATGTTTTTTTGTAGATCGACAAAAGTTGAATAATAGTACGAAGAATAACCGAAACAAAACTGAAAATGTTGAGTCCGATCGAAGAGAATGATGATTATGATGAGAGCGAAAGTGATGGTGACAATTCATCTGTACCGAAGACATATGCACGAATTTTGTTGGTCAAAAATCCAGGCTTGATATACGTGGCACTTGACAATAAAATTTTACTTGACCAACAGAGAGAATTATTTCACAGTCTGCAATCATTTTATCAATCGAAACTTAAAACTAAAAATTCAGAAGCAACTATGGGTAGCATTTGTATCGTTTATCATCAAGAAAAAGGGCAATATTATCGTGCAATTGTAACGGATGAACTTGCTAACGATTGTCTTATGGTCTTGTTGCGTGATATTGCAGAAGAATTGATAGTTCCGATTGACAATGTTTATGCTGTTGAAAAGCAATTTCTGCAAACTTGCGAAGGTTCTGTTAGATGTCACCTTGCCAATATATCACCGGTTGGAGAAGATCCATCAAAGTGGAGTAGCACTTCGATTGATTATTTGAATGATGTACTGTCAAAAGGTAAAATTTTGCTGGCCAAAGATGGACTTGTAGATAAACATCGTAAATCATTACCTGTTGTCATGTGGTACACGAAAGTTAAACTCGGTAGTGCATTGGAACCAACGAAAATCATATTGCATAATATTAACAATTTGTTAGTTAATCGTGGCTTGGCCTGTAAAAGTTCAGTAATCGGTACTGGTTTGAGCTTACTGGATATCCCCTCTAATCCTGAAACATTAGTAAATTCAGAAGTTTCTTTGCTGCAAAATAAGGTAATGTTTCTTATTAGATATGCTTAAATTTGTTCTCTCTCCGATGCTGTGGTAATCCAAACACGTTCACTAAAATAATCTCTCGAATGTCAGTACAAAAATTTACTATGATATTCTTAATTTACAGCAACCTGAAATATCCCAAGAGATTGACACTGCTGTGGATCAACCAAATAAAATCGCCAAGGCAATTACGATTGTAATGGAAGAAAGTGAAGAAATTAACTCCAAAGTAGGCAATGATACATCGGTGGTATCTCTGGATTGGTTACCACCCGAACCTTTCATCCTCAAACAGTTTGAAGCGATTGCGACTTACGTCGATGAGTTTGCCAATATTTACATCCACAATGCAGATTCAGAAGAAGCTTTAAAAAAAATTGAATCTGATATGAAGTCTATCTTTGATACCATTCCACCCGAACTCGAAGGCACTGTTTGGATACCAGGTCAATTGTGTACTGTGCGGTATTCTATAACAAATTGCTGGTACCGTGGTAAAATTGTATCCGTAAATGGAGACATCGTAAATGTACGTTTCATTGATTATGGTAACGTTGAAGAGTGCAGACACGAAGATTTGCGTTTGAAAATTTCGCACATTGAAATTCCTACTGTAGCGAATCAAGTTCATCTTTATAATGTCATTTGTAAGAGCGATAAGTGGCGGATTTCTGATTTGGATGAATTACACGCAACTGTTGTGGATAAACGTATTTCGGTAGTCTTAAAAGGCAACGTTCGAGATAATGCTTCCTTACCTGCTAAAATTTTGATTGGTGGTATCTATGTTAACAAAGAAATTGTTCTTTTGAGTACAAACTTGCAGTATGGTTTTAATAGAAAATTGTCGATAAGAAAGAGGCAACAGTTGATGTGCTTGTAAAGCAGAAATGTGAATTGTTATATTTCAGTAAATTTGAAAGGTAAAAATCTGCGAGTTTCTATTAATAGCATTTGCTTCTATATAACACGTTTATATTTGCAGTCATTAACAATAGGGCAATCTCTGAAAAGAGGGACTTATTTCAAGAAATTTCAATTGATGTTAAGTTAAATGGACATAAACAAGCATCTCTACAAAATCTTGAAGTTGGAAAGAGAAGGGAGAATGTTGGATGGCTTGGGTTTGGTTTTTAGATTTTGGAATTTGCTTGAATTGCCAATTTTGCAGTGCAAGGGGAGTACAATTATAGAATTCAAACTTTTGCAAATACTGAATAGAAATGTAAGAATATAAGTTTAGTTTTTGTAGTTTTTAGTATTGTATTTTATGGCACCTACTTTTTGTTTAGATTAAATTGATTTATTTATGAAAACTCATATTTTTTTCAGAAAAAATTTATTTTAACAGCATTTAATTTATTTCTTCATTTTTGGATCTGCTTATCTGGATCAATTTTTCATAATTTGTTTTGCTTTAAGGTTGATATATTCACTTTCAGTTAATCTTCTAATGCCCAGTTTCTTCATAAAGTTAACCTCGGGGTCACTTTGACAAGCTGTTCCGGACATACCCGAGTTCGAGTTCTTTTATAAAAATTAAATATTTTATGAGGAAACCGGGCATAAGTAACTTAAGTTACTAGAAACATACCACGTGACATCGGTTCGTCAAATAGCAGCCGTCACATGTTGGATGTACAGGTAACTTCAGTTATTTAGAAGATTAACTGGAGATATATAAATATTCAACGTAAAATAAATATTTTTTTACTACTATAGAGTATCGTTTTTACATAGGTAGCTTTTTTAGTTGAAAGTTAACAATTTTTTACATATACACCACTTAATAATGAACAAATTTTTAGAAAGACAAGAGTCTTGGTTCTTCCCTGAAGGACAACCAAACTTAAAAATTATGGATTTAGAAGAACGAATCGTATAAAAAAATAGGTAGTTTCCGAGGGCAGTTTACATGTGAGATTAGTGGAAACCTTTCTGCCCGAAGGGTGGCTTGACGGGTCGTTGATCGTCAACTGCAGTTAACCGGTCTCCAGCATTTTTATTTTTGCTGTAAAAATCACTTGTAGAACAATATTAAGCCGATTAGGAGGTATTAGACCAAAAATTAAAGTAAAACCGTAGAATAATTTTACGAATATAACATAATTTTTGCCACAAAATATATTTTATAGATGACAATTTTTTGAATAGCTAGCATGGTATTTTTTATTTCTCACAGGCAAAGCCTAATACGCGCACTAGTACTAATATTTTATAGTACTTACAATTTTTTTTTATTGCAATTATTTATTCAATGAGTTTAACTTTTTAGTATCAATAACAACCCATTAGTTGTATTTAATCTCCCATAATCTGGAAGACTTGATACACTTGATAAAAGTAGCAATTATATTTGTTTAACTGCGTAAATCAAAATTATTAGTATACAAAAATATTAATTGAACCTATTGCATCATAAATTTATTGACTTTCCATATGGCGTTTAATTAATTTTGTAAGGTTTTATGTTAAGTGTATCAACCCTTCCTAGTTTCATCAACCTATAAAATAATATATTAGTCTTACTCCTGTATTTTACTCTAATTCTAATTATTTGTATTGTTTTGAAAAAGGTCCTACCTGTTTTCTAAATAGTAATAGTATTTGGTTGCAGCTCTCAGTAAATAAAAATAAACAGTTGATTTTAAATTCTTTATTTAAAAAATAATTTTGTTTATATATATGTATTTTAGAAGACTAGATTCTCTTTTATGCAGTATTTAGGAACAACAAATTTGTACTTTGTGTTTAACGAACTTATATTTGATAACAAATAATTTAAACTAATTATTTTATTGTCTTAGAAATTTAAGTAAACCTAATTAATTATAGCATACCTATTGAATGATTTAACCGAAACAATTGTAGTTACAAATAGTATTATTTATATTATAATAAAGTAATGTTTATCAAATGGATACAGGGGCGGACTGGCCATATGCACAATTAAGGATGGATAGTCAGCCGTCTGGGAACCTGGTAGAAATAAATTAAAGTCTGACGTTCAAAACATATCCTTATTGTTCAATTTGACCTATAATTTTTAATATGAATCTCGGTTTTATGAGAACAATGTGATACTTATTAATTATATTTTTATATCTATATAATGCACTTATTATTACTTACGATACAAGAAATTAAGAAACAAACAGTATTGACATAAGCCACACTCTCATTATTAGTTCTTAATACCTATATCACAAATTATATAACTCCTTAAAAAGGAAATGAATAAATATCATTTTCTCTGTCGTAGGTATCAGAATCTTGGCTCATTTCATAAAGTGAGAGGTCGTCTTCTTCTTCGGAAATTGTGAGTTCTTCCTTTATGTCAATTGGGAGTTCTTCCTTTACATCAATTAGGAGTTCTTCCTTTATGTCAATTGGTTCGTCATCCTCCACGTAGATTGGGAGTTCGTCATCCTCCACGTAAATTGGGAGTTCTTCCTTCACATCAATGGATATTTCTTCTTCCTTCAAGTCAGTTAAAATTTGTTCATCTTTCACATCAATTGAGTTTTCTTCTTCATCATCAATTAAAATTATTTCTTCCTCATCGTCAATTATTGAAATTACTTCTTCTTTTACATCCATTGATAGTACTTCTTCTTTTATGTCAATTTTCATTTCTTCTTCCTCTTTGTCACTGAAAATTTCTTGTTTCACGTCAGTTAAAGGACTTTGTTCCTGCGTCTCAATTAAAAAGTCTTCATCCTGCGTGTCATTTAAAAGGTCTTCATCCTGCGTGTCATTTAAAAGGTTTTCTTCCTGCGTATTACTTAAAGGGTCTTCTTCCTGCGTGTCACTTAAAGGGTCTTCTTCCTTCACGTTAATTAAAGGTTTTTCTTCCTTCTCGTCACTTAAAGGGTCTTCTTCCATCACGTCACTTAAAGGGTCTTTTTCCATCACGTCACTTAAAGGGTCTTTTTCCATCACGTCACTTAAAGGGTCTTCTTCCTAAAAGTCATAATTTTATTACAAATGTGATTAATCTCCTTGTTTCAGTCGGGCAAAATTTTTTTTCGTTTAACATTACAATATATGATTGATAATGAAATAAGTTCGTAACTTACCCATATTATTCCTGAAGAAAAGGGGGAATGAAGAGATTGAACAAATTCAATTTCTTCCGATGGTTTCTCCTCGACGACTTTCTTCATTTTTTTCGTACATTTTACTTTGGTTTTTACAGAACTAGAAGTTTTACATTTGCAATTATGGTTTATGGTTTTTTTTGGTTTTGTTTTCTTGGCATCTTTTTTATTCGAAGGTGTGCGATTTTCCTGAGGTGGTACCGTTTCGCTGTTAGAAGTGCTGTTCTGTGTTGAAGACGTTTGATTTCTACGGCCATATATCTTTTCGTACGTGGTATACATTGTGATATAGTACATTTGGCGTGCATCATTGGTCCGATTCCATTGTTCTATGGTCATCGTAGTCGGTCGGGACCCTAAAAATTACAAGTAAGTAGAAAAACAAATATTGTGCTAGTAAGAAAAAGAAATCATAAGTTGCATTGTTTGTTCACTCCAGCAGAAATTTCTGGGTACGCTACTGCTCAGTACTAATGCAGTGGCGGATTTAGTTTATTTGTAGCCGGAATGTATACATGTTATGGGGCCTCTTATGAACATATTTGTAACAATAGCTGGGGTGTCGTAGAACGACAGCCTTGATGAACATCCGCCGCTGGTTTTATTTGAATTTCATGTAAATAAAATAATTTCCAGATAGCTAATTAGCATGCGCGTATAGTGCGCCATAAAAAACCCCAAGTTTTTTTGTTGTTTTTGTTATTGAAGGTTATTTAATTAATTCACAGTTTATTCTTATTTAGATGGTATTTTGAATAATAAAAGTAAAGATTTGTTAACTATTGCAGTTGTGTTATCAGACTTCCATTGCGCATCTCCTATTTAATTTTTAAAATTGGCAGTATACATGAATAAATTAAGTCACCGATCAGTGGCTATGTGAGTTGCTATTATTTAATACTCTAGTTTTAGCAGTTTATTACGAACAGCATCACTGCATGTTAAAGGATGAATTAAGCAAATCCCGGTGAATGTGAATGTTAGGGTGATCAAGCTTATGGCACAGTTGGGTTGCAGTTCTTTATTGTTACCATTAGAAACAGGAAAATGAGATGGCAATTACTCCCATATTCAACAAAAAATGTAGCTACCTATTTAGAAATTGAGCTGCGAAGATACTCCTGCGGAACTTACTTCAGCTTTGTGTAAGTAAGTGCATGTGCAATTTTTACCATCAAGATTCTTACAACTCGCAATTAGTTACAAACAAATTCAATGATTGCATTGATCAACATTGCAAAATGTCAGTATTGAATTTTAACTACGAGAGTGTCTCGTCCCTGCAGTTCATCTTGTTTGTAAATGGGTAAAGTATATGCCCTCTGGCCATTTTTTAGTAAATCGAAAGTAAAAGTTAGGAATTTAGCACTTCTAAAGTTTATTGTAAATTTTAGGAATATCTAGGGTTTTAGAACAAATCCTAGATTTGTGAGAGGCCTGTGGTGGTTACTCATGAGAATTTACTGCAACACTTGCTCTAGTTTATTTTGATGATAATAATGTGGATTTCAGAAATAATGATTGCAGTGTTCGGCTATAGTAAACTCGGTTATAGCAAACTGTCACTTATGGTGAATTAGTTTAAACGTCTTGTAAAAACGACCCACTATATACATTGAAATATAACGTACTTGGATTATTACTACCAAAATCAGTCAATCCCTTGAGGTTCGTTATAACCGAACACTACTGTGGTGGTGATTAGTATAGTCAACGATTAATGTATAATTAAAGTCATTAAAGAACAGTCCCGATTCAAATACACCCGAAGAAGAATGTAATCGTTATCAACAAGTATCTCAATGAGATTTTGAAAGATGTAACGCAGCATTAAAAATGCGTTTTATACTCCCGAGTGAGCTTTCAAAATTGTTGCAATTTGAGAAAACTGGTTTTGTTTTATGCGAAACTTATTTATCATACAAATGAAGTTGTTAAGTTAGTCGATAATTTTGCTGTATCCTACTCGAGCTCGGCCATTATTTGTAATCAATCAAATTGAAATTATATACAGTAAGCTCTCATATGGTGGGTACTGGAGTAGTTATATAAAAAATTTGGTCTCTAAATTTCTTTTATTGTATGAATCGTAATTAGGAACCGCAGTTCCATTATCTTCCGAAAATTAGAAGTTATCGGATTGAAATTTTTGTTAAATATGTAAGTTACCAAATTGATAAACTGAAAGTTTGTGACAAAATTGACTTAAACAGAATAGGTACACAAGTTGAATAATTTGGAATTAAAAGATCTCAAGTTTAAAATAAGCCGTTACGTAAAAGAATCCGAACTGAGAAAATTGTCTTTGATGATTTACACAATATTTAAAAAAAACAGTTCTCGTACTGACTTCAAGCATTATTTCTTAATTTTATTAGTAAAATGATGAAATAACTTACTATGTGGTTGTGACATTTTGGCGGTTAGAGATTTCTTTAAAATGTACGATTATATTTGCTTTTAAAAATCTTCTACTCTTTTATTTTATACAAGAGTGTTAGCACTGTTATTAGCTGCGAATTTTTAATTTTTCTAACTAATTTTGTATAAATTCACTCGAGCACTATGATTATAACGACTTTTACGTCTAGAATTTACTCATGATGTTTTCTAGAACGGCCATTTGTTCATGGTGTTGCTACTAGCAACGCTATTGTTTTACCGCCAAAAATGTAGAAATTAATGCTTAGCCAACTTAAAAATATTTTTCTCAAGTTCTCGATATGTAAACTAGAGCCTAATAGTATTAAATTGTTAAAAAATGATTGAAAATTTATCTGATTAGCCGTTATTGATAAGGAAGCTTCTAGGAAATTGAATAAAACTTGTCGGTTTTAAAAGATTCGGTTTCATTGGCTGACGCAGGCGGAAGCGAAATACTGCACAAGGCGCGCGCTTTTTGAAATCATTCAAATTCTGTCGAAACAGAACGTCATTTACAACACTTACAAAATTGTTATTTTTTAAAAATTTTAATGCAGATTATTAAAGATTGAACTTGAGCTACAACATTACATTTGAAATTTTTATTAATTATGCGTTTTATAATTATTTAAAAAACTTAAGCTTTGTTTACGTAATAAAAAATATAATTTGGTATCAAATCATGTTGAAAATTATATCATGTGGAGACAAAGAGAGAAATTTTTCTAGTGAAAAGTACAGAGTGGTTCTTATGATGCCTGTAAATTATTTCATAGTTCGATATTTTTATAAGTTTTGTAAATTTTAATAAAAATCTAAAATCACTTACGCCTGTTGTTGTCTTGGGACATTTTTGTGGATTTCACGTTTTTATAAATGGTATTACAAAAGACTTCTTTTTCTTTTCCTAGATGCTTTCTCTTCCAGAAGGTATTTGCGCTAAAACTAACGAAAAACCTTTTACTTTAAGTAATTCATTTTGCATAAACTTACCCTTGCACTGAAGTTTTACACTTTCGTCTTACACAAACTTGTTTATGTCAAAAACAATTTCTGGTTGCTGGCTAGCAACGCTGCTTGACAACGCCAACCGTTTTTTCTTTCAACAATCATGGCCTCCTATATTTAATAAGTAAAGTTATCTATTTAAATTAATATATTATATAGCATGAAATCAACTAGGCCAATTTGATTGTTTATTTAAATTAAATGATTACAAGAAACTTGCAGATTGATTAATTACCACAAGATAACTAACGTAGTCGATTTAATTACAAAAGCTACGTTCAGCCGGTGCCAAGCGTTTAGTTATATCGTAAAGCACCTGGGTTCTGACTGGTAAAATTTCCATAATTGGTTCAATTGAACCAATCGAAACCCAGTGCTTGACGATGTAACTCAACTGTGGCACCGGCTGAACGTGGCCATTGACTTACAATAACATAACTTTCATCCCGAACCTCATACCTATTTTGCAATCATTATTATATTATTTTTGCTATATTAATATTTTAATTAGATCTGATTCTCTATAATAGTTTACACTAGCTGGATACCCGGCTTTTTAGTATTTAAAGTTGTTTGTTTGTAAAATTCCTTTGGAATCCCTTGGAATATTTTTTAGTAACTGTGGGTTGATAGAATCTATGGTAACATTTTTTGGGGACAATATTGTTCTTTCACACAACCGACTTAAAGTTTTTGAAATTGGAATCAAAATTCGGAAATACTTTTTATATTAATTCGTGAGCACTTTGAACTACCGTGCCGTTAGAAGATATAAGAACTTTCTTGTCTGAGTCCTAAGATAGTTTTCCTTTTTTCTGATTTCGATCACCAGAATTTCTTGCCCGTATTTTTGTTGTAATGTCCTAATAAATTATCAATTGACATTTTCTGAAAACTTCTCCAATGCCAAACTTTTTCGTAATTTTACAAATGGGATCATCGTTGGTGGCCAAATCCAATGGTAGTTTAAATGTGGAATGAGCTATACGACCAGGTTAATTTTACAATTAACCTTATTATGTCTGATGTTCTGATGAGGAAGGGAGGCAAATTATATCTTGCACCCGGGAGGCAGATACCCTTGGTTCGGCCCTGCGTAATGTTATCCATAGTTCCCATATATCAAGATAAGATGGTACTTAATCGCCGATAATCAATCCCAAGTATATTGTGAAGCATAACATTTCAGAGCTAACATTTCGATATAGGTAATCTATTTACGTGTGTAATTTTTTAGTTTGGAGTACTTCTTGGGGAATCAACTTCAACCAACCCACTAAATAATATTCAAAGATGGATTAATTTGATGCTGAGAAACAAAGAAAACATGTTTTAATACTATTTATGTAAGAATTACATCTTGTTTTGTGCAACTGTCATTTTTGTTATTAATTATTGTAAATACATTTTCAGGATATAAAAGAACTTTACACCAGTAAAGTAAACGCCAAAGTCAGGTGCTTTACAGCCAGTATTTTTATCCGGCGGTCCCCCTGGGTTGATGGAATCAATGTGGAGGAGCTGCTCTTAGGATGCAGGCATGGACCCACAGTCAAGGAGTGATGGGCATACGTGGATTTTTAGGGACTGCTTGAAACAGCTGCTTCTTTTGGGTCTAGATACTGACAGGATTTGTCTTCCTCCTAAATATGTGTTTATTGTGTGTTACACAGATGGTTCGAAAAACAAAATTGGCTCAGGTGTGGGGATATTTTTCTCTGAACTACGGCTAGATATAAACCTAACGCTAGGCAGATATACCTCCATCTTCCAGATGGAAATCATTGCACTGTGCGGACATAGTTCAGAAAAAGGACATCTGGGGCTATTGAAAATTATAAGATCCAATTATAAATTGGAATCAAAATGCAGTGGAATAATTATAACGTAATTTTATTAATGTAAGTAAATGAAAAAGATGAACACTACTAACTATTTAAAAGTATAAAATAAAAGTACTACAAAGATGTTATTCCTATGATTATTCAAATGGAACTACTACACCAAAATTGTGCGTATCTACTATAACAAGTGAAATAATTATTCGATCAACTTTTGAAATGGCTTTCACGTGCCGTTCTTAGTTTCTTTATGGTTTCTTTGAAAACTCGACTTCTCAAATAATAATTATATTCACGCGCTGTGTAGCTATGTCATAAAAACCTAAACAATAACAAACTATGACAAATATTTTAACAATCTATTGAAAGTGTGCATTTCCAAAATTACATTTTCAATAGGGGCAAAACAATTCAAATACTAGCAGCAGAGCTGCTCTTATGACTCTTGGTCTTCATAAGATCATTTTGGCCACTGAATGTAATATCAACACATAATGTCCTACAGCTATCCCGGGACAACCTGCGTATTATTGCTGGATTTCTTATGGGACACTGCAAACTTAATGAATATCTACATATACATACAATGGGACTGGTTGACAGTCCAAGTAGTCTTGGATGTAAGGAAGCAGACGAAATGATGGAGCATGTGCTTTACAACCGCACAACGCTAGCGTCAAGAAGAGGATCCATGTTGGGAAACTTCTGGCTTGACATAGCCAGTATTAGTGACACACCGGCCTCCAAAATACTTGAGTTGGTCTTAAATTTGGGATGGCTTGAGAAATAGGAGGGAAGGTGGGCTGCTACAAAAAATCGGAGGTAGCATAATGGGCCCGATATGTGGCCTGAGTGCACGTGAACTTTGATTTGCCCTCCACGTTAGTTCCAAAATCCTCCCCTATGGGGAGGCTTATGTCCAGCAGTGGACGGAAAAAGACTGAGAAGAAGACTACTATCACGAAGTACAAAAGAGACCAACATAAGTTCATGTCAAGAATTTGCAAAGCAACCAAGATTATTCCGCTGATTGGCCGATTGTTAAATTAGTACATGGATCAAAATTGGTAATTTAATACGTTTACAGTTACAGTTAAAACTAATCATATTAATTTTATTTTAGTTAAATATTGATTTTCATTTTTTATAATAGTTCGAGAAGGAAAGTTTAATTTTTAATAAATGGGAAGAATTTAAATTGAAAACAAAACTTTATGTGTAATAAAACATTAAAGATCCACTTGACCAAAAAACATTACAGTATAAATTGGCAGAAAGTAACAATGAGGGTAAGTAAATTAAACGATAATTAAATGTGATTAAATAGCTTAGTAATATATTATAATTTGTTTTAGATACTAAAAATTTTATAATTTGCTAATTATTAAATGCAGTTTGGTGCCAACCACTAGGTATGCTGCAGAAACGGAAGCAGAGTCATCCAGAAAAACAAAACAAAAAAGGAAGTACACTAATTTAACAAGGAATTGCAAATTTTGCGGTACTCAAGCAGGGCTATTTAGAGAAAAAATTAACAATGCAACCAATCATTATACTGTTTTGGAGGAGGATCAATACCTGTACATTTTTGGTATTACATATAAATTTTCTTCTTTTATTAGTTGTTTAGGTAGTTATTTTAAAATTTATTTTTTGTTAAATTTCGAGGCATGTTATGCCATAATTATGACTTTTTTTCATAGTAGTTTTAGAAAATTGGCAGTACACATGAAAAATCTTCTGTCATAGTATCTGAGCTATTATAGTTATCATTGAAAACTTAATTTAAAGGACCTCTCACGTTGTAAAGGTGAATTCGGTATTGGTTAAATTCAAAATTGCAGTCCAAATCCCACTAATTAATTAATTAAAAATTTATTAACAGTACGTAAGAACTTAAAATAAGACATTTTTTTATGATAAACAAAGAAAAAATATCATCTGCAACATATGCCTGAAATGAGTGGAGGTCACAACGAGAACAAGTGCAAAATAATAATTCGAAGATGCTGGTTTTACTCTACTTAAAATAACAATTAAATATGTTTTAATTGAAGGATTTCCATCTGCAATGAAATAAGATTAACAGAGGAAGATCGAACTTGCTTACGGCTTAACGTATTAATTAAAACATAAAGTTGTCGATGTATGGTATGCCAATACCGATCAAAATGTGAATCGATTATCAATTAAAGTAAATGAAAACAAAATGTTAAAGTTAGAAAAATTCAAACTTTAACATGTCAACGACCATATTTGATAAGGAAAAGATGTAAGTGGATTTTTCAGTAGCACGACAAAACCTTGCGGTCCATGCAATGGCTAAACTATCTGCATGTATGTTTTTGGCTGGAGGGGCTGCTTTTGCAGTAGCCCTGCATTAAGCTTTGGATAGCGTAATGTGAGAGGAGTATCTATCTGTATGATAGATCATTTCGACCGAAAAATCCACTTACATCTTTTCCTTATTATTTTTATTATCAATTAAAGATCGAGTTAATATTTTGGCAGCCAGAAATTTATACGTGTCTGAAAATGGTAGGGATTGTGGTATTCACCTTGATAAACTAGATGATTTATCTGAGTTGTTACTTTGCGACCTGAATTTAAAATAATATTTTCCTTGACAAAATGCAGTTTAGAGACTTATGCAAAAAATATTGCAAACCTGTACGGAAAGTGCAGATTGTCATATTATCAATATTCCAAAATTTTCATGGTTAATATAAGATCGATAAATAGTGCTCTGGCGTTTGCGTGCATGGGAGCTAATATTCCGCCTCTTGGATACTGATCCTATTGTTTTTGTATTAACGGACAAATTTACCATTGTGCAGGAGCTTTGCGCTCGGCAGATGGAAACTAACGCAAGTTTGCTCAATTATATATATTGGACCCGAGTGAGGCTGCTGATTAAAGGACGAGAATTAAGGAAAACGATTGGTGCAATTCAAGTTTTTTTTCTTATGTTTAGGTTTCCTAACGAGACTTACGCCCGGTTTCTTCACTAAAGTTAACCACGCAGTCACTTTAACATTTAGAATATTTTATTTTTATAAAAGAACTCGTACTCGTGTATGTCCGGAACAGCATGTTACAGTGACCATGCGGTTAACTTTAGTGAAGAAACCGGGCATTAGAGACTTAAACCTTTCAGTTTACAATCAGAAAAGATCTCTTAATATCTTGATATTAGCCTCTGACCAAATGATGGTCACATTTGGCCGAAAATATACTTAAATTATCAAAATCATGGTTTAACAGTTTCCTATTTCTAAAATAGGGCTAACTAGGAGAACCCCTTAAATGTAACGTGAGAATTGGAACAAGCTTTGGTAGATTGAAAGAGCACTAAAATTTAGCAATAGGCTTATAATTGATTTTTATTTTTAAAATATTTTTTCACTATTTTTTGAGTTAAAATTACCACTTGTAGGTTTTTAGATTCCTCTTCTAGCTTCGGTTGAAACTAAAACTTATGCAGGTAGTTAAGTTAAAATTTTATTAAATTTTCGTTATCACTATACTTTGAAATCTAGTGTTTTTCCTAGCGTGGTAACAGATTATTTGATTAGATTAAATAAAAGACTTCAATTTATTAGAAAATCACTTTATTTTTGGAATATAATATTGGTAAAAAAATAATGGTATAATCGAGTGAAATCCATTTTGGGCATACCTGACAGTGCCCAACACGACACAGAAGTTAGTTTCGGCCAATCTTTGCCTGAAACCTTAACTGCCTCCGAAACCAGTATTTTTGCCCGAAACTGGCCGAAACCAAACCTTTGGTTGCTCACTACTAATAAGTAATAACACATAAAAAAGCAGGTGTTTGCTTAATTTTAATGTTCTTTCAACCTAACAAAGCTCGTCTCGATCCTGGAGTTACACTTGAGGGGTTCACCTCGTAAGTAAAATTGAACTAGCAAAACTTCTGCGTAAACCCAAAAAAAATATTGCTTTAGTTCTCATAGCTTCTTAGAAACAACTCTCCAAAAGAGACTAGTCAATAGACTATATAGTAAGTTAGCCGCTAAAGGTACCCGATTTGAATCCGGTAAGAGTGTAAACTTTCTTATGACCGTATCTATGCTTCGGAAGACATATAAACCACATGGTTGGAGTTCTGAAGAGAAATCTCTGGAATTCATGTAAATCCTTGTGTGAATTACGATACGATTGAGCAGCTGTTTGTTTCACTAAACTCTGTAATTTTATTGTTGCTGCGGTTTATATTCCTCCAAGATCTGAGGCCGATATTTATCGAAGGCATTGTGATACTGTGGAATGCGTTATGGAGCGTCATGCTGCAAGCGGTTTGGTGTAATGGCCAAGTTGTGAATCTGGAATTGTTGTGGAATGCCTTCCTTCAGGTTTGGCGACTTTGGTATGTGAGAGTTTTTCTTTTTCGAACTTGCGTCAAGCAAATAATGTTTGTGACTATCGTGAGTGATGTTTTTGGAATCTAGATAATTTAATTGTAGCTAGTTGTGATGATGTTCTGTTTGAGAGTAGTTATCACCATGTGGCGTGTCAGATAGAATTTTCCACTGAAATTGTAAATAATATTAAATAATGTGAACATCATACTCCTTATGATTTTAGGGGAGCCGACTTTGTTGCATTAAATGATTGTTTATCGTCTTTGAACTGGGACTGCGTTTTTGGTGAAATCGATGTCAATTCTGCTTGTATGAAATTTTATAGTTGCCTCTATGTAGCTGTTGATATGCATGAACTACTAAGTACTCTAGTTTTCCGGGATGGTACATGAGTAAATTGAAGAGGTTGATAATAGATAAAAAGATGGCACATACATTTTTAATAGCTTGCGTTCTACTTGCAAGAGCATTTATAGAAATTACTATAGTGATTATATTATGCTTCTACTGAGTAACGAATTGCAAGCAATCTTGCCTCGTTTTGGAGTAATAAGGTAAATCACGATTATCCAGAACAAGTGTTTTGGCATTTGTTGTGATGTTGATCAGTACAGAGTTTTTGAATGAATCTAGTCCCTTGCTGTCAAGTTGTCTTCTGGATCGGATGGTATACCGCTGGTTTTGCTTAAGCATTGTTTGTATACCTTGGCCGAGCCGTTACAATATCTGTTTAATTTATCATTGCGGAAGGGTAAAGGTTCCCGATATTTGGAAAAAATGTTATATTATCCCTTTCTTTAAATCTGGAAATAAGGAGGATATTGAAAGCTTTTTGATAAATTGGTGTCATCTCATTTGACAGCTACGTGTAAGAATATTGTTGTTCCCGAGCAGCACGGTTTTATATAAGGGCGATCTACCGCAACGAATTTTTTGCAGTATCAAGTTTATGTTATTGGAACTTTGGAGAGATATAAACAGGTGGATAATATGTATCTTGACTTTCAAAGGCATTTGACATGAGCACCTATTGATTTTTGTATCAGGACAGGAGAGTTTCTGGTATCTTCCTGGATATCGCCTTGCTTTTCAAAATATTTAAGAATATTTATTTGTCTGTTATGTTTAAAGATTTAAATGATTCTGCGATTCTGGACTTGAATGGAGAGAAATGTTTTATTATGACATTTTCCACGTCACGGTCTTGGCTGTGCTTACAGTATTGGGGGTGCTTCTTTGAAGAGGGTTGGTAGGATCCGGGAATTATTATAAATGAAAGTTTGAGTTATCGGCCTCATATTACTAAAATAGTGATGGAGGGATTTAAACGCTTGGGATTTATGATGAGACTGAGTAGAAATTTCTCGGCCGATACATTTCTTTTGTTTTATTGTGCATTGATTCGCTCCGGGTTGGAATATGCAAGTGTCGTGTGGTCACCATGTTATAGACATGATATATTTTCGTTACGTGTTCACTGTTCAGCATGGGTTTATGAAATGCTACACTTATATGTAGATTGACGTAGATGCTCAGATTTGCTTTTTCTTTATAAGTTGTTTAATAGGATAATTGATTTGAACCATCTTCTTGAAGAACTGAACTAATACTGGTATGGTACGATTACCAAAGTCAAAGCCAGACCTGGGTGCAAGTCACAACGAGATTTTTTTTCTTTTACCTTTTTATCCTTATCCTTCGCGATTGCGAATTGCAGATATAATTTTTTATTTTATTTTACATTCCTTTTCCTCCCTTTTCACTAAAGGACACTTGGTCCCCCTCACTCGCACCACCTGTTGCTTCGTCACTGAATAATAGATCATTAATTGTCAATTTCCATAAAACAAATTATGGTTTTAACCGTCCTATGTCGGTTCAAGTGATTTTTGCTGATGTGATTATTGTAAATTTGTGGAAATCACAGAAATTCCTGGAGAATCATTGTAATTTTGGAAAGGCCGCACTGATCATAATCTCCTAATGTTTTTGGAAAGGGCAAGGAAGGAAGCTTAAATTAATATCCAACGTTTTTATCAAACGCCTTTGAGGTTGGTGATTGGTTATTTTCTTTTAACCAATAGCTAAAGCTAATCGAAAAGGTATCCGTTATATACGGACAGAAAGAAAAGGACACACTTTGCATTTTATAATGACGATTCTTACGTTTTTTAAACTTTTAGAGAGAGGGGACAGTACCTCACCAAGCCAACAAGTTAATTTTCACAAGACATATTTAATATTTTTATAAAAACCCCAAACTCCCTTGTTTCGCACGCATGCTTTGTCATTTAAATCATGGATAAGAAAGAGTAACAAAAAATTATTTAAGTTTCTCACAAGCCGCCACTGAGATAATTGCTATTATTCATTATAGTTCTAGAGGTTAGAAACATATAATATAATAAGTTATAAACAAGTTTTCACTTGTTGCATTAACGTGTTATAATTAAAACATTGAGGTAAATTAAATGTTGTTAATGGACAATTGTAATTAAGTTATCAATTTAATGTTTATTGCTATAATTATTTTAATCTAAATCAGTTGTTGTACGACTATTTGTTAAATTAAATTAAATTTATTATTTCCCCGGTAAAATTTTTTTAACGCTACCGCTGGTTTAGATTAGTTTAATTCAAAAGTAGCGGTACCATTGTTCAAACGATAGACAGAATTTGTATCGCCAATATTACTAGCTTAAAAGTGAAGACAATTTTTAGTTTGTGACATTTATTATTTGGAATAATTAATAGTATCTATTTTTTTTTACAAATTGTGAGTTAATTCATTTTATAAAAATTAATATAATTGAAAATGCTGAATTGACTAGCACCACTTCCGGTTTATATAAAAGCGTCAGCAACATCTCGGTCGACTCATTTCGTTTACTGTAGACGTTGTGAATGTGTGGTTGTGTTCCTATGGGCCGGTTGTACCAACGAAGTTCAACGATGAACTTCAGTTCTACTCCTTAGTTCAAGAAAATGCCGTTGTACCAACGTCGTTCAAATTAGATCTATAGATCAAGCGGCGATCACGAAATACCACCAATTTCGACCGTTCAACGCAAGTTCAACTTGAACGAGGGTTACTTGACATGCGCATAAGTTAAAATAAGTAATTATGTCGGGTGTAGAGGACGCGTTAAATGAGTTTACAGACGACGAAGACTTTTTGGATTTATATGGATTAGTTGCTTTTCCTCGAAATGTTCAAACATTCAGGGAAAGAACTAACAATTTTATTAAATGGGATGACAACGAATTTCGACAAAGATTTCGCCTTTCGAAAGAAGTTGTCAGTTTCCTTATAGAAGAAATTTCTGATTCTATAAGATCTACAACTAATAAGTAGGTTTAACATGCATAATCTTAAGTAAATAATTTTAAAATGGTCCATTATTACTATTGTAGAAATCATGCTCTATCACCCGAGGACATGGTATTTGTAACCCTACGATTCCTTGCCACCGGATCGTTTTTACAATTAACTGGAGATGTGAGTGGTATTGATAAATCCACAGCAAGTAGGGTTGTAGCAAAAGTTCTAAGAGCTATTGCTTTGCTTTATCCGCGCTATATAAAAATGCCTACAAGTGATATTGAGATCCAAAAATGCAGGCAGGAATTCTTTAATATAGCCAAATTCCCTCGATGTATTGGAGCTTTAGATTGCACTCACGTAAAAATACAGGTTATTTATTATTATTAACTAAACACAGTTACAGTTTAATTACATTTTCTGTTGATATTTTAGTCGCCTGGTGGAGAAGAAGCAGAAAATTTTAGAAACAGAAAAGGCTTTTTCTCCTTTAACGTTCAAGCTGTCTGCAATGCAAAATTACAATTCACTGATGTTGTATGTCGTTGGCCTGGCTCAAGTCACGATTCTACAATATTCAATAATTCTAATCTAAGAGCCGGAATGGAGAACGGAAATTTTGGAGCAGACAGCTTACTCGTTGGGGACAGTGGGTATGCAATAAGGAAATATTTAATAACTCCATTGCGAAATCCAGCAACTCCTGCAGAGCAGTTATTTAACGAAGCTCAAATTAGGACTCGTAATCCTATCGAAAGGTGCTTTGGTGTGTGGAAAAGACGATTTCCTATTTTGGCCTATGGAATTAGGCTAAAAATGGAAAAAGTCGAAGCCATTGTAATAGCGGCAGCAGTATTGCATAACATTGCATGTCAAATGAACGACACTCTGCCTTTGCCACAAAATATGGATTTAGAAAATGTAATCAATATACAAAACATGCCGCTTGAAAATATTGACAATGGAGAAGGCAATGTTAATTTGCATAATGCTACAAGACATGCCTTAGTTGTAAATTATTTTCAAGGCTTGTTACCGTAGCAACAAAATAACATAAATTTATAAAAGTTAACTTCAATGGCATATTACTTTTTGAAAATATTTTTCCCACCGAGTTGCTATATTCCGAGAGTTTTCTGTAGTAAATAATATTTAAATTTTCTTTGTTGAAATAAAATATAAAATTTTAAATTATATTATACAAAATAATAATAATATACAAGTATATACAGTTTTTAATTTTTTCCTTTGAACAACAATTTTTCAATCTTCGGTTATCCCTAACCATAGGTTTACTTTCATAGATACAACTCTTGCAACAATTATTTCTATAGAAATAAACTCTTGATAAGCGGATATTGAACTGCATCAAAGGCACGTTCTTGCAAATCAAGTTTAATTGCCTGATTAAAGTTAATCAACAGAAGTTGAATGTAAAATACAATAAAAACCTTTGTTTCGATAGAATTAATCAACCTTTTAGCTGATCACCTCTATTGAAACAAAAGTTCTCACTATAGCTTTCATTCAATTTTTGTTGATTAACTTGAATGAGTTAATTAAACTTGATCATGAAATGCATCTCCTTAAAGCTAAGAACTGATCGAATCGTCACAAACACAATTACACAACATCTTCTTCTTTTTCAACAGCAAGATCTCCATTTCCAAGTTATGTTTTTCTTGCATATGTTGCAATTTCAGTTGATGTTCTTCCTCATGTTGTTGCGTTTGTCGATCAGTTAAATTAGCCTTCGACAGAGCCCAAGCTCCCAATTGACTTTGAAGAAAATTGTTTCTTTTCAACCGATTCACTCCTTCTAAAAGATAAAACGTGTAAAGTCAATCCTTGTAGTAGATAATATTAAATAACATACTTTTCAAAGGTGTCGACAGTGGAGTTCTCAATTTTGCAGGCGTACATTTGCTCCAATCCACAACCGATACTAGATTTTTATCTACCGGAACAACTTTTTTCACTAAAATAAAAAAAATTAAGCCAAGAATTATGAAAATTTTAATAACAAACAATCAATGGTCGACAATTTAATAAATCTCGGCTGTTGTGGTGATGTATTTTCCTTATCTACAAATACAATTAATGAAGTCAATTTAAATTTCAAAAATTTTTAACTATAATCTTTACCATTATTAGATTGTTCCACATTAATGGACTCGATTTCATCCATGAAACGTTCCTCGAGAGTTACTGAAATCGTAGACATATAAATTATAATATTTTGAATTAGTTAAATACATACGTAATTCATTCGTGTTCAATCTAAGTCCTTCTTGTGTTGAATCTACAAAATATAACAAGGTAGTTAAATAAATTTAATCAATGTGCATATTATTTGTTAACTAACCATTTACACGGTCAGCCCCATACTGTGAAGGAAACCCTGTGACCTGAGTGGTGATAATTTCCTTGATTTTCAAATCAGTTTCATCGATTTGAAATTGTGTTGAAGGACCACCACCGGTTCCCTTCAAAAACGTCTTTTCGTCTGAAAATTTCTTCTTACTCCTTTTTTTAAGGTTTTCGTATTTGTTCTTTAGGGCTGCCACATCCCGAGGAACATCTCCAACACTGCTGTTAAATTCTCCAGCAAGAATTTCCCAGGCTCTTTTTTTCTCATTAATTGTATATGAGTCAGATTTTCTGCACTCAATTATCCCCTTATATTTATGCACAAGAGTAATCAAGGCATGTTCTTCTTTTGCAGAAAAATTCATACACCTTTTGAATTTCTTTTCCATATCGTTTACCTAACAAAAGATAAAAGACCACCACCAATTATTTACATGTATCCACCACCAATCACTACTTAAAATTCCCATAAGCAAAATAATTATAATATTCATCAGCAAATTTAATTTTTATAGATTATTGTATGTGACTTGAAACAAAAAATTTCCCAATAATAACCAATAACCATCAAGCAATACTACAAAAACGCTTTTATTTTATACATAATATCAATATAATAAATAGGTAGGTACTTACAACAAAATTATTAAACAAAACAAACACAATAAACAAATTGACGCGGGAACAATAATGACGCTCACAATCAGTAAAAGTGAATCCAAGCTGTAAACATTAAACATTTAGGTCGAAAGTACTAAATTGGAACTACTCAGGGATACCAATACGTGCGAATCGAGGTTCAACTAACCGAAGGTAGAACGAGCGTAGTACAACGCAACACAAGTTGATCTTAGATCACCGGTGAACTTCTGGTTAGCAGAACTGCCGTTCACTGAAATTTGGTACAACTGGCCCTATGGGTCACACAACCCACCTAAAATTGTGAAATAACTGATAAAAAAGTAAAAAAAAAAATTATAAAAGTAATATTAAAAAACCAAAAAAATTGTAAAATTGTTGAAAATCGTAACGTCAGAATAAACAATCGACTAGTTTGTTATGTTAATGTTTTGTTTTACGATTTCATTTACAGATCGCGAGTGTGTGTTTTATTATTTTGAAGGACAATAATAAACGTTAAGCAAGATGAATCCTGGTGCTCCGAATTATCCGATGGCATCCTTGTATGTCGGCGATTTACATTCCGATATAACGGAAGCCCTACTGTTTGAAAAGTTTTCTGGTGCTGGACCCGTACTTTCAATACGTGTATGCAGAGACATGATTACTCGTCGTTCTTTAGGTTATGCCTATGTAAACTTTCAACAACCAGCTGATGGTAAGTTAAGTTGAAATAATTTTGTTCTATTTCTAAAGTCTTTCGTGTTCCTTCAGCCGAACGTGCTTTGGATACAATGAATTTTGATCTCATCAAGGGTAGACCAATTCGTATAATGTGGTCCCAACGTGATCCTTCGCTGCGTAAGTCAGGTGTTGGCAACGTCTTCATAAAAAATCTCGATAAGAGTATCGATAACAAAGCTATGTACGATACTTTTTCTGCGTTTGGAAATATTCTTAGTTGTAAGGTTGCTCAAGACGAAAATGGTATTAGCAAAGGCTATGGGTTTGTTCATTTTGAGACTGAAGAGGCTGCCAATAAATCAATTGAAAAAGTAAATGGTATGTTACTAAACGGAAAAAAAGTTTATGTGGGTCGTTTCATTCCTCGTAAGGAACGTGAAAAGGAATTGGGTGAAAAAGCGAAACTATTTACAAACGTATATGTCAAGAACTTCGGAGAGGAAATGACTGAAGAACAGTTACAGAACATGTTCGAAAAGTATGGACGGATTACCAGTTTGAAGATCATGAGTAAAGAAGATGGTAAATCACGTGGCTTTGGGTTTGTAGCCTTTGAAGACCCCGACTGTGCTGAAGCAGCTGTCGAAGATTTAAATGGTGAGTTTATCATTCTTTTTACCTATTAGTATTTTAATATTTACTTCATTGATGTCTCAAGTTTTGCTGTGTTGAAAGCTCTCTTGAAGTCACTTTAAATACAATATTTTTTTTCATGGGAATGAATTTTATTTTATTTCAAAAATTGTGAATATGTGCATCGTTGATCTTGTTTTCATTTATTGTCGGGACTCGTATCTTGGTTAACGAAAGGAGTTATCATTAGACTTATGTGTCGTTTCAAGCATCACGAAATTGACCTGGAAAAAATGGAAAATAATCTGACATTCTTTTTCATCCTAGGAATAATTTCATATCCAGAAAAATTTTATTCATTTCCCGTGAGTCACCAATATATGACTAACTATTTGTTTCTTGAAAAAATTGATATCAGGTGCCTTCAAGAATGATTAATTGAATTTGCAAATTATTTATTACAGTTTAAATTACTAGTCTGGCATTAAGTTTCTTTTGAATAATTTAACTTAAAGATAATTTTAAGATTACCAGAGGTTTATCAGTGGAATTTAAAATCGACACTAACATTTGATATCGTTATTAGATTTCTATTAAACAATGATTTACTATCTCTCCCTCTAATGTTTCTGTTTTGCTTTAAACCTTTTTAAGAAAGAATTCTTTTTGGTATTTCAGTGGACAGGGCCGTAGTTTAGCAATAGGTTACAAAATGCAGTCCCCGTTTAACAGTCGTGGTGCATGCATATTACTGGTCTTTAAAATATCACGATAGTCATGATAGTACAATAGCAATTTTATATACAGAATAATACAATATACCTTTTTACCAATAGAGTACGGAAAAAGTAACCATGTCTATTTGGTTCCCTCTTTCGTCTACCAGACCTACCTAACTGAAAGGTACATTTTTGGTTTTGCCATTGCTACCACTTAACAAAGTTTTTCTTCGTTGTGCTATAGGAATATAAATTTTTAACAGATACTCTCGATAATGGTATTTGAGCAATATACAAATTTAATATTTTTAATTAACCTGTATAAGTTGTTAATTTACAATTCTCGGATAAACATTGAATCGAATATTTTTATCATAATTAAAAATGTAAGAGTAAGTGGATTTTTGTTCGTAATGATCTATTATCGAAGATAGATACTTCTCTAACAGTAGGTTAACCAAAGAGCAACTCGGGGCTACTGCAGAAACAGCACCCACAGCCAAAAACATACAGGCAGATTGTTCCGTGGTTCCGAAAGTTTCAATTGCATACTAATACGTGGAGGGAGTTCATACATTGTCACGAGCGGGTTAATTCATGATATTAATTTAATATGCATGGTTCACCTATATTTGAACCTTCAAGGTTCTTTTATCTTAAATTATTACTTCTTTTTTTTTTAAATGATACATATTACGGAGAAGTTTTTACAGAAAAGGAAAGGAAAACTTCTCCATGAAATTGTAACATTTTTAAATAAAGAGGTAGTAATTTAAGATGACATTCCACTCGAGAATCTTCGACGATGAGGGGATTGCATTTAGATGCATATATCTAACGAGCGATTTTATAGGTTGTTCCTTTTTAAAACAAAACATTACATTTTTTCATGCTCTCGATGCGGTCTTTCTGTCAGCCTGTTGGCTGTCTTAACTAATAACTTATTGCTTTATTATTTAAAATCACTTTAAATTTTCGTAAGATATGGAGCTAAATTATTGTCATCTATTGTAAGTCAATTTATAGACCTAACTCAATAATCTATAATTTTTTAAACCCTTTTTTTATATTAAGAATGCTTATTGAAAAATTGGGATCAATTTGCACATTGCACTAATAAATCTTCATCTAAATCTATTGTTTCTTCTAAGAGTAAACAAGATACAGCATAAACATCAACAACTAAATTGTCTTATCTTGTAATTTGTACTCGCACGTAGACAAAACAACTGCATACCTTGGCAAATGTGAAACTACAGTAGTCGATGGACTCTTATAAAAATTTCAAATTTCTTTAAAAGCTTATGAATCCGAACAAATAAGAATTCTTTCCAAAACTATATTTAGACATCTTAGACAAATTTTTAATAGCAAAAACAAATTTCGTTTTTATATAACTTCCATCTTATTTCATCGAGGACCAATACCATTCTGCTTCACGGAATGATAATAATCCTGTCCATAATGCCTTGGAAAATTTTAAAAAATCAAAAGAAAAATTAGTTGAATATTTTGCCTAGAGTATTGTCGAGTTCAACCAACTTCAACTTGACCGATTCTTAACTTATGCTTGTTAATTCTAACAATCAGTGATTTCTAAAAACGACATAGTTATTTACTGTGTAGTTTATTTTGGATATTACTCCAGCTATACCAATGTGTAGGCACTAGAGCCAGCATCAAAACTGCAGACAAAGTAAACATTCACGTGACTGTGGTAAACCTGTGTTGACTTGAAATTAATCTTAATTATTTAAAATTATCCCCATTTTTATATAATACAAACAATAGGTTTTAAAGACGCAAATTCTAATCTGTCGTCAATTTAACCCTCTAGGGTCACACTGGGTGAATTTCACCCAGAAAAAACTTTGAGCCCCTCGGAGAGTACTTAAATGTACGAGCCTGGCTTCGGGACGCCCCCTAGCGTTCGTTGGGAACCTCTACTTGACATTTTCGGAGTCGGCGGGGTTCGACGCCCGTTAGTCTTTACGTAGCATCTGATGCAATCAGAAGTTCTAAAATCGTTGGGTGAAATTCACCCAGTGTGACTATAGTGCACTTAAAAATATTTTTAACCCACCAGGACCAATTCTCGAACTCAGACACTGATTTTTCGGCGGTGGGTGAAATTCACCCAGTGTGACCTTCATGCGATTCCAGGGAAGTGTGACCCTAGAGGGTTAAATAACTACCAACTATTTTACATTCCACTAATTTTTGAATACTTTAATTGACATAAAATTAATTAAATGAGAACAAGGCTTTAAGGGTAAGCTTTTGCAGTGTCAATTTTGAAGGACTGTATTTCGTAAACTTGGGAGACACTAGAGTAATTTTTGTAGTTATGATTTAATTTTGTTTATACTTTTTTGGACATAAGATTTATAGGAAACGACTAACCCATTACTGTTAATTTACTGATCTTCACTTATAAATTTGGTCATCTTTCGGTCCGAGACTGAGGTAGACAAATTAACGTTTATCTTTTCAATGGTAAACTTAAGGATCTTGAGCAGGTCGTGTCATAATCATAATTCAAATTAATTTTCCATTGTTGAAGCGACACACCTAAATGTCATCATATTTCTTCAAATTATTTCTTTTATTCATAATTTGTGGTATAAAACCACTCTTTCTATAAAATTTTCTTAAAACATTAAACTTTCTTAACTTTTGTTATTTATTAATATTGAACATTTTCAAACTCCCGTTATATGATTTGAAATATGTGGATTGAAATTATGAAGCCAAGTGCTTTCGACTATTTATTTTTACAAGTTCCTTGCTTACAATAAAGAATAACTTCATTATTAAAATGATATTTCAAAACTGCTATAATTAACTTCTACAAACTAGTAATTTATGTATTTTTTAGTAACATAATGAAAATACATATAATTGAAATGTTACGTTTGATTCATATTGCAAACTGTAAATTATGTAATTTGTTCAATTAACTTAGTATGCAAACTATTAAAACTCAAATTATATTTTTAAAAGTTTAGTATGACTTGATAAATTTTAATTTTTAAATTTAATTGCAGGAAAGGAAATCATTGAAGCCAAACCTATGTACGTTGGTCGTGCGCAAAAGAAAGCTGAACGGCAGCAGGAATTAAAGCGACGTTTTGAGCAACTAAAAATGGAGCGGATGAATCGTTACCAAGGCGTGAATTTGTACGTTAAGAATCTCGATGACACTATTGATGATGAACGTTTACGCAAAGAGTTTACACCTTTTGGCACTATTACATCAGCCAAAGTGATGTTAGAAGATAGTCGCAGTAAAGGTTTCGGATTTGTGTGTTTCTCATCTCCCGAAGAAGCCACAAAAGCTGTTACTGAAATGAACGGTAGGATCGTAGGGACAAAACCGTTGTATGTTGCCTTAGCTCAACGAAAGGAAGATCGTAAAGCTCACTTAGCATCGCAATATATGCAAAGAATGGCAAATATGCGTATTCATCACCCCATGAATCAGTTTATACAACCAGGTGGAACCGCTGGTGGTTACTTTGTGCCTACCATACCACAGCCTCAAAGGTTTTATGCAGCTTCGCAAATGGCTGCAATTCGCACAACTCCACGGTGGCCAGCACAACCACCAGTTAGACCAGGAGGGCAAGCTGGTGCAAATGCGTACGCTGCAGGTATGCAAAATTCATATCGAGCTGCGCCACGCCCCAACAATCAACCAGGTGCTATGAGAGGCAGCATCAATGTACCACGACCAATCACAGGCCAGCAACCACCTAACATTCAAGGACGTCCTTTAGCTACTCAAAACATTGCTGCTGGAGGAAGTCGGCCATCTAGTTATAAGTATACTTCGACCATGCGCAATCCTCCTCAAGGTGTAAACGCACCTCCCATACAGCAGGCTGTTCATATACAAGGGCAGGAACCACTAACTGCAACAATGCTAGCTGCAGCTCCACCACAGGAGCAAAAGCAAATGTTGGGAGAACGTTTATTCCCGTTGATTCAACGTATGCATCCAGATTTAGCTGGTAAAATTACCGGTATGTTGTTAGAAATCGATAACTCTGAACTACTTCATATGCTAGAACATCACGAATCGTTAAAAGCAAAAGTCGAAGAAGCTGTTGCTGTCCTGCAAGCACATCAGGCTAAACAGGCAGCTACTACGCAAATTAAGAAAGATTAATATGTTTTGACAGGTACACTAGAAAACCAAAAAAATTGTAAAATAGTAACTGAAGTTTGCCATCTACTTGTGACTCAACTTAATAAAAAATAATCTGTAGATGGTAAACATAAAAAAAAATAAGAATCTAAATTTGATTTGATACATTACAATTTTTTATATTATTTGGTGTACAAATTATTATGATTTTGTTTGACTATTGTCAAATTTTTCCATAACCAATACTGGTTATTGTGACAATTAAAAGATTTTGTAATCTTAATTCCATAATTTATAAGTTTTGTTTTTGTTGTATTTAATTTTGTGACAGAATCTATTTAGTTCTGTATTAAAATTTTAATAATGTTGTATGTTTTATGTTTTTTATATCAAAACCTTGCATTACTATGTTTATACTTCATGTGCATATTGATATTGCTACTTTGGTATTTTGTATACAAGTTATTTAAAAAAAATTGTATTGTTTAAATTTCATAAACTGTTCTACTAATAATGTTTTTTATTAGCAGAAAAAATAACACTGTTTATTGAAGTCATTTTCATATGTAGAAAATTGTACTCTATCCAAACCTGTAACGAAATTTTGAGAAAATTTATCGAATTTGTTCCGAACTTGAAGAGCTTAAGTATATTAAGAGTATAATATAATTTATGTAAGCAAAAACGGGTAATTTGGTTAGGTATGTTGTAGATTAGTTGGAGACTTGTTCTCGGGGTTTTCAAAGATAAGATGTGGCATGTATGCTTGTCAAAAAAATTACGACATGAAACACTCGAATGATTCGATAGAAGCAATTCAGCAAGGATCAACTAATTGGGAAGACCATCATCTCTAGCAGACTGTTTAGCGAGGCGTAACTAAGTCTATCAGAATTTGAAGGATACTTTGAATTTAATTCAAGTCAGTAGACAGTAGTTTGAGTAAGGGGGGGTTATAGCTACTTCTCAGACATTGGGAGTCGAAATGGGGTGGGGCGGAGAAAAGCAATAATTCAGGGTTCAAATTAAAAACCACCCAGAAGACGGTTGCTTGAGTTCCAGCTTATAACCAGTCTCTTCTATGATGCTGATATTTCAAGCTGCCGATGATGCCTTAAATGACAATTTGGTCAATGTTGTAGATTAATAGCTAGGCCTTGTAATAGCTTCTGGCTTTATCATCTTCTTGTTGTCCCGTTGGAGATTTCTTCGATGACGATCTTGAGAGAGCCTATTGTCCATTGTAATCTGTCGGAGCACGGTTCATTTGATTGGTGGTTTGCAGCTTTGGAAATTTTGTGCACCCTTGGTAGGTGGCAGGGCGAGCGCCTCCTGGAATCGTACAATTGGGCGTCAGGTGTGGTCCTTCCTACTTCACGTATTTCGGAGCCACTTAACATTTTCGTTGGACGTAACTGAGGGCAATGGTATTGCACCAAACGAAACTTTCGACGATGGGCTTCTATTTGGATATTGATATTCAATGTCGTCGAGATGGTATAAATCTTATAGATATGAAATTGATAAGATGAAAAATCTTATTTATTCGGCTGGTTGGCATTGTGACTAATAGCAACGGCAGGGGTTTCTTGTCTCGTCCACGATGTATCCGGACGACCGACGGTGAAATTCCTTAGTCCTTGGTTTGAAAGATCTTCCTTTTCGTGGCTTATATTCGTATTTTGATGGTTACTCCTTATGATCACTCGAATAGGTTTTCTGTTTTAATTATATACGTGAGGTAGCCTCTCTTCGCTGTTTCAAGTTTTGCGTAGAAGTACTTAGTCATGGCCCTGTAGTCATCGAAAGATGTTGGTATGATGGTGAGTCCTTCAGTTACGTGTGTGATTTTCCTGTACTGAATCTTCAGTTGACGTATTCTAGCATAATTTTGGGCCAGAGCGCGACCTCGAGGATGTTTGAAGGAACTCTTTCTGGCTTGACTTGGTTTGCTGTTTGATTGGCGGTTCTCTTTGTATTCGGTTTGTTGATTGACTTGAATCGGGCGACCTTTCTTTTGAATCAGATTCATAAGTGGAAATTTATGGGTAAGTTTTCCTTGCCCCTGACATTGGCAAATTTCGGAACCCAGCATTCGAATTTTGTCAATTTTGAGTTGGGTTGCGCCCCAAGTAAGTTTTTAAAATCAAATATTTCTTGAATTAATCAATATTGGAGTTCGCCCATAGTTGATACGCTTTATTTAAATATTATCTATCTTTTTCAGGTAAAGGTTAACATACTATAAGACATTTTATGATATTTTTTAAGAAAATATAGATTTTAAATGAAACTTTGTAACATCGTATATGTTGTAATTTTGTAATTCAATATTTTAATTTTTTTACAGTACTTCCTTTTCTATTCCCCACGTCCGTAGTTACGCCACTGTCTACTGTCACTTCTATTTCCTCTGCTTAAATTTGATAGCATTTTGAATTGATGTGAATTGAAATTGTGAGTTAGTTTTGTTTGCATGATCTGATATATTGAGAGCTTTATAAAATAGATCAAATTTAATTGCTATTGAGAAGTAACTTTATCGGAATATTTTTTTTAATAATAAAAAAAAAATTTGTGCTGATTTGACAGATCATTGAAATTTATTTTTTCATTTGTTTTGACGGTATTAACCCTTTTGAAAAACAGTATAATATTGGAATATCTGAAAATCGCTTATAATAATATTGTGTTGTATATTTTTATTTAACAGCACCATCTGGGTGGCAAATTTGCAAATGTTCCCAGAGCGAACTTCAGACCGTTCCTACATTTTGTGTATGTTATGCAGTTGTGTCAGTGGTGGTGTGGAAGTGTTGGTGTGCCAAAATGGCAGAAAACAGTCAGGATAATTCACTTCAACTGAAAAACACAGGTAAATATTTATTGAAATTTTATTTGAGTGTACAGTTGTGCTTATACGGTAATTATTCCATGTCATTTTGAGGTTGTAATTTGTTGTAATGTTATATAACTAAAAATGTTAAACCATCTGTAGGTTGCGAACTTGTAGGTAATAAAATGTGACTCTTAACCGCTCATTCATATATGATAATTCGAACGATTTATAAACTAAATTGATATCTCGAAGGTACACCACGAAAATAACAGTTTGTTCTAATTTTTGGTTAATTGCAATTACAAATTTTCGAAGGTTAGAGACATTTTATTATGTTTGTATTAGCATAATTTATCAGTTTTTATGGCCGATTGTTACAACAATATTGTAATAGAACTCGGAAAATAATAAATTATATTTGTATATGATACTGTGAAGAGGTAATTGAAAAAATTATTTATAATTTGCCGGTCCCTCAAATTACGATTTATTCTCGTCCAATTTTTTGTATCAAATATTTGAATTTATATTTGTGTCTTGCATTCTAATAGGAATGCACTTTTATTTTTGTTGAGTAAAGCACGTCCGTTGTATTTTTGGATTCACCCTTAAATACTTGAAATAGGTATACAACATATTCACAAAAGTCACAACTTCATTTTACAACAAATAATAATTACACCAACGTTAATTTCCTATTTTTGTTTAAAATTTTCGCTTCTAAATTTGCGTTTTAAGCTTGCAAGGTTCAGGTTATATTTAAAAATGTCATCAATGTTTGTATTAACAATTGAACCTTTTAAATTATGCAGTTGCTTTTTACTTACTCAAATTAGGTTATCTTGGAATTAGGCACATCTTTTTCAAATTAGTAGTTATTCTATTTTTGTCAGTTCTCCCATGTGGGCTAATACTAATTTGATGTAATGTTTTATTTCAAATAATCACCTCAAATTTACCAAATATTCAACATTTTATTAGTGAATCAAGCTTACAGTGACGTGCAAAATTTTCCTTAATTATCTCATTGGAAGTCGTGCTAAGTTCGACGAACAGATATTTTTGTAGATAATTTCGACTTTTTTTAGATTTGTTCAAGATAATGCAAACAATAGATTTTTGTTGAATTAATTATCATCGGAAAATTTCAGTGACGATTCGAGGTGAAAAGTTCGATATCATTTTTATGATGATAATATGATGAAATGTTATGATTATTTGAAATGGCGTTTTAATTTTAAATTCATTATGATCTAACGTCTAAGTAAGACTGCGATGGCTTTATAAGTGCAGTCTTGATAATGGGAATTAATCAAACCCACACCAATATTTCTGCACCTTGGAATAAAACAAATGTCAACAGTGCCGAATCGAGCTTTTTCGGGGCCACTTCTGGATTCAGCACCGCCCGCGCGGTGCTTTGATGCTCATTGAAATATCATTAGGTATAATATCAGTTCACATTTTTGAAAACAATAAATTAGGTGCATTGACTTCTAAGCCAAGATCCTTAGCCTTGCTTCCCCTAGGCAAGCAATGGCAAATAACTGATATTCTGCCATCAAAAGTTATTAGATGGAAATTGTTATGGGTATTTGAAAAAGGCGTAACCTTGCAAAATTTCGGTTTTCTATGACTTCCGGTTTAGCTTGTATAATAAACAACCAAAGAAACAAAAACTGTTTTATATGATCATTAACAGAATTACTATGGAACCTTTGGCCGCCTTGACCTTGTAGTTACCCGAAGTGATTTTTTTTCGCAAGTTCTCGCGTCCTTCAATAATTGTAATTCGGTAATAACTAATCAAGATGTTGAGAGCCGGGGCTTGGATTACCCCCCAGACCAAACGATGTCCTGGAGGATATTCCACACCCATAAGAACCCCCAAATTTCCATCTGCGTTCTGTGCCGATAATCTGACCTTGCACGTTCATTTCCACTTTTGGCGTACCGCAAGGCTTCCATATAGGCTCACAACTAGTACAATTTTTAAACAGGGTGTTCTATTAAACTCAAAAGTATACTTTAAACTCCGCATTTCTTAGCTGCAATGACTTAAAATTAAAACGAGCTTCTAGTTAGTCTTAACATTCAATCTCTGGAATACCTACTGTATATGTGTAATCTTAATCTTACACCAGCTGACTTACAACAATATAAACTAGAAGAAAATAAACTATTTAGTTGCTCAAGAAAATACTTTAAAAGAAAACATTATTTATACTGATAGGTGTTAAACAAATATATCGTAGATAAGTTCGATTAACATATTATGTGCACGAATTAGAACAGTACATTTCCTTTAGTAGAACAGTAGTTACCTTTTAATCCAACATAGCAGCTTGATTTATTTCTTGTTTAACAAATTCCAATATGAAACATTCTTTATGAGTAAATGAGATTGAGTCGTATTAGGAATGTAGAATTTCCAAACAAATGATTTCATCATTTTTTGCTTCACTTGATTATTTACTTCCCTTCTTCGAGTGCCTAGTCAAAGCCAAGATGACTGGCTGGAATCTGGCGTTCCCATAGCCCTTAGATCACTAATGGGCTTTATTGCACAATAAATTAGGATTTGAATCGTCCCAATTGATGGAAAGTCTATAGAATATCTTCACCTGCATTTTCAAAAAATTCCCACCAAGACATTTTACCTTTCCTTGGGATAATTTCTGTAACATTGGCATAGGCAAAAGTTCAGATCCAGGTTCAAAGGCCCAGGGGCATCCTGGGTGAAGGTCTCAGTGGATTGTAGTAGTTGAAGTTTACGAAAGATTTTTGCGATGGACAAGCGTCAAATATTATTTCCAGATCAGGTGTCTTCAGAATCAATATGATCTGTAAACTGCGGAAGATAGCTTTTTTCCTGTTTGTGTAGTACATGGTATTTTCTGCAATATGCTTTGTATCACTGTTCTATCACAGCTTGATGGCGTAGGGCCAGTTGTATAAAGCACAGGTAAAAGTTAACCCAGATGAGTGACCAACGCCAGAGTTAACCCTGGGAATTCCGTGGGTTAACTCTGACCCGAGACAGATCTTCTGTTATATGGGATATTTTACTATTAATTGTGTAGACAAACTCGAACAAGATTTTATTCTATGTATATTATTTCTTCATTAGTTAGTCATTCGTTGTGTTCAATTGAATTATACACTTTAAGAATTAACAATTCGTCTGTCCTCTATCATTAGCATCACAATATGAACAATTTTAAAATTATAGTTGACAATACCGATTTTCTTGTTCTTCCCACAATACAACTAAATTTCGAAGTTACTTCTAAATTACATGAATTAAATTAGTACGTTAGGTGTTACGATTTTATTATTTAATTAGCATTTTATGGTAATTATGTTCAAGTTAATTAATTTTTATAAACAAGTTTTGTGTGTTTAGTTAAAAAAAGTGTAGATCATGATATATTACCGAGTATCATGATATAGGTAATGTAAAACATGTCAATAAAATTTCACTGCATACCTCGACGTTAGAAATCATAAATCAACATTTTTATGAATATGATTGTTGTTGGAATTCAATATATGGGTTATTGATAAATAAATATGGCTATTTATCAATTCCAATCATCGCTTGATTTCTAAATTTACTTTGTATCGTTCGATACTATTACACAATGATTTATAGTTGAGTAATATTTATTGTCACAAGGAATACAAATTTTGATGCCCGAAAAACGCCTTTCTCTACTAACTTGGAGAGGCTAAAATGTATTCATCACATCTCTTTTTCCCATATTCAACATCTCCCCGGATTTCTGGGGAAATCTCACCAGATTTTGGGACATTATTTTGGTTAAAATTTCAATTTTGACACCCAGAAGTGTTTGGCTTTGATATAACAGGTGATATACTGGACCATAAACTAACAAAGTAGAAATAGGTCAAATTCAGGAGAAAAAAGCTGTGAACCCATTCGAAATATATTAATAGATCATTAATTACTGTACAGCTATCGCAGGATAGCATAGTCCGTGAGATTGAGATGCACCATAAACTTTATACTTTCTCTAACGAGAAGAACCCTTCAAGTGTAACTCTAGGATCGGGACAAGCTTTGGTAGGTTGAAAGAGCGCTATAATTAAGCCAACACCTGTTTTTTAAGTGCTATGAGCAACCGTTTCCGAGAAAATAGCAGAGATTAGCTGCATTGTATTTTAAGAGCTTGAATTGTACTACTTTAGTAGTATTCACATACATATTAATTATTAGTTGTATTACATTGTAAGACCTTGCAAGAACCATTCAAATCAAAGCATAAGGAAGAATGAGAGACATAATGCAGCTTCTTGAATTTGATTGGTCTTACTAATTTCTATGGCAATGTTTGATAGTTTTTTTAGCTATTTTCTTGTGGCCTCTAAAAATATTCTTACATTTTCTTCACAATTCTTATCTCTTCTAGCTAGCACATAACATACTTTAATTGTTAAAGTAGCTGAAGTATTCAGTTTTATTTTATACATACTTAGCAAATATTTTATCTTCCTGTTACATTTACTAGTTATTTCTATATTATCTTAAAAATAATTCCAGCAATTGTAGTAAAACGAGAAAACAATTACAAATGCGTTATAGCATAACTTGATAAATTATTCCTGATAAGCGTAAATGCATTTTTATTATTTTATTAGTACCTAATGTATTATAGTCTGTTCCATATGAAACAAGTACATTTTCAGCGTTTTACTGCAGTCACTGACGTGGCTAGGATTAGCAATTAAAAAATGCGTGTGCAGTACCAAACGATGCTATAAAGTACAAATTACATCCTGACTGTTTGTTTTTCTATATTTCAAAAGAAAATTTTAGCCAACCTGACTCGGTTATTATTCAAATATTTTGGAAAAAAAATAGCTCAGGATGTACTTTGGGCTTCGCAGATTACTTTCTCATCATAAGTGTTTTTTTTGTTGAATGGCAGTGACTTCAGTTTTATTCTGCACGCGTCAACAAACAAGCGGGATTATCGCCAGCTTAAGGGGTTCTCCTCGTAAGATTTTGTGTATTACAAGAATATACCTATCAGTCAATTTTTTATATAAATAATTTAATTTTATTTATATAGCGGTAGTAACGTATTGATACTTAAAAATATTTACTTATTTTTATATTTTCTTATAAATTATTATTATTATCTACCGGCTTATTATATTAAACGTTATCTCGTTATCGTATTTTTAACAACGGTTATTTTTATTGGAATTATTGCCGCTAGATTAGTCCCACAGTTAAGCCACAGACTTTGGATAAAGTCTGTTTAGTTTAAAATTAAACTTAAGTTCTTGTAATTTGACCAAAAGATTTTCTAATAATTTAATTTTTGATATTTAAGTTCACATCAAATTAATAGGTATATTAAAAAAATGGAAAATCAATTTCCGGTAACGAAAACTAATTAAAGTTTCCAGATATACCTAGATTACAAAATGATATAAAATTTTCGAAATTGTCAATCGAAGTGGGTAAATATTTACAATTGAGTTACTCATTATATTCACACCTTTCTTCAAAACTGTAAATTTTAAGTAAAAGCTTTCCGATGTATAATACAATAAAAACATATTGATAATAATATTATTACTATGATAGCAATATTTATTATTGATTTTAATTGTCAGACAGGAGTGGAAGCTTTGTTTGGGCTTAGAACCATCCCACCACAATTAATTTACATTAATGTAATATGGAATTAATAGCATGTTGGTGCAAAACCATTAAAATAAATCAAGATAATAATTGACTTTCGTGATATTAAAACATATCAAGAAATTTTTTTTCACAAGAAGACACCAGTGCTATAAATTTTGACGAGAGTACCTGTAGTTTCTCTTGTAGAGATCGATACAGAAAAATAAATCAGCAGCATACAGATGTTGCAGAAGGAGTAAGCCAAAAACTTCAGTAATATAGCAGACCAAAAATTATTTTCTGCACAAACTACATTTGTAATATATATATCGGTCATATCAACAGAAATAAAATTAGAAATAATATTTCTACATAATTTTTCATAACAACGTTCAAAAACGAATCAATCAAAGTCACATATACAATGTAGCACCAGAACTTGAATTTCTATTAGATTGCATAGAAGAGAAATATTCCTATTGTAACCATGTTTGCTAGTTTATTTTATATTTAGCTTAGTGAATGCCGAAAAAATGAAATGGATTATACAATTTATTTTTCGCAACTTGATTTCATGTACTTTCTCCAGTATTTTTTAAATTGATTATGAGCAATCGGGATAAATCTGTAATTCTTTCAATATTGAGTATAAAAATACTATCTAAGGCTTTCTACCGTGCTTTCATCTTCTTCGGTTAAGAGTAGTTAACCCAGTTTTTTTGAATTATTTTGCAAATGTCAGATTTGGTTCCATAAACTTTTTTCGGCGCCAAGTACTGAGTATGATGGGGATTTCCAGTTTAACATTCGTTTCGAAGAATTAAATGTTACAGAAGAGATTTTGCCATTTAGATCTCACGGCTGCCTACACCGGGTTAAGGAATTGTATGTGTGCGGTGGGTTGCAGCATCAGTTTTAATTTTGCTGCATCTGAATCGAATTTGGTACTTTTGTATAGATAATACAGGATGATTTTTTAAAATTCCATCCAGCTAGCGGTTTTCGACTTGTTTGACAATTTTAAATATAGTTTTCATTTGGGGGCTCTACGTACAGTCCAATAGAAATTTAAAAATGATCTTGTAGAGGAAAACTTATACAAAATGTTAGACTGCTCCACTTATATATTGTACGTATAATGTATGTTCACTCACAGTGCTATGATCAGCTAAGTACCGTTAATTCTGGCGCAATGTTCATTTTCGCCTAGCTCGAACGCCTTTTCCATTTCCGTATAGCCATCTATTTCCAATATTTCAAAGCACAATACATTTATTTATTTGAAAGATAAAACTAAATATAGCACATCATCACGGCAAATAAATTTGGCAGTATTACGATCTATATACGTGTCACGTTTTCGGCACAGCTAATGAAGTGAATATTTACATATAACACCGAACTTTGAATCAGGGTATTATGGGGTAATAGGAACCTATTAACGGGGAATTAATGTTGAAGTTACTTAAATCCATTTAACGGGGGCCCAATAGATGAAAGATTAAAACTTATATTGGTTAAAATTACGTATTATTTGGACTATAAGATGATGGCGGAACAGGCATTTGCGAAGTGTTTGTTTTAGGTGTTGTTTTACCATAGAAAAGGTGAAAACCGAAAAAATTCTGGCTTAAAATTGTAATAGCTTTTTTTTAAATTAAGTCATAGTGAAATTACTTGTCATCTGAAGTTTAAAAAAACTTGCAACTTTCACTTGGAAGTTATTCAATGAGGTTTGCTAATTTCGGAAAAATGTCCATTATGTACAGGTTAAATTTTTTAACAATATTATTTGTCTTCATACTAATTAATGTTTTAACACCGAATTTATCTACCGTTAAGCTACATTTTACCGATTAATTACAATCGTTACACATTAGGAATCATGCATGGCTTTTAATTAATTAACATAAAACTATCTCGTTAATTATGGTTAGTTTTTATTATCTAACTAAATTTAGGGCAAAATTTTATACTGTGTCCTCTCAGAAACCTTCATAAGTGCAGGCCACTGGAGTGTTCGACAAATTTTGCGAGTTAATGACTCGGGAAAAACTAAAAATAGACTCAATATACGAAAATAGCAGTTTCTTAATAATTCCAAAATTTGAAATTCCACTAACTAAATTTTTGCAATTTGCACATTTCATATTAGAATAATTGATCAGGGATGAACCGGCTAAATAGCAGGTTACAGCATTGACACCGCAATAAGTTATTAATTTTTAATTCTATAAATTAATTATATTTCAAGGTGATTTTTGAAAATTTAATTTAAAATAACGCCCTTATTTTTACAACACATTATATTGATGATTGTATTATGGTCCACTCAGGTCATGTCGCGAAATAATTGCCCAATAGTTTGTGTACGAATACAGCCGTTCTGGTCGTGTGAATTATATAAAAACAAATCCGATTTATCGATTATCGGCTGTAAGGCCGCTTGACCTTCCTACTTATTAGTTTATCAAATCTATGCCAATTAGCAGTTATTTAATCATTTGCAATTAGAAACGCACATCTGATTTTTATTATTTCTATTGAAAATAGTAATTTTTATATACGTAAGCATGAATATTTATTTATAATAAATAAATAAGAACAAAATTTCGTATATTTGACCTTGTAAGAATACTGTAATAAGTTTTTGGTAATAAACTTACGAATTTAATTAAATTAAATTAACCTGAATAAAATGGATTTTTGATTTAATATGAAAGAATCACATCACGAAAGCGAAAAATTGGATAATCCGTATCAAAATTATTATTATCAGACATAAAATTTCTTTTCTTCTTCAAACTTTTTCTCATCATTAAAGGTTGTACAACAGATTACAGCTCGAATAATTTGGAATGACGTGAACCGCAGATATTGCTCGGAACAATGAAAATGATAAAAAATCTGTGACACTAGGTGCAATCGCTTAAACTGCACTGGGAGACAAAGCTGAGATTAAACTTCGAGAGGATTCAGCGCTTTCCCTTTCCTAATGCTGTTAGTTACGAAAACCACCTCCTGAACACAGTTAATCCAGGCTTAATTTATTCTTGAGCCAATCAAATCCCTGAGTTAACCCCGATCCCAAAACGATCTTACCAAGAGACATTGGCAAATAGTAACCGAATTTTAGGAGTAGACTGTAGTGCCTATATAGAGGGGACAGGTATTAACAAAACCCAAAAAGGGAGTGATTCTCTAATAAACCAATCAAGTTGCACATAAATTGATTTTCACACTGTTCACGCACATTATTAGGGCCATTATTATTTTTCCGTTTAATGTTGGTTTTGAGGGACCAATCTTACATATATCTTGTATGTCAAGTTCTGGTATATTTACCGACTTTGTGGTTAATGGGGTAGCAGCAGCACACGGTCACTCATCCAAGTGCTATTTGTTAAAATTGGCAATTTAAGAATATGACAGTAAAAATAATAAAATGATCTGGACGTATTGAAACGCAGACAGGATTCCGCTTTAAATCCTGTAAGTGAAACGAGAGGAAAACGGTAAACAGTTTCCTTTTATCATAACTTTGTAAATGGACTTTTTATAACTTATTTTAATTTATAATTGTAGTCCTATTTGTCGATAACACAAAATTGTTATTTAATGCTTTTCTAAAAATCAATATAATCCATTTTAACTTCTTAAATATTTAAAAAGCATTTTGTTCTTCTTTATTTAAACGTGCCTGAAAACGCTTCTGAGAGGAATTTTATTTAGCAAATTTTTACCGTTATAAAATTGCAAATTAAAAAAATAAATTGAATTGAAATTCTGGAAATGAACGCCTAGGAGTCTCCAGAATTAAATTGGGATTTTAACCATATCTATTGATTAAAAAGTTTACATTTTAGACGTCTACGCTCTGCCGGCCGTAAGCTTTCGGACAATGTTAAAGAGTTAAAACAAATTTCTTTAATTGTGTTTTGAAGCATTCGAAACTGATATAGAAACTTTTTAAGTACTGGGGTCAAGCATTTAAAGAGGCAGACAAGGTTTCGCCTTTAAAATCAAGTTAAAACGGATTAAGCTTTTACAAACGCAGACAGAGTTCAGTATTACGTTTAATGAAAGCAAACCAAGCTTATGGTCTGGAAAAACAGCAGGTACTTATATTTGGCTAACGTTTCGGTCGCTGGTGCCGTTGTCCATACCGCAGACACGATGTGTTTTAATTAGTAAGATTTTGAATAAAATGAATCCGGTTTAAACCAGACAATATGTTCTCGGGCGTACATGACGAGTACCAAGACTAGGATTTATACGTTTTTCCTCGAGTTATCAGGATGGCCAATAAAGTCTTCTTATTTTTTCTAAATACAATAATTGAAAACCAGTTATAAGTGAAAGATAATGAAGATAAATTAATTAAGTTGATTACAAGAAGCCTCAGGTTAATCTGAAATTGATTTGTTTTCCTCGGTAATAAATCAAAAATGAAAACCTTTGGGATTGTTGTATTACAAGTAATTTGGTTTTGTTGCGTCAAGTTTTTCTCTGGTGCTGTCTGAGCTACCCACCCGGTCACTTATTGTTTCTTGTATCTGGCTAATTTAACCCTAAGGCCAAGCAGCCACTGCAAATTTTGGTACAGACGGTGACTGTCTGCTGGTTCCAAGAACGCGAGGTCGACTGACATTCAATAATAATAAAAACAGGCTCTTTTTAAATAATAAAGCTAAGTACTTTTTCTAATTTTTGTAAATTTTATATAAGATTGGAGAACCAGAACGGAACGAAAATATTTGCAACTAGAACGGTAGTTTATAATTGGTTTGGTTCCACAAAGCATACAGAACTTAACTTGTATAAGGTGTAATAAAATTAATTAGTATAAAATTGCTCTCTTAGATTTTTGTTGGCAATTATTATTTTAGAATACATTATGTTATTTTTGATTTTATTTTTTTTTGCCGTGTAATTTTGGATAACCATTGTGATATCGTGTTAACGTAGGTGGGATATTAGAATGTGATTTAATTTTATAATTTAAATTATTCTTTTTTCTGTTGAACTATGGTAGAGGTTATTACATACATATAAGATTTGCTTTGTTCTAAACTTTGAAGTGGATCCAATTTAAATATCAACTTTTTATACTTGAAATATTTTAATTACCATGACCGAATATTTATATTGTTGAAGCTACGATTTTGTAATTTGTTTCCCGATAGGCTTTTTTGTGCCCCATTATGCAAGTGTTATCTTTTTAAAATACAGCTTTAAACGTTTTCAAATCTTTGTGTTTCATTAATTTTCGAGTTTTTTCTTCAAGGACGACGGGTTAATCAAAGCTTAACCACTCGTGGCGATTTTTTGTACGTTAGGGCACATATTACTATTTTTTTGTTAATGTGCATAAATTGTTATATAATAATTTTTTATGCTGTTTGATTGTAGTGTATTGTAGGCATCAGCTAATTTTTGGTTTAGAATGTAATGACATACCACGAGTTCCACTGCTACCGAGAGTATGAGTGGTGCCAGTGGTGGGTCGTTAGTAAGTTCGTGGTGCCCGTGGTGCTTAGATCGGAATCTCCTCAGTGGTTATAAACATTCGATGACTGCAATAAATATATGATATTATTTCATAAATCCAGTGTGTCGTTACGATTACCATTTAAACATACATATTTGTGTTTAATAAACCGAATATTTTGTGACCCCATTTTGCTGATTAAGTTAATAACATTTTTTATTAAATTAACGTGATTTTTATGTTGATAATATTGATAGGCCAATGTGAAAATAATAGATTGGAAAATCACCCATTGGTTTCCGATAATTGTTCGTGGTGTTGGTACAATTTGAAAGAAAGAGCGGTAATGTTGTTATAATGTTGACTGTTTTGCATCCTCAAGAGTTAACTCCTATGGAAGGTCTGGATCACTTATTTTTACTTCCTCAAAGGGTTTTGACCATGGACACCCTAACCTTGCAAAAAGATTTAGCTGGACTCGATTTCAATGCTCGTCTTTTACATGAGGCTCCAATGGGAAATGTTTGGCTTTGTAAGTCTAAAATTAACACACAATTTAAATTGTTTAACTGACACATTTGCCCTGTCATTTAATATATTTTAAATTGTTGAAATTAATGTTCATGTCGCACGTATGTAAAAGTATGACCAGTGGTTTTAAAACTAGCAACGAACACTTAGGAATGCACTACCCAATTAGCAACCAACAGTAATTAAATTATGGTCTATTTAGAATCATTCATTTTATACTTCGATAATTTTGTAATTGTTTATGACAATTCTTAATGACTTATCATTTTTTTTTGTTGAATGCCAAACATTTTTATTCAACTTGCGATACCGATTTTTACGTTTGGGATCCAGAACCGTAATTAATTTGTATTGTTTTCAAACTCAAAATTGAAATAGTACATTTAATTGTAGCAAGAAGTGAAAACTGTTAATAATAGGAGCTTATTTTAGTTTTATTACACAATGGTTATTAGTACATTGAATGTGTAAGGTTAATCGCTTTTTAAAAGTAGCTTTTCAATGATTTTAGTTTTTGACAAGCTAATTTTGCTACATTAGAAAGTTCATTCTTTTGTAATTTTTTCATTCATTTCTGAATGCACGAGAAAACTGAAATTTTCTTCAACTCTTTACCTATGTAACTGCTACATCTACGAATTTTCCATTTTCTCAAAGATCTACCGCCGCCCTCCCCATTTGCATGTTCTCTAATTTGGCGAGCGTTAATTCACAAGTCAATGGAATATTTTGTGATCCAAATTAATGTGAACAAGCAATTAAAAACCAATTAATGCTACAGAGAGTGTTAAAAAACTGGATCAAATTAATAACCTACGGTAATAACAGTTTTTTTATAAATTATATTGTGCAGTTTTGAATTTGGATAAATAGCGTCATTGTCGGAGAATGTTAAGTACCTACATACGTAATTCGTATCTGGAATGTAACACTATTGTTGGTCTTTTCAGTGTTATTTTTGAAATTTGTTTATTGCATTGCATGATTATGTATCCGCATCCCAAAAATTTTGGGCCCCCCGGGTATAAATTTTTTTATGTGAATTGTAATTGCTATTGGTGTTACGAATAACCTCAATTACAAATTGTTATAATTTTGTATTTGCCTTCTTTGGTTTTATCTGTCCTACAATCAGTAGCTTAGTTAGATTAAATTTACAAAAAAGTTGTCATAAATTACTTTCATGTTGAGTTTCATTATCAAACTTTCTGTATTGACTCTGTCGTTAAGCCCTGGATACAATGTTAATGTTGTTTCAAAAATACACCAAATTTATTGTTATTTTTCATGTTCAAAATAGAAATAATGATAAATCACTTCATGTACACTGGAATTTAGTTCCAATTTTAACTAGTTAATTAAGTGAAGAAAACTTGGTTACATTAACTTGATATTTTGTAATTGAATAATGTACATTAATCTTAATTTTAGTAAATAATGTCGGAGTCTTGAAGAATTTAATTATTTTTTCTTTTATTTAATGAAGTAGTAAATTTGATTGTTCTGGTAACCGATTTTTCATCTTAAACTCGTCGATTTACTGTGGAAATTTAACTGTCCGCTTGCACTTTTCGCACAGTCAGCACTTGAAAAATTGAATTTCATTTTTTCCATCTCTAGATTAAGGAAATCCTAGCACTAGTAAGAGTGCCCAAGAAACACTATAAATTAATTAGGCGCCCCGACAGGCAGACAGACAATCATCTCACCAAGAAACGTCTTAAAAGCAGGATGTAGTGACCCATTTTCTTGAATTGAATTCAAACCTACATCTTTCTAACAGCAGTTGTTTCTGTTGGATAGTTCGTTTGGATTATATCAAATCTGAATTGACTGCCTTCGTATCAAAAGGTGAAATTTTACAGGATTGATAGTCATGATCACTTTATTCGTGGATAAGTATAGCTTTGCTTATTTAAAATACAGTGCCGAGAGCTTGGTTCAAAAACCCAAATTCACTGATGTTGATGTAGGCGCCAGTAAAAACACATACAAAAATGGAAAAGTGCTTTATTGTTTTAACAAAAATAGTAAAAAGCCGGGATCTGTACACTTTATTTCAACATGTTTGAAAAACAAGAAAACTTAATATACTAGAAAAATAAAAAGAAATACATTTTAAAAACTGAAATTATCGTGAAGAGTCGATCAAAATTGCAATTGGTAACTCTGGAAAGGAATTGCACAATGAATAAAAATCGCGGTGAGTTAAAGACAATTCAATTAGAAAATGCTAAATATACTCGCTAAGATTCATCGATTCGGCAATTACTCTGCTTTCTTTGTTTCTAAATTTCCTACAAAGAAGTTGACTTTTCACGTCGGAACTCCTCATATTCCTTATCGTTTTTTGTAACGGTTTACTGTAATTTATACAAACATTACCGATTATTGTATTATAATCAGTAATACATATATGCGGAAATTCAGAGCTATTGTGCATCTGGAAGTGATTGAAAAATTAATTATAGGATACTGGAACAAACATTCAAGGCAAATTTAATAAAAGCTATTAAAAATAAACTCATGGTTGACTGAAAATTGCGTACTATTAGGAAACAAGAAGTTGATTGTTTTCTTGCCGTATAAAATATCTATAATGTATCTTCCAAAGTGCTTTGCAATTTAATGCTAAAATCTGCAATATGTAGGCCTTTGATTATAGTTTTGTATGTCTTTATTTAGAAAAACTTCAAAGTGTTCTTCGTAATTTAAACCATTTTATTGTGACGCGTGTGACTAGATTAACGAGATTTAGAACTTCGCCTCCCTCCCCGGGTGCAAAAAGCAAACGTTAAAATTATTAGAGAATCATTAAACCTGCGTTGACACCGGTAGCTGATTCTAGGAATAAAATATGACTACACATTTTCCAGTTTTATTTAAATTCTCATTGTGAAGGTTTAACAATGATAATGTTAAATAACAATATTCGCCGATGCTGTAAATGATTCGCTTCGGTGTGTGGAAGGCTAAACAATTGTCTAATCTGAATTACAACTGGTAAAGGTGTAGTCGGGGGAGTTATTAAGTTACAAGCGGTCCTCCCGACTATGGGTATATTTTTTCTGGAATTTATGAATTTTCTAAAATATTTTAATTTTAAAATAATACTTTTTAGTGCAGTGGTTTATACTCTTCAATACTGACTTATTATGTACGAAATGAATCCGTGACTAACTTATTCAAATTTTACGATTATTAAACAAATTATAGTCAAAATATTCAGAATTGAGGTTAAATTTTCAAAATTAAAGAATTAATTTTCTATTCGAATGAGGGGTTAATAAATTTCGTTAGAAAGTAGTGTTTTTGGACTACGAGATTTTATATTTATTAATTTTGTAAAAGGCTTAACTGAAGTTGAAGACGAACTTGGAGTGCGGTGTTTGCATGTCTATAAACCTTATAAGTATTTACTTACCTTATTTGTGTCATATATAAGGTTTAAGCTCCATTATAGACACTCGATAGACATATCAAACACTTGGGAAATGTAAAAGTGAATTGCGATATTATTTATATTACATGGATTTATGTTATTTGAAATGCCTAAAAATTTCTACTGGAGTTGTAAGGTTGCCTTCACACGAAGCTTTTTTAGCAGCGCTACAAGCAAGTATTGGTGGCGCTGTTTGACTACTTCCCTTATATAAGGTGGTAAATATAAAAGTGAATTGAAATAGATTTATGTTAAATTTGAAATGTCTAAACATTTCTATTAGCAATGTAAGGCTGCTTTCACACGAGGTTTCTTTAGCAGCGCCACAAGCAATTATTTGTGGCGCTGTTCGAGTGGTATACAGTCGCTCTTTAAATATAGTTACAACTAGTTTGTGCTTGTGGCGCTGAAGAATACATGGACAATCAAAATTGAACTGACCTTTATTTGGAACCACCATGTAAGAATTATGTATGTTTTAATGAAATGATGTACGATGATACACCTTCAGCGCTGATTCAAACGTAAACAGTCATGATTAAGTAAAATTACGGACATTAAATCATCAGGTTTAATTGTTCTGTTTAATCTTAATAATAAATGATAATACAACGATGCCGCAACTATGTTTTGTTGACTAATGTATTAACATGTGCTCCGCAATAATTTTTAAGGCAAATTAAGGTTTAATGTTGTTTTTAGTACTATATATTTATGTTGAGTCCACATAGGTTTTCCATAACATTTTTGAGAAAAACAAAATTACACATTTAAATTACCTAGTTTAATAACACAGTGGTGTCGGGCTATAACAAACTAAAATGACCTTATATGTGACAAAGGTAAATATTTACCGGGTATAATGAACTTTGGTTATAGCGAACTGAATCAGCCGGTTCCGAAATAGTATTGAGAATATTAAATACTTAATATAATGTAATTTTGGCTGTAATTCTACAAGACACCTTATGGAAGTTATGAGTTTCTATTATTTTACATTTCTGCCAGTATGGATCTGCTGAGAGTTTTACTAGTAAAATCGCGAACAAGGTCGAAACATCTGTAATCTATTGATTTTATCATTTTCTTACTAGTTTGTTAGTAGATACTAATTGTGGATACGGCCCTGACCTTTTATTGGTTGGTGATATTACTTTGTGGATATACCGATCGCATTTACAACAATATTATATTTTTATAAATAATAATAATAAATATATAGGAAAAACTTACTTTACAAAATTCAAATACGTATACAACTAACAAAAAGCTGAAATAGCATTTTATTAATTTTTTTGTTATAAAATTGTAAGTTCTGTTTATGTAACGCCAGTTAATCAGCAATATTGAAACTGATTGGTATTTATTGGAAAATTTAATTGTATACCTTGAATCGTTTTTTCCAAATTGTACTTTTTTAAAATTGAGTGTAATTCAATTTCCAACATGAATAACCTCGACATTTGAGTTGCAAACAATTCATTCAGTCATTCACCATTATTTACTATTTAGTTGTACCGAACATTGCACCCTCATAATTAGATATCAGTTAGATTCGCAGGATAAGCTAATGTGATTTTTTTTAATGTAGAAAAAATTTCCGCTGAATGATTGTTTGCTATTTGTAATTTTTTGGGTTATTTCTCGACTGTTGCTATGTTAATTGTTTTAAATGAACTATCGATTTTATATGTAATTTAATGCTACCCATAAATTCAACCTATAGTATTAAGTTCTAATCCTGCTCCTTTTGAGAGGCATTAGTTTATATTAATAAGTTTACTTTAGACTGTCTGTACACATTGTTTCAAAATTTTAAAAATTCGTGACAATATTTAAGATCGTTGACAAAAATTAAAGGTATGTTAAGTTTCACTTTAATATGTTACATCCTATTCGCAATACTAAATTAACCTGCTGCAATGAAAGTTAACCAACAGGAACTTGAAGCTAATTTGTAGTCATTCATGACAAAATTTTAACAATTATTTTCTAAAATTATTAAGGAGTGTTGCGAAAAAGTAATTTAAAAGATATTACTAGAAAATTTTATTTAAATTAAAATTTCTTTCAAACTGTTTTTAAAAATTTTATTCAAAACACTCCCTAAAAGTGTATCACACATAACAGTAAGGTGTTTTTATAATTTATTTAGCTTGGTATCTAACTGCGCAAGTAGATAATTGCTAATTGCTCTGCTTCTAGTTGCATGTAAAGGATTTTGGCATTGCGTGTAATTTTTGTTTAAAGTTGGCCCATAAGTCATTTAAAATTATTCAATTTCTTTTTCGTCTTTATAATATATCAAAATTTAATTAACTATTTGTTAAAAATTGCCACTTTAAAAGGTTTTTGATTAACAAATTTTCTGCTTGGGTGGCTAGGTAAAGGGAATAGCAAAATTTTTTCAGTTTGAATGTGCAAAAATTTACTTATGCGGAACAAGAGAAAACATTAAAATAACTTCGTTTCATTTAAAAAATAATAAGAAAGTTTATGTGTTAAATGAGTGTTTATTATTTTATAAAATTAATTTAATAAATTCATGCATTTGATTAATATTTTTAAACGTGTCGTGTGCTAATAGTGTATCTCAACCATAAACGCTAATGTAATGAGACTTCATTTTATGGATCACAATTCTTGCATTTAGAAAACACCAATTTCATGATTGCGAAACTTTTTCTATAGGTTCATCAGCAGCGTAGTTTTCATTTAAGTTAATTGTTATGCAACTGGAGAAATTTTGTCATTCAATGCAACGGTGATTATAATAAATGATTTTAAAGTTCAAATTGACGAAACTAATCGCTTCCAGATCTTCTAATCATTGAACAAATTTATACTTGCAACATGACCCATCGGGTTTCCTGATTCGTAAAAATACATTTTTGGCAGTATTATTTTTAAATGATGGTGCTTCAATTATGTTAAGAAAGCATTATGTGAAACATGCAGAAAACCGAATTTAATGGAAGAAGATTGAGAAAGTCTGCAAATGTTAAAACGAAAAGTTATTGGGATGCACTAGCTTATTCTTTGTTTTAAAAAACTTTTGGACCGGTTATCACCTGACATCAATTAGCCTCTACTTCCTTGCTACCACTACTCCAAGGAGTAGTGCAAAAAAATCAAAATTGTCTTTGACTTGCTAATAGAACATTAGCATTTTTACAGAACGTCGTGCTGGGAAGTTCTGGGTCAACGCAACTATTTTTAGCCGAAAATGTCGTTTTGGTGTCGGGTACGATATTTCGTCAATTATAAAACAGTTTAATACTGCTTATATTTTGCACCTGCAAAATAATAAATCGGTAATGTAGTAATGCAAAATTAAATTTTTATGCTCTCGTTGCCTGTACTACATTAGAACCAGTCCTGTTTTATTTGGCATTCAAAATCGCCAAGTTAAAAGTCACGTTTTCTGCGTTGATTGCTTTTGGTTTATTTTTTCAGTCGTAATATACATAATTACAGTACGGTAAATAAAACTTTGTCCAGGTGCTAAACTTGTAAACAGTGCATTTTGTTATCGCCAAAATATTTTTATTCGATGATTAAAAAGCACCAAGTCAACTTAAATTAAATTTTTTATAAGGTTTCAGCAATGTCAATTGATAGGACCAAAATACACTAGATATTGTCTTGAAATCTTCAAGATCAAGACCGCAGATCTTGATCTTGATATTTGTTGCAGATTAATATAAAATTACGTTAATCAACCTGTTTTTTCACACTTCAGACCTTTTTTTATTTTGAAATTTTCAAAAATAATTAAGACTGCGAAATAATAAGGATGAAAAAGCAAGATTGCTTTTCAGAGAACCGTTGTTTTAATTTTTCACTGAAATAATTTGTCACATCACAATTAAATTTTTCTGCACGTCACTTGCTAAAAATAAATTGAAAACAAATTGTTATGCGGTGTTATCAGTAGCAGAGTTGGGTAAGTACATACAAAAAATACTTAAGTACAAAGTACAAGTACTTCCACAAAAATTTACTTAAGTACAAGTACAAAGTACTTGCTATTTAAAATGTATTTAAATACAAATTTGGTCAAATACATTTAAGAAGTACTTGTAAGTACTTTTTATAAGTACTTTTACAAATACTTCTTAAATTAATTTCAAATTTAGTTATTTTGTACTTGTTTTCAATAAATTTATAGTTGAGAACACCCTTTCAACATTTGCACTTGAATGCGGGAGAATTAATAAATTAAAAACAAAATTACATAAATTTGAAAACATCGGTGTCGTATCTGCATATTTTTTAACAAATTTCTTCACAAATCACAAGTTAATAAAAGTTTGATCTGAACTCGGAACCGGTCACTGCTGGTCGATCAGAAGCAAACTTTTGTATAAAAGAAAATTTCAAAATTACATCCCAAATTTGAGAAATGGTTAAAATTAATAGAAATTATAACAAAAGGTCTCGACTCAAGGTGTTATTTAATTTTTTCCAGTAATATTCGTTTTTCCCAAAAAAAACATTTAATTAAAGAATTAGTAAAGCCCCATTCAGTATTCTCTTGTTGTATTACTTAGGTAGAAACTGGCAAGAGCCAATCAGATTGAAGTATTTTCTTTAAGAAAGATAAAAATTTTGATCTGATTGGCTCTTGCCTGTTTCTACTTCAGCAAGGCAAGACAAGAATTGTTATCTGAATGGGGGTTAAGAAATAAGTCTATTTATTTAAAAGGGTGGATTTATTACTTTATTACTGGTTTACTTTAGCAAGCTATTTTTATTATGTTTATATCCGGGAGCCCATAGATAAGCAATACCAATAAATTTCAAAATTGCAATAACTCATTTTGAGATACGATGAATGTATGCTTTCTGCATAATATTTACAGTTACAAAAATATGCAGTATCATACATTTTATTGTAAGCAGTATGATAATAATTATTGTCCAACCCAACAGACGTCAAAGCGGCATGTCATAACAATAGAAACATCATAAAAATATTTTTAACAGGTTGTAAATTATTATCCGAACGTCTTGTCCCACGGTTTTTAACAAATTTGTTATTATTGTGTATTTTAGAAATTTTACAAATTGTTTTTGTAGGTAGATATATTTCACTATTTGCGAAAATATTTATATATTTGTACTAATTTGTACTTGGTCTTGAAATGTAATTTGTACTTTCAACAAAATTGTACTTTAAGTACAAATTACAAATACTTCGTTTTCGAGGACGTCCAAGTACAAATACAAATACAACTACACAAATGTACTTAAGTACAAAGTACAAATACTAGAAAAAAAGTATTTGATTCTAATTTCAAGTACATTTCTTCAAGTACATACCCAACTCTGATCAGTAGGATATAATTGAAAATCAGGGGCGGTCTGGCGATAGAAACGAATAGGTTGATTTATTCGAAACCGACCAAGGCTTTCATGAAATCAACTTAAGAAAAAAGATTTAATTGGTACTGGCAGTTTAAGTTGTCGAAATTATGTGCAATTTTTGATGAGTTCCAAACCCTATATTAAATATTGTGCATAATCGGTAGAAGGTTATCAAAAACATTGCGTCATTATATTATTTCAAATTTTACCAGCAGTTTATCTCGATTTTAATTCGTTTGATGTAATATTCAAACATTTTGTTCTGGGATCTTCAAGATTTGTGCTTTGTTTTAAAAACGAGCTATTTTTGAAAATTAGGTTAATTAATTAATTTTAAAAATGATGAATCACTTTAATTAAGTGTTTTTAATATTAAATTTCACTCGAAAATTTGTTAATTTGGACCAGCTGTTTATAATTTGCTGTGGAGGTACAATTGGCACTAAATTTAATACAATTGTTTCCGGATTGTGTTTGTATAATCAATATGAATCAATTCTCACGTTTTATCTGCTTTTAACGTTTTATTGTTTTACTGTAACTATTAATTAATTTAATATCATACTACCAATTCTATACAAATGAAAAGATGATACTTTTCTGCACTGGCTCCAAATTTTAAATCTTCAAACAGTCTAGAATTTTGAATTCAAATGAAATCTTGTTAATCCAACATGCGCATTGGATCTAATATCCTTCATTTTAAGAGGTTTTTTTTTGAAAATTACCAAATTACCAATTGAATATTAAATTAAGATATCCGTTAGAGTTGAACACATGCATAGCGTAGCTTCCATAATAAGATGTTTTTAATGAAACCGTAAAATGAAGAATTCAGACATTAACAATATATTCGTAATAAAAATCTAAATATTGAGCTTGTTTTTCGATCCTAATTTTATTGGTAGTCGATCTATAATGATTCGATATGACAAGTGGTGTCGCTGCCGGAGCCTCTGAATTGAATTGACCAAGGTTTATAAATGGGGTTATATCGAAATGAAATGGCAATATAATGAAAGAAAGACTTATTGTTGCTCGGATCAGTGTATAATGCTTTATATATTTTAAATTAATATTTCCTTGTTTGTTTATATTTAATATTGACACTTTCGGGTCAGCAGGATCCTACACCGAAGGTATGGCAAGGACAATAACCCGCTATCATAAAGCGATCTATGCATTATTATTATTTAAGTAAATTAAAATATTTTGACTTTTTTGTTTCTATGTAATATTAATCTGGTTTGCTAGTTTGTACTAAAAATAAGTATAATTTTACGTAATCGCTGGGTAATTTATCCAGTTTAAAGGTTAAACTGTGTAATATTCCCTTTTAAAAAGGTATTATTAGTTAGGATTCTGGTTAATATGTTTCTAGATGAAAAGTACTGTAAAGTGAAACTGACTATTACTGCAATTGCTTAGATAAATTAAATTTCTAAACTTAAGTAAATTGTTATATTGTAGACGATTAATTGTAAATTTAATATAAAGCAAGTAAATAGTAAAATATCTTCAATTAATTAAGATATGAGAAATCGTAGAAGAAAATTATTAATAATCTGTTAAGATTTGAATTATGGAAAGCGAGTTCTATGTTCCAGTACATTGAATTTTGTTAGAACGTCAATTTGTGTAATTAAAAAGGTATGCCTCTCATTATATCGTAAAGAAATTAATATAATAATCCACTTTTCTTCCGCGTTAGGGACATAAAAGACTTACTCACGATTTTTTTGATCCGCAAGAATTTGACCACGTTTTTGTGTTTCACTTTCGTTTTCACATCAGTTTCTTTATCTTTTTTACAATTAATTAAGTCAGAAAATAGGTATATCTAAACTGATGGGCTACATATTCTAAAATTGTTCAAGCACTTAAAATCATGGAAGTTATTTTATTTTTTATTGGATTCAACACACATTTTATGTTAATGATATGTTTTCTGATTCTTATCTTTAAATTAATAGAAACCGTCGATTTTTAAACATAACTTTTAATGCTCTTTAATTCTGGCGGAATAATTCAACAGTTTGTTTGTTATAATGTTTAATTACTGTATTAATCATATGATTAATTTATGATTTATTTATAAGTATAGAAAGCTCCATTTTTTTGCAGTTTTATTAATTTGTTCCAAGTTATCGGACAACTTTTATATAACAACTAATAGCTAGTGGAAGTGAACTTGACTACGGAATATTTATTTATATCAGTGAACGGTTCCTACGGAATTATTAGTTTTTATCACTAATGCACTCGAGATAAAAAGTTACAATTTCATTGGGAAATCATTCCGACGTAACCCTTCGAATCAAAAGTGATAATTTTTAATTATTGGAAATCAAATGTGCTTTTGTTGTGCTGATAGTTAATCAATGCCAGCCCATGAAGTACATCAGTTTAATTAGATTTTTACGATATTAAATTAATTTCTAAATGGTAGTGTATGAAATTTATAATTATTATGTGTTAAGAATAACTAATTATTGAAATACCTGATCGGTAAAATTTAATTACGAGTGTTTCATTCAGGGCCATTACTTAGATTTACATGCGCAGAATCATACCACTGCATAACTTTCCTAATAAAATAATAATAAGTAGTTTGGAATTTAGTCGTTTGATCGGCGGCATGTGAAATTTTGCGTCATTTTTTTTTAAAGCTAGTGCGATTAAAATTTTCGTAATGGGAGCGGAATCTTACTCGAATTTTGGAATATCGAGCAGTTCACTTCAGCATCTTAGAAATGTTCTCATTTATTCATTACCATACGAAAACGTCGGAAAACATGATCGACAGCTATCGGGATTTTTAAAGAAAGGTAATTTTTTGAACGTTGTATCGATAGATATCGAATTTCAACATTCACGAACCTGGTTAAAATACTTTGCAATTAATTTTTTTGATAGCCACACTTGCCTCGGGAGTTAGCTTTTTCTTTCTTTAACTTCTTGTTAAAATATTACAGTTATGAAATACATATTTTTAAAGCAGGTGCAAATTTTATCTCTATGTACAAACTTATCGTTGTTCAAACAATGATTTTGTAAATTATTTCTATTGGAAAAGCCAAAAAAGTTCCTACAAAGTAATTATAAAATATCCTATCCACTTGCAATTTTCTATACTAATAACAGGTGTAAACTTAGTAACCATGAATTATTTACATTACATAAATCGTAACCATTTATATTGTTGTTTTTTTCAAACTAGAAACATAATACATATTTAGAAAATTCTTGAAAAATCGAGTAACTTAAGACCACGTAATTTTAGAAACGGTTTAGAATTCCAAAATTTTCCTTGAGATCAAATATATTTTAATTGAACAATATAATTTTCATTTTACGTAGTTTCCAAATTTTCTTAAGTTTTTACGTAATAGATTAACCCAAGTAGGAAGGAAAACCGCGGTTAATCATGCATGTAATTATTATCAATTTGCGACCAACATTGATACTTTTGAATTTTTGACCATCTTAAAATAATTCATTATTCAAGGCTTCTTCCTAATATTTTCGTGTATCACATATATTTTCTAAAGGATTTCCGGTTCTTGCTTACTCATACAAGTAGATATTGATTTTAAATATTTATCCGTTATTGTTTAGTAAATTCCTTACCACGGTTTTCGAATTCTTGCAAGTAAATCAAGGTTTTTTAAATATTCGCTAAAAGCTCTAAAAGTGTCGAATAAGTAGGTATTTAAAGTACTTATTGTTTTTCCATCCATAAATAAGTGCGTTGTAGTTGTTACCTAACTTAATTTTATTATTCACGCGTCGTTTAAATTAATTACCACGCTAATGCCATTAAAGAATTGAACCCAATTCATAAAAATATTTTACCAAATTTTCTTCACTCCTTAATTGTAACACAAAATTATGTCATACGAGTAAATATATGGTATGATAACATGAAGGACGTTTAAATTAAACTTGTAGATTCAGGCAGAGATGTACTAGTAGTCCTTGATTGTTTTCGAATAATTTATAAATAACAATAAGCTTTTACAACATGCTAATTTTTAATTAATCATACGCACAGTGGAACCTCGTTGGTCTGAATTCACAATAATATTAAATACACATACAGTGGCCGTAAAAAGTATTCGTACACTCCTATGTTAGCAATGTAAATTATACTTTTTGAAGACCGAAACTTTTTCGATATTTTTTGTTGCAAATTTCATTGCCTTCAATTTTGTTTCTATACATTTTTCTATTTTATCGCGCCGTTTCTGACTGACATCGACCAATATTCTGTAAAATGCAAAAAATATTGTCTTCTATAATATCTCGTAAACGGTTCGATAAAATAGAAAAATGTATGTGAACAAAATTGTAGAGAATGAAATTTACTAGAAAAACATCCCCATTCATTTTTTCATTTCGTTGCACCGTTTCCGAGATGTAGATGACAATAATTTTTTTATTTTACAGTCATGTTTAAGTCGCTGTCAGTCAGTACCGGCGCGACAAAATAAAAAAATGTATAGAAACAAAATTAAAGGCAATGAAATTTACAACAAAAAATGTCTAAAAAGTTTTGCTGTAAAATAATCTTCAAAAGGTACAATTTACATTGCTATTTTATTATGAAAAAGTTTCCCAAAAATTCAATAATTGGGCGCGCTTTCCATTAATTAATTCAGATTATAGCGGGTGCGCTACATATTATCAAATTTAAGAGGATAATTTAACTATTTTAATTAAACTAAAATTAACATTGATTATAATAAATGTAATACTTCCAACACTTTCATTACTTCACACTGAGATTTAGATATTATTGATTATTTAATAATGATAATATATCGATAATTTTTTCAAATGTCAATCGGTTATTTTTAAACTGATTTAACCAAAAACATTATAAGAATTTTGTTAGTTTATAATAATTATTATTTTTAAATATATAAATAAATTATTAAATTAAAATTTAAAATCAACTGCTTAAAAATCTATAAAAGTCAAATATTTTCGTGAGATATTAGCAATTTAAATTATAATGAACAGTTTTATCGTTAAAATAACTACGGTTTAAGCAGCATCGGTAGCCATTTGTTTACTTTAGTTATTTTGATGGAAGTTCAAATTAGACTACCTTAAGTCGTGGTTATCAAGGCTGCATCGTCCAGCCTTTGCAAGTAGATAGAAACTATCCGTAAATCGTCACGAAAATTATATATGGCAGCCTAAAGTGTATTTTCTATTTTTTTCTACAGAAATACTAGGGGTATGTTATATAAAAAAGTAGATTCTTCCATGACTTTTCTACAGAGGAACACTGGATTACGCCCGAGCAAAGCCGGGTACTTCAACTACTTGAACTTGAAATATTTAAATCGCGAGTCTTGTGTACACTAATTTTGCCTGTATATTCACCCCCTGAGTCTTAACAATTTATGAATATAATAATTAATAATCATAGTTAATTTTGAACGTGTTTCTAATATTATACTTTTTTTTCTAGCTGGATCCCGTCCATCATCAGCTTCAAGAGGTGAGTTAAAAATCGTACGAGCGTTACTACCATAACATTCAAAATTATAATTATAAAAAGATAAACAGGGTTAATATTATATATTTTTTTGAAACCCCTTGTTCTACATCAATACAATTTTTGCACTTATAGATGTAACTTTACATTGGTTCGCATATTTGGGACCAGAACATGTTGATACACAAGGTAAATTGTGTGACTACTAGGCATTAACAAAATTAAGATGGAAAATATATGAATTGTTTCAAAACAAAACTAATAGATGACTCTGGCAGCGATTGGCTCATATATCATGCCAGAGCCATCTACTGGTTTTGTTTTAAAACAATTGATGTATTTGCCACCTTAAGATATTAATTTATGTAAGCGCAGTGAAAATGCTGATTTAATTTTATTTATTAATTTTATTTTTGTTAACATTCGTGCAGTTAGTTGTTAATACTAACCAGCTTAGTAGTTGAAGCTTTGCTCTTTTATTTATTTTAATTTATAACGCACATGTAGACCTACCCGTTTGTTTTGATTGAAAAATGTGACGAATTTTAAACCGTAGAAAATATTGAACATTAATGAAATTTGATTGGATTTATCGTTTTTAAACGGCTTTTTTCAGAAATTATTGATCTTATGTGAAAAATACTTGGGTCTATATATTGATATTGCATCATTAATTCACGAGAAGTATTTTCTTAATATTTATTTTGTTGAACAATTAAATCAGCTAATATTTATACCTATAATGGAAGAATTACTTCATTGCAACCATAACCACTTCACGATTTTATTATCAAGATGTGAAATGTCATAATAATTAATTTCTTATTTTTTTTTATTATTCAACAAAATAATAAATAGAAACTCATGAGCGCTACACAAATTATTTATCAGGGAGGACATTTTTGTTAAAAACCTTTTTCATCTGATGAAGGGTTAATTTTCAATGTTGTAATTCGGCGAGGATACGAATCTTGAATTTCTTTAGTTCATTGGCTCATAGGTCTTCGAATTGCAATTTCTATGATATATCTTAATTTTCCACATTTTTGTGGAATTATTCAATCACGAATAGCAGCTGTTAACGTAATTAATTTAATACCGCACAATATTTTGTATAATTGTGCGCTTAATTATACAGACTATAAAAAAGTATCTTTTTTCGAACATCCTGTAAATGTGTGCATTCATGCTTTACGTGTTCTAATTTTATCTATGTTAATGTTAATTTTGTATTATCTTTGGCGTAAAATATAACGAAGGTTCAACTTTTAAATTGTCGAAGTTTTGGATTATCACCCCATTTTAAATTATTCAATTTATTATTTTTCATTTCAGTTGGTTGCTACAAAAATATTCATATTTAGCTTCACAAAACGCTTTTGTACTTAATTTTCTATTTTCTTTATTTTTAAAATAAGAAAACGTAAAGCTTCCGGTGTTCGTCTGGAGAATTATTACATGCTCCTTAAAATCCCATGTTTCCATGGGAAATCCAACCAAATTCTACTTTAATATTTTGCTATATTAAAGATTTATTTATTATAATCTGATTTGGTTTTCCACAACACAATACCTAATCATATCAGTAATTTAGTAAACCTAAAAAACTAAAATGTTTATAAGATATCACAAATAAAATGCACTGTAAGTAATCAATCGATTACAATACAATAAATTACAGTCCAAGTATTTCATGCCATAGTTTTTTTAATCATGATTTTAATTTAGAATCAAGTGATCTTTTGAACGATTATATTATTTATCTTCGTGTATTAAATTATAGAAAATTAAATTTGTTTAGTTTTATACCCAGAAATAATGGGATTTTATGTTAAACTTGGCGGGGTCTAAGCAGTCGCAAAAGCTACTACCTTTAATTTCTCGAAAACGGCTGCTCGTAGCACTTTGGAAAAAGCACTTGGTAATAATGTTCATTTTATTAACAGTTTATTTTATGATCAAGAATTATCGGTTTCATTCTTTCACGGATACTTAGGTTTATATTATGCAAACAAACGGATTTACCTTTTCTTGTATTTTTTTCACCTTGGCGTTTTGTCTATGGGCTATGTTTTAAGTATGGAATCAATTCTTAAATCCACAGTGTGTCATATTCACCAAAGCGATGAGATTTGAACATAGAACTTCCACTCTATAACTCACCGGCTATCACACCAAGCCACTGTTATGGTGAATGGATTTACTTTATATTATTCTTAAGTGCTTCCTATTCAACTGGAAATGCCAGTAGAGCGGCTAAAATTGTAGTTTCTATAAGAAATTTTCACTTTTTGCTAATAAATTTCATGCAAAGGTGCCGCTATAAATAAATGATATGTCTATAAGCAATAAGGAAATAAAATATAAAAAAGTCAGGAGTCGAGTTTTTTTTACATAAATTTATTCACAATTTAACGTATACTTGAGGGCTATATTATCTCAGAATGCTAAAACTCTTCGTTAGAGACGACGGAGCTCGGGATGGAACGTTTCGGCGCGGACGAGTCGGTGCAAAGGCGGTTCGCACCGATCCAACTTTGCGCCGAATCGGTTGCGTCCAAACGTTGTAGACGAACCTTTGGCCGAATGAATTATTTTGAAAATTCAGATATTGTTAGATAAATAATTTCTTTAATCACAAACATAAGTTTTTTAGAACTATTAAACAATAATTACATCCCTTTTTGAATGTTCGTCGTTTTTCCAACGCCGAGTTACAGTATTCTGAGAGATTACATTACATTATTCCATTTTCATTATTCAATAGAAAATACCTACATACATAGTACATCGAACTTTTGACTTTGATGTAATACATCGTTTTAACTTAATATTCTAAAAAAATTCAATTGAATTAATATTTAAATTCTAGTTTGTACTTATGAATCCTACGCTCTCTCCTTGTAATAGCATTTAAAATATTTTCGAAATTGTTATGGCTTCAATGGTAATAAACTTTCAATGGTAATTATTATTGGCTTAATTTGTTATGATATTGTGGTCTTTATTTTGCAAAATTTTGATTTTGATTCTTTTCGCCCTCACGCAATTGCTACCAAACTATTACAAATGATATCTGCATAAGTTCGAAAATTATAATAATTATCAATCGCGTTCACCCCATATAGATTTTCTCAGTGTAAAATGCACACTTATTCGGCTTTTGCAGAGGTCGTTTAAATTGGAACCGATTGAAAGGGCGAGAAGAATGAAGAAGGTGCTCAGCTGCACGCTTAATCTACACACACATTATCCTATTCCGCACGCTTAGTATTTCAGAACGAAGATTAACGCTACAATGAATGTAATAGGCTAAAAAAAATTAATTTTCTCATCCACGTAGTTTGCATAACATCTTATTTTGTTAATGAGAAATTTTCAGGCGCAAGTAAATTAAATTAACGTTATAACTGCTATCAACTGCATTCGAATATTGGAAAACGTTTCGTATCTGGAAGCTGTTCTTGATGTGAAACTGATGTTAGATGTTGTTTTGGTTTTCCGACACCAACGCTTTTTCGGACTAGAAATGTTTTGGGCATATTGTGACAGATATGTCTGAAGATTAAAATCTGCTACCATTGGATTAGCGTTGCGGAATTTCAAATCACTTGTTTGGCATTTTCTAAGAAATGATGTTTCTTGAGAGAGCATCACTAGATTTCTCTGTCGTTTGTTCTATGGTAATTTTTCTGGCAACTAGCTGGAATTACTTATTGTGTGAATTCTAAGCTAGACAGAAATGAATTTCCATATAAAAAACCGTATATTAAAATTTGGTAATCCATTTGAACTTTTACAATACAGTCCACTGCTGTGGGCACGAATGTTCCTTCAAACACTCCGTTTGTTCAAAAATCGAACGTTATATATCGAGTTTCTTATATCATTAAAATTGAAAATAGTTTTTCATATTTCTTCAAGCATTTGGCATTGTAGTTTTCGTTTTCTTTTGCTATTTGAGTCATCGTTTTGAATCGACTTTCCTAATATAGTCGCGGTATTTCAGTATTTCTAATAAATTAAACTTGTTTCTTCATTTAAATTAGTTTTTTTTATTATAATGCATTATTCATAACGAGGTGCAAATTTAAGTTATGTAACTTAATTGAATTTTAATTTTTTAAATTTATAGCAGACAAGATTTTTGATGCATTATTTGTTTTTTCTGACAAAATTGACCCGTTATTTTTTATTTTCGATTATTTGTTTATATTAACATAGTTTAGTGTGATGTACTTACTAATAAATTTTATTTTTTTAAATTATCTTATTAATAATACTTAATTATATCTAGAAGAAAGAGAAACAAGGATAAAATCGTTTAAGGAACGACAGAATGAAGAACGGCAAAAGAAACTAGACGAAATGAAAAGTCAAGCCATGGCTGCACAGCGATTTAAGGAACAAAAAGAAAGTGAGAGAAGGTTACGCTTAGATGAATTAAGGTCAAAAGAAGATGAAAGAAGACAGCAAGTAGAAGAACGGAAAAAAGCAATAAATGAAGCTGAAAGGGATAGGTTAGAATCAATATTGAAACGAAACCAACAAAGAGAAGCTAGAATCGAAGCTAAACGAAAAAATGAACGTAGTTCTCTCGTGTTTGCGTTTGGATCTTCCACCCCTCGAATTTTAGGACCTACGGAAAATTCTAGTTCGTTTTGGGGACATAGGAGGGCAACGTCGACGCAAAATATTACTTATTCTGCTGTTCCTTTGACTAGGAGGCAATCAGAAAGAGAATTAGATGGTGGTAGTAAAAAGAGGGCAACTTCAGCTGGTGGTCTAGAACGTTCTGGAGAAGGTTAGTTTTTGTTTTATTTAACAGTGATCGTGCTAATTTATTTCGATTTGCACACATCTGTGCTATTTTTCTTTGCAGTAGGTTTGCTAAGTTTTATTTTCAGACATTAGGCGGTTTTTTTATATTTTTTACAGATTTACGAATGTCTACTTCTATGTATGAGGTTTTTCAGTGGGGAGATGAATCTGACCTCCCCAAGTCCCTCAATCCTACTTCTCCTACACAAGTGATTGTACACAGCAATTCAACTAGTTTTGGTATATTTTCAAAAAAACAAATTGATGCAACTTTTTGTATTGTTTTAGTACGCTTTTTTGTTTTCTATGCACCGATTTTTTTATGCAAATGCTTCTATTGATTAATTGTATGAAATGAACGTAAAAATGATTGCATGGTTGTGTTTCATCGAGAGTTGAATATATATATATATATACAATGTTTGAATTTTACCATAACATTTATTTATTGATGGCATGCCTTTCAGAGCTTGCAAAACCAGACGTACATTAACTTAAAATTTGTGCTCTATACTACTTCTTACCTTCAGTCAAAATTAATATCTTCTATTTCTTCTTCTGTAAAAATGTATCTATTGCATTTGAATCAATCAATTGATATTACACTGTATAAAACTTATTGTTTATTGAAGTAATATTTGTTATAAATAAAATACCTATTTTATATTAAAAACGTTATCTTATTAATTCATATTTTAGCAACACCTCAACATCCTGCCGGCTGTACTAGTGGGTATGTAGGTCGTCGTCGTACAGATTTAATGCCCACAATACCAACTAAAGAAACGAGCACACCAAGAAAATCATTTATTCGTTCACCAGGTAGGGCTTACTCCATGTCTCGTCTTGATCAGTTATCAAAGCCAAGAAAAAGACCCGAATTACCTACCTTAACAGAAACCTCATTGAATTCCCTGAGACCATTATCAAGTCCAAAACATTCCTCAGTTAGTCGTAGTATGAGCCACTTAGCTGTCAGTAAATTGGGGGGTTTATTACAACCTCCAAAAGTTCTGAGAAAGGCTGATAGTCGCAGTATGCATCAACTATCAACAACTGCACCTTTACCACCACCACGTACTACACGTGCTACAGAACTTAGACAGAAGAAATTAGCATCTGCCAATAATTCAAATAATATTGAAGGTAACTGAAGTGTTTTAAGTTTAACCTTTTCACTCTTTAAACTACTAAGTCACTTTCAATTTCAAATAGTCGAGTATCTTGTCTTATTTCACAGTTTTCAATTCGCAAGTAAGGCAAACTACCCGTCTTAAGGCATCTTAAGAGTAATGGTAAAAGGGCCCTTCACCTTTCTATTGAAATGGCACGGGAGAATTTTTTGACTTCTATTTTGCAGTTTGATACTAATTAAAGGTTTCCCAAACTTTCCGAAAATTTAGAATTCTTACGTTAAAGTGGAATGTATAGTAGACGACGCTAGACTAAGTAGGCGTCCGACCTACTTTTAACTCGAACGTATTAGCTTCGTAAGTGTGAACATCTACGTCAGACGAAACTATATAAGAGACATTGCATACCTAAAACCGCAGAACTAACTTTCAGTCTCGAGAGAATTTTTTATTAATTTTCGGAAGTTTTGGCAACTTTTGAAAAAATCAAACCTTTTTACCATTTAACCTAAAGAAAAAAGTATAGAGGGTTCTTTAATTCTTGATTTCTTTTAGTTTATTGCCATCTTTAATTATTGATAATCAGGTTTTAATAGTTGCTTTTAATCTTATGCTTTTTTCTCCAGTGGACTATTGACACTCAAAAAAAAAATGGATCAAGGTATAACAATATGTACATAAAATCTGTGCTGTGAGTTATTAATGCTATAATTTTTGCTTTTTCTTTTTCATTAATTTTTAGGTGGTGGCTCATTTCCTATTCCTTCCTTACCTTGATTACTTACCTATCTATGCTGGTAATTTGTAATCGATAATTTAACTTATTGAATTAATTAACTTGTTACTAACATGTTTTATTTAATAGCACCATCACGCCCTAGCAGTTCTTTAAGTCAACAGAGTACAAGTAGTGTAACAAGCTCTGTTATATTACGAAGTCGCCCCACAGCTGCACCCAGACGACAAAGGCCAGCAAGTATAGCTATCACTGGAATATCTAGTGGAGATATTAAAGTAGGGAGTGACTTAAAGAGGCAGGAAAACAAACCACCTTTACCCAAGTCTCGAAAATCTAGTTTTGCTAAATCTCAAGAAAAAATAACTAAGAAAAAATCTCTCATTTCACCCACCGAAGGGTCGCCTAGAGCTATTGTTTCACCTACTTCTTCTACAGCTAGTATAGAACTTTATAATAATAATTTACCAAGGCCAGAAGAAAGTGAAGATAAAAAAATAAAAAATATCAATGCCTCTCTTATCAATCAATCTTTAGATGTTAATGAAAAGGAAAATATAGATACAAATGGTCAAAAAAGTAAAGGTGTAGAAATCCAAGAAAACAGTGCACAAGTAACTCAGTAAGTGGCTTTTTTAATTTTTCTAACCTAGAATATTTATACAAGGCTATGAACCCTTTTTCCCGAGGGAGGGGGTTGCTTTCAAAATGCTTTATCTAAAATTATTTTAGTAACTAAAAATATTCTCTTTATTATAGGTTATTAGATTCGAATCAATTGGTGGTACTAGAGAAACCTGAAGAGGTTAATTCTTCTAAACCAAGCGATAGTATTTCATTACAACTAGAGCAGCTTAATATAGAAGAAACAAATAGTAAAAATAATAGCAAAATTATAGTAGAATTGGAAGAGGCAGCTGAAAATCAGTCTTTAAATATTTTTGAAACAACTGGCGAAGTTGATATGACTGCTTCTATTAATTCAAAACCTAGAATAAATACAGAAGAGGAAGCTAAAGCTGCTTTAGCCGAAAGAAGACGTATTGCTCGCGAAGAAGCGGAACGACAAGCAGAAGAAGAGAGACTGCGACAGGAAGAAGAAGTGAGATTAGAATTTGAACGTCAACAACGAGAGGAAGAACAACAAAGACAGTTGATAGAATTACAAAGATCAATTGAAGAGGAACGTTTAAAGGAGGTAAATTTTAATTTAAAATTTGACTTACGTTTACTAATTCAACAAATTGTAGGCTATTAAGGAAGCGCAAAAACGCGAAGAGGAATTAAAACAGAAACAGGAAGAAGAGCAAAAACTGAAACTGTTAAAGGAGGAAGCCGATAAGAAAGCTAGAGAGGAAGCAGAACGACAGAAGGTGGAACTTCAGGAAAGACTGAAAAATGAAGAAAAAGAGAGAGAAGCAAGACGTAAAAGAGTGGAAGCAATTATGTTACGTACTCGAGGAAAGAATAATTCTGGTAGTGCATCGCAGGTAATTTAAATGCTATTCCCTTTTTAGAAAACAGCCTTATATTAAAAATTTAATTGTTTTTAGACTGATGAAAAGAATGCTGAAAATAATAAGTTGGATAGTAATAAAGTAAATGGTTCCAAAACAGATATGGCGGAAAATGGTCATAAAAATGGTAAAGATATTGAGACTGTTGACAATATGTAAGTCAAACTATAATGATTTTTTTAAATAAATTTGTATAATTATTAATTTAAGTTATTTTAGTATTCCGGTCAATACCATTAAAAATGCTAACACAGTTAATACAACTACTTTACACACTGAAGATACATTAAATTCTAATGATGCTTGGCAGCGAAATTCACAAACTGGTAAGTTATCAATTTTAATATACAATATAACAATATTTTCTAAAGAAAGATCTACTGCGTTTACTTGTGCCACCTAAATTGGCCTGTTTTTCATTCTTTATTGTTTTTTTCATAAAACGACATATTTTGCCAGCTTTCCATGGTTGCTTTAATTTGCAACTTCAAATCAAATTTTATCTGTGTCTAAATCATTGCTTATTACTTGGAGGTTATTTAGAGGTACGGCTTACTAATTTTTTTCCCCATGTTTTTCTGTCCTAGATGTTACACTTGCTTTTATACATAAAAATCACAATTCTTCAATTTTTACCACCTTTATTTGCGATTCAAACTTGTTTTTAATGTCATCTGTATTTTCCAGCCAATGATAAGTCAGACATGCAATGTTTATAACGTCACACGGGAGATTTTTTCTTTATTATGTTATGTTATGATGGTGCATAACTGATTTCCATTGCTGAAAAAAAATTTTTAAAGAGTACCCAACTATTTGGGTACGTTGGAATATCAACATATAGGAAAAAATTTAAATTAAAAAGTAAATAATGTAGATTAGCTTCGAACTTGTAGCATTGCACGTGAGCTAACGGTAGCTCGCTAAGGCAATTCTGGCATCTCGCAACATGTTTTAAAAATGTAAACTGGCCTGGCTTGTGGTTTTTTTGTGTGTGCAAAGAATGTTTGGCGCTTTTGAAAAAATTTTACTCCAAGAAATAATAAATTATTCATGGGGTGTTTTTTATGTTTCCTACCTACCCATGAAAACAAGGATTTAGAGAAAAAACAGAATTTTATTTTTCAATGTAAGAACCATTAACACCAAGATACTCGTTTCAACGTTTTTCTAGTAACACTATGCCTTCGAACTTTCGTTTCGTGAGAGGCTCACAGTGGTGTACCCAGGTTTTATGCCCAGTTACAATTCTATAGAAAAAGTCGTTTTCTTGGGATAAAGCAGTCAAATTACACAGTTTTTGCTTGGGAATCGATCGTGCCGACACTTTGCTTATTCCTAAATCTGCATGTAGAATTTTAAAAATGTTTGTTCCTGATATTCCGCAATAACTGAAACTTTTACTCGGCAATCGATCAACACCCAATCTTCAACTTTCTTGATGATTTTGTCAGTTTGTGCTTCCATCATCATGAACGGATTTCCTGCCCTATTTAAATTATGTGCACCGATATTTTTTGACTTAAAAATAGGACGGACTACTTTCTCCATACACTGCCACCATTCTCTCATGGATATTCTTCAGGCTATGCCTTCTTTTGATAGAAATTTCATGACGCTTCTGTGTTCAAGTTTCACATTGGTCATTTTTGCTTCTCTAAACTCATCAAAATGACGAAATGTAATTTATTGGAACCAAATTTGGAGATGACACTATAAAATGTCACAGAAACTTGTCGTAGAAAAATTGTCTCGATAGCATATTGTTTTCATAGCTAGGTAGATAACATAAAAACTCTCCTAGTATCATAAATGTAATGGAAAACTTCAAAACAACTTCAATGATTCAAAGAAAATTATGCAAATTTCAATGTCTGAAAATGATCGTTGGGAAATAAGCATTTAAAGATTTAATACAAATTTTATTGTAAAAAATAGTTATACCTAATTGTGGCCTAATTGGCGGACGAGAATCTCAATTCACTATGGAGTGTTAATGGTTGTCTATGCTTTTATGTTTTATGCCTTTTGCTGTTTTCTTCAAAACATACAGACATACAGCTTCGTTTGCGAATAATACGATTTCTTTTATAAAATTTCACGTTAAAAATATGTAAATGGCTCATGAAAATCTGTTCGTATTAGTTTTTATTTTGTTAGGTAGTCTACTTGAAGGTAGGTCATGGAAATATACGCATATAATTATTGCCATGTAGGTTACCTCACAAGTGCTTTGTCTTCGTGGGTTTTCTAGAGTTGCAAGTCATGGACCCAGACTTCCTTCGTTGCTAGAATTGGGACTTCTTAACTCGCAATGGAGTTCTTTGGCTGTAACAGCTGGCAATGTGGAGTTGGTCCGGTCAGAAAGGTACTTTTGTCATGGCTGTGCACGCATTCCACTTGGATAAAACATTGAATCATCTGTTACAGATTACTGCACAGTTGTATGTGCAGACTACCGCAGATTCTGTGGAGGCAGATCAGGTACCTAATTCTGAAAGGCCCCACAAACCCTCAACTTGACACTTTTTTTCTAATGATGCCAAGTTTGCTTTTATATGTGCTATTATTTTTCTTAAGGGCCTCAATATTTTCTTCTGCACTTGGGGCCTCAACTGACCTTAATCCGCCACTGCAACTATTTTTTTCAAATGTCTTGATTCAAATTACCCTTCTGCTACGAGAACATGCACTTTTTCTATCTAAAATTTCCACTATGGAATCGTGGACTTACATGTATCATTATCCTGGTTGAAATCCTTTCTAGGTGAGCATTCACAGCTAGTAATCGTCAATTTGATTTTACGTGACTTCGGGAATTGGTAGAATTATGAATGAGGTAGAATTCTACCTCAGATAAGGTCTACCAAAATCTTGTATCTTTTGTATGTCACTCCTATTAATAAAATTAACATTCAACAGGGATTTACTAAAATGCTGTGTTTTAGAAAACAAATTAATTATAGTTCCAAAAATTGTGACTTTTGTGTTCCCGGGGCCGTAGTTAGACATTGGCCATGGGGGAGGGTTATGGAATTAAAAAAGAGGTTGGCATATGCCCGTATTGTATTTTATTTTTGTAATCAGGAAATACTAAGAAGAAATTATAGCTTCTTGGTTATGAATTTATCTGTCGTATTAATATTATTGTTTATTTATTTTGCTTTCACGCACACATTGGAACATTTCTTAAATGTAGTTATTATTTAGTATTACTCAACCCAGGGGCGGGTTTGAATCCCCAAAACCACCCCCATATATACGGCCCTGAGTGTTCCTAATTTTATATTAAAGGATAATAATTTGCTAGAAGACTCACCGATTAAGAATTTCAGTTTATTTAGGAGATATGCCTGTTAACCCCTTAATGCTCATTTTATACTTAACTAAATAGAACTTGTCCGAGTGACACTTGGGCATAAGCGTTAAGGAGTTAATATAATTTTATGGACACATTCCTGTTGTGAGCGAACGAAGTTAAAGAACTTTTTCTACAATTGCTTGCTGCTTTGATTTTTTAAAACCTTGATCCCTGGTATAGGTGCCTTATCACCCCTTAAACTAAGCTTCGAAGTTGGCAACTTGAATTCTATTTATGTTTATGTAATGATTGTGCTTTGTGAAATAGTAAACTAATAATTATTTTGTTGCAGATTTGTTGATGTGAACTGCCATGTATAAAGAAAAATAGGTGCTTGCAAATGATCACAATTTTTTTTAGAATTCTTATACATTTATCGTAGTGAAATTGCCGTTGCTGTCTTAACAAGAAAAGGTTTTTATTTTTGTTCAATATATCCTTAATAAAATAAAGGTGCAATAAGTGTTGGCTAGCATTATTCGCCATTTTTCATGTATAACTTACATGTTTACTGACTGAATTGAACAATTACTTTAAAATCCTGATCAACATAAAAAGAAAATAAAGCAAACGAGTATTAAAAATGGTTATTAAATAGGTAATAATTTTTTTCTAGTTGTGTTAATTATTAACGAAAAAAAATGGACAAATAACTTTTTTTAATATTTGTTAAAAATTGTGTTTACTAGTAAATAAATTAAAATTGTCGATAATAATATATTATATTTAATTATAATAAGGATTTTAATTTATTTTTTAGTGTTTTGTTTTGTGTATGAAATAATAAGTTTTTATGTATTTTTTGTTTTATACTTTAAACACGATGTAATTGATTTGTGTATTTTGGTTAAAGTAAAAAATTCCAGTATTTATTATCTTAATATTTTTTTTATTTTGTGTTTAACTTATCCTAGTATTATGTAAAATAATTACGAATAGGTGATTAAAGGTTTGATCAGGATTCCGTGTTTATTCTTCCAATGAATAGGACTTGGTCTTTACTAGTCATCTTGATTGTACATTGAATCGTTTTTATATTATAAATGTGAATTAAATTATGCTGATGTTGATCCTTTCGTTGTATCAGTTATTTAAGCTCAGCATTTTATATGTTAAGCACAGTTAGTTTTTGTTGTATTATAAATACATTTTAGTCAGGGTACATAACATATTTGTATGCAAGCTGTCGTTTCAAGTATATAATTTTTTTTGTTACGTAAACAAATAATATTTAGGCACTTTGTATTGTTTTAGTAGAAATTTGTTATCACAATATGATCACATTTTATATCTTGCAGTATAGAGCATATCCTGATTGTATTTATAAAAAAAAATGCTCTACATATGTAAGGATGTTGTTTATTATTTAGGTTTTTATATACAGTGTGGTTATTAAATTTTATCAACTTACAATTTTAGTTGCCTAACCAAATTAAAAATATTTAATCACTACAAAAACCACATACTCTACTAAATTTTTGGTGTAAACAATTTTGTGTATAACCAATATTTAATACACTTCTGTATATTCTGAGGTAATAAATTTCTTTTTTAAACTTAACTTATAAAATATACGGAAAATACGACAAAACTGTAAAAAATATTAGCTTGTTAAAAATTGCTTAATAAAATTAATGATCTTGTCTATATCAATATTTGTATTCAAATTTATTTTTAACTTTTTAATTGTTTAGCTCGATATAAATATTTTTTCTTTACATTATAAATTGTTGATTTTAATTAATACTTGACAATTATTATTGTACGACACAAAATTTAAATACAATTGTTTAATCTACCATTTCAATGATTCTTTTTTTTAAACATTTGAATTTAAATTCAAAAGCACAAAACGTTTATTATAATAACTTAAGAAACTGAAACGGTTGAAACGAGGACCTCACCTGACCCAAGTTGCAACGTTCCAAAATAAAAAATAATATGTACCACTTGAACAGACCAACAATTAGATTCCAAAGCAGATCCAACTGGCTAATTAAATAAACTGCTAATATTTATGAAATCATTTATAACTCGGCTATAGGCTGGCTCTGGGCTTTCCAGCAGGTTTAGTAGTACAGCTTTTTTTTTTTTTTTTTGATACGCGAGATTTCAGGTGAGGTCAAATATAAACTTGCACGCATTTGAGCTCCTTATATTGCCATTTTGCTTACTCACTGACTCCTTACACCCCATCAGAATGTCAGTTAAGATCGCAACCATTAGGATCTGCATCCCACCTATGCCAGGTATGTAAGACAGCAGCAGAAAAATAAAGCCAAGCTTGACGCAATAGATGAAAGTTATTTTTACCCTATATAACTTAACAAGCCAGGGCGGCTGCCTTCATCCAGTACCTTAGCATCAGCAGTTGATTGCTCCAACTACTAGGTTAATGACCGTTTTAACTGTACTATTACTACTTTAATTAGATATCTACTTTAACTAGATTTATTATATCAAAGGTTGAGCATTTCCAACGTTTTCCAGTATTACAAGTTTACAGAGGGAATCACGTTAATCCATTCAATGAAGGTAAATTTCTTATGTTATGAGGATAATTGAAAATTTCAAATAACTTATTACACCCACGATCAACTTTTTGCTTTAAAATCACCGGGTCAAATGCCTTTTTTTGATTTGCAGTAATCTGTGGTTTTGTAGGAATCTAGTGTATTGCGAGGTAAGGAAGCACAAGGTAGGCAGTCGGACATAGTAAGTGGAAAGCGGGAAAAATATGAAAACTTTCGGAGGGGTTAAAAAAAGACATATTTTGGGATATGGATAAATTTGATACGCAAATTAAGTTCTGGTTCTCAACTCAATAGTCACTGGGTGCAAACTGGAGGCTTTTATACCAAATCCCGACTAACGGGTGATTGTTGGAGTTGAAGATTGACCTTTGACTACACCCGTAAATGTCACAAAAAATGTCGAGCAGTTTAAAGTTAATTTCTACTGTTACACTCTTATATAAAAACTTAGAGCACCACTACCTGAAAAGTTTTGCTTAGCTCGTTGGTGATAATCAGTGGTGTTGTGCTAAATTTTTTTTTACCGGAACGCGTATATATAATTATATAGAAAAATTAGAAAAAAAATCAGCAATTCTTTTTAATTTTTTTCTCAATACGTCAGCCAATTCTCGTTATCAGAAATCATCTTTAGTTCCGGAACGCGTTCCTGTCCAAAAAGGAAGTACCGAAACGACGTTCCGGAGCGTTCCGGCTCGACAACACCACTGGTGATAATTGGTACTAGAGAAGAATGTGTGATTGGAAAAGTTCCATCTCGCACGCGGGGCTGAACGAAGTTCTTCGTCCCGGGGAATATCAGTCCCTTGAGGGATGGAATAGAAATTTAGTCCCGTACGGGACAGAATACCAATGCAGTCAGTTTGTTGCCAGATTCTGCAATCCTTGCTAGTGACGTCATTGTAACATAAGCGCAACTACGTAGATGGCTTCAGGCAATTAATTTGGAAAGGGGCTAATTGTGATTTTGGAGGAGCTAAGCTCCCTCCGTTGCGCCTATGTATTGCAAATTTAAAAATAGTAATTTCGACTTTTACAAATTCCATCTAATGATCCGACCGTTTTTAGTAGAAAAGATCCTGCCATTACTGGACACTGGACATATGTAAAATACCAGTTAAGGATGATTTTTAATAATTCATTAAATTTGTCTCAATACGGGACAAATTCAGTCCCTAATATTGACCACAAAAAATGTTTTGTAACTTGAGATTACCAATTGGAAAGCGGTGCATTTTGTGCACCAGTGTAAATTTTGAACCATGTGCTGGAAAGAATCAAATAATTCCGTCGTGGATAAAAAATTTAACACAGATACCGGAATGATTAAAAATTAAAAGAGTAGTCTAAGTCGCTTCTAAGGTATTTTCGAGTTGCAACTCTACTTTAGGTTGATGATAATTAGATTACTACAATGAAAGATCAATGTATAGATAGATTGGTATAGTGTAGTAGTGTGTGGCGAGTGAAGTTCTGCCAGACTCTTAACCTAGAAACATCGGACTACATGGGTAAAAGCTGTCAAAATTGATATATATCCTACAACTTTTAAAACGACATTAGCAGAATGTACAACATTGAATACTTTTATTTAATAATCAGATTGTCTCTGAACTGTTTAATGCAAAATTGGAACATGAGCAATAAATATCAGATGATATTGTAGAAATATTTAATAAAAAAAACTAATTTCATAAGGTTGATTTGACGCGTCCAAACCTTTGTAGTACGCGTAGAAAATCATGGAATCAGAGAAAAAGTAGGCTAACTAACTGTTTTAATATAATAGTACAATATAATACACATTAAAATTTAAAAATTAACAGATTAATTAAACAATAAAATGTGAATTATTTAATTATTGCACTTGTGTTGTACAATAAAAATTTTTAATTTTTATAAAAGCATTTTACCTACTTTAATTATTGTTTTGGATTATATTTACCGTTGAATAAGAACCAGCATTATTTATTGTTAACATTGGATATATTTCCAATTAAAAACTCGTAATTTTACTTTAGTAATTCAATTTTAATATTAATTCCGCAGATTAAACATTTACTAGGTTTACATATCTATAGAGAAAAATTGATAAAAGTTTAAACAATTAGCTTTAATTTTAAATTACGTAGGGATTTTCTAAATGAAAATTTAAATTATTTTAAATTACCAATTGTAATGAACCGAATTCAACAATATCAATACTAAATTATTTTTATTATTTTACCCGGAATAAGTTCATTTATGTTCAGGGACGGCCTCATAGGAGAGGATGAGGGGGGAGCTTCCCCCCAATGTTTGTGAAAATTCGGCAAAGTTGGTGAAATCTACCTATGAGTTGACAAAATGCCAAAGGCGTAAAAGCTAAAAAAAAAGGCATTTGGGATACCGAACAAGGGTGAGCATCAACAAATACAAACAAATCGAGTTGGCAAATTGAGGCCTATTCCTCCCCGAAAAGTTTGTCTTGGAACCGTCCCTGTTTATGTTATAAAATCGAGTGCAATACCGTAACAAGTTTTCTGGCATCTGAGGGAAATAGGGATATATGTGTACCCCCAAAGTTACAAATGTTTTCAGAATCACAATTGTGATTCGCTTTTGTTTTCTAAACTGTTTTATCTATGATTTTCAGTTTCAATATGGCTCAGCCCTAAGGGATCTCAAAACATTTTTATCCAGACTTCCAAACGTACTTGGTTGGTCTTGATCGTCAGATTATGTATAGTTGAAAAGTGAAAATTGTTAATTAATTTTTCATTTTTACCTTGTAGATGTTTAAATATTCTAATAAGACAATTCAAATTGTTTTAATTTTTTTAACGTCCGGCTTAGCACATGTGCGAAAGTCTTATCATCGGTGTTGCACCACACAAAAATATTTAGAAACAAAAATTAACTATCAAATGGTTACTCAGCACTTCTGTTCTAAATGTTGTCGAGTTAAGTCGTCTCAAAAATGTATTCATAGTGTGTTTATTACTTCCACTTTAGAGAAAATTTTTGGATGTGCAATATAATAATTATTGTTGGATTTTCTTGGAGAATCTAACCTGAAGATAGTGTAACTTGAAGAAAATTAGTAAATTGGTTACATGAACTAAACTAAAAAATAATTTTATTCTAGATTATATCTGGATATTTTGGTAATTTTGTGACTTAAAAAATTATTTAACATTTTGTTTTGTCAGTTGCAAAGGCGGACTCTTTGAAATTGTCAGGGTGTATTGGATTAAACTTGTGGTGGTTTGTTCTTCTCCATCAAATTCGAAATTGAGTTTTTTGAATATTAACAAATTGGAACCGGGTGAGTTATAAAATGTTTTATTTTGCATGATTAATGACCGGTTTCTTCATAAAGTTAACAGCGCGGTCAACTTGACAAGCTGTTCCAGAAATACACGAGTAGGAATTCTGTTATAAAAATAAAATATTTAGAATATTTAATTTTTATAAAAGAACGGGGTTCATTTTTGCAAAAGACGGGATTGTAGCCTCTGAGATCTGTTCATTTGAGGTTCTAGTCTCTAATATTAGCGGTGTCGGACAAATAGACGCTGCCAAAAGAACGCAACCGAAAGGACGCGAGCGTTAGCACGCAGACCATAAAGACGCAAACCCAAAAAGGCGCTAATCCAAAAAGACGCGGTGTACTTATTAATTGGGGATAAAATGGGGACCGGCCTCGAACCAAAATATCCTCCCAATCCGGACCTGAATATAATCAAGTTAAAACATATAAATTGAATTTCGGTATAAATTGAAAAATATTTAGAACTTATTTAATCGAGAAATACAGATTACGCAGTGATTACCTGAAATTGGAGAAATTTATTTTTCGATAGCGTGAGATTTACTATTAACTTACGTATTTTTAGGACTGTCATAATTTGATGAGACTTTGCAGTGTGAATTTCGAGTTATCGCGTAATCGATATTTTTTACCTACAGATATTTTTTGTGTTTGTTGTACACTGATAAAATTCCATAATTTGCTTTAGGAACAATAACTTAAAAATTTGTATATTTTTAAAGGGATAATTTTGTAATAATAATGTATATAATAATAATAAACAATTTATTATATACGAGTAGAAATACCAAAACGCTCTATAGATATAATTTTTGCTATTTGTTTTGAAACCGAGCTTCATATACCTACACCGAGAAACATACCTGAAAATTAATATTTTTGTTATATGAAAATAATTTTTGATCTACAGAAATAATAAATGTGCTATAGGAGTAACATTTTAAATTAATGTAAGTAAGCAAATGCCGCTTAGACCTCCAGATCAGGAATCAAGCTGAAAATGAGTTGTGGTTCAATGAGCGCAAATATCAGAGAGCATTTAATAAATGATTGGTATAAATCCAGTGGAGGGATTATTAAATAAACCACATTGTGGCTATGTGATATGAACAGAAGAAGATATTATTATTGAACGGATTGAAGCTGACGAGAACTTTTTGGAAGAAAAAACATATTCATCGTATTCAGAAAATGTCTCTTTGGCGGCTGGCCGACACTTTTTTCATTTTATTTTTTCAAAGAGGGTTGTTTTTCAAAATTTTCCAAATAAAAGTCAAATATAAAAAAATACTCCGTTACGTGAATTCTAATATTGTTTTAAATTTTATATTAATTTTAGATTAAAAAATGTTGTTTGTACTATAAACAACAAAGTACTTTTCCGATATATTTGTCCCTCTTGCACACTTGTCTACAAAACGCGTCCGGTTTCGCCTTAAAAACTATTGATTAAAAATTTTTAATATCTTCCTTCAATGCGTTACATAATCAAATTACTATCAAGTTTTAGTTAGATGCGAATATCGGAGGCGGAAAATTTCTTTAAAAATTTCAACAAAAATGTAATTTAATATTGTTGCCACTTTGCACGCTGTAATTTAGAAGTAATTGATTTAATTTTTTTTTAATATACATTAATTTTTATTAGTTTGCGAAAACTATTCTTATTTTTGTGGTTCGATAACCCTTTTGAGTCTTGCCTGTATTTTTAAAATCATGAAAATTCCTTTAGAAGGAGAAAAATTATTTTTTGATTATTTATAATTTAAATTGAGGAAAACAACATAAATATTGTAAAAACAGTGCACATTCCAATACAATGGGCAATTTTTATTTTATTACTGTAAATCCTATGAGCACCATACGCTAAAATAAAAGGGTACCGCCACTGGTGATCGCATCAGTATTATAATTTTAAAGAAATTCAGTATTGAATTCAAACAAAAATGAAGACTAATGTTGCAAGCATAATATATGATAAGTTCCTATTATAGATGATACCGCAGAAAGTAATTCAGAAAGAAAATAAGAAATTTTATTCAGAGAATTTTGTTTATAAAAATAAGAATATGTCTGATAAGTATTGCATTAATACGTAACCGTCGGTCTACTGTTCAAAATTGTTTTTCATTCATTTTCTTATACAGGGTGACCGACCGTACACCCGATCATAGGGAAATAACATGGGAAATTAATTTTTTTTTAATTTCTGCTCCCGTTATAATGGAGAAGAATAAAAAATAGCTTTTTTTCCGTGCCAAAAGATACAGCTTGATATTCTTCCGCGCCAAAAGATACAGCTTGATATTCTCCTGTTAAAAATTTAATAATTACTTGAAAAATCGCGCTTTTAAAAGAATATTAGTGTTTAGTTTGAATTTCATTGCTATTGTTTGAATACCAATTACCAACTTAACTTACTTTGGCAGATTAAAATAAATTTTGTTAACAATGGAATGAAATTCAAACAAGATGACTAATATTTTCTAACGATAAGAGTATGGAGTATTTTGAAATTGTTTAAGAGGATGCAAACGTTTCTATTTCTGCATCTCGTAAATCCATTTATGCGCATCACTTGGTCTGGGTTACATGAAGGTAACCACTTGCCCCCCTCTCCGTCAACTGATTAACAATATTGTTTTTGTTATGATCATATCTTCAGAATAAAATTCAGGTAAATTCTAAATTAAATAAGTTCAAAATTTTTTTGTCTACAGATATTGCTTGTGTATCAAATTAAATTACAATAGAACAGTGATATCTAGAACCCCCCCGCCTCTTACTTAAAATTGCGATAATCAGTTATGAGACCATAATGTAAATCATTTAACTTTGCGAGTTTATTAAGTCAAGTGATAAAAGTAAAAAACCAAAAATGTCGAAAGAAAATAAATATGGTGAGTTAATAAGTAATTTAATCGTTTATATAAACTTTACAATAATATAGTAATTTTTATGAATTTTATTATCTTACTAGTTTGACGTTGATATTATAATTTGTTATTTCTTTTATTGTTATAAATTTATCATTTATTTTAAACTGTGAAAAGTATTCTTTCATAGGGATAACTAGCAGGATATTCATCTTCGTTTATACAATGCAGTGGAACAGAATCGGCAAGTCAAAAAGATCTGGCCACGTATACTTTAGTTAAGTAGATCAAGTGGCAACGCTATGTCCCCCAAGTTAAACGTAACTGTCGGCGAAATTATTGAGAGTTGGCAATCTCAATCCCAACTTGGGATTCTCGACTGTAAACCGTAGTTTAAAACTGTAGAAATTCTATTTTCCTCTTGCTTTGGCAGCTTTTCTTTAATGTTTTATCATAATTTATTAAAAAAATTGATATTAAAATTATTTTAGATAACAAGAAACCCTTGGAAAAATAACGCACTTTTTGTATTCTGTGTTTCAAGAATAAAAGAAATAATATGTATTTTTACCCATATTCTTAAAAACAAAAATGAAAAAATCCTATGTCTAGTATCCTATGTCCTCCTGTTCGGCAACAGGAGACGATGCTCATACGTTGACATATTGTCCATTTTACAAAAAGAAGAATTCTACAAAATTTTATAAATGCAGTTCTCGCTCTATTCTGTTTATAATATAATATTCTTGTATAAGATTAATAAAATAAGTTGGTTCCACTGGTTACGAATGTGTAAAATTTACACAATATCATCTACTTCTACAGATTGCCCAGGTTGTGCGGCCCGAAGGCCGCACTGACAAGTCATTCTCCCGTAATATTTTACATATGTTGGTGATGTAAAATGAAAAACGTTTGTTTCTTGTTAAGTTCTTCGTTTTAGCTTCTTTGAGGTTGTTTCAGTTTTTTCTTCTTCAGGAGCTTCAGCACCACAGTTTTTGTTTAGGATCGGATTTTCTCGTTTACCTTTGCTTTCAGAATTAGGAGTGTTATGAACCATTATGTCTTCATCGTCGAATTTTACATGGCGCTTCTTTCTTTTCGTTTCGGATTCGGATTTGTCACCCTAACAAAGCCTCGACAGAGATTTTTGCTGCTGCAACAAATTTTATGTTGCAATAATATAGTTTTTTCTGTTCAGAACGAAACATTAGTTGCTTCAACAAATTTAAAAAAAATTAGGTGATTCGACAAACTCTTTTTTGTTATGGCAGCATAAAATTTGTTGTGACAGCAAAAAGAATTTGTTGTGGCTATATAGCAACTAAAAGTTTTGTTAGGGCGACAAATCCTTATTCAAAGTGTGGAAACCAATGAATTTGTCTATGCTTTAGCGGGTGATAACTTTTAAATCCGAATCTATGAATATAAAATAGTGAATAATTTAAGTTTTAAGAAAAGTTAATTTTCTATTGAAATTGTTAAAAATGTAAGAATTAAATAGAAATATCACTTGCTTTGAAAATCAAGAAATTTTGAAATTAAACTTGTTTATTTTGAACTGTTAAAGTAATTTGTAGGTAATTAGTTCGAAGTGTAAGCGTTGTCAATCGGTATAAATGTTTTACTAACAAAATTATCGATTTAAAGGATAATTCGTAATCAGTAATTCGCGCAATGCTTATAAACTGACACGACGACCCGATTTCAATACATTATAGAGGGTGATCCAACAAGAGGTTTTATTTTTAATTTTTCCGAATTTTATGTCGGGAAATGTAATAAAATTCTTATTCCACGTATAATATGTAATCTATAAACATGGCGATTTAATCACGGAACGCTGCACGGATGAAAATTTGTTTTCTAATGGATCTCGAGAATACATATTTGGTTTTAATAGAATACAGGAATTTCGAGAATATAAAACAGGAATGCCAACAATTCACCCTCGAAGGACAATTTTATTTATTTTAATTTTATTTATTTTTTCAAAATTATTTTTTTCAATCAAGCCGAACGAAGGATTATTTCTTTCTTTTTTTCATCAGGTCTGTTTGGAAAAGTGTTTTTACTCTATAGTCGTAATGTACTTAATAATTTATAAAACATTTTGTTTTTATATATATATATATGTATAGAATTAGAAAATTACATTAGAACATTAGAAAAGAATGTATAGAATAGAAAAATAATATATGTATAGAAGAAGTTAGATGCTAGAATTTAGTTAGTTATTTATGTTTTCCGGCAGTTTAAATAAATTTGCAAGTGGTTGTTAAATGGAAAGAAGGACAAAGTACTACGGTAAGGATAACAGCAATACTGGTATATGATTAAATACACAAAAGTTTTAATTAAATTTGAAACATGTATTCGAAAAGTTTATCTAACGTATTAAGTTGAATAGACATAATAAGGTAGAAATACAAAATTATAATAATTAGTGTTGTTTTTATAAAGATATACGTGTCCTTTGAAGTATTTCTTTTGTAAATAATTCTGAACTTGACATTTAGGAAACTCGAAATATCGCTGGTGGTAGATAATAAACTGAAATTAGCTTCCTGTTAATGTAGTGAGTTTTCAAGCGGAAAGGAAATAGGAAATTAGATTAATCAATTTAAGTGTAACGATACTTTTGGTAACAAAGTTACAATATGGTGCATTGGCGTGATATGTTCGTTACGTTATAGGGTTGAAGCGCCCTTGCGCTTAGCGCCGTTATGATGCAGCAAGACGCCAATGACGCCACGAATCGGTAAATTACTATTTCCCCCCCTTCCGTAAGTACAAATTTTTCGTATCAGCTGGCGACGTAACCGTATATTATAATCTTGGATTTTAGTATGCTTTTCACAGATTCCATTGATTTACTTAATATTGTTAGTGGGTGCAGCATGGACGCATGTTTTACCGCCTTTGACAAAAACAGGTACGTAAACATACATTTTACCAACCAAAATGCAATTAAGATTAATTTACGCACACATTTTTAGCAAATACACATTATTATTTTTATTTTTTATTAATGCGTTATTGCAATTTAATATTACCAGTTCAGGGTATTCCCCGGTACCTGACAAACTAAAACGCATTAAAGGATTATCCAACTTTCCCACATGATTTAATTTTAAAATACGTAGCACAAAGCTTTATTTAATAAATATAAATAAGCACGCCGAAAATTTTTTAAAGTAGAAATTTTAAGACGTCAATATGTATTTTATATTTGATGTTAAATTGAAATTCTGTGATTTCCATTAGTAGCTAGGTAACAAAACTTGCTTACCCTACTTTGAAATTTATATAAATTTTTCTATGAGGAATTTTACCAAGCTTTAAAAGATGACATGGAAGTTTTCCGAATTAATCGATATTTTTTAAATTCGCCATAAATCACTTTAGATATTAAAACACTTTGATTAAAAATTTTCTTTAGGGAAAATGATTTTCTTTATCTTCTATTTTTAATGAATTAGTAGACCTAATTAGAATTAGTTTTTGAAAAAAAAATTTAATTTCAACAGTTTAACTCCTGAAATAATCTCATAAGAAAGTATGCTGGTGTGTACAAAATAATCGGGGCATTAGGTAATAACCCCGTATACTAACTCAAAATCCGTCGGAAAGCACATGTTCTAACCTAACCTAATAATTCTTGCTTTGATAAATAACAGAGAAGGATCTGCATACTTTAGAGAAGAAATACTATATATTTTGATATACTAAGAATATAAAATGCCATACATGCAAGAAAATCCAAATTGCGCATCAGAAAATGTTTGCTTTGCCCATGAGAGGGTGATTAAATTTAAAGTTTTCCGAGAAGCTCAATAGATCAAAGGGAGTCGATAGAACGGCCAACTGACGTTGGTTCAAAACTCACGTTTGACTAAAATCCATGTATGTTTGGTCTTGACTGCGTAACAATTATTTTTTGTTGCTGTTACTATATTTTTTCAGTTCTCGGTAAAAATAATTAGAAAGTCATCTATAATGGTAATAGTTTTTCTATTACCAAGATTTTGGGGGGATATTCCATACCCCCAGACCCCCGGATTAGATTCTGGATTCACAATCTACAAGGAATTCTTCGAAATTACCCCATTCCGGGGAGACGCTTGGTGTAGAGGGTATTGAGTGAAAGAAACTTTCACTCTGAGTTAGTTATTTTTCAGTACGCAGTTAGGAGAAAGTAATCTATCTAAAATCATAAGAAGAGTACACTTTTTCCCCGAATTAAAAATTTTTTAATAAAACTATTCCAATTAAAAGCGTAAATTACAATATAAATATTACATTTCTTGGATCATTCCATAAATCTCATTGAGTTTGTCTATAGATTATAAAACAGCTGCAGTTTCTACGTTACTGCGGTAGTTTTTAAGGGGGGAAAACAGTTTAGAAGCACTTTTTTTTTTACTGATTTACATGAATTTTTTTGACAAGGAAGGAATTAATAAAATTTATTCAAAATTTAGGGTTATTTTAATCATATTTTCAAACAACTATTTAAATTTTTTAAGAACATTTTCATTGAAAATAAGGAACATATAAGCTGCCATCCATCGTAAGTCGTCATCATACTTTGTTTGTTTGCGTACATTCTGGAAGCCACAATTTTGATCTGAAATCAATATGGTTTGAAGATTACTTCAAGAACATGTTTCTCTTCTATATGAACCTAAATTTGACCAAAAACAATTAAAAATGGCAACTTTTGGAGGTGTTTAAAAAAAAGGTGTTATTTTTTGCAATCTTTTCATTGCTTTTCTGCAATAAAACATATACATTAAACAATGATATCTGGCTAAATTTAGGTTCATATGGAACACAATTATATAATGAAACTAACTACCAATTTTTAAAATGATAGGTTACAAACTTTTTGAGCTAGAGTGTACGCAAATCCAAAAATGTAGTTTTGAGAAAAACGCGTTTGAAAATAAAACTGCCGAAAACACAAAATTGAAGGCAGTAATGAATTATTTAAACTGCTTACTGATTAATCAGCGAATCCAGCACCACATAACAATCCTTTTTCTTTTTCATAAGTGTCGTTTTCAGTTTGTGGGTCTTTTTTTCGTGATCTCCGAGCTTCTTTGGTTTTTTGTTTTTTTTGGATTTCTTTTAATTTTTTTCGGTTTGAGGTATTCCCCAACCCGTTTTGAGCCGCAGTGGGGTTTGAATGCTTAACCCTCTTCTAGGGGAGAGGCTTATGTCCAGGAGTGGGCGAAAAATGGACTGAAGAAGAAGACTGAAGCAAAAACTTTTCCAGTAAATTTTTGTAGGCGAAAACTTTTTGGTTTTGGGGATCTCCGGGTTTTTCTATTTGATTGACTGCTATTTTGTTTCTGGCATCCAAGTTTTAGATAAACGTTTTAATCCAATCCGTCAATCGGATAACATCAAGTCGATATTTTCTGAGGTTGATACTAAAGTGGGTCTTCTAGGATTTTCTCCACTTTGAATGGAAATTTTTCATCATTTGATCATAGCAGTTGTTAATTAATCACGTCTCCGCATATGAATGTTAATTATAATATCCTTGTTGCATTGTAATCTTGAATGTTTGGTCCCTTTTTTAATTTTTTTAAACTCATTAATAAAACAGAATTAATTGCATTACAAGATTTCTTGGCAACTTTAAGATTACTTTACACCACTGTGCGGTATGCAGCAAGGGATGGAGGACAGTTGTCTGTTTACGACGACCAATTGGGATCTCGACGTTATTTGCATAAACTTGCCTTAACTCTCAATTAGAGCCGTGAATTTTCTGCGCAGTTATCTTTATTTCAAATCTTGAATCGAATAATGCTTAATTTCTGTAAAATAGTATGACATTGTGAATGACGAGTGTATAGATTGTGTGGTTGATTGATGGTCTAATGTTAGTGGTATTTTCCCTAAATAAAGATTGCCATTGTCATGCTTTTATATTGCACGTTTCGATGTCGTGTCACTTTCATTATCCTCACCTACAAACATGTATATTTCGTCTTTATTGAAATTGATCTCCAATCACCATCTTCCATACACTTCATCCAGCTCTATTAGTTTAGAACTTGTATCTTCTTTATCTACCTTAGCTACATAAGCGTATGTTAGATTATCGGGACAAAATTCAATTCAGCATCCAATAGAACACTTTTATTTGATGTTGGTACACATGCTCATCAACTGTGAGTTTGTTTTTGTTGGGAAAATGAGGGGGCTCTACGATTTTGTAATTTTGAAACTGACAGGCCAAAGAAGTTTTACATTGTTTTTTTAAATCAAAATCTTTTACCGAGCGGTACGTCGCCGACTTCGTGGGGTCCGTGTTTAATTTTGAAAATGGACGAACGATTTAACAAAAGCAAATTCTCCTAGACTGCCAAAAATTATTTACTGACTATCGGCTATCGGTGCAGTCCACATACTACGTGTGGACTGCACATGCCAAATTATGGAACTCTTTTATTCTGGACCGAGAATACTTACATCCACAATTCCATTTTAAATATTTAGATGTTTATTATATGCACGGCATTCAACCGCATAGAGTGAGGATTATCTTTTAGTTGGAAAAGAGAATAGTAAACAGTCAGTTGTTTTCCCGTACCCTGCATTTCAGTGGCTGAAATGCGCATTTTTCAATTTTTAAAACTAAAGTTAGCATTTTAAAATCTATGCGTTCAAATTCAATTTTAATTAAATAAAGTGCCCGGTATGATTAATGAAAAGTGTGGATAATACCCAAACGATATTGAGGTTATGAGAACATTACCAGTAGTTGTCTATTAGCTTTAAATAACAGTAAATAAATTAAAACTGTTTTATAGTGTCATTTTTAGATTAATATAAATTTTCATAAACAACAAAATTTAATCTTCTTGTAGCGACGCATATTAAAATCCATAATTCAAAATCCACCCGTTAAATAAATCTTTAATGTTCAATGCGGCTATAGTATTAGTTTTTTGTTATATGTTGGTATTTATACGTATAAACCCACTCTAACAAATTACAAATCCAAAGCTTTTATTTATAGGTTATACGTGCAATTATGTACATTTTAGGATTTACAGTTTAATACTGTGGAGTTCCAACTACATGTGGGCATAGGTGGGACCAATAGAAAAATTTTCAGATAGATAGTCATTCACAGACCTGGGTAAAGCTCATACAATTTTTCAATATACCTAATTTGCTTTGTTAATGAAGCAAATTAATAACTCTTGTTACATATTTGCAGACAGTTCGTCATGAAATATAATTGTGATTCGGGATACTAGTCGAATATAATCAAAATTTCCCAGTTACAAACCAAAGTATTGAATCTCGTGCTTAGCTTAGATATGGCCTTCCGCGAGACAAACCCCAAGTTCTACAATAACATCATCGGATTTTACGATATATACAATTTTTGCTTTACGATCAATGGACTTATATGCGCCTTAGATTTTGGCTCGTCAGAAAGGAGCCCTGCATTAGCCCTAGTCCTATTAAATTTTTATTTCAATTATTTTAATTATAAAAAATTTATGACCACTTAATCAAAATCTGCAGTTTGTTTTTATATACCGTACGTTCTCATAATAAATTCATTCAACTTTAAAATTTGATTTTCCCTCATAAGTATTTATCGTAAAATCAATCGTATTTCTTCAAGAAAATACAAGAGAATTCATCTTTCAAAGGAGTTATAAAATAAATTAAATTAAAACCTGCCAGTTTTTCATTAGAGTAAAATCGTTAGTATTAGATTTCAATTTAGGGAAAAGGATATTGCAATTTGCAAAATATTTAGATCAATTAAAAGGTGCTGGAATTGTAAATATTTTTTAATACATTATTCCTTTAAATTCTGCACATTTAGGAGGAAGAATATAAATTCGTATATTTTATTTTCATTATTTTAATTAATTTAAATGAAATCAACCGCAAAACCTACTAACTAATCATTTAATCAAGAACAATTTGTAATTTATGGTTCGCGAAGCAAATATTTACGCATTTTGCAATCTGTCATTCGTATTCCAACATTTATAATAATTATAATCAACTTTTGCAGAATTTTATTAATTTTTTGTTTTTCTCTAATTTGATAAATTTAAGTCGATAAATTTTAGCTACGAATTTTTACTGATGTTTGTTGTTAAATATATATTTTGACGCAAAATAATAACCTGCTATTAGCATCCGTGTTAAAAGGATATTTGCAGCGTTATTGCATCAATTAATATTTTCTAAACGGTAGAATAACTTTTTGTTGTAGTCACGTTACAAGTTTATACTATCATGCGAATTGTTTCTATAAATACAATGTTATATAATACAGGATCTTCTACAGAAGTTCCGTCAGTTTTCTGTTTTAAGTCCAATCACATTTTTGTGATTTTTTAAAAAACTTTAAAAATTAATCCCTTCGATGATAGCCTTTTTAAAGCAATATTTTGAATTTCTGCCATTTTTCAATTGGAAATTTCTGCCAAGCCCCTAACTATTGATTTTTTGATATTGATAATTTAATGATTTTTTGAGGGTTTCCTTTTTACATCGCACGTCGAAGATTTTTTAAAAGTTTTGATTTTATGCTGGTGTATACTTGCAAACACCCCGTTGCGTAAACCTTTTAACAAATGCGGATATGACAGAAAAATCATCTGACCCAAGGTCTGAAATCTAATGAAATCTAACAGAAAGAAAATTATTCGGGAAAAACTGACGTCTGATTATAGGCGAAGAGATTTAACTAAAAGTAAAGTAAGTTAATTAATTTATAAATATAATTAAAATAGAGGGGGTAATTGGATTTTTATTTAATCAAAAACAAGTTTGTTCTTAGTTTTTTATGCAATCGTTTTTTTTTTCTAATAAATTTTTTTTTAGAGGTGGCTTTCTGCCTTTAACGCGTTAGTTAATCGATTTGCCGTTTTAACTTACTAATATGCACAGCGCACACGAATTAGAATTTTGGTGGTAAATATCACCGTTTTTGCATAAATGAAGATAGGAAGTTCGTGTAACATCAATCACAAAAAAATATACACAGCATACAGTGAAAATGATATATGCGTTAGATTTAGGTTCTCTTTTCGAGTACTTTCATTTTGGTGATATAATTTGAATTATATGCTGTGCACTAATTTTCCAGCATGTCAAATATCTCTATTTTTCCAAAGCTTCCCGGCTTTACTCAGAGTAGCTTAGAGCTTAAAGTTTAAGTTAAAGCTACAAAGTTGTCATTGTGGTTTCTATTTGTAATTTCAACTTGTGTAAACCTTGACGAATGCAGTTAGTAGAGTTTAACTACGTAGTTAACAGTAGTTAACTGAATCGGCAAAGATTAATCATTGCACTTTTAATGGAGACCGTAGGTGATTTTGGATAAAATGTGTTGGATGAAATAGAGAAAAATCGTCCATAGCGGTGGTTATCCACATGTCTTTAGATTTTATTTATTTTACACGAGCTTCCGGGCCTCATGAGTTACCTAGGAGTTTCGACTTTAGCGTCTAAGATGGAATCAAGATTAAGCTTATTGTTTGTGTTTGTAAATCCAATTTGTGTAAGCGTTAATGAATTAAGTTACAACGAATCAATGGTACTCGAATCGTAATTTTGAACGAATCGTTGACTTCCGTCCTGTATAAAATTTAAATGAATAAGTTTATCGGTGATTTCATTTGTGTCACGGTGTCGAAGTTTTGTGGACTTAAGAAAATATTATTTCGTACAATGGAAAAGCTCTATTGACAATCAATTTTAAAGTTTGACAGGCATATAGTTGTAATCCTCAAACTTGAGGCTTATGTCATTGTCAAAGCATCTTCCCCCAATTATTATTAAGGATTAACCTATTTGTGATTTGACAGGCTTGACAATGACAATCATTTGAGTTTACAGTTGTTTCCTAAAATCCCCGATGAAAACATTTTTATCCTATCGACAATGTGGGTTTAACTATAATTCTAGCACTACAGTAGTAGTTATAATAATGTTCACTGTGCTTAGTGATGATTGTCGATGCCGCTACAGCACCCATAGCACAATTGGTCCACCCATGGTGACTGAAAATGTCATGACGAGGTCCCCATGGAAACATTTCGACTAGAGATTTAGTCCGCTGGTTATTTAAAGCAAACGCATTTTATTTGGGCTACGATTTGGTTATTCACCTTATTGGAAATTTTAGACTAGCACTACAACGTGTAGGGTATCCGATAATAAAATAAACAATATTTCCGCACAATAGGTGAATTTTGCAAAATTCTATTTTCACAATAGGACTGAAACTTTACAACTAGTCCACCGAAATCGATAATGAACATGGAAAACATAAATAAGTTTTAAACAGAAAAAACAACTTCTTAACAAAACTCGTTTTAGAACATAATTAATTTTTCCTATTTGAAATGATGTATTCAGCTGGCTTATTTTCACAATGGAAAATTCGTCAAGGAAATTTAGGAATTTTTATCACATAAAACAATTTATAACAGAACAAAATCTAAAAATGAAAATATTTTTAGTATAATTCGTATCAATAAATATCAATTTCAATACGAAAATCTATAATGAAATGTGTACTGTACAACGTCAATAAATCACAATTAATGAGATTTTTGCCTTGACATTCTTTTGGTACCAAGTTCGTACTGCTATCCATTAAAAATAGAAATATATTTAGAATAATTTTATAAAAACAGAAAGCTTACAAATAAATAATTAAGTTGGTGCTCTGGTGGTGAGTACTTCAATTAAAATTTGGTGTCCAAATTTGCTACATAGAAGCAAAATGAAGGAAAAATAATATATTTTGTTGGGAATTTTCGAGTGGTATTTAATTGAATAGATGAATTGCCCACTCCTCATCAAAGCACTTCTGCTAATGCATTCAAAAATTTTATAAATATAGCAAGATTAAATTTAAGGTAGCTATTAATTAAATAACACGGATCACAGCTTTGTGTAGCCGCTGGCTAAATTTCGAACAAAATTTCCGTGTTTGACTTACGGTTTCACGGAGCTTCTTCAGATATTGTGTTAGCAATAATTTGTATCTATATTTAGCTTGACGTGGTTGAATGAATATACGTAGCTTAATAAATAAATAGAAATATATAGGGTGTTTTCAGAAATGCTTTCCTAAATTTAACTCAGAGATACTTTGCTTTCCTAGAGTTGTTCAACAAAACTAACTTGAAGGATTGTAAATGATTTTTACAATAAATTAATTAAATCTATACCATCATCAAGTTAGGAAGCAAACATAACCTCAATGCTAGTTTTGATTGTTGCATGCCGGTCTGATGAGATAGCACAATGGAAAAAATTCATCGTTTGTAATTTTTATTTTTAAGATAAGCTCTCTTATGATTATGCCAATTCATTGGTGGATACGTGGGATTTACCAACTTTAGGTAATTTCCGAGCACATGGAAGGACCCCATGGGGTCATTGCTGTCTACGGAGTACAGTTAATTTGGAAATCTGAACTAAGGATATGAAGAATATAATAATAAAAATATAAGAACCCGATAATTGCTACGCAACACCTTGGAGTAGAAGCGTTGGATGTTTGCGATATTGGAAACAGCGATAGTACTACCCCACAGTTGAATCAGCAGAAATCATTTTTTTTAATAATTTATTAATTAATTTATTTATTTATTTATTATTTTATTATTACTTTATTATTATTTATTTATAATTATAATAGTTATTATACTACTTTTTATTTATTGTTGTTTACTATTACCATTTTTCCAGTCTGGTAGTCGAATTATTTTATCATTGAAAAAGATATTTTGTAATTTTGTGCTTTAGCAATTACTTTTACAAAAAACTACGTCACCATAGATTAGCCTGTTGAAAATTTACTGAAGTGTTAAAATTTGTAATTAATATACCGATGGCTTATTTGGCAATTTAAGTTTCATATATTCTACTTATGAGAAACAATATTTTGTATAATGCGTAAAAATGGTACGAACAAATAAAATTTGTTTGAACTTTTTCCACTACAGAAATTCTTAAATATTGGAGTTAATCAAAAGAAAAAAACAACATTTAAAAACATGACGTTCTTTTCTGTACAATTAATAAATTAAGCTTGCAGTTAAAAACGAATATTTAAAATGTAGGAAGGTAGTAATAGAAATTTTCCACCCTAAAAAGTTTAAATCCAATTTTAGAAAATAAGTTTAAATTGCTGAATTTTTCTAAGTACTTACCGCCAATAAAAAAGTTTATTTTTTAATATTTGCGCTGTTTAATATTTCCATGCTTTGATTTAAAATTCAGCCCAAAATAGACTAAAAGAAAATACAATTTATAATTTGCAATTTATATTTTCATGCACATTAAAACAGGAATAATTAATCTTATTTGCGTTTATATTATAATTTTTTCCTATAACAATAAATTACTGACACGAATATTTTTCAGTGATGGTAAATTAGATTTAGATGAATTCAGGTTAATTTGTCGGGCCCTGTTCCGAAACGATAAAGGAAGAATTTATACTTTGGATGAAGCAAAACTAAGAGAAATTTTTGACGTTTTTGATAAAAACAAAGATAATTACATTGATAGAGAAGAATTCATTTTTTGTTGGAATCATTGGATTAAAATTGTAAGTATCACCAGTGGGCGTCCATAGTAGTTTTCATATAGAGGGGGGGGGGCAAAATTAAAATTATATGTTTTGCAATGTCGATAGTTATCAATAAATTTTAATGTTAATTTTAATAATTAGAAATTGTAAAAATCAATCAATTTCAGATCGTTCGACCTATTGCGGCGTTTTTAATAGTTGACGTTCAGAATGATTTTATAACTGGAACACTAAATATTAGTAACTGTTCTGCTCAGCAAAACGGTTTGGAAGTTATAGAACCGATTAACCGATTGTTGGATACCGTAAATTTTGACGCCGTATTTTATTCGTTAGATTGGCATCCCAGTGATCACGTATCGTTTATTGATAATATACAACAAAGGGAATTGGATCCATCAAGTCCAATAACAGCCGAAGATGCCAAAACTTATGATACCGTCATTTTTGCCGGAACTCCACCCATGAAGCAAAGGCTTTGGCCAAGACATTGTGTGCAAGATACTTGGGGGTCAGAATTGCACGAGGATTTGAAGGTTTGAAATCCTTTTTTATTTGACAGTATAATTGTTTGTGAGGTTTCCTTTAGGTGCTTGAAAATGCAATTAAAGTGTACAAAGGAACTAACCCAAACGTGGATTCCTATTCCGTATTTTGGGATAACAAAAAATTAACTGATACCACTCTTTGTGGTCAACTTCGATTAAAAAATGCTACAGACATATATATTTGTGGTTTAGCGTACGATGTTTGCGTTGGTAAGATTGAATGCAATTGTTTTATTGATTTTCCAATGCAATTTCCTTTTTGAAGGTGCGACAGCGGTAGACGCCTTGGCAATAGGTTACCGGACAATTCTTCTGGACGACTGCAGTCGGGGAGTAGATCTTTTGGATATCGAGAAAACCAAAAATTCCGTAATTAAAAATAATGGAGTTATTGTTAATGCAAATCAAGTTAAAGCAATGGTCGAAGGTAGAGATAGAAGACCTGAATTAGGATATAAATTAGCAATGGAACTGAAATCCAATAGTTCCGCTCAATAGATTTTTTACTTAGTTTTAAATCCGTTATTGATTGTTATTGTATTATCTAAGAAATGTAAATATGGAGCGAAATGGGCATATCGCTTATTTTTATGTTTTTTTGTTCAAAAATAGAAATATAATTAAAAAATAGTGTTACTGTGTTATATAACTAAAATAAAATTAGTTTTTGAAATTTGGTTTTAATATTTATTAAGTTTTAGTTCAATTGTTTTATAAAAAATAAGCACTAACACGCAAAACTATATTTATAAATGCAAAATGATTTAAACATCGCATAAATAATAATAAACCGTGTATTTGAGTTAAAATTGCACAAAATATTAAATAATTCATATAGAAAACTAGGTTATGTTTATACATACTGCATCACGCGCAATGGTTTGTCAGTGAGAAATAGCGTTACGGTAAGTACAGGATATCGTATTTGCAAAAGAGCAAGTGAAGTAAAGAGCAAGAGTAATAAAAGTAAAAATTCAATAGTATCTCTAAAGACTAAATTTCAGATAGAAAATGCGGAAAATTCGATATAGACTGCATTTCTCGAAACCAAAATAATAAAATTTTCTTTTACAATTTGATAATTGTAACATCAATCAACCACTGAATGTCAATGTTCACTGTAGGGCCCCCATCAAACTCATTACAACAGGCCAGTGTTTAGAGTTCAATTTTTATTTTAGACTGAAGATCTCATTATTTATGCTTTATGCTCATTATTATTTAACTGTAGTTGCATTTTATCTTTATTTGTTCTTAGATAGTAAAGCAACGAAGTACCAGGAGCATTTTTATAGCTATGAACCTGAGCTTAAAAACCTGAACAAGTTGAATAATTTTCTAAGTTTAAAAACTCTTTTTTGCTTTTAGTTTAAGTTTTTGAAATGAATGCTCTTTGCAATGGTCTTACCACAAGTTAAAGACGAATTAGTACATACGTACATATCAATTCGTCCTCGGTGGCTACTTGATCTGCTTACACAAAGCACCACGGAACCGGTCGACTCGGCGACCGGTCAACTCGGCGATGGTCATTTCGGCGACCCAATGGCAGAAAAAATAAGTTAGATTACTTAATTCATACTACGAATAGCGTAGTGAACGGTAAGCTGATACTGTCCGGATTCAGTTGTGGACATAGAATGCGTATCATCGTAAATAATTCCGAACATGTTTCAGTACTATTACCGTCTAGAAATAATTCTTTGTGATTATTTTTTCATTATTTGGTCACCCAAGTTAATCGTCGCCAAGTCAAGCGGTCGCCGAGTGGAGCGTCGTCGAGTTGAACGGTCCCCGAGTTCATCGGTGCCGGATTCACAATTGCCGAGTTGGACGTCGCCGAGTTCACTGGTCGCTATTTTCTGTTTCTATGTTTTTTTTTTTATTTTTTAGATGAACACTTAGTAAATTTGAACTACAACTGAAAGTTATTGTATTAAAAAAATTTATGAAAAGAAAAAGTAACTCTAGTGTTTCTTAATGTTTTTAAGGATTTGCCTTTTAGAAATGATAGAATGTGGAACATGTTCAATACGTATTGAGAAAAAACACAACCCACACCTTGTCATATGTCATCAACTAATTATCAAGCGACAAGAGTGCACATGGATAAACACAAGAAATTGTTCAATAACAACTTTTCATATTTTCGACTATGGGGAAAAATATATTTCAGAATCTGATTTTCTCATTCCTGTAGCGCTTTTCTCATATTATAATGTGGGTTTAAGGAAAGTAAGTAGATAATGTAATTGAATTAAAAATCGATTTTATAGTTTCAACAGATTTATTCATGTTTGCCTGTGTATTTCAGACAGTATCTTTACATTATGTTTTGTTTAAGAATAAAACAAAATTTTTAATTTTCTAATGATATTATGGCATTTGAGGGCGTAAATTACAAATATAAATATTAAATTTCAGGGATTATTCAAAAATACGGCCAAAAACTGCCAAAAACTGGAAACAACTATTCGATTGGCTTACTCCATAAACTTGACTTCGCCCATCCGAAGGGTTACTTATGTATATGGATCTCCCTCTCCCTCCGCTTCGGATTGTTATCACAAGCGCTAAACTCATTAAAAAAATCCCTACGCCGCGACCTAACTACAAAATTACAATTTATTACATAATGTTAACCAGCCGCTCGGTTATAAGTCAAGTGAAACATATTAAAGCATGCTCTTGTCAGTATTTACGTCTAACACACGTACCGTCAATAGAATGAAATTTTAAAGTACTTTCGATGCAAAAATCGATATTTCAAATTCGATTATTTTGAAATAAGTTTATCGGTTAGAGTACTACACCTGTTTTGTATTATATTATTTTTCTATGAATTAAAATTTAAAATAAATGTGGTTTATATAATTATAAGAACATACTAATTAAAATTAAGAGCAGTTTAATTAATTAGAAGAAATTAAGAGCAGTGCTGAAATCATAACGAAATCTAGATTTAAATTTAGGAAGAACGCTAATCACCATTTGAGCAACCCATTTTGGATAAAAAATTTGAGAACCTTCGAAAGTGCAGGTAAGATACAAAAATACTGGAAAATATAATAATAAGATTTCTATTTTCAGAAATCAGGTTTTGAATATTTTTGGACTGGTAAATTACTAATATAAAAAAAATTATAATTTAAACCAAGGATAAAAATATGGAAAATATTTATTTCTCATGTGTAAACGGTATGGATGATGACTAATAAGCCAGAAACACATGTCTGCCGTTCATCCTTGTCTGTAAAATAACTTATTTAATTACATTACTTTAATGCGGGAATTAAAAGGTAGAGAAATTAAAAATAATACAATAACAGCACTTTAAATTAATAAAAAATGAAAATTCAAAAATTAATTTTGAAATTTAAAAGTTTCTCTACTTTGAATGAGTTATAACACCTCATTTGGTTTTCTAAATGTTACGCATTGAAACTTTTCAAATGAATACTTTCCCCAGTACCCCATATACAAAGTTAATTAAAAGTTTGTGTAAAAAGTTAATAAAAATTTTGTAAGCAGGCAATAAATAAAATTAAGCAATATTAAACTTGAGTCAACGTTGCAACTAATAAGAATACTCTTGATTTATTAAAAAAGTATGACAAATTTTAATTACATTCATAGCTTTCACACAAAATATTTTGAAAACAGTAAGTTCTATCGTAAATTATCTAGAATGTACTTTTTGGCAGTTTTAAATTTACAACTCACGTAAATTTGGTAAATTTCGTATAGCTATAGAACTTTACACGTCTTTATAATATATCACGGAATCACAATTTAAAGCGATAAATCCAAACCATCTAGCCAAGTGATTGCATTGGACGATAAAGAGTGTACTTTTTCAAGTCACCCGTAAATCATCTCAAGAAGAAAACACCAATTGTTCAACTCGCTGTTATAGTCGGGCTCCATTTATGTAACCTAGAATAAGGACCGTATAAGGGGGAGAGCGTGGAGTCATGGCCTTTCTAATCCCTTCTAAGGTCTTCCCTAATCTTTCGACCTTGAGTACGGCCCTTAAACAAAGAAAAATTCGACTTATGCTGCCATCTAAAGGTAGTTTGAACCTTAAACTTTCGATTCAAAAAAGTATTATTTCAGTTCGTCCCTCAGTTGTAATTTTTTCGCTTATGTAAAATAAAATTTTTAATCTCAAACCTGCTATGAAGTATTTTCAAGGAAGGCTTGAAATTTGACCGGCAATATAAATATATTTGTTTTCTGGCCTTCTACAGTTTTTTATCGCGGTCCAAAAGTGTTGGGTCTATTTGACCCAGTGTGACTATTACGTCAGTTTGAAGAAGTGTGACTAATTAGGGTTAAAAACATTTTTTTAATTTTCAAATTTTATTTGATAAATTTTTTGATATAATCACAAAATGTCGATTACAAATGCGAATGTCGCTTTCGATTTCGTTGAAAATATCCTGTAAAAAATTACAACTAATTGTAAACTCTTTTTAATAGTGGCATTACTTTTTTAATTGTATTTTTAGAAAATAATTTTTTTAATAAAAGCAAGAGTTGAAATGTACAATGTAATAGCAATTTACTTCATAAAAATGTATGTTGCAAAAATGAAATTGTTTAATATTTTCTGAATGGCTAAAATTTATAATTAATGTGGCAAATGCTCAACAGTAATTAAAATTTAAAATTCATGAAAAATGTGTCATGTAGAATGCGTATGTATAATAATGACTGAAATTTCTTTGAGCTTCTTTCATGAGAATACTAATTAACACATAACTGAAGCTAATTATTTAATGAAAAATGAAACACAAAATTTGGACCAGTATAATCCCTTTTTTATCATTAATTTAAAATATCAGCATATATTTTGTGAGTTACTAAGCTAAGATAAAATGAAAAACTACGCAAACAATTTGTAATCTAAATACACAAATAAAACTGCACATTCGAAACATTTTTAGAATTTTCCCTTCTACACTTTTCTTCTCTAAGTAATTTTTTGTATTTCGCTTATTTAAGAATATATTTGGAATATAACATATTTTATTACCACTTTTACGATCTAATATGCCCACGCAAATTTACTTTATTACACGTACAGTAAGACCTCGCTGAACGTGGGGCAATATTGCCGCAATATTTATTTGTAATATTGGTGCAATATTGAAATAAAAAATTTATCAATTTATATATTTAATTAATTATATTTAATAACAGCTGCAGGCAGGAGCAGAAACATTACGAATATTTTGAATTAATTTAACAAATTAAAAATACATAAAATTTTGTTTTGCAAAAATTGATTATTTTAAATTTGAATAAATTATTATTTGTTAATTAACTTAACAGTTAAAATAAAAAAAACGAAAGGTGTCGTGGGACACCCGACAAAAGCGAAGCTTTTTACGCTATGTATAAATAAAATCCAATTATTTATTAATATAATTTTGATATGGTAGTAAATTGTTATTAGGAAATTATTTTTAAAAATACAAAAATAGTAGTGCTATAGATATCTATTTATATTTCCAATTAAAATAAAATTTACATCTAAGTAGAAATTAAGTAAAAAATAAATTTCAAGTAAATATTGTAGTAAATTTAGCATGTAATACATAAAATGTAATACTATTATACAAAATCTAAACAAAATATTATAATAATAATATAAAACAAAATATTATAATAATAATATTTTGAGAGTGTAGGACTAAGAATTTTTGAAAATTAAGCAAATGGTTATTTACTTAAAAGTTAGGTAAATGATACATGACTAACGAGGAACAAATCAGAATATAGAGAGAAAATGAACAAACTATTCATAAACAATACTACATACAAAAAATTAAACAAAAACCCAACCGTCACTATTCAAGGAAGATTTAATAGAGTAATAAAGGAGTTACATGATAATGGTTACATTGACGTAATAACCAGAAAAACACTTACCAAATACAACTCCCAATTTCCAAGAGCATATGGTCTTCCCAAAACACATAAAGAAGGCACTCCTTTACGCCCCGTCATTAGTTGCATTGAATCTCCATCCATACCCCTTGCCAAATTTCTTAATAACGTATTAAAAAATGTCGTCCCGTTGTTACCATTTAACGTAAACAATACAAGAGAAGCTAAAGAGAAGATCACGCAGAGTACTATACCACATGATTACACTTTAGTATCCTTTGATGTGAATTCACTATTTACCAACATCACAAAAGAAGCCGTCATCTCTTCTATTAAGAACAATTGGGACCTCATCACTCCATTCACATCCATCCCGTTAAATAATTTTATTAAATTGATAACTATAATTTTTGAAAACAGTTACTTTAGTTACGAAGATAATTTTTACTCCCAACTGGTTGGATCCGCAATGGGTGACCCCTGTTCACCCATTTTCTCAAATTTCGTTATGAACGATCTCTTATATAACTTTTTTGGTTCAATCGATTTTAAACTACCCTTCCTACTCCTATACGTGGATGATATACTCACTGCAGTCCCAAGTAATAAAGTAAATAACTGTATCGACATATTAAACGATTATGATGAATTACTAACATTTACTTACGAATTAGAATCCAACAACTCGATCCCTTTTTTGGACCTTCGCGTAGAGAGAAAAATAGATGGCACTTTAACAACAGACATTTACAAGAAACCGTCGTCAACTGAAAGACTTCTCAATTACAAATCGTCCCATCCTCTAAACCAGAAGATGAGTGTTATAAACACATTAAAATTTAGAATAGAAACTTGCGTACCGGAAGAACTAGTAAATACTAAACTAAATGACCTGAAATTGCAATTAATCAAAAATGGTTATCCAACCCGATTAGTAGATAGGAGCCTCTTTAAGAAGAAACTTACAATTCCTCCAATATCGTCAAATACTATTGTTAACTTAGAAACAGAAATTAAATTTTTTAAAATTACCTACCATCCATGGCTTGAATGCAGACTTAAACATGTTTTCAAAGAATTCATTAAGAATGGAGTACTTAAACTAACCTTCCACAACCGTTCCACCCTTAATAAAATTCTGTACTCACGAACAAAAGATATAATTCCCGTTTTAGACAAGGCAAATGTCGTTTACGAAGTTAAATGTGAATGTGGAAATTTATACATTGGACAAACGAAACAAAGGCTTTCCACAAGAATTAAACAACACCTATACGACATAAGAGCGGGGTCCTCAACTACTGGTTTAGCAGAACATGCAGTCAAGTCCAACCACAGGTTTTTACCAGAAAATGTAAGAATTTTGGCCACTGAAAACAACTACCACAAGAGAACCTTCATAGAAGCTGCTTACATCTCTACGACAGATAACAACATGAACAAACAAACAGACTATAAATATATCAACACCGGATACAAAAACTTACTTCAGCGTTATAACAATAATCTGACTTGAAATCACACAATGTTCCTATTTTTCGTTTTTTGTATTTGTTTAATAACTTAGTTATAATTATTAATTTCTCGACATTTAGCTTTCCCATTACCGACTTTTAACGATTATGTTGAATTTTACTATTATTTCGATTTTATTTAAGAGTCCTATGGAGATGCATCTTATCACACATTTGGTCACATGCACATTTTTATCTAGTGATAATATAACAACAAAATATTTCAATTTGTTGACATTTTAATTAATTTGCATAGTATTTACACTCATAAGATTTTTACAACTTTTAACATATCTTTTATTATTATTTACATTTTAATTAATTTGAATCTGTGACTGACCTAACCAGATCGTTGCTGAACCAAAACCTTTCAACAACCATCACGATTTGTTTGGTGAGATAATATCGAAATATCGATTTATCGAAATATCGATTTATCGAAATATCGATTTATCGAAATATCGATATATCGAAATGTTGATATATCGATATCAAATAATATCAATATCGTTTATCGATATATAGATATTTTTCCCAGGACTAATTCTGACCACGCCATTTGTATTTTATGCTCAAAGTCCGCTAGGAAACGTCAAAAAGCCATAGATTTTGCTTTAAAATTTAAAAAAATTTGGTGAAAAAGCAGAGAAGGGGGGACCATTGGGTGTTTGGCAAAAATCTAAAAACCGTTTTTTGCTCTTTTTATTCCATAAATTAATTATTCTGACCACGCCATTCGTATTTTATGCTCAAAGTCCGCTAGGAAACGTCAAAAAAGCCATAGATTTAGCTTTTAAATTTAAAAAAATTTGGTGAAAAAGCAGAGAAGGGGGGACCATTGGGTGTTTGGCAAAAATCTAAAAACCGTTTTTTGCTCTTTTTATTCCATAAATTAATTATTCTGACCACGCCATTCGTATTTTATGCTCAAAGTCCGCTAGGAAACGTCAAAAAAGCCATAGATTTTGCTTTAAAATTTAAAAAAATTTGGTGAAAAAGCAGAGAAGGGGGGACCATTGGGTGTTTGGCAAAAATCTAAAAACCGTTTTTTGCTCTTTTTATTCCATAAATTAATTATTCTGACCACGCCATTCGTATTTTATGCTCAAAGTCCGCTAGGAAACGTCAAAAAAGCCATAGATTTTGCTTTAAAATTTAAAAAAATTTGGTGAAAAAGCAGAGAAGGGGGGACCATTGGGTGTTTGGCAAAAATCTAAAAACCGTTTTTTGCTCTTTATATTCCATAAATTAATTATTCTGACCACGCCTTTCGTATTTTATGCTCAAAGTCCGCTAGGAAACGTCAAAAAAGCCATAGATTTAGCTTTTAAATTTAAAAAAATTTGGTGAAAAATCAGAGAAGGGGGGACCATTGGGTGTTTGGCAAAAATCTAAAAACCGTTTTTTGCTCTTTTTATTCCATAAATTAATTATTCTGACCACGCCATTCGTATTTTATGCTCAAAGTCCGCTAGGAAACGTCAAAAAAGCCATTGATTTTGCTTTAAAATTTAAAAAAATTTGGTGAAAAAGCAGAGAAGGGGGGACCATTGGGTGTTTGGCAAAAATCTAAAAACCGTTTTTTGCTCTTTTTATTCCATAAATTAAGTATTCTGAGCCACCACAGCTTATCCCCACCCCTCTTCTCTTCCCGTAAATTAAGTTGCAAATTCCAGAACTTAAATACGATCATCGCGGGCAAAGTATTGATTTTAGGATAAAAATGAAAGATAGCTTTTCCATTGGATTCATCTTTTTCTTCGTATTGTTTTTTTCCAAATGGAGATCCGACGCTTATTAAGGGAGCTGCAGGGAAAAAAAGTTTCAAAAAGTTTGGGTAAAAAATATAGGTTAAAACCGAAAAATTAAAAAAAAATCCATCGACAAAAGGATTGTCCTTCTCGCGAGGATTCCAAATACCAAAAAAAAATTGAAAAAAGTTGAAAAATAAGAGAGATGTGAGCGGATTCGTAAAAGTCGCTTAATTCCGATCATCGCGGCGTGGGGGTGACTTTTCCAACTTTTTCCATTTTTTTGGTTATATGTGCCCTCGACCACGTCCCCTGCCCAAATTTCAAATTTCCACGATCTCCGAAGGCCTAAACATTTTCGCACGTGGTCATGAATCAGCCAATTAGTTCGTAGCTGACGTCACTTCCGTTTGCTTTTACGTCCCGTTCGCTTTTTTAGATTTTGGGTGTCGTGCGTTAAAAAGCTTCGCTTTAAAAATCTCTATGTCTCTGTGACATTTTAAACTTCCTTGTAGCCTTCCATAAGGAGTAGTCACTATGTATTTAATTGTTTTCTCTTTAGTGATAACTGCAAAAACATTTTAGTTTTAAAAAATATGAGTGCATTTTTTGGATTTTGCTAAATTATTGATATGGCCAATATCACGAATTTATGCCAATATAAAAATTTCAATTTGCTGTATTAATATTACAGATTAATGACTATTAGTCTGTTATGCCTTCAAAGTTGAAAAGTTACATTTCGTATTTGATAAACAACGTGACATGCAATAAATTCAAAAGTATACGTGAAAAGTGTGATGAAAGTATCATGTAGTTCCAGTTTATCAATTTATAATTTTAACACCACCCTGCACTGAAACACACGTTTATAGAGATATAAAAATAAATTTTACACAATTTCTATAGAATTTTAAGTAAATATAAAAACAAGTACAAAATACATTAATGGTTTCATAAATATAATTTTTTTTCTTCTATCCAATATTTCGGTATTCATGGTAAATTAATCCGTATGTGCTTCCAGTGTTAATTTAAACAAAAATTAATTAAAATAGTATTTATCAACAATGTTTTCCAATGCTAGCATTGGCCCTACATAGCTAAGTATTTGTCGAAAAACATTGCCAAAAATAATAATCATATTAATAATAAATTTATTAAATTAGCTAAGGAATATAAAAATTCATTTTTATTTTTTTAAATTAAATTTTAAAAGTTCAGGTGTTCAGCAGAGCTGTTTTTCGACAAATACTAGGGGAATTGGATAAAGAACATGGACTAGATGCCAAAATACCCCCAGAAGATACAGATAAAATAAAAAAATCATGCGGTATGTGATAGATAACATTGTACGTGTGCTCGACATAATTGAGTGCAGGAGTCTGTTTTCGTGGGCTGCGGTAGTCGTAGTTGGTTAATTCTTACTGGCTGTGAGCTTTGATTATATTGAAAAGAGGCATCCTAGTTCGAATCCCAGTTTATATTCCGCGTTAACAATGTTAGGGTTAACTATTGTGGATATTTTCACTGGATTACCGGTGCATATGTGGAACTGTTAGTGGAATGCAGCCCAAAAGATGACTTCTCGATCATTGCCCAGGGATGCGTACTTCAGCCAAGTTACGACAAACTCCCATAAGAGTCCGGAAAAGACATCTTGGAGATTACTGGATTTCAAGTTGTTGTCAGTAGCCGACAAAATTCCAATTTTACTCGGATTAGAACTTACCGCCGAGCACAACCGTATTTTTCTAAATCTATGCTTTGGATTACTTCGTTTTATGGAATAAAAGAGCCACTGAAGTTTTTTAAGATTTTGCAAAGAAACGAAACATTAACCCCTTTGGTGTTTTTTCACCCCAAAAAATGAAAGTTCAAAATCTTAAGCTTTTTCTTGCTTTCCTAGCGTACTTTATGTAGAAAATTCGAAAGCCGTACGCAGATTTCCCGCAAGTATGATATTTTACATTTTATTAGGCGTTAAAGTGAGAAAAAGTAAATTTCAGTGGCTCTTGGTAATTCCGCGATTGTAGTCGGATTTTGGCGTTTCCGCCAGGCGCAACTATTTTTTACCGCCTCTACGCATCCGAATACGTCGTTTTATTGAAATTCAATTAATTTCAATCGAAAAAATGAAATCGAGCGATAACCGGACATCTAAGTGAATATACCAAAATTCATTAGCATTCCCATATTTTGAAAATTTATTGAAATTTTTAAAAATTCAAAAATAAGAAATAGAAATTACGTAATGTCATATATTAAAATAACATTTAGTAATATAGTTTTTCGGATTTATTATAAATTAATAAATTGAAATTAATGAAACATTGTATTTAGCAATATAAAGATAAATAAAAAAGCCTTGATTTAAATTTAAAATGAAACTCGTTTTAGTTTGGAAATCTAAAGGGGACGTTGAAATGAATATTTAGTTAAAGCGTTTTATTAACATAATTTTGTAATAGTAAAATTTTATCCAATTTGTTTTTCCCTTAAAATAAAATTACAGCTTTCATATCACAATTCAAAATTTGTGTAAGTTTCGTTTACTGTTCGAATGAAAATGCATAATTAGACCTAGGTTAATGTTATCTAAAAATCTTCTCAAACAACTTTTAATATTTACATTTAAAACAGTTTTATTATAATTCTTCTTATATAGCTGTTCCAAAAAATTTCATTTTCAATACATTTTTATTACAGTATTAACATTTATTAGTTTTAAATTTACCGGATGTATTTTTTTACTATGTTTGAAAGTATGATTTTTAATGGATTTTTCAATTCAAAAACATTAACTTAGGGTGATTGTATTGGTAATGGACAGCCAGGATGATTTTATTTTGTAAAAAGGCAATATCTCAATTTTCAAATTAAAAATATAAATGTTATGTATAATTTAATTTTTGAGATTTCTTTTGAAATTATTTTTTTCTATTTAAAATGCTCTTTTACTGATTTAATACTGACTATTGCATATTTTCAAAAAAAATTTCAGTTTTTTTTTGATTGAAAAATCATCTTTGTCTTCGTTCGGCGGTTTGTTGCTAACAATGTTTTGCTGAAAATTTTGGCACCGCCACTGTACGATCCTACGAGCAGCCACTGTAGTACAGCGATAGTAATAAGAATATTAAAATTGTTTTTTATAGAATTAATTTATAATATTAAAAAGCATGAATGATAAGTAGACGTTCGCGTGGGCATAACGCATTCATGTTATTCACAATAAATTCAATAGCGAGATATGTATTATAATTCATTCGTTATTTTTGGCCCAAATGAAAAATGAAATTATTTATGAGCAAACTTTTCTTTCATAAAAATTATTTTAAAAGTAGAATTATCATTTCTATGAAGTTTCCATATTTCGTTTCCAAAAAATATGAATTAATTATAAAAATTTTACACATTAAAAATCTTACAATTACTTAGATGCATAAATAGGGAAAACTCCCACCTACAAAATAAATAATTAAAAATTTTATTTAAAAGAGGTCTTTAGAAAAGAAAAAATAATTTCACTACCCAGTGTTCTAAACCACAATTTCGTTTTCACTTGTACAATACAAATACTGCTAGTCGTGGAACTGCTACTTCAAGCTAATTTTCATACATTACATAATGGCGTGATTTTTTTTATTGAAGAGGGGGGTGTAATAATTAAAAAAAAATTTTAGTTTCTAAAAACATTATTTAATAAACTATATTTTATGTAAATTTAAAAATTTGTACTATTGGTCCCAGGTCGGGTGCCAATTTTTTTTACAATTCCATTTATCACTTCTATCCTCTGTCTTTGTTAGTTTTACGTTGCGATTTTAAATTTCTCAGAGTATTATTTTGGAAATTTATAATAATTTAATTTGGTGATTGTCAAAATTAAAAAGTTTAATTAATAATGTGAAAAGTTTTAAAATTTATTTAATTTAAAATGTTCATTTATTACCCGAGTTTTGCTTTGTTTAGAAACAATTTATATTTTAATTTTATTTAAATTTAATCATTTATAAATATTTTTTTAAATACACGACGAATTGTAATCCGTGGTTATACGGTTGTAAACCGTTGGTTAGACAGTTAATTCTAGAGGGGTAATGTCGTGATTTTTTCATTGTAGAGGGGAAATGTAATAACTGTAAAACAAAGTTTAGTTTGTAAAAGTGTTATTATATTATTAAAAAAACTTAATATTTTATTTAAACTTAAAAATTGGGTTTGTCAGGCGGCTGTTTCTTCAGCTTCTTAATCATCACACTATGTGTTTCTGACTCATTAGTCGTCATCGGTAACGCTTACTTGTTATAATCACTTAATTGTGTGCACTTGAACGGCTATTGGGAGGAAAGTGCTGAATTATAAGCTAATCGAAGACCAGAAAATCAGGAGTGATCCACCTGGAGCAATGGTTTGTAAAGATTTCCAACGGAAGTTGGAACTAAAAAAATTCAATAATGCAACTTTAAACAAAATTTTATTAAAAGGTTTTCTTAAATATTTTTTCATATATTAGCTCTAAGATCCAAATCCCAAAATCCAACTATGTATTAATATATCATCATCAGTGTGATGAGCATTGTCGTATATGTATTTCTAATGGTCATCTGATAGTAATTTGTTATGAATAATCCTCTTGGACTAATTTGCGTATTACTCGTAGGATCTTAACAAAAGGAATCATTTCTAATCCTAAATTAGAAATAAAAATTTTAAATTAAAATAAAACAATTAGAATTGAATGCATAATTTATTTTTTCTATAATCTCCATATATTGATAATGATATTATAAAACTTTAATAATAAATTTTACCGGTAATGCAAAAATAAATTGAATTGGTTTTCATAAAAATTGAAATTTTACAGCTATTTGGAATAATGTAATCCTTTTAAATTTAAAATATTACGAAATCTATACTAAGGCTAAGATGTGATACATAGAAAATTGTGTAGGAGATAAATTATTCGATGTGGCAGGTTCAAACTCATTCAACTGCGTGCATAAAAATAATTATTTTTACTTCAAATTTTTAACAGATCCTAAATAATTAATTACATTAATATTACGAGGGAATTGTTAATGTTGAAATGTAACATTTCTATCAAAATTTTAACAATATATTTACAACGTGGTACATTTAATTTGTGTTCACTATTGTAATTGTGTGGAATGATCATTTAACCACTCCATTTAATTATTCAACTTGAAATTAAGCTGATACAAATATAAAATAACATCTATCATTCATTTATTTGTATTTCTAGGTGAATGTAAATCTATGTTATCGAAGGCTTGACTTATACTCTCGCTTCCGCAACAATATAGAGCTAGCTATACGAAGATCAAGTATTAGATCTTTTGACTGTAAAGTAGGATTTTTCTTATCCTGTGAGGGGTGATTAGGATTTTTTCTTTGTAGTTGAAGGCGTAAATTATAAATAAATATTAAAATTTGAGGATTATTCAAAATAAAACCAAAAACGGAATACGTGTATTTGATTGGTCGTTTCCACAAAGGTTGCCACGCCCACGACGGCGACGTGCTGTTATGATCATATTCTTATTGGATAATTTAATTATTCTATTTTAATGTCATCTTCGAAATTTTAATTTCTTACACCAATAATACACTTTAAAGTTCAAAAAGAAATCTTAAAAAATCTGAATCTTATGAAATTAAAAAAATTTTGTAAATAAAATTGTTAGTAAGATTATTTTGATTTTATTATGTTATAAGTTTTCAGGTGGTCTGGAAGTGAATGAAATTTTGATGAGAAGAAGTTTTTAATTAATATTTGAAAATTTAATATTATATAATACAACTGGTGAATATTTTTTGTGTTGTTACGTTTTTATTAAGCATCTAATTTCTTAAAATAAAATTGTATATTGATTAAAAATAATGCCGACGTTGCTATTGTGTTATAACAAAAGACAATTTTTTTTTGATTTGTTCAATCGTCAATTTAATTTATTGTTGAAAACATAAAGGAATTGTGTTTAAAGCTGTTTATAGGCTGGATATTACAAAATATAAAATAAAAGGAAAATATAAATTTATTGATCGTACTTATAGGGTGGAGCCAAAAGTATAATTTTTAAAATAAATTTTGTAATATTTAATTTTGTACAGATGTAAAATTAATTTAAATTATTGCTGCAACAAGAAAATTAGTAAATTTTGAGATCTTGAAAAGCGTAAATAATCGGAAATACTAAAATGCATAATGTAACATTATGAAAAATGAAATGTTTAACTTGACAGATGGATGATAAATTATAACTTGTAAACCTGAAAATATAAGAAAAGAAATATTATTATGTGTAATACTACTGTAAAGATTTTCAAAATACCGTGTTTAATGGTGTTTTATTTATTTACATTGTTCTTGTTTATTAAACAGGTTAAGCTACTCATAATTTGAATTTGCTTTTAATTATGGTTCTCTTTAATTAGTTGAAGAATTTTGGCTGAAAATATATTCAATTTATATAATTAAATTACAACAGATTTAAATTTATTTGACATAACATTCATTTTGAAATACAACTCTTAATCTGAGTTATTCACTGACGCGGATGAAGACGTAGACGCTCTAGATGAATAATGTCAGAGTTTATCGAATTCATTATTATAACAATTAAATTTTCATACAAGCTTTGATTTAAACTAATAAATCCAAAAAGAAACATGCAATGCAGACGTCCATAAAATTCTGCTCTTCATTTGTTCTTTACCTACTCTACTTCTATTCCAATTCCAGCTAGCTTTTTCCATATTATTGCTTCATAAGTTCTAAAAATATGACACAAATGAAAGCCCTTTGATTAAATATTTGCAGCAGGCAAAACATTTCATATTTTGATTATCCATTCATGCGCGTCAATAGTCATATCATTGTGCGTTTACATGCTGTAATTATGTATTGATAATTTTAAGGTAAAATATACCAGCTTGTTAAGCCGGTGATAATTACAACTTGGTTTTGAATATCTTCCTTATTAACCCTCGTTAATTAGAATAAATTTAATAGAAAAATATTTTGCTATTTTAAAAATCAAACAAAAATTGACTAAAATTGTAATTAAAAGAGTATCAGTGTTCAGTGGCAACCTCAAATCGATATGATGTATGAAATCACAAAGAAAAAGAAAATAAAAACAGCGATGCTTCCCATATTATCTCAGCAAGAGATGAAAAATTACTACCTATTTTCTGAAGTAATGTTACAAACATATTATGTTCTTTCCTCAACCTTATTATATGCATCGAGTAAAGCTTAACATACCGTAAAAAACATATTCTCACCCAATCAGCGCGAACAGGAAACTAATGTTAAATAATAATAATATATAATAACAATTTATAATATGGATTTATTGTAGGAGGCTGTTCTAAAGTTCGAATGACACTATCAAACTTATCTATTAATTTTATTTTAAAATCTTTCAATTTAACATAATATTCAATAATATATTGAATTTTTAACGAATGAAAACAATCAAAAATTTTGTTTTTTGAAATTTGGCGGCAGACGGGAACCTTAAAAATGTATGTATGTATATGCCGTTTTAGTATAACCGTTTTTAGTTAGTGAAATTAGTATTATAGCACCATCATAAAATCAATAAGTGGTCCAGCTATATATTTAAATAAAATTTAAATTTTTTTAATATAAACAGCTGTTTCTACGAATAGATATATTGAACTATATTTTACCAGGTCCTAAACTTTCACAAACGGTTTTCCAGAAAAATTACAACTCTTAAATTGTTTGCCCGTCTAACTTAAATTTCAACTTGAATGAAAATCGTACTGAACGTGAACTGCAATTTCATAAGTTCAAATTTTTCTAAACTCAAATAGTTCAAAAAAATAATTTAAAAATAAGATTCCAAGTCATGTGAAATTTTGTTTAAGTCGAAATGCTAGAATTTAAGTGACATCGGTATGCATTTAACTTCTTATTATCCTTAAAATTCGTAGTTCCTTCAATAGTTGTAAACTTTAAAATATTAGAAAACTTTATCATTTAATAAATTATCAATCATGATTTTCCTTCTTTTTTATTTTGTTTAAGATTTTTTTTATCAATGCAATTATTAATGTAAACAGGTAATACATAATAGACTACCTATATTCCACCTATAGGAGGTGTGTATCATCATTACGTTACAAAGAAGAAAATTCTTACGTGACGTCATGGCGTCAAAGTTTAATTTTATTTTCATCTAGTATTCTACTATAATTTTAAAATGAACATACATAAGTAGAGTGTATTATTTTATTATGTAAAATTACACATTATTATATTACTCATGTAGGTACTTGTATAAATTAGTTTTTTGGTATTTTCCATTATTGAATTTATATTAAAATAGACGAAAATTATTACGGTTTGTTTTTTTACAATTTTACCTCGAATATAAAATTAGGAAGCATCAAAATATGACGAATCGACTTTTCAAACAATTGCACCTACCATAAATTATTTTGAATTTCGATAACATTTCTATATTTTGAATTATTACAGACTATCTTTTATTTAAATTGACAGAAAATGACGATCATTCTCTTGTTATTATTTACTACAATTTCCGAATTATGCTACTTTTTCTAAATATACATTTTGTTGTCATATACAGAATGGTCACTCAAAAAATAAAAAACAGGTTGTTTTGGGATTTAAAGTTACTTTTAAAGTATATGAATAATGGTTGTACGCTTTACAATTTTTCCGAAATTTTTGCACTGGGTGGTTTTTCAAAATCAACAAAAATAAATTCTTAAATTATTGCATTATATTGTGCAATACCATTGGTCACTGACAACAGGTAGGGGGTTGATAATTCACTCGATAATGTAGGAACTCGAATGATGTTTCCTGTTCAACCGCATGCAGTGGAATGAACACGCTCTCTCCCCATCTAAATTCGGATTGCCAACCACGTAGCATACACGTACCGTCAAGTGAATGTTTTTTCAAGCTAACATTAACTTAAACTTGTAAAAACATCAATAAGTCGATTTTATTCATCCTCACCTTATAAGAAAGCTTAAATTTAGCTCTTTCAGAATATTTAAAGGTTTTCTATCATACTTTTGAAAGAAAAAAGCACTGCAGCCTGTGTTACTTTGGTAATTTTACAGTTAAAAATCTATAATTTTAATGTTTTGTTTAGATTTTGTTTAATTTTACATTTTACGTACATTCTAAATACTACATAATTTATTTTTAAGTTCATTTCTATTCACCTGAACTTTCAATTTTAAACCAACTAAAGAAGCTTAATAATATTTTATTTTATAAGCTACTTTACCAGTTGTTGTTTACCACCTTGATCAAAGTTCGTATTTTAGAATTTCCAGTTTAATTTTAGCTTGTCTTAAAGTTTAAAATATTTATTTTGTATTGTATAAATATGAATAAATCTATATATAATCTCCAAACATGATAACTTAGAAAAAAAAGTTTAAATAACTTAGAAAAGCAATTTCCAACTTTTTTTGCAAGAAATTTGATAATATTACGGTTAGGTTTTCGGGTGAATAATCTATTACATATAAAGTCAACAATATTATTTTACCTTGACGTTCCGTCATTTGGCATAGATCTATGTTCTTATTGAGTTTTTGTCAAGTTTTAAGTTTGTAAGCCTTACTAAGGTTAACCTTACTAAAGTGAGGTTAGATCCGAGTGATCTATACTGTCGGCTTCTTTCGTGTCTCTCTTTTACTTTTCTTTCAAACTTTTCTTCATTTATTACGAGTTTTTCAGACAACTCAGTAAAAATCGATTTGGAAAAATTCCACAATTTTACATTAATTATACGCAATTCTTATTATTAGTATTATTTCTACGTTTCGAAGCCCAATTCTGCAAGTTAAAATAACTCGAAATCTGATTTAAGTATGTAATTAAAATAAATTTATTTAAAAACTCAGTCAGACAAAAACTGCATTATTTTTAAATATAGTTTATATTTAAAGAGACGCTAGAATGTTCAACACTTTAATTAATGATGAAAACAAACGATATGCAGGTGCTGTGTGAAAAATTAAAAATAATATTTTTAATTAGGTGAAAATAAAAATTAAAATGTTTTTTAACAAAGCATTTGAAATCTTTTTAACAAAAGCTGGAAATTGTAACAAAAAAGTAAAAGTTATCGTGTAATTAAATTGTAAGAAATATAATCTTTATATTTTGCTTACTTATGTATTTTCCTGCTGATGTTTATAAACTTTTATTTTTATCGATATATTTTTCTTTTACTTAATATATAAATGAAATAAAAAATATATAAGTGAAAACTGATTTATATCTGAAAAATTACAATACTGGACCACATGGTATCCACCACTCAGTCGGTAGATATTGTAAAAACTTTTACAATATTTTTTACTTATAGTGTACTTCATTTGTGTATTTCAATTTTCAAAAGTATTTAATGCATTTCTTATGATTCAAAAATTGTGGAATGATTCTTATAGTAAAATCCACTCGATTGTATAAATCCAAAACCGAATTTCTCAAAAAATATGGTTCTTCTCCAGTTTCTGTTTAAAAACTTTTGCTGTTATATCATGCCGATCTGTTGGGACCCACCCAATCAAAAGTCTTTAATTTCAGGCCAAGCTGGATTACAATTGAATGTAGTAAAGAGATCAGGACCTTCACAAGTGCGTCCATGCCTCATCGCATCTGTAAATATAGGATTGTTCCAACGTCTGAAAAATTTCCATCATTAGCCACAGGCAACAGTATATCCCGCAAATGAATGTAATCATCAGCCCAAAGTTTTTTTGGTATAAACGAATTAAAAGAAGATGCTGACTCTCAATTTTGGCATAGGTATAAATCAACAGCCTTCCTAAAATACAAGTGGACATTGAAAGGCGTCATATGATCTATGCGTTTCTGAAATTGCGTTGCGGAACTTTGTTTCGCCTATGAATAATTACTATATCATGCTTATCGAACTCATGTCCAACAATGACAATTACCACTTCGTCAATAATAGGAGCATTAAAACGTCGTTCGTGTTCACTAACTGGTCTCTTATCTGCTCGAATGACAATATTATATTCATCTGTACATATTCTGCTCAATGTTGTTTTGAATATGTTCAATAAATTATTATGGGAATGCAAGAATCTTTAAATTTTTAATTTAAAACAATGTTTCCTTTGAAACGGAAATGCTTCCACAGTGTTGTTTAACGTCTAGTTGTTCATCGCTCATAAAGTAAATTTGTGAAAACATAAGATTTTCCTTCGGGAAAGGAAGAATCGATCCGGTTCTGTGATTTTGTGGTTAATTTTTTTATTTTAAAAGTGGGCATGCAGTCCGTTTCTTGAATTATTGCAGCAGGAGGGGGTACTTGACTTTGGCAATTTTGTGGGATTGCTGTATCCGTTCGGCGTCGAGCCATATTGGGGGGGGGGGGTGATTGTGGGGTAGTGAAGAGATAGGGGGGTACAAGAGAAACTTTTACCTTTTGTCGTTCGTTTCTTAGTGCAATTCTCGAGATGCTTTTGTTTTCCTATCTTGTCTTGTTAAATCTGTTGCCAGGTATTTTTCTCGCTCCAAATAAATTCTTACTCGTCTAATGCATTTAATCAGCGCCACCAATCACTGCTTAGATCACAAAGCGGCGACCGGTGACTTGATCCTGACAGAGAGAGACAGAATCTGAAACATAAAAGTTGGTTAGTAAAGGTCTAGCGTGAGGGAAATACTTATTGTGCTACGATACTTAACGGTCGACCGTGTCTTGAGAAGTCGGCGAGGTCGTACTGCCCCAGGGCAGCGATGAGTGTCGTGGCTACATAGATACAGTTTCTCCGTTAACTTCTGGATGGATTTTTCGATGGTTTCGAGTTGGTTTCTTCGTGAAGTTGTCTGTTGGGCTGGAGGTAACGGTTTGAAGTCTCTTGAGTTGTGTGGGGGAGGCGAAGGTCCATTTAGGATGCCGCGGTTAGGATTGGTCTTACGAATGCTTTGCAGAGCCGCATTTTCAAGTTCTTTGCCACGATACTTCTTGATCCGATAATGGAATGCAGATTTTTCATGACTTCCTTTGCTTTGCCGCTACACGCGTCAATCTGTTTGACCCAGGATAGGTTTTTATCGAGGATTATTCCTAGATATTTGGTGGAGTTTTTCCAAGAGATGATCGAACCAAACATTTCCACATCTTCGAGTTTCGGGCGGCATTTCGTAAACATAACGGCTGCACTTTTGTCCGAATTAACATCGTTTGTTAGGTGCGGTACCACGTTTCTAGCACTTTCAGAGCTTCTTGGATGCGGGCAAATTTAGGACTCAATGACAAAACGTAAAATGAAGAACAACAATAGGTTTTTGAGAAAAACAAAATCAGGATAGTGCTCTAAATACAGAATTGCTCCCTAAAATAAGATAAATAATATTTCGAAGAAAACCAAATTCTCACCCAGCAATGTATAATTACTTGAAAAGGATTTTGGGTTGAATGGGAATGCAAATCAAACACTATATAATGTATGTCGACGTTTCGGAGTTTTTATTACTCCATCTTCAGGACTAGATAGAAATGAAAAAGATCAGTTCTGAGAGTACATCATAGAAACAATTACAACACTCACCGATAACAAAATAAGGTGTAATTCGTTTGATGAATAATATTTGACTAATTAACCTTTGTGGATCCAGAATTCAATATTTCTATTGAAATATTTTATTTAAACTTATGGAAATTCAGTAAAAGTTTCGTCGATTAATGAGAAGAAAATCAGTACTTTCAAAAAGTTTTTTAAGCAAGCATCAAAAAGTGCAATTTCCGTTCTGTAGTAAAAGTGCTTTTAACTTTGATTACCCAGCAGTCCAAAAGTTATAGGGATCAAACAAAAAAAATGCTATAGCAAAAACCATGAATTATATTGTAGATGACGAATGTTATCTTATATTAGTGAAAAAGAAAATTTTATACTTTTCAGATATCTAACGATTTTTATCAAAGCATCAACCATTTTTTACTTATTTCCGTATAATTTGTTTTCGGTATTTTGCACCCCTGTAACATCGCCGGCGGCTCCCTAAGGGGAAGAATTATTAAAATCTCGCACCTTACATATAAATCTACAAATCTGCCATAAACTGTTAGTTTAGCATTTTTTCAAGGCACTCCTGATCAACGACTGGACTACAAATAGAAAATTTGAAAATCAACAGATAGGAATTTTTTTTCAGGTAGAAGGTAATTTTTTTCAGCGATGTTTAATTACTGACGAGGAAAATAAATTAAATTAAAATCATCCGGTGACCTATGAAATACCTTTAAAATTTGTGATTGTTAATTAAAATGAATTTATCGAGTTACTTTTATTAAAGAGACTTTCCGAAGAAACTCTAGCTGTAATATTAAATTTAATAGTGGTGTTTAAAATTTAGGTGTATATTTTTTGCGAAGTAGGTTAATTAATTTATGAGAAAAAAATGCATGTAAAATTATAAATTTATACCGCAAATAAAATCAATAATTTTTAATAATATGCCATTAGTGTGTTGAACAGGAGAATATTTGTGTAAGGTGTGACGCAGAACATCTGTTATGACGTCATCATTGACGATCAAATGTAACTAACATTAGCAAAATTTGTGCTTTGGCAAAAGAAAATGAAATTGAAATTTAGACAAAGCGAGATTTGCAGAAACGATAATGGTTGCATGAAAAATGTAAGTACCTATTAATTACATTTGGATGATATAAAATATTTTTGTATTTAATACAGTTTGTCCTCTCTTTGATGTTCTGCCCGGGGCGTCGATATTATGTCTCTCTGTTTGTGCACGTTTTCACATAAAACGTTTGTTGCGCGAGATCCAAGACGCAGGATCAATAATGCGTTCCTATATCGCGGTGCTTGAAAGCAGTAGTGAAAACCACGGCACCGCTACTAGACATGAAAGTTAGTAAAGAGACGTCGAGCAGCCTGCAAGTCATGAGGCAATGAATAAAAAATAAATATCTACGGCCAAGTGCCAATGGCCTCGCGTCTCTGCGTGTATACTAAAATTATGCATCAGAAAACGTCTACAATGAGCAAACGTATTTTATTTTTAGTAATTTTTCACGTTGTCCACGTGGTTATGTATGTTATTTACACTATATTTATATTAAGTGAATACTAAGTACTGGTATGTTTAGATGTACAAATGCCAAACTTAATTTTCGGGAAAAAGAGAAGGAGATCTTGGATCAAATTTTGGGACCGGGACGATACGATGCACGGATCCGTCCTTCTGGAGTAAATGGTACAGGTGAGTTACGCTCGGTGTGGTGTTTTGTCTTGTCTAGGTGAGCTGGTCAAAGATGAAGGTTTTCTTTTTTGATATATGTACATATGCTTCAATGTAACATATTGTCCATCACTCCAGATGGACCAACCATTGTCCGAGTAAACCTGTTTGTCCGCAGCATTGCCACTATTAGCGACAATAAGATGGTAAGTGGAGAGTCGGTCACACCATGCAGTAGGGTAGTGTAGAGGTGCTACACGAGCCAGCATGGGGCGGCGGCGAGTTATGGAGTAGTTTTGTCCTCCCTTACTCGCCGACACCAGTTTAGCTTCGTAGGTTTTTAGCGTTTGATTGCTGAATGCCTTTCCTGAGTGGGCACTAGGTAGTCGCTGCTCATGGCCAGTGGCACTGGTGCCGGTGCTTCATTGCATCCGCATCGCGCCGGTGATGATGTCCACTAATTGATGACTATTTTTTTCACCTGTCAGATGGCCCCGCTGTTGTCCATGTCAACATTTTTATCAGAAGTATCTCAAAGATAGATGATGTAACTATGGTAAGTGGATGTTGCCAGCGGAGAATGATTTGACTAGTGTGTGTGTAGTGTTGATTGGTATTTTTATTCTGGTAGTATAGCTCATCTATCATCTCCTGTGGGGCGGGACGGCGTACGTGTGCTTTCGGTGTCTAGTGGAGCAGCCCACCGATAGCCGCGTGCTTGCATGTCGAAGTGGCCAATGCGAGATGTGATTGGCGCCGTGCCCCGCAGCCGAGAATGTAATCTGCTAATTGAGTAATTCTTTTTGTTTTGTTTTACGCAATGTAGGAGACGGCCCGACCATTGTATACATCAACTTCTTTCTGCGCTCTATCAGCAAAATAGACGATTATAAAATGGTGAGTGCGCGGTCTGCCAGTCATGTCAAGTATTGGATGGATGTATACATAATATAATATAATATAAATAAACATATAACTTATCTTACTCGGTTGCGTTCACTTGCACAAGGCGCCGAGTGGCGATGTTGCAATGAGGGCACCAGCACCAGCGTGAGCATGCAGTGTGGCGCTGCAGCCCTGGCGAAACACGCGGTGTGTGCTGCATGATTTTTCGTGCTGCTTGCCTAGCTTGCATGAGCCACTATAGCATGGTTGTACTTGACCAAGTTAGCCGTTTGTTCAATACGTTGGCTATTCTAGGAATACAGCGTTCAACTTACCTTCCGGGAGCAATGGTTGGACGAACGATTAAAATTCAATGATTTTGGAGAACGTCTCAAGTATCTTACGCTTACTCAAGCCAATCGTGTTTGGATGCCTGATTTATTTTTTTCTAACGAAAAGGAAGGTCACTTCCACGACATCATTATGCCAAATGTTTACATTCGTATATTTCCCAATGGATCTGTATTGTATAGTATAAGGTATATCCATTCCATTTTCTTTTCGCCAAATTTTTGACCAACATTCATTTTGCAGAATTTCACTTACGCTTTCGTGCCCCATGAATTTGAAATTATATCCATTAGATCGACAAATTTGTTCATTACGAATGGCCAGCTGTAAGTACAGCGCCTTTAGCTTTATTGAGTGGTCAAAATAATTCTGGACACAAATACTGTCGAAAGTACTGAAGTATATATTCACAATGTCTCTAATCGCTTGTGTGCATTAACCAAACATCAAAGGACCAGACCAAATACATTTTTAAACTCCAAAATAAATTTTGTTTCAACGTAAGCTATGCCAATTGCATTAACAAAATATATTGACTTGATTACAGGGGTAATTGATTTTACGTGCGTTTATACCAATATAGCTCTCAAATTGTTAACTAAATTTTCAAAATATTAGTGTATATACCGAGCTTGCTTTTAATTTCAATTTATGATAATTAATGAGATGGTAATACAAAGAGGTCGAAATATTTTAAAAGCTTTTAATTTTACTACGGTATGAATGAAAATTTGTTGCAGGTTTTTGAAAATGTCAAGTAGATGCATTGTTCGATCGATGCAGCAACTTCTACAAAACCGTGCATATTCTAGCTACATTTGGTTTGTAATGGCTTTCACGTTCACCTAGTACTTGCTAGACTTTCTTTGCCTAATTTTTTCCCAATTTATCGAGTGAAGCAATAAGAAGATAACGCACGATAAAATCCGATAAAAAGTTTATAGTTTTGCATAAATAGAGCCAAAATTCAAGTCCTTAGCTTTTAAACATCCTGTAGTGTTATTAATATGTTTAACTCATACTTTCCTGAATGATTACAATTTTATTATCTACCCCCTGAATAATGGAGAAACAGGTAAATGTTTTATATAACAATTATTAACCGTTTCATATTTTACATTTTGTCATATTTCTTTTGTTAATGCATACCACATCTAATTTGTTAAGCCTTTAACACAAATTTTTTTGAAAACTAGTGTAGAATTTAAAACATTTTTATTGTTCTTTTAGATATTAATACAGCATTTGTCATTTAAAGCGAGTATTTTAAAAAAATTCCAACCACTTAAGCAGACTTGAAAAATGAATAGAACCGACACTAACAATTTCAATAGAAAACACTTCAAATACGACATAATAAATTTTCTTTAGGTTGAAATTTTCATTTTTAAAATACTTAAGTACTTTCTAGAAGCAGTAATGTCCAGCTACAGCTTTGTGTTCTCTTCTAAAATTTATAATTCTAGATGGTTGGACTACTGCTGATTTAGTCTTTTTATGGAAAGAAAATGATCCAGTGCAAGTCGTAAAAAATTTACACTTACCCCGTTTTACGTTAGAGAAATTTTTAACTGACTATTGCAATAGTAAAACTAATACTGGTATGATTGCAAAGTTTAGTTCTAGACATCGGTTTAAACAATTATTTTTATAGGTGAATACAGCTGTTTAAAAGTTGATTTATTATTTAAGAGAGAATTCAGTTATTATCTTATCCAAATTTATATTCCATGTTGTATGCTTGTTATTGTATCGTGGGTTTCTTTCTGGTTAGACCAAGGAGCTGTGCCAGCTCGAGTGTCTTTGGGTAAGATCCTTCCTTCAGTTGGCAATTTTACTAATCTTACCATTACCATAGGTGTAACTACTTTACTTACCATGGCTACTCAAACATCTGGAATCAATGCATCGCTTCCTCCAGTATCCTATACCAAAGCAATTGATGTTTGGACAGGAGTGTGTCTGACATTTGTGTTTGGTGCTTTACTGGAATTTGCATTGGTCAATTATGCTTCCCGTTCTGATATGCATAGAGAAAATATGAAGAAACAAAGACGTCAATGTGAACTCGAACATGCGGCTTCCATGGATGCTACTTCAGATATGTTGGACAGCGACAGCAATGCAACTTTTGCAATGGTAAGCATTTTTTTCATGATTGGTTTTATTTCCCACCGCCATGAAAACGTTGCTACATACACGACCATCCATTGCGTATCAGACCAGTGGAATTGCACCACTGGTTTACTGACCAAAAGAGTCAGATTCAGACATATCGAAAAACCAATTTGGCGATAAATCTGACAACAGATCGTCGTGTATATGGTAACTTGTTATCAGCGACGACTTGATAATAACTTTTAATAATTTATCGATCCGTCTATGAAATTTCAAACTTTTAGCTTTCGCATTTCAATGTTCACAAACCGGTATATCGACAAACTCTTCTACATATATGCGATTGCTTTATTGTGTTTTCCATGTTTTTCCTACCTGATGTTTTTCTGTCAAGTATTTCAACTTTATCGAGTAAAACCCCTGATTTCATTGATTTCAGGTATTTATTTTACTGAAGAATGAAACTTTAACTACATTTTATAGATTTCAGTTAATTTTCATCGTTTACTCGAAGTTTAATTTATTTTTTACTAAGAAACGAGATTTTAAAAGGAATGTCTTAATGTAATTTCAGTAACGAAATATTCACATAATTTTTATCTTAGTGGTTGAGGCGTAGACTGTATATGTAGTCGATCCGACCGAATATCAGAGTTCATAAATTATCGATTAAAAAAAATTACGATATCTGAAAAATTATTAAAAACTTAACTAAGCGTTAAAAGATTTGAATTTTAACTGTAAGTTTGATATATCATTTTGGCAAACAAATATTCCATAATAAAATATCAAATTTGCAGCTAAAATTAAAAAAATTTAGCATTTAATTAAATTTTTTCCCATAATCCATAATTACATTAAAACTTCAAGTTAAAAATTTAAATTATAAAGTAAACTGCGCATACTATTAGATATTATTTTCTCATCTCTTCGATAACTAAATCCATCATCTTAAATATCGAACTTTAACTGTGTTTTATTTGATCTCCTTAATCATTCTTATAATTTTTATCATTCTTGACAGCACTCGAAAAAATAACATTGTGAACCATAAATATCGTAAAAGTTTTAAAATCAAATATAACTTCGCTATTTCATTTTGTATTTAAAATGTGTAGAAAGATGGTATTAAATAATTATACGTAAAATTTAATAAAGAACTAAGAGTAATGTACAGATTTAAGCAAATTAACTAAACAACTACTAATTGAAAAGGCTTTTACGTTGCAAGAATGTAAATTATACTTAAATCAAAGAAAAAATATTCTTCTCAAATAACAATTACTTAATTCTGAGTTTAAATGTTTAAAGCAATGCTCTAATATGTAGATAGAGAATATTAAGGTGGCGATAAGCGCAAGCGAGATGCAAGATAATTTTGATGTGCGAGAGAGCGACAAGTACGTTTTCGGTGTTTTACTGCAGTCACTGACGTGGCTAGGATTATCAATTAAAAGATGCGTGTGTAGTACCAAATGACGCTATAAAGTACAAATTACATCCTGACTATGTTCGTTTTTCTATATATTTCAAAAGAGAACTTTGTAATACCCAAGTAAAAACAGAGATAATTTTGGTAAAAACAAAATAGCTCAGGATGTACTTTGAATTTCGTAGATTAGTTTCTTATTATCAGCGTTTTTCTAAAAGCGGGATTATCGCCACCTTAAAGTATTTGAACAGATTGGAAAAAAAATGCTGCGGGCAATTTTTGGAAAACTTATCCATATTATTTACCTATCATCATTATCTTATTTAGTGATCCCAGTAGATCACTGCAGGCAGTGGCCTGAGGGCTCCCTCTTCTCAGCCACCTACTGTTTAACGTCGCCAATGAACGACTGTTATATTAGAGAAGAGTTTCGGCATTAAAACTCCAAAGCTTCCTATGATGGGTTGTGTAACAACAATGCATCTCATTAAAAGTTCTTCTGACCAGTAAACATAGAATATGTACACAGGGCTGCCTACCTCTGATTAGCAAAAGTTCTGAGTACATCCGGAGGGAGGCCCTATAACAGAATACCATAACTCAGATGCGAATGGCAGATAGCATAATAATCCATCACTAGTATCATCTGCGATACAACCCCGGTTAGATTACGCCCACCGAAGCACTACGCCGTTCAATATGGAAATTTTAGCAGACCCCAAATCAATTTGTAGTCCAAGAAAGCGGTTTTTCTCTGCGAACAACTACAACTGGAAAACCTCTGTTTTGTATCTGTATATCCTGTACATTATCGAGAAATATCGTTTGAATTTTCCAAGTTATTTTTAACATTTTCAAGTTCTTTTATAGTTCAATGAATTGGAAATTCTGTTGTTTTCGTTGGAAAGTTATTGGTAATTATAACTGAAAATAATATTGTACTTGATATAGTTCTCTTGAACGTTGTTGACATCATCGTCAGCAAGGTTTTCATTACATTAAGGATTTTGTGCTTCGGATGATTCGAGGAGCGTATTTATGACGTTTTCATTATTTTATATTAATAACATGTTCATGGCAGAAAATATTCTACGGAATTCCATCTTTATGGTAAAGCTTAAATCAGAGTGTAAGTAGTTGAGTGTAGGATTAACTGTTCAATAAGGTCTTTCTATTCAATCTTATAAAAGATTTAAAGACTTTCTTTTTATAAGTGTGTATTAAAATCTCGTTTTTTTACCAGAGCTTTATTTTCATTATCCGCCGATATTTTGTTATTCTCCTGATAACATAACATTTAAATACGTTTATAAAAGTATTGTTTTTATTTCGGAGGCTTTTTATTTGGTTTTCATGAATATTCGTACATAATAAAGCATATTATTCTTTCAAAAGAGAAGAGCATAATAAAAGTACAACACGTCTCAAACACTAAGGCGTAACCTTATCATCGATTCGTTTATTTTGAAGGTTAAATTATAAAAAGCCAGCGAAATCCTTTTGACAATTTCTACATGTCATAGAACCTAATGAAATCATTCCGCGACAGATCATCCACGTTAGCCAGTATTTGAATTTTTGACCATTTTTCTTTATAATTAAGGTATCTCCGGACCCATTGAACACAAAGAAATTGACTCCACCAGTAGAAGGGGTAAATATTATATTTTAGCTTAAAAGCAAGTATAGTCTCAATGCTTAATTATTTTTAAATCATCATTGCCATATCGTGCCCTTTTTTTAAATTCTAGTAGTTCCTATGCTTTTTAGTATACAAACAAGCAACACTATCGACTACTTTTATGTCTCAGATAGTTTCAGGTAGTTGCTGCAACTTTTAAAAAAATATTAAGCTATCAGTAGTATTTTTATTTTTAAGGTTACGTTACGTAGATAGCCATAATCCATATCAGAACAAATTCGTATATATTGCAATGTCCCGGGGTTGAATTTTAAATTTTTTTAGAAAATCAAAACTCTTACCCGGAGACATTCATTTTTTGTAAGCATGAGAATCTTAGTTTTATTTCAGGTACAATTTTGATTTAAATATAAAATTTTAAATTCAATATAAAATTAAGCCTTGTCCATACGGTTATGCACTCCAGGTGTGCAACTCAGATTCGTCCAGTTACCTTCCTTTGTAAATTTAATATAAATTTTTAAATAATCTATCGTCGTTTTTACTTTTTGTGCTTTTATTTTAATTATTTCGGTTATCCAAAATCCAATGTCTAACCTTTTCTTTCTTCTCAATCCAGTTTCCGTTTTAATTAAATATTTTCAACAATCCAAATTTCAAACTGCGTCCGGTTACATTCTCGACCTTGGCAATAGTTATTTTAGACAAAATGAAAACAATTAAACAGTTTTTTATCATAATTTTTCAAAATAAAATCAACTATTTATAATGCCATTGCTCATACCATTTATCATTTGGACTTTCATAGAAATGTCTACTCCTTAGGAGTTTAGATTTCCCAAATCATCCCAACCGTTCTTCCAAATTTTATCCACGTAATCCAAATTTTCATTTTTATTTTTCTTCTGTGTCCAATTTTCCTTCTGTATCCAAATTTAAATTTTTTATAAGCCGATTTTGGTTTTTTCTTTTCAACGTCCTTTTCTTATTTTAACCCACATTTTCAATTTTTTTCATCTCATGCATTTGTTCATTTTATAATCTTGGCGGTGCCACCAGTGTCGTGGATATCTTCCACCGTTTTTTCAACCGGATCCTCCACGATCCTATGCACTGCAACATCTTCCATTAACGGCTCCTTGACCTCTTGTAGCTGTTCCTTCATTTCAATGGGATCCACCTATATTTTATCCATCAGAAAAATTTTTAATATTTTTTTTCTTTCCTTTTTACGTTCGTCTTTCATTTCCATCAACAATGCCATAATATTCTCTTACCAGTTTATTTTCTTCATCTTGTTCGAATCAATTTATCCAATCACAGGGTCAAAAGTTGGTTCCTATTTATCGAAGCCCCACGTGCTTGGGATACCAAATTGATGTGTAATTTCCGATCCAAAATATTAAAATAAAAATTTGGAAAAATTATATCCTTTAATTTTTAATTCCATTCAAATTAACGATAAATTTCTGTTATTTACAATTTTCAAATTTTTATCCTAGTTAGTAAACAATATTCCAGCTACCGCTTCCAATTTTCCTTCCACAATCTACAATTTCATCAAATTTTCCAAATCAATTCAATTTTATTTTATTTTTATTGCCAATGCAATCAATCAAACTCAATATCAAATTTTACAACTTATCAAACTTAGGACAAAATACAGACTCAAAATAGCGACAGACGGATAAATTTTATGTCTGGCTGAGTTGGTGGTTGACCAACAACTGCTTGCGTTCTAGGTCTCTTTGCAAAATTATACCAACTTCGTACAACTCAACTTTGGCCCTATATTTAAACCTTTTAAAGAAAATTAAATATTTACAAAATTACTAAAACAAAATTTTTAAAACAAACAAAACAACCCTTCATTAATTAAGGAACACAACAATATACTATCGTACATTAGTATTTGCCCACCCATATCTTTTGTACTATGTGCAAATATCAACTGGAATATATTTTTTTTATTAATGTGTACTATATTCCACATGTTTGTATACAAATAAAAATGTTTTTGAATGGAAAGTAATGGTAGTGTAAATACATTTGTTCGCTCTATTGGGATAAAATTATGACCAAATGGTATTGTTAACTGCCAGTAAAAGTTCGGTTTGAAACACCAATGTTATCTAGTTTGTAGAGTTCAATTTAAACCTATTGCCGGATAATGAAATTTGGTCCGGTTTTAGTTAAAACTTATAAACTAATTACTGCACCGCATTGAAATGTTCAATGCATGTTTATGAGTAATAAAAAAGCGTACAAATTGAAAACTGGATAATACTACTATGTAAAATGTTGTCAATGGGTAAGCACTTGGTAAAAAGGAGGTTTAAAGTAGGAACAGTTCTTTTCAACATGTTCTAAAAACATATATTTCATCTCAATACACAATTCAGCACGCTTTCTCATTGAACATCGAACACGTTCAAGTATTCTGGGATTTATCTCACATTAATAGACAATATCTTTGCACAGCAATCCTACGGTTTTCGCGGTTTTGAAATAACAAAATGGAATTAAATTTTTTTGACTTCCTCCCTGAATAATCCAAACCATTTATAGTTTTTTTGGGCCTGACTAAGACGATGAGGAAGGTTCAATGATATCATTTTCCAGTAACTTTTTTATTTTGTTTGAGGGTTAATCTCCAAGATTTTAATTTAATAAAAATATTAGAAACCGCAGTTTAAAAGGAAGGTTTTTCTTATACCTATACAATTACAAGTTAGCTTTTTATAATGCCGCTTGGGAATCAATAAATTGTATTTGACTGGTATATAGCTTTTTAAGTACACAAATTACGTTTAAAACAAATAGGGTAAATGCTTTCAATTTACCATTGCACTATATTTAGTAAGCTTTTCGTCTAAGCACCAATTACCTATTATTGGTTGTGGTTTCAAAATATTGATTTCAAAATATTATTATATTCCCAGAAAAAATAATACAGATTAAAATTAAACTGATAACCTTACTTTTCATGAAGTACTTCAATCTTCTGTACGTCTTCTCTTCATCAACTACCTTTTATACATTCACTAAATGTTGTTCACCGTATATCTAATAGATATCCAGATATAGTCATGGAATCCGGACTAGAACTGGGATGTGTTATCTGGGATGATCTCAACCTCATAGAATTTCCATAATCTTGTATCTTACCCTTTTCTACCATCTTCGTCCGTATTTCTATCTCTTGCCCTTTTACCTTGCCTTGTTGTTTTGTTTTGCCCATATGTAGTAGTACTGGTCGAGCCGGTCTAGTACTACTGTGCTCACTCATTTTCAGTTTTTTGCTTATGTTGGCATCACTGCCACTTTCAAATCGTTGATGCTCTTATTCCATACGTACATTTCTTGGCTTCTAATATCCCTCCTCAATCTTATCTTAGATTGCCTTCTTCCTAGTGGGCAAAGATTAGAGATTTAAGTAAACTTATGTAGTGGTATCAATAATTAGAACTTACTACATAGAAATCTATATGTTGTGAATTTTTTAAAAAAGTTCTTCTGAAATTTTTTGTCTTTGTCAATTGGCCAGACTTAGACTAGGAAAAATTAAATCATTTCTAAAACATTAGAAACAAAACGGCTGCACAAAAGAGGTGGGGTTTTCAAATTCAAAATAACTGCTCATTACAATTTATATCAAAATATGAATAAGTAATTTGTGTTGTTATATTATACCTTTATATTTAGCTGTCTGAGTATGCTTACGATTAAGCCGTAAACAATGTTAAGGGTCTCTTGTTCTAGGCTTACGTTAGATTTTCCTTAGAGTAAGACAAGTTAATTTATATAGCAGTATACTTGTAACCGAAATTACATGTATATCTCTATCAACGCCTGTTCTTTTACTGAAATTCAAATTTATTTTATGTCATCTATCGCAGCTTCAAGATTTTGATTGATATTGATGATGGATACACAATGAGCAACACGGCTAGTACATGAATCACTTCAGTTTTTACACCGGATTTCATATTATACAACCCATAATGCAAAAAAATTTAATTTAACCCTTTACACTCAGAATGCGTTTTTACTTATGAATAAAATGGCGCAATAGCGACGCCTACGGAGTGCAAAGGGTTAATTAATTTGAAAATTAAATTACATCTTACCTTTAAATGTAAATGTGCCTCAGGTGCACGACGATAAGTGCACTTATCACAGTGCTCGCTCTATAGCTTAAAATTTACAAACAATTAGATTGTGTAATGTAAACAGTAGGCAACCCGGTCTAACTTGAAATCGATTATATTAACTACGTGAAGTTAAAATACAATTTGATTACAAGTTGCAAATAAATAGTAAACTAGATATAGTAATTAGTAAATAGTCATGTAGTTAAACCGAATTTATCAGCCAATTATTTTTTATATCATAATCATGGGAATACCCTAATTATCCAATATCTGAGTCTTGACGTGACAAATACGAATTATGGCCATACACAAAAGTGAGAGACAAGTTAGAGCAAATAGTGTAAAACTCATGATAATTTAACAGTGTAGCCGATTGTAATCTGTTAAAGAAAACTTCAACGCTGTTACACACAGAAAATTCAACATTATTTAACCATAACACGTCGATTGTTGTCATGTATTTTGAACATTTCAATTCACTGCAGATTTGATTTTCTTTGCTGTCACTTATTTTCCCTCAGCACTAAGTGTGGGTATTTTAAGTGGCGAGGGCCTCACCTACCACGTTTTCTATTTCCTTTAAGAATGAAAAGCAAGGGTGCGTTATATTCAAATGCGCCTAGAGTTTCCACTACATAGGCTAATAAAAATATTACGATAATAAAATAATAATTATTTTACGTGAAACTTCGTAAGAATTTAACCTATCGGGGTTTGGTAGTTCCGACGATAAAAGAATGTTATCTTAACCTATGCTCCCAATTTGAAGCCGATCGGTTCATTGGTTTTAGAGATATCTTGGGTCACACAAACACTGTTTCAATAAAATGGAGCTTAAAGTTTGAACTGCTGTTTACGGAGGAATATAAAGTTCTTCCCGTAATATGCTACACCAGGGCCACACAGTGATCCTCTTCGTCATAAAACTTGGCTCGAGTCATTCCCCCGTTTGTACGTTTTGTTCGAGCTTCTTTTGTAGTCTCGAAGCCGCGATTTGTACAGTTTTAACGCCACATCCGAAAGTTTGGGCGCAAGTCGCCAGATAGAATGCATAATTTTGTTGTTACGAGTATTTATACTATCAACCAAACAAATCTCGCGATAAAAAATTTAAGAACTTTGGCAGCATTTTATTGGCCACTTTACATCGGTTATTATGACATATAACTCGGGCAATTTTACGAATTTTCACTTAAAATTTTGTAGGCGTCTTTTTAAAGCATCGAATAATAGAATTAATCAATAAAATTTAAAAAGAAATTTTTAATTGTAAAAAGCGACTCTCCCCTTAATGGCTTGATTACTTAGACTGAATTGGGGATTACGTGCGGTAGTTTATAGTATTTGCTCTTAATTGACATAGTTTTATCGGGAATCTAAATTGCTACATAATATACTTTGAATATTATAATCTATTTAAAGATATAAATTTTGGGAATACCCGAATCTTAGTTATGGATAAATTAATTTATTTTTTCGTGTTTTTCTGAAGGGATGTTTAAGATGTAGGAAATTAACTTTTAAGTTAAATTGCATGCAAATATTTTCATTCCGATCATATAACTGCGATATCTAAGTATTTGATGGGATCATAATAATATCAACTGATATATTTGGTAAATTCTAATTTAGAAAATTACTGTTTTGGAAGTTCGAATTGTTCAAATTTACACATTTTATATAAATCGATATTTAATTTGGATAGATTTTCACTATAATTTCCCAAGTGTTTTCCATTACCAGTTTCTAAGAAATATCTCCGTGTTGTATTACTTTTCACAGGTTTTATGTGTTTCATTTTATTTTTACTTGAGTGGGTAATTTCTTCGTGGAGAAGTCGATTGAAATGTCTGGCTTGGTACCATATCTGGCAGATCAATTTCATAATCTAAGGAGCAATTTCATAAATTCAGCCGTTTTATATAAACCGGTCTTAATTTTGATATACATATTTCGCATGATTATTTCAGTTTTATGAACATATAGTATAAATCTTAACGTAATAAGCTCTTTAAAAATTATCTTCAGAAAATATGAACTTTATGGATAGGCATTGGCATAAATCATTTCTTTAGTTAATCTTAACTGTCTATACTCGCGCGCTCGTTTTACAGGCACCATCAGGTTCCAAACGCGGTTTTCATACAATAACACAAAATTTATTGCAAAAATGTAATAAAAAGGAAAATAGCGAAAATATAACAACCGCCAAAGAGTAAACTTATGTTTGAAGAACTTTTATGATATGCAATTGCCCGCTCATTAAAATCAATAATAATAAATAGGTTTTTAAATTGTTTCAAATTGCAACTAGAAAATTAATATTTCGAAAAGTAATAATAAATCGATTTTAAAATTTCAAGGACAAATAGGACGAGTAACCCCCAAAAACATATTCGATGTTTAGGAAAAAGGTGGGATTTTGGAGAAAAATGACTTTTATTTTTTCAGATATTTTGAGTTTTTTTCGAAATTTTTTTTTATATATTTTTTTACTTTATGATCAAGTACGGGTTACGGTCAAAAATAGATTGATCAATTAGAACAGTAATTAGAAGAGAGAAAAAGTGATAGTTTTGCACATAATTTTTATGTACTTGGTCAGGCAGCCTACCGGTCGCCACGACCACTTAGTCAGTGGATGATGTGGAAATCGATTGGTGTGGTTGGCATGTTTTTTTGCTTGATAAAATAATCAGCTAATCAGAGCGTGGTAATACACATTTTTATATGTTATTCTTATGTAAAAAAATATATTATATTATTGAAATACATAACTTATAATAAATTTTGAGCCAATTTTAATGATGTATTTATGTATTAAAACGTATAAATATTTGATTTAAAAAGTTCGTTATTTTGTGATAATAAACTTGTCGCTTTATTTTGAGAAATGTAATGCGAAACTTCACACACCGTGGGACATGTTTTGTTTTGATTATATTTTGTTTGAATACAAATTGTATTACGCAATTTTTGTTGTTTCGTGCGGTTTTTTTTTCATCCTGAAATTCACTAATTCAAAAATTCAATAATCCCAACACAGCCTGATATTTAATAGGACAATTAATTAGGATTATCAAAGCTGCATTGTATATTTATTTTCATACTCATACTTATTTTGTATTCATACAGTAATCATTACCATCAGCAAGTAATACCTAATTTGCTCAATACTTTGTTTCAAAATAGAATTTACAAACAGAATTGCTTTAAAATTTTTAAATTTATAAAACCGTAGCTGTCTTATCTAAAAGACCTTGATCCACTTTCAGGCTAGATATCTTCTATTCTTTCGTTGAATTTTAAAATTAAGAACAGTTTACATTGTAAAACAACTTTATTTTAAATTGAATGTCGTTAATTTTAGTCAAAGTTTCCGTCTATTTTGTGGGATTTTTTAATAAGTTTGGTGGTTTCTATGATCTATTTACTTAAACTTGAGTTATTTTCATTTCAATTTTCAAACGTAACAACTTCCGTAGTAACGTACAAACTGAAAATATTTATACGTTAAATTATGTACTTACAGTTATACTTTCTCGATGGATGGAGCTAACTTCTGTATGGAAACAGCCAATACAGTAGTACAGTGCAGTCTCGGTAATCCGAACACACCATAATCCGACCATCCAGTAATCCGAACAAAAGAAGAAAAACTCAGTAGTCCGCACAAATAGTTATAATCCGAACACAACTAATAAAATGTGCGGACTATAGAAAAATGTTCGGATTGCAGAAGAAAGGATAGGATGAAAAATATGTATCTAATGCAATGCATAATTACTACAAATATTTATATTATGTGTGACCTCCGTGAAGTTAGCATCTTATAAAATTTTGATAAAAAAAAATATGTAATCGTTAGGTCTTGATAGGTCACCAGGTTTTACCTTTGGGTCACTTCTACTTTTTTCAATAAAAATTACTTAATTTTTTAAAATCTTTTTCGGTATGTTAGCATACCATTTACAATCCGAGGTTTGTTTATTTCTAAAATAAAAATTAATTTAAAAATTTCGTTTTTAACTTTATATCCAGTAATCTGAACTTCTCTGTAATCCGAATGAGGCCAGGTTCCTATTAGTTCGGATTACCGAGACTGTACTGTATTTGTTTACATTTTTAAAGCTTATGGTAATTTTTTCAAAAATTTGCAAATGATCCTCAAAATCGTATGTTTATATGTGAAATTTATGCCTTCCATCCCCGTAATTTTCAAGTTTTCGTAATGTTCCCAAAGCTTTCTACGTTTTTTGCAGAGTAAATAAGTACAAAATAAATTTTTTATATTCATTAAAATTTTTAAAACATCTGAAAAATAATATCTGATCTGGAATTTCTCAGTTATATCAAATCACAAAGCAGTACAACAACTTAATTAATAGTGTTGTAAATAAAATTACAATTTATAAAAAGAAATCAAATTAATATCATAAAATATAAATTTGCACTTCACCCGTCTTTGAATGAAATTTTATATTTCGATAAAATAAACGTTTTTAAAAATAAAATATGCAATAGTTAATCCATTAAGTGTACAGATAGAACGATTAATCGATAGTCTTACAATTTTACATTTACCGAATGTCGTCGCCATACAATAAAAATCAATTAACTGCATAAAACATTTTATTTCGAATAAATTAAGTTCGATAGTTTTTGCGAAATGAAATATTCAACAATTTTTTTATATTTATGTTGGTTTAAAATTACTTGAAATAAATTAAAATTTTCATTTTTGTACACCGAAAAACAATTATTTGAGCCGAAGCAAAATTTATTTGTTTGCAATAAATCGTATACTTAAATATAACAAAATAAAAATAGAATCGACTGATTTATTTGAACCAATTACATGAATATTTATGTGAAATAAATCCATACATTCAAGATAAAAATCTGTATAATTTATTTGTATCGAATAAATATATTATTATAAAATATTTTTTTTCAGTCAGTTTTTCAATTTTTTGAACCCATCTTTTGGGTTTTATTATTTAAAAAAAAGAAATTGTTGATGTAAGTTTGATGATTTACTTGGGACAAATAAATTTGTTCATATCCATTAAATCTAGATGATTTTAACACAATAAGTTTGATTACATAAATTTACTATTTAATATATAGGACATTAAATATACATTACAGGGTTATATAAGTATTACATTTTTATATAATAAACTATTTGCCACAATTTTCAATTTTCTCAGTGAATGTAGTTAATGAATTTATTTGAATGAACATCAAATAAAAGATTACTTTTCTGCAACTTCATTTAAATTAGTAGCTACACTTCTTTGAAAATCTTTCATCAAATTTGAGGTGAATTATTTTGATAAAAGTAATCTTAAAATTCAACCGTAAAAAAACCTGGTCCAAAAATAGTAATATCCCTGGACCAATAGCTAATTTTCTTTTTCTGTTTACAAATACTTAACGTTAAATACGTAAATATTTTAAAATACGTTTTTTAATGATATAAATAACTCCACTTTAATCTTACATTTTTCGCTTAATTGAAATTTTTTAAAATTATAATTTTGAAATCGTCAAGCTAAATAAAAATTTTAGTTAAAAATGAAGGCGTAGCTAAATTATAGGAGTATTCAGAAACTTAAATATTTCTGAATTTATTAAAAATTAAACTGTATGGAAATACCTGTACCTTACTAATTGTTAATTAATACACATTCTTGTAACAATTAAAACTTTGCAGCGTAATATGTTTTACACCTGCTAAGAACCGAATATTTCTATACATAGTCGAGAAAACTTTGCTGTTCGTGAAAGTTTAGTTATTATATATTCAGTTTCTCACAAGGAAGATAATAACTTACACAAAATAATTTATTAATACACAGCCGCCAATTGAACATTTATACCCAAATACAAGGTTAACTTGAAACAAGCAAATACAGTTAACTTGAAAAATTATTTTTGAGCTGATAAAATGCTCAAGGGGTTTCATTTTTTACATGAATTATAAGAATAGGGCAAATAAAATATTATAGTGATTATTAATTTATTAGTAATAAATAAATATTAGTTTTAAATTAAATAATTTTATTAGTTCATTTTTATTGAGTTAATAACATATTAAATTTTTTTTTAAGGTTAAGTTAAGTTCTTCAGTTTACCTTAAGTTTTTTAAGGTAGCAGACATATTTTAAAGGATGTAATAGGTTTTATAACAAAATTTTCAAAATTGACCTGAATTAAGTTTTAGTGAAGTGCATCTGGAATAAAACAATACAACCCAAGTTTAACCTAGTTTAATTTTTTTGTTAAAAACGTACAAAAATAAATTCTAATTTAAACTTTATGTATGTAAATAAAAGTTTCAAAAAACCTTTTACAGCTAATATAAAAATATCATTAAGTTATATAATTTACAAATAATGTTATAAATATGGAAAGTACTACGATTTATGAAAAATAAAAATGTGATTTTGGTATGCTTTTAAACTAAAAATTATTATTTGATGCATTTGAACTGATTAAAATTTACCTATATTGATAGAAAAGATAAAAAATATACATTGTTATTTTTATGATATTTTTTTCAAATGTAAAAATATTATTATATTTAATGCCCCCCCCCCACCAGTATTAAAGTAAAAAAGTTTATATTCTCTAAAACGAGTTATTTTAAATTGTTTATTGAAATTTAAAAAACAGGTGCGTTTGTAGTTTTTTGTAATCGGAGAAATAAATTATTTTTGATTTTATAAAAATAAAAAGATTCTTTTTAGAAAAAAGGGGTTTGGTGTTACAATTCAACATTAGCTCAACCCTATTTCTGGTGCTCATTTTATTACAAAAGGTGTTGATTTTATTATCTTTCATCAACATCAAAGTATCATGTTTCATCATAATTATTGAAAAACGATAATACCGGTAATATGTTTCAAACTAAAGTTCAAAATTGATTAACTTTCCCTTGTCAAAGTTCATAGATGAATTATTAGTTTCATAATAATATTAAAGGGAAAGTTAATTTTGAAAAGATAGCAATAATAATAATAATCTATAATTTAATGACATTAAATATTTAAAAATGTAGTTTAATGGAGATTTTAAATTCGTGTACGAACTTACTCTAATAGGCTGATTATAACAATAGAAAATCAATTAATTTATAAGACTATAATATACAATAGCAGAATAGATAGCGCTAGCGGCCATTCATCAGTTTCCCAGAGGAAGATTAGATTTGTCACTAAAACATGTTAGCTTCTCATGCTAATATATTTACTCTCTTGATATTTTTGGTTTTTCTATAATATTACTACAATACTACCTTAAGATCGGGACCGAAAAGTGCAAAAATAATATATTGGCAGTATAACTTTTCTGACGTCACACGAGATATTTCTATTTAGAGGCGTTACGATAGTATACATCCCTAACTTACTTTATTTATATTAAAATCAAAGATGGTATAATATTATGTCACCATTGCATATGAATTATTTTGTTGGCAGTTCTTTATATTACCGGAGTTTTGTTTTTGCTTTCAACCAATAGTAAACGCGATAAAATAGAAAATCAGTTAATTGTAGCAATTATCTCTTAATTGAAGGAGGATTGATGGATGATATATACATACTTGGACATACACATGCAATTGTTAAAGTAATGGTTTATTTTCATTAAATTGCTAATTGTGATGTAGCGTGTCCTTTACGATTTATAAAATAATTGGCAGCGCTTCTCCCGTTTTAGTTCACTAAATTAATCAATTTAATGATTATTAATTAATGCTGAAATGTGTCAACTTAAAATACAGTAAATTTTGTAATCTCGTAATCGGCAGATATCTTTCTGCTTAAGTTGGCAAAAATATTTGCCGATAAATAAATAATTTAATCGTTTAAATTAACCTCAAATTATCATTGCGGTTAAGCAATCTTATTTGTTTTGCCTTCACGCGCTTTTCCTTGTAAATTTATCTTCTTATATCTATATTTTCTTTATTAACTACCAACTTAATAACACTAACATTAACTAGGATTTGCGCGGCAAATCTACATTTTAATTCATAACCTTACAAATATTGTGAAAATGTAACATTTTCATTGTCGTTCGTTGATTTAGCCCAATTAAAATATAACAAACTTTAAAGAGGCATTTTGCGTGCGTTCCAAGACGGAGTTTGTAGCAATGTGACACCATCAACCACCGGAATTATTTCGCAGACGATATACTTTGATAGTCCAAGAAGTATGTAAGTGTTAATTTGCACGAAATATCTAAGTATATAAATAAATATATTGGACCATCAGCGTTGTAGATAAAGGGTGGTAGGAACCTGGTTTCAAAGGTAGCCGAGCAAAACGTGATTTGTCGCTTTGAACTTTCAACTGCCATTTACTTTGATCTCCTGTTATTTTACTTAATTTTTTGCATTTTTATAGTAATGAATGCATGTTTTTAGCTGGAATTGAAAATTCTGTATTTTAAAACATTTATTGTTTTTGTACAATACATACGTAACTGCATATAACAATTATTTTTTACAACCACTTAACATGAAAATAATTCAAGAGTGTAATTACTTTGAATTTTGCGTAGACTTCACAAGACATCATTAGACATCTTGAGATTTCATAAAGGTTACGAGATTTTATGAAACTTTACAAAGGTTTCAGACTGCGTGAGATTTCACGAGACTTTATGAAGGCTTCGCGAGACTGCATAAAGATTCATGAGACTTCACAAGGACTTCGTGCAAACTCAGCTTTTCTGCCTTCATTTAGTGATTACCCCCTTGAAATAATTGCCTAGTATTATGTTCATAAATAATAATGTACAGTAGCGATCAAGGAAATTGCATTTAATGCAAAAAAATGAAAAAATAATTCTCGATGCAATTTTCATGACCGCTGCTGTATGTTTATAAATTACATTTATAGAAAAAATCATTGTACTGCCCCGGTATCTGTTCTGCCCCGGTGTACCCCTTTAGTAAAATAATTAATAGGGTGCTTTTATTTCCCTAAAGAATATGGTTTAATTACTCCGACCTAACTGGGATTACATGATTCTTAAAAATATTGTATCATTTTTAATTGCGATCTTTATTTTGTTTACGTTCTGCTTTAATTAATAGCATACAAACAGAAATTTTGATATTTTGTTAGATTAATATACAACAAAATAAAACAGCTACGCTATACCTCCAAGGAAAGTGTATCAAATTTACACAGGGACATTCATTAAATATTTACAATGTAAATAAATATTATATTTTTTACAGGCGCTTGGAATTAAAATTCAGTTTGGTAATGCAATATAGCACCATTTTAATGCTTTTAAACAAACATTGAGAAATTTGATCTTGGAAAGTAAAACATTATTTTGAGTTAAATTTCTCAAAAAGCTATAGAAGGGGTTGAAACATTTTTTCGGTGACTCTTACTCTTGGGAGTTATTTATATATTTGGGTTAATTAACTAGAGAACTATTTGCTTTTTTTAATAAATTTTTATACAAAAATATCAAAAATAATTATTTTTAATTAAGTGGGAGTAAGAAGTATTCCCTGACAAATCATACGTTGCCCCAATGTGACTCCTTCATGTTTTTACTGGAAATTGGTTCATCTTTATATTTATTTATTTAGCGACTCCTTAATAATTAACTTGCGTTGGCAAATAATACAACATCTTTTAAGCTTTTGATTGAAATAAACCAGAATATGCCGAAGTGATAATCCGAGGTTAATTTAACTCTACTATTAATACATAAATCAGATTTTGAATATAGGCCAAATTATGTTAATTTCTTGTAGGCAAACAGAAATACACATACATACATTATTCAAATAACACTGAAATATTTTGAAAATAATTGTCAAAATCAAAGTAAGAATTTTTGATAAATTATTTATGTGAAAAGAAAGCAATTGGAATATTTTACAAATTGTTGAATTCCACTGTTATTTAACCTTGTCGTAATTGCATGTATACTTCGTAAAGTAAACAAATTTATTATGCATATTATAGCTAAATTTAATATATTAAATTTTAATTTAAAATTAATTTCACAAGTTAATTTAATTTATATGTATTTTAAAAATAATATATTAAAAATAGAAGCTAGGAATTCCGAAAATTCTTTTGATTATTTTCAGACTACTAATTTTTTATCGTCTGATATTTCCAAATTAATATATTACATTATATTATAAATATATTTAAAATTTTCGATTAAGGATTACCGCAGGACTTATTTTTGTAAGTCGGCGTTTGAATTGATAAATTAAATTACCTTCATACATTTTTGACTTTACATATTGAATTGAGAGAAATTACTCTTTGAAGTACGATATTATCTATACATTGTCACAGATTTAATAAGATATGTATAATTCAATAGCTTCATGTTGTTTAATCGTGTTAACAACGCATTGCAACCTTGAAATATTTCCAGGACCTGTAAATAGGATTTGGGTTATGAAATCCTTAATTATTGTAGCGTATAGAATTATATTGTGTTAAACCACATTGAACATACATTAATATTGAAGGATCAACTATAATCGATGTAATTTAACCGCATTAGTAATTTTATCAATAAGTTGACAAATAATAAAAATTTTTTTATAAATATTACAACAATAATAAATGAGAAGTATACTAAATAAATTTAATTCTTTTGGCCGAATATAAATAACACTAATATTAGAATAATTTCATGAAGAGAAAATCATATTTTGACTATCCCTAAAGTTTGCGAAATTTGTAAGTTTTATTTATTTTTAATAAAATTTTGACCTGACATGGGAAAAATAATATTTTGAACATTTTGGCAGTAAATAGTTTAGTTTCACGTTTGATAACGCCAAGAGTGAAAAGCGTCTTGCCAAAGATATTCGTGATATGAATTCCCAGATCATCTATCTCAGAGGCCGGTTGCAATTTCTTACAATAGTTAAATTTATAAAAAAAATTGCAGATTCAAATCATTATTTGAAAAAACCTTCAAATAATCTCCAAATAGTAAAAAGAAGCATTCGAAAAACATCCCGATGTCATTTATAAACAAGGAGAACAATATTGAACCATAATAAGAACCTTGTGGTACACCTGACAAAACCAGAATATTGAAAAACAAAAAGTAATGAAATTCTGTTGCGTTCTATTACGCAAAAAACGTTTTATCCATTTAAAAACCATCGGAAACCTGATGGAATTTTATATCTTGGTCTTCTGGTAAGCATTGATACACTGTAGATTTGAGAATTGACAGAACGCCAAGGTGAAACAATATAGGAAAAAAGTTTGAAAGTAAAACTTTTCAGTTTATTTGAAACTTTGTGCTGGCTTAGTTAGCAGACGTCAAAAGAGGAATTTAGTTCACGATTGCTATTTAACCGCGTTATAGTTACAGGAATGCAATAAAAAAATAAAATACAGTGGCGTAACACTAAAATGTCTGCCTGCTAAGGATTTAGATAAACAGTAACTGTAGAAAAAAATTTAGAGATGATACAGCAACACTTGTAGTGTTTTGAATTATTCATAAATCTTTAATAATATTGATAACTATAATTCTATAATTTTGAAAGTCTTTAAACCCAATTTTTCTGCGAACATACTGCATGAAAATTAATTTGTTTCAATAGCATGGCTTCCTAGCTTTTCGACTGTTAGTTTGTTTACACGTGTGTAAAATGCTAACATATTATTGACTTAGCAATAAGTTTCCTGTGATGTAGTTTTGCGTATTTGCATTTAACTCAAACTTTTGAGTACAGCATACATTTTATCTGCCTAAACTACTTATAATTTACTGTATACCAAATAATTTTTTTTCTGTAGTTGATAATCTTAATATACATACATAAAAACACACATAGTACATAGTAACAATTAAAGAACCAGATTAACCTGGTTGTGCGGCCTAAAGGCCGCACTTAGCCGTCACTTATTCTAATTAGTGATTGACTCATTATGGGAATATCGTTACCAATCCAGTTCTATCGGTCACTCTGACCTACTAATAATTTTATTTTTAATTTACTAATATGCTAAGGTTACATTACCTCAGTAAGGCCGAACAACCACGTCAATCATTAATTAGGAAGTGACGGCTCAGTACGGCAGCACAACCAGGTTAATCTAGTTGGCAAACAGCATAGCGACCTCGATGGATGTTGGTACATTGTACCGTCTCCTATCCGATTGACGATATCGTCTGGACACCATGCCAACTAACGGAACCCCACTTCCAGCTCGAAATGCAAATTGTGCTCCTTGCATACATCATTTGATAGCTGGCAGTAAGTCTGTTGTGCTGGCGAAAGAAACGATCAATTTGGTTCAAAATGGTTCGACGACATTCCCCATTTGTGTTATTTATGTGGCTTGTGTTCTGTCAAACGCAACTGTGCGAATTGTGGTACTTGACAATCGAATTCAAATGAGAGCTTCGATGTTAAGCCTTACCATGAATTTCGAAAACGTACTGTCCTCTACCAGAAAAATTGATAATATTTGCTCCTAATGAATCAAAAGGGACAGAGTTATTTTACGTTCGGATATGTGCTCGAAAATGCTAAAAGTCAGGATGAGTTGTGTCACACAACAACTCATGCAAAAATTCGGGATATACCAGGTCAAAACCATTTTCGTCCATCGCTATTGGCAACGTGACTCTTCGCTTGCGGCAACAGTAAGTGAAATCTGCATCAGCTTGGCGTTATGCACGTCGACTCGAACTTCTACGGAATTAATCGCTTCGTCACGAATCATTTGACTTCGGCGCTCTTGAGTTAAGCTGGTCAGCGGCGATAAATGCTATATTTGTGATTGCGTTTACTGCAGTGCCTCCAATGCAATTATCAAACGATTAGCTTCCACATTAGCTTATCGCCTTACTTGCGATTGCTGCGCCGGCGTCTTCTCATGACGTCAGTCATTTAGCTGCCTTCCTGACAAAGTTGATTTTATCTTTGTCGCCATCGTTGTTGTCTTTCTTTTCCTAAACGGCGCTGTTGTGTCAATTTGTCTTCGTTTTCTTTTTTGTAATTCTGTAATATATTTTTTCAAACCAAATCCTTCCTTTCCTTCCTTATATAACGCTGGATATACCTACCTAAAATTGATTCAATTTGTAGAAGGACTTCCACTACTTTGCAGTTTACCATAGTAATGATAAACCGACATTTTCAAGTCTCACCCATCATTAAAATTTACACGACAGATGGCGTGACATTCGTTACATGAGGACCAATGAGAAGCGTTCCTGAGCGTACGGATACATACACACAGACATACACCCATACACCCATACACAAATTAAGGCTATTATTTATATGTTGATAATAAATTGATATAGTAACTTTAAATTAATATATTCTTTGAAAATCCAGGGCACATGTTTCATGTTGTTTAGCGCTCGTCAGATATTTTAATTATATTTTTTCGTTTTGAATAAATTCACTTAACTGATAAAATATATAAAGATCTTTCCTTCATTATGATGGATCTTCATATCTCTTTCAAATGTTACTTCGTGATATTGATTCTAAATAAAATTAATTAAATTTTGCTGAGCTAATCTGCCGAGATTATTAGGTTTACATTGCACTGTATTATGATTGTCAGAGGGGAATATATAAATTTTCCAAGTAGAATCAAATATTTGTTTAAATTTTGATATTTAACTAATCTAAATAAAGATGTTCGCTATTAATTATAATTTTTCTTTGACAACGCATTGGTATAGAAAATTGTTGATGTTAGTAGGAAAATTTAGTACCAATTTTTAAAACATATGCTATAGCAAAGGGGCAGGAGGCGAAGGCTGACCAAGCTCCGGGCATCAAATGAAGAGTGAAAAAAATACTGAGATAATTAATTATACCTTCACAAAAATTATCCTACTATTTTTTTTATGGAATACCTTATTACGTTATTTAATGGATTAAGTATCCAAAGAAGAATTTTTTTTATTATAGTAATTAAATTTAAAAAAAATATTTTAACATTCTAAATATAATAATTCAATTTAATCTACCTGTGGAAAGCCAAAAACGAAGCCCACAGTTTTCCTGAGTGTTAAAAACTATTATACCCTAAGAGTGGACCTTCAGGTATGTGGGCTCCAATGTACCTCATCGGCTGCATCAGTGAATTTACCGCTTCCGATTATTGATTTTCGATTAGTTTCAATATTTTTTCCAATTGCACAAACCACAATTGCGATGTAACTGTGGACTTGGCGATTGTTCTTGATTGTAATTTTTTTTCTTTTATTAATTTAGTTTTTTTAAGGTTTTTAAATTATACAATGAAAATTTATGTAAAACAAGATTGATACTAAATATATAAATAAACAGTATGACTTTCAGAAGCCATTGGTGCGTCATCCAGGTGATCCAATGAGTTTAGAAAAAGTTCGACAATGTGAGATTCATATGCAACCTGCTCGCCCAAATTGTTGCCGTTCATGGTTGTCGAAATTTCCTACAAGATCAAAACGTATAGATGTTATATCCAGGATTACATTTCCTTTAGTTTTTGCACTGTTCAATATTATCTATTGGTCAACGTACCTATTTCGTGAAGAAGCCGAAGAATCGTAAATTATACACTAACATAGTAATACAAAATTATTGTATCTTAGACAGTATTTAGAAACCAAAATTATAACAACTGTGTGTTGGTATTTGATGAGTTTTTCTAGTAATTTGAAACGTGGCTCATTTTACTATAATGGTAACATTTTAAAAATTTTATACGTCCGCTATTACTAATATTTAGTAAAAGCGGAATATTATATAATTTATTAAATAAAAATAATAAATTTCTATAAATTTATTAAATAAATTTTCTTAATAATAAATAATAATAAGAGGTAACATTAATAAAATCAGCAACGCCAACGAAATATTACCATTATGGTTAATTAAGATTTATAAATGTGATATTTTACTTATAGATTTGTTTATATTTATTAATTTTTAATAATTTATTTATAGATTTTTTATTGTCATCGGTGGCTAAAGTATCTACCAAAGTTCTTATGAATTATTTGTAAGTTGGTAACATTTAGATTTGTTATGTGGTGTTAAATAGGGAATTTTAGATGTTTTTGTTATGAACTGTCAAATATTACAACTCGGGCAATAAATATGATCCAATCCTTGATAATACTTATGATATAAATTTTTTAATGTTATTGAAACAGAGTTTAATATTATGTTTTTGTAGGTAATTATGTTATTAGTATAAAAACTTGTATATACTATCATGGAGACATCACAATGCCTACACTTTATTTAGGTATTGAAAAAGTGTGAATTAATACCAAATATGTAATCTAGTCGATCAAATTTTAAATATTATTTGTTAAACCATTAAATGCTTAAAAGTACAGGGTTGTGTAGTTCTTGAACAAGATATGTAATAAATTTGTATATTTTCAGTACTATATAATTTGGGAAAATATATTACGCGAATAGCGAAACACATTTTTTTATTGTAGTGAAATGTATTTAATGAACAAGTAGGCCTTAAGAAGAAACTCGTTATATTTGTAAATATTTTACTCTAACTTTTCTTTTTATTTCAATATTTTGCAATTCTAAAGCTTTTTGGAAATTTTTTTTTGATACTAAAGTCGAGAATTTTATTAGTTTCCAAGATAATATTTTTTGCAACTAGGCAACATTTTATTAAATGCTCATTTTGGTTAGTATAACTTGATAATGAAGATTGCCAAATACTTAACTTATTGATAATAATTTTCCAAAAATTTTTAATTTGTATTGTAATCCTTATAATCCTCGATATCTAGTAACATATTATACAAGTTTACAAGTAATGTGAATTATCTTTGTTAACCTTTGTATATAATGACTGAATTCAAATGTTCTTCAATTAAAAAAAAAAGTTTTGCATTAGTTTTTTTTTAATTGTGTCATAATCACATTTAAGTCATACTATAATTATATGTAGCGCTTTTATCGATATACGTTTGTAAAGAGTAATCAATAATATCATATATGAAATAAACATTGATTCTAAACTTGCAGTTTAATTTGTTTAACTAATTTAACTAAGTGAGTTATGAATACTTTGAATGTTTTGCAATACAACATCTTAAGACTTGACCTCTCAGCAACTGCTGCACCAAGAAAAAATGTAACGCACTATAATATTAAACAGATTATAAAAGATAGAAGTTGAGAGGCTGTTAAACATTTACAGTTAGTTTACTACATTAATTAACTGTAGTTAATTTGCTACATTTAGATCACGACTGTTGTTTGCTGTGCAACTCATGCCCGCCATTTTTTGTTGTTACCAAAGCCCTTCGCGTTTGGTCCCACTCTTATTTCCCCTTTGTTTATTGCTATAAATTTCAAACAGATTATGTCGCTAAAGAAGTTTACTTCAATAATTTTGTCATAAACTATTCCACAAAAAATATTTCCTCTCTATATTATGAGGAAATATTACGTAAATTGAAACAAAATGCCAAGCAGGAAAAGCAAATGTGATGATAATAACAATAGGAAAAATATTGATAAGCGAAATAATAAACTTTGCATCTTTCATCAAAACGTTCAATCAAAAGGAAACTGTATAAAATTAAAAAGCCGTAAAACCTGCATCAGCTTAATACATCAAAATGTGCGTTCACTTGGAAACTCGATTGATGGAATCCAGTGAATGCTCAAGCAACATCCTGAATGACAGTTTTTTTGTATATCGGAACATTGGAAATCAAAGGAGCAGATGGAACTGTTACCAATTGAGAACTTTCAGCTGGTATCCAGGACCGGATTGGGAAAATTTCTAGGCCCCGGGCTACGACCATGAACCGGCCCTCATTCAGATAATACAATTTGTCGATTCAGCCAACGGCTTTATGTTTTCGTCCTTTATACCGTATACACGTCATTGACTGTAAGACTTGTTTGTGATTGATTGCAAAAAAAATAAAAGAATTCGTTTAATTTAGTGTTGTTTTAGACACTGTTCAAAATTAAGCTGAAATAATGGTTTTTAATCGATGTAAAATTTTAATCTTAGATTAATTATCTTAATCTTAGATTAAATTTTAACACACTTAAGTGAACTGTGCTTTAATTTTTTTGAGCTTTTTGGTTCACGCTTCACTAGATACAATTTAATATTATAATTTTTTGAATCACTTCGTACAACCATACAGGGTGTATGAAGTGCATATCATACAGGTGTACAGCGGCCTTGTGCCCGCCGACGGTGGCTGACTCAAGGAAGCACGCAATCCCTGGTGGTGTGGTAAACTGGATTGGCTGCGGAATGAGGTCATGAGACTTTACAACAAGGTAAAAGATCAAAAAATGGGTCTGACGAGGAGGAAATTAAAACCTTCCAATTGAAGTACAAAAAATGATTTTCCAAAAACAACGCAAGTTTTGGAGCGACTTCCGCAGCGGCATCGAGCTTACTACGGGTGCTGCCAGGCTGGAAGAAGATCATATCCAAAGACCTAAACTAACAGCTTGTTACGACCCTTCGAGTTGACGGCTTCTATACGGAGAGCTTTGAGGAAACTACCAAGATACTGAAATAAAAACAGTTTTCCAAGAGCAAGGCTATCTCGGATTACGAGTGGAATGGACACACAGCGTGGATATCGACTACGATGAATTAGAAAATTGCAAATTAGATCGTATAAATCCGATCAAAGTGGCCTAAGCCTAATAATCTCTATAATACTACTTTAGAATTTAAAGCATCATCTTGAAATAAGTTTTTAGGTATTAAGAAGGTAGGGCAGTAAAAATCTCGTTAATCCATTCATGCAAGTCACTTTGGAACATATTTAACCACTTGTGACCCGCTTAAGAGCCAAATTATAAAAAAGTATTTCTTATTCTATGCTTTCACAGCGAGAGGGATAGACTCTCTAAATTTTATGTTTCTATAATACTGTTATTTATAACCAAATAGATTTCACTAATGTCTTTTACAAATGTAATGTCTTTTTACAAAAAGACAAAAAGTCTTTTTACGACTCAATTCACCAATATGTCCAGCAATTCATTAGCTATTTCGTTTGAATGAGCACTTAGCCCATCACAAGATTTCACGAAACTTTTTTTAATTTCTTCCTTAAATGGTCAGTCACTTTTAGATCTTTGCTCATTGTATGTATGCTTCCAGGGAAGCACATAACCCCATTGGTGGTGTGGTGAGCTGGATCGGTTGCGGAAGCTGGCCACAAGACCTTACAGCAAGGCTGAGAGATCGAAGAATGGGTTTGACTGAAAGGAATTTGAAAATGATTTTCCAAAATCAACGCAAATCTTCGAGGGACTTCTGCAGAAGCATCGCGTCTATCACGAATGTTGTCAGGCGGAAGAAGATCACACCCAAATTAACAGACTTACAATTTGCATTCTCTCAAAACAGAATTGCCCACCATCTGTTGACGATATATCCCGTTAATAAATGCAATATGCCTGTTCCTATGGTCTTTTGTTTGAAGTTGTTTTGAAAGCCCTGGATTACAATAATTTTCGTTGGCTATCTCTTTTCGTTTAATATTAATACACTTCTAACTCTCCTTTACCTTTTGAATTCAACATACGTATTATTTCATCACTTGTTCAACTTCTATTTAATTTATTATTTTCTGGAATGTATAATTTTGAATTTTGCTTAAATTTGCACATATTTAAACTTCAACGTGCAGTTAAATTAATTTTGTAATAAATTTTATAAATTTCAATTAGTGTTTTCAAAGCTTTTAGATATATTTGGTTCAGGTGGGCCCTCGATCTAGACGAATACTCAGCTATTATTCCACCTGTTTAACTGTGGGATTAGTTGATTATTAAATGTAACTGATAAGCAAGATTTCCTTTTCACAATCAGTCTGGAGATAATTCAATTACATTAATTTTACTTAATTATTATAACGAAAATAAAAAATTAGAAAAGAGAAAAAAGAATTCTATGATAAAAATGTTGCATATTATGTAGCTAGTCGAGCAATAAATTTCATTACTCAACTAGTTAGGAAATGAAAATTACATTCCCCTAATAAATGTAAAATTTAAGATCTACTAAATTTAAATTTACCAATTATCACTAATAGGATGTACTATGTAAGTTATGACTGAGCTACACATTCAGACTTTACTTCACGCTTACTTGCACAAACCAGTTTGTATCAGGGAAAGCTTGCGTGTGACCGGGAAAACAGTAAAAGTTCCAGTTGTAGTTAGAAAATCGTATTATTGTGCTTTATAGCAATTTGTTCTTTGTTTGTACGATACAGTGTGTGCAATACAAACATTTTTTGATTGCAATTTTTTAACTCGTAACTTCCGGTTTGTGTAAGTGTGAAGTTCCCAAAAAAATGTAAACGAATATGTTTAGTAAACTATAGCGTGAACTGCTTAAATTTTTCTATATCTAGCCATTTGCTTAATACAGTAGATAGCCTTAACGTGTTAGCTAGCTTTGTTACTTAAAACGCAGTTTTCGAACTTCGTGAATTTGTATTATTATGGTTTTTATAACACTCAGATCTCATCTTAGCTAAATGAATAAATGCGATGTTAAGTGGACCCCAGTCAATAAAAACAAAACTAAAAAGAAATGAATAGTTAATATTTCATTAAAAAATACAGAAAAAAGCGGAGCTGAGGTCGACATGTTTAATTAATTTACTCTCACTCAACAACTTCACTCAACAACTTAAAAAAAATTCCTGAGGAGCCACCGAACTCGAAACAGCGGGATCCTAGTTTTCAACTTAACCTTCCAGCAGGCGCGTATGTACATTTTGTACGACAGTTATAATATTTTTGAGATAACTTTTTTCTGAGTAGTCAGATTAAGTTGTTTTTTTTTGCTATTCCAGGACGACATACATAATATTATTGTATTATATGTTATTTTTGTCTTTGCTTCGTTATTGAATTTATGAACAACATTCTTTGAATTTATGAACAACTTTCATTGAATTTTAGAACAAACTTAATTGAATTTATGAACAAAATTCATTGAATTTATGAACAAAGGTCATTGAATTTATGAACAAAATTCATTGAATACATGAACGAATTTCATTGAATTTATGAACAAAATTCATTGAATTTATGAACAAAAGTCATTGAATTTATGAACAAATTTCATTGAATTTATTAACAAAATTCATTGAATTTATGAACAAAGGTCATTGAATTTATGAACAAATTTCATTGAATTTATGAACAACATTCATTGAATTTATGAACAAAAGTCATTGAATTTATGAACAAATTTCATTGAATTTATGAATAAAAGTCATTGAATTTATGAACAAAATTAATTGAATTTATGAACAAAATTCATTGAATATATGAACAAAATTAATTGAATTTATGAACAAAATTCATTGAATTTATGAACAAATTTCATTGAATATATGAACAAAATTCATTGAATTTATGAACAAATTTCATTGAATTTATGAAGAAATTTCATTGAATTTATGAACAAATTTCATTGAATTTATGAACAAATTTCATTGAATTTATGAAAAAAATTCATTGAATTTATGAACAAAGTTCATTGAACTTATGAACAAAATTCATTGAATTTATGAACAAATTTCATTGAATTTATGAACAAAATTCATTGAATTTATGAACAAAAGTCATTGAATTTATGAACAAAATTCATTAAATTTATGAACAAATTTCATTGAATTTATGAACAAATTTCATTGAATTTATGAACAAAATTCATTGAATTTATGAACAAATTTCATTGAATTTATGAACAAAATTTATTGTATTTATGAACAAATATCATTGAATTTATGAACAAAATTCATTGAATTTATGAACAAAGTTCATTGAATTTATGAACAAAATTCATTGAATTTATGAACAAATTTCATTGAATTTATGAACAAATATCATTGAATTTATGAACAAAATTCATTGAATTTATGAACAAAGGTCATTGAATACATGAACGAATTTCATTCAATTTATGAACAAAATTCATTGAATTTATGAACAAATTTCATTAAATTTATGAACAAATTTCATTGAATTTATGAACAAATTTCATTGAATTTATGAAGAAATTTCATTGAATTTATGAACAAATTTCATTGAATTTATGAACAAAATTCATTAAATTTATGAACAAATTTCATTGAATTTATGAACAAAATTCATTAAATTTATGAACAAATTTTATTGAATTTATGAACAAAATTCATTGAATTTATGAACAAATTTCATTGATTTTATGAACAAATTTCATTGAATTTATGAACAAAATTCATTGAATTTATGAACAAATTTCATTGAATTTATGAAAAAATTTCATTGAATTTATGAACAAATTTCATTGAATTTATGAACAAAATTCATTAAATTTATGAACAAATTTCATTGAATTTATGAACAAAATTCATTGAATTTATGAACAAATTTCATTGAATTTATGAACAAATTTCATTGAATTTATGAACGAATTTCATTGAATTTATGAACAAAATTCATTAAATTTATGAACGAAGGTAATTGAATTTATGAACAAAATTCATTGAATTTATGAACAAAATTCATTGAATTTATGAACAAATTTCATTGAATTTATGAACAAATATCATTGAATTTATGAACAAAATTCATTGAATTTATGAACAAAATTCATTGAATTTATGAACAAATTTCATTGAATTTATGAACAAAATTCATTGAATTTATGAACAAATTTCATTGAATTTATGAACAAATTTCATTGAATTTATGAACAAAATTCATTGTATTTATGAACAAAGGTAATTGAATTTATGAACAAATTTCATTGAGTTTATGAACAAAATTCATTGAATTTATGAACAAAGGTCATTAAATTTATGAACAAAATTCATTGAATATATGAACGAATTTCATTGAATTTATGAAAAAAATTCATTGAATTTATGAACAAATTTCATTGAATTTATGAACAAATTTCATTGAATTTATGCACAAATTTCATTGAATTTATGAACAAAATTCATTAAATTTATGAACAAATTTCATTGAATTTATGAACAAATTTTATTGAATTTATGAACAAAATTCATTGTATTTATGAACGAAGGTAATTGAATTTATGAACAAAATTCATTGAATTTATGAACAAAGTTCATTGAATTTATGAACAAAATTCATTGAATTTATGAACAAATTTCATTGAATTTATGAACAAATTTCATTGAATTTATTAACAAATTTCATTGAATTTATGAACAAAGGTAATTGAATTTATGAACAAATTTCATTGAGTTTATGAACAAAATTCATTGAATTTATGAACAAAGGTCATTGAATTTATGAACAAAATTCATTGAATATATGAACGAATTTCATTGAATTTATGAACAAAATACATTGAATTTATGAACAAAGATTGAATTTATGAACAAATTTCATTGAATTTATGAACAGAATTCATTGTATTTATGAACGAAGTAATTGAATTTATGAACAAAATTCATTGAATTTATGAACAAATTTCATTGAAGTTATGAACAAATTTCATTGAATTTTTGAACATAATTCATTGAATTTATGAACAAAATTCTTTGAATTTATGAACAAAATTTATTGAAGTTATGAAAAAAAGTCATTGAATTTATGAACAAAATTCATTGAATTTATGAACAAATTTCATTGAATATATATATCAATATGTAAAAATCAAATTTTATCTAGCTAAGTTGTTCACTTTGTATATGTAAAAATACAAGTTGGTTTTTAATATTATTTTCTTAAAAACAAAATAAAAAAAACTCCAAATAAATGTAAAAGGCTTCATATGATTTATACCTATCATTTTGATTATTTTATAACAAATTATTTGTAAAAAATCATAATGTCGTTCAAAATACGACACGCGACTGCTCGTGTAATACATAGTGACGCGCCTGCTGAAAGGTTAAATTCGGCTATAATAAATTAATCGTATTCAATTTGAAATAAATTTAATAAATGAAGTTAGTACTAGCACGGCTACAAGTGAACTGAAACCGGCTTCACTCACTAAATCATACCCCATGATTCTATTAACGTCGAACAACAGGACCGTCAAAAGAATGAGTTAAGTCAATTCTTTCCTAAATCAATCGATATTTAAAGTTCCACTATAGTTTAATCGTTTCATTTTAATGTCTTCTTTAAAATTCATCAGGGATTTTTTTGTACCAAAAAAACTACATGCTCATTTTGCGTATTATACCCAAAAAATCAACTAGCCCTCCAGTTCCAAGCCTCATCAAACGAGTAAGTATGACTAGTTTTGCCAGATTTTTTAAATCAAGTCGCCAATTTTATGACAAAAGAAATCTCTCAAAATCGCAGCTATCATCACTACAAAAAATTTGGAAAAAAAATAGAGAGCTCGAAAATTTTGAAACATATTTCAGAGCCATAGAAATGGGTCTTGGTCATCAATATAATTGAGCAAATCCAATAACATTCTAATTCTTAATTTATATTTCACCACGTTCATAAGGCTCGAGTTAGAGAGCCGTACCGATTAGACATTTATAATAATTTTCTTACTTTCTTTGCAATGTGTTTCCGACATTCTTCTGTCTAAGGTAAAGTAGGGTGTTATTACAACAGGTAGATCACCCTGTGTATTTTAGTTTAGTCAAAATGGATACAAAATTAGAAATCTTCGGATTCCACTGATGAGTTACGACAAAGAATCTTTCAATTCATTTGAAATTAAAGCTTTCAAATATAATCGTACTACCACTGCCCATAATGGATCTGTTAATTTGAAAGTAGAGGCAGAGGATAAAACAGAGGTAGTAATAGAGCAGCTGCATAAACGGGTAGAAATTTAATATTTTTAGGCGCGCTTACAGATTTACAAATTTTTGAGTAACGAATATCGACACTTTCCGATTCATTTTCAGTAAATTAAAAAAAGCGTTTGATAACAAATATGTAATTGGAATGCGTGCTCTCATAAATTATGGTAATTTAACATCGTTTTATTTTTATAAAGTTTGTAATATAATTTTAAATAGTTTAATAGTTGATTATTCTCTTTGGTAGGCAACGACAAAGTTGAAGTTTTGCAGAGATTTCTCAGGAAAAACACTAAATTGATAATAGGCATCTGTAATGCAATACTTCGACTCAAGATTATTCCCGTCCATTAAAAGATGGCACAAATGATCTTGATACATAAACTAGAAAAATCGTCATAAGAAAAAACGTCTTTGAAAATGGATCAAAAGGTGATTTTTAATAATTAATTGAAATCAAACAAATCCGACCCTGATCAAATCAGATTCTAATAATATAAAGTTAATGTTTGTATAATTTTTGGCAAAAAAAATTAGAAAGAAAAGAAATTAATCAAGAGGAAAATAACTTTAAAGTTAGACCTTAGCGGCTGCTTTACTATGTTCGGGAAGAAAATTTTTAATTCAAAATATCAGGAATGATTGTATTTTACCCACTTTGATAAATGGTAGGACAGCAATAATCATGGAATAGGCATGCATTGTATAAAAAAAAAAACTATGATCATAGATCACTATAATTTGTTATGGTTGAGACGGATGAAAGAACCAACGGCCGGGTTATAAAGATGGCGTTAAAACAGCATAATTTTGAGTTTAAACAGAAATGGTAAATTAAACATAGACCAGACGCTCTGTTTCGTATCCACACTACAATAGATGAGGTCAATTTTGCAAAAAGTTAAAATCTACCAGTTTGGTTTAATTAGCAAACTTTAAGTTTTGAGTAAATGTACATAGTTTGCTAACAGTAAAAGCAGTGTTATTGAGATAAAAATGGTTATTTTAAATTCCTTTAAATTAAACTTCCTTTAGATTTGTTCACGACTCCATGTTCTTCCACAAACACTAGAGCTACTGGCTGGCATTGTGGTGACCGGTAGACAGGGGCGGATCTAGAAACTTTTCACCGGGGGGAGTTAGATTTTAAAATGATTAGGTACTTACTAATCGAAATCAATTAAACAATTGTTTTTGAAGATTATGAAAAAAGCTTTTTCTCGGTGATTTGGAGGAGGGCCGCCCCCTTCACCCCCCCCTTTGGATTCGCGCCTGCCGGTAGATTTGTGAAATTTTCCGATTACAATGTCATAAAAGTGTCAGTTCACAGATGTTTGGTAAGTATTTTCTCTTTACTTTTATTTTTGAACTAAGAAAATACGCACGAACACCTTCTGTGAACTGGAGCCGGCTGTGCAAAACCGCTGTGTGTATCATAGCTTTAAATGCAAGGACACTTTAATCCCTTAATGAGTTTGTGATACATTAAATAATAGTGGTAAATAAATGCTAACATTTGCTAACCATAAGTGGAAGGAAAAATAATATAAGCTTTCGCAATTTTCCAAGGAAAATCTTATCTGAAAGTTTTCAATATTATAGTTTTCAGTTTAGGTATATATTTGTAATCAACTTATCCAGCAAAAAAATCTATGTAATTTGGTAAATTTATTCGACAAATAAAATCAATAATTTTAAATAATATGCCGTTATAGTAGATGGAAGAAGAGGAGAATATTTGTGTAAGGTGTGACGCAAAACATCTGTTATGACGTCATTATTGACGCTGAAATGTGACTAACAGCAAAATTTTCTGATTCGGGATAACCAAATGAAATTACAATTTATATGAAGCGAAGTTTGCAAGGACTAAAATACTTGAATTAAAAACAGTAAGTCCTTTAATAATTATATTGGGATGTTCTAAAATATTTCTGTATTTAATACAGTTTGTCTTCTCTGATGTTCTGCCCGGGGCGTCGATATTCCGTCTCTGCTTTCACATAAAACGTTTGTTGCGCGAAATCCAAGACGCAGGATTAATAATGCGTTCCTATATCGTGATGCTTGAAAGCAGTAGTGAAAACCACGGCGCCGTTACTAGACATGAAATTTTTTAAGCAGGCTGCCTCTGATAAGGCAATGAATAAAAAATAAATATAAACGGCCAAGTGCCAATGGCCTCGCGTCTCTGCTAGTTTTCTGAAATTATGCATCAAAAATCGTCTGCAATGAACAAACGTATTTTATTTTTATTTATTTTTCACGTTGTCCACGTGGTTATGTATGTAATTTTCATTATCTTACTTTAAATGAATGCTAATTAAACGTACTGGTGTGTTTAGATGTACAAAGGCCAAACTTAATTTCCGGGAAAAGGAGAAAGAAATATTGGATCAAATTTTGGGACCAGGACGATACGATGCACGGATCCGTCCTTCAGGAGTAAACGGTACAGGTGAGTTACTTTTGGTGAGTTGTTTTATCTTGTCTAGGTCAGCTAGTCAAATGTGACAGTTATATATTTTTGTATACATATACATAATATGCCTCAGTGCAATCATACTGCCCATCACTGGATGGACAACAATACTTACCTAATTCGCAACGCCACCGCTACGGAGTACACTTTATGTACTTATAAATATTTATGTGTATATTGTAAATATTGTTTTTAATTATTTAGTAAGTTTTATTCAGAAGTACATAAATTAATACCAGCAGATTTTTAAATTGTTTTCTGTATTGGCAATAATCAGCTTAGTAAAGAGAATTATGCGTTAGGCAGGATCTTTTGGCATCTCGCTCTCAGTAAAATTTGATAACGTTATCATTTTGTAAGTTTTAAATAATTTTATTTGATTATGTTTGAATAAATTTTGTTCTATTCTATTCCACTCCAGATGGACCAACCATTGTCCGAGTAAACCTAAAATCATTTCTAGCCGTGTCGAATGCAATGCAAAGTTGAACAGAAATAATTGGGGATTCACCTATTCCGGTGTTTGTGGTGTGAGTTGCCATCTTCGTTGCAACTTCGGCAAAACCTAGCGAAGTCCAAATCTCAACAGTGTTTGTTGCGTCCGGCTCCATTTATTATTCGGACATGGTGAAAATTGCTTCAATGCTGACGATCTCAAAAATTGTATGAAGATTTGTAGTAACAGAACCGACTCTCCACCAAGATGTTGAAGTTGGATGATGTCACTCCTTGAAGGTCTGGGTGTAGGATCTTGGGCAGAGGTCCAAAAGGAATATTTTCGAAATAGTTGGAATTCCTGAGAAGTCTATATACTTAAAAGTATGAAGATGGATTTGAATTTGACCGGTTAAGTGATCAATTAATCCCTGAATCAAAGTTATTACGTAATAAAATGAAAGCTGACGAAGTGCAACTATAAATAATTTATGTTAGGGTGCAGAAAACCAAAATTTACAAGCAAATGAATGACTCGGTTGAGGTTAAATGAATCGGCTGAGAATGATATCGCGAAGATAAATTAAACTTGTTATTCTACTCTATCTGAATTGTTTTGATGGCGGTCAGTCTAATTCTTTTAAGCATTTGTTATCCAACTGCACGCGATATTATGAACACTAAATTGAGCAGAATTTATACCGAAATTTCTGTAGGTAATTTTCATTTAATTATTTAACTGAGATTGAATGAAGTGAATATGTCTCCGGTTCGGATCTTTATGATATGCTCTAATATTCAGTATATCAACGTGTGAAATTTATCCGCTTAAGAAGCGGTTGGGAAACGGTGTTGAGTATGTAAAAAGCTGTCATCAAATTTGACAAGATTTTGACAAGATGAGATTTTGGATTTTGTTTTGTATTTTGTGATGTTGTGAAGTGGCTTTCCACTGAATACGGTGGATAATATTTTCACCTTCACTCAGCTTGACTCTTCGTTTTTCGACCGATTAGTTTGATGATCCAAATACAAATTTACGATTTTAGTAAATGTGATTACGAAGAGTTAATCTATAAACTGCATGCGTAAATTGGTTAGCTCACTTACATAAATGTTAATCAAAATTAAGCTTGCTTTTATGGTGTGTTGAATTATCTTATTAATGTTTGCGTAAAGAAAAGCTATATAAAAGTTTCGTACATAAGTAATTGCTTCGTATTTTACAAAAAGTGGAGAACATAATTTTTTTTGGGTGCTATTTAAATTTCTGAACAGAGCCGATTTGGGATGCTTTCAATAGTCCAGATCTTCAGCTCTTATATATTGGAATAGCTGGTTCATGTGGATGCGACTTAGGTGGACTTCCAGCAAAACTTGTGGTCAGTCGGAGTATTTGGGTGTTCATGAAATGCTGTTATATTAAGTAGGATCCCAGATTGTAGTCTTTTGTGGTGTTGACATCTGGTGTTCCTCAGGGCTGTTCATTTTGAGTCTGTGCAAAACTGCTTGTTTTGTAAATTGAGGCAATGTTTGTCAGTCGTTTAGGAGGTTGGAATTTTAATTCGGGATTAATCGCTTGTTTAATTAAGATTCCCCGAAGGCAGTTAGAATTTTGTACTAGCTTGTGGTATCCAGTTATAAGCAAGGAACATTATAAATTTGTGGAATCTGTTTAGAGAAAGTTTATATCAATTCTATGCTACCGCACTAATTCTTCCCTTAGGGTCAAGGAGGGTAAAAATAAAACGGATTCAAAATTCGTAATAGATTCTACAACAAAAATAATGATATAGAGAATGAAAATATTCAAGAAGTTTAAGAGATTTTCAAATAGGAAACCTCATTGGTGAAATATTTAGGTGTAAAAACGTAACAATGAACATGAGCTTAAGGGTTTAATTTTGGAATATTAATGGATGTTTTATTGTTAACGCTAAAGTAAAATTTTGAATAAAATAATTATTGAATTTTTACACTGTAGAGTTTTATTTTTGCTTTGGCTATAAAAATATATGTACATAACGGATAAAATTTGTTGATGTTTTAGTTTTGCTCAAATTGCGGTTAGAAATTAAACACAACCTTTTTATTAATTGTAACTTTGTTTAAAATTTACATGAGAAATAACCATAGAACTGACTGAGTATAACGTTCTCTGTGCAGTAAGGTTTAATCTAATAATTAAAAAATAATTTTAGAGCACATGAAAATGTAAAATTTACATTTCGTTTAATTTTTATCCTCCTTTGTCCGAACAGTAATTTTGATGAACTGAACTGCTTTCGCATAAAGACACTTGAGTTTAGAAAAGTCGAAAAAATTTCACTACAAGTTTTTGAACAATGTAATCGACGTTCTCACATTTATTCATTGCTTTGGCTTTTAGGCTTCTGCAGGGTCAAGGGACCAATCAGTCGTTCCACTTACAATTAGTGGTGCCAATACAATAGCTGTAGATCCTCGTTGCTTGGGTAGCCTGATCCTTACTTCTATTGTTGTCTTGAGCTTGTCTTGTGGTTGCTTCCATACTTGATATAAGTGCGCGATTGTGCGATTGCGCAGTATAAGCCTTGTATGTATATATTTTTGTATAATCGTGTGTACCCATATTATTGGTCTACGGACTGCTGATTCAGCTTACTATATAAAAATAAATAAAAAATAGAAAAGGAATCAGTTATACCATGCAGTGTGGTAGTGTAGAGGTGCCACACAAGCTAGTATGGAAAGGCGGCGAGTTATGGAGTTGTATTTTTCTCCCTCACTCGCCGACACCAGTTTAGCTTCGTAGGTTTTTAAAATTTGATTGCCGAATGCCTTTCCTGAGTGGGTACTAGGTAGTCGCTGCTGATGGCCAGTGGCACTGGTGCCGGTGCTTGATTGCATCTGCATCACCGGTAATGATGTCCACTAATTGATGCCTATTTTTTAACCTGTCAGATGGCCCCGCTGTTGTCCATGTCAACATTTTTATCAGAAGTATCTCAAAGATAGATGATGTAACTATGGTAAGTGGATGTTGCCAGCGGAGAATGATTTGACTAGTGTGTGTGTAGTATTGGTTGGTATCTTTATTCTGGTAGTATAGCTCATCTATCATCTTCTGTGGGGCGGGACGGCGTGCGTGTGCTTTCGGTGTGTAGTGGATCAGCCAACCGATAGCCGCGTGCTTGCATGTCGAAGTGGCCAATGCGAGATGTGATTGGCGCCGTGCCCCGCAGCCAAGAATGTAATCTGCTAATTGAGTAATTTTTTTGTTTTGTTTTACGCAATGTAGGAGACGGCCCGACCATTGTATACATCAACTTCTTTCTACGCTCTATCAGCAAAATAGACGATTATAAAATGGTGAGTGCGCGGTCTGCCAGTCATGTCAAGTATTGGATGGATGTATACATATATAATATAATAAACATATGACTTTTCTTACTCGGTTGCGTTCACTTGCACAAGGCGCCGAGTGGCGATGTTGCATTGAGGGCACCAGCATCAGCGTGAGCATGCAGTGTGACGCTGCAGCCCTGGCGAAACACGCGGTGGATGCTGCATGATTTTTGTGCTGCTTGTCTAACTTGCATGTACCACTAGCATGGTTGTTTTGCACAAAGTTATCCGATTGTTCAATGCGTTTGCTATTCTAGGAGTACAGCGTTCAACTTACATTCCGGGAGCAATGGTTGGATGAACGGTTAAAATTCAATGATTTTGGAGAACGTCTCAAGTACCTTACGCTTACTCAAGCCAATCGTGTTTGGATGCCTGATTTATTTTTTTCTAACGAAAAAGAAGGTCACTTTCACAACATCATTATGCCAAATGTTTACATTCGTATATTTCCCAATGGATCTGTGTTGTATAGTATAAGGTATTCTTATTCCATTTGCTGTCCATCAAATTTTTACCAACATTCATTTTTGCAGAATTTCACTTACACTTTCGTGTCCCATGAATTTGAAATTATATCCATTGGATCGACAAATTTGTTCATTACGAATGGCCAGCTGTAAGTACAGCGCTCTTGAATGGTCAAAAAAATTCTGGACCGAATACTGTTGAAAGTACTCAAGTATAGATTATAACAAAATTTTTAATCGATTAAGTGCAATCCATTAAATATCAAAGAACAGAGCAGACCAAATACATTTTTAAACTCCAAAATTAAATTTGTTTCAATGTTGGGTATACCAATTGCATTAACAAAATTATATATTGACTTGATTATAGGGGTAATTGGTTTTACGTGGGTTCTATAGCTCTAAAATTGTTAACCTAATTTTCAAGATATTAGTTTATAATATACCGAATTTGCTATTAATTTCAACTTGTGATATCAATAAGAACCAAACACCAAACAAATTGTTTTTGTGATATTTCATGAAAAGCTGGAACATTATAATCTTGCTTCTTAATTACTTAATAATGAGTTGCGAAAATATTAAAAAAAGACTTCAAATAATGATGTCACTTGAATGAGTTGACGAAAAATATTTTGACTAAAGGCCATGCGGCTGAACTTGCAAACAGGATGTTTTAAAATTTTTTGAAATAATTTTTAATAAATTAAGTGTTAATTTCTATTAGTTTTCTTTATTTACGAGGCATCGATCGCATTCCGAACTCAGTAAACTTAAAATTAATTTTTTGAAGTTACAAAATGGAGATTAACTTTTTAAAGATTGCAAACCACAGGTTTTATAGACATAGTTATCACTAAAATTCTTACATAATTTGAAAGAAGACATTAAAATAAAGCGATTAAACATAATCCACATAAATTATTCCCTGAAATTTCGAAATAATTGATTTTTGCATTGAAAGTACGTTGAAATCCCATTCTATCGCCGGTACGTGTGTTACACGTAAATACTGGCAAGACGTGTTTTAGTCGCCGGAAATCGCTTCAGTTGACTTCAAAACGAGCGACTGGTAACATTGTATAATAAATTGTAATTTTCAAATTCAGTTGCGTCCCAGGGATTTTTTTAATGATAAAAAAAATAGATAACATACAACGAGTTTGTAAAGTGTATAGATGTAACCCAAACTGGTATTTCTACTTGCAACATTAAGATATTTTGGGAACCTCAAGAATGAATAGAACCGATAGTACTAATAATTTCAATAGAAAACACTTTAGATTACTGCAAAATACATTGTCTTTGGGTTTTTATATATACTTAAGTACTTTCTATTAACAGTAATATCTAGCTCCAGTTTTATTATCCGTTCTAAAATTTATAATTGTAGATGGTTGGACTACTGTTGATTTAGTATTTTTATGGAAGCAAAATGATCCAGTGCAAGTTGTAAAAAATTTACACCTACCCCGTTTTACGCTAGAAAGCTTCTTAACTGACTACTGTAATAGCAAAACTAATACTGGTATGATTGCAAAGTTTAGTTCTAGATGTCGGTTTAAAGAATGATTTTATAGGTGAATACAGCTGTTTAAAGGTTGATTTATTATTTAAGAGAGAATTCAGTTATTATCTTATCCAAATTTACATTCCATGTTGTATGCTCGTTATTGTCTCGTGGTTTTCTTTCTGGTTAGACCGAGGAGCTGTGCCAGCTCGAGTGTCTTTGGGTAAGCTCGATTGTTGAGTTGTCAATTTTACTAATCTTACTATTACCTTAGGTGTAACTACTTTGCTTACCATGGCTACACAAACATCTGGAATCAATGCATCACTTCCTCCAGTTTCTTATACAAAAGCAATTGATGTTTGGACAGGAGTGTGTCTAACTTTTGTGTTTGCTGCTTTACTGGAATTTGCATTGGTAAATTATGCTTCCCGTTTTGATGTGCACAGAGAAACCTTGAAGAGACGAAAGTGTCAATGTGAACAACTTGAACATGGGGCTTCCATGGATACCACCTCAGATATGTTGGATAGCGATAGCAACGCAAGTATAGCAATGGTAAGCATTATTTATATTTTTAGTTATTGTTGTCTATCCTATCAAAAAAACAATTTTCGCAAGCTGCTACTTAATTAAAATAAAACACGTTAATATATATACATCGAGATGTCTGGCGACAAATCGTCGTGTATGGAAAGTTGGTACAAAACCGATCTCGTAGATAATTTTGAATTAATTATTAACTGTTCTATAAAATTTCAAACTGTCAGGTTCCGCATTTTATTATTCATTTTATCAACAAACTCTTCTCTGTGATTGTTTTATTGTGTTTTCAATGTTTCTCTAATCTGACGTTCATCTATCAAATATTTAAATTCTATTCGAGTTAAAACCCCGATTTTATTGATTTGGAGCATTTATTTTATTCAGGAATAAAACTGATTTTTAAAATGTTGTCTATGTATTTCAATTTATATTTATTTAATTCCTTTCTTGTTTACTTAGTTAAAATCAATTAATATGTTCGTTGCGTTTTGTTTTCGGCGTTCATATCATTTTTCACTGTTTACTTTACTTAGGATACACGATTTTAAAAGGAAAGGTTCTACTTTCGTTAGGGTAATGAAATATTAAGTCAATATTTTTGTCTTAGCAGTTGGAACGTAGACTTTATATACGTGATCCTTCCGGTCAAATATAACCGCTGTCAAGAGTGAAACCTCAGAAAACAAACATCTCATAGAATGCTGGCAATAGATTTTCACTTCACTCATTCCGTATCTTATCAAAAATATCATCAGTAGGGAATACTTCACCCTGTGATCGAAATGATTTGCTAAAGTCGTAGAAAATCACCCCCCCCCCCAATAAAATGCACCGATAGTCTCCCCAACGAATCCATCAATCTCCATCATAGTGGAATAAAATCCGGAGCAGCTTCATACCAGAATGCTGCAGCGCAAATGCAAATGACAAATATGTAGCATGATAAGCCATCATCAATTTCCTCCGCGATACAATCACGGATTAATTTAGCAGAACAAACACGCAGCTAGTCACCGGAGCACAAACTCCATTAATTTGAGAATTTCAGCTAGTTCCGAATTAATTTGGAGACTAAGAAAACGTTCTTCTCCTATATACAACTTTGTTGCTATTGCATTTCCCAAAATCTCTTTTAATATCTTTTTACATTACAAACAAATAACCTTTCAATTTTCCAAGTTATTTTTAACATTTCAAACTCTTTCACAGTTCAAAGAACTGGAAATTCCATTGTTTTTGTTGGAACGTTATTGGCAGAAAGAGTAACTGAAATATTATTGTAGTTGATGAAGTTCTTATTATCGCTTTTCATATCTAGAAGAAAGTTTTCCACAGAATTCTATCTTTACCGTAAAACTTAAATAAGAGTAAAAGTTGTTCAGTGTGGGATTTGTATTTAATAATTTTCTTTTATTTTGTATTAAAATCTCGTTTTCTTCCCAACACCTTTATTTTTATTATCTGCTTATACCTAGTATACAATATATGTTTTATTTTGGAAGTATGTATTTTATTTTAGTGGCATATATTCCTACATAATCGGGCATATTCTCATAAAGGAGGAGAAAAGCATAACATATCCAGTACCTACGTCTTAAACATGAAAGCGTAACCTTATCATCGATTCGTTTGTTTTGAAGGTTAAATTGTAAAATGCTATCAAAATCCTTTTAACAAAAAATTTCTCTTGTATGTTTCAGTATTTGAAATTTGATCATTTTTCTTTACAATTAAGCTATCTCCGGTCTCATTTCCTACATAAGTTAGTTGAATTTAGAATTTTCAGATCGGACAATAAAAAAGTAATCAATCAAAATCTTGTACACCAATTTCTCCTCTTTGTTTCCAATTTGTTGACAATTCCCGAATAATTCCTGCAATTAATTCTATTTCAATTCCTAGATCAAGTGCACTAACATTCCTATGCGGATTATTCCTTGGAAAATCCTAAAATTTCCCATTTGAAATATTTTGCGAATAACTCTGCGGTGACAGTGAAGGCTGAAACTGAGAGGTAAACCGTAGCATAAACAATAGCATTGTCTTTAAAATCATTGAAATGAAAGGGAAGTGAATTTACTTACTTACAATAAGAAGATTTGGTGAAATTTTAAAATAACAAACAAGAAATGACGACTTTTATAAAGAAAAACTTGCAAATACATTCATGGAGGAAAAAAATCAGAGAGGACGATGTCCTGTGATAAGAGAGCGAAGAGCAAAAGACTCCATCATTTCCGATTTGATTCTCGAATATGTTTTAGCTACGTTATAATTCCAAAGTTAAATAAGTTTGCGATTATACCTCTTCTTGTACTGATGTTCGGATGTACGGACTCTTGTACGGAAGACTAGACAAGTGAAAATTACGCAGTTTACGTCCGGATTCATAGACAAGTATTAAGTTCTAATGCCCGGTTTCTTCACTCATAGATAAACCTCCGACAACTTGTCGGTGATATAACCCGCCGAAAAAACAAATCTTGTTGTCTATTAAAATGTAATTTATTAGATTGATAATAATATGAACTAACATAAAATTTTCACATGATACTTTTCAAATGTATTTATAAAATATTCCTAGTATTTTTTCATCGGCTACTTTTATTATAATGAAGAAAACCAAAATTTGTTTTGTCGGCGGGTTATATCACCGACAAGTTGTCAGAGGTTTATTTATGAGTGAAGAAAGAAGGTCAATTTAAAAAGCTGAGATTTTATCGTCATACAGGGGCGGTCTTAGTAAGTTTTTCAGATGGTACAATTACAATCATTATGGGGCCCAAATTTAGTAAAACAGCAAAAAAGGGTTATTTCTGTCCACCGCGAGCCTCGGGTTGCCGATAATCGATCGGATTGTTCGATTGCTGAAATTTTTGCGCCTCCCCCTATGACGGCGCCCGGTACGACGGCACACGTTGCACATCCCTAAGACCGCCCCTGCTGTTATACATTAGCAACTACCCTTTTTACTATACTAAATAGTGATAAAGGTGGTTGTTCAGCACTCGGCCTCACTGGGGAAGTATCTTAAAGACCTTAAAACCGTCCAAATCGTCTCGTATTCGTCGGCATTTGGTATTAACCTGCTGACACGTTTGCGAGTTTGTGTTTTATAAATTATAACTTCTAATCGGAATACTTATTTCGTTTAGTAGTATTATATCCACCTCTATAATAGAACAAATGACTATCAACATATAATTAACTAATTTACACTGCTGGTGCGGGTTTAAGGCCGCACTGTACCGTCAATTCTTAATTGGTGTTTGACGTTGTTGTTCGACCTTTGGCCTCACTGGGGAAGTATTGTTGCCAAACCACTTTTATTGACTGCCCTGCCCTACTAAGCTAATTTAAAATAATTTAGGCTAGAGCTATGATTCACATAATTCTGTGTTCTCATTGTAATGTTAGACCAAAGGCCGAACAACCAGGTCAATCATTTATTAATAGATCAGGACGGCCGATAGAACTGAATTGGTAACGATATTTCCCCAGTGGTTTATTTAAAAAAACTAATTAGGAAGTAATGGTTCAGTGCGGCCTTTAGACCGCACAATTAGGATTATCTAGTACGTCTTAATAAAACGTCTTCCACGGTCGGATTCACAACCAAACTCAACCGACACTTAATGGTTGATTATATCTTTGGCGGGCTAAGTTCCCCCCCCCCCCTAGTTGTGCCTGTTTGTTACCCTGGTGTTATACTCTTTTACTTCTTATATAAAGAAGATATTTTTGTAATTTAAATTGACTCTAATTATATATATAAACAGTATGCCTTTCAGAAGCCATTGGTGCGTCATCCAGATGATCCAATAAATTTAGAAAAAGTTCGACATTGTAAGGTTCACATGCCATCTAATCGACGAAATTGCTGCCGCTCTTGGTTGTCAAAATTCCCTACAAGATCAAAACGTATAGATGTTATTTCCAGGATTACATTTCCATTAGTTTTTGTACTATTCAACGTCATCTATTGGTTAACATACACGTTTCGTGAAGAATCTGCAGAATTTTAAATTCCTTAATATGGTAATACCAATCTATTGTATCTTACACAGTATTTAGAAACCAAAATTATAACATCTTTGTGTTGGTATTTGTTGAATTTTCCTGTAATATGAATGGTGCCATAATGGTACCATTTCCGATTTTTTTCATTCGCTATTAATTAAAGCGAAGTGTTGCGAAGAAGCATGAAGCGAAGGTGAAATTAATGAAATCAACAACGTCAACAAAATTTTACCATTATTGAAAATTATGGTTTTAAATGTGATATTTTTAATTATATTTAGATTTATTTATCTTTGTTAAATATTAATAATTTGTTAATAGATTGTTTTACTGTCAATTATTGTCAATTTATATAAAAATTTTATATTGTGGATACATTGTTATTGATGGCTAACGTACCTACCAAAGAACTTACAAAGTAAGTTGATAACTTTTATATGCTTTGTTAAGTGGTTTTTCCTACAAACGTTGTGAAAAAGTAACTTTTTCATTGCCATTTTAGTGAACTTCTTTTACGCACTAGTGCCTAAAAGCATATGTTTGCACGCATACAAAAGACGGTTTTAAACATATTTTATATTTTGTTGATAAATTAAAGTTTAGTTGTCCAAATATTTGTTTTAAGTCTAAGAAAAGAAGAGAGTTTTTAAATTATTATAAATAATATTTTAAGCCAATTCATCATAAACAAATTCTCATTTTGTTGCACTTGATTGCAAAAACCACGGTAATTAAAAATTAATAAACTTAAAAACTTTCTTTTCTTGCATTGCAACATGCAGCTTCGAAAGTTGCGACAAGAGCGTAATATTTATTTGGGTAGCATAACGAAAGATTTATAGGTTAAACAGAAGTAGTGAGTGTCAATTTGCACGAAATATATAATGTAATATATATAATAATTACATTAGCTTATCGCTCTTAGATAATTATGACAAAACTGGGTAAATAAAACCAGATAGTCAACGTAGCCGGCAGATATGCAGAGTGACCTGACGCCTGTCTGCCTTGCAACATTTGTTAAAAACTTATTATTTTACCATTTTAAAAGAAAATTTCAAGTTTTTCAAGTAATTTTTCAAATATGAACATTTATAATCTTTACGTTTGTAGAAAAAATCTTGTGTTAATCTCGATGCGAAAGTTTTCTTTTACACATTTGGCCTGTTTCAAGCTGGGTGGGTAAAAACACATTTCGCAACTTGTGATATAAATAGCTATATAGAGGGGATTTTTAATGTTTTTGTTATAACACAAGTATTACAACTCAGGCAATAAAAATTATCCAGTACTATAGATAATACTTATAATATAAATTTTTTAATGTTATTGGAATAAAATTTGATATTACATGAGTTATTAGTATAAAAATTTACACATACTATCATAAAAACATCAAAATATTTACACTTTTATGAAGGTAATGCAGAGGTGTGAATTAAATCCAAAAAATATTTAAAATTTAGTTGATCAAATTTGTTAAAGTTGTATAATTCTTGACCAAGATGTACAATATACTTGTATATTTTGGGTATTATACAAGTTGAGAAAATAGGTAGGTATAATACGTGAATAGCGAGACATTTTTTTATTGTAGTAAAATAATATGTTAAGTAAACGAAGTAGGCCTTAAGAAAAAAATTCGTTATACGTATCTGTAAATAGTTTACGCTAACTTTTATTAAAATATTTATATTTTGCAATTCAAAATCTTATTTAAAATTTGAAATAATTTTCAGAATTACATAACATTAATTTAATTTAATGCTCGTTTGGTATAACTCCTATTAGTTAGTAGAAGTTCCTAATGAAATTTGTCAAATAATTAAACGATCAAACAAACTTACCTAGCGAAGTTCGTTAGTAATTATATCAAGAGTTCCTTCAAAATAATTATTTTATAATTAACTTCTAGTATTTCTTCTATTCTCTAAATGCCACAACGATGAAAGCCAAAAATCTGTACGGAATTAGATTAAAATACGAAATGGGGGGGGGGGGTATTTTTTCAAACCAACTCTTTATATATTATCATTACAATCGAGCTTCACCAGATAACTTCGTTAGATGGTTTAATTGTATTTCAGAGTTTGTTCTTCCCAATTATTTATTTAACTTCTAAATGTTCAAAACCTGTTACAATTTGGATTTTCTTTGGAGAAAATTCTGGTGTGGTCGTGAAGTAAAGAAACATAAATTAACGCTAAAAACAAAGAAACCGTGGGTCAACCTCATATTATATATTGCAATGTTTCGGGGTAGTTTAAAAATTAGTAAATAATTGGAGAGTATTTTCTCTGAAATACAATTAACATAGGTAGTAATAATAATTTGATAAAATTAATTAAAATTAAGTTCATTTGTATTTTAATTCTTGTAACTCTCGATTTCCAATAACATATTATACAAGTTTACAAGTTATGTAAATTTTTTTTGTTAACCCTTGTATATAATAACTAATTCGAAAGAAGTTCTTAAATTAAAAAAACTTTCGTACTATATTTTTTATATATAGCGCTTTTATCGATATACGTTTGTAAAGAGTAATCAATATCATATCAATAAAAATTGATTCATAATTTGCATTTTAATTTGTGTATCTATTTGATATTAAATAAATAGGAGTGTTATTTACAAATAATATTTAATAGGAACTAAAACTTTAAGATTACATCAACAGTGTCATAGAATTTTTTTCTCATTGATTTTTGAAGAGAGAAAAATTTAATATCCAATAATAAACAATCTATAGGTAAAATCTATCATTTATGTCAATTAATTATTATTATGAGAATTATGTGAATCATAGCTCTAGCCCAAAATACTTGAGAAATGATTCACATATGAGCAACATATTTCGAATGCTCTTGTCATATTTTATCAAACGTTGAAAATATTTTTCAAAGCGTAATTTCGAACATGAAGATGAAATGGAATTCTATATCCGACTTCACAATGATTTCATTGTACACTCCGCCTAATTAAGATAAAAATTATTCTATTATTACTGAAGAACCCAAAAAGTACAGTTTGGGGACAGTACAGATCAGACAGACAGGTTAATTTAAAACTAATCAATATTTTTTATAAAATCAGGGTCAGGTTTATTCGTGGTCGGGTTATTCTGGAGTACGCAATGTTGAAGCAGTGGATTCCCATATTATATCTATGTGTCGTCAGAAAACTGTGAAAAACAGTACAACAAGGAACATCCTAGAACATGTGTAAACCAAAAACAGATATGGACCGATCACGGAACCTTGGGAGACCCCATTTACCAGTGGTGCAAACTCCGAACAATCGGTACCTATTCTAACTCTAAATTTTTGGCCAAAGAGATTTTTGAACTGAAAGAGTAGGTCTCAGGTGTACCGAAAGGATCTATTCTTGGAAAGTACCTCTTCTTAAAATATATGGCAGCTTTCATCAAGTATATATTATGTTTCTCCAAAATATATAAAATTCATATTAACAAGATGCAAAAACTACAACGGCTAGCGTGTCTGGGTATAACAGGAGCTATGAGTACAACTCCAACTACAGCTAGGAGGTACTTTTTCATCTACCACCTCTTCACCTATACGGGTCAAGAGGAACGTCCTAGAAACCGCAATTAAAACTACCCAAGTTAAGAAATTCACACCAGGACAGAAGACAGATCACCTAATGATACTGGACATCTTACAGCCAGATCAGTTCGAAAAACCTTTAGATATCATTTCGAAAACTTTTGACTGTAAGACACCATTAGAGGTGTCAAACTGATAGAAAATCCTCCAACTACTACACAAATGGATCAAAAACTGAACAGGGAATAGGCATAGGAATACATGACCCAAGGTATGAGCCATGCCTTGGAACCTATCCCACAATTATGCAAGTTGAAATAGTTACAATTGCACTATGTGCCCATGAATGCCTGCAAAGCAATTGAAAGGGCAAACAAATCACTATAATGTCTAACAGCCAAGCTGCGATAAAATCGCTTTATCCACATGAGAATGCAGAAAATCTTTCGAAAAACTGGCCAAGGGTAACAAAATTGTTCTTCACAGGGTGCCAGGTCATGAGGGAATTGAAGATAATGAAATAGCTGACAAAATCGCTAGATCAGGGAAAAGAACAACCCTGATTGAACCCGAAACATTCTGTAGGCTATCCAAAACACACAGAAGGTTGGAAATCCAGAAGTGGGAAGTGGAGAGCAAGAAAACTCTCTGGTATAATGCACCAGGACCAGATGCTAAAATGCTTCTTCTTTTATTAAAGAACGAAATTAGACCCATTACGGAGTTGCTCACTGGACATTGGAAGGTGAGATATCAACTCAAAAAAATGGGACTGGAAGGTAATGACAGGCACACTCTGTGAATCGGAGATTAAGTCGGCCGAACACATTCTCTACGAGTGTAACGCCTTGAGTCGACTTAGGCTAAAGTATCCGGGACGGACACAACTGACATCCAAGGAGGTGAAAAGTAACCCGCCTAGGAGTATTCTATGTTTTATTAGCAAAATAATTAAAAGGTTCAAAAACAAAAGATCAATTACTGGTCACAGTTCTGTCGCAGTCTCTTCCAATCAACCCCTAAGTACAATACAATACAATTCCATAAGTAGCACACAACAGAAGACTGTTTCGCAATTTTTTGGTAAATCGTAAGATGGAAGATCCATACTGCTCAAACCGCTTTTTAAATGAGGAGTTGAAATATTTATAAAATATTATTATCTAAGCAGAGCAATAATCTCTCTTGTTGGTTTAAAAAGCACATGAAAAGTATAGTGCCCCCGCTAAGAATATGAAAATGAGGAAGAAAATTTTGTAGTTTATGATGGTTAGGTCCCATTTAAATGACAGTTTTTTCACTACCTTTCACTACCTCTTTCGTGTTTTGTGAAGCTACCATCGGGACTGGTTCAAAAAATATCAAAAAATACGTGTAACTTCGGCAATTCAGAAAATTTTGACACTAGCGACGGCTTAAATTGTAGGTTAAGATTCAAAGTTCAGAAGAAAGAATTTAAAAAAATTGATTTTCCAAAAACTTCAGGGTGGTCATTCAATGTTTACTTGTTGGTTCAACCATAATATATTGGTTTTTAAGATAAAAAAAATAATTATTAATATTTATTCTTTTTTTTTTGATATTATAGATTAATATCAAGAGATTTCATAAAAAAAAATTCAAAAACGCAATTTTTTTTTTTTTGAAATTTCAAAATTTGTTTTTGAAAACATACTTGAAGGATAAAATATTCGGACCAGAGGTGCTAAAAAAGCCAAAGTAAACATAGGCCTCATTTAATAATTATAACTCAGTCTAAATGCAAAAACAATTATAATACCATATGAGCGTCATCGTAACGGCTTCCGAAACACACTGGTCCGCACCGGAAAATCTGTTTTTTATGCACTGGTCCAGTCCGGGCCTGTCTTAAAAGTTACCTTTGAATGCTAAGAAGTAAAATGGTAAGCACTTAAAAATTATTGAATTTTCGAAGATTTAGCAACGAATGAAACTTGGGTTGCATACGATAGGGCGCAAAAAATTTGTAATTTTGAATCGAATATTTTTGAAACTTTAAAAATCAAATTTTCAAAAATTCATAGAAAGAAATAAATATCTATTACAATTTTTCCTAATTGGTGCCATCAATTTAAAAGATTGCAGAAGTTATTTAGCATGGAATGCGCCATGTACGGTAAAACCCCGAACCCAATAATTAATTGGAGTAACTGGGGGTTAAGGTGACCGGATATCAAAAATTGGTAAAACATTAAAAAAATAATTTTGGATTTTTTTGTTGAACAAAACGATTTGTTTTTAATTTACCTTGATTAAATAAATGGGTTTAATTGTAATTAATATTCAAAATAGTTGTGTAATCATTTTGATTTTAATTTTAAATGAATAAAATTTAAATAGATTTTTAGGTATGAGTAATGTTTAATTATTTCTAATAATAATTGTACAATACCTACAAGTTATGAAATAAGGTTCATTAAAAATAATTTAAGCAATTGATTTAATATGGTTGTAAGATTAATTTAGTGACTTTTTATGGAACTGCCGCTTAAATAGGTAACCAATGCGCAAACTCAATTTTAAGTTACCTGTTTGGTAGGCAGGTAAAATATCTCACCTGTGTATCATCATTACATAGTAAGTAAAACGTAGAAATATCGACATTTAGTACTACTGTTATAATGCTAATCAGTGAAAATATGTGTTAAAATGCTGCTATTCACCATTTAAGGGTAAGTTTTTGATTTCTTTTTTCCAATTTCTTATTTTTTAGACGAAACTTTAATTTACTGTTATATTAATACCGTACCATTTATATATTGTTATTATTATGGTCGCCACCGTGGCTTTTAGATTGTATGGAACTCATGACGAGTCGTCCTCAAAATATGTGTACTTGATCAAATTCCCAAATTAAATTCATAATTGACCACAAAAAAAATAGTTATCTATGTTAATTGCCGTAAAATATTATGCCCCATTAAATATGTCACAAGTTTTTTTAAACGTGAATGAATATTTTCGCAAATAAATTCTTCAACTAATATCTTTAACCTATTCTTTAAGTATTTCGTGATAAATACCAACTACTCTTAATATGCACGCATATATTACAAAAAAGTTATAAATAATAATTAATATGTTCAACTTGTTAACCCATGGTAATATATAAACGTTAAGTACGTGAAACACGAAAATAGTTAACATTCTTAACATTCCAGTATGGTTTAAAGGGTGTGGCGATGTAAAAATCAAAATAAAAGATTCGCACACAATAACCTTTGAAAATTTCAATAACCATTACAGTTTCATATTTCTCAATTTGATACCATTTCGGTCAGTAACAAAAATGGAATAACTTCTTGGTATTTAAAATTATACGTAAATTGTTAAAAATAATTTTTTAATCAAAACAACTTTTATCCATCTATCTAATCAATACTTCAATTTAGAACTTTGACATTACTAAACACGTTGATCTAATTAATAGGATTACAATCGCACAGTTATCGATATATATTTCCTAATCACGTATTGTAAATGTGTAAATCATTTTTCCGATAAAAATAACGTTAATTTTTTGGTGAATCAGTTATTGCTCAACTAACCTACCCATTTTAGACTGAATAATAAAAATGGCTTACCATTCCAATGGCTATTTTCCCGAAGATCGGGATTTGGGCAGAGATAGAGATGATCCTGGCAATGAAAATGGAGACAAACCTACCTATCTTATGGAACATTTGGCTACGTTCACGGTTTCGAAAGACACCGGGATCGTGTATCCGGCTGATGGAATGAGAAGACTGCTTCAATTGGAGAAAACAAATGGTATCTGGTCCCAAAAAATGCAATTGTGCCTCGACAGGTCTTGGGTTTTGGTTATGGACTACGAAACTGGGGTAACAAAACTGAAATCCCATTTGCATATTAAAATAACGTTAGCTTTCTTTCTAGACTGTTATGGAACGATTTCCGGCTAACTCAATTCAAGAACCAACTGCTTTTACAAGTCACGACCCAATGGAAATGTATAATAATATATTGGTTTTCATTGTCTCAAATTCCAATCCATCATATCCACCTGAAATGCACATATTTCAGGTAATTATAGAAAATCTATTTATGACTGTCAAGCAACATCGTTAACAACAGAATAATTTTTAATTAATCAACCTCAATTATTGTTCTAAAAATCAAATTAAAATGGTAATTGCATTTTTAATAGGGAAAACTAGACAAAGCTGGGGAAAACAAATAAGTAATTTTCTACTTAGGTGCCTTAAGAATGATAATAAATCTTGACACGTTCATGCTAAATTTTAATAATCAACACAAAACAAGTTTTTGTAAACAACCAATTTTTAATTTAATTTTTAGTGCCAAAGTATATCCGCTCAAGATCTAGTAGAAGATTTAAAGCAGTTAAGAATGGGAAAAACGTTGACAAGGAGTCGAAAAAGTAGTATTCCACCACCATCTCATAAACCACCCACGCAACATATTCTAAATCCTTCACGGGATGCTTATCGCGAATCGGATTCTGAGCATACAGCCAATAATGATGATACGAGTTCAACAACAAGTGAAAAATATGAACGGGATGTGACAATTTTGAATCATTGCTTTGACGACATAGAAAAATTCATTGCACGCTTGCAACACGCGGCTGCTGCACTGAGAGAGTTAGAGAGACGGCGTAGAAGTCGTAAAAGTAAAAAGAGGGACATGGGTGACGGAATGCTAACAATGAGGACCAAGCCCCCACCAGAAAAGGAATTTTTCGATATATTCCAAAAATTTAAGTTATCATTTAATTTATTAGCAAAACTGAAAGCTCACATTCACGATCCCAATGCTCCAGAATTAGTACACTTTTTATTTACTCCGCTTGCGTTAATAGTCGAAGCCTCACATGAGACTTACTTTGATTCACATTTACCACACAAAGTAATATCACCTTTATTAACAAGAGAAGCAATTAATTTGTTAATGAATTGCGTTACAAGCAAAGAAACTGAACTTTGGCATTCTCTTGGCGATGCGTGGCTCTTACCAAGGTAGGAAAATCATTCTTCTTAAAATATTTTTAAAACATTGCTCTTTTTTATTAGAGATGCTTGGAAAGGCCATGTGCCTCCATATCATCCCGAATTTATGGATGGGTGGTCACCAGATTATCCAGTAATCGATGAATTAGAACCCCAAAGTAAACAATATAGAGAGTCGCATAATGACACACATTACAGTAGCGATTACAATGATTATGATCCAAACCAAGACAACACCTTTATTTATGATAATAGAAATAGTGAGCAGCATCACGATAGAGAACAAAAAATTGAATCTGTTCCAAGCAACGATCGTGATCAACCGCCAAATCTAAGAGATCCCAGTGCTCGAAGTGACATTTCAATCGATTCGATTGAAAGAAATGGAGATGAAAGGGGTTTTGGAAGAAGTCAAGAAAGTTGGTTAGAAAATCTACAAGCGCATGGCTCCAGCGTTGTTCAAGTAACTTATCCAAGAACAGCTAACAATGATAAAGAATTAACTGTAGTTAGAGGAGAATTTCTTGAGGTACTTCAGTAAGAACTCTTTTAATTCATATCTGATCAATTATATTTTAGGTATTAGATGACAGTCGTAAATGGTGGAAAGCTAGAAATAGTAGAGGTCAAGTTGCTCATGTGCCACATACAATAGTTACACCATATCAATTTGCTGCAAATCCAAATGATAGAAATGAAGACATCTTTAACAATCCTATGCACTCTCATTATAACCGAAACAGACCGGTAAGAAATTTAAATTACATAAAACTAATGAATAATACGAAATATTAAATAATTATTGCTGACGACGCGACGGTTACAGTCGGGCAGTTAAGTACTCTGACTCAGCTAGGCTCTCGAGTTCGAATCCGCGTATCCATGGAAATGAAATATATTTAGCTTCCTGTAGTTTACAGATTATTATGAAGGTAGATTTTCATTATTCCATTCCATTATTATAACTAACTGGTTAACTTATTGACTAACTAACAGTTAGCAAAATAACTCCAATTAACTCATGATTTCTGCTATTGAAAAATGAATATTGCCAAGTAATAAGATACTTAACTATAAGTTGGCCAAAGTTTTTATTATGTTATGTAAAACTATTTTATGGGTACATAATAGATAAGAAAAATTAGTAGAGATAAATTATGAACAGGTCACTACAATAACTAAGTATACTTATTTGAAGTATAGTTAAGTAATACATTTATTTTTATAGTATTAAAAAAGATACAATGCAATAGAATTTGATTTATTTAGCAAAATTTACCTGCTCTTCTCTAATTATTTTCATTTATTTATGTGTTTAGAGATTAATCACCGTAAATATTTTGTATTTCTATTACAAATTTAGATTAACTTATTTGAGATTACGGAGATAAGATTGCATGTTTATCAACATTTTTTATTTCATCCTAATCGCCTCTTTGTTAATTGAAACAATTCAATTTTTATGAACTTGAGATAACAGAATGATTTTTCGTAAATATTTCATTTTTATCCTTAAGGATCCCCCAAGATCGAAAAATTCTTTGATTTTATTGGTTTTTTTATCATTACATACTTCGGCTCCAAATATTTAATCACAATAAAAATCTGATTTAATTTTGTTTTTCGGTGCTCTTCGCGACCTTAATAGCATGTAAATTAAATAACTTCTTTATTTGTTCGTTTATTTTTCTGCCTGTTTGTTTGTTTGTTTGTTTTCTCGATTGTTTATTCATTCGTTTGTTTGTTTGTTGTTTTTTTGTTTGTTTGCTTGTTTATTTGCACGATCTGTCGATCTTCCGTCACATGTGAGCTAAATATCGGACTGTCTTTGTAGGTTTCAAATATTCCATATCGATTTGACATATGTATTTCATTTTGAGGTTATATAACGTGTACGGATTAAAACCAGACCCTATTTAGGCCGTTGAGTAACATAAAAACCAAACAATAGTTCTCGGTAGCTGTAGATAAACTCTCCAGTTCACTTCAACCATATTCATGTGATTTTTCCAAATATTCAGTTTGCACTCTAAAGTTAGTCTATAATTGCTTTGAAGCAACGGAGTGCGCTTGTATAGTTATGCCACTGGAAGGCTCTAGACCTCGCTTGATCTTATAGCAGTCTAATCCAATGCAGTTACATTAGCGAGAATTTGGGCCTTGCTGACACCTGGCTCCAACTGAGGAGAATGTCAAAACTCGAGTCTTGTATGCTATGTTAAGGATAGGATGCTCTCGGTGGATGTGTTCTTGTGAAAGACGTATCTACCATTAGTGCTTGCTTTTGATATAAACAATAGATTAATATTGGATGCAGAAAAATTGGTTTGTAATTCTGTAGATCTGATTGTTTCTTTGAGGATTGAATAAGTTTCAATGAAAATTTTTGAATTGGATTAGTTTGTTATTTATATATTTAAGTGTTTGTTTTGCTCAAAGATAGTCTAGACAACGGCTCTACAGTTTTTATAGTCTTACATAGCTACTCTACTTTCGATTTTTATATGAACACTTGAATGATATTTTGGCAACTAGGATGCCAACCTTAGAAGCATAGACCGTAGATCAAAATTTATGTAAAATAATTAATGTATTAATTAAGTGGCGAAAATCAGAATTAGTTAGGATGCTTTAGAATTTCATAGTGCTCTAAGTTGTAGTGTTAGAAAATGGAGAGGGTGAGAATGAAATATGATGAAGTGTGGAGTTACGAGACTTTCGATATACAATTTATGTTCCGACCTGAAAATATGACGAAAACATTAAATATATGTGGCAATTTGCGGTGTTGAACTAAATGCATTAGAATGTGAAAGTTACATGCGGTATAAAATATAGTCAAAGTTACAAATTAACACATTCCATAGATAACTGCATCCGGATTGTTGTATATTATGCAGTGTGTGAAATGAAAATATGTGACTTGGGAGAATTTCATAGTTTGACCTTCCGGTGTACGTTGTTATATAAAAATTGGTTATATATTTGACAATTGACAGAACGTCAAGGTCGCAGAAACAACCACGCGAGTAACACCGCCGGATAATTTCTAAACGGATCGAAAAAGAGAATGTCTACAGACTACGACCAATTTTGGTTTTATAAAGGTTCCAGAAATATTACTATTACCTAATTAGGTTTACATAACCTTTATTAAACAAAAATTGTTCATTGGGAGCTTACGACATCGGGGCAACCGTGACGTCGTGGATTCACCAATTTGAATTCACCTTTTGCTTTGCAAAATAAAGTTAGGTTAAAAATCACATCTAACTCGAACTTAACCGAAATTTTTGAATAACCAATCAAAGGTCTCGTTCTATAACCTAAAATAACCTAACCTAAAAAACGGATATTTTGGATATCCATTTTTAACTAAATTATTTGAAGGTTTACTTCTTTTCTAGGAATCGTCAGAACGTTTTAGTGGAGGACGAAGTCCTACAGTGGAACACGGGCAAAATTCTCCATCAATTTCTGCTGCACCAGTCGATTGGGTTCGTAAAGAACGGCTTGGTAAGAAAGGCGAATTTCGCTATTTTTAAACAACAAATTGAATTTTTGTATACTCTGTACTATGTGCAAATATTTTGTCTCGCTTGCTTGATGTACAATGTTGTCTATTATTATTGAAGCTTACACGTCTCTTACTGTAATTATATATATTGTTCTGTAAAATTATTGTTATTTGTATTCCTATTTCATATTATTGGTTGAACGTTTGACGTAAGAATATATTTTAGTAAATTATTATTTAAATACTATATAAAAATTTATATTACCTTGCAATACCTACATATTATTTTTTGTTGTTTTGTACTAACTCAATTAAATGTTATCAAGTTCTCTAAAATAAAAGCATTTGTAATGTGTTTGTGTTTGTCTGCTTTCATTTCAAATTATTCCAAAGGTTATTGTAGAAACAGCATCTATCATTATTTCTTAGATCAACAATCTGCACCTCCGCCACCTCCACTACCACCAGTGGAACCAGTTGATTATTATCAAGATTCGCTGGCCCAAATGCAAAGATCAAATTCTATCCGATCTTCTGCCTCGTATGAAAGCAACAAGATGCAGCAAGAGTTGAATTCCGCTTTGTCTTTGTTCCGTGACAAAAAACGAACTTTAGATATTAAACTGACACCAGAAGTATTTATCGATCAGAATTCAAATCCAGACGAAGTACAAAGTTGGTTGAAAGCTAAAAATTTTAAACCAGACATCTGTAAAATATTTGATGGTTGTAATGGTAACCAAATGTTGCAACTTTCGCGTGATCAGTTGATAGAAACTTGCAAACCATCAGACGATGGGAAAAGACTATTTTCACAATTAAATATTCAGAAAAGTCATTGCGAGGTAAAATTTCATTTGAAATATTTTTATTTAAAAGAAGTTGAATTTTATTTGCTTTTTAGTATCAAACCATTCGTTCGTTAGAGTTAGGTGCCAGATTAGCTAGAGTTAGAGAAAAATTGGAATCGGATTTACACACAACTTAATATCTAATATAGTCGATAAATGTATATATTGTAAAAGATTTTAATCAATAAAGTACAGTAATTAAATTAAATCAGTTCTCATCAGATTTCAAACACAGATTTCGAAAAAATCGCAAGGAACAAATAATATTTATATTTTATAGTTGTATTATTTTTTGTAGACATTTAAGCATTGACGTCACAGTTAATATAGTCGGACTTACTAAAAACTCTTCAACATCACTCTCAATCTATTTAAGTACAGGCTTCTTTATGCGTTTGGCAGTTTATTTATTTAACAAGACAATTTATTTATAATCATTTTCATGGCACAATAATAATAATTAATGTTAGAAGAAGTACACCACCAAATCAAACAAACGCTGAATTAATTGGAATTTTTCAAGATTTTTCATTACAAAATACGGAAGGTGGCCAAAAAATAATACATTAACATTTTAAAATTAAAAGTTGTTTATCTAAGTATTTCATATTTGTACATTATATTTCATAATATTACAAAAGGCACAAGAACAACAATGCATTTTTATTTTTGTAACATTTTAATCGTGAATTAAATTTAAATTCACTTTAGGAAACCCGGGTTAAAATTAAGCATAAGCAATTTTGAAATGTGTGTTTTGAAAACCATTTTTCATATTTTTCTTTGGAAACTATTACGTAACTACGTTCTGCATATTAATCATTGATTTCATAATAAGTTCCTCACAAAATAAAAATAACATGTCTAATTGCAAAAACCACCAAAAATCTGGAATTACTTGAAAATCACTGGATTTCTTTGGATATCTCTTGAATTTTTTGAGTCTCTTGAATTAGAATACTTTGGAAATTCCTGGAATTCTTTGCAATTTCTGGACTTCCCTGGAAATCACTGATATTTTTTAGAAATAATTGGAAATCATTGGAATTCTTAGAAATCATTGAAGTAGCTTAGAAATCACTGGAAATTTTTGGTAATAATCTGGAATTCTTTTGAAATCTCTGGAATTCTTTAGAATAATAATAATACTTGTTTATTAAGAAATGTGTACATTGTCTGTACAAATGTGTACAGGGAGATTGTCCCTCACATTCTGTACAAAATGATCAACAAACACCCCACCCCATTTTTTATTTTTAATAATTTTTTTTAAGGGAAAAAATCAAGCTTTGGAAAATTTTTTAATTCCCATGTATTTCTTCACTGTTTTACATAATGCATATTTGTATTAAAATAACATTCCCAAAAACAGAAGATCGCTAAAATCAGAAGGCAAATTAAATAATTTTTTCAAAAATTTTGTTTATAAATTAAATTTTAATTTTTTATTTGTTTTTTAATCTTTTACGGGCGGGGAATATTAGGTTGAAAGTGACCTCTTTTTTAAATAAAATTTGTAGATGAACCCAATCAAGTTCTCACATAAAGTGGCCACCAAACTGCAGGTCGATACATCGACCAGTCCCGTCCTTAACGGAAAGTACAATATTAAAAATGGAATTTCGCGATTTGAATTGAATGCCTGAATTAAAAAAAGGTTGTAAAAAAAATTTTTAAGGCACACTTGACCTTGAAAATCACATTTTAAGAATTTTATTTAAAAATAATTATTTTAATGTTTTTTAGAAATTTATTGTCGTTGCTTTTTCGGCCTCAAAATTGGTATACCCACGTGTTCGGATGCGTTCAGTATGGAATAATAGCTATTTATGTTACTAGAGACGAAAAGTTGAATATTTCCTAACATGCTGGTAGAAACTAAAGATAATTTCAATTTTCGGCCTTAGATTCACCTTGAAAGATGATTTCTTCATTTCTTATCGAGATAACCATTTTATTTAGCTTTTACCCAAAAACTTATGAAAATGTGGCTTTCCAAAGAAATGGTTACTGTAACATATGAAATTTGGCGCCTCCTTATATTGCTACCCTGAGCACGTGCCCCAGCTTGCTCCCCCTAGACCCGAAGCTGTTCAGTGTATCAAATTACGTAGATAAACAAAATATTTTGCGTCCCCGCCCTTAAAAGGTTAATTATTTTATTACATGATATTAATTAACATGTAAAAGAAAATATTTCTTTATTTGTTTGTTTGCTTGCTTGTTCATTCGTTCATTGATTTGTTTGTGTTTTTTCTTTGTTTGTTTGTTTGCTTGTTTGTTCACTTGTTCGTTTGTTTGTTATTTCGTTCGTTGGTTTGTTTATTTGTGTGCTTGTTTGTTTTTTTTTTGGTTGTTTGTTGGTTTGTTTGCTTGCTCGCTCGTTTGTTTATGTATTTATTTATATATAATATATTATATCTTTTGAAAGTTTGCAAGTTCATTGTTAAATTGATATCTTTGAGAAATCTATAATTCGAGCAAGAAATTTTAATAATTTATTATTTAAAAATTCCTACCTCCCGTCATAAAATATTTTAACTTAATATTATTGTATTTTATTTTTAATATTTAATATCTTTTTTATAAATTTTTTATTTTACGTAATATTTAAATATTAAAATTCTTTACCAATGTAATACATTTTGCATGTATTAAATTATTAAATTTACAGAGTTCTAGAAATAACACAAAATTTGCAGTTCTTTAATAACATATTCACAACACATCACTGCACCAATAAGCAGTAAGCACATCCATCGTATAATCTTGTATTACTTACTTTTCCACTTGTGCAATATGTAAAATTACAATTTCTGATCAATAAACATTTCACCATATTACTTCACACAGATGTAAGAAGTGTTGCATACCCAATCAATATATTTTTGTTAGAAATTATTTCAGCTAAGCTAAATTTATATTCCACATCCAGAGATATTTTAATAGAACTAATAATTGTAAAATGAAAAAAATTGGTCCGGAAAATTAAATATTTTCGGGTTCCAAACCAGGGGAAGTCGGAAAAATTTGCCTTACTCTTGGTCGGGGATTGAACTCAAGTCTGCGATATAGCAAGCTAATAACTTAACTCATAGGCTACGACCGTACTTTTAACATCCTTTTTACTTGAATAATTTACTTGGTTCCAGCATATTTCGATAGTGGACATTTTGCTTTTGGATATTTTGCTACCGCTTCTAGTTTGTTCCTTACTAAACTTAATTAAGAAATAATAATCGAAAAATACAATAGAAAAATTATGTCAATGACATTAATAGGTTAGCGTATAATTTTAGTGATAATTCAGGAGTGGTGGCGAAATGTCCGGTGGCGAAATGTCCGGTAGCGAAATGTCCGGTAGCGAAATGTTCGGAAGCGAATTTTGCGGGAATGAAATATTTGGTCCCCGATTTACACATTTGAATATTATTACGTAAAATAAAAATTTGATTTAATCTTATTGCTGTATATTTTACGCGATATATAAATGTGTAAATTTATTATAAATATTATTATTTATATAGTATTTTTATACTATTTTTAGTATTATAGAGTTAATTTTATACAATTTCATTAATAAGTTCATTAATTAAAAAAAAATTGCGGCGTAGAAACTTTTGCAGTAGAGATAAAGCAGTAGCAGTAATTAACCTTAAAATTAAGTTTATAACTTAGTTTAGATTAGAATATACCATTTATTCATTTATTGCATTTAACGTTTATTTCATGGAAATTAGTTTTATCTATTGTATTGGTAAAGCTACCAAGAACCAATCAAATTAAAGTATAAACAAGCTCGTTTAATTCTCTGCTGGCAAGCTCCTACAATATAATACGAATAATCTCTATGATCTATGTGAATGCAACTTTAGACTAAATCATCTTTACCTGTTTCTATCTATTCATACGTGATTCCCTTTGTCAACATCCACAACAAGTTTTAAGCGCTTCTTTATTCTGTAGACCTGTTGTAGTGCTCCGTGGTTCAAAATCGGTAAATTTTATTTGTTTTATTTTTTTATATAAACTTTTTACAATCAACCTTCTTTTATTATGGCCATTGCATGGGTAAAAACGCGGATTTTTAAAATAAAAATTTGAAATATTATTTACATTAATTTTTGAAAATGTAATTATTTCAATTAAAATTTTTTTTTTATATTTCTTACAATTTTGAACAAGAACTTTCTTACAAAAGTTGTTAAAAAAGTTGTAACATTCAATCGTTGTAAGCTGATTGCACTCATTCTGAAGTATCACGAAAATCTTGGGTGCCAATAATATGTGTTTTCTTTTACCCCACATGAGCATTTCTCCCTACTGAGCCTACATTAACTTGAAACTCATACAAATTATGAATGAATAATATGAGTGAAAAATTTTATTGTAAATGTAATTATAGAAAAGTAATCTGGAATAATAGATAAAACAAAATTATATTACACGAACAAAATTAGATTCATATTTACAAATATTTTATGATTTTAACAATAGTAAACTATTATATTTTCCAATTGTTCTATGTGTATAATTTTAGTCATTAAAGTTTAACTACTTTAACCGACCTTCATTATTGATTTTAACTTATTACATTATTAATTTAAAACAGAGTTAATTTTATACTGTTACGTACTTTATTAAAGATTTTCCTGTATGTAATTAAATTTAATTCAATTGAGCTTCTCATTCACAAACGTAAATGAAATTAGAAATTGCGGTAATTATAACTAAAGATGATATAAAAAATCAGCTAACCGAATTTAACTATCCATTTTAAAAAATTTTAAATGTTTTAATTTAACATTAATTATTATTAAAATTCTACGTAAATTATGACAAATTCTTGCTTTACTTTTATTTCTTTAATTTTTCTTAAAATAAATTTAATTTATTTTTTTCTTTAGTGAATGTGAATCCAATTAAAATTTTTGTTCCTAAAATTTAGAAACGTATAAAATTGGTTCGCAATATACTCTCGATTAAAAGAAAAATAATAATACAAATTTCATCGATAAATCGAGGTGATTCTGAAGGGGTGGAAGTCGAAATAATTAATACAATTCTGCAACTTCGCATATGCCCAGAATTTGACACATAAATCGGCATTGTTTGTTACAGGTGGAAATCGAAATAATTGAGTAAAATTTGCAAAAAGCAAATTTGTTGAGACGAACAACAAAAACGTTTAAAAATATTTCGACTTATTGATTTTTCAGACAAATGCAAAATTATATTGATTTTTGTTTGTGTAGTCTCAAAACTGGAATTTAAATTATACAAATTTATCCTTATGAGTAAAATAATCGGTTTTTAAGTTTTTATTTATCTGGGCTTAGGGAATATATTAAGATCAGGGTTTCGCACAATACAAACACAATATTTTAACTAGCGTACGTTAAGATTATGTTGTTCATCCTTCGGGAAGAAGGCTTGAAAATATTACTAAAAACTTTTTAAAAAAGTATTGCAAAAAGTTGGCGACAATTTACTTATGCAAATAAGGGCTATTATTTCAGCTAGACAATATCTATATATTGATATCAGATATTTTTATATTTTAAAATTAGGTAGTAAATAATATATCAACTGACGCATAGAGAATTAACCCACTTGATCACAGATGTGCCTTTAGTGCGTTAGTTTGTTAAAAGGGGATTAATAATTATTAATGATCCATAAAATTTTCATTAAATCATTCAATATTTACACCCAATTTGTATGAAAATATTATAACTCAATAATGTTAATAAAACTAGACCAGTCATAATATTATACATATTATATTATGTATTTTCTAAAACTGGTGGAATAAATAATATGATAAATAAAAATATTTTAGGGGAAAATTGTATTTTACACGATTTTGCCGAATTTTTGCTATTCCTTTTTACTTTCATACAATTAATTAATTTACTGTTAAAATCTAAACAAAGCATTAAAATTTTAGAAAAACCAAAAAAATATGTTCATTTTGTAAAACTGTTTGCAAAAAGGTTTTACAAATACAAAAAATTCAGACTCTTCTTGACTTCTTCTTTTAATTTATTTGTTTCTTTAGTACAACGAAAAGTCACCAAGTTTGTATAACTTCTCAATTTTAAGTGAACTTATGTTTAGTCTTTGAGCCGACGACATTAAGAATTCTCATTTAGCGTGAAAGAGAATTTTCAAAGAGATATCTGGAGCTCTACTTTGGTGTTACCAGAACAGCTCACATAACACCTTTTGTGTAACATTTAAAATAAATAATGGTAGGTATTATTCAGATTTGTAAACTTATCAAAAAATTAATCAAAATTTTGATAATGATTAACCTCGAATTTTAGGACCGTATTTTTAAGAACTAATACGACTGTATTTGTTGGTTTCGCAAAGGGGAGTGTTACCATTACCTCTAATCACCTCCTTCCTCGACTAAATCAACGTTTGTTTTCGGGCATTTTGAGTATATACCCGTACCTAAAATTAATTTGAAGTCTACTTTTTTAAATTTTTAAGTAAATGTTAAATTTTACAAGAGGAGTTAAACAACTGAAGGGGTGAATAAAGTACAAAGCAACCACCCAATCTGATCAGGTGTCCTTGAAGCGTTAAATACCCTCCATCAGATCAGATGGTATCAGAGGCGGATAAATTTTCCTTAAGTTACTAAACTTGAAAGGGAGGCAGGACATACGATTACTCCAGTTGGGAGAATTCGGTACGGTCAAGTCGGATTTGATCCCCAGGATTTGCAACTTTTCACCACTACTATGGGTGCCGGCAAGTCCGTCGTATAGATACATTGTGTTTATTCTGATACTGGGAGCTGTGGCTGATACTGGGTTGCCTTAAAATGGTTGAGTAGTGCTTAGGGCGTGTCTGGTCGGCGGTTACTGATACAGGGTGTCTAGAAATTGATTGGTGGAAAAAACCGCTTGCTACAAGAGGATCCGGATCCATCGTTCAAAATGTTCCAATGTCGGAAACATCGTTCGAGTTCCCGAATTATCGAATGCATTTGCGATTCGATGATTGTAATAATTCACATAGCGGTTGGGAAAACCGCCGGAGCAGCCCGAAGGACGTGCGGAGGGTAGGTTTTCACTGCCCCTGACATTGGCATTGGTTTTTAAATGAGTTTAGCGCTTGTTCTCGCTTCGCTCGAGTGGTCCGGGCCGTTTTGACAAGGGCAACAACGGCTAATCTCGGATCCATCACCTTTGAAAATGTAATTTTCGATTTCTGTTATTTTTATATGTTATTTCAATTTAAACATTTTTTGGGAGTCGGTAGCCCTTGTATCTTAAATTTTACGTCCTCAAATTTCGACAAATTATTTTGAAAATGTGCTAGTAAATAGGCTACAGTAGGTATACATAAAAAATATAAAAACTAAAAAATACGAGTACTGCCCCCCTGGTTATTTTAGATTGTATTCGGTTAATTATGGCCGAATTTAGCATGAAAACTAAGATCCCAGCTTTCGAGTTCTGTTATTTTCGAGTTCGGTCACACTTCAGGCATGTTTTTAGCAAGTTCAGCGTCTGTCAAAACTTTACGTTTGTTTTGTTAAGTAAAATCACAGGCTCCTCCTTCAACCTGCAATGTGTAGCCAATCACTAAGTGACAATTTTGTTAATTGAATTTAAAGAAAATATTTATAAAAATTTTTGAAAATCTACCGGATTATCCGCAGATTATATATTTTTTTATGTATGCTATAGCCTATTTACTACCCCTTTTTCAAAAAAATTTGTCGAAATCTGAGACCGTAGAATATACCCGTCCCGATTTTATAAAGTGTTTTGCTTGGGGCGCTAGGGCGGACTATGGACAGGGGCGGGTGGGGCTGGAACCCCACCTGCTCCTACGTGGGCACGCCACTGGGTGAAACCTCTGCACGGTTCAACTAATCACTCCTTTTTACATTATCAGCCAATGCTTCAAGGATACCAAACAGTTCAAGAGGTCACCTGACCAGATTGGGTATCGTGAGTAGAGCATTTAAACAGCTAGCATACGAGTGTTACTCTAAGGATAACAACGACTTTTATTCGCTTCTGCCTTTATAATAAACACTTTACTTCCACTTACAGTTGTAGCTAATGAAAATATGTATAACCAAACCCTCCTGTGTTACCAATGAAAATTGAACATTTTGAAGCCGGTTTTTGTCTTATAAAAATCGATTTTGGAGCAAAATTTTTTAAACATTTTTTGTTGAAAATTTCATTGCCTTCAATTTTGTTTCTATACATTTTTCTATTTTGTCGCGCCGTTTCTGACTGACAGCGACTTAAACAAGACGTAAAATGCAAAATATATTATCATCTATATCTCGGAAACGGTGAAAAGAACTAAAAAAATTAATAAGTATGTTTTTCATGTAAATTTCATTCTGTACATTTTTATTCCTATACGTTTTTCTATTTTAACAAACTGTTTCCGAGATATAGATGAGAATATTTTTTTTATTTTACAGAGTATAGTTTAAGTCGCTGTCAGTCAGAAACGGCGCTACAAAATAGAAAAATGTATAGGAACAAAATTGAAGGCAACGAAATTTTCAACAAAAAATGTCTATATTGTTTTGCTCCACAATCAATTTTTATATGACAAAAAATGGCTTCAAAAATGTTCAATTTACATTGGTAACATAGGAGGGTTTGAATATTTTTGTGAGCGCTGTATAGTCAGCATAAGTGACGATTTAATTATTATAATAAAATTTCTTATTCTCCTTAGATAAATGGATAAAATTTCCATGTCTATAAAATTGTATAAACAGCTATCTATGAGAAACGTATTGCTTACTTAAAAAGCAGTTTTTATTTAACCTTTTCTTGTTCGTTGAACATGATTAATTTTTCAGCTTCAGGTTTAATAGTTATATTACTTGTGCGATAATAAGAATTTAAACGCCTTTGTGATATAATATAATATTATTAATTGCAGGTTTTTCCAAAGTTGAACCAATATGATAGGGCGATCCTGTTTACATGTTTGTCACGTACTGTATGACCAATGTAAACTTATTTCATTACAGTTTCTGATTGAGAAGTGCAATTATGTACATAAAGGCACAAAGGATATAAAAATAGATTGTTATTAAATTTATGTACAATAATATAAGAAGATAAAAAGATTTGATAAAATTAAGCAATTATAATTGTACATTACATAATCATAATATTTGACTATTCCTTACAACGTAGAACTTTAGAATTAGTAATAAGCGTAATACTACTTTAAATTTACAATTTGTTTTAATTATGACATCTTATTTTTAAAGCCTCATTGATAAGCCTTATATGATTTACGCAAATACAAATCTTATGATTTATTATTCATCCTAATAAATTTTAGTAACAGAAATTACGAACGTACATACGCAATGTAATCTAGTTACTAGAAGTAATCTCGATTAATTCATTTAGTGTTATTAATTGTTAATAAATTTTGTGAAGTTATGCCACAAATATTATGACGAAGTAGTTAAATACCTGCGTCATAGAGATTGAAACAAATTACTATAGTAGTATAAATTACGTAATTAATCACTAAATAAATTGCAAATATCATACAAACTCGATGTACATTTTGTTAAATGAGCTCAACATCAAATACAAAATTTATTCTATTAATATTTTTAACCAACTTCATAACAAAGTTAAATTAATTTAAAATGTAATTAATACAGCCAATCCAATTTAATTTAACCATCATGAGGAACTTGGTTATCATAAAAGACGCAGAATTTTCTAAACGTAATTAATTATTTCCAAATATTACAGCTTGGTTAGAAGAATCCTTCAGACGAAAATAGTTATCAATTAAAATAAAAAGTACAAAGAAAAACTTTGTAATTTTTATATTAATTTGTAATTATTTCCAATTAAAACCAGACGACATAACAGAATTTTTAAAATTAATTTAGTTTCCGCGTTATAAACAAAAAGCAAATTAATCTGACCCTGCAAATTATATTGCGTATCCCCAGGGCCGAGGGTACGCATACCCTCCGTTGTATAATACTGTTTAAAATGATAATTTAATGAAACTCTAAACCTAGTTGGGCCTAATATAAGACTAACTAAATCCAATATAAAATGAGTTTTTTCTTTTAGAACAGAAATTATTCATCAAATAATAACGGTTCCTTTAACGATTTGTCTGGAAATTTTAAATTAAAAACTCTCAAAAATATAAAATTGGGTTATAGTTCTGCTAAACACAGAAGCCCAGTTCGATCAGGGCAGGAGTACAAAATTCTGACCGTCTTCCCTCGCAAGGTAATGGCAAACCACCGAGGTGTTTGCCAAGAAAACCGCTTTTCAATCATTGCGAAACAGATCACCAAGCTCTTATCAGAGCAAAAGGACCGAGGAGAATTTCAACATAACTTTCAAAATTGTGCTTTACAGTTTGTCCATGTAATAATAATTTTAATATCTATTTTTGAAACTTTGGGATAAATTTTCTGCCAGACTTATTTTGACCGCTATTTGACAAAAACTGGAAAAAGTCAGAACATTTTTCTATTTTTTGAAGATGGCGGCGCCCGTGGCAAAAGGTTTTGTTTTACAAACATTACGACATGTAAAAATATTAGCTCTATGTACAGTCGAAAATTAAAATCTCCTTCATGTTGTTTAGCTTGATTTATTTGTGGTTTTGGATAGGTGCATTTCGCCAGCCCCCCTCCTCATTTCGAATTTTGGATCCAAAATAGTTTAAAATGTTTGTTCCCGTTTGTACCTTCTTTATTTTCGTTTATGTCCATTTAATTTTGCAGATATTTTAAAATGTCTAATAAAATGGACATTTCATGACAAATAATTTAAATTGTTTGTACCCACTTAGTTTTGCAGATATTTAAAAAAAAGGAGGAACAAACGGGTACAAACGAGGTACGAACAATTTAAACTACTTTGGATCCAAAATTCAAAATGGGGGGCTGCCAAAATATCGTTGACATTTTTAAATCATAAAATTTTAATTTTTATTATTTAAAATAGGAATAAATCTGAAAAATGTGTAATTTTAATTATCCGACAACATTTTATTTTTTATTGCAGTATATTGTTCTAAAATGTAATTAATTCAACATTAAAAAAGTCATAAAACTGTCACTTATTAAATTTTAGTATCTAAACATTGATGTGCAGTTGACCCCCACCTGGCTTTAAATTTTTAAAGATATCTATTATAAATACTAATAAATATCATAGTAATTGTTGGAATCTCTACCGGTATTTTTATAATCCGGCTCATGCTAGATGTAATCATTATAAATCTTTATTTTATTTCGTTTAGAATATACCTAAAGTAGAAAATTTTGCCTAAAACTCCTAAAATCTAACACCTGGGAAACAAGATTAAAAGCTTGTTTACTAACCTTAATTATTGACAAACCCACTAGGTGGACCTACCTATAAAGAAAAGGAAAAGTGGATTAACATTTATTTTATTTCGGTTTATGTTTTCAAACAAACTTACCTTTATCTCTATGGTCCTGCCGCAATAAACGCGTTTTAATCCAATTCTATCCTAGAACACGAAACACATGTTCAAACACTTGCACAATTTTTACACGGCCACGAAATAAAATTTTTAATGAACACTGATCACCACTATTAAAACCAAGATTTAAATAAAAAATGAATCGCGATTGTTTCCATAAATTCGTACTCGACACACCATACACTCCCGACCGACTTTTTTCGAAATTACACTGAATGTAGTTTGACAAGGTTCACGTCATGAAGCAAAACAGTATAGGCCGAATAGAATTCTGCAAAAACAAGGATTTATGTTTTTTCTACATAGAAAGAAATGGCAACAACCACAGTAGTTTTGGTAAAAATTATGTTTGAAAATTGCTGATGGAAGTTTGTCGAAAACCTGAGTCATTCACAAAGCTTTCTAAATCATTAAAAATAATACATTTTATGACTAACCTGCTTCTTATTTGATAATATTCAAAAACTCGAATTTCCACTTTTCTCCTCCAATGGTGGAGCAGAAGAAAGCACCAGCAGTTGAATCCAACCGACCCTGACAGATTCCAAGAGACTCCACTTCCACGACTAACAGAAAACAAAATAGTATTAAATGTTTTTCGTTACTAAGATGTCCAAATAGAATCTAGATTAAAATAATTTTGTTCAACTTACACTATGTACAGGTTTGATTCTCCTAGAAAATCTAACAAAAATTATTATATCACTGTTACAAAAATTTCGACAAAAGTGAAAAATAATAAACAACCTAAGAATATTGGTTTTCGAGGTATTCCCGACAGCGTTTGCATCAAGAATGGGAGCTGATAGTAAATTTTTGTTCCTAAATTTTTTTATAATTTAAAAATACATCATCAGGTGATAAGGTTTCTACACATACGTTAAGCCGGAAGTGACAAATATTAAAATAATTTGAATTTCGTAGAAGCACATTTAAACAGGTGAAAGTGAAAAATTAATCAATAATTTTCACTTTTCAACCATAAGATAATCTGACGATCAAGATAGTCCAGTTTAATTAGAGTCAAAAAAACCCAAATACATAGAAGCATTAATCCCGGTAGAGTTAATTTTTTTATATGTTGTACGGACTGATGCCCGGATCGATTTCCAGTAGTTTCCCATCCAAAATTTTTGCAGCGAGCAAACTTTTTCAGTTTTTGCCAAATAGCAGTCAAAGCAAGCGTCTGACAGAAAATTTGTTCCATATCTTTTTAAAGTATATTAAATTTGCTACTATTTCAGATCAAAGAGAGTTTTTCCAGTGGTTTCCGAGTTACAGCTCTTCTAAAATGAGTAAAATATCCCAAATTTGGGAAAATTTAGGGGGAGACTGTTCTGGTAAATTCCGTGCTAGAAAGCAAATTTTTAAGTGATATTTGATGAATATTTAATTATTTTCCACACTTAATTAAGGATGAACGGTAATTTCCCAATTTTGTCAAATTTTGCGAGCTGTAATTCAAAAATCACTGGATCTAGAAAACTGTTTTTAGTCTGAAATATGGTAGCAAATTTAATGTACTTCAAAAAGATAAGGCATATATTTTTTGTCAGACGCTCACTTTGACCGTTATTTGGGAAAAACTGAAAAAAGTCAGAAAGTGGTAGTGTTTTGTGAAGATGGCAACCCGCGGTAAAAAATTTTGTTGGGAAACTACTGGAAATCGATCCGGGCATCAAACAGTACAATGTATAAAATGGATCTATTTGGGTTTTTTGACTCTAATTAGACTGGACTATCTTGATCGTCAGATTATCTACGGTTGAAAAGTGAAAATTATTAATTAATTTTTCACTTACCCCTTGTAGATATTTAAATTTTTGCTTCAACGCAATTCAAATTAATTTAATATTTGTCACTTCCGGCTTATCACCTGACAAAGTACAAAATATTTTTGAAACAAAAATTAACTGTTATTCACTCATTCTTGTTGAAAACGCCTCCGAGGTACGTCGCGTTGTCTCCAAAATTTATAGTTAGGAAAAATTTCCCACTTTTGTCGAAATTCTTTTAACTGCGATATAATAATTTTTTTTTAGATTGTTCCAGGTTCTGGAATCTGTCAGGGTTGGTTGGATTCAACTGGTGGTGATTTCTTCTCCTCCATCAGTGCAGGAAAAAAGTGGAAATTCGAGTTTATAAATATTATTAATAATATTAGCAAATAGGAACCTGGTGAGTTATAAAATGTTTTATTTTGCATAATTATGCCCAGTTTCTTCACTCATAGCCGACAAGATGTCGGCAGTGCAAACTGTCGACAAAACAAATTTATGTTCCAATAACTAGTAGTACTTATAAATTTTACAATTAAAATTTTATAACTTACATACTCAATTCAATAGCTAAATGTATTTTTAAGATATCCCTGGGATTTTTACGAATATTTTTGACTCAGCTTGGGTGGAAATGTTGTATGGGCATTTGGATTTTTCCAATTATTTAAACTTCATCTTTTTGCTGTCTGTTCCATTTAGTATTTATTGCCGATTATTAACGAACTTTGTACTACAAGCATTTCAAAATTTTTGTGAAATTACCACGTACAAATTTTTACTTTCAATTAGCTGATTCACAAATAAGTTGTTTTTCCGGTCGGTTTTCATGGTTGGGATTGTGGTCTCGAGTGGAAAAGCTTGATGAAAACTTTAAATAATCGTGTTTCATTTTTGATTTAAAGGTAGGTTTAATTAAAAGCACTGCTTGGAAAAAATGTATTCTTACAGGAATTTTCTTGTTTTTATAGGTAGGGTCCTTTTTGTGGGTTTGTCAACAAATGAGGTTAGTCAACAATTTTCCCAAGTGATGTAGCAGTGAATTATTGTGAGAACGTGTGAAAACTACTATTTTCTTTAAATTTAAACTGTGTTCGGAGCTGATAAGGTAAAGAACTTACTTGTTCTTCCACAATTACCATAACCCTTGGTTTCTAGGTGTTTATTGTAGCTGTAGATTGGTTCTGATCTATCCCATATTTGGAGTAAATGAGGTACACTCCAATTATAACCTTTCGGCAGTTTTGTTATCCATTTTTCATTAATTCATTTTTTTTTAAATACAGAGATGTGGTCCGGGATTCGCGCACGCAAAAATTGTAATTATTTCGGTCGGTTTTCGCGGTCGGGAGTGTATGGTGTGTCGAGTACGAATTTATGGAAAAGGCTTCTGATGGAAGCTTTAAACAATCGCGATTCATTTTTTATTTAAATCTTGATGTTAAATGTGGTGATCAGTCTTCATTAAAAATTTTATTTCGTTGCCGTCTAAAAATTGTGCAAGTGGTTGAACATGTGTTTAGTGTTCTAGGATGGAATTTGAGGAAAGGCGCGTTTATTGCGGTAGGACTACAGAGATAAAGGTAAGTTTGTTTGAAGACAAACTGAAATAAAATAAATGTTAATACATTTTTCTTTCTTTTTATAGGTAGGTCCACTTGGTGGGTTTGTCAATAATTAAGGTTAGTAAACAAGCATACCTTGTTTTCCAGGTGTTTGATTTTAGGCAAAACTTCTTATTTATGGTATTTTCTAAACGAAAATATTCTAGCTCCAGTGCTTTCCGAGTTATAGCTCTTCAAAAATTAGCAAAATTTCCCAAAATTTCGAAATTTGAGAATCCGAACCCAAGATACCTATTTGATAAGATTACACCTTAACTGACATTAAATTGCTTTGTAAATATACATTTTTAGATCAGAATTTATTATATGATCTTATACAAAAATATGTTTACACGAATCAAGTTTTAATAAGAAGGAATTTTAAACCAATACTTAAACAACAGGAAATCAACTACAAACAATAATTACAATATAAAATTACATTTCTTCAAGCTTTAGCAAGCAAACGTTTGGGACTAGATTACTTGTTCTTACAAGTAACTCATGTTGATTTTTCTGGATTGGTTTTGTCAGGAATATTTGTATATATTACTATCCATTTAGTTTTCTTCCACCCTACTTCCTTTTGGCTTTTGGCCTGATTTTCTTCGACTTGTTTTTTTTGCAACCTGATGATTAAAGAAGATTTCTTATTTCCCGAATGGGGACTGTAGGGTGGAGATGGTATATCCTCGTCGGATTCATCATCAAAATATTTCGAGCTAAAATAACTTATAAATAAAAAAAATTGACAAAAATAGTATATTTAACTTTATGGGTTTCTCAGGAAGGTTTTCGTTATTGGGTTCAGCTGCAATTGGAACATCTGGTGACAATTCGGGATCTTTAATCAGAAACATACTTTTAGTAACTTAAAAATTAATCATAATTTTGAAAAAACTTGGTATTGATATTTTCAAGTTAACTTACCCAGCAGATTTTTTATTGCTTCTCTTTGTTCTTCTAGATAAGTGGTATAGCAGTTTCCAATTTCGTCTTCGGTGTTGTTGTGGGAACGATCTGCATTTGTTGATTTCTGAAATAAGTACATTTCAGGATTTAAAAAAATGTCTATCATGGGATGAATATATATTTTGAGCCGCATAAGCGTTTAAGTTCCTTAATATCAGTTTACACCTCTTCTTAGTTCCTCTGCGAAGAACTTATTTATTTTTATAATTTCCATAGAATTAGTAATAACTCCCGAAAATCTGGATTTAGACTCTTCTTAAAGATTAGAAGCAATTGAAGATACCTGTCAGTTAAAATTTTAATTCGCGAGATATTTTTGTTCAGAAGATTTACAAAATTTGAATTCGTTGTAGTTACCTAATTTTTTAACCGATTCGCAAGCAAATTTGAAATTTAGAACTTTAGCTAGGAGTTCTCAATGACAGTGCATAAACAATATTATTTTATCTCTTAACGTAATTACAAATCAACTCCCTTTCAATCCTAATCTAATAAAAAAAAATTAAAAATCCCTCAGAAGAAGAATGTGAATCTTAATACATTCATGCGCGTCACTTTTTTATTGGGCCGTTGATAAGTCTGATAATATAAGGCTTATAATAAAAATACAAATTTTGTCTACCTTGTTTTTGTCAGGATTTTCTTTATTTGGCAATTTTCTTGCATTTCTCTTCTTTCCTGCCTCCTTTTTGACTTTGGGATTATTTTCCTCTTTTACTTCTACTAATTCATTCTTTGGTTTTAAGATTCTAGGAGCCCTCTTTCGAAAACTACCAGAACTGTGGGATGTAGATGGTCCATTCTCTTCTAACTCGAGTATATCGGAAAATTTTTTTGAACTAAACATATTTTACAATAAAAATAAATTAGGAAAAATATAATATTTTACCTTCTAGGTTTAGCAGAACGTTTCTTATTACTTGGTCCTGCTACACTGTTGGAGTCAGTCGATCCTTCAATATCTTTAATTAGAAACAAACTTGTAATAACTCAAAAATTAATCATAATTTCGAAAAAAAAAACTTAAAAGGTTAAAAATAGAAGTATTATTTATTATTTTCTTCATATTTAATTATTGGATATCTTCAGATTTTAAAATTAACTTACTTATGAGGCTGTTCAACATTTTCTTTTGCTCTTTCATATAGGCCAAGTAATGTTTTCCTATCTTGTTTTCTTTATTTTGATTGGCACGATCCATTTTTGTAGTCAATATCTACAATTCTTTTTCTGAAATATATGAAATTTATGATAAATTTTTCATTTGTAAAAATACGAATTTTGTATTTTTGAAATGTTTGGTGTTTTCCGCAAGTTGATCGAGCTAACGCCAACTAGTGGACAAAACGAGGTTGTTCGTTAGCAATCAAGCGACGGACTACACGTCCTATATTTTCTGTTTTTTTATTTTGGATAATAATTTTATATCATTTTTAAAGTTAGATGGTCAAATTTGAGATGAACATAGAGCTTAAGTTATTTCGTTTTGCCCCCCCCCCCCCCTCAAATATTCTTAATTTACAATGATATTTATTTTATTATTTTCCGTAAATTTGCAGATGAAATTCTTGAATTTTAGTTTTAACCTGTACAAACAATTCCTATAAATGGGATATAATTTTGTTTATAATTTTCTATTAATTTATATGTAGGTTAAATTTAGAACGAAATCAAAGTATTAAAATTTTATTCGGTTATTTTAATTTATACACATCGAAAATTACCCCAATTTATCAATGATAGTTTTTTTATTATTTTTCTCTGAATTTGGAGGTTCAATACTCGAAAAATTGAAAATTACATAATTTTGCTAATTTATTTCAATTTGCACCCCCAGGGAACCACCCCAATTTATCGATGTAATTTTTTTCGTTATTTTTCCTGTAATATAGAGCATATTTTGAACGAGTTTTATGCGTTTCGACATTTTGGCCAAAAATATTTTGATCGGGCCCACTGTGGATTGATATCATTTATTGATTTGTTTTCCTGTTGTTTTGGTTTATCTGAAAAAATTAAGTACCTACACACAGTGTAGCCTATTCCAAACATTAAATCACTTTAAGGTCAATGAACCCAGAACACGCAAGGTTTTATACAACTTCATCCACATCTACGTCAAAAAGCCCAACGAATAGGTAAACGGAATAAGAAGCACTTCCTTCTTTTCCACTTCCAGCTTTAGATAACGTAACCCTTTTGCACTCCGAGTGTATTTTTACTTATGAATAAAATGGCGAAATAGCGGCGCCTACGGATTGCAAAGGGTTAGCATTTTGGGGCGAAAACCAACAATTAAATACAACTAATTAAGTAGCCAAGAAGTAAAAAAAATCAAAAGCGTCTACAAGGTAATTTTCCCATAATGGAAAAAGGTTACCATGGTTATTGTTGATCTTGGAATGACATCCCAAAGTGTCGTTAAATTATATGCAATTATTCAGTGAACAAATAGCAATTACTTAAAAGAATACTTTATAATTCAAGTAAAATACATTTCGATATAAACAACAAAACAAAAAAGAATAGAATAATTATTTTTTACCTCAATTTAAGAAGCCAAACCACTTAACTGAAGTTAAAACAATGCTTACATTTAACGGAACTTCTACTATACTAAATGCCTAACTTACCGACCGTGCAGATGTTTAGGCGTCACGTGACCTAAGGGAACCAATTAGCATGCTCGCATTACCCACGTGATTCAAAATTTGCTAATTCGTTTAAATTACTGATCAGTACTAAAGTATTTTGCTATATTCAAGTAAAAGGGCAAATAAGAAGCGAAAATTAATCTTCGTCGATGTTCTTCTGGTCCACAGCAGGTTTTAATAGTAAAAAATTTACGCCATCTTGGATCTGCTATTTTAAACTTCTTCAAAAATGGCCTATTCTGAATGAAATTTAAAATCTACATCCATATTTTATAGAAAATTATGATTTGTGAAACGAAAACCTAAGAAATTAAATTTTCTATTTTTGTTAATTTTTCGTCATTGTAAAATATGATTGGATCAAAAAGTAGAAAACACTTTTGGTTTTATTATATACAAAATAATTATTATAAAATGTTCGAATAAATTTACTATGGAAATTACCTTAAACTATTTAACTTTAATTAAAATCTCGTTAATCCAATTATGACTGACTTCGATGGAAAATATGGATTTTACCTATAATAGAAAATTAAGATGATTGTGACTTAGCGTTTAAGTGGGTTGACTGCTAATTAAGCCGAGAAGCTCGGTTCGATCTCTAGAGGGGTAAGAATGTCATGCAGATCTTCTTTCCATGGAAGGCTATATGATACGTTCAGTTTGGTGCTTGGATGCATTCAGGTAAAAACGAGATATCCAGTTAAAATATGTTTTCTCATTGTTTGCTGGCATAAAAGATATCAATGAAACAAGGGTGTTTCATGAATTAATATTAGATTAATTATATTTATAACCTTTTTAAACTTAAATATCGTAGAATTTAGTTTAAAGCAGCGCATGATTACCTATTTGTATAAAAATAAACAAATGCTAATGTGAAACTCTGAAAGCCTGAGCAAAAAAATTGAAATGGATAAAATTTCAGACAGGAAAAAAACAAACTTACAAAAGAATATACTTTCGTTACGTGTTTATCATTTTTATTGCACGCTGAGGGTCATTTTTTGCCATTGGTATTGCACAAACTTCTTAGCTTTACTCTGTATTAAAACGTTCTCCGCTGTTCTATATTTGACTAAATTAGTTAAATTAAAGGCCAAGTAAGATATCTTTGATAATATAATTTTAAAAAAATATATCAAAATAAAATAAGGACGATTTTCATGTTGAACCGTTTTTAATTACAGCCAGAAAGCTAAGAAGGTAAACATTAAATGACGCATTCCTTTAGAAATAAAAACGAAATAGCTTGCCCAAAGTAGTAAAAGTATTATATTGTGGAAAAAAAATTATACGAAAAGTTTAAAGAAGAAAAATGGTTTATGTTCCATTAAAATTACGGTTGTTCTACTTCACTTCTTGGTAATGAGGTCCTGTATAATATATAATAGATAAGGACTAATTTTGTAAATTTACGATTACTATAAATATTGTTAAAACTATTATTTCTATCTTGATTAGCAAAAGCGACAGACAATTCACCATTAAGTAAACCACTACATTACATATTATTTTCCTTTCAGTTAGGTGTAGGATTAATAATTGCTGAAGGAAGAAATCCTTAATCATAAATTGTATTATGTAATTTTTTATATTATATATCAGGTAAATTTGATAAGTTATGAATTTTAAATGATTTTTATAAATCACAACTGATAAAAGATAACTATAGTTTTTGTTAGAATAGGTAACAGTTTATTAACACAGGATCGTTAATTACAAAATTAATACATTTAGGTGATCAAGCTATTATTTGTGTTTTGGGATAAATTATAACTTCATGGTATTTTTTATTTTTATTTAATAAAATTTTAATATAATAAAACATTATCAGGCATAAAAAAACTTTTTCCCAAGTTAAATTTTTTCAGATAATTTAATTTTCTGTAACAAAATTTATTTTTATATATTAAACTGTATTATTTATAGTTCAACTAATTTTAAGATTGATTTTCCGACATAATTTTCTCCAATTTCTACCCGTGTAAAGTTTTAAATTTTAAATTTCTTATTTTCTGTTTGTTTTTATTTTTAACATCTGTAGCTTTTGTTTTGTTTAAATTTTCCAAATAACCAAAGTTTTCTTAAACTCACACCATTCAATTTCAACTTCAATCAAACAACTTCTTATACAAAAAAATCAATTTTAATTTAAAATAGCGAACTCACAAAATTATACATCCGATACGTTGGCCATTTCTGACAAACAAAAAAACCTAGTTTCCTTCGCTAGTGGGCGTCAATCAACTAACTAGCGGGAATTATAAAAATTACGAAAAGACTTTCGTCCAACGAAATTGGTTGTAACTAAAACAGAACTATATAGAAAGTGGTTAAATACAAAAACTTCAGAAAAAGTAAAAAACATACAAAGCCAACAAAACAAGAAATTCTGAAACGAATGATAGAATTTTGTGATAGAATAAAATACGTAGAAATGATCACTTTTATTTGCTGAAAACAATGTAAAAATCCTAACATCACAATGATCAATTGACAGAACGAAGAATAATTTAGGAAAAGTTCAGATAGAGGAAGAAAATAAACAAATAGATAAGGAAACTGTGAAGAGAGCTATAAATCAATTGAAAAAATAATTACAGATCCAAGAGAAATAAACATTGAATTGCTAAGAAACGAAGCTGAAAAGCTACAGGAATATCTGGCATATTATATGTTTACAAAACTGCGAAGAGAAAAAACAAAGTTATTTTTGAGCAAGTAAATCCTGTAAAAATAATGTCTTTTGTCTGAAGCAACAGATCATAGAAAAAAAAAACAGATAGTACTAAATAGAAAACTATACCTGATATATGTGAATAACAAGAATACAAAACATATCTGTCATCGCGCTTTTGGTATTGATTTTTAATTCGTAAATTTTGTAGCAAGTGAACAGGAAGGGACGACAAAATCTGTAGGAGAGAACAATTCCTTTTCTCTCTTAGCAAGTAATAAAAAATTATTTATTTGCTTTGAACCAAAATTATAAACAAAGAATTTCGTTAATCCGTCTGCGCATCGAAATGTTTTCTTCGAATATCTGAAAAACCAATAATAGATATAAACAAAAATAAAATCTGTACAAATGAAATAAAAACGATTTAAATTAATTTGAATGCAAATTTTTGAAGAAAGACTATATTTTGGCATCAACTCATTCCGTCTTTTTGGCCAATTCTGGGCAAAAAAAAAATAAGTATGGAAAAAACTAGAAAACGGTTTACTCTTGTCGCACCCTGTGTATCATATTAAAGTAGTGCTGTATTTGGATTATTGGCACTTAAAATGTAATTCGTCCGACATTAAATTTTTTTCACGTATCAACTTGTATACTTAACTTTTATAAAATAAAGTTTCTTATTTTTCTGTCAATTCTAATGGTTATCGTATTTCTATCGAATACAAAGCAAGCATACCCTTCGATTTGGCTAACATCGTTCTTTTGTGATTTTTCGAGATTTTACACTGACTTTACCCCTTAATGCTTATGTAAACTACATTATTAGATTGATATACAAGTTATACTCTTGATGAATTTTAAAAAGTATAAACAAAGGGAGCAACCTAAAACAAGCAAACAATTTAAAAATAACACGTAATTTTGAAAAATACATTTTAGAGGAAAAGGTTGCTTGAATAATAATTAGCATCATTAACAATGTATCTCAAAATTTAAACAAAATACATACCGCGTGTTGTTGTTTTAAGTGGTCTATTCAAAATATTTTGATGATATAGTGTATACTTGTACGTAGGTACATGAAAATATGAAATAACATTGAGTTTCATCTTACACCCTCACCCCTAACCACTCCGTCTTGAAAATCTTTAACAGTAATATCCCCTGAGGATACACTAATTTCAACTGCTTGCAAAACTAGGGTTAACTACAAAAATAAAATTAATATTTGACGATCCATTAGTACGCTTACAGATAAAATAACTTCAAAAGTATTGAGGATAAAGATTATAAGCGAAGTTTCAGATTTTGAATCTTTTATGGATGTTCAGGGTGTTAACACCGTTGAGATAAAACTCAGCTTAAGAGTTAGTGAGTGGTACCCGCTTTTCGCTTAGCCGAAATAACAATTTTATTCTGGACGAGTCTTCTTGGAAAGCCATGGCAAACCACCGAGGTAATTTGGCATTAAAACTCTTCTAAAAATAAAGTATATTATGCTTCCGAAAGTTCTAACTTTGGAGCCCATGCTAAACAGTCCTCGATATATTAGTGAGCGAAAATGCTTCATAAGTAAATCATATAGCTAGTAAGGGCAGAGGGAGCTAACTCTGAAAAAAAATTGTTAATTGTTTCTAATAATTTTTCTGAAATACATAACTTGATTTTTTACTTTTTAGTTTAGAGTGGCTAAATATAGTTTTGATCACTAAACCATCACTGTTGTTAGCTTAGCGCTTACAGCTAACCCACAATCTGAGATTCTCATTAGCTAATCAAAAACTACGGCAATTTATTTAATAATCCGCGCAAAACAATTTAACCACTGTTTTGCATTTCAAAGGTGGCGTAATATAATAAGAATTAATTACACATTGGCAGACGTATTAAATTTTTGGTTAATTTAAAATTGACTTTTAAGTGTTATGTGACACAGTAGAAGAATTCACTGATCAACAATTTCATTCTAAAGATTTGTGCAATTATTTTGAAAGTGCAACTTGCATGCTGTATTTCGCAGAGTAATGCAACCTGAATAAGTATTTTCATTTAAAAGCGGGCAGTTTGGAAACAACTCTTTCAGTTGAAAGTGTAGATAGAAATCTGAAGGAGTAATGTCCCTCCAGGCTCCACTTCCGTAACAAAACTGTTCTTGATATAGCTTAGTTCTCTATTCAACAGAATTATTTTAACTTTTGGTTAATTTAAAGCTTTTTTATTTTTTAACCACTCGCCTGCTGTTCATTACATTTCCACTCTTTAAACAATTAGTAATATATAATTAAATAATAATGTCTTCTATTTATTAAATTTTTTATATTATTACAAAATATTAAATTAAACAGAATGGTCACCAGCTTCCACAGGTGCGATATGCTAATTTATATTAATAATTTTTTGTCAGTTAAAAATGGGGCTTACCTATAATTAAGTGTAAAATTTATCGCCTCACCATGTGTCCTCAAGGTCGCATTTTCTCGCAGGGTCTGTTAAAGCTTCGGTTTCTCACCCGTCAAGACGGAACGGAACGCTTCTTCTACGTTTTCCGATAAAATATATTACTCAAAATTTGTAGTTCAAATTTTTTTCAACTAAAAGTGAACCAGATAGGTAAAATAAAATTGATCAATGAGAACCTTGAGTTTTAAATTTTAATACTATTTGAGAGCTCTTTCATACGGAGCGGATGCGGACGCAGGCCTGTAGAAAGTTTTAACAATCGGTATTTATGTAGCTTTACACTTGAACAATCCTATTGCATTGCGTTCAAATATAATCAGTAGATCAACGGATGCCGCTGAAAACAGAGATTACCGAAGACAAAGTTGCATTAATAATAAAAGATTACAAAATAGAAACTCTCCGGGACCACATAAAATCGTAAACGAGATAATAAAATAGAGTGGTGAAGTGTAATTCCGAGAACTGACCACTCTCTACAAGAAAATAATTGACATAAAGACTAAACAATTGCAATATCAAACAAGCATCATCGTCCCGATTTTTGAGAAGAAAATAAAAACAGATGCAAATTACCGCTGAGGTCTTAATAAATGTCTTATATATCTGCACTTTAACTTTACTTTCAATGTTTAGAAATTCTCTGAGGCTTCCATTTATTAATGGACAAAATCACTAACGGAGTTAAATCTGAAAATATTGGATACAAAATAGGTAAAAATCTGATGCTATGCAGACGACAGTGATTATAGCGGAGATTGAAGATGATCTACAGCAGTGGTCGCCAACCCGTCGATTGCGAGCTACCGGTAACTCCTTTCTCCTGGAGAAGCACGAAAATCAGAATCCTGACAACAATTGTTGTCGGAATCAGTATTAAAGACAGGTGTGTGCTATTGAAGACATTGTGAAATGGATTAGAATAAAATGAAAGCTATGGAGACCATGTAGAGAGGATGAACTGAGGAAAGCAGAAATGCAAAACAAACTATGCGATAAAGTATGATTTTCGGCCTGATAAATTGAACAGAAAGTGATACTTTCGTTGGTCTTGATAATAAAAAGTTTTGTACCAAGTTAAGGCTTACCAGAAACTTAATATTGCTGTAAAATCGTTTCAAACAGTTAAAAATAAAGGTTTTGGGTAATCTTTTGGTATATCTAGAATTGTTCTAATCAAGGTTTGACTGCAATCTGGAGATCGATTCATTGTTTAAGACTTTGATAAAAATCCTCATGTCGTCTGCATGTTGTTTATAAAAATAATGCAGACTGCAAGACCGATGTGAGAATTCTAGAGGTTCCGGGAGTGGCTATGAAAGATTTCGAAAAAAAAATTTAATTTGAACAATTAAGGATCGCTTGTTCCGTATGAGAGCACTGCACACTGCGAACATAGATAATTTCGCCAGCAATACATTATGGTCGATTCGGTCGAAAGCCTTTGTGAAATCCGCAAAGATCGCATTCGTTGTAGAGCCAGAATGTAATGAACGGGCAATGCTATCCCCAAATACCAGCAAATGCTGAAGAGAGATAGTTCTTAAGTATACTTTCAAAAGTCTTAGTTATATGCGTCAGGACAGCAGTCGGATAATAATTTTCAAAAGAATCTCTAGAGTCTGATTTAAAAATTGGCATCACAAAGGACTCCTTCTACTTAGTGGGAAATGTTCCCGAAGCTAGGGATTTGTTGAAAAGAAAGCAGAGAGCAAATCAGCTCTCTTTAGCTTCTTCGCCCGACACGAGGGCAAACGCAAGTTGATATCCCCCTGGGCAACCTTTATATTTAACTTGGTACTTGTACATGTAGAGAAATCAGCGATGATGTTGACTTTTAGGAAACTGAAAATAAACGGATTTAGAGTATGGAGTGAATTACTGAACTCATTTTAGAGACGAAGCAGAAGTCAGGGTTGTTAGCAGGAAATATAAGGTAAAATTTTGTCATAAATAAATTTATAAATTATACCCTAAATTTTATTTTTAACATACTATTTTTGGAAGTGATAAGAATTAGTTGAAATGCTATGAAAAGAAAAACAATCAAGCATCGGGAATTCTGAGATTAGATTCTAACAAATTGTGAGAAATTATTGGAAATCGCAAGTATTAGAAACAAAAAGATAATAAATTGGTATAGTACAAGATTATGATATCGGCGTGCTTCTGCAGGGTTATATCATTTTGTACCTTTTGTATTCAAAAAAATATATGCATGTTTAGTTATATGCATAAATAAATAATGTATGTAGCATAATAATTAAGTGCTAATTTTCTCATTATTCTTTCATGACCTTGCCATAGATGTGACTAAGAATTTTTAAAATACGATTAACTGTCCCTGTTCGTTCGACCAGTAATCATAATGTCCCTTACTAATGGACATTAATGTATGGTCGGTGACATCACGACATTGTAACAATCATCCGATAATTTTGGTGTTGGCTATCAGCCCTAGGTCATAGTGGACCAATTATTGTCACAATCAAAAAGTTTAACCCTCGGTTTAACCTGTATAATTTCTTCTTCTTTGGTGTCTTCAGATTAAATTGTATTTCAATATTAGTAAAGTAGCGGGTATCGATATCTGTGTTGGACAAAACTCTTTGTAATATGTAATTATAGTGTGTTGACCTTATACGGGCTATTAGTGTGACGTATATTTTATGATTTCAGACTAAAACAAAGCGATATAACCTCACTTTTTTGACATTTGCTGATGATATTTCAAGCTAGTTTGGGGCTTCTGTGTAATTAAAACGATTGAAAAGTATATGAACACATAATATGAAGAATTCGCTATAACTAGAGCTTTAAATATCGTCAGAAAATGATAATAAATGTCAAAAAATGAGGTTATATCGCTTTGTTTTAGTCTGAACTGACGTCACCACTAATACCCCGTATTACAGGTACAAACGTAACTGGAGCAAACATTGTTTGACGAGAGGTGGGTATAGAATTTCAAAAGAATGAAGTTTAAAATTAACATAGTTTACTAAACACTACGTTTTAGCAAGTTTAGTTAAATGGGCAAAAAATATGTGATTAAATCCACGTTTTTTAACCTTTTGTCGGAGGATGCTATTTTTAATTGTAGACTGCATACGAAATACATTAGCTACAAGAAGCGTGGTCTACAATCGCAGAGCGCGCGCTTAACGAAGGGTTAAAGCCGCCACTTTGTTAAAGTAGCCTAGTTATAAAATAAATTATTTTCATTTGTTTCGTTTATTTAAAAGGCAGAATTAAGTGTTTTAAAGATTATTTTGCATGTAAAAAAGCATAGAATGAGAAATTTAAATTTTCAAGGTAGCGTTATTGATTTTAAGTTAACGGTGTTGCGGTATTTGCTTTACTAGGAGGATTTATATTGAGATGCCTTGATACCTTGATGCAAAATATTTTTAATTAAAAATATCTTAATGGTTGTTATAGTGACGTTATCACTTGTATTTTAACAGAGGGCGTCGGTATTTGTGAATGTAGTGCGCACGTCAATGCTAAGGCAGCACTGTTTGGCATGTCCCGGCATCGAACAGGAGGTTTCGTGAGGCAACAACGCCAGTGAGCTTCTTAATCGTCGGTGGAACATTACGACATCGGACTGTTCATGTCCACTGGCCAGAACGGGTCGGAGAGGAGCGTGCGACTCGAGTTTGAGTGCGTGTAGTGTCTGGGTGCGTTTTAGGGCGCCCAGCTCCTGCTAATTCAGTTTTTCGAGCGACCAATGTTAACTTGACCGTCACTACGGAACATCTAGTCAGGCTGGGCTGTATCAAGGGCTCGGGGCGACCGCTACCGCAGCCAGAATATATTGGATCAGGGCTTAAAGTAAGTCCATCAATATAATCCATGTATTGAGTTTCATCCCTTACTTCCCTTAACACATTGTTCATACCTACCTTCTAGAAGTAGGTCATTCATTAACACCACAATATTCTAGTTTACATTGGGCTGGGTTTAACATCTTAAAAAGAAATTTTATTAAATATTAACGCACTTCAATCATGTGCCAATTTAAAAATCAAAATTTCTTCTGATCGGTCGGCCGGATACTATTACACAAAATTGCATGACATGATTGTGTTTTTTTAAAAATCGTATAGAATTTAATGAAAAGTTTGCAAACGATGATTTGATTTAAGCCGGTTTGATTTGATTCGATGTTAATGGTACTTCTACCACATTCTTAATAGTTGCAGTTGAACGAAATCGATCGGGGGCCTTTTAACGACGACGGAGTTTCGGTAGAAGTCAGTATAAATCGGCTCTGTTCTGTTATATGACGTCATGTCTCTACGAGATTCCAAAGTGGCATACATTATAAATAACTTGAATAGTTTTCTCTTATCTGCACTTTTCACAACTTTTCCATTATTTGCAATATAGTTAGTAACCCCATTATTCCCCAACAAATATAATTGTTAATGATTTATAATTCCACGCTCCACCGAATACTTTTTTCTTATTATGAATAGGTAAATCACATTTTCGTAAATTTGAAAGCTCTCTTACTGAAAAGAAATCAATTACTAATATTAAATTTGTGAATTCTCTCATTCTAGTCATTTCAATGGCACTTAATTGTTGCTATTCAAACATATCGATTTAATATAAATTTTTATGAGGTACCTATATTAGATAGTATAGAAAGCTCCAATTATTAATATCTTCATTCTGCTAACGTCCGCCACTGGCATCAGACGGTCGTCGCTTATATCAGCCACCGTGTACCGTGTTCGTTCCTAGCAAGTCCCAGATAAATTCAAAATTAACTAAAGCTCGTTCATTTCGTAGACCCACCACGTCTCAACTATGTGTCTACTAATGTAGTTTCTATTTACTCTAACGCGCGTGTTCTTCGGTTCAGGTAAAAATTTTTCATTTTTATAAATTTTTACAAAAATTCCAAAAAATCTCTTGGTTGTATTTTTACACCTACCCAAGGTTTATTTAAACAATTTTTCAGTGCTTTAGTGTTTCGTTAAACTCAAACTACTGTGCTATGTTGTTATAGATCACCTCAACATTTTCAGGTAAATTTTTTTTCAGGAATATTCATTCTTTTGCTTTACCATTATACTCTAAGTTATTCGTCTGTGACGTTAATTTCATTTGCCCAGACCTACACATCGCATGCCGGCCTAGAGACCAGCCCACGCAACAACACGCTTTTATCGTTTTTACAATTCAGAAAGGTATTAAAGGTCCTCTGTATTTATAGTACATTTTTTATTTCAAAATTTGTTTATAATTAATTCCGTGTTTACGCAGATGCACCTAAAAATAACTCATTCTCTTCCATCTTCACCTCATCACAATAACCCAAAAGATAAACCACATTTTGCAAAACCATCGATTCACCCTGTATATCTAAAAATCATTTAACGTTCAAGTGTAAACATATTAAAATGTGCTACTATACCATATCGAATTGCAATCTTTATTTGATGAATAGCAGACGATTATTTTCCAAAAGAAATTTGAGTACCTCCACCTCAAACTTTAAATATATATTTTAGTAGGTACCAACCTCAATTTTAGGGTGGCATCATTACACCACCACATACTATAAGACAGGACCCACGTTCGAAAATTTTCATAATTGCGCCTAAAGGTGTTTCGAAATTTATTTTTATTACTCAGGAATATTTTTCAAAAAACCTTGTCGAACGAATCTTTTCCGCATAGCTGACCAATTTTTAACCTCAAATATAGGTATTTAGGACAAAGTATATTCACAGAATCGGTTTATTAAAATTAATTTATTGCAAACATGAATTAATGGGCCTAAAACGGGCCGGGATATAACTTATGGGCCAGGCCGGTTCAAGCTTAATCAGTAACTGCGTGGATAATATCCCGCCAAATTCAAAATAATCGACGTTATCATCTCACAAGATTATTGCATCCCATATCTACTGCTAAACAATATTATTTTATATTATGCATCCAATGTTTTACTAAATTTCTTTTCAGAAATTAAATATAAATACATTAATACTTGGTATAGGTGGAGTTCATAATAATAGAATTTTAGGTTATTTTAAGTAGAAAATGTCCTATAAACGCGGGTCTGAGAATTGTTGAAAATAACTTACACCGTCTGGTGTGTTTTCGGATGTTTGTCTATGCTGCTATAAACTGAACTAAATTTTCTGCTTAAAATCGCCATTTTTTTTAAATCTGCAAGAATCCTATTAGGTATTCTCTTAAAATGCATTACTAAGTTGAGCTGGAGGCTATACTGGGATTCGCTTTTAGATAATTGAAAACGACAAACTCCCATGCTTTTCCGGGGATTTACTCGCACGGATTTATTAGTATTAACATAATATTGTAACGCCGACGCCGCGGGCTGCTTAAAAACAGTTAAAAATATTATTTGAAAGAATAAAGAAACTCCAAAAACATTTTGTTACTAAAATTTATAATCTTCAATCTAACGCGAATTTTTTAAATTATTCACTAATTAAATGGATGCACTTACAACTTGCAAATCTTTTCACTTTGTTCTCAAGTTCTAATTACACCTGAAACGTTCAGATATTCTTGTATATTGCATCAAATATGAGAGCTGTTAAGGGTGCGGTATATTAAGGTCTTTCATGTTTACCCCATGAGCCGCTCAAGGGGTAGCTTTCAATTTTTGAAATGGTGTTGATAACATAGCAACGACTTCTTAAGGTGCCATCTCCTATTGGAGATTGGCGATCAACTTCTCGATGATTGTTTTTTAAAAATATCTTAAAAACGGGAAAATTACCAAATGAATAGGCGGATTTAAACACGGGCTGGCAACGAGTTCGGCAACATTTTTTCACGATGTACAACGTTTTATCTAATTCAAGGCAATCAAAAACTGTTGAGTAGTATCCATTACACAACGATTTTTGAATTTACTTTGACAATGAGTAAATTTGAACAAGATTTTCGATGCCCGAAAAGATGTATTTCTCCTCGAAAGAGGATCTTTCAGCCTAAAGGTTTTATTAAGCTGATCTTGAATGAAAACACAATATTCAAGTTCAAAATAATTCAGAACTTTAACCTATCAAAACAACCGCATTTGATAAATCGAAAAAGTAAATAGTAAATTTTTTGATCGCTAGATCTATCAAATGAGGAATATTTTTCCATTGACAAATCCAATTTGTACTTTTTTGGCTTACTAATAATCCATGTATTCATATTCAAAGATGAACTATTACCAATTTTGTAAAGAATTAAATTTTCTACTAAAATGTCCGCGACAGCATATATTTATCTCGATTTATCTTCAAACGTCTGATTTTAATATTTTAGTTATTATCATTTGAATGTCATTCACGTATTGAACAACAAATAAATAAAGGACCTTTTTCTAGAAAATTTAATTCCCAAAAAGAAGTCTATAATACAAGACAAGATTTTAAATTAATTTAAATCTAAATAAAAATAGAAAAGAAAGAAATTCAAAAAGGAATTTTTTATATACAGCTTTTATTAAAATAAAACTTGAACTAATAAGTAAAAACTAATTTTTCGAATTAGCAATTTATTGCATGCAACCTATTGAAAACATTAAACTGACAGAAAGCGTGGGGCTACCATAATTTCACTCAGAAGCCCCACACTTCTAGTCAACTTAATATTTTTAAGTTGTCCTGTTTAGTCCAACCTTTTGCCCTCCCAAATTTTGTGTGGTTATTGCTATTTTCAGGGCAATAAATAATGTTTACCTTGCTTACGGGTGGCAAGTTGCCTAAAAAGCCCTAGGGCACTAAGTAAAAATTGTATTTGTTTTATAATAATACACACTAGAAAATAATTTGTCGACCTAACAAAACTTTAATTAGCTATAGCCTCAACAAATTTTTCTTGCTGCTACAACAAATTTTATGCTACCATTTTAAATTTTCAAATTAGTTCATTCAAACAATTTTTTTCTTAACAGAAAAAACTTCATTATGGCAGCAAAAAAAAAAACGCTAACGCTAAACCAAGACTGTGTTGGTTTTAATGTCAGTTGAACAATTTTATTAGGTTTTTATTTTATTATTTACTTCCTTGATCAGAAAACTCAAAATAAAAAACAATTTCCGCTTGAGCCTTACTTGCAAAGTGAAAAGGTTTCATTTGAGATATATTGACTTAACTTTGGAAGTCAGGATCTCTTAAATGAAATATTTACAATCAAATCTCCACTGAAAATCCTTTTTCTATGTGGTTCTAAATTAATATTTTAAATTAAGTCATTTAACCTGGAAATCTATTTAATACTTTATCAAGTTTCTGATTTAACAACCTGATAAATTTCTTCTCTAAATTAAGTTTTTTGATTAGGAACCTCGACTTCGCCTCGGTCTTTTTTAGATTTTTACTCTAGCGGTCGCACATTATATTGTTTATCATTGCAGCATGTACACCTGTGTTTACTTAAGGTATTCCGTATACTTGAACGCAATGTGGCTAGCACTGCGCTTCGAACTCATATGCTTACCCCCTGATGTTACCTCGTAGAATTAATATTGCATTCTTTAGAAATCCAAGCAGCCAAAGCAAATAGAAGCACGCCATTGACTGAAAACCAGCTCTTTATCGTAGTTCCTTGCTAGCATTTGCTATGTTTGTTATTTTTATATGACACCTACCTTTCATCTAACCTCACTTTTTTCAAAGATGTTGTGTTTATCAAGTATCAGATAATATTTTTTGTGTCTGCGAATTTTTTCTATTTTGTAATTTTATGAAAGTGTTAATAGTACTACACTTCAAAATTATGAGGTTACATAAAACATTGAATATTATGAGGGTTCGTTCATTATGTAAGTCGGATGCTCTCAAGTCAAGTGTTTAAGGGTAAATTTCTTAAAATGAACGAAAATGGACGATATTTTAGTTGCATATTCTTACCAATTCTTATTTTAGGACTTAGTTGTTGTCGACAGAAGATTTTGTTTATAAAAATTACCTAGTAAAATTTTGAGAATATTTTTATGTCATTTAAACTCTAAAGTAAGCTAATATATATTAAATATTGTTAGTTGTAACTTCAGATTGGCACATTTGTAAAAAATTTGCAAATAACTTTTATTTTTACAAAATTAGGTAGCGATATTTACGTAAAACTTGATAATATCGTAAGCGTTCGCAACGAGCGTATGGGGCCGGTTCAGATTATGACAATGATTGATTTTATTTCGAATATCACCTGACTTTTATATGTGTAATCTTTATTGATTAAAATGTTCTCGAAAAAGATCGGAGTTCATGTAATATTTAGAGAAGAGCAGTACTATGTGGGAGGATGTACTAAGTGAGACAAAACGAATAAATTTTGAAATTTACTTCCTAATTTTATCGACCGGTAGTCATTTAATTATATTTACATAGTAAAGCATATTTCGTCTCACTTAACACTACCTTCTCCCATATAGCAAAAGGCTATTAATTTCCTTATTGACAAATAGCAAAAAAATGCATTTTTCTTAATGTAATTAGAATTGGGAGTACAAATAAGCAAGATTCTACTGTAATTAATATTTTCATTTAAAGCAAACTTTCCCTCTTTAAAAAGAATATATAAGCAATATATTTAAAAAATTGGTTTGAATATGCCTATTTTTAATTAAACTCTCATTTACCCTCTTTTCTTTTTCGGAAAGTATTTTTTATACGTTCAAAAGCTACTTTAGAAATGTTTTCATCTCTAAAGTCTTAAATAATAATATAATTTACTAAACCTGAAGAAATTTTGTCAAAGTTGGGAATTTTATTGAGTTGATGAAAATTACTTTTTCTGCCGGCGACAAGCAGAGAGCACCTTTCAGGCTTTCGTGACGCTACGCCACTTTTATACTGGAGTCAATGGAAAACCATTAGTGGGTGGAAACCAAAAATTTATTTTTGAAAAACAAGACTACCTTTGCTTTACTTCCGAAAAATTAAATTATATTTTACTTTACATGAACACTGCTCTAATCTATTTCCAAACTTTTTGTTGAATTACGGCGAATGGCATAATATTTACTGGAAAATTCATCTGTGAAGCTGTTTTTCATTAGCAGTAACTGATGTTAACTACATCCGTAGCGCAAATTTTTATTTTTAAATTTTAAAAAATTAGATTTTTAACCAATAAAATTAGATTTCTGGAATACCGTACGTCAGTTTTAGTAAATCCACATACTACGTGTGAAACAAAAAGTTGCGAATTTTTTCTTTTTTACCATTAGAATTCCAACTTTTCACTATCTGTTTCTTGTTTGTATTCTACAGAGCTCTATTGATTTTCAGCCAGTTCTGAGATAGAAAGTAAAATTAAAAGAATTTTTTTTTTTAATTTAATCTTTTTAATGTAAAATAATAAAAGTTTTACTGAAGAAAAATCCAATTAATTAAAATCGAATTCCCCAAGTGGATATCGAAATAAAAGTCTTAAAATAACGAGATGTAAAAAATACAGCTTTACCAGTCTAGATCCTGCAGCACAATTTGTTACGTCTAGCTGACCATTGATAATAAGCATTTGTTCAGAACTATCATAAAAATTGTAATTTTTTATTCAGGTGTTAAACCGGAACGGTGGCTTTCAAGTTGCGTCAATGTAAAAGCACTTTGGGTGGGTTAATCGATACTATTTCTTATTCTGTTCTCTTTAAATTTTGCAAGATTATTGGTAAATAACATACGCGTTGCGGTGAGTTAAATTGAAATTGAAAAATTAAATTATCTAATGAGTAATGAAGAGTGAACGGTCACGGGAAGAAGCTTTATAACTTAAAGAATTTAAGTTAAGTGCAGATTGTGATAAAAATTAATAGTGACCTACTTAAAAATGTTCTATTGATTTTAATTTTTACAAATATTTCCGTAAAAATAAAAGCTTTTACCCAAGAAGCAACATTCTTTTTAGATATCAGTTTTATCATGTGCTCCCCTTTAGATACATGCTCCATTAATGCTAATATATAGCTGTCATAAGATTGCAACTTGGCCGTTGAGATGCGCAGTAAACCAGCAGTTAAAACGTGTATGCCCTCTCTAGGTTCACATCTCACAAGTCCGAGCTATTTCGCGAATCAATTTGGTGCAGAGTGCATCACAGCAACCTAGTTAGGAATCATTCTCGAACGATAAGTTAAATTGGAAATAAAAATTAATAGAATGAAAGTCAATAGAAAAGTTTTGCCCTACTTCCAATATATTTAAAGTTTTCAATTGTATAGCTCTGTAGATATGCTAGAATAAGTTTAAGCCAGTAGTGTGGCGTAATGGCGCAATTATCGGCAGGCTGTGGTGTGGAAAAACGCTGTTCTATGCCTGGTCGCGTTGGCTATTTACACTGCCGTAATCTAAAAATAAACTAAATATTTTTTAACTTGTAGGGATTTGCCCATTTTTGGAAAAGGGAGCACTTTATTCAGCCCTCGCCTTGCCAGTTTCTGAATATTTAACAGAACAGAAAAATTATTTTATATTGTTCTTTTAGTAGCCTCTGGCAACCACAGGAAGCGTAACTAATCATCCCAGTTTGTGATTAGTTGAACCAAGGCTGCAAATACTTTTTGTTGTTGACAGTTGATCGGTCTAACTACTAGGCCACTGACTGTTTCAATTATAAAACAGGAAAATGAAACAAAGCAATTTTAAAAAAGCAGTTGTTGTTGTAAATGCTTAATAAGTAGGAATATCAAGGCGCTTTAATCGGGGAGTCCCCTAGCTATTAACTTATTTTGGGAAAATTGCTTTAGCTTGTTTTGAATTTCAAGTTGCTTAACTTAAGCTAATTTTATTAAAATTGATAAGTTTGGTACTTGCTTCGTGCAGTGTCTAAAGCTGGATTAATGTGACGCAACACCACTTGATATGTTTCTGATTGGTTTAGCATGATAGATAAGGCCGTTTAGCCAATCAGTGCAGTGAAACGTGGCACTGATGCGTCACGGTGTATGCATAAACACATCGTTTTGCATTTTATATAGTCGAGCTTTGAATATGATTGATGATTGCATCGCTGTTCATCTAATCGATAATTAATTAAAAATAATGTTATCTGTAGGTATATTAAGTTATGGAGTTTGCTACTTTTGAAAATTATTTATAGTTTTTTTATCAATAACCGCCATATTTCATGTTTTTGAAGCTTTAATAGAAGCCAATTTGTAAGCTTTTCAGTAAAAGCATTTATCAAGTTTAAATAAATTATATCACTTGAAATAAAAGGTGATTGGAAATGTACTTTTTGGAATTTAAAAAATATTTCTAATTACTGGAATACAATTTAAATTTTGTTACGTAATGATCTATAAAAAATTCAATTTAAAAAGTAAATTCTATTTTCAAGTTAAAAGTGTTTAACGCAGAGGTTCACGACATCAAAGCATTAGAAAATCCGATAATCGATTCCAAGTGGAGGTACATTAATATCAATCGACTATACAGACGTTACAATTAAAAATTGATTGTTAACGATTGAATTTAATTATTGTTAGTGATACATTATTTCTAATGTTATTATAATTAGCAAAGCAGTAATTATTTGTAATAGTAATTTTCAAACTAGAATTTATAGAGCTTTAGGTAGGCAATTTATTCTCTGTTATAAATTGTTAATAGATAATTATTGTTAATAGATGACTTTAAATATAGATATTTAATTCTAATAGTTCAAATAATGTTTCTTCCAAATAATTCCGAAGGACAAGGTAAGAATAGATTATTTAAAAATTAAATGACGATAGTTCAGACTTTAATTCTAATTTTTTTGGTTTATTAATAAAACGATGGTTAATTTTAAATTTCATAACCTTGGCATATTTTACTAATTAGGTACAATAGCTAATTAATGAGTAATTAGATTTATATATTTGTTACGCAATTTATTTAATACATACTATCGCATTCTTGTTAACACCGTACAGCGCTAACCTTTTTTATCGGATATTATTAATAATAATATTTTGCACGCTCTATTTTTAAATGAGTCATAATTAATCACAATTTACTCATATATTTCTTGATATGTACCAACGCTAATGTATAAATTGAATTTACTATACATTAAATCCTTGTGTGTAAATGCATTGTAATTATAAATACTTAAATTACCTCTGATTATTTTTAATTATTTTTTTATTTTTATTTATTGAAAACTGAATATTATTACAATCGATAACATGAAAACTAACATCTCGAACCAAAATTTGAACTTTGAGTTTTTCCACCTATAAACCATTATTAAATTATTTATAGTAAGTATAGATATTTTAGGGCCACCCATAAACTCAAGTTTTTTTTATATTTCATGATTTGTTTATGATATCGCATTCAATTGGTTCAGTTTGGTATTACAAACGACATCCTAAATCAACTTTTTTTATTTGAGTTCTAATAGTACATTCATGTATAGACTGTAGAGAAAAATATATTATTTATTGAGAAAATAGAATAATACAAACAAACATCCAATTACGTCGTTTTCTCTGCGGGTGGACCAGATTACTTTAATTAAATTTTCTTTATTTGAATAACCCTGTCGATCTTCGCAGTTAATAATTAAAATTTAATTTTTAATACAAAAAATAATTACGTAATATTAATTTTTAATTTTATTAATTCATAATTGAATATCATTTTTTTATATACATTAATTTAATATAATGATTTTTCTTCGTCTACTCTTGGTACTTATTGGTTCTGTGGGCAGTAATTAATTATTCTAGTAAGGTGCTAACCTAGCTAGAAACATTTAAGCTCATGCGAAAACCAGTTTTATTCTTCTTTCAATTTCATTTTGGTCGGTTAGTAATACTGGAAGTAGCTGTAAGGTTTTCGTAATCTTGCCATTTTATTTAGGGGTATGCCCGAAGCCGCAGACAGAGAACGGCAAGTAAGAGATAGTACGAAAGGAAGAACATGCCCTATGTTGAGAAAATTGATTTATAATTCACTCTATTTCCAATAATATTGTATTGTCACTAACAAATATTATTTACCCTGACATTAAGAGTATCGAGTATTTCAATTACGTCTCTCAGGGAGGGTTTACCGGTATATTTATTTTCATTCGCAGAAAATATTTTTACCAAATTTATTGAATATTGCATATTCAGAATGATCGATTAAATCGTGATTATCTTATTTTAAATTAAATATTTTTAATTGAAAATCAATTCTGTTCACTATTTGTTCATTTTCAAACAATTAATCATTCAAGTAATCAATTAACTGCTCATTAACTAATTATATATTAAGTGTCACGTATATAGAACAACGGAAAAGACAAATTTAATTTTATTTAAAAAAAATTTACACAAAGGCTTAACAAATTACATTAGAAAATCATTTTCAAATCAAGAAATCATTTAGATAGATACTTCTTTCATAAACACTTCCAGAGCTTAAGCAGTGGCAACAACGGCCTTCCAGATAAGATGCAAAGATACATTTTTTGCTAGAAGGATTTCTAATCTAATGGAAGATTAATCTAAAAAAAATTTAATTAAATTAAAATTGAGAAATGTTTCTTCATTATTATTTCATCAGACGAATTAATCAGACAAAAAGAAAGGAAAACACTTTTAGCAGCTTGGAAAACTTGAATCAAATAAGTTTAAAAGTATATTCTATAGAATTTAACTTGTAAGTTTACAATGAGTAACTCAATAAAAGAAAAATTGCAATGGTTTCCAACAGTAAGCACCATTTGTTTATACTTAAAATTTTCCCAACAATTTACGTCCAACCTGTTTATTATAGTAGAAAACAACAAAAATTTAGAAACAATAGATTGCTTGGGGAGGACTCGACAAAAATATATTAGGTGTAAAATATAACGGTTAGTGGGTGTATTTGTAGTATCAGAAATGTTCTTGTTGTGGTACCTGCTTGAAGTTGTTCCGTATTAAAATGTTCAATACATTTTAATTATGCCCTAAAAAGTTAACAATAGTGGTTGAAACGTGTATCGTTTAATAATATCTAAGTTCGTGCTAGAAAGTTATAAGAAATACTATGTAACGTATACTTGTTATTATGTGTCCTAAACATGTAAAATTACAAATATTCAAATAAAGCTTTTTATATAACTTCTAATGATCATTTGTTATTTTTGTATGCCTAGCACACCTGATTAATATTTAAAACGGTGATAATAAAAGTAAATTACATGAAACTATATTTGGAATGCAATAATATTACTATATATTACAATTCTATTTTAAACATTTTTCAGCAATTTACATAATAGAGAATTTACATACACACTCATAACCTCACAATTTCCTTAAGTATCTTAAAATAATTTTGGTAGACCTCCATTATTTTTACCTCCATAAAGTTTGCTTAAAACTTTTAAACTTGAGTAGTAGGCATTTCAAAATTAATTATAAAAATATTATATCAAATTAGGGGTTACCCTAACCTAGAAATTATAATTTAATTTTTTTTATCTAATTATGTCGTTCAAGTTCAAGCGATAACTTAAAGTTCCATTGTAATAAAAAAATAATCATAAGTAAATATTAAGTAAGTTCAATTTGCATATCTTAAGTTGACGCACTTGATTGTCATATTAAATTACATAATTCTAAGTTGGTCTGTTTACACAAAAGCTATCCCTACATTGTTATCAGTAAACTTAAGTGCATTGAGATCACAAAACTGTAAAATGACAGAAGCTTAATAAATTTCAAAATTGATGTGACATACCCCAAAGGCATCTTGAAATTTTGGTAATTTTCTTGAGCCTCACAATGATGAACCTGACAGAATCAACAGGAAACAGTTCCAGAGTAGAATATTTTAATGTTATTTGAAGAATATAAAAATAAAATGAAATTGGAAGTGGAATAGTCGAGATTCGTTAACGTCAATGTTAACACTCGAAGAAACTTCGCAACGCAAAACCATCAGGGCCCTTTTGGGATCACCTAATGATATAAAATAAAATATTGGTATCGCATGTAAACAAAAGAAACTGAAATGAAACTGTGTAAACAAAGAGGCAACAATTCATAAATAGTGTACACAATAAAATTACCAAACAATCCAATCAGCAACTTCATAATTGCACTTGGATGACTAGTAGAATGCTATGCGCATGACAGTGCGCATTTTAGGTTAACAAAAGGAAATACCTCTACTACATAAAATAATAGTTTTTTTTACAAAAAGCAGTTTATACTAAACATTTGCTTGTAGGGATCTAAATTGAATGTTTTTTTAAATAAATGTAATTTATTATAACAATTAGAACAGATATCTGTTTGTAATCAACGTTAAAATATTTTAATTATACCAACGAAGTTTGAAACGAAAATATTTTTTCTTTAAAATAAAATGCTGCCTCTAAAAATTATTTCTCTTCACAAAAGCGCTGCATTATTTATTGTTCTTGTTTTATCGCGTAGGAATTTTCTACGTTATTCAATATAATACAGTCACGGTTTTTCTGTATAGGTTTTCTTTTATAATATTTTTGTTTTATAGAATTCTTTGTTTGTAGGTATTTATATAACATTTTTCTTTCATTATCATTTCATATTTGTGACACGTTGTTTATATATTCCTGTTACGTTATATAACTAATAAATTGCGCTCATCCTTAATGGAACTGTGATAAAAGGGCGAAAATGCTCTAGAAATTTCATCAATATTTACATGTGTTTTGAGTTTTAGTGAAACCTTATAAGCTATAATCTTATCTTGTTTGTGAAAAGTTCTAAAAATACAAAATAACAGTGTATATAAACATCTCTTGATTTCAAAGAGAAAAATTGGGAAAGCTTCAAGTATTGTAAATATTTCGCAAAAGCATTAAAAAAGCTTTTAAATGATTTTATTTAACTTTTTATAATTGATTCCGTAATCTTATTTTAAATAAATTTTATTTAATCCCAGGAAAATTTACTATTTACAGAATTTTTTATTATGTTTTTTAGAATTAAAACGGAATTTATTATAACTTTCTCGTTCTGAATATTGTATTAACAATGAATCCCGGACTTTACAGAATTTCTTAGCCGTAAACATCGACATGCTCTGAATTTGTTTTCTAACAAATACTGAGATTAAGAAAAAAAATCCAGTGATTGGATCTCCGAGCTACATCTGTATTCACTATTTTTTCTTGATCATTTTCATCAGTTTTTATCGAAATAAAAATTTTGCTCGGATGTTGCTCGGAGATCAAACTTGTTGTTGTTGTCCTAAAAATGAAAGAGATAAACGGGTGTAAAAAGCAATTTTTTCTTAGATAAATATGTTTCAATTTGAACTATTATTATAGTGGCATATATTGCATGTAAGCATACCCTCTGGGTAGTTCCGTTTTAGAATTTAATTGCTATTTACAAATTTGGAAATTTTTGGTATAAAAAAACAGCACGTGAAAAAACAAAACTCTAATTAATTGCTTTATTTTAAAAACGTATTTTATTTAAAAAACAAAATTAAAGCGCGATTTATTTTTGGGTTGATTAATTAAAGCGTAAACCACTTCTAAATGCAGAAACATATTGTTGACGTAAATAAAATCTTGAAAAATTTAAAATTCAATTGTTAGAACAATAAAGAACAGAAGTTCGCAGAAAATGTATTCAAATTTTGTGGAGTATTTGTAATTCGGGTGTTCATATCGGTTCAATTAAACCGTTTACGTGCCCTCCGAAGCTCTGGAAGTACCTTCCAGTCAGATATGCCATCTATATGTAAAATCAATATTGTCAAAACCAACTAACAAACTACCCTAGCTAAGTCGGTCCCAGTAATTATTCAAATGCCGGTTATAAAATAACAAAAACACATGTTAATAGTCAGTGATCACTGCTATGATACCGATAATTAAAGAACTTAATTTAACTGAAAAAAAAAAAAAATTAATAAATATTGATTTCTTTTCTGTTGTTTGTTACATCTATGTATTGTTTTACATATTATACTTCCTTTTATTTGTAGTTCCGCGCATAGCATAAAAATTATCTGACCACCTGAGCAATGCTTTCAATCAGATATTTAAAATATTGTTTAGTATTGATCATGAGCACATCATAATTATTTTCTGTTATTAAAGTTAGAGAAAATCGGTTTATATGTAAATACAGTTTCCTTCCTTAATATTCAAATTATTCATATTCTCAACTTTTATATTAATCTTAAGGGGAGAGGACAACATGGATCTTTGATCCAGGCACATCGATATGCTCGTGCTATTTTATAAAATGTCAATTATTCATAATTTTATTATTAGGAGAATATCCTTCGTAACAAAATTTTATCAGGTCAATCCAATATTAAATAATCAACTTCAAAATCAAAACTAATTAAAGTAACATTATTTTGTAATAAAATAGGCTATATAATTTAAAATGAATACAAATGAAAATGAATATTTAATATGCTTCCACATATTATTTTAATTTTATTTTTAAATCGCCTAAGTATTTTTATTTCTATTTCTATTTAAAAATAATAATGTATATTTTTTTATTGATTACACCGTATTGATTTATTCAAGTAGGTACTTAAATATGTTCAATTTGGTTTATAATATTTACAAAAACATTCTAGGAAAGAACTTCTTAGGTAGTTAATCAATATTAAATTAACGCTTGTAATCATTAAAATAATAAAACATTTACGTCATCGCACAAAGTTTTAGGCAGCTTTGTATCGGTTTTGCAAATTAAAAATTAACGCTAAACTTTACACAGTTAAAAATTTTGTTATAAATACATTATTACACTCTCTGCACTTAATAATGTTGGTTATAATAACTTGCAAATTTTGTTGAAAAAACTTGGGCTGTAGCGTTGTGGCAACCAGGTACCTATTGTATAAAATCGATATTGCGTAATAAATCACGTTTCTTTAAAAGACGTTGAAGGAAGTAATGCCTCGCTTTTACTTTTAATAAGACTTAATGATAAATATTCATTTTATTAAATTTTCTTTTTTCATTTCTAAGGTAATTTTTAAGTCTCTCCGAATTCGTAGATAAAACATAACGTACCAACCTAACAGCAAAATTGCGTCTAAATCATTGAATACTTAATCAACGGATTACTTACTCGGATTATGCGATTATAGATCCAATTTTAAATTGAAAATGTTAAATAAACCAGTGGAATTGCTACATGAGCCAAGTACTCAGGGTAGTAGAACGAGGCGCTCTCAATAACGGATTTATTGCGAAAACAGTTGTAATAAAATCCATTACAATTTAATTAAATATATTGCACTTACGTTACGTAACAAACTCCAACAAGATTGTTACAATTCTGCCAGATATTTACATATTCTCGAAATGTGTAAACCTTTAGATAACGGTAAGGGCTAAGACACCATAACAAGAACTCCAAGGGTCATGTCTTTATTTGACGAATAAATTAAATGCCAGGTTTTCCTCCATAATTGACGCAAATTAGTTTGAGTGATTAGTTAAAAAAAATGTTAAGTTGGCATAAGCGTATAAACTGCACCTATAATTAATTGGATGTTTGCATCAACCAACCTATTATAATTAAGTAGCAGCGAGCGTAAGCTAGTAGAAAGTCATACTCATACACCGATCTGGAAGTCGCGGTTTTAATTTTATCGGTATCAAACTTGGCATCTACAAACTTATGTATGCTGAGATTCGCAAAAATTTTAAATGATTAAAATCAGTCTAAAGCGTTCCGAGATATCAATTTTTCAAGTTTGCTCTGACGTTAATGATTATCAGCAAATTACTACACTCGAGAGTGTAGAGTGGAGTGGAGAGTCTCGAAAGATATCCTAGGTCAACATTTGTTGCAAATTAATTTGTTTTAAGTCTATGTAACATGACTTTACTCATCAGAAATTGGCTTATATTATCTTATTTTTACACTTCGACTTAATTCTTTCGGTTTTACATCCAGTAACCTCTGTACTTAATTATATACTTTCTTTGTCCAAATAGGCGCGGTGGTCTGGAGCGGTCAATTGGGTAAAAACACCTATATATAAAAGTCATGTTGGTAAACATTTTCAACAACAGAAAAATCGGTAGAGAGTAAACATAACCTTAAAAGTAAACAGCATATTCGTTCAAACGTTATGATTATTTTCCTCTGAATATACAAAAATAACTACAATAATAAATTATAGCGGAAGAAAGTAAATGGGTTTTCAGAGAGAAATAGATTTCCATATCTTTTGCTTGTTATATCAGAATATTTCTGCCCGTGCACATTCGTTCACGCGCGAAAATATTTAGATATTGGGAGTGCAGTCGGAATACAACTACTGAATTTTTCGATTATTTACTTACTAAACTGTTTTAACGTATTTTCTATGGATTTCATAAATACCCTCACAAAGAGAAAAATTTTTGTATTTCCGGTATACTGGTTTCCAAACAATACAATTAATTCAAGAAATAATCTTATTGTATTTCAATTGTTGTCAAAAATATTTGCAAAAATGCGGCCTTTTGTGGTTAATTTTAAAGCTGTGCCTTTGCTAAGGAACATTTAAATTAAAAAAGCAAAATATTTGCATTTTATGATTATTTTCTATAAACTCATGATGTAACTTACCGAATCATTATTATTCATAGCATATTAAAAAATGCAGTTACATTTAATTAAAACATATAAGTTACACAAAATATTCTGAAATATTATGTATTAGTTATCAAAATATGCTGTATATATTCAATACGTTTGTGACATGTTTGATATGTGATAGGCATGACCGTGTGTATGGACCATTTAATTAAAAGATATATTATCACACAATGCGTTGTTGTCTGTTAATTTCAACTTACAAAGCTTGAAATGAAAATAGGGCTTGCACTGAGTTTCCAACGCTTATTTTTCAGAAATCGATGACAGCTACTAAATTTTAAAATATTCTGCCGGCTCAACGACGAATCTTTGGATGTACGTTATTTAAAATCGCACTTAGTAAATAATTCTTAACATTACTTATGTATACATTGATGTTTTTATAATTTATATTACTATTTTATTCAACGAATTATGTTATCTTTTCTTATATTTAGTATTTTTAGAAAATCTATGGTTCACAAAGTCTCGATATCCCGGGATTGCATTTCCACCCTTCCTTTTTCGTAATATCCTCGTCGTTCCATACATTTACTAGTTCATTCGACACCCTGTTCCTGGTACTGCCTGTAAAAATAAGTCCCCTTGCAGCGAAAATATTAATGCCTTTTCCTTTCTGTTTTTTACTATTACCTTTTCCGTTTCATTATTTTTAGATGAGGGGGCGCAAACAAATATTTGCTTCGTTCTTTTTTAAACAAATATTTTGTTCTTGAATTTAATTACAAAAATAATACACATTTTACCACTTGTTTACAAAAACATCAACTTGAATTATGTTGACGTGGTTTTTAGAAACTAATCAAAATTTGCACCAATTTTGTTGCACAAACAGTTTGAGCAAATTGATTAAACGTCTAAACACATCTTTATATCTCGCTTTAATTCGATCAAAATTTGACACGGAATTGAATAAGTAGATTTGTCATCCGACATTAGCAGATTACTTCTATCACTTAGAAATATAATTCTAAACAAAGAATAACATAACCTAGAAATACAACGTTTAAAAAACAAGCGAATAAAATCCGCCATCTTTGATTTTATGTAATATGAAAAATATGTTAATTTTCGAATAGCATATTAATAAAAATGAAATGCGCCCGGGTGTGTATTGCACGTATTCTACATTGCTATGTAAATGTTGAACACAAACCCATTATTATTATGTTTAATTTTAACACGAATTATTAATTAAAATCGATGGAAGTATAAAAACTCCAAATACAATATAAGCATTGTGAATGATATAATCAAGTCTGTAGGTAGGTTCTGTTCGATTCTCACTAAACGAAGCGAGAATTTTCAATAAAAATATTTTAAATGCTACGGAAAATGCTTTTTCACTATAATTAGTAAGTTTTCAGAAAGTATATCTATTATTTCTCAGAACTACCGAACTTTTCATAAATCCTTCGATTGTTTGATAACCTTTTTCCACTAAACTACTTAAAATTATTAATCAGTTTTAATATTTTTTTATAACGGCTACTTAGAAAACTATTAGGTTAGAAGTTGACATTTAAACTTTCCCATAACTGGTATCAATATTTAGAAACTTATTCAAAAGATAATTCTAAGAAAAACACAAATATTTAATAAAATTGCTCTCGAAAGCAACTTAATAGTTTGTTACTCTATTACTATATTTAATTTGGGTTAAGTTTCAAACGCTACAAATATAGGTCGAGTTTGAGGTTAGACGTAAATTGAAACTATAGAACAGATCAATACAATTTTCCACTTGCGAAGATGAATTTGTGTTTTACTCATTACTGCCCTATACATGGGAAATTCCAAAAGCTAGATAAATCGATAAAAACTTTTACTTTGATTGAATGTATGATTCACAGAACCCAATTGCAATCATTTCCTTGAGATATTCTCCATAATCCAAATAATAATCTCCAGATATTTTGACGTCATTCAAATGCAAATATTTATTATCTCTGTTCTGATGATGGATAAGAGGTCGGAAACACACATAGATGTAGTGTTAAAAAATTCCTGAAAACCTGAGCCAAGGTAATTTCAAAAAATTTTCTGTTTGGAAAAATAAATAATTTTCCAAACTAAAAATTTGCTATTATACTGTTTTTTGGGGGTTGATCTAGTATTTTGTGCTGCAGTTTATTCAAGTCCGAAAAGTTTGGAAACTACCATAAAAACTTTCATAAATATAATATTACTCGTAAATTTTACAATAAACTCCGAAAATTTCTCTGCAGCTCGTAAATGCAATGGCGAATAACAGAACTCGGTAATGAACAACCACCATTTTTTTAATTATTTACAAGTCAACAAATTTTGACTATTGTCAGATTAATTTGAGAACGTGATTGTTTTTTCTTCAAATTACTACATTTAATAAAAACTTGGCAATTTAGTCAGATAAAAACAATAAATTATTAATAGCAAACGTTAATTAAATATTAAAATAAGGAGACTGCTTCACCCCTCCCTTTTTATTTCTAAAAAATTTTAAAGTAAAAAAGAATAAAACGTTGAAAAATAGTAGTTTAGAAACTAACCTCAACTATATTGTACATAGTTAGGATTGTTAAGTATTAATAGAAATCGGTCAACTAAAATTAGATAAGGGTAAGTATAGGGGATATAGTAAATTGTTATGGAAATTTTTTCATTTTATTTTATTAATAATTGCGTGATTATTTGAAAATCATTAATAATTAATTATGTTTTAGCCAGTTAAGCAATATATGCCATTACTCAACTAGTTACGTAATGAAATTACATACAGCTTTCATAACTTTAATTATAATAAAATCAAATTGTTAATATGAAATTCAATATGTACTAAATTGAAATTTGTGAGTTTGTAAGAACTCCGTCGCGACGCTCTCTCGTCTTAACAAATTCACACGCATTGAACAAAATAATACAAAATTATCTAACTGGTTAAATAAATAGCTATTTTAATATTTTAGCGGAATGCACAACTAGGTTTAATATTAAATATTACCGGTATCTGCAAAAAGATGCTGGTAATTCCCAATAATAAATTACAAGCTTAATGTAAAGTTGAAAAGACTTACTGGGCTCTTATTAAAGCTTTGTAATAGCGCATTGGTTTACTATCATTTTCTTGCTATTATTACTTATATTATTTTCTAAATACAACACCAAGCCGGTTTCAACAATATTAATTTATTACTACCTACCTTTGTTATCTTTAAATACCACATTTTTGGCAACGTCGCGGTTTGTAGTTAGATGGGTGACCGTTTCGAGAACACCTGATTCCTGCTATTTCCCAAATTGGGGAATTTTCCTGTTACTTTTTTGGTATAGGAAGTACGGGAAAATATAGTTTCATATCAGGTGTCTGCCTTGTATTTGCCAAAATCTGGTATAACCTTCAATTATACAAAAATTCTGTTTAATGCTTACAGTGGGCATGCAATGTTATATGAATTGAAATATCGATTGGTTGCTCAATGCTTTACAAGAACGAGAGAAAATGTGACTATTCAGTTTTATACAGTTTTAAACTATTTATAGATGCTTGAAAGTACCGCCACTCATGAATACAAAACAGCTTTCGATAGTTTAATAATGGTTGGTTTAGATATATTTTTTGTGGAGATAGAAATCGATATTTTTATTCAAATGGTTAAATATTTACTGGCTGTTAGAAGCCATCTCCTTTGATTCTGTATTCACTCATTTATGAATAAAAAAAACTTAGCCAAACGCTTACATATTTTAAGTTAAACTCGGGCAGAGTTAAAGCTAAGATGATTCTTTAAATATAGGAATAAGTACAAAAATATATGAGAACAAACTGCAGCACGATTTGATAATGCATTATATATAGCACTATTTCATCGGATTTTCTAATCAGTAGTTGCATAAATTGAGGAAAAACTGAAAAAGAGGTGTCAAACACCTTGCATAAATAACCTAAATCTACGTGTGTGAATATAGTATTTCAACAAATCATGTTTACCACGTTTAAAACACGTTAATTTGGCCGACATATTATGTGTTACATACATCGTCGACATTTTAACGGTCCCGTCGCTGTCGTTAATACGACATTTGCCGTACGTCAAAGAGAGAATTAAAAACTATATTGAATCAAACAACATTGATTGGATCCATTTCGAAATTTATGTTCCAGAATCCTTTTTTTTGTTTTTTTCGTATTTTGTATTTAATTAATAAAATTAAAAAGTTTAATTTTTTTTCAAAATTTGCAAACAAGAAATGGTAATAATTAAAGTTTACCGTCAAAATCTTGGGTTTTCTCTTTAATAGTTGAATATATTTTTGAAGATTTACTCGCCTCTTTATGTCCTATAAATTTATTTTAAAATATTTTAATTTATCGAGTCTTTTGGTCATTTTGGTTTCTCACTTTGGCCCAGTGGCGACTGGTACGCAGAGGGCAGTGGGGCCCTAAACTGAATGCTACGGTAATGCAGGCAATGACATTGCTTGCTTGAAAGGTCGGATCTTAATGTCAGTTTGAACCCGAGATTTAGCTAAAGGCGGTTTAAACTGGAGTCATATTTTTTTCGATTGTAAAAAATAAACAGTACTGGTGTACTTAGGGGGGGGGGGGGGGGAGTTATTTTATACCCACCTGACTCTTCGCTTTAGAGAAGGGGAAGGTTTGCGTGCATGTTTAGTGTTTGCTTTTATTAAATATGAATTTTTTACTCTTCCAGAAAAAATACCTTTATCGACTTCTGAAAAACGGTTTCCGGGAATTTCTCGAATTTCCTTTTACTACTCGATCAATAGCATTCCTGGGATTTTCCCCTTACTTGTATACCAGATTTCTTGGGAGGATCCCCCTTGCTGAATTCTCAACCAAATTATTTCAGTTTTCTTATGAAAAGTAGGCTTTTCTAAACTTTTGTAAATCCCGAAAGGTAGATAATGATCTTTGATAGTTACAGGATTGTGAGGGTTTGGAGATCTTATTTTTTGAAATATTTTGGGTTTTTATTTCACTAATCGAAAGCTACGAATTTGCCAAGCTGACGGTGGATTTCCACAAAATATATACTGAATTTTCGTAATCTTAAAGGGTCGCGCTATTGGGCTTACAGAATTTTCGCAGTACAAAAAATTCGTATCTTCTCATTTTGTATCAATTTAAAAAAATTTCCTTACTTCTCAACTGAATTTCCATTAAATAAATTGTTTAAAAAACATAAATAGCCGATAAAATATTTTATAATAAAATAAAGCTGTTAATGAAATATAATCATGATACTGATAATTCCTTTTAAACCTTTGATCGCATTGCATTCTGATGGATTTTAAAAATTTGTGTTTTAGTGTATGTTGAAATAAAAATTTTACTGCAAAGCAAAAATAAATTTAACATTATAATTTGAACTCTGCCAATCGATGTTATGCCTTTATGATAGTCTTGCTTTAATTCACGTTCAGGTAATAAATGCTGCAAGCAATTACACAAAATGCCCCACCCCGATGTAAGCAGCCTGAGGGTCTAAATGTTATATTCTATCTTTAATATTTATTATTTTGGAACCGCCGTTAAACTGTAGCTCCCCTATATTCAATATCCCTTGGGGGACTACCTCTGTGGCAAAAAAGAGGCCGCACATTCAGGAGTGGACTGTAAAACGGCTGAAAAGTATTGAATCGTGAAGTTCGAATAGGTTTTCTTTCTTATATTATAATGTGGTGTTTGCTTTATTTCTGTTTGACTGCCACACACCTCTTAGATGGAATTCGAATTTCCCATTTTCATCTGCAATAGCGATAATCTGGTATTTAATTTCAGCAAAATACATATTATAATTAAATATTGTATTTTGAGATAATACAATTAACACAGATATCAATAGGAAATTACCTGCCACTCACCTATTTGTGTTAGTTGGGTACCGTTTGTTATTGGTTCCTCTATTCCCTTTTGTACACTATTATATAGAGCATAGACAGACACTCAATTTATTTCTCTTGTTATTGACAATATTAAAATTGTTATGCTTACAGAAATGGTAGACGAAATGATACTCGACATAAAATTTCCAACATATCGATTTCGTATTTGTCCTAATATTTGAGTTCAGACGAGCTACACTAATTCATAGTGAAAATCTTTCATTTTGTTATGGTCAAGCCATTTCAGCAGCTGAGCTGTCTTTGGTTTAGAAGCCAGGAAAGATTTATTTAACCTACATTTATTCAGACATTTTTATTTTATATAAAAATTTTCATTTCTCTTGAATGATGAACTAAATGCATTTTCCTTAATTGCTTCCGCCTTTAAATCATCTTCTCGAAATATCTTTGTGTAATAAAAAAATAATTCCGTTAAGTATAAGTAAATAATTTGTATGTATTATTTAATTGAACCGGCAAATAAATAATTGAAGACATTTATTTCTTAATGCAATATTCTATTTTTACTCAAGAGCTATCGATTTATTTCTATTTACTCTTTGAGCACTTAAGTGATAGTATTTTGTTACACTTTCTAGGATAAAAATTGTGGAAAACGTAGTAAAATTTTATTTTCTTTTAAAAAATTGAAAATCCTCTCAAGCAATTCTGTTTTGTGGTTGTGTTAATGTACTGGGTCACCAGGAACTAAACTAAGCCCCGGCTGTTCAGTTTGTATCCTAAGTAAATAAGCACTCTACCGACTGCATATTTATTACTAAGAGTAGACATCGGGCGCTGCGAAAGCCAGCCGTAAGAATTTAGTAGTAGTTTAACGCCCGTTATTTACTAACAAAACAACAATTAAGCTCTTTTTAATTTAAAATACTAAAAATTATTACGACCTTTGCTTTAATTTTTCTGAACCGATTTCAATCAATTAACAGCTTAGTAAAATTTAATTAAGCAATGGGAACCGAAATTAATAATCCTCCGTAAAAATGCGGCTATCGCTATTTATTTATTACCGTATATAAAATTAGAAATAGTGTTAAAAATAAAAATTTTTATTGCGGTAATTAATCAAGTTTATTTAAAACTTATTACCTACTTACTTTAAATTATAAAGAAATATTAATGAAGTTAGGAATAATAAAGGTTTAACTTACTATAGAGCTGAATATTTGAAAAGCTTTTGTATTCTAGTTTCGGGCACACAGGATAATATATTATGTTCATTTTTTAACCTTATGGCTAATTGGCAATTATTTTTCACAAAGGAATATCGAAAATGACACCTATTATTTCTTTTTTAAATATGCATAAGGAACATAAACAGCGAAGGTCCTGCTTTCTTTCGCGAAGTATAATAATAAATTCTAACTGGAAAATTCTAGTAAATTAGTTCATTTTTGTCTTGATAAAACCGGAATCAGACTTTTGTTTTAAATAGTATATTTATAATACCAACTCCGCATTAAAAAAAAAAAAGTGTTATAATAGAATCAAATAATTGAGCAAGATTATTTCTATGCGGCAATATAAATTAACATGTCTTTTAACAGATAACATTAGAGTTAAAAAAACAGGCAGATTGTTAACGGTTGGCGGCTTTCCAATTTCAGTTGCTTTCCTAATAAAATATATACGCTGGAAGTGGTTAGTGTACCGCGAAACATTTTCAACGTCAAAAACTTTGTAGTAATAATAAAAAAACTACTAAGGTTTATTTTATTTTATAACTTCATAAACAAAATTTTCAGAAATTCAAATTGAAATTTATAGAGTAATATAGTAGATATTTCAATCCATTAAACACTAAATTGAAAATTGAAACATAAATGCAACCATGATATGATATGAGATAATGAGAAAACTATCGATTTTTCTTAGTACTTAAATAAATAATGTTTTTTTTCTATACTATTAAAAGGTCATATATTGTAATAAAGGTTTCTGAAAATTTAAAATTTTTCTACAAAATAAACCTTGTACTTAATTTTGTGTAGCCTTATATGAAACATACTATATACTACCAGATTAATTTTCTTAAATAGCATATCCCAAGTAACTTTTTTTTCTGATAAAAATTAACGGTTAAAAAAAAGACAGCCTGTTGGCAACCGTTGATAACAGTTGCTTGGTTGTGACATCAAAAATTTTTGCGAAGGCGGTTTTCCAACTGATGGTAACAGATATTCTTACTAACGAAATATAAAAATTAGCTGCTACAACGGTAACAGCTATTTAGCTGCGAAAACCTCAGTATTGCTGTAGTATCTAATACAACTGATCACTGTTATATGTTGTAATTTACCAGTTATTTTAGTTGAGAAAATCAATATTTTGCAGTCAACAGATTACACGAATTGAAAACTTTCTACAATCATCGCGTGGCTTGTTCACTCACGTGGTTCAAACACAATAAATTTATAAATGTGTACACAGTATATTCAAATCTGTAACCTAACGACATGTGTTTATTTTTATAATTTTATCAAGAATTATAAAATAACATATAATATTTAAGATACGTTGGAATTATTTACATTTTTTTAAATAAACCGCTATAAACTTGCGTACAATTTCAAAGCGTAAACTAGCTGCTGCTTGTAAATACGTAATAGTGCACTGATGTTGAACATATCAACTATAATTACTACTTGTTTAAGTTATTTATTATTAATGCAATTTATTGGTAAACCATTTTACAATCTGGATAAATCTGCAAGACCGACATCACAGCTTAACCTGGAATCCCAACCACGGCAATATAGTCAATTCGATTTTTAAATGTTTTCTTTAATAAAATTAGTTTAATATGGCAAATTAACACTAAAATTTATTAAATTTATTTAAACAATAATAATGAAAGTTTAAGCGTAACCGCTATAAGAGAAATGTTCACTACGCTACGACTTAATAATGTTAAACCCGACTTTTCATTACAATACAAATTTTTCAATTAATTACTCATGTTCATGTTCTTATTATCATATTTTTGTATGTTAAACCATTAATTACTTGAATACTTTGTTTTTTTTTAATGTGACATTATATTATTAATCATATTTTTATTTCTATATTACTTACTTACTGACTACTTACTGACCCATTTATCAATACGTTTGACCCCAACGGGATATCGTGAAAATGTAAAATTTACTGGAAAAACTTTAAAAAATCATCTCCGTTTATTTCGTGGGGGGGGGGGTAAATAAAAGTATATATTTTATTCAACTTGGTCGTAGCAAATTTAATTTTTCAGTTGATTTCGTATGCAAAATTAAATTCAGTTTTGTAATTAAATGGTTTCAATTCAAAAAAATTATTGCTAATTATTAGTTTTTCATTGTACATTTCATTCTTTACGTTAAACGTAATAAAACTTTTTTATTCAATTACAATTATTTTTAGCAAATCGCGTACGTTTGCCATTGTCAGTTTTGTATCGCAACAAATTCTAAGCTTAAAGGAGAAATTCTAAGCCTACTTGATTTTATTGATTTAAAAGAGTACCTTTTCAGTCCGTTTACCGACAAAACTGTGCCGAAAAAATCTCCTAAACATACTTTAAGAACAAGAGAACGTAATTTTGAAAACTAAAGTTACAGTAATGTAATAAACATTTACGGTTTTGTTAAAAAATTGTGCCGTGTTTAAATCGACTGCAGTGAACTGAAAAAGGAAATTCCGTAGCCGAGATAGTTAAGAATCGGATTTGCAATGAAATGTAATACATTCGAATCCGGATTTTGCATTTTTTTAAAATTTATTTGAATTTATCTACATTATTTGTAAGTAAACCTTATCAAATCTCTGCCTCTGGTCTTGTCAGTATTAGGTTTTTAAACCTGGCTCTCGCTTCTGCTAAGATCAGCTAGTTGAGAGATCTCTTCGGGCCCTCTGCACAAAGGGATCGCTAAGTTGGTCAGACGTCAAACGTTTTACACTTGAATCACTGTAGTTTTGAAATATTGCATTTGCTAATAAAGCTCTATAACTTTCTCTAGGGTTATGACTGACGAAACGATCATATTATATGACAAAGCTAAATAATTACCGGACATAACGAACTTAGGTTATAACGAACCAAATCAGTCGGTCTCGTGAGAATTGTTAATAGGACACTACACTGTATTTTAACTTGCAGATAAAATAAATTCATATTTAACTTTGTACTCGTCCTAACAAATTACTAAGACCTAGTTTTCCAATATCCTTATAACAGAATAAAATTTATAGATAAATTGGATAGCATCTCAGTAATATCAATACAATCATTTATCCGTACAATGGGTATTCTAAGCCCAGTTTACTATTGTAAAACTGGCTCTAAAGCTACGTACACATGAGTATATTTACGCTCCCAAATGTTCAAAGGTCATTTGATAGATCAAGTTTAGTTTCCCACCGTATTTTCAGATTGTAAACTTTGTCTGTGCGACGACCCTTTTCGTGCACTTTAAGTGTTGAGATGTGAATAATGGATAATGCTTAGTCAGTAAGATAAGGCTTGTTCACTCTGTAAAGCAGGGAAGTGAATTTCCTATTAAGAATTTCGAAGGTACAACGGATTTTTTTTCAAATGATGTATGTGGACTGCACGGATAGTAAGCCTATTTGTTAAAAATATCTCCCAAAAACTGCAAATCTAAGAAATCACAGAAATTTAAACGGATTTCCATAGCCATTCCGAAGGGAGACGGTCAAAAATTATGTTTCAGAAATTTTGAAGTATAGAGAATATCTTTAACTGCAAGCTTATTTAAGGGCTGTTCGATTACTTTTATGACTGACTGTATAAATATAAGCAAATTACTTCACTAATACTAATAATTATATTTTTAAATCGTATAAAATGGTAAATTAATTATACCCTCAACGTGTTCTGCTATGTTGCACGCGCAATCCGTCGGCATATATGACGTCACGCGCTACGATTAAATATATATTGTCAGCTCAATTATCTAATATTACATTGCACCTACTGCAAATGACAATTTTTTTATTTTTCGGTTAACTTTCCTAGTAATTATACGGATTAAACGTTTTATTTTTATGGAAGGGAAAAAATAAAGGTTATGTATTTGCAATTTTATTTATTATACAGAATTTCATCGGCTAGCTTGGGTGCTGTTACGAAGTTGTCAGGAACAGCGCCGTCGGCTTGGAAATATAACATCGGTATAACATGATATCAAACGTAACCTAACTACAAAAAATAGTCATTGGTTCGCATCTCACATCCACCTGTTAACTGAGCGCAGTGACCAGTTGCTAAAAGCGCTGGATCAATAATAGAAAATGACGATTGCAGAGTGGTTAACTATAGTACACTGGAGCAATAGAACACTGAAAACGCTTTGTTTTAAACAGCCTCATTAAATTACGTATATTAAGTTTTGTTTTTCATTTTAACTTTTATATAAATTTTAAATAATGCCTTTTACGTAACGTTAATTTTCTAAAAATTAACTAGCTGTAAATCCTTTAGCCGCTATTTACATTTCGAACAGAACCATAACAGAGAAAAGGATTTATAGACAAAAAGAATATTTCACATAGTAGGTACGGAACGGATAAATTATCGTCCTACTGGTACATTTAATTTTACTATATGTTGTATGAAAGCTCTTGTGCGACTTTCTCTGGTACACATGATTATTAGGAAAATTACCTTGAATCAAAAGGTTAATATATTAAGTTTTAATGGTAATCAAGTTAAATTAGCATTAAATATTTGTTTTTAACTAATAATTTAATAATGTTTCAATTTTGTAAAACGTAAGTTGAAAACAATTTTTTAATATAATTTAACTGGATTACTATTAAAAATTTATGTTTGTATATATATAATAAATGATAATTCGCATGTTTCAAATTTTACATGTTAGATTAAAAAATTAGTTTAATTCTTAAATTAAATTAAATTTCTTCGGAACTAACTACCTAGCAGGACTTGTTTTTCATCTCTTATTTTGGTTTGTTATACTTTTTGTTCGTCAGTTCGCCAATTATTCAAATAATTTTGGGCAGCTGATATTCCAACGGAAAATAGCCTCTCCTTAGTATCGGGGTTTACCCTACCTTTTTGGTAAAATACGTTGATAAAAACGACACCAACGGTCTTTTAGATTACAAAGTTGCAAATCAAACATCCAGTCTATTATTAAACTACGTATTTTGCGGAAAATCCATTTCCGCATGTCCACTTGATAAATTTTTCATGTGTGTCATTAGTACATGTGCCATTTAATATTTGACATTTCATTAAACATTTTATGAAAAAGCGATAAAATGAATGCCGTTCTTTGTAATAGAACAAAACAAATAAAAAGTCCCTACTTCCACTCATAACTGATTGCCGGGAATCAAAGAAAACGATTAGCACAAGTAGAGAAAGAAATTAGGGGACACGCTACGTTGTCACGTGGAGTCATGCAAACCAAAAAAATATCAGAGTTTATGTAGTTAACATCCGGATCTTCTTAATTTTCTTGATACTAGCCAATTTGAAATACCTCATCTGGAGACGCATGTCTCAGCATCTCGCAAAAGGACGAACGAATGCGATGCATATTTTGGACACTTGAAGGCATGAGACCAAGGAGTAGTAGTCTAGTAGATCAAACAGATAACCAGACAAACCAATACCGGCAGTAATGAAGTTTCATTAGTATGGCTCATGATTGGAAGCAAAGAAGACACCATCTAAACGGATATAGTCGATCTTGACAAACTAAACTTGACCAGACAAGTGAGTTTTAGATCTACTGCTTCTTGAAGGTGGTTTCGTGTATCAGAAGAATTTATATCCACCTCTCACGGAAAAGTAAATCGCTGTTGTAGTAGGTGACACTGACAAGTTAGTATTATTTGGCAGGCGAAAGGAAAACGTGAATCATATACGTTATGTTATTTTAAGGGTCATTTATATAAATCTTAGGTAAAAATTAATCCAGGGTTAACTCACTGTTTATCCAATCAGAATGGTCAAAACCAGAGATAACCCTGGGTTAGCTTTGATCCGAGGATGACCTTATGTTATACAACTGGCTCTGAAGCCTGTTGTCTGTATATTCCTTAATCCGTAATTCCGTACCCTACGTTACGTAAATTAAGGCCATCTGGTTAAAAACGCTGAAATCTGACGATGCACACTGATATACATTTATGGCATTGTATGAAAAGGATGGTGTCAAAATACGGGTTAATAATTGATTCTATATTTATATAATTCTGGCCAATTGACAAAACGTCAAGGTCAGAAAAGAAAAGTATAAGGTAGGTTGATAAGATATAAACAATTAAAACAGATTATAAAAGCACATCAAGTTGTGGGCGAGGAACTATTATAGCATAGATATTTTCAGCGTTTCGTAAAACAATAATGTTTTGGCTTAATGTACAGCCAAACTTATGTGATTGTCAGCTGAGTAAAATATATTATACAGTAGGATTTTGATTATTCGATCGCACGTTAGTCAACCCGTATGAACCAATCGACTGCTGTTATTCGTTCAAAATTGAGTCAGCATAATACAAAAATGTTGATTAGCAACGAAACAACACAACATGTGTATTTATAAGTAACCGGAAGAGACTAACTGTTTTGTTATCTAAACAACTCCACTTCCAGCGCGTGTATTTTGTTCTCTTATTCGACCGACTGAAGTTCCAGTTTAACTATAGGATAACTTACTGTGAAATTTTTTTGTGTATCATGATTTTGAGTCACACAGTCGTCGGTTGGATGATCGTAAAGACCTTTAGTCGTTAAAATGATGCACTAATTTTAGAAAGTATAATGGGGTCGTTCTGTTTTTAGTCTTTTTTTATTTTACCCTTAAATATGCTATATAAAATGTTACATTTTTTTTATTAATTGAGGATTGTTAGAGGCGTCTTTTACGTGCGCTGACATGAAGGATGTGAATTTTAGACATAAAAGAAATTTTATATTTACACGGCAATATGGCATATCGCTATAAATTGTCCTGGAAATTTTTCATTGTCAAGATAAAGATGAAAGCTTTTTAAATTTTTCTTAAAGTTCTCCGCAGTTTAATCGTAAGTAAGTTTAACCACCTATAGGTACTTTAATTACTTGCTCCAACCAGTACGTAACAAAATTTTAAATTAGGTCCCACATAATTTGAGTGCCTTTGGCTGTTGAAGTTATAAAGACGACGCTGTCTTAATTGGATTAAAGTCATTTTATCATTTTAAATTCGTTTGTAATAAAAATTACATTAAATGTAATAAATTTTATAATCACACTAATACAATCAGATGCTAAATAAGTTAATTTCGTCAATGAAACTATTACAATGCCGACGTTGAGATATTCTAATGTTACGATGAAATACCAATCGAATCCAACATTTATCGAAAATTTGACCCGAGTTCAAAAAACTAATCAAAATGGTTAATATACAAATTCCTAAAATTATATTGCGAAAATCAATAAAGGTATGATGGAATTATTCTATTTAATATTTTATGTATTACTAAACGTTTAGTAAATACTGCGGTTTAATAGAATAGACAAGAAAAAAATAGTAAAATTTTCAGTAGCACTCTAAAATGCATAACTTTAAAATAGCTAAAAATACTTTTATGACATAACAAAAAGTCCGTCTACTATATTTAAATTATTAACTCCATGTTATTTTTGCTAGACATGCATATTTGACGGAGGTATAAGAGGATTTTATTTATTTATTTATTTATTTATTTCCGGAGTAAAATTAGACATACTAATACATCTTTTATTGTATATTCTACATTTTGTTAAAAATGCTGTATGGTAACCCTTTGAACGGAAAACTACTTTTATAACTACAGAAGAACAGATTCTATATTTATAAAAGCAAAAGTTATTTTCGTGTGAAGTCTTAAAATAAGTTTATTTGAAAAAGTTTTGCTTTATCATCTTTAAATGCTATCGATTTTCTTTCAAGGCGCTTTTTAGATTTTCTACTCCCTTTATTAATATTTATTTCATGTTCTTGTTTTATTATTTGACTTTTCGCATTTTTGTTGAAATTAGGCAAATGTTGCTTTTGTGTTACTAGGTTAATCGTTTGTTAGTTTAGCAAGCAATTTTAATTCAAATTCAAGTATCTAATTTAATCAAATTGAATGAACAGCAAACACTCATTAATTACATGACATAATAAAACATTTTTTAATTGCTTTTTTGAGATGGCGATTGCTTGTGTTTTCCACCTTATTATTATCATATTATCCTATTATAAGACTCCATTGTTAAATAAAATAATGTGCTGTGGATATGACAGTTTGCTTGCCAAAAAGCTGAATAATGCAAATTGTAACTTATTTTAAATTTAACAGACAGTTATTTTTCATGTAGGAAGTTACGCGTCGTCCTGGCTATTCGATATAAAAGTTCTGTTTCAGATTTTTTAAAGTTACGTCGGGAGTACCCCAGGGAGTCACCTTGGGGACCGATTACTTTTAGGTAAAAGAAAGGTTTGCTTGTAGAAAGATCTACAACTAAAACCAAGTACAAAATATAGGGGTGGGAAACGCACGTCTAATAATTTGATAAATTCCCGTCGATCGAGTTATCTAAATCTAATGAAAATTAATTTCTTTTCTTGTCAAAACATCAACAAAATTACAAGTCACCCGAAATTCTTCGAAATAATCTGTATGTACCTTTGATAATATACTTACCACATGCAACCAAACTACTCTGGACAAGAGCACAATTTTGTTTAGAATTCATTTTTTTTATTCAAATTATTGTTTATTTTTCATTTTCATCGCTGAATCTGCCACTAAAAGATGAAATTAGGACATATTACCGACATTCGTAACTCAAATAACAGTTTGAGAAAAAGAAAACTGTGCAGGTCAGGGCACCGAATGTTTTAATTACAGCTCCAAGATCTCAAGAACTCTTGTCCAGGACTTTGAGTTGTTTTCTTAAATCAGAAGCTTTGCTTAGAATTGGGAAATACAAAAAAAGTACTGGGAAATACTGAAAAATTCTTGATTCTCTTTCTATTCTTTTTCGGGGAATCAATTTTTCTTCCTGATGTCAATCTTATGTCAATCTAAACCATGAGTAATTATTTTGAAGTCTCGAAGCTTTCAAATGTGCATAACATTTATTTAAATAAGATCTCTCCGCTATGACACATATTTCAATCCAAACTCCGGCTTGGGTGTATCATGGTCACAGTTCCTGAAAAATTTGGACGACATGTATCTGCCTGAAACCGAATAATGCGATGTTTACTCAACTTCTTGACGGAGATTTTAACAAGTTTGTAACGTTATCAGAGATCAAAGAGAACAATCAGGTTATTAGCTTGAATTCGGTATATGTTAATGTGTTCCACTCAACATAACTTGTAATTGAGAATGGCTTCTAAGATATTTGATGGAGTGTTGCCAGTCGCACTTTTGCTCTCGGTCTTTTAATATTTTCATGTCACCAAGGCTCTCTGGGTGAGTGTACGATGCACTTGGTATTTGTAGAAATGGTTGATGATATTGAGGTTTGCGCAGGCTTTCAAGTTTTTGGGGGTGAACGGGACATAAACAGAAGCTTTTGAAGGGACATCCTGTACTAAACGGACAACTGTTTCGATGCAGTTTAAAAGGTTTTAGAGGTTATGACATGCTGATACAGAAGAGCATGGGATTGAAACATAACCAAACTTAATTGATGAAATGTATATTATCTAACATAATTAATAAATAATTGATGCTTGAATAACAATTTACAGATTTATTATGCGTAAGGAATTAGATACTAGATATACGCTAATTAATAAAATAATTATAGATGTTCTTGGCAAAGTATACTGTGTCGTTAATATATAAAATTATAGTTTGATGAAAGGTGTACAACATATACTAAATTAAACACAAATATAAACATATTAAGTGTAGCTGAATATTGGATATAATGTGATAACTCTCTCCATTGAAAAATCTCAATTTATTATATTTATTTATTTGTGCTTTGAACTGAAATTGAAATGCATGTTTGTGATTTGAATTAATATTCCAGAAGAAGAAACAAAATTTATAAAAGGCTGCATTAACATCTGTTCTTGCTCTTTGTGGTGGTTTTCATTTGGGAGTCCTCAGGATATAATATTTTCGAAGGATGATAAGTGAAAACAAAGCATCGATGTATTTTTGGGCTAAATTTACATAGTAAGTAGGGGATCACAGGATATTAGTTCATGTCTTAAAATACAGTCAAGGATTTAATGTAAATACAAAACACCCCATTTGTTTTTGCAAAGTCTTCACGATCAAAACAAGAGCAAAAATATTGTTTACTTTTAGATTTGTTTTATAAAACATGTTCATATTTTACATTTTAAAATCATCTGCGACAGTTGGATAGTAATAAAAAGTTTGAAAATCCAAAGCAATTTTCATAGAATTCTTTCATTTGTTGCGCGTCAAAAAATATAATTGAAAAATGAGAAAGAATTTTAACTTTAGACATCTGAAGTGCTTCCAGTGATTTATGATTTGCAATTAGATGTATCGTAAAAGGGATTTTCATTTTCAGTTGTAACTATTGCTTGGTAAATATTTATGTAGATGTAGGTATGACTGTCCAAAATTATAATCTCTGCAAAATGGTGCTGCCTGGCACATTAATTATCTAATCGGAAAGAAGCTCAACAACACATCTCTTATTAAGGTTCTGGCTTGTTAATTCCCACTTGAAGGAAAAGTGGGAATGGGGATCAACTCATGGTACATTTATGTGCATATACGACAAGAACACTGACGAGCTAAAACTGATGTGTGCTGGGGAATTTTATGGAACGAGAGAGACACTTTTGACCCTAAAAAATCATTAACTCGCCTAAATTGCATTCCTCAAATATGGTTTGTTTACTGATTATAAGGCAGAGTAGATAATGTAGTTAATACGTTTAAAAGGATTATGTATCAACTAACAGCAAAATGAATCATTCCACTTGGTTAATTAACTAAATTCGTGTTGAATAATTGAAAGCAATTTCTTATTAAGTGTAGATTTTCATCAGGAAACCCCGCTAATCGATATTTTGTCATTAAAATTTCTACGAATTCCTTTCATATTTACATTTTGTTACTGATATTCTACGAAGTTATTACATTATGCCATTCATTCAGCTTCTTCCTTGCCTACCCACTACATGGTATAGAAATATTATATTTAAATATTAAATTTATTCACTTTTTTGTTACTGTTTTACACAATATTAAAACTCAAAGAAATATGTAACACTTTAATAGGACGCGAAATATTTCAAAAGTGTAAAATTTAATTTAATTTTCAAAAAACGAGATTCTAACCTCATTCTGACTACTCCGGTGCGTTAATATCCCTTTTAACTAACAGTTAGTTAATTTACATGTTTTCGTTTTGTTTATCTATACATAATATAAAATTACTAATATTAGCGATAAATTTTATTTTAAAAACAAATACATTCGTAAACTTTAAAAATAATAAACTATCTCAATTTATAAAATATTAACTTTAATTGACGTACATTTTTGTGACATTGTGCTAATTTGTCAAAGCGTTCTCTTCGTTAATGTGGCTTAAATACACTGGATATTTTTATGGTATTAATAACAAAAAGAAATCTAAATCAAAACATCACAAATTCTAATTATTCATCTATGATGCAGAAAAGGTAAGATTAATTTTTTTGAGGTTATGTAATTTGATTTATATTTTGCAATCATTATAATCATCTCATCTATCAAATTTTATTGCAATCAATGTTTAAAACTTATTGCCACTCTTAATAATTTTACATTAACGTCATAACAAAATCGCAAATTTGGATTGGTCTAAAAATAAATGGGCGCCATTGTATTTTTGTCGAAAAGGCAAATTGAATCGGTAGATAACAGACCACTAATTCGGCCACTCGTGAGATTGCTGACGTCAAGTCAAGTAAAACTCTGGTCGACCTAATTTTGCAAAACAATACATAAACAGAACGCAAACAAAATCGGAATAAAACGCCAAGTTAAATAACAAATAGAAACCATATATTACAGTAAAAACAAAAGACATAAATAAAATAGTTGAACATTCGTGAATACATTAACTAAGGACTAAACGATGGAGATACATTTAGAATATTAATCAGTGCATCGTAAAGTTAAATCATATGAAGGAAATTCGTAGGAAACAAAATTAATAATATTTTGTTAGAAAACAAATTGGTTATAAACGAAACTAAACACATAATTAACGGAACAATTAGTTGTAATGCGTCCGTCCAATTTAACAGTTCTACCAAAACAAACCCAATTTACGCATTCCAATATTTGATGGATAGTTTGAGTGAATTGAAATCTACTAGCCAAAATTGGAAATAAATGGATACCTATTGATTTTGGGGCACGTTGTACATGTCTTACGGACAGATGGACAGATTTATTTAACTTGTTCAATAATTTGATAAGTAATTATCATACAGAATTTAGTGACAATAACGAATTTAATGCTTTGGATGAGTTGGGCCGAACATAATTAAATAACATTCCCAAATTTGGGGTGGCGATTTACGGTTTAAGTGATCTTCCACTAATGTGTTGAAGAAGCTTTGCGATGCATAAAAATGTTTCTACACAAATAAACATAGTTCAAATCTTTTTATAAAAATCAACTTCTAAAAAATGTATTAATAGACACTTTTTTCTTCCACTAGAGGAAGTCTCGAGTAGTAGGTATATGGAAAGGAGTATATTTTTAGAATGCAACGAAAAAATATTTTTTTACCATTAGTAATTTTTTTTTTAAATTAAACATAACAAGGTTTTTTTTGTTATTTTTTACCTTTTATTACAAAAATCATATCGACTAAAAATTTAAAAGAGAAATTATTCAATATTAAATTATATTTATTTATTGGATTTTTCTGGGCAGACATTTGGAATTAATGTTTGCTTACTAGTGAAGAGGATAGTAGCTTGACAGAACGTCAAGGTCAAAAAGAAAAAGAAAATTATAAGTTCAGGCATTTGAAGATAGAGAAAGCGCTCAAAAGCTACATAAACGAAAAGTTTAATTTGTTTTAGATCTGCTACCAGTGTTCTCATCAAACAACCTTGGTGGTTTACCGAAACAATTCGAGATTTTCTTGTTAATAATGGGTATACGGACCCTCCGAAGCACGAAGATGGTCATTAGAATGTTAATTCGCCCCAGAAAGTGAGATAGATAAATATGTGACTGCAAAAAAATTTGTACGAACAATTGAGCTGATCTGCTCTTTTTAGCTTCTCTGATTACATTCATTTTCCTTAACGCTGAATTTGTTCCAATTGGGGCTTTAAATGTAAACTTTTCTCAGGATTTGACAGGCTAAATCCTTGAATCACATTAAAATAGAACTTTGATTGCGTATGTTAATTTATGATCTTCTGTAAGATTCCAAACTTCCAAACTAGCCTGAGTTCGAAAATACTTGTCCCATATTAATCTAACTGAATGAAGACCCTTTTATAACAATTTAGGTGGTAGTCTCAATGTATCCACCGTCAACCACCAACCACAAATTTAACCAATATATTTTAGTAGATTTCGAAAAGCAATATTTTTCAAGGTTTTGTCAGTTTTGAAATAAAATTCTAACTAAACACTCCTAGTACGTCAGAAGTAAATATGAGCTCATGCGGGAAAGCACAGTTGGTACTAATGCAAACTTCCTAGGTAATTATAAGTTCATCAGTTGCTAATTTATTAAGTGATTACCAGAAGTCTGTGGTATACAGAGCTAACACAGTAGGGTAGACCAGAGCGGAATTAAATATCTAAGGTTTAATATAATTTTTGAGGCGTGGAAACCTAATTTGTTTATATTAAAAAAAATACGTTTTATCCCGTAGGTTATTTTGAAATGTTTATTATATAGGTAAATACAATATGAATACTTGACAATTATTCTACGTTTAGGTTTCACCGCCTATTTCATTCTACTCCTGTATCCGTTACGCCCCGGTCCATCTTAAGCGCTTTTTGTTTCTTTTTAAAGGAGCAGTTTAATTTTCGTCACTTTTATTTTTTTGTCTATTTAAAAAAAAGTTTACATTCACGTTTGCCAAACTAAGGCCATAATATTGGAAATTACTTCGTGTAGTGGCTACTCGTACAGGAAAGACTAACTAATAAAGTTGGTGGTGTACACGCAGCAAGTAAATCTAGTAAATAGAAAAACGTTTTTATATATTAAAATGAAGTTATTTCTCATTTTGTTTTTAAAGCGCTCTATTTCATTAATGGGTTTATTTTTAACAACTGTTTAATTCTCGTTACTTTATTTTTTAAATACCTGGGTATTGCATAATAAGTACAGCCAATTAACTTTTTGGTAGCGTTAACTTTTTCTTGTCTTCTCGGAAATTAATTTTAAAATAAATTTTTTATATTTTTATGCTCAGCATATTTTGCGGACCTACGTAGAGTAATCTACAAATGAAGTAACTCCCGAATGGACTATACGACTGCGCCAATTATATATCTACATATTATAATATATACATAATTTTTTTTAAATCAAACTAGTTCGAACCGAAATTTGTTTTTTTAAATTTTTAAATATTTTTCTACCGTCTATATTCTTTTGATATTTAATATACAGTTATATGTTTATTATTAAATATTAAAATGCTTGGTATATATAATTACGTAATATATTTTTAGCACAATAGTAAACCAGAATAATGTGAAGATCGTTTAAACTGAAATGCATTTTTTTCTAAAAATATCAAGAAGTTAAAATGTATTTTTAGATTTTTATGATTTTTATGAAAGAGATTTATGCTCCGTACAATGTAGACGCAAGTAATAACATTTGTAGTGTTTCGCACTTTACCTATTTTTAAATAAGAACATTTCTGTTAAGACTTATCAAAATGCTATTACTTACTGTCAATGGTAGTAAAATATTCCTAATAACAATAACCCTAATTTAATTTGATCAGAATCCGTAAAAGGATCTGTAGATTATATGAATTATTCATAATGAAAAGAAACAAAAACGATATAATCAAATTTGGAAAGATGATCTGGTTTATGAGTATAATCAAAACCTTAAATTTATCGATTTTCTCATAAAAAATTTTTTCGTTTAATAAAATTCCAAGAAAATGATTTTGGGATAGTCGATAGTCGCACCTTTTGGAAAAATCGAATTTTTTTAATTTCAGCAAGGTAATTTCAGTTGACGCAACATTAATTATTAAAATTTTCTGTTTTGTCAGAGGGACAAGGGTATCAAGTGGGAGGTGAATGAGTGTGATGGGCGGTTTATATTGATTTAGGCAAGTTGAAAGAATGAACGAAAATGAAAAATAGAATAACGGGCTGAATAAATTTATAAAGGCAGGGTGATTGCACGAAATGTAAGAGTTAAGCAGATCTCTGAAGATTTGGTTAAATTTCGATTGGTAAATTTCGACATGTATGACGCGCTAGATAAATTAACGAGAATTAAGAGCATATCCAAAGATAAGAAAAGATTATTTATTATTTTAAAAATATGGCAGTGGCCTGACCAGATCTTCTGATTTGGATGAGCTGGAGTTAAGTTCTAGTTTTTTAATTGTTCTAAATAATCTCTAATTTTGAACAAATATATATATATATTATTTAGTTATTCTATTTAAATATCAAAAGGGCCTACTCTTTCAGTAATCTGCCATTTTTCTAACTTGTGGTGTAAACTGCTTTTTATACTAAAAAAGAAACACTTGTAGCGTTTAGATACTGTTATACTTAAAGTCTGAAGTTTATGAGGACGATATCAAGTTTCTTATGATCTAGAATTTGACTGGAATAATATTGAATTGGTGACAAATCTTTCTTTTGAAGGCAAAGTGTAATAGGTTATGTTCCTAAAAGATTTTCTCTTTCTAATTATTTACATTCAGGCTATAATGAACAGGATATTTTCCTTTAAACACCTTCCACAAGTAGCTAAATAATAAGGTATCAGCTTTAAAAGCTCTCTTCGGCAATTCATAACTAGCAATTCATTCATATGACAGTATCAAACACGAAATCTAATAGAAATACCTACTTACAGTAGGTCGATCTTCACGTCTGCAGTATTAGAACAACGTCGAAATTTTAATATGGTGCGCTTCTGAACCGAAAATAATTAAAAAAAGGTAACCAATATTTATTTTTAATCTATTATTACTGGAACTAAACTGAACTATTTATGTCGACTTTTATCAACTTTGAACGAAACCTTAAGACTTAATTTTAATTAAACATTTTTGAAAATTTATTTCCTCCTGTCCTCTTTTACGTCGCATATGGAAGGGGGGGAGTCAGACCATCGTGACGGTAGGGGGAGAAGAGCTTCTAAATTTGTGACGTCAGTTACCTTTAAATATTAGAGTTTTATTTATTTCTAGAATTTAAAAATTTTTCAAAATTTAATATTTTGAAATATGAATTTTTTAGATGAATTTTCGAAATTATAATATTTTCAATAAGCCAGTACTTTGTATTTATTTTTCGTTTTTTGTTTGGACTATAAATAATTAAGAGGTTGCATGGATTCGTGACGTAATATTTTGAGGGGGGTCTGGGTTTTTGTGACGATGGGGGGGGGGGGGCGATAAAAAAATTCTTAAAATTGCGTGACGTAATTTATGAATGACTCCCTAGTAGACCTTCTCTCGCTTTTAACCTCCGATCTACAGGAAACAGCCATTGATTCCCCATATTAACTCGGCTGACGGCATCGTAATTTGAAGCAATGTAATTGGCATTCATTAATATCGTCGTCATTCCGGTCCATCTTTTTCTTGGTCGTACTATAAAAGAATTTTATTATTGAGGTTAAGTAAGACTGAATTGCTCTATACATTTTAATACAAAATAACTTATAACAATATATAACTAAACAACAAAATGTTCGTAGGTAAATATTTGAGCAAAGCTTTTTGTATATTGAAGACTACAATTAAAATGCTTTCACCTTTGATGTTCTCACGTCGTATCAGCATGAAAACTTCCTAGACTGTAGAACCGTCATAACTAATTTTTCCTGGAGCTAGCAATGTTATAGAGAGCATCTTTGCTAATTTAGGAAGTTTGTCGTTTGGGGTAGGTCATGAGAATCCTTTGTAAACGTTTTACGGTTTCTAATTGCTCTTATTTATACGTAGTCTACCATAACAACTTAACCTTTTTAAACTATGATGTAGTGAGCAACAGTATCATTCTGGTTTGTAACTTTGGCAGTACAAAATGTAATGCAAATTAAAATGATTTTCTATCTGAAGAGAACCAAACCGGTCAGGATTAGGATTATAGAATTATTTAAAATGCATTTTTCCTGAACTATTGGAAAACACTAAGGGTCACTTAAGGAAATCAGTGTATATTTTGGCGGGAATGCCAGAAACGGATGGAATTTTAGAAGAATAGGTATACCTGGAATATGAAGGGAGAACCAGTGGATTCATTGCGCATTGTTAATACAGTTTAGCTGTATTTTGATGAATGAGGTTGCAGAAAATCAATATACTTTTTTGGTGGACTCAGAATTACTCGCACTTAATTAGATATTATATTACAAGTGTCTGACTGTTGTGAGAATAAACAATTCCAATAAGATTGGCTAAATTAGCAGCAATAGCTAATGAACAGCTCACAGATTAAATCAAAAATTAAATCCAATGCTTTTCTCATTGCCCAAAGATTGATATTGGCCAAACTTATGTAAATGTAAAATCAATTCTTAATCCACGTGGAAGTGCACACCGGACGTCCGAGCTAAAAATTTCTGTCGAGTCCAAAGTGTAGTTTACATTACATGATTTTTCTTATGATTTATCATAGGAGAAAGCATGAAGTATGGTTTACATGATATTTTTGATAATTTTAAGAAACAAAACAGTGTGTTTTATGGTTTCTCCTATGATAAATCATAAAAGAAATTGTATAATATACACTGCACTTAATATTCTGGTAAGACTGGAAATTACAGAAAGATTTAAATATTCTGGCCCGTTACTCGATATGTAAATCGTTGTTTTTACAGTAGTTGTTTTTTTTACACTATAATAAATTTACACTTAAATATTTCAATTGAAATAAATGATTAAATTTTTAAAATAATGTCCGGAAAGTTATTTAATCGTTTAACAAGCGTATCGAATTTTATTATAATTTTATTGCTCTATTTTATTTTATTTCAAATAAAATTTGAAATGTAATAAAATATTATTTCTGACATCTCCATAGTAAAAATTAACTCCCTTAACTGGAAATTTATTAAATTCTTTTACAGAATACAGACAATCAAAAAATAATTCTGATATACTAGATTGCTATAGAAAAGTTATTAAATTATATTTTTCGTCAAGTTTAATTATATTTTTGAAATAGCAGACAAATTCTTATTATACAATCACGTAATTGAATTTTTATAAATCACCCACTAATTTATACGATTAAAGCGTGAATTTACTGAAGCTATTTAAATTTATAATTTATCAAATTTAACCTTACATTTTACGTTACTTTAAAACTTTGGCCAAGTTTAATTTTTTTAACAAATTTGATTATAATATAAACGCTAGACGGACTTCCGTAACAAATTAGCATTGTTTCAATATAATTTGCATAGTTATTTAATAAATGTTTTGAAGTAAAAATTTTAACTAATTTTATTAGGAAATTTAATTATAATATTACTCTTGGGGTTCTTTTAACGGTTTAACTAATTATAATAAAACAGTTTAAGATATATTGTTACAGGGCCGAACTAAACATTATTCCAAGAAAAAAGGAAAGGGGGATTTTTTGAAAAATAATAAAATACAATGAAATAAATTGAAATGCATGGACGATAATGCAATATGACGCTATTTCTCCCCTATATCGAATCGAATAAAAATAATGGGGATTAATGTAAAATAATTCTAGAATTTATTATATTTTAATATTATACGCAGTATTTTTTAATTATGGTTTGGATTGTCAGAACTATAGTAATTTCAACAAAATCGATCGTGTTCAAATATAGACACTAGAATCGATATTTTTTATACAAATTTATTTAAGTATTATATTGGTTTAAGAAGAGTTTTTATATTTCATAATTACATTAGTTTATAATGGTAGTAAATTACTAATGGAAAACAGTTTAATGCGTAGGTATATCTATATGTATAGTATAATGGAAGTTATACTATGTAGTCTGGAATTGAAATTTACTGTTTTTATATGAAAACAAGTACAGTAGCTGACGCTTTGTTGTAATCACCTTTATCTGTTTAATTTTAAATCTCAGGCTAATTGGAATCGATTCGTTCAAATAGATTCCAAAAAATGGTCGAGTCTATTTGACGATGTATTCCAATTTGGAAACATATGTAGTATATACGTAATTGCAAAATAAAATGGTTTTTAAACGGTTTTGGAAAAGCAAAAGGGAAAGTTTCATCAATTTAGCCTGAAGGTATTTTATCCATCCAAGTTTATATTTAGAGCTTTTATTTACTTTTTCGCTTTTACTGTATAAATAAACCTAGGTTAATTTGTAGTGTAGTTATACGTTGTCAAAAACGGTTTGGCCATATCGCATAATTTTATTTACTGGAAAATTACATGTTGTTTAACAAATAGTTTTATTCAAAGCAATTCCATATTCGCATCGTCTAATGCAAATTGCTGTTATGCAGATGATTGCGTATGCAATTCTAATTCCCTTAAGCTTTGTTTGTATAAACCGGCAGTTTAAACTGCATTTTGGAGATTAAATGGTGTTTTTGTTAAACTCGTATAACCCTAATGGAAGTTTGATTACTATTTTTGATTTGATTAGGATCAGGTAATATATTTTTATCACATTATTTATTGGTACGCCAAAGCTGGATTTTAAGCACATCATTGTGCTGCATTGGTGACCCCATAGAATATCAATAACTGCTGTTCTAGTAATCTCATTTGTGGAAATATAATGCATACCTTTTTTATATCCTTCATACATCGTTAATATTATAAGTCTATTATGGTTACAGCAACCCTGCCCTCATTTTTTCCTTCTAATTGTCAAGGACCCGGTAAGCCTCTCAGAAAAGGTTGCTTTTATCTATAATAGCTACTCTACCACTGACAGGCTTATACAGTATAGCAAGCTGATATTCAGATCAACGAACATATTTTTCAGTACATCATTCTGACTCAGCTTCTCACGTGTGCGGACATGTCATGGTCTTCCATTGACAATGCCTAAATCTTGGATGATATCAGGTCTATCGTGTGTATCGAGCTGAGTGGAATTTGTTTTCAAAATTATTTAAAAAAATTGTTTTTCATATAAACCTGTCCGATAAGCTACCAACAGTGGCAGAACCAGAAACTTGTATTTTAAACAAACTTAATTTAATTATCCTGTTGCTGAAATACGTGTGTTCCACGCAAAAGTTAAATTGCTATTTTACGCATTCGGTAGAGTTAGAATTAATTTTTACAAAAATTTATCAAAATTTTAAAGGTTCATTTTCATTTTAATTGATCTTGAAACTTCAACAAAATATTCTTCAGGGCATAGCACATAAATGTCTGCGACACTTCCTCTTCCACTTTGGTGTTTTGTAATTAAAAGTTCAAACGAAAAGTTGCGTCGAAATAAGGTTTACTTGTACGAGGTCTGATTAAGAAGACTGGCGTTTAAAAATTCATTTATTTTAACTTTTACGTGTTTTTTATGGAAAACCCGCCCATTTTTTCAGTTGACAACTGACAGTTGACAGGTGAATATAATCATAACCTTACAATAACTTGCCCTAACCTACAATTTATTGTTAGTAATTGTAAACTTGATGAATTTTAACTTTACTTAGATTTTGCTGAAACATGTAAGTTGACTTGTTTCAGAGGAAAAGAAGTGTAATTGCTTTAATAAACAAGTGGTTATTTTCAAGACAGGGTAGCAGAAGTTTCGAATTGAAAGTCACAAGTAAACTTTTTATGATTAATAGTCTAATCGTCAGTTGAGTTTCCAATTCGAAGAAGTAACGTGTCGGAAAATCTAAAAATCAATGCTATTAAATTATACGTTACATAATGCAAGCAAGCACATTACATATTTACTTTTATTTTTATTACACCTACTGTGTAATTTATAAAACACAACTCGGTGTAAAAATGCAAATATAGGTTAAAAAAATATATATAAATTATTAAAAATTTATTTATTATTTATTATAAATTTTTACGTATATTTATCGTATATCGCATACCATATCAATATTATGTTTCTGAAACATAAGTTGCGGAATGGATGCTCTATTATTCGGCAACATTTCGGTCCTGCGGGTGCGGGTTAATCTAGGTTTTTAAACTAGAAACAAATTCTAAGTTCAGCTAAACGCTGAAGTGCATTAAAAGTATATCAGATAAGATAATCCCTTCACGTATATTGTGATATTTTATTAAGATTTGAAATTCGAATTCATAACATGATTTATAATTATAAACAAATTGTGGGTGTCGGTATTGCATTAAATAGTTAAATAATAATTTTGCAAGGTATGTTTGGTGACGGAGAAAATTTTTGTGTTTTTTCCTTTCAACATTTTTGTAGACTGGCAGCAGTCTGCAGATCAACAGGTATCATTTTACCTTAAAAGCAATGTCTAGTCTCTAGTGCCAATTGAGTATTTTGTGTTTTATATCATTTATTTCCAGCATGTTGCAATTATTAATATTTCATAAAATGAAAATTCGATTTTGGGAATCCCCGAATCACAGTTTTCTTTTTACGCCATATTCAGCATATTAACTAAATTGCGAGCATTGCCATATTTCGTTTATATTTAAAAAAAATTATTTTATTTTTAATTTTTAAGAATGTGTCTCAAAAGTTTTTATCAATACAAACTACTACTATTTTGTTAAAGATAAGTTGCAATTGTAAATAATGCAATTACACTTGTAATTTACAAGGAAACTTATCAATAAAAAAATAGGTAGCTCGTTTTAAGTTTACTTTAGATAACTTTTTAAACAAATTATGAAAAATAAATTTTTACAATTAATTGATAGATTTATCTCAAACTGTGTAAACAAACAAAAGCGGTGTATGAAATAAACAGGAAGAACAATTTTTTACCAGGTAGTAAAATGTAAAATCAGTAAACGTTCAAAAGAAATTTTTATATAAAACTCAATTTTGCACTTTCGGTTTTTCCCCTAAACTGCGCTAAAATTGCCTTCTCACACTCCCCCTAGCCTTTTCTCTAATTGCCCTTACAATCTGCTTAATATACCACTGCCTTCCAATTGCTTGAAATTCGTTTTAGATAAGTTACCACGTTAACACGTTTACGTTAACGTTAAGTTAAACACGTTAAATAAACGTGATTGTGTTTACGGAAGAATATATTTAATTATTGAGATTTTTAAGCTTGATTCTCTGAAAAATTAAGTATTTTGAAAATTTTGCTGCTAGAAAAAGAAAATTATTGAAACAAATTCTGTCGATTCGGTTAGAAAACGTCATTACATTTATATCTATCTAAATATGAAAAAGTTTCAAGTGACGTAGTTTGATAAGTAATCCACTTCATTATAAGGGCTTTCAACTGAATATAGCAATGTTATCTTTTAAACACTACTAACCATCTCAAAAAGTGGAAGCCCAACCGTAGTCATGGTTCATACTCATATATCATATATTAGTAAATTTTTTTATAGCTTATCTTTATATCTCACCGAATATAGGCCAAATGTATGGATAATTGAAATAGATATTTTAAAGAATATTAATATTATTAATTTCCATGCCTTGTTTGATAAATGAAAATTGATTCAATTGAATTTCATGAATAGCTACACAATGCGTGTGTAGAAAAGAGACAGCTACCATTGTGAAATATAATATACCAGAACAACATTTCCTAAATACTGATGAACATCTTAATTAAAATCTTTGTACGACTAACAACGACTTAGTTCCAGAGAAAAGGATGCCAATTTTATTTGTTATACCTTGAACGTCAATACTTCCTTAATGGCCCAGTTCTTTACTTTTTATTTACATTTGGACATGTCCCCCTCCCCTCAGCTCCATCATAACTAATTATTATATAAAGGAACATAGAAATACTATAGAGGCTAGACATATAACATATAATTCAATGGCGTCTCGTCTATGGCGTCTAGAAATATGAGAAAACAGTGTAATTCTACCTATACCTATTGATTGAAAAAGTTTGTTTGAGTTGACAATAACTGCCTTACTTTTTCTTTCGAGGTATAAAGTGGATGGTTAGCTACCACGATAAGAATTTGTATTTAGAGCAAAGTAACTGGAGTACTGGGGGGGTGAAGGGTAACTTTCGACAAAAGCTATTCTACCGTACGATCTAAGAACCTAGTAAGTCGAGTTATTAAATATCGAGTTAACGAAAAATTCTGATCGCACATTCAAAATACATAACTTGTTTAAGTTAAATAATCGTAAAAAATATTAGTAATAAACTGTTCAATTTTTAGTAACCTGAATTACTAGGTTGTACGATTGTACGCTAGTATTGCCGAAAGCTATTTTTATGAACTTAATTGTAATTTAATTTACGTAGAAGACTCTGACGTACAACGGATCACAATTTCTTAAATTTTACACAAATTTATTTTTGTTCGGGTGCCCCATTATAAAATTTATGATATTAAAAAATTTTCAAATTGTATTTTAAATCGATTTTACCATCAAAATATGTAAAATATCAAATATGATGATCTAACATTTGCTGGCTCCATTAATAATATTAGTGACGCCGTAATTGTAAATTACAAATGTTAAATTATAAAAAAAAAACAAAAAAAATTATAAATTAGTCGATAAAATATTCATAATTAGATCATTATAAATTTTTAGAATAAGAATCTGTGAATCATTAAGTTATGGTAACTAAATTCACAGCGAATTTTTATAAAACACATAAAATTACTTGTAGTGACGACGTTCAGCTCCCTTTCTAATATAAAATATAAAATAGGAATCATACCGCACGCAGCTATTGGGTGCTGGTTAACCGGGTTCGCGAGCTATAAGCCAGGCTTTAATATGAAACTGTCCCTCACCAATTTGAGTATGTCGTAACGTATTTTTTAATTTGAACGAAACCAACGGCGAAACATTGCATTTTAGAAATTTTTATATAAACTGCTAGATAAAAATTAGATTTTCACCCTGTTTTTGGAGAGCGATTACACCCTCTAGGGTCTCTTATTTATTGATGCTCTACAACATATCCAAAATTTATCCAAATCGGTGAGGGACAGCAGGAATCTCTTCTTTGTTATATAAATGGGCACTCTGGGATAAAAGAAATGCATCTCCGTAGAAAATCTTACTTCGCACTTATAACCTTAAACTGGATACTTTTTAAAATAATACAATCATCAAAAATAAATTCAAAATTTTTTTATACAATTTTGAAAAGTTATTTAATAACCTCAAAACCGAATGGCATTTAAGGGGCAATTGATTTTATTTCTATTAAAAATCATAATAGGTATATACAGTGGCCGCAGAAAATCTTCATTAGAGTTAATGCTAATTTTATTGAAATTTTTACCGAGACTTTTTTAAGTCGCTGTATCTCAGAAACGGTGCGACCAATTAGAAAAATGTATATAAACAAAAGTAAAGAGAATGAAATTTGCAACAAAAAATGTCCATTAGGTATTGGTGTAAAACCGAGTTTTATATGACAAAAACGGGGTTCAAAAGGTACAATTTATATTGATAACATAGGAGTGTACGAATACTTTCTACGGCCACTGTACGTTACTTATTCAGGGACAATTCGCTTTTATTGTCAATATTGAAACTAAGTTGCATTTGAGTCATTTGTTGAAACATGGAAAGATGAAAGCTACCGTAGAAGTAATATTAATTAAATATTGGTTTTCAAAATAATTTTTTTGAAGTCTAAACAGAGATAAGTTTCTAAATCTCTTTTTAAAATAGATTGACAGCTTTCTTTGGCAGCTCTTCAATAGACGTAAATTTTGTCGTATAGACTAGTCTGGTTTGCAACGGTGGGCAGATTACATGTTGAATGTTAGGTTACTGCAAAAAGGTGAACGTCCGATTGGTGTCCCAATAATGAATATTTTTTCATTTGCCACTTTTAAATCAAAATTTGATGTGATTTATCAAACAAACTAATCCACCTCTGTTGTGTGGATATGACATGAAATTACATAGTAAGCTGTCAGAATAAGGGTCAGGGTCTTTCCCCTATTTTGTTTAAGCTTGTCATTAATCCCTTTGCCCCAAAGCAAATTTATGTAACGTCAAGCAGTTTTTGAAATATCAGCGTCTCATCAGAAATTTCACTTGCATTTATTAGAGCAAAAATATTTGATGCTGTAGTTAGCGATTTTAGCAGGTTTGATTTATTTTTCCCAGCGTTCCAAAAAAGAAAGTTTTTGGATTTTTGTCAAAATGGTTATTTATTGCACACAACCCAGGTGGGCATATTAAGATATAGTAAATTACATCCGTTAATATTTTTATTGAGGTTATGAACTTGACAACTTCAGTTGTTTTTGGTTTGCAATTACGATAATTGTATGCGGCTTTTTATGTTTGCGAAGTCCTTGTTCTGTGGAATATCTTATTATTTCAAATTATTTTTGTCAAGGTTTTATTTGTACTTTATGAAAGATTTCGTATTCTACAAATAATACATTATTATATAATTCCTATTCAAATACATAATATTTAAATGAACATACTACTGTGCGATTAATATTAATACAATAACGACTTGATTTTACGATATGAACTAAAGTGCAATAAAATATTTGATAAAATAATTATATTTGTTTGAATAAATATGATGTAATATATATTTGCGTCATTACTTGGCATTAATCGCGGTGAGCAATACGCTTTTTAATTTTAAGGAATTGGTGATAGCAAATGATACTAAAGATCTATTTCCTTTTAAAAATATCGTTAGTCATTTTTCATTTTTGTAATTTTGAATGCGGCTATGTATGTTTTATCGAAATATTTTATTAATTTAAGATATTCCTAAATGGTATTTCATTTGCTTCCCAAGCGATTATTATGTTTCTTAGAAGTGGGTCAAAGAACTTCCATTTCCTATGTTACACGTAATTCTGCCTCTTTATATGGCTTTTGTTACGTTAAGTAATGCTATTTAAGTTAAAAAAATATTTTTCTTATTTGGAAGTCAGTTACGTAAAACCCATAATTAACTTTAAACTGTTTAGCTGCTGAATTACTATCAACTGTGTTCTTATATTTTGAACGACGAAAGCTAAAACTGCATCGGAAGTTTCAACGATCTTTCGCAGATTAATTAATTAATTACAACTACTACTATTTCTACTATGGTGGGTAGCTCATCCGCAAGACCTAATTAAATCTTAACTGTCTCAACTCAATTCACCAAAATCCACCAAGAAAGTGTTTTGTAATCTTATAATTTTTTAATTGGGCACACTCAATCAGAATATCACAATGAAAATGAAAAAAATATCTAGAACAAAATATTATATAGAAAAAGAAAAAGAAGAATATTATTGCAGAATATTTAGTAAGTTACTAAGTAGCTAAACAAGTTACTAAGTTACTAGACTGCAACCGCGTGGTTCCAGAATGGCTAATCTTTCATTTTAATTAATCTAATCTTTAGTATGCATAAAGCAAACGTAGAGTAAGTCAAAAGATTTACAAGAAGTGAACAGAATTTCATTTGTAGATTTTTGATTTTAATAAACATCTAAACATAAGTAACCGGACCAAAACGTAAAATAGAAAAGTTTTTTCCATTTATTTTAATTAAAAATATTGTATGACTTCTCCAACTACGAAATTCGGTGTCTGACCTTTTAATCATCAAATCATCTTGTATTAAGTTTTCCTGTTCTTCTTACTTTGAGATACATGAACTTTTGTGTATACCATTTAGTTTATATCAAATTACAGTTGACCTTTTATAAGTTAAACTTTCAAAACGTCGAAGTTTTTATTTTCGGTGGAGTCGCACACATTATAAAAATTCTATACTTTGAAATTCAGCTTGGATTTTAGCAATTCAACTTGCGGAAAATCTTATGAAAATGTTACAGACTTGTACTTTTTTCTGAATGGTGCAGTTCAAATAGAACTGGCAAGGGTGATTTGGTGTTACGGATTGTGTTTAGGGAAATATAAACTGTATTAAAAAAACAGGATATGTCGCCTCTCAATGTGGTCGCGTCTGTTCCAAATTCTATTTCTTTATTTCCTTTATCTTTATTAATTTTTCTATAAAAGATTGCTTACATATTTTTTTGTTTATAATTTAATTGTAGTTATATAAATTCCCATATAGTTGCTGTAAAATCATTTGTTACATAGTTCCGATTCCACGTTAAGCTTTAGGATTTAACAACTAAAAAGTGAAAATTTTCGTCTTTAAGCCTCCCTTGCCTAAATTTTTAAATTTTTTTTGTAGACAATGCAATGTTTTACAAAATTGTCTATATTATGAAATTGTTTTGAATTTTTTATGTTTTTATAGCGTTTCTAGTGTAAAGTCGCGACGAACTTTTTTCTTACTAACAAAATAATTTATTTAAATTCTTAGTAGTTTAAAATTTAAATGGAATAGAATAAAAATAATATGGATTTAGTAGTACTTTGATGCCTTTTAAAATTCCTTCGCTACGCCCCTGTTTAATAATTTTAAAAAACTATAAAATATATTAGATGTTACCTACCTAAAACTGATTTTATCTTGAAAAACTTTTAAATAATATACTTAATTTTGCATATATTTCGGTATAATTAAAAAAATTGCTTATTCCCTTTCCTAAAGCATCGTATTGACTTTGCAATGTGTATTTTGCGCGGCAGCCTCGCGAAGCGTGCCTCGCAAAGCCAATAATTCTAAAGTTAAAATCTCTACGAAATGGGTAAAAAATATGTTAAAATGAAGACGATTTTGTTTTTTTTTCTTGTTTTTCCTCGATTACATATAGTCGCTACCGACAGGATGTTTTTTATATTGTACGTCGATATTATAATATTATAACAAAAACAACCTGAGATTAACTAATTAAACATATTTACCGACATTGGTCATTACGGAAAATATTTTGTTTTTCAGTTTATTCTCTTAATTGGTGGAAAACCTATTTTTTTTTTTTAACGCAGCAAATCCTTTTTCGTCAAATTTTACGTCAATTTTTTCTTACAAAATCGGGGAAACTGCATTTCGACGTTCTGATTGGTTAAGAAAATTTACAAATTAGGTAAAGGAGTCCGATAGGCCACCTGCCTCCTAGTAATTAATACATCAAATGTTTTTCTATTTTAATATATTAAATCGTACAAAAAAAATAAATATTGTTAACCTATTTTTGGAATTTTTACTCAAAATATTGATTTTCAAGTGCAATGCACATTATTTTCCAAATTCGCATTCGGTGTTTGTCCTTCCTTGATCTCTTAAGCTCTTAACATGTTAACACGTGTTGTTTGTTCGTTTGTTTATTTTTGGGGTGACATTACACCGAGCAATAGACGTTCTGTTTTTGTTTGCTCCGGTTTTGGCATTCTTTTGTTCTTCGAAAAACATCTATCCTAAGTAAACAGAATATATCGATCGCCAGCACTGGCAAACGAATGTTAATTACCATTGTATTAATTTAAGTATAATCCATATATTTAAATTTTCCGGTACAGTTATTTTTGTCGAAATTACATATTATGAAATCAAAATAAAATTTTGCTCTAAAACAATAATTAAAGTTCTAGAATTCAAGTTTAAATTCATCGTGAAATGTTGATGTTTGCCCGAGTTGCGTCAAGAACTCTACGGGGGCACACTAAAGAAAATATTTACGCACGGGCGCACAAAGAAATAACAGCTAGGGTCACAATCATTTTTTTTCTTCTTTTTTACGGTAGCACAACCAACTTGATCTAAAGCTCTTAAGTTCGTGTGTTTACAAATATTTAGCCACATTCTGTTTGGGTTTGTTACTGGGGCACCAAACGGAAGAGGGTGCATAACAATGGTTCAACATACAAAATACAGATTGGCTACTTGTACTTTTGCTTATCCATTTTATGTTATGTCCCTCTATAAGGTCGGCAAAATTTGCTGTTTTTGCAGGCTTTCTCGGTTATTACTAAATTTACAAAAAACAATTGAGCTCATTTTTTGATTATATGTTTCATCTAAGGCCAAAAACAATTTTTAAATTAACCCCAATTTTTAATCTTTGGAAAATATATTTTGGAGAATGGGTTAAAAAATTGTCATCTGGGCGAACAGATAAGTAATTACTTTAAATGGGGGGTGTGATCAACATATTTTTTTTAACAAAATAATATGAACAATTTTTAGGAAAGGCTGCCAATAACATAAAATGAAAACCTTGATATTTGTTCAAGCCCCCCCAGATTCAAAATTTAATTTAATTAGTTTATGATCTGTGGTTAAATTATTCCTTTTACTTTTGAATAAATTTTAATTTATGATGGAGTTTTTGAATAAAATGTTATATTGCAGTAGCTTTCGTACCCTCCTTCGCCCGGTTCAAATGTCCCTATCTCACGCGAACTTTTATTATCACACGATCTATCTTTAATATTTAAGATCGGATCGGAAAACTGCCAATTATACTATAGATTTTTACGTTTAACGCGTTTACACAATTTCCACTTAAATTTTTCAATAGAGTCGTAAAACAGTTTTGTAATTAAAAACGTAATTAAAAATACATATTACCCTTGCAGAAGTGCTATTGTTTCAGTTTTACTTTTAATATTTTTTTAAGTGAACTTTTACGATTAAACACGGGAAAACACAACTGTTTGAATTTCATTTCACTTGAGCTAACGTACATTCAAATACAGAAAGTTGAATTTTTACTCTGGACAAGGTGCATACACTATTTTTTCGTCAATCAAAAATATATTTAAAAATAAAATAATTGACAGTAATGCAAAAATGAGATTCGGGGAGGGGGGGGTAATATATTTTGTTAACTCTTCTAAATGTTACATTTAAATTATCAAATGATCGCTTAGTTATAGATTTCTCTCAGCTTTCCCTATTTGATAACTGCATATCTGAGAGCTATTTTCAAAACAGCTCATCTAGGGAAATGCAATACTATAAAGGCAATCATGTGAAATATCTTTGACAAATACTGTGGTTAAAGATATAATCAACATTCTGAAATGATTTTGTCTAACAATAAACTTAGGTATATAAGAGGTAACAAATATTTCTATTTATATAACAGGTTAAGGGGAGGGGACAATCTCCAAGTCAAGTAAATTTCTTTGAACACTTTTTCAGGGTTTTTAATTTTAGACATTCAAATTTTATATAAAGGTACTTGATAAGATTGGGATATTATATAAATAAATTATTATAATCACACTTCCAAGGTGTATCTAAAAATAGACACATATACGTATTTCGATTAATATCAAAAGTACAACGTTTATTTATGGTTTCAATTACTCGTGCTGTTGTAATAAAGTGAAATAAACCAAGTTGGATGGTTTTAAAAAATCGGTACAAGCTTACCGGGTTCAAACAGCAGCATACTTCAATTTGCTGTTGTTTTTCAGACCATTACGCTCGATCAGTTTTAATGGAGTTTAAAAATTGAAGGCTGTTTGCTTTTAAGAACGTAATTAAAAATGATTCTGACCAAATAATCTGACGTAGCATCCTCAATCATGCATTTAAATTCAAAATTTTCAAACAAAAATTCTAATTAATCGATATAATTTACAAGGCTTTTACAAATCAATAGATAAATATATGTATAACCAGACACATTATTTAAATTGCCAAACAATTTTCTTGTACAGATATATTTTCATATCGATTTTTAATTTCTAACAAATTATTTCAGCCGTGGTTCAGTTTCCACGTTAAGCTGTAGGTTTATGTTAATAATCCAGTCCTAATTGTAAAATTAAATCATTTTATTAAATGGATAATTCAGGTTTTAATTCTATTAGGAGTTGTAGGAAAAATGGAATAAAAATTTAAAGTTTAAAATTTAACCCTTCCCACATTTTCAAGTAAGTTCATTGCAATGCATTTAGTTCCGTTTGGTCATTTTTACTAAATCTTAGTTTTATGTTGGTTACCCTGTCTTATGACTCTCGTGACGCTAGGCCACTGCCAGTACATTGTCCAAATTAATCATAGTTTACATAATATTTTTAAAAATAATTGAACATTGTAAACTATCAACATTACAAAGCGATTATGCGTAACGATGGATTTAATTCTTATTCATGGGAAATTCTTGCCCAGTCATCAGTTATCACATTAATTTCAAAATCATTATGAAAAAATGCAAATATTTAGTTGAACCTAAGACTGATGAGTAACTTATTATTTAAGAATACTGGACTTCAAAGAAAAACTATAACTTGAAATGACTAATGAGCGGAATACAGAGTGTGAAACATAAAAGTAGTAGGCAGTTAAATCGATAAGAATAGAACTTATAAATAGAGAAATTATAATTTAAAGTGCATTACTATACCTGGCCTAAGTTTATACTTTACAACAATAGACGCTACAAAGGAAAAGTATTATTTTGTTGCCTATAAATTAAATCACCCGAAAGAAGTAATAAAGTGGTTTAAAGAATTTAAGGTTAGAGTTTTGTTACCCTCGACACATTGAACGTTTAATGATCATTAACATAAAGATGATCATTTCAAGTTTCAGTTGATGTATAACCTCATTGGCTGAACGATAATTTGTGTATGCTATCTCAACAGAAGCTGAAAGTAATTATTTCTACATTTTATTATTTTCAGGTTAATGATCATTAAATTCCCAGTGTGTTGATGGTATTACCTTGTTAAATTTTGTGGCAAATTTGCTGCCGATTTTAACCAATCACAGAAGAAGGTCATATTTTAGCTTAAATTGCATTGTAAATTTAAAAGGATCAACGTGCAATCCGCATTTTCTTGAAAATGGTTTTCTAATTTGGTTGCAATTTGTCTTCTGTTAAAATTAGAAATTTAATTTAACGGTAACAGAATAATTAGTTTAAAGCAATTGTTTATGCGTTTTTATTCAAAACAAATCAATAAAGCAGAATTAGTATATTGCCACCATATTTATTTTAATTGTTGTTTAATATTTTTAAAAGAAAACGTGGAATCCCAAACATAGTTCAAATTATAATACCGTAGCAATTGGACAATAATTTCAACATTTTACTTCCTAGGATCCTAAGTAGGAAGAAAGAAAATTCCTAACTCATAAGATGAAATTTACTGTTGGTATTTGGCTGAGAACTTTCTATCTTCCTCCATTTCCTATTTCCATTTCCTATACGTGATCGTACACGTAGAGGAAATTGATTAAATTAAATTTAAAAAATGATTCGTTGACTCAATTTTAAAAAATGAAAACATAATTCCCGATGCAATTTCCATGAACGCTGCTATATCAGTGATCAACCACCTCGAAGTGGCCATTTTGTTTTTTTATCCACGTCAGTGTTATTGTTATTTATTCCGTCTATGATTATAATGTTTGTTTTCTCAATCTTTATCTTCTTTTTCCTCTTATTTTCGTTCGTGTATGTTATAGCAATTCGTAAGCATATTAATTATTGTTCTACTTCTGAAATGGCTATCTAGGGGGATCACAGATTTTCCGTACCCTCCAAAGTACGATTTGAAGCGGGTTATCATGCTAACCGCGTCGGCATATTACCGCGCGTAGGTTAGCAATTCTTTTTCCGCCAATAAAAATTTCATCATTTCAGTTCACTAGGATTAGGGTATTAAATATCATAAAAAAACATACATCATTGTGTCCACGTCATTTTTATTTTGAAAGTTTGCGAGATAAGCTGCTCTACTTACAATAGACTCTTGTTTCTGCTTTATCATGTAATTATTATATAGGGTGGGTCAAATGTCGAGGAACGCCCATTTCGTTTAGTTTTTCCACTTGACACTGGAGAATACATTTTGTAGTCGATGAAACAAATAAAAAGGATATATAAAATTATTTCCGTTTCGGTCACTTGAAGATGAGATTTAATTTAATAACTTGAAGTTCATAACTTTAAAGTAATTTCTTCTGATCTTAAAGTTATTAACTTGAAGATGAGATTTAATTTAATGCTGTAATTCTGGTTTTGGTTGTAGTTTTTTTTGTATCTTCCTGATTAGTTTCATATTATTATATTTGTATTAAATAAAGAAACATTTATTTCATTCAACTTGAGTGATACTATTAAGTATTTATTAGATTCAAATCTAAATGATTTGCATCAGGTCTGCGGCTGCACAGTATACTTCTTCATAAGTAAATGTAATTTCAAATTACGCATTTGGAATTTTTCATGTTTAATTAAAAAGGGTCTAATGAATTAAATAGATTAAATTCACCACTTACAAGATTTATTATTAGTACACCACATTAAAAATAAAGGTTTTCATGCCTGAAATGATCATTTTTAAAGTTAGGTAATCAATTTAAATACTGATTAGTATTTGGAATAAAATCACTCGTGACATGTGATTATAGCGTAATTATGTAAATTTCAATAATAAAATTTATAGGTACTTTCATAAAAACGTAACGATGCTGTCCTGATACGATAAAGTGTGCGGTGGGTTGTGCACAATGGTACTAGAGTGGGGCACATTGAGACAAGTTAAAAATTTTTTTTTCTTCCAACTTAAAATATCATATTTGGGAAACCCTAATTATTTCATACAAATTTTATATTTTATTTTCACATCATATTTGTTAATATTGAAATGATTGACGAAAATACTTAACGTAATTGCAAAAATTACCATTGTTGCATTGTGAATGCAGCTGTTAATAATTAAAAAGTAACAACAGTTTTCTATCATTTTCACATCCCAATGTGCCTTTTGAATATCTATAGCAAATTAAAATTAATAACTAATTACACCGTACTCACACTGACCTATAGTTAAATTAAAAATTCGAGTGCAATGAAAATAGTCCCATCAGAATAATGAAAAGCTTAATTTTCATTACAAATGTGATTGTGTTCGAATTAACACAAAATTCTTCTAATCCTTTTCTATTAATTTATAAATCGCGACATTAGTCAAAACTGTCGTTTTTAGTATTAATGTCGCTGTCGCTGTCGCAATTTAGTCTTCCTTTAGTTTAGAGTACTGGATGTAGCCTAATAATTTAAAAAAATTATTTAAAAAAAGTTGAACCATTTAGGTTATTATAAGATGTGTCATAACGGCGCGGCGTCGCTGGCGCATAAAAAATTTCCTTGCGGCTGTAATTTGCAGTTTTATTATTTAAAAAGAATTCACTTCATATTAAATGATGCAGTTAATTCTGCTCCGCAGGACTGACTTTATTAATCATAACTTTCAATTTAATTACGTCTTTTTTAATTTTAGTCTTTACATTCCCAACTTATCAAAAAGATGAAAAGAATTCCTTTGCTTAGTTTGAATGATTAATTTTGCGATATGGTACACGAAGTTTGCTGACAAACGCTTTCCTAAAATGTATAAACGTCAACAGCAGCACACTAGGGAAGCACACACCTGAGGCGGATGACAATTTGCGTTCTCTCAAATTATTAATTCTTGATAATATTTTCGTAAAAAGCATACAACTTGAATAAATTTTTAAAATTATTTAGTAGCTGAATTAAACTAAATAAAACAATTTTTTGTCCAAGTTTTCGATAATTGTAGCCTTTGGATCTGTTTTTAGGACAGCACTGCCCAAAACAAAATCGATACACCTCTCATTATATCCCCAAAATAACCTAAATAATATTTTCAAGTCGGAAAATAAAAATTTAATATTATTCCAATAATACATAATTTGAAAATATTTGTAACGGCGTAAACTTATTTCAATAATAATTCCATAGCTTTTAATCATACCAACCGCTGCATTAAGTTCAATAATTATTATAGATAAATTGAACAATGTAGTTAAGATCAAAAAATTAAAAAAAAAAAATTGGAGAATTTTTTATTCGCGAGAAAAAATAAAAAAAAATATTCCCTAGGGAAATTCAATAATAAATTAAATGTACATGCATTGCTGTAAATAAAATTTTATACATGCTAGTATTTTTCTTGAAGTCAAACGCATGATTTTGATAGTAATTTTCTTATTATTGCGTACAATTTTTTATTATCCCATTATACATAATTAATATTATATTTTTAAGAGGGAAACTCTAGGAGCATTTGAACAACCAGAGGCTTATTTACGGGGGGGGGGGGGGCTGTAACTAATCAATATATTAAATAACAATTTATTTTTGAATTTCATATTGTAAATTTCCATTAACGCGCATGTCTTGAAAATTTAAAAAGAATCGCCTGCGGCGCTGTATGTTAGGCGACTAGTTTCGCTCGAGTTTTAAATGTTGCGATTTTATTTTTCGATCCCCCCCCCTACGGTAATTGCTAAATACGCCGCTGTGAACAACTACCCATTATATTCAGCATAGCTTGCGTTTCATCACGGCTGTCTTAACCCTTCAATGCCCAATTTCTCCTTTAGACTAAATAAAAATATTTTTGTGCTTTTTGTGGTAAAAAAATAGTAAAGAGTAAACTGTTGAAATCAGAATATCTTTTGAAATTAAGACTTTTTCCAAGTGCACATTTTTAAAAAAAGCGCACGGAATACAGGTGAAATTTAAATTTTTTAACGGTAATTTAAATATCAATCATTAAAATAATTGATTTTTTACGATAGAGATAAAAATACATACGTAGAAATTTTTATTTAAAAACAATGAAAAGACATTAAGTTTACACTTTTGACAGGGTAGGATGTTTGATTCATGATTTAAAATAGAGTAGCATATAAGCTACACGGAGCAAGGAAGGGTTAAATAATACCAAATTAATTCAATTAATTAAATATGCCAATATTTGAGAATGTATGTTTTTAATGAATTGTTTACATTGAAATCGTAATTTATGAAACTTGTTTTGAAACAAGTTATGGCATGGTGCTCTGTGTACAGAGATCAATTAGATATGTATGTTAGCAATAAAGAAATTATACAAAAGCCGGTACTGTTGTTTCAAATATTTTTACTTATTTGAGCTTACTTTCTCGAAAACCGTCCATTTTAGGCAATGAAAGGTTAGAATCTAGCTTGTAGGTAATTTCCAGTTCTTAAAATACAACAATCGTGTATCCTAAAAATATGATTTTTTCGGCGCTATATTCATTTGAATGTAGAAGTTAAAAAATTGTCTTGTAAAGAACTACATCCTAAGAATCCCTCCCCCCCCCCCAAGAATCTGAATTTAAAAACATATTTTAAGGGGAAAATATCTCGAAATTTTGTGTACGTTTGTTTGAAATTCTTTTGAAAATCACTGAAACTCTTTTGAAATTTTTGGAATCTACAGGAAACCTTTGGAGTTCAATTGTTTCGGAAAATACGAAGCCGTAGCCACGAATTATTCTCTGTCATTTGTGCTTTTTTTGCTGTTAAATTACTATGTCCGATACTAATGGGCTTTAAAGGGGATGAGGTCCGCACGGTATTTTCTGTATTCTCCTCATGACCTTGATCCAACCCCAGCCCCTGCGTTATTTTAAGATTATTATTTAACTTGATTACCCTGATTGTGCGCGGTCTAAAGGCCGCACCGAGCTATCATTTCCTAATTAGTGATTTACATGGTTGTTCGGCCTCACTAGGGGAATATCGTTACCAATCCAGTTTTATCGGCCACCCTGACCTACTAATAAGTGATCGACCTGGTTGTTCGGCCTCACTCTTTACAGTTTAGTTAATCATTTCGTATTTGAGTTAGATCTATGATTTACATAATTTTCTATCCCAAATGCTAGAGAAATGATTGACATAATACTATGTAATTGTAATGAGTGCCTCACTGAGGCCGAAGGTCGACCACCCATGTCAATCACTAATTTGGAGATGACGGCACAGTGCGGCCTGGATAATCTAGTCGTTTATATATTAAATGGTCAATTGCTTCTTTATATCGGTGGAGCGAGGGGTAAATCTCACGGGAAGTCTGGTGTACAGGTTGTAGGAAGTCCCGGGAAGTCCGGGGAAGTCCGGGAAGTCCGAGGAAGTCCGGGGAAGTCTGGGAAGTCTGAGGAAGTTTGGGGAAGTCCGGGGAAGTTTGAGGAAGTCTGGGGAAGTCTGAGGAAGTCCGGGAAGTTCGAGGAAGTCTGGGAAGTTCGAGGAAGTCCGAGGAAGTCTGGGAAGTCCGAGGAAGTCTGAGGAAGTTCGAGGAAGTCTGGGAAGTCCGAGGAAGTCTGAGGAAGTCCGAGGAAGTCTGGGAAGTCCGAGGAAGTCTGGGAAGTCTGGGAAGTCCGAGGAAGTCTGAGGAAGTCCGAGGAAGTCTGGGGAAGTTTGAGGAAGTCCGGGGAAGTCAGAGGAAGTTTCAGAAGACCGGGGAAGTAGAATGTGGGGGACAGGCCTGGTGGGGGAAGTCTGTTAGAAACACATATAGGAAGTTTCAACCGGTTTCAGCTTATTTGGGATAGCGAAGCTTAAATTTAAAACTATAAAATGTGATTTTTTGTATTGTTTTCAACAAGATATCGCGTTACACGTGTCATTTATTTCTTTTCATTTGTTTGCAAATACCATTTTAATTAGAAATTTCTTAGTATTAATATAAAATTTTATATGGACAGTTTTGCGAGTGCAGACAAAATGACTTTAATTGATTGTAATTTTTTTTATTTTTTATTTTGATTTTCCTTATGAAGTGCTAACGTAATAATGTATTATACATAATAAATTATTTTTGCACCAATTCTCTTTTAAAGAAGATCATCGCAGTGGCGGACTGGCCGTATTTTGCAGAGGTGGTAATATTTGTAGGGGCCCGCTGCTATGACAAATTTGAAAACATTTACCCATACATAAACAGCTTTTTTTCAAGCTGTTTTGAACGTAGAATTATCGAATGCAATACTCATTCATGCCGCGTCAAAACTGACTCAGTCATGTTGACTCAGTAAAGCTCAATTTTTAAAAGCGCGTTTAAGCGGCGCAATGGATATTGGTTTTGTATATAATAAAATATGCAAAATATTAATCTAAATAAATGTCAACAGCTACAAAGTTAAAAGGTTGTAATTGAAAACAAATAAACACTCTCGCGCCTAGAACGGAAACCAAAAATTCTCCAAATTCTCCAGTCTAAAAATTATCCAAACAAAATTATAGAAATTTTGCAAGCATTTCTTCTAAAAACTGCGAAAATAATTTTTAAAAATCATTCGTATACCGACTAGGGGTGAGGATAGAGCAATATATAAACGTCAACAGTTGGCAAATTGAGGACTGCTCCTGTTTAAATCTTATAGAGAAGCAGGCCCGGATTGGGCCGGCGGGCTCGTGGGCAAAACCATGTGGGCCGCTACTCAAAGGGGCTGATTTTCCAGAAATATTAACTTGAAAATATACACAAATTATAATTTTATTAATAATAGGTATCCAGTAAAATGGTATAATAATTGCATCGACAGGGCTACGACTAAAAATTTTAAAATTTTTCTCAGATGTTCTTAACGTGTTATTTTAAATACTTCTTAAAAATATTGAAAGGATTTATTGCCTACTTCCTTCTTGAGATATTTTGTATTGATTTATTGTGGTCCCTAACTTGAACTAATTTCAAAAAAATTGTCAATACATTTTAAAATTTGTCGGCACTGTAAATGCATTCGTAGATAAATTTAACACAGTTTGTATCGTAAATTAATTTTACCATCACATAGATTTATAATTACTTTTCAATCTTAATTTTAATTGAATTTAAACAAATTTCCTGCGTATAAATTAAGTGAATAATATAAATATATTTAAAAAAATTTTATATTATTTATATTAAAATAAAAGAATTCGTAATGATTATAATAATTAATAATAGTCGACCATGTGGTGACTGCAATCAACAGATAAATGGAAGTGAAAATAAGTACGAGTAACACCAATTTCATAATGAGTTTTAAAGGAAGCTTTAAATTTAAAGCCAATTTCAGACAAAATAAACCAATCAAAATGATCACTTGGCTTTAAAATTGACTTTAGATTTAAAGCTTCGTTTAAAGCTAATTATGAAATTGCCCTTAAATTAAGCGAATTCTTTTATTTTCCATCCAATCGCAAGTAAATAATGTTCTTATAGTCAATGATGTGTTCAGAGATTTCAAGAATTTATAGTTTAGTTCACTGATTGTTAGTCCAAACTTCCAAATCAAAAATTAAATAATTAAAGTTTCTTTATAATTAGTTGAGGAATGAGCGTCATTGGGGAAACATTGAAAGCTTTGAATGGGGGAAGGGTCCACCCTCCCCCGTAATTATTAATTCGAAATTTTAAATGATCCATTTATACGTATTGTGTAATAAATGCCAAAAATGAAAAGAAATAGTTAAATCAAGCTAAAATATTTTCATTACCTACTTAGCTACTTATAAATACTTTTGTAATAAAAAAAAATGCAATGGTTTTACAATTTAGAATTATATTATAATAATAAATATCTATGACTTAATTTTAAGTTTTTATTTACGTAGTTGTAAAAAATGTCTGACGAAACCCTTTTTTTGGAGAAATTATTTTGTACTGTAATTTTCTAACTCTCTATTGAGCGCTTGATTTTGAAAATTTGAAAAATTTCTGCCTGCGGCGCTATTGAAAGACGACTCGCTCCGCACGCAGTTCCCTTCACTCGTTCCCCCCCACCCGAAGTAAATTCCTGGTTATACCACTAGTTCAAACTGTTTATATCAATTTTTGCTTGTAACTAAATTAGATCTACTAATTGATTGTCCATTAGATCAAATTCATTATTAGACAAAAAAAATTGTATATTATTTATAAATAAATTGGGGGTGAAAATAGGGGCCGTTCATGGTCGGAGCCCGGGCCGAAAAATTCTCCCAATCCGGGCCTGTAGAGAGGTGCTGATTTAACAATAATGTGTACGTATCTTATTCTTGACCTAGTAAGAATTCGTAGTGTATCGTAATTTGAGAAATTTGTCAGCTTGCAAGTTCTTCTCAACATTTAACTGTAGTATATTAATAACATTTAATGTAGATTTTTGTTATCTTGTACTTCTAAATTTCATTCTTGTTGTTTACATTTATAAATTGATTTCACATTGATTTACATTGTTTTGACTAATTATAATTTTAAAATGTAAATATTCTCTGATTAATTTTTAAATTAAACATTCTGCCTAATTTTGATTCCATGGTTAATTTTAAACACACGTCGTTCTATTTTTTGTGTGTCGTATCGTCATCTTTCCTGAGAATCACTTTATAATATACTGTTGAACTTAGTGCGAACTTATAATTCAATTTATTCTTGCTAATTTTTCATGTTGTTTAGCGAAAAGAATCTCGATTGCCTTTACTTTAGGTTCGGGAAGTCTGAGGAAGTCCGGGAAGTCTGGGGAAGTCCGGGAAGTCTGAGGAAGTCCGGGGAAGTCTGAGGAAGTCTGGGGAAGTCCGGGAAGTCTGGGGAAGTCCGGGAAGTCCGAGGAAGTCCGGGAAGTCTGAGGAAGTCCGAGGAAGTCTGGGGAAGTCCGGGGAAGTCTCGGGAAGTCCGGGAAGTCTGGGGAAGTCCGAGGAAGTCTGGGGAAGTCCGGGAAGTCTGAGGAAGTCCGGGAAGTCTGAGGAAGTCCGGGAAGTCTGAGGAAGTTCGGGGAAGTCTGGGGAAGTCCGGGGAAGTCTCGGGAAGTCCGGGAAGTCTGGGGAAGTCCGGGAAGTTTGGGAAGTCTGAAGCAGGAGGAAGTCTGGTGTACACAATTTTTTACCGTGGTTTACCCCTCGGTGGAGACACTACTAAACTGATAACGGATAAACAGACAAATATATTTCGACTGATATTGATTTTATTCGTAGAAGGACTTCCACTACTTTGGTTCTTACCATAGTTATGATAAACCGATTTTTTCACGTTTCCCCTATCATTAACATTTAAACGACAATGAGGACCAATGAGTGGCTTGTGCGGTCTTCAGGCAGCACTAACCTGTATTTTATTAACACGTAACGAAAGGAAATAAATTTGTCTTTGTATATTATTAATGAAATAACTTTTTTGGTAAAAAAAACTGACTAATCAGAGGTGCGTTACAGGATAGATAGAAATGGGCTATTAATAATATAATTTAAAAACAAGATTATTTGTTACAATCTATCCGGATTAATATTTTTAATGTTGTTAAGATAAAATGTTATGGGTCAAAGTAGTACTATTTCGCCATAGTGTACATGTTAGCATGTTTCATCAGTATTCTATATTCATCACATCCATCTTCTGCTGATATGGCATTATCTCTTAGGACATCCTGTAGATTAGTAACTTGAGGCACTTGTAAATTTTCGGTTAACAAAACATAATTTAAGGAATATTTAGTGCGGAGGTAACTCATTTTACGCTTGAATTCATTTATGAAAATGTATGGTTGAAAAAATTAAAATTTTAATTAATATATTCTTTTGTATCTCCCGGTTTAATCGTTGACGTGTTAATTTTAGCAAACTTGGAAAGATAAAAATTTAATATTCCAAATTTAATAAACATATATATACATTTTCTTACGATAAAAATTTTATCTAGAGGAATTTTAAAATTGTTCATTACATTCCATTTACCCTGTAGTATGTGGATAGCATGATGACATCACGCTGTTACTAATGTGTTGTGGTAACATCGATCTAAACTTTTTATTTTTTGATTTCTTATAAATGGAAGATTAAGTAGAAGTTTTTTTTTGTTTAACTTTTAGTGTAAGGTTTGTTTAGTGATTTTACGGTATAAATTTTAATGTTTAACTCGTATTAATATTTATTTCTGCCGATTTGCCATTAATTTGAGGTTATGATCTTTTTTTAAGGTGTATTTATTGCACCTACTTTGAATAATTAACTCACACATTTCATTTGATTAATTTGTAATTAATTACTAGTAGAAAATTTGAGCGAATCCCTAATTTTAATTTAAAAGCGATGCATAAATTACTATTTTTTAATTAAATTTTGGTAACCTACTTTTTTTAAATCGAAATTTTTGTACTATCAAGTTTTAACACATCGGTTTTTGTTTCTTTTTACATTATTATTTTTAAAATTGCAGTTTAAAACTTGATTTTAAAGGGCGTTACTGTAAAAATCTAACTTTCAGTCACAAATTGGATTTTAATGACATTATTCAGTTATGTTGCAATTTAATTTGTTAAGATAGGATAGTGCTGATAAAGTTGCTAACTTATTTTAAAAGTAACTTAAAATTTGGTACATGAACTTCTTTAAAATTTTTACATTTAAGTTTGTAGGTAACGAAACAAGTTTATTTTATTAATCTTACGATTTTGTTGCAGATATAGCTAACAAAAGATGGCTACGATAGACGGCCGGCCTGCACAATATGGAATTTCCCTGAAACAGTTACGCGACCTCATGGAACATCGAGGTCGCGAAGGTGTAAATAGAATAACCGAATTAGGAGGAGTACAAGAAATATGCAAGAAATTATATACATCACCTAGCGAAGGTATTAATCTGTTACTTTTCTGTTCTATTTTGTATGATTATATACTTCCGTAGGACTTAGTGGTTCTCAAGTGGACTTAGAACATAGAAGAGAAACATTCGGATCAAATTCAATACCTCCCAAACCACCAAAAACTTTTTTACAACTGGTATGGGAAGCTTTACAAGATATAACTCTTATTATACTTCAAATAGCTGCAGTAGTATCCCTTGGTCTTTCATTTTATCAGCCATCTACCGAAGATGCTCGTAAGTAAAACGTCTTAACTTTTAGCAACTGACTTAAAAAATTGGATGTTTGACGTGGAGACTTATTCTTTTATAGCATTTAATGATGATGAAACTAGTCATGGTTGGATTGAAGGTCTTGCCATCTTGATATCAGTTATAGTGGTAGTTTTAGTAACAGCATTTAATGACTACACGAAAGAAAGACAGTTTCGTGGTTTACAAGGCCGTATTGAAGGAGAACATAAATTTGCTGTGATTCGACAAGGAGAAGTAAAACAAATTGGTGTAAACGACATCGTTGTTGGAGATATTTGTCAAATTAAATATGGAGATCTTCTTCCGGCAGATGGTATTCTCATTCAGTCTAATGATTTAAAGGTAAGCCGAATCGATCAGCGTAATTTGTGAGATAAACTTTTTTATCTTTGTACATTAGGTTGATGAATCATCGTTAACTGGTGAATCCGATCATGTTAAAAAGGGGGAAGGATATGATCCGATGGTGCTATCAGGAACTCACGTAATGGAAGGATCGGGAAAGATGTTAGTAGCTGCTGTGGGTGTGAATTCACAAGCTGGTATTATTTTCACGTTATTGGGAGCTGCTGTTGATCAACAAGAAGCAGAAATCAAGAAAATGAAGAAAGGTATAATGGTTTGTTCTCTCATAGCATGGATTGTCCAACTGTTTGATCTCTGTACCCTTTCTCACATTAAGGTCGCTCTTTGTTGAACCATTTATTTATTAATTTACTCAAGCATAAATAGTAGCGACCTTTTAGATGCCTTGTCGTTTATGTCATCTTCAGTGTTAGTGCACACTGTTCATGCGATGATAATAATAATTCCCTCTTTCAATAATGTATTGCTGACAACACAATCACATAACTATAATTCTGTATATTTAGTTTGGCAGTCGGCTGTACTAGGAATTTATGATGCAATTTATCCAATTTATTAATTTTCCATTTTATATTTTTCAATTTATTAGTTTAGGTTTTGTTTGTAGATTTAATTAACTAAACTGTGCTAAATTTATTTAATGCAAAAATTGTTTAATGTAAAATGGACTTTTCAAAATTTCTATTACATATTTTGTTAATCAAAAATTCTAGTTGAGACGAATTTCCTTCTATAAAAACTGTTTGTGATTTCTCTTAACACTTACAATTAGTAATTTTATTTTAACATTAGTTGCATCATGAATTGCTATTGTTTTATTTATAATTTACCCATATCAGGACTTGGGAGTGTTTTTGAGATTGCTAATGTTATCCTTTTGCATGTGTTTTTGTACAGAAGCTAAAAAGCAGCGGAAGAAGAAAAGCCTTACAGGTGAATCAATATATTTTATTATTCTAATAATTTGTATTAATAATTAACTTTTATAACTAATCAATTTGAATTTAAATAACTAATTCAATTTTTTATTTAAAAATGAAATTATAAATGCTGATTTAATTGAAAAAATTAATTTAATTTGTTTTTGAAAAACAAAAAAGATTGATCGTTTCAAATAAGAACAGGCATCAACATTGTTTTTATTTAGGTGATGAAGAAGCTGCAGTAACTGGCAACAGTCACATGAACTCACCTGCTCCTGTTTCAAACAAACATGAGGAAACCATCCCAGAAACAGGCGAAAATCACGTAACATCAAATTCGGCGTCAGCAGAACCACATGCGAAAAAAGAAAAATCTGTATTGCAAGCTAAACTTACGAAGCTAGCCATTCAAATTGGTTATGCAGGTTCTACAATTGCCGTTCTTACTGTTGTTATATTAATCATTCATTTTTGTATAAATACATTTGTGGTACAAAAACTGCCGTGGAAGAGTTCATACGTCAACAATTTAGTTCGGCATTTAATTATTGGTGTTACTGTATTAGTAGTTGCTGTACCAGAAGGTTTACCTCTCGCTGTTACTTTATCGTTGGCATACAGTGTAAAAGTAAGTAAACTATTTTTTTTTAAATCATTTCACCACACTTTCACTTTTCAAAAAAAACAGTTTTTACTTTTTTTTTCTTTTTAACTGATCCCAAAAATATTTCAAAACTTATCGTTTAAAAATTAAATGTAGCAGATAAGGCAATTTGGTCATTGTAATTTATCGTTGATCATTGTGGCGTTGTAAAAATACATCAACGAATAATTTTAAAACAAATGTTAATATAAGTTTTATATTTGTGTCTGCGTTTTTTATGGATTTTGGGAAGCCCCGTTTCTTATGGATCCATTGTTTGTTTCTTTACTTTCACTTTTACTATATTAATTTCAATTTTGTTGCCAAAAACTACATTTTTTTGCCTCTTGGGTGAACCGGTGCATACAGCAAAATAGTGGGATGCTGTCCACTAAACAAATCTTTACATTTTTTACATTTTCTTTCATTTTTACAACGTCGACTCTATTTCAACTCCTTTAATCAATATGCATATGGCAATTGTGTATCGATAAATTGCTAATTTTTTTATTTCAGAAAATGATGAAAGACAACAATCTTGTGAGACATTTAGACGCTTGTGAAACAATGGGTAATGCGACTGCAATTTGCTCTGACAAGACGGGTACTCTTACAACTAACAGAATGACCGTTGTGCAATCATACATTTGCGAGCAACTGTGTAAAACAATGCCCAAGTTTTCAGATATTCCAAGTCATGTTGGAAGTTTAGTAATACAGGGCATAGCCGTTAATTCTGCATACACATCTCGAATAATGGTAAGGAATCATTGGTAATTTTTGAACTGCAATTTATATTATTACAATTTGTAGCCGGGCGAAGAACCTTCAGAATTACCTAAACAAGTTGGTAACAAGACTGAATGTGCTTTATTAGGTTTCGTATTAGGTATGCAAAAAAGTTATCAAGCTATTCGCGATGATCAACCAGAAGAAACATTTACTCGTGTATACACATTTAATTCAGTAAGGAAATCTATGAGTACTGTTATACCTCGACAAGGAGGTGGATTTAGATTATTTACAAAGGGTGCTTCAGAAATGATATTAAACAAGTGTGCCTTTATTTATGGTCATGATGGTAGATTGGAAAAGTTTACCAGGGATATGCAAGAACGGTTGTTACGCCAAGTTATTGAACCAATGGCTTGTGATGGTTTACGTACCATTTCGATTGCGTTTAAGGATTTCGTTCCTGGTAAAGCTGAAATTAATCAAGTACATATAGACAATGAACCAAATTGGGAAGAAGAAGCAAACATTGTTAACAATTTAACTTGTTTGTGTGTTGTTGGAATAGAAGATCCAGTACGTCCTGAAGTACCGGATGCCATTAGAAAGTGTCAAAAAGCAGGAATAACAGTACGAATGGTTACTGGTGATAATATAAATACTGCACGTTCTATTGCTACCAAATGCGGTATTTTGAAACCCAATGAAGATTTTATTATTTTAGAAGGTAAAGAGTTTAATAAAAGAATTCGTGATAGTGATGGAGAGGTGAGTTAATAACAATTTCTAAGAGTGCAGATTTTTGATTATATCGTAATCAAAATTTCTAGGTGCAGCAACATCTTCTTGATAAAGTATGGCCTAAACTACGTGTTCTGGCACGATCTTCTCCCACAGATAAATATACTTTAGTTAAAGGTATTATTGATAGTAAAGTAAATGAACAAAGAGAAGTTGTTGCTGTAACAGGAGATGGTACTAATGATGGACCAGCTTTGAAAAAGGCTGATGTCGGCTTTGCCATGGTAAGTCATTATAATTATCAATTTTCGTAACAATCTAAGTATCGTTTTCTAGGGTATCGCTGGTACAGATGTTGCAAAAGAAGCATCTGATATTATTTTAACAGATGACAACTTCAGTAGTATCGTAAAAGCTGTCATGTGGGGAAGAAACGTCTACGACAGTATAGCCAAATTTTTACAGTTTCAGTTAACTGTAAATGTTGTTGCCGTTGTTGTCGCTTTTATTGGTGCCTGTGCTGTTCAAGACAGTCCCTTAAAGGTAAGACATTTAAAACTGCAGATAATTACTACAGATATCTCACACAATAGTTTAGCAAAATTAGGCAGGTTGCACATGTTGCACAAATTTCGAGTGAAATAGCAGATAAGTGTTACTCTCGCCATGGACGAGCAGTGGTAGAGTAGGTACCTACACAGATTCTGTGATTGTTCAGGTATTCCAAAGAAGGAAAAAAATTTGTTTGTTAACCTAACCAGTGGTAACGTATCTAGAATTCCAGATACATCGTATCTGAGATATCAAATTTTTAAATTAGAACCAAAAGTTTGTTTTAGATTATATTGATAATTTTACAGCGATATTTAATAATAAATATTCTTATAAACAACAAAACGTCTATTAAAAATGAACGCAGTCGGCTATCCTTCCAATAGCAGGATAAAATAAAAATTTTTAGGTCTAATAATTAATTTTTGAAACATTTCTCCGAAGCAATGTTCTATCATCTATATCGAGTAAATAAAATTTTAACTATAGTTTTCAAAATATAAATTTCTTAAAATAAAAGTATTAACATTAAGTAATACAAATTTTATTCTCAAAAACCTAAACAAACAATATAAATCATGATAACAAAGGTGTGATTCATCATAATACATGACAAATTAAAATTTATTTGTGTGACTACTACTCATAATTGAGCTCCAGCCAGCAAAATATGCCTGCTTAGAATTATTACTCATAAAAGTGTTTGGCAACAAATAAATAACCTGCCAAAATAAAATGTTTAATGTAATTAAGACTGTTATTGGAAAACCCAATTAACTCCTGACTTAAAAGAGGGGATAGTTGGAGAGCTAGCGACAGATGAAGCTACCTCATTTTATAAGTTTTATTTTCTATACGAATATTTTAACTTGCAACCTCTTTGTGCAGAAACCACAGATCTGTGGAAGGTTAAGGCAGATGGCTAACTTCTTTAACTGCTTTCATTGGTTCGCCCTAAAAACAACGATATTATGATTTTCATAAGTAACTAGTCCCGAGTAAATTATTGTTTTCTAAATAAAAACAGTTTTGTCGTACAGGGCATGAACTGCTTACAAGAAGGGTTTTTAACTTTGCCCTATCAGATTGCTATCTGGTCACCTATTGAAGTTCGAGCCCTTATTAACTTGTAATACAACAAGAACAGCTATTTGAATTCTACTTTGTTGCTGCATACTTTGGGAATTTCATTAATCCATTCATGACAGGCACCGATGAGATTCAATTTCTCTTCTCCATGGGGTAATTAAAAATTTCGAATCAAATATAATACGTTCGGGATTCAGGATCAATAAAACAAACAACCAATAGAAAATGACAGTTTCATGCCATAAGGAATCAAACAAAAAAATTATACAATTCTGCAGTGTGAACCATTAGCTTCCAAACTACTTTTTAATCTCCTCCAAATACTAGTGCTTGTAAACACTGTTCCCTCCACGAGTGCTGGCTATCTGTAGTAATTATCTGTGCTAAAAGGTTTTTTTTTATTGCTTAATTACAAATTTTTTTTAGGCTGTGCAAATGTTATGGGTAAATTTAATTATGGATACTTTAGCTTCATTGGCATTAGCTACTGAGTTCCCAACTTCAGATTTATTGCTAAGAAAACCATATGGAAGAACAAAACCCCTTATATCAAGAACTATGATGAAAAATATCCTTGGCCAAGCCGTCTATCAATTAACGGTTATATTTGCATTGTTATTTGTAGGTAAGTTTTAAGCAATAATCTTTTTTGACGAGCAAATTATAATTTAAATTTGTTTAGGTGATAAATTATTAAATATTGAGCCAGGAAGAGGTGCAGATGTGGGATCTGGACCTACTCAACATTTCACAGTTATTTTTAATTCGTTTGTTATGATGACGCTGTTTAATGAATTTAATGCTAGAAAAATTCACGGTCAACGGAACGTGTTTGAAGGTGTTTTCACAAATCCCATTTTCTATACAATTTGGATCGGAACATGTGCTTCACAGGTATATACTTGCAAATGAATTTTGACACAAATTTCATTTGTTTTTTTTTGATAGATCTTGATCATTCAGTATGGTAAAATGGCATTTTCAACAAAAAGTTTAACGTTGGATCAGTGGCTTTGGTGTCTATTTTTCGGTGTAGGAACTCTAATATGGGGCCAACTTGTCACAACTGTACCTACGAGAAAAATACCAAAGATCCTATCGTATGTTTTTTTGATTTTGATTGATATTTTCTTAATTTTTTTTAAAATAGGAAGTCAAACTGACTTTGTTGCAATTTAAGTCATAAAACTTGATGTTAACCATTTCTGTATTTAAGAATAACTGAAAATGCACTAAACATTTTTTAAAACAGAGTTCTTGCTAATAAAATATATTGTAAGTATAAATTTTAACGTAAAGCCTCTTTTATATGTGGACGAACTTTGTGAATTTTAGTTTTAAAAATTGTGTAGTGCATTCTTGGTTGTTCTTAATGCTGATTTGGTTTTAAAACAATTGGTTAATAGGTGGGGTAGAGGGCATCCGGAGGAGTACACGGAAGCAATTGCAATTGGGGAAGAAAAGTTTGACCTTGATTCTGATAAGAAGCCTAGAGCAGGACAAATTCTTTGGATTCGGGGTTTGACTAGGCTACAAACGCAGGTAAGTGTGTGCATTGTGTAAAATATGTTAGTTGCAATGTGAACCACACGATTGTACCACCGACCGCGTTGGGCATGTGCCATGGATAAACCCATAGCGGTGGGTGCATTTAATAAATTCCGTATGTTAGGAGTGATTGATGAACAGAGCTCAATTAAATAGGATAAATTATAGGGTAGTTTTGACAAAAATGTCATTTGAGGCTTCCTACCTTATCCTTCCATATCCTAATTTGGGATATTATATGTTAGTTTGTTTGAAAGCATGGTACATTGATATGTGATTTGTGAAATTGATTTAACATAGGTTAGCCTGAAATACGGGTATTCATATCCCGCTTTATTTGTATGCAAATTTTTTTAGCTTAAAATGACATAAGTTTTTAGTTTTGGTTTTCTTAGTTTTACTTGTTTTTTTTAATTTGATTTTAACAAGCCGTGTGGAATTTGCAATTCAAATTGCAACAAATTAATATTTATTTTATTTAGTGAGTTTTATCCATATTTAACATGACCACATACTTTGGTCAGCAGTGGATATACACATGTCCTCGTTGAATAATGTAAAGTGTATAAAAATAGTTGTGTTATAAAATAGTATACACAATTGGTGATATTTTAAATTGTACTTAATAGTATTTGCTTGTGTACGTAAAATTAATCCAATATTAATGAAACCTTTATAACAGTAGATTAAGATAATATCTGACCAGTAATTTTTAAATTATAATTAACACCTAACACCTAATTGCATGTTTCACCATAAATCACTATACTAAAACTCAACACACCGTTCGTGCGACTAGTAGTCAGTAGCATAAACCTGCTATCACGTAGTTAGTGTTAGCGCCATTAGCAGATAGTTTACTGCATGCTGAAACTTTGGGAGAAACCGTGCTCGAATCCCAAATTGGCTGTGTTGTCTCAGGATGCATCACACCCACGCCCACGGATCTTACTTTATTTCCAGGATCTGCCTCTTGTTGCTCTCAACCTTCCTATCTTTTTTTTAAATGTTTGCTATCGATGTTGCAAGCAATTTAGCTTTTTTTCATATTTATCTAAGTTACCACTTTTATTTTTTTCTTAAAATTGAATTTTATTCTTATTTTGGAGTGTTTCTTTCTTGGAAATAGGTTTAGAAAATTTATTGCTAAATCTAAAACAAGGTAACTTAAGGCTTTGGTCTATTGAAAATTGTTAAATATTTTTTTAAACTTTTAGAACCTTTCCAATTCTTTTCATGGATTTAGTTTGGAGTCAAAATAGTAAACACTTTTCTTTGAATATCAAATATTAGGTATTTAATTTTAATAATTTATTTATTAGCCGGCCGAACCAATGAGAGAAACTGAGGTATAGGAAAGCTGTGGGTGTCTCAAGCAAATCCTGTTGCAGTACAAACAAGTACGTAGCTTGTAGTAGGGCTTTTGCTTATGCAAATACTATTATGCATTTATTGCTTTGTTGCACAATGATGTTAGTTGTTAAATTATCCCCAAACTCGATGTTGCTTTTTCTGTTTGTATGTCGACCGTTTCTGATGGAATTTCGTTTTTCGTGCTTTTTCGCGACAACACAGCCAAATGGAACGTATTTGATTTGTATTTTTTATTATATTATTGTGTTAATTAGGTCAGCAGTTGTATCATCTATGGATTGGGTTTTTTTTCTTCATCTAGCATTTCTTGTATTCAGTGTATCAGATCTTTCGTTACAAAAATTAAATTTTTCATGGTCATGTCACACATACTTTTACTAAGTAATTAGATAAATATATTTTTTAATACTCACGCATACAATATTCTCTAAGATAAAGGATACTTTTCGGTTTATAATTGTATACTACACTTAGATTTATTACTCTATACAGATTTATTTAAAGTTTACTTAGCAAAATCCAAAACAAATATTATATACACTTTTATTTGTATAAATCAACGTTTTATGGTACAGAAACTCAAAACGTTTAAAAATAACCATTAACGTATTAATTATATCTATTGTGGATATAAGGTCCATTATAATATTTGTTAAATTTCAACTTTCTAATGGGACGGCAAATAGAGATTTCGTGTTTAGTAAATAAAGACTTTGTTTTTACACATCTCTATCGTCAAGATATAAATATTAACTATATTGCAGATGGGTACAAGAAACCTTAACTTGCATTTTGAACCACGGAAATAAATTATTTTACATCACCGTTTCAGAGCTGGAGAGAAGGTCTCAGATCTATCTAGGTTCAGTATTCGGCAATTCGCTGAACTGCTGAACCTCACAACGTAAATGCAAAATTTACATGGTTACTTATTTTACGTTTAAAGTTTTTACCCATAATATGTTGAAACCTGTGAAAATAGTGTATATATGTAGGTAGTTAGATTTTAAGCTGAGACAGCATAAAACGATTAAAAGAAACAAGAACTTTCTGGAAATTTGGTTCGATTAATTTAAACTTATAATAAACCCAAAATTCTTATTAAAAAATTGTACTTAAAAATATTTAATCGAGATTGTTAACTAGTCAACAGTAATAATTTGGAAATGCTCTTATGTATTTTTTTTTCTATTTTGCTCATAAAACGCCGATGGCAATTAATATTAACAATTCATTCATTAACATATGTTTATCGTGATGATTTGTAAAACTATTGGTAAACATTTAGGTTCCTATTAGTAGTGGATTTAATTTTCATTTCCATTTGCAGGGTTTACGAGAATCTCTGTTAACAGTAAAATGTTAAATTAAAAATACAGTGTATTTCATAGTTTTCTTCTCTATAAATCATTTTATAGCTTCAGTTTTATGTAATTTATACAGTATAATAAAACTCGCATAGTTTGTGTTAACGGGAAAGTATAAAAAAATTGAAATTTTAAAATATAGTAATTCCTCTCTTGAGTACACCAAGTGCATATTATTTGATTATTAAACAATAAGTTTTAGGAGACTGGGTACAAATAATTGTTGTTTTTCCTTGTCTTCCAAGGGGGGGGAGACAGTCTGATTTAATTGTTACTTTATTGAGAGTCAAATTGAACCATTAAGTTATTACCGTCAATATTTATTAAAAATCTTGAAATATGAGAGTATAATTTAATTTTTTAAATTTATAAAGGCAGTGAAGTGAACTAAAAAATTGTTTTAAAGGCTAGTACATACAAGGATACGTTGTTACATTTATCATGTAGAACAAAGCAGTTGCGAGAACTTCTTTAGTTGTCTTGACCGGCTCTGCCGTTGACACTTGGTATTTTGACCATCTTTGTAGTTGAAGATTACAATCAATTTAATTTTTATTTCAGTAGTTCACATGATCATGACTGCCAACACTGTAAACTGAAAAAAGATAATACCTTTGCATTATGAATTGTTCAACATATGAAATACAGCTCGGATTCTTTTTGTTCGGTCTCGCTACATTGTATCGCAGTAATAATATCTAGTCTGTGCTAGCCTTTAGGTAGAAAAGTTGAATGATTTGATTACCTTTTAATAGTTTCAGATACCGTAAATATAGAGAAATTAAATTTAGTTAAAAAGTAGTTGTGAGTATTGCAACATATTTATCTGTTTTCATGAAATTTGATTATTGAAAAATTATTGGACCATTAAAAATTTGAGGTGTGATTTAAAATCTATGTATGTATTAGGAAGTAAAGAGATGTTTTTAGTTACCTATGTAATTTTGGTGCTTTTCTAAGAATATTATAAGGAGGTGCGGTTGTGGGTTATCTTTCCTCTTCATATTTTCTTGACTAACAATATTAACGTTTCAATTAAAAATATTTAAAATTATCACCAAAGAGTTTAAAGACGCGGGGAAAGGACGTGAATGTCCGCTGGCGCAGCTGCAGGTACACCGCTAGACGGCGGTTGTGCAAGTAGCACGCATGTTGAGCGAAAGAGTGTGAGCATGTGTGTGTGGGCATGCTAATCCCGGCCTCATAAGTACCCTGCTTCCCTGTGTTTGCAGCTGCGAGTTATCAGAGCTTTCAAGTCCAATCTGGAGGATCTGGAGGAACGCCGATCAGTACATAGTTTACACAGCTTACGCAGTTCGCGAAGCCATACCGGTGGCCCTTGGCCGCCTCGCCCTTTATCAGACATCACTTATATTGACGAGGATTCAACTGCTACAAAATTATCTCCACAACAGAAGACAGGGCATGCAGATCATCCGTCGAGTGGCAAACGATTGCTGTCTCCTCACACCTTGAGGCCCCCAGCTTACAATACGCAGTTTACTTCACCTTTGACACCTGCCAACTCAGAGATACCCAAACCTGTGCATGAAACTCGTATATAGTGTCGGTCCTGCCCGGTTTTACACCGCGGCGAGCAGCGCATGACGCTTGTTACTAGTGCCACCCTGCCATAGCAGCCCTGACCTAATAAATCAGCCTCTTCCACTACCGAAAGCTTAGCACTTTAGTAGAGACTCTTACTTGACCAATTCTAAGTACTTTGTATTATTTTTTTTTGTACATAATGTTTTATCGTACACTGGTAGAATAGCTGTATGTATAGCATTTTAGATAGCATTTAGACCTTTCAAATTAGTGGTGATGGAGACAGATATTATTTGTTTAAGTTTCCTAGGCATGTACACAACTGCGAGACAACTGTATTGTGTGTGAACCGCCAACGTCACATGGTTTAGCGTTTGTTCATATTTACTACACAAACTTTAGTTATAAGATTTGCAAATTGCTTTGAAATTAAACTTACTTTTTATATATATACAATACATACATAATATATATATATATAAAAAATTTCAAGTAAACTTTATGTTAACCTGCTGTAGGTATAATCAATGGAGATATGAACATTTAATTTTTGATGAACATATTTTTAATATTGTTGCAATTTGAATATTATATATACCACATAATATGATGTGTGTATACTGTGTCTAGCTATTTATATTTTCTTTTTAAATACAATCAACTTTTTTATATACATTTAAAAATGGTGTCTAAAATTTTGCACAATTACTGTGGTGTTGTCTTGTTTCGTCATCCAAAATCCTAACTTGAAAATTTTTTAATTTGAAAGAAATGTAAATTTGACTTAATATTTATTTTCACATTCATATAGTTGTTAATTTTTTTTATTTAAGATTATCCATAGGAAAATTCTATGTGAATCTAACAAGGTAAGTTATTGACTCTATATTAACGAAGTTGATAAAAAAAATTAAAAAAAAATATTTAATATGAATTTTTATATAATTAAAAACTAATATTAAACTTTAATGGGACAAGGTCTATGTTAGTGTACCGATATTACTAAAGGACTAATAATTATTCTTTGTTTATTTTATGAAATTGTTGTAGCAAATATGAACAAACAGACAAATATATATAACAAGTTTATACTATCTGTATTAAAAAATTCAAAAATAAAAAGTCAAATATTTAGTGATTTTGCAAACCAAACAAAACACTTGCCCCTATTTAAACACAATGCAATCGAATCATTAGGATATATTTTTTTATGATTTAGTTTTATTATTTTCAGCTTCCCTTAAAGATTTATTTAAACTGCCATTAGATTAAATAAAAACGGTATAAAACGATATTGAATGCTCTGTTCTTGAAACTCGGCACTGAGCCTAAAATTTTGGATACACGTTTCGAGCAATCGTGTGTCTGTTGATTGTAACACTTAATACTATTATTTACAGCACTCACTAGTGGATGTGTGTATTTATATGTTCAGTAGAAACTTTTCATATGAATACTTCAACTCGATTTGTACAATTAAATAAGAGCGAGGGCACTGATTTTATTAATTTTATTTATTAAATCGCATTTATATAGTAAATGTCTTATTTAACTGTACGATAGTAGTGACACATACCACAAAAAGATGACGATTTGTAATAATTAATCGTTGTTTTTTATTCTTCTTAGATATACTTGTAGTTTTAATCTATCTTATTCTGTGCACTATCTATTGTATGTGTTTCTGTCACTGTCTATCGAACCACTCTTAATGTTACCCTTTACTCTTGAAGGTGATAGGTGGTGAATTGCAAGAGCGTTTGATTCCGGTTCCGTACAGCAAGAGCTCCACTGACCAAGCTGTAAGCCGCTTTCCTACATCTTTTCTGTCCGCTACGTGTTCGTGTGCCCGCTCGTTCGCTCTTGTTGGTTTGTGTTGGCCACTGCTTCCACATTGTGTAGAGGCACTTGCTTTTACCTAACGTTTTGTTTTCGTTAACTCTTATTTACCTAATTTATAACGGCCTTCTCAATATTGAAGCAGTGAAGTGACGTTCATATTGTTTTGTAGAGTTGTTTTTCCGAATTCCTCTGTTTGAAGCCTGCCTGTTACAAAAAACTCTAATTTACGTTTGCATGGTGCATGATTCTTTATACCTTTGCTCACAGATGCATATGATCGCTCAAAACGACTGCTCGGCCGAAAAATAGATGGCGATTCCGTTTTCAAAATTTAGTTATACTTCGCAAATTTTTATTTTATATTTTCTAATCGTTATATAGTACATAATGACGATTTTTAGTCACTAAATGAAATAAGCGATGCATCGTAGGATCGAAATCATTTTGTGGTCTAATCAATTTTTTGTTTTTTTTTTCGAGAGAAAATACTTTAATTTGCTTTGGTTGTGAATTATAAATTGTTTTGTAGTCGAATGTTCGCGTGCTCCAAAATGCCTGATAAGCTACAATTTTTAACAAATTATTTCGAAACGACCGAAAAACGTCAAATGTTGGTTTAAAATAATAAATTTAAAAGAAATGTTGAAGAATAATTATTAAAGTAGGTTTTATTAGCGCAATTGTTAAAAATACTAGCTTACGCTTAAAGGATTAAGAAATTGGCCTCGTTGCATAGTTAGTTTGATTGTTAAATTATTGTAGAGGCTTAAATTTATTTATATAAATTTTGAAATTTTAATATAAAATACATGTATATGTATGACATATATATGTATTTGTTATATGTATATCTTGACCAAGTGTACTTAGATATGTTTTTATTTTAATATACTAACAAATTTGCTGTTTTTCGATAAAGCACTCTTTTCAATAAATTAATTAAAAGAATGAATTTTTATTTTGAAAATATTTGCTAGGTTGTGTTAATACATTATTATGTGTTAAATAATATTTTTATATTGTTTTGTGTGTTTACTAATTCCCACATATACATACATACAGGTGGGGCAAAATCACGTAAGCAAAGTAACCAATGTCTCTGGTAAAGACTGTATGTATTTGAATATTGTTATTCGTGTGTGTTAAGTGGTGCTCAGACAGTTATAAAACTGTATTGTTTTGGTTTGTGACAACTTTGCAAGTTAAATGTTTTAATTCCGTTATCATCGGTATTATTGTATAGTAATATCAGACCGCTTGCTACCAGTATCAAATTGGTTTATTATCCATCCAAGTGGAAAATGGTAACCACCGGTTGATAATAAACGTTAAATATTTGTTTTGGTCTCAAGTGGCGATTTATTTCATTTGTAGCTTCTGTTATAATCTGCAATGAAAACCAGTGAATGTAAAAGCTTAGGCCTGATTCGGAATTACCAGTACACGGCATGTATAATGGCTCAACACAAATACATTTTGCTCTGGCAGTATTGCGATTCAATTTGAACTGCCTTCGTTTCACGTGTATGTATGATTGTATGCCACCACAAGCTATAAAATTTGTGGCATGACATATTTCGATTGCATGTTTGTTAAATGTATAAACTTGGGCTCCAACATTTTCGTTCCGAATCAAGAAGCACCAATTTTCAAAAATTTTACTTGAAATAATTATTTAAAAAAACAAAAAAAAAACGTAGTTTTATTTTTGCAACTTGCATTTAACTTTAAAATATTGCATCGCTTGTTTGTATTTTATAAATTGTCATTACTATTGCTCGATTGTACGAAAGAACAGCATGTTGGGGCTTAAGTGTACTGGCTCTATACTGAACTTTGGGCTGTGCTAACTGCTCGCCACCTTCCCAGGAATGTTCTTATTTTAATTCTCCCTGTTTTGTTGTTTCTTGTTTATTTCAGATCCGAGTAGTTAACGCTTTCCGTCAGGGCCTAGATGCTCGGTACGGCGAACACAGCAGTACTTCCCTTGCCGAGGTACTCCGCAAACAGACTTCACTCTCTAAGAGGTTGTCTCAAACTTCTTCCATTGAGTATGCTGATAACATCCCAGACGAATTGACGATTCCTGAAATAGATGTGGAGCGGTTATCCTCTCACAGCCACACCGAAACGGCTGTTTAGCTCCTTATTTGAATTCCCATCCTATCCATAATGACCAACCTACTCCTCAACCCGAGCAGCACCAGCGTATCGATAGGCCAAGTGGCCTTTCGATTGCAGACACTATCCACGCGCGTATATTATTTGTTTATTGATTGTTGTTATTCTAGTGGATTTTGTGTCATGCGATCAATGCATGAGAACCATGTTGGAGTCATGAACTTGACATGATTAGCAATAATTGGGCGAGTCAGAGTTCGTCCATAGCGTGTAATTAGGTGCCTAGGTGAGTGGCGCAACAGTGGCGTCCTCACAGCTTCGAGGGCGCATTGGCTTGCAGTGCACTCTGGCGTGACTACCACGTTAACAGGGATTTCCCGTGCACCGTTTTCGTGGTTACGCTTGCGCCAGTCCGCGGTCTTTTGCGCCCTCGTTAGCCAACTGTCGCTTGTGGCCAGTTGCCATTAGCGTAAGTTTGCTTTTGTTCATTACATTATTAAGTAAGAATAGTTGAGAATCAGATTGTCGTCTGCCAAATGTTGTTGAGGAGAGGCAATAACCACACCTGCAAAAAAATATAGATTAGTGTTTATATAAATTGTAGTGAATAGTCTAATTACTGCTTCTCCTCGCCTTCATTATGTTGTATTCTAGGTCTGATTTAGTTGTAAGTAGATTCTAGTTGATAGATCTTTATAGATAAATTCAAAATCCAAATTGCAAAACACGGCAACGTTTTGCTTCCGAAATAAATTTGTTTTATACTTTATCTATATGTAACTCTCAAATTTATGAAAACAGTAACATTTAATTAAATAAATAAATAAATAGATAGAACATTAAAAGTAAGCTGTGTATAATGGCTTGCCGGTTTGCTAATTGGATCCGAATTAGTTTTTATGTGGCGATGGTACTTAGTTATCAAATCTTAGTAACTTATTGCAATTTGTATGTTCTTTCAGTATTTTTTAGTATGTATTTTATTCGGGCCCCATTTGCATTCTCCAGCAAGCTTGCGCACACATTTATACACTACTCCGTATCGGATTTGTCATCAGCAAAAAAACGGTTGGGCTAGGATAATGCAAATGATTGATTGTAAATCTTACTGAGCGCACCGAACCGCACACGTTGGGTGTCGCTCATATCCCAACCCCACCGTAATTATATCCCTACCAATTATCTGGCAAGCTCGATTGCTTCTAGTCAAAATTATCAATGCCATAATCATTGGCTACGACTGCACACTTTCACGTGGTATGTTTCGCGAAAGTGAACAGTCTTATTACTTATCACGTAATATATACTATAACTATATATTATTTATCTGTGGTTAATCATGCCTTTTGTTCATCAGAGACTTCATACACTTCTAGATGATCATAGCATTTTCAATTTCATCAACTCGTCCATTTTTAGTTCCTCCTTGATCATTGCCGATACCAAATTTTGAATGGGGTGTTTGTTGTTAATTAAACATTACTCCACTGGAGAAAATGGGAACTTACTTGGTAATATTAATTAGAGTGGGATCAAACCATTTACGAGAACGTGTATTTTATGCCAAAACCTACCTATTCAAGTTTGATTATAAACTTTTTAATTTAATGTTGTTATTGTAATTTTTAATGGAACGATTAAAACGTTATCCTGTTAAGCTTGTTATTTTATATAATCGATGAGTAGTGTATTCTGCTCTATCATCTTTTGAAGACGTCGCTGGCAGGTCCAGTGATAAAAGTTTATGAACTACAGGTGGATCTAAATACAACTGTAATCGCATACATTTAAATTAAGTTTGATTGTGAGCCTGTGTTTTTTATTTAAGAAACTAATAAAACTATTGAGCTTTAAACGAGGGTAAACTATATACACTTTTTAAGGGTGTTTTAATTATTATTCCATGTGGGTAACATCTGTTAGAATTACTCACCTATTTATTGCAAATGGCCTTTCTTACTGATTTATGTTTCATTTTTATTATAAATAATTTGTTCTTAACGTTTGTAATTTTATTTAAATAATTAATATTTTCATATTAAACATATGTTTAAAAAATATTTTCAGGCATAACAACTTTGATTTATTATCTATCTACCTAATAAGTAATAACTTATGTAAATTGTTTCTTAAGTTAGGCATAGACGCTACGGTTTATTACAAGAGTTGCTCGATTTCCATTAATTAATACTAATAAATTTTTTATTTATGGAATGGCTTACCTACTCTAAAACTGCTACAATTTGTCGCCGTAATTTTCTTCCTAAAAACTGTAGCTTCTAAGTCTTACATAAAAGTTACCAACTTTGATATTTGTTAATATACACGAGAAGGTCTCTTTATTTTAAATATAAAAATTATATATATTACAGAAAAGTGTTCATTTTAATATACAGTACTAATGTTAGTTTCATATCTAAGTAGAGGTAAGTACCTAGTGGTAACGGAAAAAACCACCTAGATTTTTTTCGAAATCAAAAAGCGAATTTTATTCTTACAAAATTTTACCTTTTAATAAAGACGGAAATATATTTTTAAATATACAACTATGGTATATTAATGACGCACGAAAAATGTTGATACCCAGGAATATTATCAATATTTTTCGTTTCAATTCAAATTAATATTACCTATTTGATATAAGTACGCGCTAACAGCTTTACTCAATCTATTAATAATATACATTAGTGCTCTAAGTATTTTCTTGATATTAAGATTATTAGGAATATGTAAATTGAGTCACTGTTTATACACATTTTCAGGACTACACTTTTTTATGATCTCGCCGAATTTTTTAACTAAATTGCGACAAATATTTTAATATCTCAACAACACAGCTCAAGAAAAGTTGTTTTGAAGCTAAATATTAGAAATTTCTAGTATTAAGTTTGTGCTTAATTTTCTAAAATAAAAAAATATTTAAAATATATTCCCTTGTTTTGATCTTATTTCCTTTTTTCAACCACAATCTTTAAGCAACCAACGTTGTTCAAGTGTAGATTTTTAAGTACAAAATAAGTCAAAATGATTTCACAGGTAAGGGTAATATATGATTATTTGGTGGAAGCCAAGATGACGTGCCAGAGGATTTAATCGTTGTCTTCCCCATAGCCCACAGATCGATATTTAGCATTTAGATCACAGCAGTGTATCCGACGCGATCACAATTTGGAACCGGGGTCTTACGCTAACCAATCGGTCGGTATAGGCTTTACACACTGCCGGTCTGTTATTGTATATCCCATTTTGCCTGCGGACCTGCTTCAGATGGTAAAACTGCTAACGGACATATCTTCCAATTCTTCTTTCAAGTAAGAAATCTCAAAATCTGTTAAGAAACTAAGGATTACTATATACAGAAGAAATAAAAACTGGAAGAGCTACATCGGCCGATTGTCTGATGCCTAAATCACCAAATCGTATGGGCAAAGAAAGTTGTCTGAACGACGAGTTTTCTAATTTAATATTTAACAATTTTTCCAAATGGGATTTCATTGAAAGGTCGATTGAAGACTATCGATACCGCCAGCACTGCCATTTGGAAAGGAATTTATGAGAGTCGACTGTTAAGTCGAAATCTTTGTTTTGAACCGGGATGGAAAAAAATTATATTCTGACCGTCTTTCCTTAACAGGCAATGACAAACCAACGAGGTATCTGCCAAAAGAACCCTTTTAAAGAAAAAAAGTGGTCATTATGCTCTTACGTAAGGCTAAGAACTGAGGGAGAAAGAGTCTAGTTCTGAAGTTTAAATGTCAATTAGTCAGAATCGAGAGCATGCGCTACTAATTGAGGTGCAAGAGATGAGGACAATGCGTAAACTAATGGTAGAGACATATAACCTTGCAAACCATTATGGTGTAAAATTGCTCTAAGAGATGGAACCAACTGTTTCGTAAATTCTATGTGCTTCCCAACGGATTGGGAATTGGATTGAGTGACCCTCAATAATCGGATGCTATGATGATGGTGCTATGAATTGCAGATGGATGACGTCAAATAATTACATTCAAAATGTATATTTGGACAAAACAAAAATAACTTGATCTTAATTCAGAGAATTTCACCTGTATATTAATAAATTATAAAAGTAATTTTAGAATAATAGCATTGCAAAAGTTAATTAGTTTATTGATTATTATTATTTATACATTAGCAAAACTCCAAGATCTAAAGGGATGACAAATCAATAAAATTATTTATACAGTAAATTAAGTTGCCAATTTTAATTTATTAAAATATTAGAAACAAAGTTCAATAACAATGTGGAACATTTTACATTTATTCATAGAAGGGCATATCGATTGTATTGAAATAACGTAACCAAAAATTATAATTTTTGTGACACGATAGGAAATTCAATTCATTAATTGTTTTAAACCTACTGAATTATTAAAATTATAACGTCCGAAACTTTCAATATGATAATATTAAATATTTTGTTAATTGATTTTTAAAACAGATTTTTATTTGTAAAATTTACAAATTGTTAATAGCACACAATAAATTATGTCATTATACAAAATTAACAGTGGAACGTCACCTTAACAGAGGTCTATAAATTTTTAAATACTGTTGCACACTCTAAATATATAAAACAACATTAAATTATCTAATTTCTATAACTAAAATTTTGAATACCTAAAATGTGTGCGTAAATATTCTTTAGTGTAGGTACCTTTATTTGTCCCAATATATAAAATTAACTTTATTGAGGATCCGGAGCAGTGCAAGCATATCCATGTTTTTGCAAAGCCCTTTTTACATATTTATATACAGTAGGATCTTCAATTGTACTAGGAATCTAGAATAAACAAAATTTTGTCAATTAAAAAAGTTTTTGGACAAAATAAAAATATTTTACTTTAACAACTTTGTCTCTAGCTAAATCGGCTATTGATTTCCTACACGTTTTTCCCGATCTTGTACGAGGTAATGCTTTCACAGCTGCTGTTAATCGAAAAGATGCAACAGGTCCGATTAGTTCTCGAACCATACATATTAATTCACGGCCGATTTGGTTTTCATTCTTAGTGGTACCTAAAATGTTAAATTAACTTTTCACGACAGAAAAAATATGCACTTTTTACGTTTGGACATAACAAAAAGGCAAAGTGGAATTTCCCCTTTTGTTGCTTCTGGAACCCCTATTACAGCAACATCTGTAACGTCCTTGTGTGCTAATACTACATCTTCCAATGCTGCTGTAGATATTCTGTGTCCCGCAACATTGATTATATCATCATCGCGAGCCATCACGAAAACATACCCAAATTCATCTATGTAACCTGCATCCATTGTATCATAAAACCCCTGAAAACTTTGTGGTTAAAAAATTTCAATACATGTTATTAAAATGATATACTGGAAATTTAGAAAAATAAACTTGGCAAAATCTCTCAGGGGCTTGATAAAGTGTACTCATTGTGCCCGGTGGTAAAGGTAGCTTTACGACAATTTTTCCCAATTCGTATGCCGATGCCTCGGTTCCATCTTCTTTTAGTATACGAACTGAAATTTAAATTCAGTAATGCAAATGATATTTGGAAGTTAATAAATTCAAACCGTCATATCCCAGAAAAGGCATTCCGGTTGTATATTTCGGAGGAGTTAAACTGTGACCCAATCCAACACATGTAGCTGTTATAGCATGGCCGGTTTCAGTTTGCCACCAATGGTTAAAAACGGGAACCGCAAATATTTTTTCTATCCATGCTTTTGTTTCGTAATCGCAATGCTCTCCAGCAACAAATATTCTTTTCAAACTTTTGGTGGAATACTTTATTCCAAACGAAATATCTGGATCTTCTCGCTTAATAACGCGAAATGACGTTGGCACAGTGAACAACGCATTTACTTTGTGTTCATTGATGATTCTAAGTAAAATTTATTTATGGAAAATGTTTGTTACTAACTTGATTTATTTACCGGAAATATTGACCTGGATCGGGTGTACGATCTGGTTTTCCTTCATACATAACACTGGTAATACCATACAAAAGTGGACCATAACAGATGTAAGAGTGTCCAACAACCCAACCTAAATCACTGGCGACCCACCAGACATCTTCTGGTTTCATTCCATAAATACTTGACATGGTCCATGCTAAAGTGGCAATATGACCTCCAATTGGTCTCTGAATACCTTTTGGTTGATCTGGAATTTTAATTAGGAATATATGCTTGTTTATTTTGCATTGCTACATGTACCTGTAGTTCCTGATGTATATAAAATATATAAGGGTTCGTTTGCTTCTATCGGGACACATTTATGAGCGTCGCCTAATTTCAATGCATCTTCCCACACCAGATCCATTTCAACATCCAAAGGCGCAATTTCAACATTTCGTCTTTGGAATATTATACATTTGTTAGGTTTAAAAGATGACGATTCAATCGCTGAATTTAAAATATCTTTATATCTAAAAGTAAAAGTTAAAAAACATGAGAGTGGTTATTTTGTAGGAGTATTACTTAATGATTTTATTGGGTTCTAACCCACAACTGGCTGCTATAATAACTTTTGGTTCGGCATGTTGAATTCTGGAACAAAGTTCTCTGGCTGCAAAACCTGCATGACATTCAAAATGAATAAAAATCATGGAAAAACAATATCTAGCTATTCGTACCACCAAACACAACAGAATGTATTGCTCCAAGCCTAACAGTGGCCAACATAGACATAACAGCTTCAGGTATTAAAGGCATATAAATTAAAACCCGATCGCCTTTGGAGACACCCAATTTGCTCAATGCTCCAGCAAGATGGGAAACCTAATAATAAATCATTAGATAATAAAAACAGATAAAATTTGATTACCGTGTCTAAAAGTTCTGCGTATGTGACTTTGCGTATGGTTTTGCTCATTGGACTGTCATGAATAAGAGCTACTTTACCACCTTTTCCAGCTTCCACATGGCGATCTACAGCATTGTAACATGCATTCAATTCACCACCGACAAACCTAGAACATAATATTTCCATTCAATTTATAAAACACAAAATAATTTTACCATTTCGTAAAAGGTGATTGAGAATTGTCCAATACTTTTTTCCAAGGTTTTGTCCAAGTAACATGTTGACCTACTTCAGCCCAAAATTCTTCCGGGTTTTCCAAAGATCTTTTGTATGCTTCCTCGTACTTCTGACTGAAGTATGGGTTTTTCTTGAATATTCTATCTATAAATGATTTATATTAAAATAAAAAATATTATTTTCTAATATCAAGAATATAATATTATTTATAAACATATTTTATATTGATATTTAATATTTGCCCAGCATAAAGTAATAAAATTTGTTTTTCTAGTACAAATGATAACTTAATATACCGGAAGATTAAAAATTTTTTTCAACATATTACTGGCTATACTGCTGTTCTAAGTGAAAATGGTACATGCAGTAATTTTCTTTTGGAGAGCTTTTCATGTACAAATAGATGAAAAATAAAAACTTACCATCAACTGTATTGATATCATTTATATTATCGAAGCAAGAATTTTGAAGACGAGCCGAATAAGGAAGCGATTTTCTATTATTGATTATTTCTCTTGTTTCACTATCTACGACATCACTATTATCCAAAGATGTTAACATTTTAGAGAAGACGCTGTTTACATAAACTCACGCTATATTCGACTGCTAATCACTATAACAGAAAAGTATAGTTCAATTTTTCGATTGCCTTCAAATAAGTAAACCTATAGTAATAATTAACCCCTCTTTACCCACTGTGACGATATTTAAATTTCTATGTAATTTTAATTGCACATGTAATCAATTTCTATAGTGCCAAGTGAAAAATTATGTTTTTCAATTATCTTAAAATTTTACTTACATTTCGAAATGAATTTTATTTCAAAATTTTATTAAAACAAAAATTTTAACCGTATTATAATATATTCAGCGGATATACTAGATAGTAACAAACTTATATTTAAACTTAAAGAAAATATTCCAAGCACCGCACTTTAAACAATCTAAATAAACTTAAACAAATAACATATTATTGGAAATTTCTGATCTATATATTCATATTCGATTTAATTATTGTATTTATTATTAAATATATAATATCTGTATAATAGTAGTATAGCAGATAAAACTTGAATTTAATTGGTAATTAAAAAAGCTATAATTCCAGTTCCATTAAATATACTTAGCGATGTTTTGAAAATTTCTTATTAGTTCATCTTGGTTAATCTTCCCAATTTGAATCTACCTTTTGTAATGCGGGATTCCCCAATTATTACCGTTATTGTTACTAGAAAAAACAGTGCAATAATCGAAAAATTTAAATTATTAACAGGAATTCAAACAGTGGCATACATGTTTCAGGCTTATTAGATATCACCAAATCTTTTAAAATACATACATTTAATTCTGTAAGAAACAAAATGGAAGTTTTTCCTATCGCCATTTTACCGTCGGTTCTTACGCCATCGAAAATTTATCACTTAAATTTTTAAAGTCAACATGAGCGTTTGGAAAGAAAACTCATATTTTTTAAAATGAATATCGCAATATATAAAAATTTCAATATTAAATTTTTAATTAAACAATAAAATTTAAATTATTTTTGTTAGTGTCTAGAATAATTTTTTTTTATATTGTATTCCAATCTTTAAATTCTCTAGCTAGATTTATTTATTGTTGTTTTGTATTATATTTACTGCTGAACTAGAACCAATATTTATTTTCTTAATGACTATTTTGTTCAATCAAGAAATCGTAATCTTGATTTAATAATGCAGTAATTTAATTATTAACTTCACACATTAAAAATTTTCTAGTTGTCCATATTTATGCAAAATAATTGCTAAAGCTGTAAATATTCCAATTTACCTTTCAATTTAAAGATTTTCTAAATAAAAATATTCTCAAAATTACAGATTATAATAAAAAATTTCATTTAACCTGATTTTTTTACAACTTTGAATTAATAGAAATAAAAAATAGGATACCTGTTTGAAATTATATATTTTTTCAAGGTTATTTCTCTAATATACAAACAATAAAAATTTTAACGTATTTTCAAATATTTTTAATTTTTCTTAAATTCAAAATTTTTAAAAAGTATGCAAGCCTAAACTTCGATGCCAATTTTTTTAGTTTAACTTATATTTATTTTATGCTTACAATTCGCATGTAAATCAGTTTATTATTAAAAAAGAATTTTAAGAAATTTAAAAAAAATTTTAATTATTTCTAATCTTAGTAGGTAGTACTTAATACTTAATGGATTAAATGCAGTAGATTTTGAATGCCCGATTGTACAATATAAATGCAATTTGGAAATTTTTGTTTTACAATATCAATTTAATTTTCAAATAAAATTAGTTAAATATGTCGGTATTATTTCTTATTTTAATTTTTTATAATTTGAAACTTTTCAGAAAATATGTTTATTTAAAAAATCCATAAATTAAGAAGTTTAACGAGTCTAAATCTTTATTATATCTGTGAAATGTACAGCTTAAAACGTAAAGCTTAGCATTAAATCAGGATTTTTAAACCCATTAATTTTTCTTCGTAGTTATGTAAAACCACATAAATTTTTAATCTGTGAAATTAATGTAAAAATTGTATAAAAATTAAAATTACGATTTTTGATTGAAAAAAATATCTAATGTGAGGAATAAATATTGATTCTGGTTTAGCAGTAAATACATATAATACACACCACAAAAAATAAAGCAAGCAAGGCTTTGTAAGCGGTTTGCATTAATCTTCAAATTTTTAATGTTAGTAATATTGCAATGTAGTATATTTAAAATAATTCCTACGTCTTAAAAAAATTCAATAAATTAATGTGAACTTTAAACAATTAAATATTAAATTTTCAATGGAGAAATGCTCAGTAGCGAAACGACGACGGCGAAATATTCTAAACTGATCCAATCCTTCTGTGACTATTGAGAGTTCACTTCAATGAAAATCTTATTGTCTTTACAGAAAAATGATCTCATAAAGATATTTTTTTGGCTTTCTGAAATAAATATTTTATTCATTCAATTCACATTTTTACTTATGCCAATGATAGAAAATGAAAGTTAGAACATTTGGAATCGAGAAATGCAATACATAACACAGTTTTCAAAATTTTGAAAATTACCCTATTGTCCTATGAAGTATAGAGGCTAACCACTTCATTTCATGAAGGGTTTTCAAGGCAGATTACCTCGGTGGTTTGCCATTGTCTGCCGAGTTTTTGATTCACTCAAGCTCGACAAGAGGTCGACGACCACCAACCGCAACTGTCTTCATTGTTTTTCAAGCCTATCTACAATATAATCCATTTTGGAACTCTTCGCGGACTTCCAGATATGTTTCTGGACTTTCGTGGATGAACAAAGATTTTTTCGACCTTGAAAGAGTGAAACAAAATGCATCGTTGCCGTACGGCGTCAAATGTCAAGTCCAACTTAAAATGCGTGTAAACAGGTTTGACTGCACACAATTCAACTTAAAAGTAGATAGTTGACCAACTTCTTACGCACCGTAACGCTGGACGCTGCCCATTATGTGCAGTCAAACCTGTTTACATGTATTTCAACTTGAACTTGACATTTGACGCCGTACGACGGCGTTGCATCCTGTTTCACGCTTTAAAATGAGGTATTGCAAGGGTGGGGGTGCTACTTAAAGTTTCAAAGAAGGGATAGCAGGTGGGAAAGGGATTAAACTTATTCTTATAGTATTAGTATTGGTATTGAACGTCTCTCTCGCCATCTGAATCGACGTGTTGTTTCATTTTCTCAAATTTACTCAGAAACAAAAGTTATTTCGATTGCTTACTTTTGAAATGAACACCCGGTATACAGTTGGTTTTATAGTATCCGTTTGGTTCTTTTAGAAACATCTACCATATGTTAAGTTAAACTTTAAATTGTTGGTTTATCAAGATGATTTTTTTATTTATTTTTATATTTAATTATTTTTTTATAATTAATAACAATATATTTAAATTTGTATAATTTATTACCGCAAAACATATTTATTTGTCCAATTAACATCCAATTTCTTTCGTCAAGCATAATAGCATAATTTTAATAAAGAAAAAAAAAATTATAATTGACAGTTTAATTGGAGATTAATTTATTAGAATTATTAAAAATAAGTGCTGGGTGTTGCTGGCTCCTAAACTGTATCAATAATTGCAATTTTTAATTTAATATAAATTCTGGGTTCAATAAAATTCAAAAATTTAAGCTAATTTTATTAAATGTGCGTAATTGATTATTTATTTTTCAAAGCTATCAACAAACTTTATGTCTTAATTTTATTTAGTTATTTTATAATATATAAAACGTTTGCAAGTATTATCTAAAAAGGGTACTCACAAATTAATCTTTATGTTTTCTTAATTGTTATTTAAGGTAATTTACTATTTTTGATTATTTACGTTTTTATTATTTTTTTCTAATTTTATTAATAGCATATTGTATATAATATCTGATTTTTAATTCCTTAAAACCTAATCACCCAAATAAGTACAGGTAAGTTAAAGTAGTTACATATGTATAAGACCTGCGATTCAAATTCTCACTACTCTCCGAATATTTATGATTAACTTTTTTTTAATTTTTTTTATTTTATTTTTAATTAGCAATAATTATTTTTGATTATTTAATTGTAATTCAAATAACTGTGTTACTGTATCACATAATATAATAATCGTAATTAATCAATTAGAAAATTGTCATATGCATGTTTCTACAGAGACGGATCGAGTACACGGAAATTCAATTTAAATCATTGCTTTAGTATTTGTAGAATTACAACATTGCGATACAACAACATTATAATAACAATTATTGTAATTTTATAAAAAAGTTAACATACAAAAATAATTAATTCATAATTACAAATTTGCTAATTGTTTAATTAACTATTTCATTTAGATATTAAAAGTCATATTAACTTTCAAAAATTAAATATTTTTTATTAATAGTAGTCCACAACTGTTTTATTTTTGAGTTGTGACGTCATTGAAAATTTTTTTAAATAGCAACCCTTCTTTATGGATTTGTATAAGCACAATTTTTTGAATATGAAAATATAAAAATACAAAAAAATTCATTTAGAAAATTAACTACTTAGTTTGAATTTTTTAAATAATTTTATAATAAAAATTTAAAAACCTATAATAAATTTTCTTAATTTTTTAATTTAGCGGATGTGCATTAATATTAAGAAAAATATTAAAAAAGAAAAATTAAGAATAGGTTCTCAAATTTCTAAAAATTTAATATATTGAACCGCATTATTAAAATATTTTAGAAATCGTGATTATTCCCATCAACCCCTTGTATTCGTCCGTGAATATTTTGAAAAGAGCTATAAAAATTTCGTTTCATTCATTTTTTAAAAATTGAAATTGGTTTTTAGTCAAATTAGTACTGTTTTTTAGAGGGGATGAACCGTTCCTGAGTGCCCTTATTTTACTCAAAACTTTGAAGATTTCGAGAATACGAGTAAAAATATATTTTATTATTTTTTTTTAACGTTTAATATTACAGACTACAAATCATTTATTAAAAAAAAAACTATAGACAAAAATATTAACATAATGATCAGACAATATCTGTCCTGGGGTTCTCCAGCTATAGTAAAATTTCTTCTAATAATTATTTTAGCAAAATGTCTTTTTTTCACGTACAGGACTATGTTGAGTCTCAAAACTAAAAAAAAAATTATCAGAATTAATTGGTCGTTTTAGTAGTTAAACTAAACAGATTTTAAAATATCTTTTTTAATTATCAAAAAATTTCGAAATTTGAATAATTCAACTTTTGATAAATTGAAATTTTTTATGAGTTTACTTTTGCATATAATTTTTATTGCAGTATATTATTCTTATAAATAAATAATTTAAATAATATGTATTGCAAGCAATTTCCATTAATTAAAATATAATAAATTAATTTACATTAAAATTATATATCGATAATTTTCTATTCAATACGCATGTATAATCTTATATAAGTGTATTAACCTTTGCATGGACACCACCCGTGATGTTATTGATGTCCACCGGAAGGACGAGGTAAAAAAATTTGTCAGGCCCGAGATTCGAATCCAGAATTTCCGCTCTGTACTCATCCAGCGAACACACCAAGCCACCACTGCTGGTAGCACACCCATATTTAAGTTACGTATACCTCACACCGGGGTTCTCTGTATCCAGAGGTAAAACGTAGTAAATGAATAGACAAAACAAAATTTTATTGCAGGGAATACGAAGTCATAATATTTTTGTATTGTTTTTTTTTATATAAAAATGAATTTTTATCCATTTAAATTATGGCTTTCTTATTTAACCCTTTCGGTCACGGAATTCGTTTAAACGAACGCGAAATATATGTAATCTTAAAAAATGAGATTACTCTAGAAATTTTTTAAAAAAAATTATATATTACGTATTATCATTTTGTGACGTGACCGTGACCGAAAGGGTTAATGGTAAAATTAATAATAGTTAACGGGGAATCCTGTAAAAATATTGCAATGGGAATGTTTATTCACTAAATTGTGGTTTTTAAAGACCAAAATTATCTAAAAAAATTTATATTTAACAATTGTACTTCTCATCTAATAATGGTGATGTAGGAAAGAATATTGGGTGGATTGGAAGGGTTAATTAAACAAATATAATGTCTTGCCGATATTATCCATTATCAAGGCTGAAATGGAAGGGTACAAATGAGTCCTACGATCGGACTACGAACAAATTACACTCGTCATGCAAATTAGGGTGTTAAGTTGTGTGACTCTATCGGATGTTCATGTAGAGTAGCATTACCATTAGCGGCTACACTTAACGACGTCGGTAAAATAATTATTTTATAATTATTAATTTTAATAATTTTAAATAAATAATTTTAATAATTAATTTATTATTATAAAAATTATAATATTTCACTGACGTTAAAATGTGACCAATCCAACAGGTAGAGTCAGACAACTTAACACCCTTATTTGTGTGGTGAGTGTAATTTGTTAGTATTCCAATCGCAAAACAAATTATATTTTTTAATTAACCCTTCCAATCACCCCAATATCTTTTTCTGCATAATTTTATATCTGTTTTGACACTATAATTATATAAACCTCACACCGGGGCCTTAAAATCCCCAAACTCGCTTATAACGTACAAAACTTGAAGAACATACCACAACTAACAGTACCATATTGTAGAAAAAGTCAAGAGAGATATGAAGTTAAATTACAATAGCAGTTATTTGCCTCAAAAAATTAGAATATTTTGTAGGTTTTTGCAAATTTTGTGGGGTCCCAGGTCCTGTGAGAGATTAAGTATAATAATATGTATTTAAATTTCGTTTACTTAAATTATTTAAATTGTGTTCATTAAAAATTACTCAACATAAAACCAAAGAATAATTTATTTTCATGAGATAAATTAGCTGGTCCAAAAATATATATATATTTTTTAAATTTAATTTCAGATATTCAAAATTCAAAAAATATTTTAAATGTATACAGGAAAGAATTAGTACTTTTCTTGTTATATTTTCTATTGGAATTCATTAAATTTGATCTATTCTTTAAATTTTAGTAAATGTAGTAGTAATGCAGATAATATATCACTCGGCTAATCGCCTCGTGACATACAATCTACCTCGCGATTGTAGGCTTTACGATATTATTTTAAAATTTTTGTGTTAATAATAATTTATTTTGTAATAACCATTACCTTTACGTCAATTGGAAAACTCAATAAATTATTGATAAACAAAATGCAGAAAGATATTTTATTTGAATAAGGCCAGCACCTAACAGGACATTCAAGGCTGCACCAATAGGCGCATGCTGTAGAAGACGCAAAATCCTGTCGACAAATAAGAACATTACTATGTAATTATTAAACGCGCACTCACTCTGGCATTATAGACGCGAACAATGACCTGGTGCTAATAATCAATCAAAAATTAAAACAATAACATCATTGTTAATTATAAAGGAACCTTGATTTTTAGATCTAATTTTGTAATACTCATATTCTTTTAAGGCCACCTCAGCTTTAAAGTCGAATTTAAAAAAAATTATTGATTTTCATTGATTATTTTAAACTAATTAATTCATAGAAGTCCCATTAAAGCAGTTTAAAACTTAATATATATGAATTGGCTGCAACAATATAATCAGTTATATTTCCGATAAACTTGCTGGTAAAATTTTGCTTAAAAATAGCGATTTGTACTAGTTGTTATTATTTCTAACTTTTCTAAATATTTCCAATTTTTGATATTTTGAGAAAATGAGATGTTTAGTTAAAAAATTTTAATTCAGAAATTGAACATCCGAGTCAACTACTAGTATCGAAATGCGGCTAGTATTTTGACGAGTAACTCAAAACATTTAGCAAGGTTAGCACCCTGTTCAGCAATGAATTTGGAACGCACTAAATTCTTGGTTGCACGAGAGATGAATATCAGTTTTCTGAGAGCAAACGCACGCATTCTAAAGATCGGAGAAGACAGAAAACACGAGAAAATATAAAAATATTATTGACTAATATTGACTTCATTTCCGGTTTTCATATCATTTACAGTTTCTGGGTTTTCCTGCCTGTCACAATGAAGATATCTTAAATCTGAATTCAAACTGCGTTAAGAGCCGCATTATTAGATATTTTTTAAATAAAATAAATAGATTCATACTAAATGTGAGTAAAAGATTTAATGTGAATGAAACGCATTACAACCGAAACAAATACAAAATATTAGGCAATCAATCAATATCATATAACAAAATATTTAAGTAAAATCCACATTAATCAAAACATAGATGGAGGATAACAGATGTTACAACTATGTATGTATAGGTATAATTATGTAAATATTTATTATTTAAATACGTTAGATCATTAACGATTATTACTTGATATAATTACCAGCTTTTAATTACTCTTGTTCTAATCTGTACTAATGTTCAAAATTAAAATATTTAAAGCAATAAAATTTTTAGTATACCGGGAGATTTATTCGAATTTTGAATGAAATTAGTCTGTGCAAAATGCAATTAGTTATTATCAAATTGTGCTTCATCATTTAATTGAAAGGCCGGGTGGAAATTTTAATGTCGTTGAAATTTTATTCAGAATTTTTTAAATCAAATTCAGAAGCAAAATAATGTCGGAAGTGGTTTCAAAAATATAAATTATTATAAATAAACAAACAATTACATACAAAACTCTTTATCACCTTCTGTAACCATTCTCTCATTGGTTCTCCTTTTGTACCAACCATAAAAACTATGGTAACCAATCGACGTGCACATCAATCGAGGTGCACAACAATCAAGTTGCACAACAATCAAGTTGCAAAACAGTCAAGTTGCACAACAATCAAGTTGCACATTAATCGATTGCTTTAATATTTTGTTTTTTCTAATGTTTAAAACATTTCTGTTTTCATTTTGCAAAAAGTCTTGCAAATTTGAAAATTATTTCAATTTTATGCTAATCTTACAGATATTGAGCATATTTTTTAAAATAATTTTTATGGGTTTCAAAACAATATCCCCAGAGAGTAGAAATCGGTAAATGTGATATTAAAATTTTTTGTTAGGTAATAATCAAGTTTTACTGTCTCAATAATTGAATTTTCAAGTTAAATAATGTAAATATACTAATTTATTGTAATGCAGTTCTTTTCAAACAAACAAATTAATGGAAAAATTGACTATTGCATAAATTCCATTAAAAATTGCTTTATTTTAATTTTCATTTATTTTTGTATATGAATACGCGAAAACTCAATTGAGGCAATAAAACCTCAATATTTAACAAAAAAAAATTTATTGAATTTTAGCCTCGTGAAATATTGTTTCGGGACTCACTGAAATTGCTGCTTAAAATACCCCTAATGTTCGTCAGAATTTCTTAAAAAAATAAAGTTGGGCCTTTTCGATACATTTAGGTTGATGTGGACTACATCTCTCTTATCACCAACGCGACCTTGGGCTCCATTTTTGGCTTAGAAATTCATCAAGGTGAAGACAGCTTTTGGGGCCGAAGGAGTCTTCACGGCTGAGAAAACCATGTTTACAGTTAAATTTTCTTCCAAATTTTTTCATCACTTTGCAAGGTTCTGGCAACATCTTTAAGGTATTTAATGCTTAACCTTTTCAGTTTTAAAGTGTGTACATTTCTAGAAGTTACAAATCTGCGTTAAACTGTAGATTCCATGGGTCTGCACATACTATAACAGTTTCACAACAGCAAAGATTAGCTGAAGTTGTTCAAAACCTCGAGTATGTAAGATCGGATAAGATTGAATGAATGGAAAGAGAAGATCCTTAAAAGAATATTTGGATGATAGCAGAGAAGAAAAAAAAGAGATGGCAGAAATAGGCTGAAACAACCATGTTGTGAGATGGAATGAGGTAGCAACTCCCAAACCAAGGGAGTTTTAGGTCGTAGTGCTTTATTTATATTTATATAAATAATCTAAACAAAAAATTATTTACAAAGTACAAAGTTTAAGATTTATGAGTAAACAAAATTAAATCGTAATTTTTCTCTACTTTTATAATATTGTGATCATTAAGCGTTTCCGTCAATTTCATTCAACCCAAACAACAAATATAATAATCATTTTAAACTAATAGAAAACGATAAAATTTTTATAATTTACAACATAATAATTTTTTTATATTTAATTTATTACTTTCTATGAAAAGAAAGGTTCTTAAGGATACAAAATACCGATATTAATTTGAATAAAAATTATTTGAGATCTAGGCCTATTGAAACTATTTAATTGTCCAACGTTTCAGATTGTTCTATTGGGCCATTTTCGAAGCCAAAATATTAATAAAACCAATACAAAATTTAAATCAATATTCTTGCAATAATTGTGACAAATAAAATACATTAAGAGTAGATAAATATTTTGCAAACCTTTTCACCATGCTATTTCCCGAGGTAGGATTTTAATAATTTTATAAAAATAAATCCCTCTACCGGGAAATATCAATCATTTTACTATGGACTTTTTTTAAATACAATCAGTGATGTCTTCCACGATGAAGAGTCACTTCATATGCAATTTAGATCAGAAAGTGTATTTTGGGGGATTGGGGTTTTAGAATTTAGAGTATTTGAAGGCAGTTTTCAGTTAAACTCGAAGTTTCTAAAACAATAAACAAGGTTAGATGGTTTTGGACAAAGTTGGCGTGTAGTGTACCTCTCAGAGCAGATCTTCGGTCATAACAACTTTATGTCATCTTCTTAATAGTTTACTGAATATTGGAACTATAGCCTTCACTTAGAATTAAAATCCTTATGCTGTGAGGCAGAAGGCCGAATAATTCAATCACTCATTTGGAAGATAGATGGAAAATTTGAAGGTCTACAGTTTAGACTCGAAACAATTGTCTATAAAGCCTTTCTTCTTAGTAAAATTAGTTATTTAAATACCAAAGACATAAAGTAGGTGCTTTGCCTTCGGTTTGCGTTGCAATACAACTAGGGCCAAAAACTCGCTTTACGCCAGAGGCACTCCAAAGTTTTTTGCCCAACCGAAAGGAAGATGCAGACATTTTCTGAAATTTCTGATTCAAAATAGTATAGTAGTATGTAGTACTTAATAATGAAATATGATTACATTGTCAAAAACAAAATAAAATCTTTGAAATTTTGTAAAACAAATGTGGACAAAATTAATGAAATACAAAGTGTAAGTTATTGTCGAAATCACTAAAACTGTATAAATTCAAATGCAGGAGAACAAATGTATTTTATCGTCCTAATGCGTAAATAATATATTTTTTGCTCTAGGGTGACACTTGACGGCCCAAAAGTTACACTTGTTACGTTCAATTGGACAAAAATGTATTTTTGTTATACAGAATATATTAATTATATAAAAAGAAAAGAATACTTTGAAATGAACTAATAATTCAATTTTTTTATATGGAACACACTGTATTTTTATGGCCATTATACAGTTTCATGATGATTTTTGAAATTTTAAATAAGGTGTTACATAATTATGTATGTAAATCTTATAGTCTCCAAATTGTTGTACTTTTTAACAAAATTTTACGCATTTCCTGTTTAAAAATTCTGTAAACATGAAGGATAAATGTAGAAATAAATCATACCAACTTCATAATAAATAATTCAATTTTTATTCTATTATAAAAATATGTATGAAAAAAAATCAAAATGGTGAAAAATACATAGTAGTTTAGTTAAGGGGGGACAATAATTATGGAAATGATGGGGACTTCCCCAGTGGGTCGCTATTACTAAATTTACCCGTGCGGGGCTGGGTGACGATATTTTAAAATATAAATTATAAATAATAAATACGGATTTATTATAATTTTGTTATGCAATAAAACTCTATTGTTTATAAATTATAAATATTCACATTTTTTTTATTTTCAAAAAGTTTAAAATCTGAAAATAAAGAAAGTTTTGAAGAAAATTATAGTAAAGGATTATTGGGCTTATCTAGCCCAATAAAAGCTATTTGTTTTTCTATTTACTATATTTGTGTTGTGGTTTTCATACATGTTGGGGAAGTACAGATTTCTCGCATTTTTATTGTTTAATTTTTTATTTTATGCCATCGCTGTGTGCCTTCAAAATTCAAGACAATAAAATCTACAATACGGTATGACCTTGAAAATTTTAAAGTTTTAGGCTGCGCTTCAGAAAAGTTGTTAAATTTTGTCATGAATGAAAATATAATTTCGAAAATTTCAATCATATTTGCATTGTTATAAATCAGTGAACCTGGTTGGTTTTTAACTTCAACTTTTACCTCTGTTATGGAGCGGAAAAAAAATTTCCCAATATAATTCTGATTGCCTAGTCTGCTCCTGTTAGTTTCCAAATGACGTATGTAAATTATTAACAATAATCACTAAACTAATACAATTAGATAAGATAAATTAATAAACAATAAAAATCTGATTTTTTATGTAAGAGCTTGCAGCTTTCACATTTAATTAAAATTATTTAATTTTTACAAGATTTTTAGTCCAACCTATTAGTGTAAACTGGAAGGGGGTGCATATTTATTATATTGCCCACTAGCACCACATAGTCAAGTTACGCATATACCTACATTTTAATTAAAAAATATTATAAAAAATTTAATTAAAAGATGTTATAAAAAAATAAATTAAAAAATGTTATAAAAAAATAAATTAAAAAATGTTATAAAAAAATAAAATAAAAAAGTTGTTTTTTCTGATATGTAAAATTTCATTAATGAAAAAATCATGTTTCAAGTGAACATAAATTCGTCAAAATGACGGGATTTAAACTTTTAGTAATTGATAGTATAATTAATGTAACTCAATATTTGACATACGCATATGGGGTTATCTTGGCGAACTACTACTGTTTTATTACAAAATCCATTTACCTATGACAAGAGTGACTCGAGGATAAATTGATAATGAATTATTTGTGTACATACTTAATTGTCGCCCCCATTAGGTTTAATTACGAAGTATGTTATTTACTATAGTTATTATAGTAATTTGTGTAAATAAGGACCAGCTTTCATTATTTAATTGAAGAATATCCACTCAGTAAAATACTTGGAAAAATTATTTATTCATTTTATGTAGGTATGATGGTTCTTTTCCTGTCTTTGTGAATTATGCAGATAATTAAAATTTTGAGTATTAACCTTTAGGCACTACGTCATACTATATTGATTAATTAAACCAATTTAAAATTTTTTTTGTCAAAATATATAATATGTATTGGAATTTTGGAATATAATATAATAGTAATAATATTTTCTATAATTATGTCTAAATATATAAGTTAAAAATTGTATTCTATATTGTTATTTTTAAAAAAAATTTTAATAGGAAATATATTTCAAAAACCTTTTTAAATATAAAATAAGCGTATGCGATTAAAATTTTGGGAATTCCAATTTTGTAAATTTTTAATGCTTGCTCAGTATTTTAAGTTATTATAGAATGTTTCGAATTGAGTTGGAACTTTTCCATCTGTTGGAATATAGCAAATTTTTGAATTTCTCTTATTGACAGTTTTGTGAAACTCTAAAGAAATCAAAAAATTCAATCGTATCATTGTGTGAATATTAGATCACAATTTGGAGCACCCTATATGTATAATACATAATATGCTTATTCACTTATAAATAACATTTATTGTTTTGCATATTGACGTAACTCAAAATTGACTCATTGACAATTTCGTGAAACCATAGGATATGGCACCAAATATTAAAAAATTTCAAATTATCAATAGTATTAAAATTTTAATTTATAATTAACATAGCCGTACATTGCAAATACATAATATCTAAGCTATCAATTTTGGATTCCATGGTAAATTGCAATTAGTATAAGTATTTTTTCATTCTTTTTTTTTTGTATTTTTTAATTTTGAACTTACGCATTATTACATTTTTGTCATGTTTTTTATCTGTACATAAAGCGCAAATTAAATTTTTATTTAAAACTTATCCAATACAATGTGTAGTAGATAATTTAAAAAAAACATCATTTTTACCATAAATTACCTTTTTTTATGCATTAAAATTTATCAAGTGAGTGTTTAAAATACCTATAAGTGTTAAATTAACTATATGGAATTTCCTATACGTATAAATAGAGGTAAAAGTGTCATAATGATTACAATACAATTAAAAACTATTCCATATTTTTTAATCGAATGAAATGTTGTCTTTGGTTTATAAGTCAATGTAAAATTAAAATTCAATATGTTAATAGGGTATCCTACATGTTGTATGTATGTACATTCTTTAAAGGATAACCACAATCATCTTAAAACTTCAGCTCCAATGTAATGTACTGAAACGATTTTAAAAAATTATAATATTTGTAAATATTCATAAACTGAATATAAATTGTGAATTATAATGGCACGTGCCCATAAATTGGTACAAGTTCTGGCATTAAATGCGTTTAAAAAAATTGCAAGCAAAATTTACCAGTAAAGAGAACATGGCAATGCTTTAACGGTCTACGACGCGACGTTTCGGCGAGCCGATTCGGCATGAAGACGATTCGGTGCGGGACCGAAAGGTCCTATCGCGTGTTTTAAGTGTAAAAAATAGGACATACTTTGAAAATGTGTCGAAGTAATAATAATTACCCACCAACCCGTTCCCCCGCACCTTTTGTTATATCGATTAAATTGTTTAAACATAAGTTTGCAAGTTGACACTAACGATACGAACGCCAGCCGGAATAATCAAATCTGTGAGCTATTGTAATTGGACGTCACCCATTGTAGTTAACGAAACGATAATAAGCGTATTATGTTTAGGTTCCATAGTATTGGTAATAAATAAAGTATTGATCTTGGCACAGGATTATTTCCTACCATTACCTACAATGGACTTAAACAGAAACGTTAAAATATATTATATAAAATTATTAGCTTAACATAAATTATCATAAGAACGTAATGCATTATAAGAAAGTTCAAGTACACTGGAATTTATGTATATATTCAGAATGAAAATTAACATGATCTACATAACTTAAAGTTGCATAAAGTTGAAACAACTTCATCTTGACTGAATTTTAATTTAAATAATAAATAATTTAAATTAAAAAAAAAAAAACAATTGAATTGCAGAAAGTAAATTAATTTGGTGTGGGTGAATGGACGTTATGATGAGTTTACACGTTAATATTGAATTGCCATACAAGACTCACGGGTTTGATCCACAATAAAGTGTAGAAATTTATAAAGTAATAATTTAATAATAATATTGCAGGTTGAGCGTGGCGTTAGATAGACGCATTTTTGAGTAATCACTTGGGAAAGATTTTGAATCAATTTTATTTATCCAATTATATTGGATATGGCTTTTGAGTTGATTCAAGTGAAAATAACTATAGTTCAACTAATATGTCTCGCTAATAAATAAAACAGCATATTGCACATTAAGGCAACTGAATTCCCTCAAAGACATTCTACCGGTGGACGTGAAGCTCCTTTTAATTAGAATCCCGATTGCCGATATACCCACTGTTATGCCCCTTTGTTAGTTGGCAGCAAGGAAAAACAGATCGTCTTCAAGTTCACGATAAAAACGATTTTTACTCGGGATATGGGGTTGGACAGTGGTAAATTCCACCGATGGTCAGTTTTTAGTTCTTTTTTAGTAAAGCCGCCGAGGGTAAATATATTTGTTCCAACGCTGGTCTAAAATATACCCAGGTAAAACATGTAAAATCCATCGTTGGTAACTTAAAGTATTACTGGATTTTATTACTCAGAAACGGTGGATTTTAGAGTGGATCCGGGGGACATTTATTTACACAGATTTACATAATTATCTTCCAAAAAATTTGTTTAAAACAAAAAATTAAATAAAATTTTAGTTTGTTATTTGATAAAATTATGAAATTGGTCAAACTAAAGTGCTTTATTGGTCATGAGTCAAGGGGGGGGGGGCAATTGCCCCCATTGCCTGCCCCTGTATCCGCGCCTGACTGTCGATATTCTACGTTTTTGAATTTCGCCGAAATTTTTGCACTGGGTGGTAGGTAATATATAGTAAATATAAAAAATAAAATTTGCGGAATATCCAGTAGTTTTTTTAAAAATAACAAAAATAAATTCTTAAATTTTCGGATGTCTGGATTAACGGACAACAAGCAAAATGTGGAGTCAGTGAGAATTACTTAACAAACCTTATGTTTTTTTTTTCAAATCGCTCAAAAATGGTGGAGTTTACAATGCCTAGATCCGATATTAGCCGTGGTTGCTCTAAACTCGCTAAAAACATCTCCCTAGGGTTACCAAACACGAAAATTACAGACCTCGAAAGCTGGGATCCGAAATTTGACAATGTCAGGGGTCGGAAAAACCGCCCAGAGGTAAATTAAATAAAGGATTGATAAATTAAACAATCATCAGAGCCCAAATGTCAAATCCCCCTAAATTTGAATTGCTAAGACCCACGTAGCGTACACGTACCGTCAAGTAAATAAATTTTTAAAGCTAACATGAACTTAAACTTTTAAAATTTACATAAAAAAGTCGATTTCCAAAATTAAATTCTGAAGTAACCGTTGGGCTGATTTTTTTATCCTCGCCTCATATGAAAGCGTAAACTTTGGTCTTTCAGAATATTTAATGGTTTTCTATCGTACATTTAAAGGAAAAAAGCGTGGAAAATCGACGGTAACCGCACGGCTACAAGTGAACTTAAGCTGGCTCGGTCTCCTAAAACACGCTCCTGTTAACTTAAAAGATTAATAATAGCCTTACCGCCTTTACTTAATTGACCATCGGTGGAACTTACATGTAAGAAAATAGTGAGCTAAAACCGACCGGCGGAACTTTATTAATCCACGGAACCGGTGGATTAATATAGATTTGACTTATAGATAGAACTTACAATCGCCCATGGCGTTAACAAATTCCAGTTAAACCAGGTTTAACTCACTGTTTATTCAATCACAGTGCTAAAAACCCTGGGTACTCTGATCCGAGTTGATCTTCTGTTATACAACTGGCCCTTAAAGGTTGAAAGGGTAAAAACTCTTTCGAAAAGTTAAAATTGTATGGAGAAGTAATAGGTAAGTAGTTCTTTGCGCTGTTCAATCATTTCAAAATAATATCAGCTGGTAAACATAAAATGTACATTCACTATATAAAGAGTCTAAAAACTTCTACATTTACAAAAACAGTCAGTTCCATACGGTCTGGTATAGGCAGGGCCGGCGCTAGGATATTTGACGCCCTAGGCAAAAATCTATCAGTGATAGATTACCCCCCCATTTACATCTTTGTATCTTATGGGCCGGTCGATGAATTGCGGTTTTGAATTTCGCCGAAATTTTTGCACTGGGAATTAGGTAATGACTATAATAAAGTACATATAAAAAATAAAATTTGCGGATCGTCAAGTAGTTTTTCCAAAATTAACAAAAATAAATTCTTACGTTATTGCATTATATTGTGCAATACCATTGGTCACTGATAACAGGCCTGGATGGGGCCTGTGAAAATTACTTAAAGAACCTTATGTTTCTTTCAAATTATCAAAAATGATAGATGTTAGAGTGCCTGGATCCGAGACTCGCTAAAAACATCCCTATAGGGTTACCGAACCAAACGCCCTTGCTAACCGCTCGGGCGGTTATTTTTATTATTTCGTTCTATAGCCATGACCTCGTGCCACACAGGTGCTGCGTAGAGCAATATTGAGTTTACCACCATTTATACTATTTTTCTTTTTATTGCTTTATTTTTCCTTATAATTTTTTAATTATTTTTCCATATTATTCTTTTAAAAAAAAGGAGTAGGTAAAAATTGTCACTAAATATTTTTATTTTTAAACAAATTCCCCCTTCTGTTTTTAAAAATATATTTTGTGCATCCAAAAATGTATTTTTTACATTACTTAACTTAACAGAACGTTCGTTTTTGTAGAAAAAATAAAAAAACTTATTAGAAGAGAAGTAACTTTTTTCTACTAAAATATAATAGCATTTAATGAACTTTATTTAAAAAATAATAAAATTGTAATAATTAAATTAACTTTATTTTCAAATTATCAAGGAAAAATTTTTTAATATTTTTAAAACTTATTAGGCTATTTAATTACAAATTTAATTAAAATTATACAAAAATAAAAATTAAGAGTGTAACATTAACCGACCACTTCATATAATCCGTACGCGCAAAAGAAAATAAATAGATTCAATTAAATTTTAATTTACTTAATATTATTGTCACGAAAGATTAAATTTCAAACACATTTGAGGATTTTGATTCAAAGGTCTGAAATTACAAAGACGCACGAAAAATAACAATAATTTAGTAAACAGAAATAGAATTACTATCGTGTTGTAATAATTACATTTTGTAATTTAGACTTTTTAAGTCATGCAACCCCTGCTGTTGAGAGGGTCGATTTAAATTATCTAAATATTTGCAAAGAATACTAATTAAGCTTTCTTGACTCAGGCTATAAACAACAATTATTTCTAAATAGAGTATAGATGTTTATTTCATTGATTCAATTTTAGAGTCTTGGTAATCACGAATTTTTTCTATCAAAAGTTTAATTATAAAGTGGGAAGTATAATACTGTAAATATTAATTACAAGTTACATAGGAAAATTTATATCTGCTATAAATTAAACACCACTTCTTACTAATTTAGTTAAGACATATTTTTATTTGGAATTATTATATATATAATAAATTATTAATTTTCTCAAAATTAATTAAAATGAATTAGTAGGTAGTTGACGTTAAACCTGAAGCCATAATTTGCTAGTTATTAATTGGATTTATAGTTATTATGGAAAAATACTTATTGTAAGTAATCCACCTGAAAATAAACATTTATTAATATCAGGGCCGGTGCTAGGCATTAGGAAGACTAGGCCACTGCCTAGGGCGCAAACCAGATGGAGGTGCAAAAATGAATTGCAGTGTGGAGTGAAAAATGAAATATTAATACTACTCCCGGTATTGTAAATTTGCTTATTTTTACTTTCACCATACGTATACGCATGTATAAGAGAAAGTATCGTAATCCACTCAAAAATCAAAAACCGAAATTTTGGTATTAAAATGTTTCTAATCATGCTCTGATACAATTGTGATGTATTTTAGTAACATGTTCGTCTGTATGTCAGTATGTGGTCGTTGGGGTACAATTTGAAGTAGTATCAATCGCACAGGTTGAACCGCGCAATCAAATGTCATGAAATTCGGCATAAACGTGCTTTATAGCACCAGCAGAAAATAGTGAAAATTACTGAAATGATAAATTTCAATCGTTTTTCTCCCACAACACTCATCTGTAGTTTGTCACAAATTACACATTCCCGACGAGACCTTATGCACGCATATACCAACAAAAACTTGAAAAGGCACTGGCACTGAAAATATTGTATTTGCATAATATTTATTCTTCTTCCACTTAATCTAGGACTATGTCCTGTTATTACCAAGTGGTGTACCAAAATTACACTTGGCACACCCTTGATTCTCTGAGCACTTCCATACACTGTGGTAGGGTGCTAACCTGGCTAGATGCATATCTCATAGGTGAAACTTAGGCTTTTGATCACAAGAGTGTAGTCAGTGCGACCGAGCATCGAACCGCGGTCTCCCGCTCCGCAACAACAATTATTACGACCCGTAGCGTGGAACAGACAAATGCACTTCGACTCACCTCTCACATATAAGGGAATAATGCGCCGTCACGTTTTAAAAGAGCCAATTTAACATATACTTTCACGTGGTGTGTAGGTTTTATTGATAATATGTACGTTTTTCGAGTTGTAGGGGGTGGGAGTGGACGTGTTTGATGTTTTCGCAGTAGGGACAAAATTTCGCTGACTTTTAGCGCGCTCTAGCGCCGAAACCGCTTGTCAAACAATCAAAGTTGATAAGTGCATTTTGTAGGAAAGCATACTTTAACTTTGTATAGAATGGTCATTTTCGAAAAACGCATAGTTTTCAATATATAAGCAAAAAATTTAAAAAAAGTGCGAAATTTCTTACGATTTTTGCATTTTTCGTTATGAAGTCGACCTCCTCGACTGACCGAATCGACTAGCATCTGTGTCATTGTCCGATGCGAAACTTACGACGTTGGCTCTTGATTTGAACTTTGACATCTCGACTTTTCGATTTACTTCGAATATCCCCTTATTTTCTGGTATCTTAGCTAGAGTGCTCATTATTAACGGGAATGGCTTCCTATCAGGCCACATAGAATTTTTTATCGGAAAACGTAGAGAGAGAGAGAGAACGTTCCGAACGTTTTGTCGGGTGAGAAACCGAAGCATTAATAGACCTTGCGAGAAAACGCGATCTCGAGGGTAATGAGTGTTTTTAAACGCTTGCTCTCGTTTTTTAATTTTGCTGTGCGTTCAATAAAGAGCAATTTTCGAATCTCGGCTAATTTAGAAAATATAATTATTGAAATGAGTTTGTTAAAATGATTAAAGAACTTGAATGGAGAAGTTACTATTTTATCGCCCCTTGTATTATTATTATAATATATATTTTTGGGTAGTAAAGTGACATACAATACTTTGGTAGTATATCTTATTGCAAACTATGTTATATGATACCATTCTCTATACTGATCCAAAATATGATTGTGTTAAGCCATATATAAAAGTACGATGTAAGTATATACGAGACGAATTACGAATTTTCCTTTGAAGGTATTTTACACCCACTCGACTATTATCACAAGGTTTCTTTATAAAATTATACTTGTTGCTTCCAAAAGATATATTTTTTCGGTTTCTTTCAACATTTTCTGAAATACAATTTCCAAGAAAAATATAAAAAATTATAAAGATAATTTAAGCGCACAAAAGCGAAATTAATATTGTTTCAAAGGAAATACAAATGTTCAACGTAAAAGTAGTCTACTACGATAGAAAATTGCATTTTTTGTAATTTTGTCAAGTGATGTTTTTTATGTTAAAAAGGGATTACTTGTTTTCATTATTGTTTATTTTACATCATATCGCAAATTTGCATATATTATGTATTGATTATTTCTTTTACTACACTACGCATTTTTAAGGATACCTCAAAGTTTATTTTTAACGCGCAATCTTTACAATTTAATTCCAACATTTCAACCTGGTTGTTATTCACACATTTTTGATATTAAACACAAGATCGTTTTACGATTGCCAATAAAGTAAAACGTCAAGAATCACTGTTCTTGTAAAGCATAACATAAAGAAAGTAAGTTGGCATTCAGAAAGCTTATAGGACAGTACAAAACATTATTAATAATTTCTATAAATGAACATAAGTGCGGCCTCCAGGCAGCACAACTTTGGCAATTTTAAACATTACAATTACTGGGGTAAAATTAAAAAAGTGAAAAGTATAAAGAAATCAATAAAAAGTTTGTTTGAAAACAAGTGTACACAACACAATAAAGGTTAGTCAAACTTTACATGGTAGATATTCCAATAAGTCATTCATGTTCCAGTAAAATTGAAAGAAAATTTACATAAATTACCCAAATAAGATCAAATATAAAATAAAATATTTTTTCGAACTTGCTGCAACACAAGTCTCATCTAATACACTTTTATCTTCTCCTGTACAATGTTCTACTTTCCGTTGGCATAGTAAGTTTCTGTAAGTGGGGTGGCATCAATTGGCTTTTCCGAATTAATTAAAAATTCCTTGATATCAGCCGTACCCTACAGAGAGAGAGAGACCTTTGATTCAATCGGTCGTAATCTGTTTTTTCAGAGAATTTATATTTTATTCTCAATTTGTTTTATTAACAGACTATTTTTTCAGTTTATTGAACTTGACCTTGAAAGAAAGAAAAGGCAGGATCTTAGTTTTCAACTTAAATTCGGTTATAATTAATCGAATCCAACTGGAAATAAATTTATTAAATGATGTTAGTACTAGTACGGCTACAAGTGAATGAAGCCGGCTCCTTCCACTAAATCATACTCTTGGTTCTATTTACGTCGAACACATGGACCGTCGAATGAGTTTTTATGTACTTTGTTTGCCGAGTTGTCTCATCCCAATCTCATCTCGTAGTCGAAATTTAACGCCTACCTATATTTTTGATGACGAATCAAGTATTGTACATTAGTTATGTTTTTATATATCTGAATTGTATTAGATTCCTGAGTGACTACAACTCCCACTCACTGTCGCAGTTTAACCAACGAGATACAAGGAGTTTACGAATACTTGGTTTAACATTTTCGATTTTCTGGAACGAAAATAAAAAACTGTTAAGTAATAAACGGAAAAATAAAACTAGGAATAGTAATCCGCGTCATTGAATGGATTGTAAACACTTTTTTGAAGAGATTACTATATTAAGGACAAAATCAATATCGTAATTGATTGATTGATGTAAAAACAAACCAAGTCGTCAGAAAAAGTAACACTTTAAATTATAATAACACAATATACTGTTTTTCTTGTGCTAAACTGTCGAAGTAGTATTAAATTTTAAATTTTATTTGAATGGAATGTCAAACGTTTTAAAATTATTTGATGTTATTTGTATCAAACTTTCTGTTCCGTTCATCAAATTAATATTTGTCGTCTGTAAATATTTAATTTTAGAACTAATTATTTCATTCTTCTAATTAAGTATATAAAACTTCTAAAATTTAATCTACCACTTCATTAATAATTGAATAAAAGTATAAAGCAGTTTATTCGAATTCAAAAAAACAAAATTTTATATATTTAATATTTAACCGAACATTAATCAGATAATTGTTAAGTTAATATTTATTTTTCATTACGCCAGTTTAGGACTGATAATTGCAATCCCACGCAATGGGAAGCTCGAAACAGATCTATTTCGATTGAAATTTTTGAATTTACATCTTTTCTTAGGTATTTTTTTGTTGTTGCTGTTTTTGGATACGGACCAGCCAATTATTGTTGTTGTGTGTTGGTGTTTTGTTGGAATTTAATTATTAATTATAATTTATTTTTTCTCATTATTTTTAATTGAATGATAATTCTTTAACATTCAATAAATTTTAAAATTTTCAGAAACTCAAAATTTTAAAAATTTTGTATTTACGCTAAAATGCATTTTTAACACACATGGTATTTTTTTGTTATAAAATCGTTTAGTTGTTTTTCAATTATAACAGAAAAAACAACTTTTTTCGAGTAACAATAGATTTTTATTTAAAAAACATTTAGCTCAAAGAACTGTTTAACATGTAACCTGCCACTTAATTTTTTACGTCTAATGACGTCAAAATACCATAATAAATCCGGCATTATTAATCATATATTATCGAGGAGATGAGCGGAGAGGTAAATTGAAGAAGATAATTTTGTTAAGCCGGTTAATGTAAATTTCATAGCGAAGAAATTCATAATGGTAAGAAGGTCATCTGATGTGGTTGAAATTTTGATTTTGTATTTTCATATTTTTTTGATTAATTTTATATTTTGAAAAATCAGAAGTACATTATCGTTTACAGTATAATTATCATAAACTTTTTATTTTTTTGTTTCGACAATGTTTTCTGCTTTGCTGCAATCTTTAATGTCTTAACTTTATCTTCCAATCTTTTTCGAAAGGAAATAATTTTATTTGATTGCCCATTTCATTTTTCAACAAACTTTTTTTATGTAAAAAAAGTTATGGACTTCATTGTTCAAAATTCCCTATTGTAGCTTTAATTAGATTAATTCACAATTTAAATAGATTTGTATTTTGATTTTCTTGTAAATGATAATAAAACAATTTGTTTTAATTAATTTCAGGAAAATGTAACTTTTATCAATGTAGTAGCGCAAAAGAAAATAATTTTTTTTTACTGATTTTACGGTAGTTTAGGGAGTAAATTACAAATATATTGCCGTAGGCATATACTTCTCGTAAGTATGATATTTTACATCGTATTTGGAGTATGACTTTAGAGTGAGCGAAAAGTATTTCTCGTTTTCTCTTTGACTTCAATTTTTTTAACTGCAATTTTACTCGGATTTAAGCGTTTCCGTTGGTTGCAACCATACTTTTCCGATTCTACGCATCGGAATACAATGTTTTATGGCATAAAAAGACAATATAATTTTTTTAAAATTTTCGCAAAAATAAGTAATGTTGGTTTTTCACCGTAAAAAATGGCAGTTCCAAAACTACAGCTTTTTCAATGTTTTCTAGCGTACTTTCTGCAGAAAATTCGAATGCCGTGCGCAGATTACTCGTAACTATGATATTTTAGATTTTTATTTGGCGTTAAAGTGAGAAAAAGTAATTTTCGTTGGCTCTTGTTAATTCTGCGGTTTTACTCGGATTTTAGTGTTTTCCCCAGGCGCAATCATGTTTTCACGACTCGACGCATCTGAATATGTCGTTTTATGAAATAAAAACACCAATCTCTCTGTGATTTTCTAACAAATAAAAACACCAATCTCTCTGTGATTTTCTAACAAATACAAAAACTTTAGGTATTTTTTTTACAAAAACTGAAAGTTTTAATGGTTTTTAAAGTTTTTCTAGCTTACTTTTTGCAGTTCATTCGAATGCCGTTCGCAGATTTCCCGTAAGTACGATATTTAACATTTTATTTGGCGTTAAAGTGAGAAAAAGTAGTTTTAGTTGATTCTTATTTATCCCACAATTCACTCGGATGTGAGCGTTTCCGCAGGAAACAACCATGTTTTTCCGACTCTACGCATCGGAATACGACGTTTTATGACTTAAATAGACCATCTAAATTTTTTAAGATTTTTGAAAAAAACGTAAGGTTAATCCCTTTGGTGTTTTTCAACCCAAAAAAAGAAAGTTCCAAATCTAAAGCTTCTTCAATGTTTCCTAGCGTACTTTCAGCAGTAAATTCGAATGCCGTGCGCAGATTACCCGTAAGTATGTACTTTACATTTTATGCGGCATGAAAGAGAGAAAAAGTAATTTTCGTTGATTCTTGTTAATTCCGCAAAATCACTCGAAATACGGAAAAGTTCCAAATCAAAAGCTTTTTCAAAGTTTCCTAATGTACTTTCAGCCGAAAATTGGAATGCCATGCGCATATTACTAAGAAGTATGATATTTTAAATTTTATTCGGCGTTAAAGTGAGAAAAAATCATTTTCGTTGGTTTTTGTTAATTCACTTCACCACCGAAAATTGCACATAAAGTTCAGAGACTGCACTAGACTAGACTCACAAATGGTCATTGTCTCCTTTCAGTGATTATCCGTCGGTGCACATTGTCAGCAAGCAAATATTCACCCAGAAGGTAGCTACAATTGGCGGTGGAAAATAACCAACATAATAATTTTTAATCCACAATCATCGGAAACATCTTGCAGAATTTAATCAGGTTTTAATTAAATTTGGGAGCCGGTTGTAAAAGCTGAACATTAAAGGTGAGAATCTTTACTTCAAATGGTCTGATGTTAACAATAATCTTTTTCAAAATCTTCCATAATGGAAACGTGGTAACGAAAAGCCACAATGGTTGTTTGCATACCTGGACGGGTTTGTCAAATTTGCATTGCGGCAGAACGAGCTAATGCTGACATTACTAGCCCAACATAGCTACACTAAAAACTCCTAACACCAAAAAAAACCAAGATGTCCAAGGCATTTCTACCAGAAGAATTACTATTTGATTGGGAATGGAAACTTACGCCTTCAACGGAGTAGAACTAAGTCCTCGCTCCGAGAACCCAGTCCATACTGCCTGCAGAACGTTGATGCATCGTATGAAGAATGATAGAACAAAATCATAAAAATATTAAACCTACGATGGTAAATGACAAATCATATTATTCTTAAATTATTTATTCTCACAAAAGGGGTGCCAAAAATTTAGTCAACATGACAAGTTAACAGTTTAATTTTGGCGTTTAGAGATCCGGTTATAGATTATTACTGATTTTCGAAAAATTACAAATTTTAAAAATGTGGGGTTAGGGTATAATTTAGTAAGTAAAATTAGAGTAAAAATAAAACAAGGTAAGTGGTATGTTTTCTGATTTTCTCTACAATTTATTGTAAATTGTAATATTTGAGAGATACTGATTTAAATTTATATCCAATAAATTTTATGTACGCCGGAATTAATAGAAGCGCTTTAAATAAAATTTTATATATTTACTGATTGATTGATAGTATAATGCCGGTCAGCTGCACCCTTGATTAGTAGATTGTTTTCGATTTGAATTTAAAACAATTCATTCCTTTGAAGATAATGCGGTTCATATCATAATAATTAAATAGCAACCAACTTTACATAAAATATAGGTATACAAATATTTTTGTTAAAAGAACAGTACAACCAATTAAGAAGACTGCAAATATGTGGTTACATTGACTCGTATTTACATAACGTATCAACTTTTTATGAATCGCAAACCCACAATATATGACGGACAAATTAAATTTTTTTACGGTGTAGGATTGAAAGCTTAATCTTTATGTTAAAATTTTAATATACTTTTGGATTATTTCAAAATGTTGGTAAGTCTGGAAATCGTATGACGACAATGAAGCAATATTATTGAAAATGATAATGTATACTATCTTGTAATAGATATATGTAAGTAATTGATATTTAATTAATTAATTTTCTTTTTATTATTGTATAAATCATTTATTACTATTTTCGATATAAGATAAATAATAAAAAAACACTTCCACAGTAAATTTGTCACAATAATCTATATGAAAATGTGTGAAAACGTGACACATTACGGTATCATCAAAGCGATATTCCATAAATTGAAATCCCTTATTCGATTATAATATAAATTGCTTTTTTAAGGTTTTCCACAAGTATAGTTGTAATGTGTTTTAGGTTCACTTATAAAAATATGCGATAATTTTAACACTTTTAAACTGAAAAACATCGCATATTGATGGTGTTTCAATTTTCTGGACATATCGCATGAATAAAAATAGAAATTTACATAAATCGGCAGTCAACCGCAAGTTTTTAAAGTTACCGAATTATTAATTAATTTAAAAATACAAAAATGAAAAAATATTTTTTGTAAATTTAAGAAGAAAATTTAATTTATAAAGTGAAAATTGGTTTTTGCATAGAATTAATTATTAAAATTTTTTAATAATAACAGCCAAAGGATACATTTATCGACCGAAAACTAGAAAATAAAAAGTGCATGGAAGCTAAAAAACACAAAATATCTTTAACTACAAAAAATTTAAAATCTGCACATCATCTGTGAGGATCCAGACTTTGTGAATGTCTATTTCCTTGGCTCTGTTTCGGGAGTTCCCATTGGGACGGATTTCGGGTGATTTTTCGTGGAGTGGAGCCACTCTCTGTTTGAAGTGTTATTGAGGCACCAGAGGTCCTCATGTTATTAGTCGTCGTATGGTGAGACTAAACACTCCAATTGTAACTATTTTTGAAGAACCGAAAAGGTGCTGCCTTCTGAGCATTACATGTGAAACCTCTTTCCAGGGTTCCATTCGTTTCGGAGTCTTTGGTCATTGCAAATTCCAAATAATAAAAAAAATTTTTTTTCATGACTCAAGATTTGCAATCTTTATCGGAAGCAAAATTACAGCTAAAGCACACGGTACTCTCATCATCAACTCAATAAAAGAGTGATTAATTCAGATACAGAGAGAACTGGCAAATCTTAGGGGAGGCCTAGAGAGGAAGATTATCGACCTATTACTATTTTACCTTTTCGAGAATGATTCTCTTCCTTTATCCGGTATCGAACCGACTATCTCCGCACGTTGTTCTGTTGTCTCAGTGGAAAAGTGCTTGACTGCTGAGGCAAAAGTTAAGGTTTGATTTTGGTAAAATTACTTTGTAAAAATTTACATAATATACTACTTTGTCTAAAGCAAATCTTCTTACTACTAAATCAAATCCACGAAAATAAATCAAAATCAACCAAAGAAACTTTCAAGATGAAAAATTAAACATGTTGACTTCTTCTTCCAGGGGACACCGACAACTCGCCACTCCGTAACTCGGCATCAGACGACTCGGAACCGTACAACTCGGCACCAAAACTAAAAAATCGGATTTTTAAGACCGTTTCCAGCTTAAACCCAATCATAAGTTGCTTTACTACTACATTATGTTGGTAGACTCAGAAATAATGGAATAAGAGCCCCATCTTTAGCTTGCCATAAAAAGCTGCAACAAGGATATAGGGTCGCCAGTGTCGTAACAAGGACTTTTGCCGCCTATGGCCAAGTACGAAAAATGCACCTTAAACGGAAATGGGTTTGGGGGGAGGGAGAGGTAAGAACTTCGATTTTTTTAATTTGGTGCAAAATTGCAAATTTTGAGATTTAGTTTCAGTTAAAATTTATAAATTAAAAAAATTATATGTATTATACATAGTTAACTGATTAAAAACAATTCGACAATTTCAAATTTTATTGTGGTAGCCCTGACAAAGATTTCTCTGCGAAAACCTTATTTTCAGCACTAGAGTTTGATTGCCATCGATTGGTTGTTGGGTAAACTGGATTTTTTGACTTCTGTGAAGCAGTTTCCCGTTGATATTTTCATTGCAGTCTTACTGGCAATTGAATTGCCATTGAAAAAAAAGCCAAAAACACGTCTTCGGTGAAACAATCACCCAATTTCTTTTCCTTGCACCACTGTACAAAACCGTCATCCTGTTTTTGGGAAACCTTCCTCGATTTTGTCGGCAAAAGTTCTGTCAACGGCAATGCAACTGAACCGTTGTGTCGAAGTGAGTACTTTACCTCCCTAGATTGCAAAAAACGATATATGCACCTCGGGAATAAAGTGAATGCTTTGACCTGAGGGTAAAACGGATCACTTTACTCCTTTGGTACATAATGCACTATTAAAGCCGTTGGTGTTTTTTTATTGGTAAGCGTTTCTTTGTTAGCGCAAATCTACAGCATGTCCCGTGGGAAAACAGTAGGAAAAGTTGAATAAATTAGAAGTTTTATTAAAATAAACCGCACATCAAAATTTCGATTAAATATGGACTAGATCCCGTATACTATATTGACTTCTCTGCACAACTAGAGGAGAAAATATTAAAATTCATTACAGCTTGCCTCATTATAAGTTTTTTATTCAAACACTTCAATGAGTAGCTTACTACAATCCAATGCGAGATAAAAGCGTTAAGGTCTTGTGGCGCACAACATAGTATGTAACTATTGAATTTTATTTCATATTTTGCAAACATGTCAATTTTGTTTTTGGAATGTAAATTGTATTGTCTTGTTTTGTTTTGAAATGAATGCAATGCAAAATTTATCCGACAATTTTTGTATAATAGATAGGTAGGTAGGTACATAAATTATTTTCAAGCTATTCAATTTTATTTGTCTAAATTTAATTCTTCTGAAGTGGCTTGTCAAATATGAAAGATTTTGAGCTGCTTTCAAGCTTTCCTACGTGAAATGAAACTGAATTGGTTTCGCTAAAATCAATCGTTATGGAATTAACTTCCAAATTAAAATCAAATGTAAATACCACAAGTTTTAATTATTTTAAGGCATCGCGGTGTAGGCTTTAATATGTACGACGTGCTTTAAATTTTCCTTTAGAAATTACTTCGTTGTTTTCCATCAGATTTCGTTTGTTTACGTAAATAATTAACCTTACGGTTGCAATGTCCGGATTATAACGTGATCATCAGATTCTTAATCTTAGTTTCAATTTTTGAAAAAAGAAAAACAATATTTTTGATTGCATTAGTTTTCTTATTCTGATCTTGACGTTTTATTAATTGGATAAACTCATGTAAACAAACATACAAAAAATTAAGCTTTCCGAATTTTCAAATTTAACGGTAATATTTTCTGCAATTTTTTTAAGTTGCAAAAGTATAATATTAATTTAAAATAAAACATGGGGGAGACCCATACATATACCCAATCTCTAATAACAAAATTAATAATAAAATAAATTACAACGAATATTATTTTAAATATAATTGGAATATTTGCTGAAATAATATTTCAACTCTCCCAATTCTCTAGGAATTAAAATCCCGCAGAGAGAAACCCCCTCCAAAAGTATTTTAAAGGAAAATTGTAGGTAGTTAAGCCTTCAGATAACTACCAGAGTCAAAGAATTTGCGAGATCTCGGCTTCAAATCTAGAGCCGTCCTCATATCAAGAGTGTTTGGAACATAGTAAACTTTTACTTTAAAATTCACTTCTTACCTCGGCTCAACTCGATCGAAATAAACTAATTTTCAATGCATTACAGATCCAAATGGCTAATATTAATATACGCGTTATCAATATTTATTATATAAAAAATTAACTTTTACATATCCAAGAACAATGTAGCTAAAATATTAGATTTTGAAATTTATAATCTGATCTCGCTTATTATTAACAAAATATAAGACATATTACATTTGAAAATATGGGTATCAAAAAAAAAAATTGACAATACTAACTACTGATGAGAAACATTGTTTCTATGAAATGTAAAAATTCAAAATTTATCGGTGGCACTTCGAATGATGTGCCCCACGTTTGGTGTGTACCTCGATTGCTGTGCAACTGGATTGGTGTAGAACTCGATTGGTTGCCATTTATTTTTTGGTTGCTAAAAAAGTTGCCCAGTCAGTGCATGAGAAAGATAGCTAGAGACAGAAGAATATACGTAATGGTAATGTAAAATATGAAAAATGATAATTGGAGAAACTTTGCAGGATAGGAAGAAATGGAAAAAATAGTTCGTCATGGGCCTGCGATACCTGTAAAGGCTTAAACAATACAGCATTGACCTATTGGTGTTTTGTTTAAAAAAAGAAATTTAATACTTTAATTGGGCGTGGTTTTAGCTTAAGGAATAACAGGATACCACCAAAATGTATGTAGAACTTTAAGTAGAATGTTAAAATTCATTTCAACAGTAAATTGAATATTAAAACTCATATTCCCAATTTTGAATTGGAAATTAATTTTCAATTACATTGAAAATTTAATGAATGAATTTTGACTGAAAAACCATCTCAATAGTAAATTAAAAATATTAATTATCTACATCTCATGTTAATTTTTGAAACGCAAAAAATTTTTAAATCCAGTTTATTTAAGTTATTCAAAATACTATTATAATTACAAATTTTTTCAAGATCAAACTGTTTGAAAGAAAAGTTCTCCTCTGTTGTTAGAAGATCCATTTTAATTTACCTAAACATGAAAATTTAATTTTGAACTTATTTCTGTGCACATTTTCTATAAATAGAGAGGATATTTAATAAATTTTAATAGTATACTATGTTTGTAAAGCATTGCCTTAATTGTAAGCAACGAAATTGCTAATTTGATTGCATGATTTTCAAATGCATTCGATTTATGTAAAATGAAAAATTACTAAATGTTAATAATTATTGAATTACTTTTTTGAAAAACATTTTCAAGTACATTGCCTGATATAGGTAAAATGTGGTAACTCAAATTTGATTAGATTACTTACCGATATTTTATGATATGTAATCACAAAATTATTATTTTTTTGACATTTTCTGAAAATTGATAAAAATGTTAATAGTTGTTGTCAAGATAATGTTAGGAAGATGCGCGAGGGAAGTTTCGATAAAGGGCGGGACAGCGCAAAGACTCGTAGGCGCACAAAAACAATGCCTATAAAAAGATGTACTCTTCATTTACCCTGCATATCCAAAGTTGAAGTCACATAGTTCTTGTAGTGTCATTGTGTACTTATTGGTTACTCCAGTTCACATCAAATCTACCAGGTATTAACCGAAACTTCATGTAAGTTTCTGACTAGCCGTCGCCGTTCGCCTCAATTTTCCTCACTTAAGTACAAAAATTTTGAATTTTTAAAACTTTTTACATAGTTTTTTTTCATCAGGATAAAGCTTATTTTGAATTTTAAATTCGTCGATGTTAAATCCGTTTGATAATTAAAATTTTAAATTGAGTTTCAATATTTTTGTTAATAAAGTTATTTAATTAACTAAAACTCGATTAGGATCGATAATAATTTTAATTTAAAATTTGCGGTGAATTTTTATATTTTTTGTGCGCACACTGCATTTCACTTTAATTTTTTTGGTGACTTAAAATTTTATTTACTTGACGACTAATTTTATCATTTTGTGTTGAGATGATAGAGACACTCGATATGCTCCAACATGAGACGAGTTCTTTAAATTATACAAAATTGTGTCATTTTCAATATTCTCAAATGAAAAATAACTGTTGGTGAAAATATTAAAATTGAATTAGCTTTCTATAGTTATGAACAACATTTCGAAATAAGAAGCTAGCTATTGAAAATGATAAGTGCATCGGAGTAAAATTTTTGAAAAACTTCTCAAACGCGCCGAGTAGGATGAAATTCGATATTTTACCTTAAAATTGCCAGGGGTATTACACCACAACAGTTTTCTTTGAAATTGAACACCAGAGAAATATATTATTTTCTCAAAGATATTTGCATTTATTATAGTAAAATCATTCTACTTACTTTATTTTAATAAAGATGCCTGAAAATAGAAAATCTTTTCTTTTTTGCAGAATGCACCACTACACTGTTTTAGCTGTTTCCTTTGGTATCTTGATGGTCTTTCCAACATTATCTTCTTCCATGCCAAGCATCGAAGCGACAAACCTTTGTCCTCCCGATGCATCTCCAAAAATACGCCAGCTATGTTTATTGGCGTCGTTAGAACAATTTCTTGCGGAAAACCCATCCCGATCTAATGGTGAGTAGGATTTTTAAAATAAAAAAATAATTAATGCAAAAAAATTATGTTGCAATTCATAAAATCAAAGCCTATAAATAACAATTAAGCTGAAGTCACATAATATTTGTTGTCAGCCGATATCCTCGACACGCAACTCTACGATCGTGGTACAAAGAGACAAGATGTGGACCACGTATTTCTCCGCTTTGGAAGACGTCTTGGACTATAATAGAAGTTGTCCGTAATTTTCGCTTCTATCCATTTCGACTGATTTTCACTAATCGTTTTGTTGCTTTCAAACTAAATTGAAAATAATGTGAGATTCAAGTATTGGGAAATTAAAATGCTTTAAGTTTTATTGTAAATTTATATCAATTTATGTATTTGTTCATCCTTTCAATCTTTCATAAATGTAATACTTAAAATAATTATATATTTATAAATATATTTTTTTGTTATTTATTTGCATGTTATTCCATTCACGTAGAAATGAGAGCGTTATATGCACACATCTTGTTGAATATTTCATCAAATCTAATTCAAATGCTACATGCAATATGCAGGATATGTAACAATTCCTTTCAAAATAAAAAATAAATTAATTATTTGACACGACGAGTTTTTATTTTTAAAATCGCCTTAAAGTGAAAAGAAGAGGTAAAAAAACAATTTTCATGGTTTGTTAAATTTATTAATAATACTTTTGAATATTGCAACAAATTTTAATATACAATAAGACACAACATTTGTACAATGAAAATAAACACCTTACCTTACGAAACAATTCAGTAACTTTAAAACTTTCATTAATAATATTTAGAAAATAATTTGTTTAAATCCTGCGAAATTTACCACCATTATGAATTTTCGCCCTTGCAATGGAGAGCAATTTCCGTTAATACAAAAGACTTTTAAAGCGAAGTTTAAAATTGCAATAAGTTACAAGCTGCGTCTGCTACACTTGAAAATGGCATTCTCTTTGATAATCTAATTAAAAAAATTTAATACTTAGCAATCAAATACCGAAGTGTTGAATTGCTTTGCAGGTGATCAAAAAATACTTGAAGGAATATTTTAACAGAATTAATTATGAGTATAAAAATGAAGTGTAAATCTACTCTTCGGAAAAGTAAGAAACAAAAACCACGTCTCCTCCAACGTTGATAAGGCATTGTCCCTGAAAAGAATACAGCGTCATAAGCATGAACTTGTTAATTATTATGAATATTTTCAAGTAATTACTTGTCTATGTCAGGAACAGAAATACAATTACTTTACAATTTGCCATTTGGTTTGCAATGTTTTTTCTTATTGTTAATAGAAACCAAATTTAATAAAGCCATAACGCATTAACAAATTAATACACAAGTAGACTTATTAATAAATTTTCAAATAAAATCGATGAATAAATAAGTACACGACTGCGACGTAGTTCAAAAATATACTTTCAGAATTTATAATTAGTAACTGCCTAATTATAAATTTAAAATATTCGTAAAATCATCCTTTCGTTTAATATCGAAATTATCGATTCTATAAATTGAATATAAGCATAATAAATTACAGCATACGTACAAGCGCACTCACGTGCACAATTGAAAATTTTTATTAAATATCTCATTCGAGTTTATTTCTTTATTAGAAGTCACGATAAAAGAATTACCGACGTCCGGTATAAAAACGACAATTAACTTCAGTGCTGAAAGTTGCAACTGCTGATGCACATATAATTTTGCATTCTTTGTCTCGAAATAAAAAATCCATTCAGTTGACTGTAATCAATACAGGTTCTTAAATTTGACCACGTCTTACGTACAGTCGAAGAACCTAGTAAGTCGTACTACTAAAAATTAATTTGAAGGATGCTTCATTAAAATATACACCTTCAAACCATTTCAAACTGCTGCAGAAACAAAACTGATATTTTATTAGGCGGCAGTTTTCTTAAATGTTTCGATCAAGTGTGTAGGTACCTTTAGCAAACCCTTAATCTTGCAATAACCACAAAATCAAAAAAGGCTTATAACTCACTCATGTGATTCAAAAATTCTTGTCGCGGAATAAGTAAATACAGAAATGCTGTGTACTGGCAAATACAATTTAATCTCGGACTTTTCTTTTGCCAATTTTCCTGATCAAGGTAGGCAAGTATTCCTTTACTTACTATCCGAAAGTATCGGAATTTTGTTTAAAATGGTTGAAAACTAAATCAGGCTGTGTCCACGTAAAATATTTTAATTTTTTTTAAATAATAAAATGTATCATTCAAATTTCCATATGAAATTCCGTACATCTCTGGAGTCTGAAAGTGGAATTATTCGTCACACGTTGCAGTTAAGCTCCGCATGCAGAACACGTACACTGACTGCAAATCAGTATTTGAAATTTTGTTTATTGACAAATCCCGTTAAATGAATAATGATCTTACTCGACATTAAAAGTTAATCTTCCTTCTGTAGATTTAAAATCTCGCATTTACTTTTGAAATGATTGGTATCAACCCCATCCACCGTCGAGAATGCAATTTTTTTAAATTCTCTGATTACAGAACAACCGTAATGAGAAATACATTTTGTTTTTGAGTCGCACCTGTAAGTGTTTAAAATATTTTTTTTTTAAATATAAAAAAAAGTTAAGGTTAATTTTCAAATTAAAATTAGTAAATAATTTCGTTTTGTCAGTTTCACTTTTAAAAATCCTAAATTTTAAAATATTAAATAACCACAAATTTAAAATATTTAGCTATTATCCTTTCTTACTTTTTCTTACGCAGCATTTAATTCTCTTTCGATTTTCGACGAACATAATACGTTTTATAATCTAATATTAATTCTTTTTGATTTTATATTTAATTTCGAGATATACGTAATTTGCTTCAAGAAAAACAAACTTTAATATTAATATCTATGTATAGAATATACCGGCTTTGTTTTATATAAATATGTCAATAACAGAATATTTTTAAAACAATATAAATTAATTAACAACTTTATATGAAAAACCTAAAATATCATTATACTATAAAATTTTGAATTTTGAATCCAAAAGGCATGAGTTCGAATTTTAGTAGCGTTATCAAAATCTGTGAGGTGGTTCGGATTCCACGTTAAGCTGTAGGTCCTAATATTTATTTTAAGTAAGTTATTTAAGAAACAAACGTACTGCAAAGTAATATTAAATAATAAATAAAATTATTTTTTATTCAATATAATTACACCTACAATAAAATAAATACGTTTTGGTATAATATTATTTAGTTCTGAGGTAAGAAACTGTAAACAAATCTAAGAAAACCACAAAAGTTAAAACGAAAATGTCTATGGGACCATAAAACCAAAAATATCTCCGGCGTGTAAGATTTTCATAATGAATTAATTGCAAACAAAAATTGTTTTTTTTCAAATTTCATAAATGGTGTATTTCGGCAATTCTACCAAAGGACATTCAAATCAAAAGAAAAGTAAAATAATGCCGTCTGAATAAATTCGATTAATTTATTTCGTAGCTTTGATAGCGCAAAATTAAATTATTTAACAAAATCTAATTTTACAAATAATATTTTGTAGCTAAATCAAAATATGTAAGCAGAAAACAAATAAAAAATAAATTACGACGCGATCAATCACTTGTAGACAAGAAAATTTTCCAGTGCTTGAGATATTTTGACCACAGCATAGCATCTTATTTCAATTTTTCAGAAAATTACAAAATTACATTAATTTAATTATACTTCAGCAACAATAAGCTTTACGTTACTACTTTTTCTTGTAAAAACAAATATCACAATTAGTACAAAAATTTAATATTAATTTAATAAAAATATTTATATTTTCAAGTAGAATAATTAAACAAAAGCCTTCCAATTTGTCAGAGGTAGGACTTTTGGCAGGATTAAAATAAAATAAATTAAGCAATATTACGTCCAAAATTGTAAAAACAATTTGAATATGGCAATAAAAAGAAATTCATAAAATTTGACTAATTTTTTTTATACAAGCAAACTTCCTGCATAATATACGCAAAAGTATTTGTGCACCAAATCGACATTTTCATATTAAAGCCTTCATTATATAAAAATGAAATGATTAATATTTAGAACAGAGCACAAATACACGAACTAGCAAATTTTTAATCTGGAGATTAATTTTTAATAATGTCAATATTTGATATAATTACAATGTTACAAAAGTATTCTATTTAATAATAACAAAATCTGTTGCTTTCAGATGACGGCGAATTTCAGTAAAATTTATATTATGCTCATTGTAAAAGCGGCTATAGACAAATAAATAAAAATATAGAAAAATTGTAATTTTTCTATTCAATGTGGAGTTCAAAGGATCCACACATTTTATGGTCCTAATTTAGTAAGTTTATATAAGACAAGAAGTCTCATAACTGTGATGTTTTACAAGGAAGGAATCGCTGGAGAAACCTGAGGAAATAGGAAATGTAGGAAATGTAAGGAATACAATATATGAGCATTTTTTGATTTAGCAACTTTTTCGAAAGGAAACCTTAAGGCAATACAGAAAGAAATCCGGAGAAATCTTTCAAAATTCTCATAAAAGGAAATCTAGTTTACAATGACTGTCCACTAAAACACCCTCTTGCATCTATTTATGTCGAACAAACGGACCGTCAACAGAATGGGTTTTTAATTCGATACCTTCAAAATTTTATGTAAAAATTTATTTTGATCCTGTTTAATCGCTTCATTTTATGTCCTCTTGCAAATTGTACTAGAATTTTAGTGATATCTATAAAAACCAGTGGGGTACTTAGTGTATTACACCCGTTATTCTATTATAAGTAGTTTTCTAAGAGCAACGGGGAAAAGAAGTAGGTTGCCGGTGGCCAAGTAAAATTATAATTCTCTAGGTTTGGAAACTGCTAATTTTTAGAAAAAGTATATATTGCAATATTGTTAGTATGAAATTTATTATATTCATGGGTGCAATTGTCGTAAAAATCTTCTAATCCAGAGTATATTTTTTCCGAAAGAGTGTCGAGGACATAGAACAAAACTTTTGTTGGAACAAAAATCCAAATTTGATTAATTGAATTACTCGAATAATTACTATTCGACAATTTTGTTAATCCGATTACTGATTTAATTAATTCGCGGCTTCATCTAACTAATTCGCGGTATCACGTGCGCACACACCCATAGCGGATTTTTTTATGCTATTATTTTATTATCAAGAATATAATAAATTATTTTGAAAATTGAATTGATGTTTTATTAATTAAATAGGTGATAAAAAGGAAAAATTGAAATTAATTTGAAATTTGGATAAATTTAAAAAAATTTGAAAGAAAACGGAAGCTGGATTGGAAGGGCTGATAAGATTTGTATGTTTGGTAAAATAATAATTAAGAAGAAAACAAGGAAAAGTAACAAAGATTGGTGAGAAAATTAACTAGAATAAATCGAATAAAAAGCAAAGTTATCCTAGATATCCTAGTTTAGTGATATTGGCTTTATTTTGGTGAATAATTGAATGAAAATTGCTAATAATTAAGATAAATCAAGGATTATTCTTAAATATTTTATTAGTTTCTATTTTTCTATGGTTTGTATTAAAAATTATCGCTGAAAGTCGAAAATGTCCCAGCAATAAATTAATTATTGGTTTTCGTCCTGCGCGTAAGACGCCAAATCCTTAAAATTTTTCTTTAGTAGAACATTATTTCTAATCCAAAACACAGATAGGAACAGTTTGGCAAGAACGTGGAACGTCCATGTAATGAAAAACGACCAAAAATAATCCTAAGTTGCAGCAAATGTAATTTGAATTGATATTTAAAAAATTCAATTTTTAATCAGTTGCACAAATCTGCATTATATTAAAATTTGGATAAAGCTGATAAAATATAGATAATATGCTGAAGGCATGGAAGAACTATTGACATTATAAAAATAAATATTTAAAGAAGCTGAACAATACTACAAGCTACAAGAAATATTTCTTTGAAATATATAAGGTTCACGTCTAGATAAAATTATTATCACCTTTTCAAAGTTCATTTATTTTAACATTGTTATGAAAAATTTAACACAATTTTTACTAATGGATGCACATTTTTCAAATGACATTTTGATAAGAAATTGAATACGAAATTTAAATGAAACCTACCCCCAGTTCCTACCAACACGCAAAACAAATTTTGTGTGGGAGAGTACCTACAATCTATCCAATGAAGCAAGTTCTAGAGCAAAACTACAATCACGGGGAAGTACCTTCATATTTTAAATAAAAATTTAATGTAATAAAAGAGATGTTGATTTACACTACAAAATTTAAAGTCGAGTTTTCATTGAATTAGTTTTATAGCAAACTTTATCAACACACTACGATGGATGTGGCATGCTGACATGCACAAAAATTAAAGCCAATATCCTGTGACAGTAGGAAATAAATTTATTATACATATAAAAAATATGTAGTACTTAATGAGTTTCAAAATAAATTGGATTATAAATTACATTTAAATAAGAAAAGATAAAAAAGAACTTGGCTATAAAATTTAAAAAACTGATTTAGTTTGGAATTTTCTATTTAATCCAGATTTACAAACATTTACATATTACGGAGCAACTAGCAATTTAAATTATAATATCACATACTTTCTCACGATTAACTGGGTACTCGGGATTTGCTAGGGCTGCGTCAAGTAGAATTTCAATTTTATTCAATTTCTTTAGCCAAAATAAAACACCAACATCCCACAGAAGTCAATAACAGTAATGAACAAAAATATAACTTGACTATAGATTGTTCGGATTTCGATAAGTCCTGTGCTTCAGTAAATATCCGGGACATGAGAGATTTAGACTTGATTGTTGAATGGTGTGACGTCAATGATATGCTACTTAACGGTGATAAATGTTATTCTATTATGTTTTAACAGAGAAACTGTTTCTGTGACCCATCAATATTTATTGATGACATGATGAAATGTTGACGTAGCTGGTGATTAAACAGTTTACTTTGCTCGAAAATTAAGTTTCCATGCTAGAACTAAATTGTTTGTGAGAAAAAGGCCAAGTGTTTCAAGGCTTGCCAAAAAAATCATTCTTTTGCGATTTAACTCAAATGAACAATTTGGCGTCCGACCAGGGCCCACTACGCAACAGGTACTGAGGCTTGTTGAACATATCACGTTTTGACAAGCTTTGGTATCTGCGTCTAATACACATATGGATACAGGGCGGCATCGATTGAGAAATCGTATGGTTTATAGTGTCCTATCTGTCGGGAAGTTTATGGTAGAAGAACTGGAAGGCTTATTGGATTGAAGGATTCCCTCAAGGGCCCATCATGACCTCCACTCTCTATATGTATTAACTATGCGTGCGATGCCCCGATCCTCATCTTTGTAAGCTCGCGACGATCTAAATTCATTGTGCAAAATCTGCAAACTGTCCTCGACGGTCTAGAACCGCACTTGGTGTATCGGGGTAAACCCCAGCAGAAGTACGGCGACATTTTTCTTGAGAACGACCGCCGGTAGCACCAACATCATGACGAGAGATCGGCAATTACCTAAAGCAATTCTTCTGTGATTCTCTAAATCTATGATGCTGACCTCATTTGTGGATTAGTTTAATTGTCATTGGCTATTTACAAATTAAGTTATTTATAGTTTTTAGAAAACGTCATCAACTCTCCTAATATTTATTGAATATTATTATCCTAACATTGAAAAATACTTTCCTTTAATAGCCGCGTGTGATTGTCATATTTTAATTGTTATTCTGAAGCTGCTAATTGCCGATAATTAATGGCTTTAAAGCTAGAGTTAAATTATTAGCTGTTTTATTTTTTGAAAACTTTTAATTTGCCATCTTTAACTTTCGAAATACATGCATTGTGCAAATTTCACACTACAGGGCCGGTGGAGTCTTATTTCCCGCACTATATGTACGGAAAATCGTTCCTGTTCTTCCTTATGACGTCAAGTAGGTAATATTATCTAATTGCAATTGATTGCAGAATTGTATTATATCGATCACATGTATCACGTGGATTTTTCCTTAGTTTTATCAACAGTATTCTGAAATTAATTAATCTAAATTTTTATCAGCATTTTATTCGCGAATAAAAGTGTGATTAACATTGTAATCAAAACTTTAGCAAGGATTTTTCTGGTTTTAGCGATTTAATTAATAATCGACTTGTTCATTATAATTAATGATAACTTTAATTATCACAGATTATTCACATAATTACATTTAAAGAACATAATTTGATATGCAAATTTATTTTAAAATGCATAGATTTTTCATCTTTTAATTCTTTTCTAGGATAGTAGAGCCTAAGTTGGTCATTGATTAGTGATTTTTCTCGTTTGGTGGTCAAAATTGTAATATTATTTTTGACCTAATGACCCAAATGACCCATTTTGACAAACAAGACAAAAATCACCACCTATAGGGACTACCTTACGACCACCAAACAATTAGGAAGTTGAGGGTTCTACTCCAGAGTTGAGATTTACTTCCCCTTATATTTATTAAAAAGCTATGAAAATATAAGTGGGTATAGCACGTTAAGTGTCCCCACAGATTTTTATAGGTATGTAGCGGCATAGGGGAAAGTAAGTTCACCCTCGGTGCCTATAGTTCAAGTATCCAAAATCCATTTTCATACTTCAGAGATCGTGAGTATGATTCTCTTCCCGGTCGATATTTTATACAGTATTTTAGAGTATATTTAATTTTTATTAAATCCTAAATCAAGCAATAAAATCAATTTATCAGTCAATCAATTAATCAAATTTTCGAGTTTGAACGGCTTCAGGGATGCTTTTATTAAGTAGAGCGTCTGAGAAATTTACTGTTTAGCTAGATGTGACTCAACTTATGGAAACGCCCAATAAAATAGCTGCTTTTAATTATTTCGGTTTTTAAGATGCATTTAGCCGAACTTTTAAGTGATCCACAAAATTTAATGTTTATATTTGGAATTTCCGTAATTTCATTAGAAAAATTTTAAATTAAGTTACAAACCAGTTTACTGTCCATTTTTTAAATTATTTTAATTGCGTTTAGTCAATTTGAATTTTTCTTATAAAAATTATTTTTACTCCATTTTTCAAGTTTCATTTATAAAATATTAAATTTATTTCAAATGTAACAGAAATATTAAACAAAATAATAACTAATTATTAATTATTATTTAAAGTTAAAACACGTTAATTAAAATTTAACAAAACTTTTAATATCAATCGTAGAATCTGTTTGAAATGTATTCACTCACCAAAATGTAGTTGTGTGAACTTTCATTCACTGAAAAACAATAATTAACCTGGCTATCGATCAGATAAATTTAAACAATTTTGCGATATTTTTCAAGTTGACAATTTTATTTTATTAAAAAATCGCAAATTTCACGTTAGCAATGATGTTTTGAAACCCCAAAAAAGGAATATTTTTACAGAATACGCATCCCATTCCCAAGTAAAACGGTTTGACCCGGAGTCTGCCAAATATTTTTTATTCCCCTAAAATGTTACATAACAGGCAATTAAGATAAAAAAAATCCGCTAATGTTACTTTATGTTTTATATTTAATCTACGAAGTTACCAAGAAAATTCTAACTTGAAAAAGTTAGAGAAAAGTTAGTCAGATTTTAATTTGACATATTACAACAGCTTTTGTTCTGTTCTGAGACAAAAATCAGATTCCTTGAGTCTGTTTGGTGGAAAAGAGATAATAAGTTCCCTTCCAATCAAATCAGAATCGCTTGCATCGAATTGTCCGATTCCCATCATTGTGAAAATGTGTTCTTTTTCTATACTATAACTTCCATTTTGAATCACATCCCATTTAAAATCGCACCCATAACAAAAATATTTTTTGTAAATTTTAGAATTCGTAACTTGTGATAAATTATAATAATATTTTAAACTAAAACCACGTTAAGTAAACGCTTAAGTATTTTTAAAATTGTATTTATAAGACACGATATTTCGAAAGCGGTTGTTTTAATTTTCGAGTTTAAATAAAAAAATGAAAGCAACCGCTTTCGAAATATCGTGTCTAATAAATACAATTTTAAAAATACTTAAGCGTTTATTTAACTTAGTTTTAGTTTAAAATATTATAAATATGTTTTGAACGATGAGAGAAATAATTTGCCCCCACAAGTAAATTTATAAAATATTAAAGCAATCCTTGCTGACGACAAACATAAAACTAGAAAATACGTAAAGAAGTCAAAATATAGTTATTCTTTTGACGTGAAAATAATTACTATTAATGTCACACGTCACATCAAATGTGTTATGCGTTAGTTCACTAACTGGATTATCTTAAAATAAAAATGTTTGCTATTTCATACGTGTCTTATTCAGATTATGTGATATTAGACATGAGTGCATCGGTCCAGTAATGCGATAGTTGGAAAAACATAGTAAAATTTATTTATATAAAAAAAAATAGGATAAAGCTTCCTACAGACTACAGAAAATTATTTGCAACGTCGACAAATATTATATTGTTGAATTATTATTCTATTATTTAAATAATCATAATTAACCTTTGAGTCAAAATTTTTACAAATAATACAAATTTGTATGTTCGCTTCAAAATTAATAAGATTGAAAATTTTAAAACTCCACTAAGTTTTATTAAATTTGTGGTAAATTAAGTTTGGTATTGCAGTGAAATTTAAAAAATACACGTATTTTAATACGTGGTCTTAATTCGCTAGCGGCCATTGGAATATATAAATAAAATCATTATTTAATTTTCATAAACTGGGCAAGAGAATTTAAAAAATGATCAGCTAGTTTATATTCTCAGGGGCGGCTTAAGAATAATATTAATTTAATATTCTAGGTAAACCATTTTTGGGTGTTCTATTTAGAAAAAAAAGTAAATAGAAAATCATAATATGAACTTGCAATATAGATAATATAAAATATTAGAAAAAACTTTTCCCATGTAATTAAATTGAAATCTTAGGCAAAAATGACGCCCTAGCCTTAAGCCCTAAGTTCATAGTAAAACATATCCTTGAGCTGGCCCTGTTCTGAGAGATAGCCATTACAAGGGCTAAATATTTTTTTAAAAAATGTGTACACATGGTTGGAATTCTTTTGGAAATCTTTGGAAATATTTAGAATTTATGGAAATACGTGAAAATCATTGAAATTCTTTGGAAATCTCTAAAATTCCTTGAAAATCATTGAAATTTCTTAAAAAAACCTTGGAAAATCTGGAATAGGTTGGAAATCTCTAGAATTCCTTGGAAATCATTGGAATTTTTGGAAATCTCTTGAATTAGAATTCTTTGAAAATCACTGGAATTCTTAGGAAATCGTTGGAATTTTGAGTTTCGTGTACACAAATTTACTTAGACATTTACCCCTAAGCCAGTGGTTGTAAAAATTTTCTAATGATATTGTGGTAGAAAAATGCGTAAATTACAAATAATATAAACATCAAATTTTATGGGTCATTCAAAAATAAGGAAAAATACTGGAAGCAACTACTCAATAAATTGGGTTACACCATAAACTTGGCTCCGCCCATCCGAAAAGTTCCTTATGTATATGGGTCGGTTTAAAATGCTAATTACTTGCAGTGCACGTCTTTCAATTGCGATAGAAGTACACCGGTTTTTATTAGGGCCCAAAACATATTAGAATTAGGGTTTTCTATTATTGTAGTACTTAAACGTGATGGATCCAAGATTTGCCGTAGTTGCTTTGTAAAAACCGACTTTCCGCACCCTTCGCTGCGCTCCGGCACTATAAGCCGTTTTGACAAACGCTGTACCCATTAAAAAAATTCCTGGGGCGCAACAGAACTTGAAAATGAACGATGTCATCAGTCCCTCGTTTCGAAGTAGACTGAATAGGGCTCTTCATACATTTCAAAAGTTTTAGTCTCTTTACCACTCTGCGAATTCTGGATCTTGTATTTTTTACCCTACCAATACTTATAGACTGAATATATTTCCAATCATGTAGGCTGGATGGACCTAATGTTCCAGTAGTCGTTTTCGCTTAAATATTATGTTATTTATTCAAAATTAGGAGATCCATAACCCTAAAAAATCCTGTTACCCGATAGCGACATTTTAAGATTTTGAAATAAATAAGGATGTTCTTAAAAAGTCGATAAAGAAACTTTTTAACTTTTGTGTTGATCGTAGGTACTTGAATTTTAAAAATATTGTCATCCCAAATATTTCCAAGAAGACCAAAACTATTGAATTCAATCAGCTGAAATTAAATCATATAGAATTCATTGTGGAAATCGGGGAGGATCAGTAATATTATTAAAATAAATTTAAATTGGAATATCAAATTTAAAATGTATGAAACATTTTTATTTATTAACCCTGGGAGGGGGGGGCGGTTCAAATTCTAAGTTTCCGAATTTCGCAAAAATTTTTGCACTGGGGGATAGGTACTGGTCTATATAGTTCAAATAAAAAATAAAATTTGCGGAATATCTAGTAGTTTTTCGAAAATAACAAAATTCGAAAATTACAATTTCAAAGGTGATGGATCCGAGATTTGCCGTGATTGCGCTTGTCAAACCTCATTAAAAACATCCCCCGGAGAGCACGGAACTTGAAAAATGACGAAATTCGAAGGCTGGGATTCGAGGTGTGTGTAAATTCAGATTGCTAAGACCCTAGTAGATCACACGTACCGGTAAGAGAATGGCTTTTTGATGCTAACATGAAGGTAATTTTCAAAATTAAATTGTAAAGGAACCATTGGATCAATTTTATTTATCCTCACCTCACAAGAAAGCTTAAAATTTGCTTTTTCCGTTTTCTATCGTACTTTTGAAGGAAAGAAGCGTAGAAGTTAGACCGTAACCCAGCTGGGAAAATGTTCCAAAAATTTAGAGATTATTATAAAACAAAAATTATAAAAAAATTTAAATTAACATTAATTCTAAGATAATCGGAGAAATTACTCCAACATATTGAAATCAACAGAGCCACAGCTGTTCCATAGAAATAATTTTACAAAAATAACTTAACAAAATTAAGAAAATTATAAAATCATAACTATATAATTCAGAATCAACTAAAAACGTGTTCAGTATGTAGATAATTCAAGTTAAGGGCTTCAAGTTTCTTGTTGATGGCAACCTTTTGGATTAGATCGGGATTTAACTACAATTTATTATTGCCATTTCCTGTCGTTGAGTATTCGTAATACAACTTCAACAATTTACAAGATCGAGTATTTATAGCTCGCCGTTTTCATTAATAATTTTAGTTAACTTTTTTCACTTACAGTATTTAGAACAAAGAAGTCACAAGAATTTCTAATCTTTTTGATTATTAGTGAATTTATGTTTTTAGCTTTATGGCAAACCAATTGAAAATTGTGATACAAAATATAATTTTGGCTTACCTGATTTCTATGTAAACTATGGGACAGAACACATTCGGTCATGTAATAAGCTACCATAGCATTTCCTCCTAATGCTACCATATGGGCACGAATTATTGCTAGCACTTCCATAATAAAACTATGAATGAATCCACTAAGGCCTCCTTCCTATAATATTCAATTGAATTACTTGTTCAAAAATTACTATATATTTACCTCTCTCAGCGAAGTAGTTTCTCTAATAAAGAAAAAATTTAAGTTTCCTAAATAGCGTTCAATTTTCCCCCCTGGTATAAAAGAGAGAGGAGTAATATCAACGCCATGCCTCTCTCGATGTAAGACCTGAAAAATATTATTTAACATCTTCACGCAATTTGAAGTTACTTTTACTTTTTTGAAGTTTATTGCTTGAAGCCTCTGTGGAGATCTGCCTCTACATTTAGCACTTTGAACACTTAAATGACCAGAATTCGATTGACTAGTTGAAGATTCCACATGATCGTCTTCTAAACTGAATATCATATCATCTTCTAGAAAAACAATAGCCATTTAGTGATAGAACAAATAAGATAATTGTATCACCGTCTTACCAGATTTCTTTAAATCTTTTAGTACAGATTTTTGTTTTGGTTTTGATTTATCTGGAACTCCCAATTCTAAAGCCATACCTTACAAAAAAAACAAAATGTGGGTAATACAAATACATTTAAAATGTTTATCGGCTTAGAAGCACTTACCTAACACACTTAGCTGAATTTCATCGGATTCAGGTAAATCAATTCTAAACTTTAAGTTACAGAGAGCACATGGTATCATGCGGCGCAATTTAAAATAAACACTTTGCAGTAATTTCTGAACATGAATTCCTAAATTAAACGGATGTTGTAATTTGGCACGCCAAATCTGAGTAAACATTTGCAAGTTTTTAACGATTTCCAGCTCATCAAGACCAGGAACGCTTTCAGTATTTACAACATGAAATCCATCTGGTGGTCTGGATTCAGTTATTAAGTTTCTAACTTCCATATCTTCCAAATCATCTACCTACAATATTAGGTTAGATAGAACTGGATAATTACAAAATTCTTACCTCTAAAACACAGCACTCTCTATTATCAAAAAATAAATTTAATTGTGGATGATCATCTTCAAAAACTTCATCTGGTGATGTTTGAATTCCTTGAAAATCGTCCTAAAATCAAAATATATAAGACCTAAAAATAATCGTACAACTTGAAACAAATACATTAATTTTTAACTGGTAGATTTCCTTATTTAATTTCACAGTATCAAAAAGCAGTTTCTGCATTTCTGCCAATTTTCTCTCATCTGTAGGGGAATCAGAAACAAGTTTAGGAAGAGGAGGTGGGGGTAAAGCTAATAAAAATACGCCAGTGCCTGTTACAATACCGATCAATGTCTTGGCACCAATAGTTATTCTCACTCGAAGTCCAAATACAGCATTCATTCCTTGAATTTTTAATTTATTTAAAAGTTTTCTATGTAACTCATACTCGACAAATGGTAAAACGTCGGACAAATCCTTCGCATAAGATTCTCCACGCGAATCTTTTAATGGTCTGCAGACATATGCTTGAACAAAACAACCACGACCTACAGTTGGCATTCCATCCGGCATTTCTACAGTGGCCAATAATACATCCGGTACTTTTCCCATTCTACAAATATCAACAATTAAATTCAAAAGCGGGGGTTTATTAATTTTAAGTACCTGCACACCCGACATTTTGATGTAACTGTTCGTAATGGCACTGATCCAGCAACATATCCAACGTGGCATAAAGTGCATGCCGATGGAGTACTTGTGTATGGATTTGGAATTTCATTTTCGGGACTTTCAGATAGAGGTTTAGTAGTGACATTGGTCTATAAAATACGTAAGTAATAAAAATATTTTAACAGAAAACAACATACGCTTGTAAATAAGTTATGATCAAGTCTTTGGCCAGTCTTTTCTTTATCAAAATCAGTTCTTTCTAAAGAAGTGGTGGCTTCTTTATTGTTATAGTACGGCTTAGATATAAATGGTATTCCACTTATACCGTCACTTATTTCTCCAGTATATTGAATTCCAACAACTGCAGCTGTGCCACTCGCGCTGAGTATACAAACTTCATCGCTATAAAAAAATATTTCTTTTGTTGTTAATTACACAAATTTTAAGTTTTACCAAATACTAGATGATTCACTATAACCAATAACCGCATTACAGCCTAATGAACGTGCGTGAGAACGAATTTCCATTCGGATTTCTGTCCACCAGATATCTCTCGATTCTGGTTCTTCATGACTGGTTGCTCTTCCTAATAACTTAACAGAACGTGCACTGACAACACCACCTTCAAATTGTACAATTATGCTCAATATTAAACTTGTAATAAATTTTAATACTACCTAAGTAAATAACTAAGCCCGGAGGAAAACTTGATATAGTTAAAAATGGATATTCCAGCATTTCAAAATTTTCTTGAGGGCCGATGGACTTTAATAATGGCCCTAGTCTTGAAAAATACCCACTCGGTAATCCACATGATTTATCACTTCCAGTTAAGCTATTTCCTGTAGATAGTTTCAAAATAATTAATTTTATAATCAAGTAAAAATTACAAGTTTTAGAAAAAACAGAAAAAACAAACAAAGTTTTATTTAGAAAAATTGAAGATTCGCATAATATTATCTTACATACATTGAGCTCGTAAAGTTTTGAACAAACTCGATAAAAAAATTTATACGAATTTTCTCAGTCTTGATTGGGACAGATTGGCCAGATCCAGATCTGCCAAACAACACAATATGGTACCAGCAAAAAGAACTTCCGTCCCAGTTTGCAGGAACTGTTTGTGAATATTTAGACCAAGGGGAATGATCGAATAGCCATCTACATCTCCGAATCTTACTCCACTTGGTTACTTTTTATGAAGCTATTTAAAGAACAAAATCTATTTCATTAGATCAACTACCATTGATGAACTAAATGATAGAATTTGCAATGAAATTCGGGCAATTCAACCCGATACAATTGAAAATGTTTTACGGGAGTTTCAGTTGCGAATGAGATTGCCAAAAAGAGAGTGGAGTTTACTTCGAATAAAATTCGAGAATTTTTTGAGAAAATTCTTTTACAAATTTGTATCGAATTTGTTCCCAACGTTAGAAATTCACTGTAGATTTTAGGTCGACATATAAAGGTATACTTCAAATATAACTTAAAAAGTATAAATTTTACACATATAGGTACAATCGTATTTATAAAGCGACTAACTGGGAGTAGTCGCAGTCGTATTTTTCGACCTTCAAGGTTAAATAAGACTATGACTACTTTGCTACTTAGGCTACTCACTTAAACAGGTTTATAAACACGGACGAAAATACTTAAATATATCTTGCAACTCAAATAATATTTACATTTTAATATGTACTATACAGACGAGCAATATGATTTCATAATTACCCTTTACGCCCAAAGAAGTACAAGACTCCAGCACATCTTCAATTCGATCTACCTTCTTCGGGAAATTTTCCTCTTGACATGATAAGCAGAAGCGAAAAGAGTAAACTGTAGCATACTTTTGGGCAGAGTAAAAATGTGTTTACACAAGCGTAAATATCCCAAAAAAGTTATGTACACATGGTTGAAATTCTTTGGAAATCCCCGGAATTCCTTGTAATTCCCTGGAATTCTTTAGAAATCATTGGTATTCTTGGAAATTACTGGAATTTTTTGGAAATCTCTGGAATTCTTTAGAAATCATGGAAACCCTTGGAAATCTCTGGAATTAGAATTCTTTTGATATCATTTTTCTTAGAATTCTTGAAAATATCTGGGAAATCGTTGGTCTTCTTCCCAAAGAATTTTAATTCCAAATATGCCAGTGATTTCCAAATAATTCTAAATTCCAGAGATTTTCAAAGAATTACAATAATTTCCAAAGAATTCCAGTGATTTCCAAGGAATTCCAAAGATTTCTAAGAAAATTTCATCCATGTGTACCCAACTTTTTTGGGATATTTACCCCTTTCATTTTTCTATTCATTTCAAGATTTATACCGATTAAAAAAAATATGGATAGCAATGCTGTTTCTCATATTGATGAGCAAAAACCTGATAGCAAATATACAGGGTGTTCATTTGAAAAATTAATCGAAATTATTTTTGTGCACAGAATATTTAAGTATTTAAATTAAAAATTGTTTAATACATCAGCTATTGCTAGTAACAAAAATCACTAACTCCAAGTTATCACAGTTGATCTTACATTTTCCTTTATTTGGTTGCTGAGAAGATATGAAACAATTTTATATAAATATACAGACAAATAATTAATCCTGTACATTTTTCCCCTTACAAAAGCCAGAAATGAGTGTAAATAATTTCCTATACCACCTGATATTTAGGAAAACAAGAGGTAAGAAATGAAAGGAACATAAAACAAATTAATAGGATACTTGAAAGTAATACATTAGTAGTTGAATAATATATGTGAGCAGAACATATTGACACATATATGCAACATTCAAATCGATGTATGTACTTACTTTTCCTAAAGAATCCTATTGCAAGAAATTACCATCCAGAAAAAATAGAACTCGTATTACTACTTAATAAAAATTCTAACCAATAATTAACTTTTTTGGAAAAAGAAATTGGAAAATTACATTGGTAATTTTTTAATAATAGAGTACTAACCTTTAGGCGTAATGCTCAAATCAGAATCTGATGATCTTCGATGCATATATGGGATAGGATGGAATCTTGCAGGTGAATGTAAACCTTTTGCGCCAACCGATTCAGTTCTTTGATGGCCATGACCATGTCGAATTGTTTCAGACACAGGCGAACTGGCATTCCTAAGAGAATTGGCTAAGCTTGCATGCAAATTATTACTGCCATAATTAAGTTCTACATCAACAGGTAAATTAGAGGACATTGTATTAGAATAACTAGGATCATTAGAAAAGATTATACTTTCACTGGAAGGCATTAAAGCACTAACTTTAACATGAACTGGATTTTTGTTACAATCAGATTTGTTATCGTAAACCCCCAAATCTGTATTACGACTTAATGACTTAGGGGAATAACCTAGATCATTTACAAAACTTGTTTCAAATATATGTTTTCTATGATCATTCCCTTGAAATTCTGAGAAAGTTTCGTCTCCAATTAAAAAATTAACTGAACTATCTTCAAGATCAAAGTCATCAAACTCTGCCAAAGGCGGAAATTGTTCATTTTCTATATTTTTAAATGTATTACAAAATTCGTCTTCGTCAGACTTCAAGATTTTATCAGTACTACTTGAAATAGAATTTGAACTTGAAGTCTTATTTTCTAAATTATCAGATGTAGCCGATTGACTTTCTGACGACGATCTACTTGTTTTGCTTTGCATTAATTCTGGCATGGGAGAAACTGAAGAAGCAGATGAACCATCGTGTGTTTCTATTATGCAATCTAAACTTGTACGCATCAAAGAATGAATAAGTAGTTCAGCCATCGGATTCGACTTTTTCAATTTTTGAGTCAAAGTATTACTAGGTAAGGAAAATTTTACAGAGTCATTATCTAATGCATCATCCGATAATTTTGATTTTAAAGCCGTCATTCTTTTTGATAATATAGTTTGAGAGGAATATTTAAGATTTCTTATTTTTTGCGATAGAGTGCTGGAGTTACCTCTCATATCTTCTTGTTTTAATAAATTTTGTAACGAACTTGCTTCTTTGCTATTTAAAGGACAATTTAAAGAAATGGTTGATTTTGAAATTCTATTTGCTTCCATTAAATTAATATTGGAATTGTAATTGCTGTTAATAATAAAGGAGGATGGAGTAGAGCGAGTCATATAATCTGTGGCATTGCGATTTAAGTAAAAGCCTTTGTTATAGCGTAGAAATTTTAAATATTTCAGGGATTGCCTGCATGCACACACAAGAGAAAACATAAATCAATAAATGAATTACTGCAATTTAATTTTAATTAACAAAAAAATTTACTTTCGAATAGAAATATGTCTCACTTTAAAAAAAGGTAATGTGACTCTCTTCACGTTATAAATAATTTCAGTTTTTAAAATAGAGAAATAAGAAAACTCAAAACTCAATTTTTAAAATATTGAAAAAATAAAAATGGTAGCAAATGTACATTTTCCCCCTTCACTGTTGAAAATGATTTTTGTAGTGCAAAAAAAACTGTAAATTTTTTTAAATTTTAAGAAGCCTCTCAAAAAATCAGCTCAATAAAATGTTTTTAAGGGATGATAGCTCACGAATTTTTGAAATTCGGAATTTTTTTTTTATATTTTTTCTTTCTCGTGGCAGAAATGGTTTCTATCTGTAAAATCAATACCATGCTGAAAATTTTTACTCAAAATATAATTTTAAAATTTTTTATCAGGTAACCCCGGGACATTACAATATATGTATACTCAGGCCTGTGTATACTAGCTAATCAAATTGCAAAAACTTTTTGGTTAATAGTCTTATGCCGCGAAGCGGCCCACACACTTTTAGTAGCATAATCTTTAATAAAAAGTAATAGTAACTGACATTCTTCCCTTAATAACAGATAAATTTTGGAATTGGAACTACTGTTCCCGTAATCTCCAAGTGTTTTTATTGTGAATTGATTTTATTTATTTCAATTAATAATTTTGCTCTAATAAATGTATATTCAGTTACTCAACTAAAGTGAGAACATATTTTGCTATACATGGAAAGTCAGCAGTATATGAAATTTTTAGAATGATCATGCACGGAGAAAATATCCCAAAAAAGTTGTGTACACATGGTTGGAATTCATGAAAATCCTGGAAATCTCTGGAACTAAAATTCTTTGGAAATCACTGGAATTCTTTGGAAATCTCTGGAATCCTTAAAAATCACTGGAATGCTTGGAAATCATTGGAATTCTTTGGAAATCACTGAAATCCTGGGAAATCGTTGAAATTGTCTTGTGTACACAAATTTACCTGGATATTTACCACCTGTAGTCACGTCTATGTAAAATTTTATAAAATTAAAAGTTCGAAAGGGTGGGTTATATGGGGTGAATTGAAAATAAATTACTCTAAAATTTTAGTCAACCCATTGAAAATATGACTATTAAATCTGTTAATCTGATTTTAATGACTGAAATTAAAGCCAATTTATTTCACAAAACCCCACTCCCAAAGTTTAATAGGTCTCAATGTCCTAGAATTTACAAAAATATTAGTTTGCCTAGTACTACTGTCCACCCTGTATGCAACTTTTCAAATAGTCAAGAAAATAGCACTTTCAACTTTGGAATTTAACTGATACTACCAGCGTCTAGTTTCATAAATCTGAATTGATAAGAAATAGAATATTTAAAACAACAATTATTGGAATTTTGAAGTGCGTCATATGAAATCCAAAGTTGATAGGGCACCTAAGGTCAAGTGCACATACAAAGCAATTTCGGAAAAAATTGAACCAAGTGGCATTGAGTGAAATACGATTAAAGAGATATCTGTGCACATCAAATAGGTTCCACTTAATTCGACTTTGCTTTATATGTGCACCTATACTAAGTTCGATACTCACTCTTCGTTACTATCCAAAGGATTTACACTTGGCTGATGTTTTAATTTAATTAATGTGACTGCAGTTCCAGTGCCTCGAACAACAACTCCACATTCACGTTCCAAATCAAAACATTGACTATAACCAATCACAGCATTACCACCGAGCTCTATAGTTTTAACTCCAACTTTTCTTTGCAATTCACAAGAGAGCTTAAAGAATAAAGTTTGTCTAGCTTCATTAGAAGCTCTAGGTGTACGAATTTTATCAATCCACTGATATTCTGGATCATTATTAACAATTAATTCTTCCACGAAACCATTTATCATTTGCACGTAATAACCATGAGGTACCACGGATGCTAAAATTAATCAATCGAGTTCAAATGTTTTGAATTATAATTAAACTTACAACAAAAAAAATGTACACCACAAGATGACTGACGAAATCGATTGAAATCAGAAAATAATTCAACTTTAACAATCACATTAACTTCTCCCCTAATTCCATGCATTGTATCATAAACTGGCAACCATCCAGACATAACCGAATTAGTTACATGTTCTCCGCTGTTACTAGAATCCCCAGTTAATCCAAATCTAGGAAGCAAACTTCCCGAAGGCAAAAGTAAAGGATTTAAATTTAAATACACCTTTCCGATAGAATCATTGGCAGAGTAAGTGTCATAATCCATCAATCTTATTTGTAATGGCTCGTCTTGCAATTCCAAATCATCAACCTATCAAAAACAGATTATTATAAGTATACATAAGTATTTTCATGTCTTACTTCGAATCGATACCAGTCAGTATTCCATTGTGGATTCAACGATTTCTTGCATACATCGGTTTTGTATGTAGTACCACCTAATTTTATTTCCACGTATGCATCTGTTGTATCTCGAGAGCGATCCATAACAGGCAAATTTTTGCCTGCTAATATTTTTACTTTTACTTTACCCGGCATTTTAAATTAAATTACTCATTAAATTAAAATATCAACATTGAGGTTATGTTTATAACCTAAAACCAATTCACAACATAAATCAGTTATTAATATACAGAATTTCATAAATTTCAATATATTATAAAATTTTTGAAATTAATACCTAGAGTTATCAAATAATATCCAAAATTATATGCACTAATTGTTAGAATGTATTTACAGGTGTACAGTGCAGCACATTTATGAATGTATTACAAATCAGGGACCGAAGTAGTTTTAATTCAAATTAGATGTTAATTTCGTGGTTTCGAAGAAAATAATCGGCATTTATTATATACATACTTAGCGCCAAAATTTAAGGTCCTAAACAATTCATCTTATTGGTTAACTGAGTCAATAATATTTTGTTTTTGACTCATAGGCGTAACTAATTGTAAATTACCATAAGGTTCGCAATGTTGTAAAATTGTAAATATTCTGGAGTAACGCCAGAGAGCAAATTCCTATATATAAAATACACCTATTGTAAAGTATATAAATCAAAAAATAAAAATAAATTATGTCGTTCTAAAAACTATTTCATTGATTAGCATTAAAGTTGGATTATAATATCAAACATTTTCATATTATTTTAATTTTATAAAATAGTTTATAATTTGCTTTGTTTCGTGACCATATCATGCAATGTTTCAAAGAGTACCAGTGGCGTACCTATCAGAGTTTTGCCATTCAGCAGCCAAATGAGGGCCTGTAAGTTTTTTGTAAATGATTCTATGAGAGGGTCCGATTTTTTTATATGCAACCCAAACCCAACATCTCCTAGCAACGCCACTGGAGAATTCTATTTAAATCTTTTTAAAAGAAAATAATCCTTTTTCTAATGTTATTGTTTTTAAATTAATTAACACTACCATGTGTAATCGTTACTGGTAAACAGGTTAATAAATTTAATTTAAAAAAAAAGTTGAATAAAAATAGTAAATTTTGTATTTCAAAAAATTTCTATCTCTAAACATGAGTATAATAAATTTTCCAGTTCAGATATCAAAGACAGATATTTTAAAATGTGTTAGTTATCAGTTATCACATTTATCTTTGAAATGGTTCTCGATTGAAAGCAGTGGTTCTGAAATGTTTCTGAAATTTTGAGAACATTTTTGAAAACTAAAACCTAAAATCAGTGAAGCAAAATAGCTACTAAATCGCCAACAAAAATGAAGAAAATAATTTGCCTTTACATCCAACATAAATGTGTCAACGATTCGGCCATGGTACAGGACTGGATTTACAACTTAGCGTAGAATTCGAACCATGGGGAGATTGCTGACGTGGTTCCCCACGTTGTGCCGTATTTTTTAAAAATTTTATTTATTTTGGACTTTATAGAGATTGTTTATTTTGGGGTAGAAGTTAGCCCCGCCGTTTTTGATTTTTTTAAAAATCAAAATTGTATTGGATTCTACTCGAGGTGTGCCGTAAATCATAAAATTTTATTTTGATAAATAAAATTTTTTTGATGAATAAAATTTTTTTGGACCAAAATCTATTTTATTAAAATTGGGATTAAATTAAAAACTAATCATCGCGGTAGAGATTACAAACCCCGACTTCCACTTAGCTGAAAAAAAATATTTTGCGCAAAATATCATAATTATGGAATGGGCAGAGGGAAATAAAATAATAACTGCAATATAAACACAAATTTATTAATTTTGAAAATCAAATTATCACTAATTTTAAATTATTCATGCCTATCAGTTATCGATAAATAACCAAAGTTCTGGGACATTGAAGAATCTTCTTCTCATTGCGTTTGGTTTTTTGGTCAATTAATAATACATCTGAGTTCTTTCCTTGGATTTAATAGCAATTTTTAACACACAACAAATAATTAGATGCTCATATTTATGCTTTCAAGATTATATTTTATAAAATTACAAACCATAAACCAAGAAAGTGGTAGGTAGAGCAATGATATAACTTCCAAAGATCACATTAAACCGATAAGGCGCTCCAAAAGTAATATAATTCTGTCAGGGGAGGGGGCAAACCCTTTTTCGCCCAGATGACAAAACGCCATTGAAAATATTTCAGGCGCAAGTTAATAAGCTATTAAGCTTATGTAATATTTAAAACAACAGTAAAAGGAGGCGGATGGCACCAGCAAAAATCAAAAATATTTAAATACACCATTTTTACAGAAAATATTGAATCATTGAAAAAAATGTATAGCTACTTGTACTACAATTATTGTAGCACAAAATGCTACAGTTTATTATTAAAATAGTGATTATGTACAAATTGTAATAAATTCGATAAAATTTTGTGAAAAAATTTTGTACAATACGGTTCAACAAAATTGAGTAATTTTTAACAGTTTTACGATTTTTACTAGTTTTTGTAGTAAGTATTTTAACTTTTGTAGCAATAAGTGCTACAATCAAATTGCTATAAATTTTTAGTAAATCTTGTTACCGTGCTTTAAACAAATTTCCATTGTTGGGTTGAATCAAAACTTTACTCAATAAACCTGACCAAGATGATTTTCTGGGTGGAGCACGCTAACCGGGTCCCCTGTTTTTTTTTTAAATAGATATTACTAAAATTCTTGCATAATTTGAAAGAGGGCAATAAAATGAAGCGATTGAACTATGGTTCCACCTAAATTTTTCCCTAAAATTTCGAAATAATCAATTTTTGCATCAGAAAATACATTAAAATCTCATTTTATTGACGGTATACGTGTGTTCGACGTAAATAGTGACGAGAGCATGTATTAGTGGGCCGAGCCTGTTTCAGTTGACTTGTAACCGAGCGACTGGTAACATCATTTAATAAATTGTAATATTTGAGTACGGTTCCGCCACAGGGATATTTTTAATGGGTTCAGCGCTTATCAAAACAGCCCGGAACGGAGGGTCGTTTTGGACAAGCGTAACCACGTCAAATCTCGGTTCCATCACGTTTGAGTACTGTAATAATAAAAAATCATAATTTTATATATTTTGGGCCCTAAGAAGGACATTTTAAAAATCGCTGGCCCGGTTAAGGTGCTATTCTCGATTTTTGTTGAAAATTATTTATGCTGTAAATTATTTAAAACAATAATAACTTCAGATAATTTTATGTAGCTTAATAGGAATCTCGTGAATACAAACCATTTTTGCGTATTATTTTCTATTGCTAATAATTACAACAAAAATGGTTCGAGTCTACAAATCCTATAAATTGATGATTGTAATCTTCTTCTTCTTCTTTAATTAGGCACTGCCTGTCTTTTGCCAGAGCATCTTCGGTGGTGTTCCGATGGTACTACTGGTTCTCTGAGCGTTGCTGTTTTACATCTGAGATAGCTTGCTAGGCTGGCCACAGATAATGCTCGTAACCCTGGTTGTTTTTGTTAATGGTAGCACTTACTCATCAACCCAAGAGGACCGACGGCTTAACGTGCCCTCCAAAGCACGGAGACGATCATAAGAAAGTTAGACTTTCTCCGAATTAGAATCGGGTTCCTAGCATTAGCAGTTCTCCGCGCAATTATTCATCAAAATTGTTTTATTGTTATTCTATGAGAAACTCGGGAGCAAAAATCATTTAAATGTAAAATTATCAAATACAGAATTTTACAGAAAAGTGATTGAACTCCACTAATTCTATATCAGGAAGCATTGCCGCTATATTTTATGGGAAAAAAAATATCAATCAAAACTACAAAATCCTAGAATTATCAATTGGAAAATTCTACAGCAAAAAATGATTCGAGTCACCAAATCCTAGAAAAGAAATTAGCAATTTAACTGCATTTTGACATTAAAATTATTTGGGCTGAGTCAAAAATTGAGTTGATAAACTCCACCAAGTTGAATATTCTTAATGTTACTCAATGAATACAAACTATTTATGCGTATTATTTTCTAATGCAAATATTTACAACAAAAATGGTCTGAGTCAACAAGCTCCATAAATTTGATGATTGTACTTCATTGCGGCTAATGTAGCAATTTTTCAAAATTATTTGGCCGTTGTTTTATGGGAATCTTGGGAGTAAAAATCATTTATTTGTAAAATTGTTAAATATAAAATTTTGCAGAAAAGTGATTTAACTCCACAGAACCACGTCATGATTCATTTCAACTACAGTTTGATTTTATTCTTTACCTTAGTTTGTAAAATTTCGAGTTCACCGCCAAATCTATTTGGTAATTGAATTACTTTCACCGAGTGCTTTTTACAGCTCCGGTCTGGACTCCAGCCTAACTTTCAAAAAATACATTGAAATCATATACGATAAAGCTATTCGACGGCAAAGTATGTGCTTTTCGGCTAACAGGTTAACATAGTTAAATAAAAAATAAAATTATAAAATAATATAATAAAATAAAATAAAAAATTAAATAATAAATATAAATTATTAATAATTTATTATTAACTTTTATGGCACGTGGAGTAGTATAGGAGTTGACCAGCATACGAAGGAATGTCAGAGATTGCTAAAGAGTGTCACTTAGTTCAAAATTATCAAATAAAAATTTTGTAACCAAATGTCCTCTTCGACAAACTCTTCAGTTGCTTGTAATTTTGGGCATATGTATACTTTTTTTTATAATAAGCAGTTTTAACTTTTGCATATTAAATTAATAAATTTTAAAATTTAACAAGTAATTTTACGCTTTATTTTAAATCTGAGATGATCTTACTAAGGTTTTCCCCTCCTGAAAAGTCTTGTGTTGTCGCCATCTTGAAAAAATTTAACTATTTATTTTACCAATTATTGGTTAGGTTATAGGATTTAGCTTATGAAGAATAGAGTTCAAGGATGCATGACAATGGGGGAGGGGGGGGTAGAATAATGCTTAAAATTGCCTGATGTAATTTATGAGAGACCCCCAATCAGAGTGCCCTGCTCACATTGTACTAATTTTCTTCATGCATTTAAATTAAAAAAGTAGGTTTCGCTAAGCAGCAACTGAATTTACTTTTAATGATAAAAATAAACTTAAAAGTGTAAACAGATACTACCCAGCAAGCCTTTAACAATTTTTGGACATTGATTAGGTATATTTTTTTTATGTATATACGTGGATATAAAACCTATTCAAAAAAGTCATATTTTCCACATTAGTATTATACATAATACTTACTGATGTTAAGAAAATGTAACCTCTTAGCAAGGCTTATTAAATAATTTAAAAAAATAATTTCTTAATATGAATAATAATATTAATATTAATAATAATTGGAAGCTACTACAGATTTATTAAAAAATTAATCTCCTAATTTATATTTTTAAATTTTTAACCCTCTACGTAAACTAACTGACTAAATTTTTATTTTCAAAAAAACTATGTGAACTTTTCCAAATCAATTTTTTTTGGACCCCGCAACAGAATATTTCTATTTTGTAGATGCACTTTGTACAATAAGATACAAATGAGAAACATGAATAAATTGTTTTTTGAAAAGAAAAAAGTTTCGTTTAGTTTTTTACTGTAAAATTATTTTGTACGAGATAATCCAAAATACAAGAGGAGACAGTAATTAGCCTCCCTCATAACGCTTCAAAAATTAAAAAAGCGCGGTTTAACTGTTTAATTGCCCCCCCCCCCTTAAACTTGAGCCAAATTCGCCCTTGCCACTGAAAGTCAAAGTTATCAATTAATTTCATAAGTTTTGTTCCCAGCGCATGTTGTCTCTTAAAAATTAAAAAAAAAGTTCCGGCGAAGTAAAATACAATATTGTAAAAATACTTACAATTTTTGCAATTTTTTAAAATTTGGTTTCGAAAAAATTCTCATTCTTCTGCTTTCGGAAGATGAAATTTGGTTGCTTACACTGCACTATTTTTATTTAAATCACTGATCAGAAACTGATAAACCGATGCTGAGAATTTCTGAAAACAGTTTTCAATTAACCACAAAAAAAACATTAAATAATAAAAAAAATTAATTAAAAATTTTAGGATGTTAAGCGCACAAACCCGAGATTAAAACGAATAAAAATTGGCTTTGATTTTACTTGTATTTATAGAATCTATGCTATAAACCAACAGTGCTGCCAACCGTTTCATTTTTAAGAAATTGATGCACTATAACAGCCCGCCCACTTTTTATTAAATTGCACTGCATTAGGAAATATTTAAAGTAATTGCAATTTTTTTAATTTAAATATTATTATTTTTTGAAATGTTGCAGTTTTGTAAAATATTGCAGATCAAGAAAATAAATTTTGAAGATGATCAAACTGCGTTTAAAAAAAAATAATGGTACCCCGCGTTTAAAAATAGATTTGTTTGCGATATTATTATATTGGACAAAATTAGTATTTTTATTAATTTTCGTTTTGATGGGTACGAGTAATATTAATAAATCGATACAGATATTTTGGGTCAGGAAAAAAAGTAGACAATGTAAAATTGTATTAAATAATTTTCTTCTTTATTCAAAAAGTCTCATTTAACATTAGTATACAAATTAGTTTAAGATAACAAAAAAAGAGTTTTTTGTGATTTAAATTTTTTTATTTTACGCCCAAATCTACAGCACGTCGATTTTCACATGAAGGTCTAAGCTAAGAAATTCTGAGAATGTGTCTGACTCAACTAGCAATCATACCAAGTCACTGATATGGTTCGAGCTGTATTGGGTATAAAGTAACAATGATATGGAATTATCAAAATATGCTTCAAATAGAAGAACTGATTAATAAATATAAAATAACATACTGCTGTTTTGTTTCTTTAAGCAATATCATAATTTGCATAATAAAATACAATATATAAATTATATTATACATTATATTATGTAGTGGGTATATCAATAATTAGTCAGTGCGGCCTTCAGGCCGCACAATCCAGGCAATCTAGTTTTGGTATAAAAACTCAACTAAGTATACTAATTATTTATTAATATTACATTATTATAAACATAGAGAGCTACTAGGTTGTTTTGAACAAAAATGTAGTAGCCATTATAAAAAAACAGTTGTTAAAAATAATAAAAACATATAAAATAGGGTACAATAAGCTATTTAATTTTTTTTTTTTAATTTAATTACATTATTATAATTATATTAATAGAAATTAACAGTTTCGTAATAAAAAATAAAAAAATTTTCCAAAAGGTTAAAACTTTTTCTTTTTTTTTTCCGAAAACAGAGTTTTAATAATTAAAACAAAAATTAATTTTTTATTTTGAACAGTGTCAATATGTTTAGTTAATTATGTAATGATTTCATTTCATTAATATTTAATTTATTTTAAATAAAGACAAAATTTCAAACCAAAATACATTATTAAATCACGAACGCAGATCCCAAGTTACCTGAGTGTAATGTTTGTAGAATATTTTCTTTTGGTTATTATTCATTCGGGATGGTAACTTACATACTGTGACTTACACAGTCCTCCCAAAATTAATTGTCTGAAGCCAGTGAAAGACTGGTATCCATCTTGTCCACGGTTACTTATTCAATATTCGTAGTTAACTGCATGCGGTCGTTCACCTATCCGCAACCCGGGGACTGTTTCAGATGGAAAACATCAATTTTGACTTTGGATATTCCCCAACGTTAAGAATGGAATTAGGATAGACAGGCGTGATAATTGGCATTAAATGAAGGCAATCGCCAAGATTGACTCTGTGGTCTTAAACCGGTAAATCCAACCCCAAAGTGCTCGGTTGTTGTTAAATATCACGGTTTGTTTTTCCCCAAATGAATTAATGAAAATAAATTTATAATATACTCTAAACAAAAAGCCAGGTCTTTGTCTGTTATTTCATATGTAGAGTGCTTCCGATTGGTTCATTTTAAGTTACCAACCTAAAAAAATTGTGAGGTTACGGGAGAGTGACTTACTTCAAGACACTGGGGGTTTATTATATAACGAATAAGTTGATACATTTGGTATAGGAAACAATGTATGCGCAATAAAATTTGAAATTAAATTAACAATAACAATTATCTTGCTTATTTTTATTGTAAATGCTTCTCTCTGGTACATTAAAATTTTAACAGATAAATGATTAATTATTATTGTATTAAATAGTCAATAGGTGTTCCAAGCGGTAATGTGCTGAAACACATGAAGGCAGTGCTATACGTGTACTTCGACTCTTGATTATATTTTATTTAGTTTATAGTTTTATTGTTTTCTACATTACTTCAAATATACTTACATAGTAACAATGTTATATTAATTATAGGATAACTATTAGCACGTATAAAATAATTTAACATTTAGCTAAATATATTTGTATGGTATACTTAATTATTACCTACATGACAATTTTTAATTACTTTTTCATTAATAAAAATAATATGGAGTTATAGATAACGTATAAAAAATTTTGTAAAAAGTTGGAAGACATTTAATATAGGTTAATTAGGATACTATATAGATTTAATGGGTTAAATATAATTTTAGGTATTTTAACAAGCAATGCAGTAACTAGGTAGATAACAATTTATTCAAAAGATTCTTTTACAAATTTTATTATTATGTAAAATAAATAAAACATTCTAAACTAAGCCGCTTATTCAGAAAGTATACATCACGACTACGCAGAGAGATATCTCAAATCCAACAGAACCGTTCTGAAATATCCTTTAATGCAATTACAAGTTAAATATAAATACCCATTTATTCTCAAATAAAGCTACATTCTGAAGTAACCCAGTAAATTGGAATTGATGGTTTTCGAGATAGATAATGAAATACAAACCAAACGCAATATAAAAATTTTCATTCGCGTCTAAAAATATCCAAAACTTCATCAATTTAATTGCTTTCATCTGTGAAAGTAATATGTAAGCAATTAATTTTCTAACGAAAATCCGAAAAAGTCAAAAATTTAAATTTTATAAAACATGATAATCAGATCACTCTTTTTAATCAACATTAAAATAAAATTAAAACATCCTAAAAATTTTAAATATTATGTTATTTAAGATGTTTCATTTTATTTTTTTATTAAAAGTTCGGTAATTTCATATTTCATAATTTAAAAAATTGTTAAAAAATACATATTTTAAATTGCTTCGTTTGTCGTTCTAAAAAAAATTTAATTAATTTAAAAATTATTAAACTAAGTAAACAATAGACATGGCTTACGAAAAAGACGTGAATTTTACTGTCTACTTAGCTTTTTTACTTTTAATGAAAATTTAATGTTTTTAATATAGACGAAATACTGAATTTAATTGTTTATATAGCCGACAATAAATTATGTATTTTTTAAAATTTTGAAATAATAAAGATTTGACTTTTAACGGGTTAATCATGTTGAAAATTCAAAAGCAAGAGCTTACTACAATTAAAAAATTCGAAAACATGTAAAGTTAATTTAAAATAAAATCAAAATGTTTTCGACCAATTTTGAATTTGTAAACTAAAATTTTTTTTTCAATAAAGCCTCGAATGACCATGGTGCATTGAAAAAAATAGTTGATAAAAATTCATAATTTTTATGTCGATAAACATAATTCAGAATATTGATCAAAAATTCATAGCATTCATGAAAACAATCATTGTATTTATGAATTTGTTTATCAATATGATAAATTTTATTAATTAGTGCAAAAATGATGAATTTTTCATCAAAATGAGGCAATTTTTTCAGTGATCGATAGTTTTAAGGGTCATTTTTCAAAATATTCTATTCTTTTACTCCTTTAAATTGCAAACTTTTTAAATATGACTGCCTGATGACGATATAATAAGAATTGTAGTAAGCTATTGTTTTTATAATTTTTATTAATTTAACAACTATTCTTTTAAAAGACTGGAAGATATTCACAGCCATGCCCCCCCCTCTGTTTTATTGTAAAAGCAACTGAGGACTCATCTGCATCTCAACAATGTGGTTGATTGAATTTAATTTGAGCAATTACCACATTAATCCTGTCTTTCCTGGTAAAATCCTATGTCAACAAATGTTTATTAGATGTGAAAATTTTATTCGGGATGTCTCTCTGTCTCAACACACTTGGGGGACCTACTGTATAACAATTACTAGGATTACCACTGTCGGTGGTTTGCCATTGCATTTTTCAAAATTAAAATTGTTTATAACTAAAAGTTTTTAATCTACCTAGTTACAAGACCATTAACAAGAAAACAGAAACAGTAGAAATGTGTTAACAAAAACGGGAAGCATTTAACGTGCTCATAGTGATCGTATTCTCGATCATTTAATTTATTTTATTATTATTTTTAATTATTATTTATAATGATTGCATTCCATAGTCGCGTGTCTTGAGCAAATTGTATTAATTTCTTAAAATTAATATTACTATAAAATAGGCCTTAAAATTTGTGTAGTTAGTGTAAACTGTGCTTTTTAGCAAAATAAAATAAATTACTAAATTCTAAAACTACATTTACATTATAAAAATTTTACATAATAAATAAATATCATAATTGGCGTATAATAATTCCTCGTATAACAATTCTATGTAATATAATTATTACTTAAACTTGACATAGATACTTATAAAAACAACTTTAATTTTTAAATAAACTGTGTTGTAGTGTTATTATCTATCACAAATTACTAGCTGACTGTCATAACCAAAAAAATATTACATACGTCTAAAACACGTTACAAATACGGCCGTTAGCTTTTGGAATTCAAAAAGTAAGGTTAGCGTATTATTTAACATCAACAAAGTTTACTAGGCGTACTTTAGTAACGCAGGGTTCTCATCATAATCAAAAAAGTTTTAATGAACAAAGATTTAAAAAACCAACATTTTTCGAGTAATAATTTAACAATAACAACGCACCGTGAAAGCAATCGGAAAATTGATCCAAATTTTGCAAACGTACTGTAATAATCATTATAAACAAAGTTTTCACAAATACGAGTAACTAAACTGTTATTGTTTAAAATGAAAATTACTAGCTGAGCTAACTTTAGACCAATATTTTTAAAACACCCTGTATAATCTTGCTTTAAAAATTAAACATATCCGTTATTTTACCAACTTTTACTTATTTATCACCATTTTAAATTTTACATTCTATTTTAAAACATTAAAATTATTTAATAAATTTGCAATATAACAAGAAAATAAAAATTGGTAAAATAGCATATCATAATATGTCTTCTCGATTTTTGATAAAATTGAGCGATTTTTTTAGCAATTAGTTATCTTAGATCCAAAATTTGGAAAAAAGTTGGTAAAAATCATGAGAACCAGAGTATGATTTAAGTTATTCCCTAATAACTCGTAAACGGTATATAATACTATCAAGTTCTTTAGACAAAAAATGTTTGTTATTTAACGCTAAACACTTTTGCCCTTTTAATATTTTTTGATATCTTTTACCGTTTTTGAGATATTGGAGAATAACTGGGTATCATATTTGGGTTTTCATTGTTAAACTTAATAATAGTTAAACTCACTCTTTTCGTTACTTTTATGAATAAAAAATTTATCGTGGGAACTCAGGAATGAGTTCTACCAGTATTTTGTTTCTACAATTCATTATCACTTTCTTGTGTTATATTTATCAAATATTTCTCGAGTTCTTTGTTTTCTAAAATATGAAGTTACCCCCTAAAAACTTTGCCAATGAGTATTTTATTTAAGCTAATTAAATTTACAATCACTCTGTACAATTGACACATAAATCGATTTAAAAAATGTGTACACTATAATTATAACAAATAGAATAATTTTAATTAGCAATAAGTAGGTATAGTTAAAAATTGCAATTGAAATAATAATTATTTATACATATTTCCACACATACAAATTAATTTTTTAAATTTTAACAAAACAATTTGTTAAAAAATTGATTTGTATTTGTAAAAAAATTTGATGTTTTTTATGTACTGTATTTAACCAGTGAAGAAGTAATAAATCAAAATTTAGAAATTAACAGGTTAAATCAACAATAAAAATCGTAATCTTTCGGCAATGGTTTAGCAGCAAACTATTGCTACCAACCAATATTTCGGAAGTATGGTATGCACGTCGTCGCCCCCCCTTTAAATTTTTGACCAGAAATGATTCATGCTATTTGGGATCGAAAATTCAAAATGGGGGGGGGGCTAGCAGGATACAGATGTTTTTACTGTTTAGTTTGGTGAAATGCGTTATAAAAGACTGCAAATTGTCACAGTATGTTGTATAAAAAAATGACAGTCAGAGCTCAGTCGTGCGTATTGACAAATGTGTTAAAATGTGTACTTATAATTAGTACATAATCAGAATTATTATTGCAAAATGAATATAATAAAGACAAGGTCCAACAATTATTTACAGTATAACACTGCCTGTTATTTATTTATTCTACTCTAGTCTAAACATGTTAAAGTAGTTGTAATATTTGACTGATTGTTTACACGAGCTCACTTGGAAATTTCACACTTGAGTTTACAGTTTCACTATATTTGTGCAAATTGGCTGCTGCGGTAAATTGGAGATATGCTTTCGTCAAAAACGATGGAGTCATGTTTAAAATTAATAGTGAAACTGTATCGGATGGACACGATTGCACTAATTGTTACTGTACGAATGGCAGGAACAAAGTTTAATATTTTAATAATCACATTGTTTACATTTTTTACACTGTAACGGTTATAATTGTAAGAAAACGTAGAAATCGACCACAAAATGTGAAAATGTTGTCCTGTTTAAATATAACAATTGATGAAGTTAACGTACTATAACAGCAAAAAAAAGCTGACAAGTGTTGCTCTCTGTTAATCACTTTGTTTTAAAAATTTTGTAACAGCGGCTGTAGCTATTACTAATGTTCAAAATTGTTATAATTAGCGTTTAATGATACTGATTTTAGAGGCACCATAAAGTGACGAAGGTAAACCTCTATTTTGAAACCGCAGCTGCTATTCTAAAAAGTGTAGTTCCGCTCTGTGCGTTCCCATGGAAGCCACATGATTTTATGGTAGCCAGCAATGAGGAAGCCAAATATTAGTAATAAAACCCGTTTCGCTACAGGTTTATTCTATTTACCCCGATAAATTTCTATAATTCTGTCTTGATCTACGTATTCAAATATATGGGGTGCATCCATTAAGATTCCTACAGTGCCAGCAGTGGTGACGATGAAAAACATATACAACTGCAATCTATCAATCACCATGGCTACATACTTCCAGTCTTCGCGGGTCTGTAAGAAAGCGTCCAGGTTAACTGTAACATTGCTTCCAAAAACTCACCTGTATGTAAAGGTCTTCGTTACGCAAATGTTCTGCTATAAATTCTACAGCTTCAGTCGCTTTAGAAGCTTCTGGAGATAACAAAATTGATTCAGAACTTTCGCTTTCTCTTCTGCAACTATCAGAACCTACTCCTACTCCTAGATCCGAATTAAGCTTTCTATTTATTTTGCAGTTTGGATGATGCAAATCGGACAATTCCATTACTTCTACTTTACTTTGAGATTCAATTGAGCTGGAGAGGACAATGAAAGTCATAAAAATATAAGAATAAAACTGTTATTTTTCTAATACCTTATATGTTTTGGAATATCAGCTGGAGAGCCATAGGGATTTGGCGGAATGCTCATTCCTGGCATTTCCATCATCCATCTTAGTCTTGTTTTCCGCGGTCGTTTCATTAACAACATAGCTGGTAAATAATTTAAGAAAACTGAACGAATCCACGAAGGCATTCTGAATATATTAGGAATTAGTCGACGAGATTGAGAGTTACTTTGGAATACATACCTATGTGTTCTCGGTCCCCTAAAATTCCAGTTAATAATAACTACAGTAACAAGAATACTAACTGTATTCATAATAAACGTAAACAGCAGATATTTGGCAATTAGTGGCAGCACTAATGAAGTTGGTGGCAGGATTTTGGACACCAATAACAAGAATACCACCAGTGATAGCAAAATACTTATTCCAAGGGTTACCTAAAAACAGAAAGAATTAAGAACCGACATTTATACTCACATGGGCTTCACCTTCTCGCCTGCTTCTGCTGGCAAATAAAACACAAGGACACATAGAAAAGAGATTAACACTGTTGGGAGTATCAAATTGACTGTATAAAATAAGGTTTTACGGCGAATGATAATGTAGAATGTGATATCTGTTTCGGTGGGGTGGTTCCCCTCATATATGTTAAGATACGCAGGAACTTCGATGATATCCCACGTTCCAGATTTCCAATAGTCCGATAAATCTACAAAATTTTTATTATTGTACAGTGCTAGAGATACTTGATCTCCGTTAAAAGTCCAAGAACCAAATTTCATAATGCAAGTTTGCTGATCAAAAGGGAAGTACGTTACGTCTATGGTACAAGAACTTTGATAAATCGCGGGAGGAACCCATAATACTTCTCCATTGGGATAAATTAAAACATTCGACTTATATCTAACTTCGTAATTTCCATCGGCACTAAAACAGGAAAAATAAAAAATATTTTATGGTTAGGATTTGCAGACTTACTTATTAAATAACACTATATCGGGTTTCCAAACTTTATCGGGGGGTAATCTCAATACGGCTATTCCTCCATAATCGGCTTCATCCCATTGTAGTTGGTAATCATTCCAAACCTAGAGATAATAAAAATTGGCTGGTTCAGTCTAACATGTAACTAAGTTATCGAACTTACGAGTCGTAACCACACATTCGATTTCATAATTTGATTTTTCTCATTCTGGAAGAAAAGGAATAGCTTAGCTTGAATAGGACTGTGTATTTTAGTATTACGTACCACATTAATAAGCTGAACGAAAGCCAACCCAAATCTGACATCCACTTTTTCGGTCATGTTTTGAACAGGCCGGATAAGTTTGTTATATCCACGAAAAAGATCTCGCACTAAACGTTCTTCGTCTTCAGAACATCTTCCTGTAATCGGTTGTAGTATGATTGTTTATTTATTGGGCATAAGTGGTGATAAATAATTTAAATTTTGATTAGTTGTAAGTTTACATGAAATTATGTTGGAAATAAGTGGATTAGGAGGCGAAGTTTGGATAGGTTTTCGATAATGTCGAGTGGATTGGTTGAAAATGTGACAATTTTGAGTAAATTGTGTGAGGATGTAAGTCTTTGTTTTAAATAAGAGGGGAGGGGCAATGTTTACATGAAACCCAGCATGTTGTAGTGGGTGTGCCGGTGATCTTACCTATAACAATGAAGCATATAATGAAGAGCAAGAATGGAAGAACTGACATAGTCCTCCACATTACTGAGCGATGCTCTCGGCGGTGCTCACTAAATCATCGGATTCGCACAATGCTTATAAAGTTCATGTCTAACTCCAGCGCGAGGACGGGAGTCTCCTCGTGACGCGCCGCGGGATACCGTTTAAAATAGCTTTTATAAATTTGGAACATGATGTCGAGTTAACACCATAGTAGCGAAATATAACTTTTAGGTACGGTCACGCACACACCCTTCGCGTCATTCCGATAACAACAGCGTGGAATGTTGCATGACACCACCCCCACGAATTTAATTGTGTAGAATATGTCTAGATGGCACACCCTAAGGGCGCAGAAGCACAACGAGAGACCAATAGCTCTTAATTCGTATTCCAAAATCGATTTGTCGGAAGAGCGAGCGCTTGCGTGCTAATTTGGGCAGGGGTGGCGAAATGTGTATTGGCGGCGGCGAATAGATATCGAGGGTAGGAAAGCTTGTTCGGCGGTACGCGCCACTGTCTCCATAAACTTGAATTTAAATATTTTACTAGCGAAAATTCTATCGAGATTATCTGGTCTTACCTTGTGATTTCAATTATAGACTTTGAGGTTTTGTTTTGGGAGGGCGGGAGGTTGGGAGGAGGAAATAAAAGTATTTTTATTTTCAAGTAAATGTTTATTGTTAATTCTTTTAACAAAGTACAATCCATTGTGACACAATATTATACAACAACTGCGGTAAAAAACAATATTTGTCGCATTGTAACACAGAATCTCACAGATCTATAGCCTCTATGTTTAGTGACTTTTTTAATAACTAACTATTTTGAAAAGGCTGTGTTAATTATGCGATTGATCAAAAATGGATTGTCGTTTACTTAAACATGTTATGATGTTAACCCATGTCTTAAATCAGCGATAGTGTTATGTAAGGTAATTATTATATTTTACGTAACAACGAATTAAGGTGTTTGTTTATTATTACTAATACTTATTAAGAATATTATAGAAATAGTTTTATAGTCAAATATGAGTCAATATTGCGCGGCACCGACTTACCCGAAATTTAGTTCTTTTTCGCAAAGAGTTTTTGTACATTTGCCTGTCAGCCATTTTTTATCATTAAGAGAGATAGATGACTTTTAAGTTATCAGCATTTAATCTTATTAGGTACCATTCATCCACTTATCCACTAGCTAAAAATATGAACGTGATTTAATGCAAGTGCCGTAGATGTATATTATTTTCTTCCTATTTGAAAAGGCGGCGATGGTTAAGATTTATGTCTTATGTAATTTATTAAGACGTAATTAATTTAAAACTACAAATAATAACTAGGTTTTAAATAACACGATATTGTCTTTCATGAAAGTGGAAGAACGTTAACGATGTAAATTTTAATTATCAAACAATCGAACCGGCAACGAATTAAATACTCAGAAAGATGTACACATTTTAGCAACTCTCGTAATAATTTTATCTAAAAGGTTTTATTTAAATTGAGCAACTTCCATTATAATTTGAGAGTTGCTTTACCTTTATTTTTCGCAAAATATTTTTAATTACATCTGCGAAGGATATTTTTGCGAAAAAGTTAGAAAATGTTAAAAGTTTAATTGCGCGCTGCCGGCCCGAATTTGCTTTTGAATTTTTTTTGTAACCACGATAAATTAAATTATTCTAATTTTCTTCTTTTTTTAAAAAGACGCGGTGTACTTTAAGTTCCAAATTTAAGTCTGTATTAGCTTAGGTGTTTATTTGGCAACGTTTTTTTTTTAAAAAGATATGTAAGAATTTAAAGGGCCTGTTTACCAGCCATTCGCCCATGTAACTACATGTAGACTTAGTAAGTTAATATACAGGATATAGAGAAATTGAAATTACGCCGATCCACGCAGTATGCTAAATGGTTTTTTTAAATCAATTTTTATCTACAGTTATAGAATTTTAATGAATTATTGATGTGATTTGCAATTTGTGTCAGAAATTCATTTTTAGGGGTACTTTCAATTTACTATACAAGAAAAATATAATTCGCGTTATTTTCATTTGAGTATCTACAGGTTATTCATAAAATACAAATGCAATTAACAATGTTTTAAGTAACAATGCGAAGCAGAGAGCTATAGATTTGATAGCTCTTCGCTGCGCGTTAACATTTCACATTTGTTACACACGCTTTACATATGAGTGCCGTCGTCGTCACAAATTTCCTATTTTCAATACTTTCACTATGTCTAACAAATTTTAAAATAATTCACACGCTTTAAATTTTAATAAATCATAACAATATTTTAAACTAATACCAAGTTAAAAATACTTAAGCGTTTATTTAACTTGGTTTTAGTTTAAAATATTATTATAATTTATTATCACAAGTTACGAATTCTAAAATTTAAATTTTAATAGCTTATTTTGTGGCAGTCATCGATATTACCTATCTATTTTTATTTGGTTTTGTATTGTAAAAATATTAAAGTAGCGGCGCTCACATGGAAAAGCTTTAACTCAATATGTAACTCGAATTATCACAGTATGATTGTGTTAATCCTAAAGAACGAGGCTCAAACCAATTTTTCCGTATAAAATGACTGCACGATGTGGTAGCGCGACCAGCGAAATCGATACGTTGTTAGTTTAACCCAAAACTGAAAAAGTCGTGCTATCCACTCGCATTCTATTTGACTTTCAACTGTGGGGTTCTGGCAAAGAGGCATGAAAACTGCAATAACGCGGGCTTGCTACGACACTATTATATGAGGCGCTGAAAATAGCACCGCCAATGTAGCGATGATCGTGAACAGAGTGAATATAATAAGGCACAGTCTGTCGACTACCATGGCCGCAAATTTCCAGTCTCTTTTGACGTCCGCTTGTTCATCTTCTTTTCGTAGCTGATCGGTAATAAAACGAATTTCTTTTAAAATCAAAGCTAATTCGTAGTCAGCTCCGAGGCATGTATGGTTCGATACAAGCGATTCGTGCAGTCGTCCACCGTTTCCATTGTCTTCATTTTGTCTGAAAAACACACTTTAACACTTAAGCCCCCAAATTTACCTTCCAACCCACCTATAGACTGTTCTAAAAAATGCTGCGCTTGGTAATGGGGTTGGTGTACCTCCTCCTCTATGATTGTGTCTAAAATCGTCATCGATATCTAGTACGTTGGCTAATAAACTCTTCGAAGAACGCTCTTTTAATTCTACATCCTGAAGATTTAACGATTTTCTATCAGCTACCACTGGAACTTTGTTGCCACTACTATTGTAGTCGTAAGTTTGAGATGGAATACGCATTCGCAGAAACCAAGGAAGCCAATAGAGAAACACTATTTTAATCTGAAATTACAACATTTACATCGATTATGAGGTAATTTATAGCTACACTACTTACCCAATCTGACATTTCGTGTGTATCGGCGTTACGATGATGGTAATTAAGAATAAGGATAGTCGATACTACGGAAGACGCCACCATGAACATAATACAGTTAAAGTACGTACCTAAAAATATCGCTATAAATTTGATTTATTGCCAAACTTTCAAACAAACCCAAAAGAGGAACAGCATCTGAAGTAGCCGGCATGGTTTCTGCTACCATATTAAGGAACACCGTGAGAGACAACAGAATTGTTACTCCCAGAGACAATTTTTCACCAGAATCTGGTGGTAATGTAAAACCGAGAACCGCCATTGAAGCTATTAAAACGCATGGAACTATCAAATTAAAGAAATAATAAAGTGTTCGACGACGAATTATAATATAAAAAGTAATATCGATATAAGGCTCAGGACAACAGTTGTAATAAATCTCGTTTCTTTTACCAGGCACTCCTGAAATTAAAATTAACCGTAGTAATTTCTACCAAAATATCATTTATTTATTACCTAATAAATCCCATTCACCATTTGTAATAAAATTGCTAATATCGCCTCCAGTATCATCTTGTAATTGCAAATCGAGCTAAAAAAATTCAAGTTTAAATACACCACCTATTACGTTCTATACTTAACTATCACACTTGCAAACCATCGTATGTCCAACTGCCAAATTTCATTTCACATCGTTGGTCATCAAATGGAAACCATGTTATATCAATTTTACAAGTGCTTTTAAAAATTCCTGGTGGAACGTATAAACAACTTCCATTGTTACGAACGACAACGTTAGTAGGATATGTACCATCGAAACCCTCGTCCGCACTATACAACAATTAAAAACAATTATTTCAATTACTTACTTCTAAACCAATTCTAATACAATAATTTAATACCTAAACTACCCTAACATAACACCCTCATCCCTACAATATGATCAACAACTTTAGATTCTGCTAGTCTTCCAAAAAAGGTAATTCCGAAATTGATCATGTAATTAATTGATCAAAGCTTCCGTATTATTTGCGTTTATGACTATTTAATCACTGCCAATATGTGATTGATGTGGCTGTTCAGCTTTCGGCCTCCCAGAGCAGGAATCGTTACCGTACATAAAAACCATAGTTGTACGGCATTTAGCCTAACTCAAGAATATTGGAACCATGCATATGTAGGCCATATTTTACATAAAAATGTTTTTTTCGCAATAAGCAGTGTTTCCTCTTTTCCAACCAAAAAAAAACGGAAAATAACCTATCAAAAGTTAGATAATTGTTAACTTCTTTTTCTACCTTCCTAGTTCCTACCAAGTGTTTATCAAATTTACACTTGGCACTCTTGGTTCTTTGAGCACTTGCATACACTCTAATAGGATGTTAACCTTGCTATATGCAAAGCCCATAGTTGGAAATTAGGCTATTATATCACAACTGTGTAGTCAGTGCAACCGAGCATTGAACCGCTAGTTAACATGGCAGACCATCTTATGAGGAACGTTTACGCATTTTGAACGCCTATTCATCATCGGCTTTTGAAGAGAACTTTGATAATCACTTCTAGAGCGCTTAACTATTTGTTTCCGTTAGATACCTATGTCTCACCTCGAGGACGAATGCTTGCTTGGACAACGTCTGAAGTTGCTTCGCGAGAAGTTCAAAACTATAGAGAGCCGGGAACACCAAGTTTTCTTCTTCAGTGTTTGAAATGGTTTTCCCCATGACATGGTGGAGGCTCCGTCTGTTAAATCATTTGAATCGTCTAGGTCTTTCATAACGGGATTATCATGTATCTGTATCATCTACTGATTGTGTTTCAGCATCATTGCCTGTTTACTTTGTACGTTTGGTTCATTCGTTTTTGAATTTATTTGATTATCTGTATTTTTATGTCTTCTTTTTTTTAAATCGCACTGTGTCTGAATTTTGTAACTTACAACAGCAACTATTTGGAATTACGATTATTATGATTACCAATTCATTCAAATTACCCATTTTTTCAAGTTAAAAACGTTCATATTATTTGTTGTATATATTTAATTTAAAAAAAAATCTGAAATTTATATGGTATAGTGGACATTACAAATAGTAAAAAATATTCAATCATGGACCAAGGGGTATGAATAATTTTGTGTTGGTTTACCCTTACAGTTACCTAGTACGTATGTATATTATGTAGTTTAATGAGATTGAATTGATAATATATTCATACATTGAATTATCCGCGTTTTTGGATTGTGCGCTGTTGCCACGTTACAGTTGCGTTCTTCTTTAAATATCATTTAAACACGAAATTTGAAAATATATTAATCAATAACGAATTAAATTGCGAAATGTTCTCATTTTTACATACATTAATTATCTATATTAATTTATTTTTGCGAATTAACTCTAAATTAGTAATGCTAGTATTGTTAATCAAGAATATTTTTAGCACGTGGGGGGATAACTTGACACTGTTTTAGAAAAAAATATTTAGATGAATCCACACGATGATTCACGGTACCCATTGTTTTAATCATCATGATATAATGTCCCAGTGAGCATATACCGATTAAATTAACGTGTTTTCAACGTTATAATATGTCATAACCGTTTCATAACAATATAAAAACGTGTTACGTATGTAAAATTTGATTATTTATTAAATGTGTTGTCTATTTTCGTTATATCAACCGCAAACACGTTAAAAATACGTTAATTCAATCAGAATTAACGTTAAATTCACGTTTACGTGCGCATATAGTAGTCGGGCGAATGGATAACTAAATTTTTTATTTCTAATAATTGTGTCAAGTTATCTCCCGTCTAAAAGTTAATAGGTTCTTTCAAAGAGACACCTGTATCGAGTAAAAAATATTTACCAAACATGGGGTATGGTCAGGTTATTCTGAAACTTGTGACATCTTTAAGCAAATGTTTAATACTAGTAAATCTCAAATAAAGTCGAAAAAAATAGTGAAAAAATTGGAAATAATTAAGATTCCTTTAGAATTCTTTGGAAATTTCTAGAATTCCCATTCCTGTGTTCACACCCTTAGACTCCTTAATGTGCTCCTTATTTTCAGACCCAAATAAATTTTCAGATATTGTCTACAATTCTTGTAATTCTTCAACTGGTTACTTTCAAATTATTGAGAATCACAGCCCCGATTCCAAAAGAGAAAACTCGTTTTTGGCCGTTTTTGAGTGATTTTCAGAATATATTTGTAACTTTTAGAAATCTAGTCAATTTGTATGTGTTTACTTTTTCAATTGGCTCTTCCATAACCCCATAATATAAAAAAAATTAACATTCCTTACAAATTACAAATTACGGGCAAGAACATTTGTAAAATAATCTGATGTAGGTTTTCAGTCGCTTAGTTTTCTTCTGTCTCTCTTGTCCACTGGTGGACACTCAATTTATTTTAAGCATTTAGGCCTCACACTGTTTAAACCGGATTGATTGGGAAATGCTCCTGTAACCTTAGTTTATTGTTAATGGTGACAAGCATCAACCCAGGAGAATCGACGGCTTTGCATGCCCTTTGTAAAGGGTTGACGTTGACATTGACGGTTGTGCAATAAAAATTTACGAGCACACTTTGATAAAAAATGTAAGCAAAAAGCATGAGGAAATAAAGGCATAAAATGTTTTCGGTTTGGCCACAAAAGTTTAAAATGTAAGTAACCCATGATACAGTGTGTCGGAGCTGCAAGCTTTGAAGCTACTTTGTAAACATATATATTGCTATGATTTAACTGCCTATATTTAGGTGGTGATATTTTTGGTTTATAAATATATTTTAATTTTTTTAGTATTATTCTGTAATTTTACATTTTTACATAATTTCATAAAAATTTGAAGTAATGATATCGTTTCCCCTGTAGTCGCATTTATCCCACCTTACCTTAATACCGAGTATTTCACTCTAAACCTGTATTAAAATCACAACTTAGTTTTCTAATAGCAATAAATATCGGAAATATTGGAAAATTTAAAATCTTGGTACATAACAAAAGTAAGAACTAACGTAAATAAAAAAAGGAGATAATAAGGAATTTTAGAAAACAGCAGCCATGTTTAATATCTATTTTTGCGAGAGCTGTTAAGCTTTAAGCAAAAGGCAATAATAACGCGACCCCAGGCAGTTTTTTTGATCTTAAAACTTTTGTGTTTATTGAAATTGCATTTAAAAAAAATTACCATTCTATAACTTTTTAATAAAAAAATGAAAATTCGGATTGTCGTTGTTAAACTTGCCTTTAAGTGAGGAGTACTCATTAACTTGAGCCATAGGTGCTTCAATTTCATCAGAAATATTACTTTCAGAATATTATGTGCAAATGATTTAAGTTGCTGATTTCACGAATTTCATCAAATTCGATCAAATATTTTTTGAGATTAACCCAAACAAGAGTACAAACTTTGTCTCTTTGCAATATTAGTTTAGATAAATGAGTCCTTCAAAATTCTTATCCGACATAAGTTTCCAGAAGTTGGTCACAGTTATCTCGATTTAGAGAGAGAGAGAGAGAGAGAGACTTTGGGTGGATCGAGAAGGTGATTAGGAAATACCAAAATATTTTTATTTTTGATTAATATCCTGAACAGATTAAGTCTGCAAGCACAAAGAGTTGGCATGTTTCGATATAAACCGTTTATTCATACCTAACTTTAAAGGACTTCTCGGAAAAACTACATTCATCATAAAAACTTATGATATTAAATAAATTAGTTGGTTATTAATTTTGTAAAACATTTCTAGATGACACATCATTTTTCCAAATTGAATAAAAATTCTGGAAAACTAAAAATCAAATCAAGTTTAGCCGGTTAAATTAAATATAGTTTTCAAATGGTCACAACTAATTTCTTAATTAGTATTCAACTTTGTAGGTAAAATTCCATCCGTATATGTTCAGGAAACTGGAATTAAAACTGGAATTAGTCAGACTTCAATCAGAAATCTACAAGTTCAATGAATGAAATTTAATTTAAGCTGGCATTTTTTAATTTGGCAAAATGTAGAAGTTGCAGATGACCGACCTCTGTTAAGGTGTAATTATTCTTTATTTTGCAAATTCAGTTTCGCATCTCAATACGGATCAATAACGAGATTATGATATCAGGATTTTACGCCAAGATATTAGCCTAAAGATCACAATAGCTTAAAGGCAAGATCTCTGTGCTCTTGAACAAAGGTTGGGAAAATAACATCTGCCATATTTCTGAACTTTCACGTAGTTTTTGCATGTGCGTGTCATAGATAAATTGTCATTTTTTAAAATTTTGCAGTTGGGTGCTACAATTCAAACAGTTGACATTGTAGCATAATTTTATTTTAAATTGGATTTTGTTAATTATAACCGAATTTTACTTAAAAACAGAGATTTTCACCTTTATAGATCGGTGACTATTTTTATCAATCGTTTTGGGCGATGTTTTTTTTTAATATTAAAAACTGGAATTTAGATTAATTTTGGACCTAACAAGTATCGCAGTAACGTACAAACTGGGAACTTTTGAGTAATTTCATTTATAAATTTTGTACATGGGCGGAGGCAACCATATAAAAACAGGCAATACAGGTCGACCCGAAGAACTTTAAGCACAAACAGTAGTTTAAATTAGAAAGTAAAATTTTGGATTTTGTGGGAAAACCTGTTTATGATTCATTTTATTTGGTGCAAGCGTGTTGGTTGGAAAACATTGTAAAATATTTTAATTTTATATTGTATTCTTAAAATTTAAAGTTAAAGTAGAAATAATAATCTTATAAAAAACATGTAAACACTTTTTAGAGAGTGGATTTATTTTGCAGAACATCTAAAACCTCTTATGGAATTAGAATAAAAATTATCATAAAACTCTTAGACACCAAAACTATATGAAAATTTTGTGCTTTCTTTTACATTAGAAATTCATACGAAAAATTTAAGCCATAAATCAGGAAAAATGAAACAATTCCAATATTCATTTAGCCGGGTAATTTTCTTCTTACATTTTCGTAGCAGAATATTAGGCGATTAAAAAAGTTATAAAGCTTCTGCAAAGTTGGGTGATATATCACGTGTCACGTACACCAATAATTACAAAACCATTACTGACAAAGGCAAATTGAAAGCTGCCATTTACGAGGATTTAGGCAAAACGTGTTTAATGATGAGTCAATTGATAGTACACTACGTTAAGGGCATAGCAAACCATCGAGGATAACATTAAATTGAAGTCGATCTTTAGTAGGATTGATGTAAAAGTAATGCGTAAAAAGGCTACGCGTAATCTTGAAATAAAATATTTGGTGGACTACACGAAGTGTGGATTTAATTTTGCTTTACATTTTTTACTTTCTCTATTTCCGTTAAATTGTGCTACACGGCACGATACTTGTTCAAGTTTTTCTCCAAACTATTTCCTTTCTTCCCATTTTTGGATACGAACGTTAGGTCTTACTTAAATCTTGGCTCAAGATTATATTATTTCCTCCCAATTGACTGATTATACATCAAACTTTTTAATAAAAACTTTTCAGAAATAAGCTTTTTAGATGAATAAATACCAGCAGGCTGATTTAGTCGATTATTAATGGAATACATAATATGGTAGATTTAATAAAATTAACATACATAGGTATTTAGCTGTTTTTGGTGCTCATCAGCAAAGAGCAATTAAGGGTTTACCGTCTTATGAAAGATAATATCTCTGCAATGGAATACCATCGAAAAAGAGTTTTATGCTCGATACAATGCTCATTCATCTGAGGATGACAATTTGCAAAGTATGTCACTGCGTCTGCGTGTGATAGTACCAGTTAGGATTCGTTGCCAAGTATTTAACTAATACGAAGTAAGAACCTTCAATGCTTTTCGCAGTATATTCCGAGTTTTAGATTTCTCATCAATTATTTAGATAAATTGAGGTTTTCATCTGAAGAATATCAAATTTACGTTTATAAAGAGGACTGTAATTTGAAAACGGTTACTAGTATTGATATGTGATTTTCACACTTCAATTGTTGAATTAATGATACATCAACGGTTATCAATCCGCAATAAATGGAAAACACCAATAACATTAAAGTGAAACACTTTAAACATCGAAACCATAATTATCTTAAACGGAACACTCTATATTTTAATTTGCCGTAATATTCCTGAAAAATTTACTTTTCAGCGCAATATTAAGCTTTTTATATTTAAAATTGACACAATCGAAGATTTTTGACGTTTAAAGCAAAATTCGACTAGCAATCTCAAATACTTAATGCTTCAGTTAATTTGTGCAGAGAGAGATGAAAAATACAAATTCATCTTTTGTAAAATTTTACGCTTGGGGTTGCGTCGGATAAAGTCCATACTTTTATAAAACTCGATTTACGTATTTGTAATACAATGAATTGTACTAATAAAGCCAAGTCCGTTTCATTTTTGCGTTATCTGTTTACTGGTCATAATAATGGAACTGGAGCAAAACTTTATTGCGTTGATGGATCTGAAATTGTCTACCGCAATCCGAAACTGGTAGTAGATAATATCTATCCAAGATTTAAGTTCATCTTTGGATGGCAGTATCAATCTAAAATGGAGTATTGTGTTTTTCATTGAAATTGTTTTTCGCATACAGCAACTACTTTGAACCAATCAAAAGTGTTATGATTACATTATTCAAGTTTTCTTTTTAATTTGTAAAATGTTGTTTTTATGGTTTTCTTTATGAAGCGGTCTCTTCCAAAAATAAATACCACCACCTCCCCATTTACATTTTACGTATTTCAATATTGGGTATTATAACCTCATTTTATTGCGATAGTAAAAATACAAAATAAATTCTCAACTTCCGTTCATATCGAAGTTTTGCTGATACTTTTTGCAATTTTATTTTTCCATTAATTCGTTTAATTCGATATTATTTTGTAATGTAAAATAAATCCGACTATAAAATAATTGAATTCGGGGAGTGATAAATAAAATATATGGTGACTTGACTGCAAGGGTGTGAACCTATACGTTTTAAGTTGTATTTGCATAAATATTTGTAGGGAAGTCGATTCAGTTTTAATATGTAAATTATGTTTTACGAAAGCAAACACCCCAAAGGCTCAGATAGTATGTGAGACCAAAAATCATTTATTCTTTCCTTGAAAACTTTTAAACTTACTTTTACGCTGAATATTTCAATATAGATCGACTTGAAATTTACAACTAACTTCAAGTGGTGTAAATTCGGACACGGGGCACACTGGACGAATTAAAACTTACTTCTTAAATCATAAGTCATAGTTAAGACTTTCTTTAATTTTTAGGTTAGTTTTTATTTTATTCAAGTAGAGTTTCTACATTTTACAACAAACTAAAATTATAAATATATAACAAACCAATGAGTACGAAGTTGGGTTTCTAGGAACGAAAAAGTCTTGTAGTATATTTACTTTTCCAATAGTTTTTGAATTATACATTTGAATCCCCATATGACCGAATGTGTCCCACATCTGTTCCTATGCCGTTTTGTACGAGTTTGGTCTCAATTAATTTTGACCGTGGATAAACTGTCTTGGACACGTTAAACTAGCTATTCCATTATAATGTAAGTTATAATCTGTCAAACGGGGTAACTGTCTAGACGACAGTTACATTTCATGCATGTTATACATCGCATTTATTGAAAATAGACTTTAACACCAAACGCTATCTTCGGAACAATTTTCTGTCAGTTTTGACATGTAATTTAGTTGTAGAATTCTGTTTTAAAGTTTTACTTTTTAGTTTGTATGAAAGCCAGATATTCAATTTGCAACCTTATTGAATTACGAATAGACGTAAGTACATAGTTAACTTGTTGTTTTATGGCCGTTGAAGCTTAAATAATCTTTTATACAGTACACAATTACTTCTTATAATCTTACATAAATAAATACTCTTCACACTTGGTCAATTTCTTTTGGCCTGATGTTTTTGCATCGAAATTTCTGACATCACATTAGATTATACTTAATTAACTACTTAAAAATGAGTATAACTTAAGAAAACCACTTGGCCAAAGACATCCTAACAGTCGTATTTTTGTAAATTTTATTTTGTGCAAAAACCCCATTGTGTAACTTTCCATTGTAAGTAAATTTGGGCTTTAGTATTACTTTGATATTAACTTGTGGAATCTTCGCCCTGGAGAAAAGCGGCAAATTGAGATCTTGATTGCTGCTGTTAGTTTGACCTAGCACACATACTTACTTTTAATACATTTATGAGATATCACCTCATGCGTGAGTGCGAATAGATTTTTGGCTAATCTGTTAGAATATTAGTTAAGTTACTATTTGAAGTAAAACTGGATTTTAACTGACCCTCTACACATGAATAATTTGAAATCTGTTTCAAAGGGATAACTTTTGAGAATATTTTTTTAGGTTGGTAAAAAAGTTGACTAATCAGAAGTCAGCAATCCAGTTAATATTGCAAAATAACTTGCAATCTTTAACTTGCGTGTTTAATTATTAAGACCTAATCAACTAGGTGTTAGTTAAAAGCATCTTTCGCTTTTCTATTTTGAAAATATTATCAAACGACTTATGTATATTCCTCTGTTGTAAATTATTCTATATGTTTTATGTTAAGGAAGATACGTTGCGGCGAGGAGCTTTGCATCTACTTATTGATTACTCCATGTTTTAAATTTAGGCTGAATTTGTAAACATGAATTAGTTTATGAATTTAAAGCATATTTATGGGACGCATTAAATCCTATTAGTATTAAGGAACAGTGTCCTACAAGGACATGGTCAATAAAATGAATTTTATCCAATTTGAATTGGTGTAATACCTCGCTAATACCTTAATATGTAATTTTACAGTAATCAAGTTTAATTTAATAGTGAATATGCGGTAAGTGACGGTCTTGTCCCTAAACAATGCTACTACAGGAAATATGGAATTTTAAAAAAGTATGTCATCATAGGACATTTTCCCCTATACTGTGGGACACTTTTGAGCGGAATGGAAGTGTCGCTACAACAATGATGAATTTAGATTGTGTCTTAACATGATGCATAATTATATTGTTGAAGTTTGATACGTTGGCTCAAGTAAGGCTTGTTACAAGATGGGAAAATGCTGTCCCTATTTACGCATCCATTAATCGTGTCACTAGTAAGGTTATGCGGATTATGTCATAAATAAGTGAGGTTATGTCGATTACGTTACGGATTGCAAATTTATATATAATTAATTAATACGCCGTGAAAAGGATCCAAATGACACATTTTAGATAAATAGAAAAACAGCTAATGGTCTGGTACTATTGGTATATTGTCAGTTGACATAACCCAACTTTTAAACTTGAAAAGTCATTCAACAACTGGTAGATAGAATGTAAATCTCGTAAAAGGGGTACAATTGTAGGGAAAGTAAAAATGAAAATATTTTAAATATGAATAATTTTTTATGTTTATGTCATATTGAAGTAAAAAAATTGACGGGATGTTTTCAATTTTTTTTATAATTAACAAAAAAATTTCATTTCGTTTAACACAAAAGATTGAAGTTTAATTTTCAGCGTGTAGATGAGGTATCGTTAATATTTTTCAAAGTGAAAATTTTAACTGTATTAAACTTTCATACAAAGTCTATTTGAACAGCAGAATCAAAATTTTACACTACAAAGAGTATTACAAAAATAAATTAAAATTCTTTCTGTAAAGTGTTTTGTAATTAAATATTTTAAGAATATTTAAATTTCAAATATAAAAAGTTCTTTCCCCTGTGGTAATCTAAGCGCAAAAGGAAATTAGGTTTGAGCTTATATCTTTTTCTATACGTACATATAAAGAATGTTTTATGAAAAATCCTGTATTTTTTAACCAACTTAAAAATATTTCAACTTTTTTAATACAAATTAAATATAATAAGAAAAAATTCTTACCTATTATACATAAGAACGTCTGGTTTCCATAAACGATGTGGTGGAATACGAAGGTCTCTCAGACCTCCATACTCGGATGTATTCCAACGAAGATTCACATCATTCCATTCCTTAAAAAATGTAATATGGTTACTAATAATTCCTAATTCAAATGTATTAAATTAAATTTTTAGCATGTTGATGCGCTTTCTTAAAACAAGTGATCGATTTAAGTTCTGGCGCTAACTGCTTAAGCGGTAAATTCATCTTATATTACTTATTGCGAAATTTACCTATGCAATGTATATAAGCATCTTACGTTAGACATAAATTAAATTTAAAAAAAATTGAATAATATGTAGAATACGTGATTTTTTAACGACAAAAAAAATTTGAATAATTTTATGTGTAAAATTTTATACCTATTTAATATCAGAAAGCTTCGTCTTTTTTTAAATGGTTAATTATGACTTGTAGTAAAATGAAATTTTATATAACTTTTTAAAATATATAAAATAATTTTTCAAAGTAGCTTTATTTTCCACCGAAATGTTTACTTTTAAAGATTTAATGCATCATTGCCTTTTCCACGCGTTCTTGGTTCCTATTTCATCTTGAAATATTATTTTGATATGTTGAGTCTGTTTCCATTATTATTTCTATCACGTCGTCTACTATATTTTAGTGTCTCACTTTTCATTAGTTTTGAAGTTTTATGGTTTTAGTTATAATATATTTTTTCTTGTTTTTGTTACTCAATTTTAAAGCTATTTTTGATTTTTACTCCCATTTTGGGTTTTAGTATTGACATTTCCAATTCTCGATGTTAATAAGCAAGAAGTCGGTACCCACTTGTTTTGGAGTATACGAAGAACTCAATTATGTAGGCGAAAGCTGAACAAATCCGGACACTAGAAAACAACGGGATAGCGCTAATAAGTTCTTTGTCTTATGCTTTCAAATTATGGTAAACAAATGCATTACGGTTTTAATTCCTTGCCAAATATAAACCAAACTAATCGCCTATCAAGTAGGGGAGCCTTCGATATCGGCTTTACCAATTTGCGGATGAAAATAAAAGAAGAAATATTAGAGTGCCACAATTTTTCAAATAAATAATGGCATATTTTTTATTGGAGCCAAATATTAAAGTTCTTCTACAAATATTCTTTCCGTCAGGTTATCTTAGTTTAAATCCGAAGACTAAATAGGGCAATAAAAAACCCAACTATGTAGGACACAATAATATGATTAAACTAGAAAACAGATCAACTAAACGAAACGTATAATTTCAGTTATCTGAAAAACGACGAATTTTTAAGCCAATGAGAAAAACTCTTGGTATTCCTTAATTTTTTTTTTTTAATATAATTATATAACAAAATTTGTTATATAGAAATTGTTTAGAAAAAGCAGTTATTTTGCGGTGGTAAGTTTTTTTTAATTAACTAACACCAACACGGCCATAAGTGCTAAAAATAAAGTTTCAACAATTTTAATGGGAGAAATAAGGAATATCGATTTATAAAATACATCAAGTGTTAATTTTGTTGGTAAACAAAGTAAACAACTTCTATTATTTTTGGTCTGTTGTAAAGTGTATCGTTAAGTATTGGATGTAGCAATTTTAGATTAGTTTGGTCTTAAGTTGTAATCAAGGCTGTAAATAGAAAATTAATTTCATAAGTTCAGCAAGATTATCATCATCTCTGCTGATCACGTATTCAGGTAGAAATGTTGAAGATTAATAACAATAATTGAAAGTAATTATTTACAAAACAATTTAATATTAAATAGAATGCAATGCTGTGTTGCATAGAATATAAATATATGATTAACTTAAAATATTGTAATATATAATCTTATTTTAATCAAAAATATTGTTTAAACTGACTTTTTGTCAAATAAGGTTCCATTACACAACGATTTATATGCAAATCGTTCAGTAATAGAAACTGCAAGAATGAATATATCAGGTATCTGCGGTACCCAGAATTTCAAGATTTGATTGTTCGTTTGTAGTTCCTCCAAATCCAACTGACGTTATTGAACTAACTACTAGATTTCTTTCACTCGCCTGCTGTCTACTTGTTCAGTAATCTGTTCCTTATCTCACTGTTTCACTCATTGCTTCTCGCGGGAAAAGTAATCGAAGCTTATCCGATTTATCATAAATGTTAATAAACAGATAACGTGACATGTGAAGAGACATTAGAACCCAGCTAAAACAAAATTACCGCAAGTGCTGTTGTTGTTAACACTGCTAATACCCCTGATGATGCTAATGATGAAGAGCTTCTTAAAGCTAACCGATTGGCCGAAGGATCTTGTAACTAAAGGATCTATCTTGAGATCGCTCTCATATAATAGTTTCTCCTAGATTATTCATAATAGAAAAATAAACATTCCCATCAATTTACAATAAGATCGGACTGGAATGAATTCAGAAATATCTTAAACGAGCGAATCAGCTGTAAAGTATCTGTAAAAACTGAAGAACTCGAAACAGCAATAGAAAAACAGAATGATATATAAATACAGTAAGCCGTATGGGAAGCCCCGAAGCACGAAACGACAAGAAAACCCCCGACTTGCTCTACAGCAACTGTTAAAGAGTTAAAGTTAACAGTTCAGCAATTAAAGTACTTACAAACCTAATAAATGAAGAAAAAAAGCAGTGACCGACATCCGGGAATACCGGAAATGCTCAGGTTTTCCAGGGACTGCCGACAAGGGGCGAGATCGTTAAACTTGTTCAGTGTTTGACTAACGGTTTCAGCTATTCCTAGTAATTGGTGACGTACATATTTCAGGCAAATATCGGAATTTGTCCAGCGAGCTTTGATTACATTACCAGCTTAATTCAGTAATTCCCTATTATTCTAACGTTATGAAGTAAATTTTATTACGAATAATGTTAATTTTTTCAATACGTAACAACAAATTCAATGTTATAAACTTTGACTATATTTTTTCTGGTGTCTCAAATTGTGTGTCCAACCCTGTATTACTAGAAAGAATATCTTCACGATAATTTTGTTAAGTTTATTTAATAACATAATGAACCTTTAAATTGTGTGCTATTTTCATTATCTTGTTTGATTTTTTATTTTTAAGTTGCTTTATATTAGTCAAAATCTTTGATTAACTTCATTAATTTTAAAAACACTCCTTCATTTTCGTTTGCTTATATGATTAAAAATTTTATGCATTACTGACTTTAATTTAATTTGCTTTAGAGTAATTTTGTAAGTTGATTAAAATCAAATTTTTTGCGTAAGCTTTCAGCAAAGAGACAGCAGTCAGATGTTTAAATTGTAAAGAAATACATAGGAAAAAAACTAAAACTGGTGCAAAATATCAAAAATGTTTAAAATAAGAATTTTTTGCTTTATGCGCTGAACACTTAGCATTTTTACTTCTGCTTGGGTCAGTGCGGCCTTTAGGCCGCACAACCTTGGCAATCTCGTTTTGAGATAATATATTACAATTTATTTTATATAATTTTTAAAATTTTAATTTTATTTTCTGTCCATTGCGTATTAAGTTATATTAATTTCCCAGGTTAATAATTTAAACATAAATGTAGTTTGATATTTCAGAATAGATTTTATCGATGACGACCATAGAATCATAGATTATTGGTTGGTTTCTGTCTCAAGTGAGATATGTAACCAAATTGACCGAACAAGAGGTCTGTAGCTTAGCCACTAAATCATCTAATTGGTTGTTACTTTTGTTAATGTTAAATCTTATGAAATGATGAATGTAGCAGTAATTATGGTAAGTCGTGGCAAATCTCATCAGCTAAATATTTTGAATATAAAAGAGTGGAAACGATGCGCTTGTTATTTGAATGCTTGTTAAATTTGAAATCTATAGAAGATACATTTTCTCGTAACTTTTTAATTACCTTATGAGTTTAATTATGTCTATTCACTTGTGGTTTAGTTCCAAAAGTTATACCTACGTACATGTGTAATTTAATTGCTTAGTTAGTTAATTGGGTAATTTTAATTCTCTTCTGTAATTAGGGTAATCAGTTGATCAATGACTAGGTAGGTATTAGGGTATTACCATTATTAATTTTAATTGAAATATTAGTTAATTTTACTTTTACCATAGTTTTTATTTTAATTAAAATAATGCGGTATTTAAAACATTTGCCATACTTTCATGAGCTGAGGGATTTTAAGAACGTTTGTATTATTTAATGAAATTTGTGTTATTTTTAAGTGTTGTTTAATTTCAAACAAAAACTTTATTATAAGATTCAAAATTGACTGTGGACTATGATTTTAAGTTACTAAAGTTTCGTGAATTCAAAGAAAATTACTTCTCTCAGACGCAATGGAAGCTTTTGAAGCCTATATTAAGAGCTCTGAAAGTTGTGAAGCCGATGAGTTTGTAAAACTGCTTGGGTTTAAGGGTAGGTATTTTTTAAGTAATTCGTTGGAAAGACAACGATGAAAAGCTTAACAATAAGAAACTGGAACTAATTGCATACAGTCAAATTATGCCATTTTAAACCTAAAGAAACATAATTTAAAAAGTTTTCAAACTTTAGAAATTTATCAGGTACGATACTCAGCTAACATCAAAAATTGACATGTTTACTTCATCCGGTTCAGCCCTTTTGACTAAATATAGCCACCCAAACGCGAAATAAGATCACTTCTTGCTCGTAGCGCAGCTCAAAAACGGCTACTGCTGTGTCAAAAATGAAGAATCGATCTAATTTGGATAAAATTAAGTTTTTTATGGACATTCTTTATAACTATAATGGATAGCCATAATAATGAACATATTTTGAACTATTTTTATTGCTGAGAAAGTTTTAAAGAATTTTTCACAATATTTTTCTTCTCCTCCGTTCAGATTCACGTTTACTTGCTTCTACAAATTTTCCAAGTTTATTTATTTTCATATTCGATGATCGTTCATTAGGAAATACCTGATTTGTCATAATGCAATATTAAAATCCGCTTCAATAGCTAAACAAGTGATCATAACCTCCAAATATAATATATATCATTGATTTTAGCATAACTTATTCTTAAGAAGAGAGATCGAATCAAGTTAAAAAATGGAGACAAAGTTGAATTTTTAAAATGCAATTACAGAGCAGCACGGTAGAGTTTATTTTAATTATTATATTAATGTAGTAATTATAAACGGCTCCGAGCAATATACGCGAGAACTTAGCTACGTGTAATTAGCTTCAAGTATTAACCTCATGTTTTTGCAATTTAGAAATTTAAATAACCTATTTTACTGTTTAAAATTAAATAGTCGCCGACACGGTGTTACTGGGTTTCAAAGAGTGATACACTTTCTTACCTAATGGAACTTATTTATTATTCTTGGAATCTCTTTTCATTTTTCTACTAAAAGTAAGAGTGAAGCAATGAAAAGTTAACAGATCTGTAAACGTATAACATTGCATGTTTTAATATTTAATTTTGGAATAATTATTTTGATGAAGAAATTAATTTAAAAAAAAATCTATTTCTCTTTCTAACACATCAGGTGTTCTACCCCTTCGTTTTTACATACATACACTCTAACACCACATTTACACTTACTCTCCCAATATGCCTAAACCAACGTAAGAAGCTTGTTTTACATCAACATTAATATTTAATATTGAATTTTTGGTACAAATTAACTATAAGAAATCTAGAAAATGAGATTACGATCCCTTTCCTTTCAATCGAAGCTAGTGCAGTCCAAATTCACAGTTGCAGTGAGGCTCTAGCTGAAGGGCTTTCAGAAAGAACGTCTAAGTGCAATTCCGTAGAAAGTTGTAACTGATGGTTCCAATATAGCCTTTCATACGAAGTCAAGTACAAGCTCTCGCACTTACATACAGGCTCGGTCTGAAAGAACTCTTAGATATAGCGTGATTGTTAACTTAGTAACGAAGTATATTTTCCAAATTCTTAGAACCATCGGTTAACTCTCAAATAATAAATTCTAAATATACATTGTTGTAAAGCCATATTCTATCAAAATAATACATATTTTCGTAAATATTCTTCTATTGCTTCGTCATTGTTTTTTATAGACAAAATAAAATCTTTCCTTAGAATAACAAAATTACATAAACTATTTACACCCCCTATACAATCAAAATATACAACAATTCTACCGGCCTGTCGATTACTCAGATTGCGCGGCCCGAAAGCCGCACTGATCCGTCAACCTCCCAATATTTTGTAAGTTGGTAACTTAAACCGAATCAATCGGAGTTACCTTACGGAAGGAAAGACAGACTAAACGATCTGGCTTTTTATATTAATTTTATAACACAATAACCTTAAAAATATATTGCAAAGTAAAATTTATTCGGTGTAATAACTTGAACATCGCAATAACCAAAATTTGAATTTAAAATTTTAGCTGAAATCAATTGAATTACAAATTCTATTATAAAAGATTAAAGATGTTTAGAGCCTACTTCCTCCAGGAAGTCACCAAACCTTCCTGAGTAATTACAAGACCAGCCTACGATTAAGAACCCCCTGCTTACTCATTCAACATTCTCGCACTCGTCTCATCGTCGTCACAAGTACCCTTTTTATCAACTTTTTCTATTGGAGTCGTCTATTTGGAGTCGTCCAAATGAATAATTTTAAATCATTACCGTCTATTTCTACGACGAAAACGCCCGTGTTGTTAAGTGGGCTATTAAAAATCCGTGTGAGTTTGCACTTACAGCTCAAGGATTTATAGCGGTTATCAAACTTTTATTTGTCATTATTAGATATTTACTAAGATTCTTTCCTTGATTTCTGTTTTAAGTGTATGATAAATTTCACTAACACTTAAAGGCATCTTAAAATTTTTGGTGATGGTGTAAGGTCAATAAATATGAGAAAAAGGCAAGATGCTCAGCTTTCTTAAACTGTAGTTGAAACATAGTTGATTCAAAATCAGAAGCTTCTTGTCCATTCGACAATGTGTTAATTCTTGTGTCATCAGCCTCTATCTCAAAATTATCAACTGCTTGAGACTGAACACATAGACTCGGTGAATTCATCCACTTCCTATGCATGGCATCTGTAAGCTGAAGTCTTAGATGGTTTATGTCTTGTTGCTGTCCTCTTATGAAATTGCAGTTGAGGTATTCGGCTAACTAGAACATCAGCATGAAAATCGCCTCCCAATTATAAAAATCAAAACTTGCAAAAAATTCCTGCAATAAAATCGGATGGCAGTTAGTCATCAGAAAATAACGCAAGATGTTCTTAAACGTCTCATTATGAAAAATTAATTTTTCACGGTTTTCCTAACAACGGATTGCTTTTACGACAGAGTAACGTTAGTACTAAATTAAAAAGAATTAAATTCTCCACAAAATTTATTTTTACCAATTTTTATGCCGAAGTAACAGTTAACGAGCTATACGCAGTACTAAAGCTTTAAATAATAAAAAAATTTGCATTTCTATTTTAAAAACCATCGTCGTTGCTGAGACCTCATAATTCGGTGGAAACTTCAATAACTACAATTTTTATTAAATTTCTCTTGTGAATTTTGTTGATGTTTCAATCGTGAAATTATTCATTGCAATAATTATTTCTACGTTAAATTTTATTTATTTAATTTATGTGCTTGCAAGTTAATTCGGCGTACCTAATTTCCCGACTCAACCCATATAAATGTATTATGAAGAAAATTTTGATGAGTTTTGGCTGTTTAGTTTGGACAGGATGATGACGTATGGCGAATGGGTTTAAAGTTTAGACAGTTGGGATTTCAAAAGAGACCAAGTAGGTATTGAATTTTCTGCCTGTGTATTTACATTATTTTATTGTTCCTTGATTGTCCCGAAATTGGCTTTTGCGAATATTATAAAATTGCTATTGGCATCAATATTTAGATGTTTTACAGTGTGTTCAAACACGATTTCTAAAGTTTTAGTTAGGTTTTTGAAAATTTATTTCCTGGTTTATTATTAATGTTATTCAAAAAAATGCCAACAGCGGCATCTACATATATATATATATATATGGTGTGCATAAACCAAGATTTAGAATCGGCACAGAAAAATAAAACCACATAGATTGAACTTGTTAAAGGTAATAATTCATACACAAAATTTTTCTATCCGGAAAAATAAAAAAGTAAAAGTTAATTATTACTGAAAAATATATAGAAGCAGCATGCGGTAAAATCTATAATGATAATAAGCACAGATAAGAAAGTTAATAATAAATCAGAAAAAGGAAGTTATAAAGCTTGTAGAATTTTCACATATTAGCGATAGAAATTGGGTAGAATACTAATAAAACAATATAGGCCGAACAAAAATGTGACTTAAGGCAAAGCGGAAATTGAGATATTAATGGTCGAAATAAGAAAGAAATTGTGTCTGTAATGCCATAATTTATAAAACAGAAAATTGCATTATTAATAAAAGGAACTTTTGTGACTTCACATGACTTTCCCATTTACTAGGTTCAATTATTCTTTATATTAATTAAATGTGTTTAAAAAAATAAGGTGCGTACCTTAAAACACACAAAAATTTAATTTATTTATGGAAGTCACTTCGAATATACATGCAAAAATAAAATACAAATTACATTGATAGATCAAAATATCTAAATTTAATTTAACAATAATTTAAGAGTAGTATATCAAATACGGAATATTATAGGCAACTAACTTCATTCCTTTAAAATAATGAGGTTAGATCAGATAGTTTTTAACCAAAATTTTATTAGGGGTCTAAACAACCGTTTCAAGCTTTCATGTGAATTTTCAAATTAATCGGTGTGTGAGAAAGTACATACACACACCGCACGACATTTATCCGGACCTCATTCCACACCAACCCAACTTTTATGACTTTTATGACCTTGAAAGTAAGACTAATTTTATCTTCAACTGCACTTCGCAATTATAGCAATAAAATCTGTTATAGCCAATTTAGACATTTTTTTCATTGTTCTGGATATACCATAAATATAGTATGAAGTTAAACACATTGACTAAAAATAGCAGTTTATGAATTTACAGTTTAAAACGTTGATCCTATTAAATGTTAATGTAATTTACAATTACATTTCATATAAAACAAAATAGTGAATATTTAACCAGCAATACATACATTTTTAATTTAGAATTTCATATAAAATGAATAATATATATCAGAAGTAATGAAATAAAACCAAGACCGGTCCTGTTCGGTAGTGTAACAGACACTACTTTGATTGGTACAATGGAAATAGACGTCAGCCCTCAAGTGCCTCCCTGTCGAGTGAAGCGAGAACCTTAAGTTATTTTCCAGGTAAACCTCTTAAAGTTGGTATCGTTAAGTTGGTATTTAAGATCAGTTATAAAGAGAGGAAGGCGCGACATTCAAGAGAGGAATTGAAGAGTGGAATATAATCCAAAAGAAGTGATTAAAAGTAAAGAAAGAATCAATTAAGTATCGGCAAGTTTAAATTGTATTTTATTGATATTTTCGCCTGACTCGATAACAAAATCCTACATCGCCCTAACAATAATATGTATTTTATTTAAATAAAACTTAAAATAATGAAAGAATTCCATTTATTAATTTAATTTTTAACTTTTTATTATTAAAAAATACAATATACCTCATTGTACTTAAACCAATATTTTTTGGCCCTGTCACGTTCCCGCTTCTAAACACCGGTCATGAAGTGCAAGTCGGCATGGAAATTTTTATTGCAAGGTTGCCCCAGGAAGTACTTGTAATTAATTTAATATTTTAACCTCTAAAAAAATAATTTATTATCTAATTAATGAATTTTTGGTTCAGAAAATTATTTTACTTTGTAAAATACAAGTTATTATTGAGGAACTTGAGGGTATCCTATTCCTCTCAGACCTGTCGGTTTCTGAGACCGCGTGTTCATTTCAACTCTATCATAACTTTTGTAGCCAATTAAAAAGTCTCAACAATCAAATCTCACAAAAAGTATCTAAGGCAACCATAAGATTCAGTTACAACTTTCGTTAAAGCAAATTAACCATTCAGGTAAGAACTAAACCAGGTTAACTTACTGTCTATCCAATTATAGTGGTCAAAACCCTGACTTAACTCTGATCCGAAGTTGATCTTCTGTAATACAACTGGTCCTAACTTGACTTTAGATCATAGCGGTTTAGCTGGATCGTTAACAGTTTAAATTAAAGATCCAAATAACGAACTTATTATTAAACACTGAACTTCCTCTCTAAATTAAGAATCCAATTAGAAAGTTTAGTAATAAAGCAAGAGGCAGAAAAAACAAGATGGAACTTGGACGGTCGCATTTGTTAGGCTCATTCTGGTTTGATGATGATGGGTTTCGGATGAATTATTAATAATTTTAATTGTTTAGGAACAGATAGATATAAATAACTGGATGCAGATCAAACACTGTCAACCCAGTGATTGCAGCGTAATTATTATATAAGACAAATTATATTTAGCCGCAATTAGCCTGCACGAAGTATATTTCAGATTTGATCAACTATCTACAAACATTCAATTTACGAAAATATTAGTAAACACTTTAGAAAACCAGTTGTCCGATGAATATATAAATCACCAAACCAATAATAAATTTACCAAAATCACCAAAAAATCTTATGATAATGTGATGGTGCAGTGCGGCCTTCAGGCCGCACAATCAGAATAAACAAGTTGCACAGCTATCTAATTTTACATATTCAAATACACCGCCGGTATGCTGCCTGACTGACAACAATTGTGAATTATTAATTTCTTATCAAGAATTCAAAATTTTCACCATTACCACATTGCTACCACAAATTTGACAAAATATAGGTAAATTGAAGGAATACCCCATTTTATAGCTTACCGATGTTTCAAGAAAGCATTTTAGCTATACATACTCTTAAGATACCGTCAACGGTTGGCACAATTATTTGAGAAAATATTAAGCGATGGAAAGTACTATAGAGAATTATTCAACTGAAAACTCTTAAGTGAAATAATTCAGTTAAACTTGGAATCAGAAAACAAAGAACAATACAACTAACTCATTATAAAGTTTACTTATTATGCATTTTAAAGCTCGTGCACCACAGCAGTGGATTGGTGTGATAACGCTGCGATCACAGAGCGGAAATTTTGGGTTAGAATCTCAAACTTGATAGAATTATTTCCGATGAACACCAACACGTTGTGTTTGCATCCGTCCAGCCAATTGACGGAAGGAAGCAAACTCCAAATTTACTACAGTTGACTTACGGCTTAAACATTGTTGAAAGTTGGAAGTAGCCTTTGCAAGATGGCGAATGGACCTTAGTAATTTAATATAGGAACTCCTCCAAAAAAACTGCTCTTCCTAAGGTGAAAGTCTGCAACATCTTCTCTGTATGTGAAAAATATAAATCAAAAAGAAAAAAAAAAGTTATTTTCTGGATGCAAGAAAGCTGGGAAAATCTTTCTCAGGCTGAAACATGTACTTTTTGGAACTTATACTTATATTCCAGTGTGAAAACGGCCATAGTTCCAGATTTATTCAATTTTGTAAAATGCGCTTGGTCGAAAAAATAGTTTTGGAGAGAAAGAGATCATATGACAAGGTGATTATAAACTCATTCTGTTGACGGTCCGTGTTTTTTTGAATTTGTTTAAATTGTACCATTGTAAATTGTGCAATTGAACGCTTATTGTATATTAAAAATGGAATTTTTTTGCAAATGAGAAAGAAAAAGTTTAAAAATTATTTGATTTTGATTGATTAAAATTTAATTTGATTTATTGTGTAAAGACATTTTTCAAATGTATTTTGTATTTTATATTGGAAATAGAAATTTTAAGTACTTTGCTCACCTGGGTAGCAGTGATATTTGATTGGTATATATTTTCTAGAATTTGCAAAGATTAAAATCTCCATGGGAAATGAAGTAGGTTAGCTTTGAAAATACTTGTTGAAAAATTGTTAAACACTAATATTATTTTAAGTTACTTACTAGTGACATAAATGGCTATTTTGTATGGAATTTATAAATTTTCTTTTGAATTCACATTTTTATAAACCATATACATTCTAAAGAAATTGTTAGGTAAAATTGTTCTATATCCCATTATCCCATTATTCTTGTTCCGCGACTCGTTAAAATGAAAAATAAATATCATTCTAATTTTGTAAAGGGAATGAAACGCAAAAACCTGAATACAACTCCTAAACTATATTGACAAGATTACTAACGAGGATAATAGCAGGTATAATCACATCGAGTGATGAACAAGAATTTAGACAAAATCGATCATTCAACGGCGCTACATTCATTATTCGACAGATTATTGAAAAAGCATTCAAATGTAATATACTTGTCTGTATTTACCTTGTCAATGCGAGACACCGTTTAATAACTTGGAAGCTGAATCGTATATATACTGCATTGTGTTAAAACAATACAACCAATTACAGCACACATGCACACATTTTTTGAAAAGTTTCATTAAAAAATCATATGAAACCCAATTAATATTCCAATTCCTATTCACATAGCATGTACCCCGAGGAAAAACATAATTAGTACCATCAGCAACATGGTACTTAAAACAAAGATTTTAAGGTTCACTTTAATTTTTGCTTTATGGATGCTTCATTTTTAAGTTGATGTAAGAGAGACTTACAAAAACTGCCATTAAATAAGGATTAAATGCACAGACTCAGACTACGGGCCATTTCTCAAACCCAAATACTAAAAATTGAAAAAATCAATGGCAAGCAAATCGACGACGAGTTTTGAATATTTAGCTAACCTTTCGAATTTTAGCGACGTTTTCCATATCAAAAGTTTGCCCACCCTAATTGGATTTTAGAAGCTGAACGGAACCTTGTCTGTATTTTTACAAAAAATTTATTATGGATTTAGTTAAATACATTGAAAATAATTGAATCCCGTAACAAAACCATAACCTGTATTTATGTAATTCAATTTTTAAAAAAAGCAGAACTGTAAATATGCATTGATGATGGCTCTGAATTTGGAAAGCTAAAAGCAGTTTGCAATATGAGAATATATAAAAATTGGAAAAGCCCCAATTGGAAATTTAAGCATTGCTGAATATTTATTCTTGAAGCAGAACCAATACAATAGAAAAAAAATCTTTACATTTTTACCGAAATTTTAAGTTCTTTTTAGATATTTTAAAGGTTTTACATTATAATTAGTCGGATTTTCTTAACAATATTACACACAAAGAGATATTATAACATTATGACCTAATCGAGGAATCGGTTTAAATTTATGCGTCTTCACATTGTTGCTTGTTTCGAACCTACCAATCCCAATATTAATTATATTGATTAAGTAGGGACGGACTTCCATCAAAATTATGCACGGAAAATGGACAAAACGAACAGAGTTCAAAATAAAAAAACTGGGTTTCGGAGAACATATTCAAGTTTCAAAAAGTTTCAGTACAGGAATTGTTTATCATAATGTAAAAAAAAACTAACATTATACAACATAACATTATTATCGGGCTATTCTGTATCCCCCTTGGGTTATAACTAATAATACATAGGTGTTAAATTTAAAAAGTTCAACCCAGTTCCAGGTTTGCTAAAAATAAAAATTGATTTTTGTTATGTTCTGAAATACCTTTTAAAAATATTATTTTTTATTTCAAAATACTGAAAAAATACAATAAATTTTTTTTTTATTTTGTAAAATTAATTTTTTTTAGCCCAGTCAAAATCAATAATATAATGCATGTTGATTAGTTCCCAGCAAAGTTAAGCTTGCAACAAACCAATGATTTTGTCTTGCAACTCAAAGTTACGTAAGTTGCAGTGCAATACAATTCACATGTTCTCATACTTGATACTTGGTTGATACTTCCTCTTCTGTGGAAAAAATGAAGTTACATTTTGAAGTAATATGCAAACATGTGAAATTAGCGAGTAGAAGAGAAAATTATATTTTTGATCAACAAGTACGAAATGTAAATTTCCATTGGCGCAAACCGCAAGTTTCTATGTTTTATAGTTTGGGTAATATGGAATGGAGAAGCCTCCGCGGTTTTTCAAGGTGGATCTGCTCCTCAAGTGCAGTTTACATTGTAAGATTTCTTTTAGGAATTATCATAGAAGAAAGCATAAAGTATGGTTTACATGATATTTTTTATAACTTTAAAAAAGAAAACACAGTATAAATTGTGTTTTATGGTTTCTCCTATGATAAATCATAAGATTGATAAATAGAAAGAACGGGTAAAATACAATATAAGCAAAAAAATTAATATTAATAAAAAATTTATAAAATTATTATAAAGAATAATAGTAATAATAGTAAAGTAGTTACTTTACATCCTCTATTTTTAATTTTACATGAGATAACTTGGAAGCAAAATTAAAACTAAAACTTTTTATACTTAAAATTAAGCGATAAAGTACTATTTACTCTCTTGGGTACACAATCCCTTAAAGTTTATTGTGGAATTTTTAAATTATTAAATTGTAAATTTTTCAGTGATGATGATTATGACCGCTACTGTAAATATTATATGTATATATTGCTGTGTATTCTAATGTAAAATTGGCTTTAGTTTTGTATTTAATTTTGTTTAAGAATGCGCAGCATAGAAGTTTTGGGGGGAAATTGACGATGATTAAGAAGTAATACTGGACGGTTGAGATTTTTTTTGCAGTTAGAAAATTTTGATTGAAATTAAAATATAAAGACGAAGTACTGCCTTCAGACCGCACAGTCCAGGTCAATCATATCATTTGAATTTGTTTATAAATTCCTGGAGTGTACATGTACTGATACATATTTACACTCCAAAAAAACAGTAAGTAAGTATATTTAGGAAGTAAACTGATGCATAACCAGTCGTTGATAAAACGACATAGTATGTCATTTTATAAATTACGGAAATTATTTAAATTATTAACGCCAACGAGATAGTTTTGAATCAAAATTTTCAACATTTATTGCCAGTGAATTTGAAGAAAAATGAATTCAATTATGTGACGGCCACCTATTTCAGCTAATTATAAACCAAGAATATGTACTTATGACGTCAGAACAGTATATATTCTGACTTGCTATTAGCTGGAAAACACTTACCAACTGAGGGAAAAATTAATTTTAATCGTGAATAGGTTCATCTGAAACGCACAGATTTAACTTCGAGGTCAAAAGTATTCATTTCCAGCTTGCTTGTTTATTGGTTTATTTTCAACCAATCATGATTTTCCGATGAGCGAATGCGTCAATTTCAATCACTCAGCGAGTGAGTGAGGACCCATAACTTTGTACATAGTACGTACATTATATTTTACTGAATAGTGTTGCATACAAATTTTGTACAAATTTGTTACATTGTTGCGATGTCATTAACCGGTATGGATTATTCAGGCGAAATGTGTGTTTTCATTGGAAACTTAACGGGATACTATTTCTTTCTATGGAGATGTTTGATATAGTAAAGATTGCTACAAGTCGTATAAAATTTTGATTGTTAGATTTAATACACTCTTTGAATTGGAAAATTTAAGATGGTGCTATCTGGATACTTTTAATTTGATAGTTTACTCTGCTTGAAAGATTTTGTCGAAGAGAATTAAATTTGTTGTGTTCTGTATTTTATTAAAGGTATGAACAAAAATATGGTTGTTATCGATTTATTCGTTTTCGTAATGAACTACAGCTCGGAGTTGACAGGTAGTTGAAGTAATGCATTTTACTTGGCGAGTTTGTTTTCTTAAATCAATTTGATTTAGGTTTGTCGTAAATCGTTTCTGATTTTATTATTTTAGATGTCTTAGTGAACTTAATCAGTTGGCTATGTAAATTTATTATGAAGCATTCAAAATATAAGTCCCAAACTGAATTTTTATTTGAAACGTGATGTAATTTTAAAAACTGACAGTCAAGTATAAGAAATGCTTATAACTTAAAATAAACTTAAAGATCAGCGGCGCAGCATCACCGGGCCTGGAAAGGATCTTCTCTTCATTTATACTTTTACAATTGTTACAATATTAATCCGTTACATTAATGAAACCATATTGCCCATCGCGCCATTCAGACCAGGCTACGCCACTGCTAAAAATTTGTTTTCTTAACTCATATATGGTTTACTTAAATTAAATTATAAGAAGGTCAGATAAGTTTATAATCTGAAAATGCAAATTTACATTGTGACATAATTGCAACTATGTAATTCCCACTGAAAATCAGTGCTATATTTTAGAGTGCGGCAGTACATCAAACGTGATCAAAAGCCGATCACATGGAAATAGCATAATTTACTGTATTGCCTCGGTACCGACGGCCTCCAATAACATAACTTTCAGTAATTGAAATACTGCACTACATGAAACGTTTTAATTGTTTTGATAGTGCGCTAATTCAATGCTTGTGTAAGCATACAAAAATAATTACCGAAGTAAATAAACAAAAATGTAACATTATTATATAATAAACTACATTATACCGTCACAAAAGAAAAAATAATAATTGCCATAATTTACGAGTAGAATCAATTGAAACAAAAAAATTAAAAGTAGTTTATGTTTATAAAACAATTAAATAAAAGTTACTCGTTTAATTAACTTTTTTCAAAGTAGTTCAAAGCAAATTGTTATTTCCATTAGGGGATTCCCATATGTTCGATAAATACATCATTTTATACTTTATAATATTAAGAACAATTATAATTACAATTCGAGTGCTTTTTTGAATAAATTAAACCACACTGTAAAAAATGAATTATTGAAGGAAGTTTTCGTTTCAACTTATAAATTTTCTTCGCGTAGTACCTGAAAGGCTTATAGACCTTTCACTAAAATTGTTTATCCTATCCGGAAAATCAAGTCTTCACTGCGACATTTATTACCCCATCATTTGATATAAATTTTCAACCTTTCATTTTTGTTTTAGTTTACGAGATGATAGCCTGATATCTTGCTTGAGAGAGCAAGATTTGGCAAGTAGAAAACTGGATAAATATTTCAAAATTAAATCGTTTAAGTTTAAAAAATGATTTGTGTGCCAGTAAAATAGAACATTTTCAAAAACTTTGCAATCCCTTTTCTCTTGGTCTCTTCTGTTTTAGAAAGATATTTTGAAATTTTACTTGCTAGGTAGATTAAGATTGTCTAAAAAGTTATCCATATCTCCTTTTGATATATAAAATAAAAATATGTACTTTAATAAAATCCACATAAGTAAAGCTGAGTAAGCTTCATCGAAATAAATTCGCCATTTAACAAATTTAATCCGTCATCTGGCTTAAAATCTATTATTACTTTGTGCAAATCCAGCATTTTTGCTAAATTCAAAGTTCTTTCCGTGGGTTTTGCTAAAAATCAAAGTTTTAGCTAAAATTAATATTTATTTTAAAATTATCTGAATTTGTTGTTATAATAAACATAATTGTTTTCTCAAACCCATTTGTAATATTATATGAAATTTATATTCAAAAAATCCCAATTAAGGTACAATACACCCTAAGATATATATTACATTTGTGTGTGTAGGTATATCACCTTTATCAATCCAAACTCGGATTAATTTATTGTATTACGAATTTCATACATTATTTAATAATAATTCGACATTCACGCACGTTCTGTTCTGCATAAATCAATTATTATTTATTTAAATTAAATCATGTGGGTACATATTGCTTATATTACGAAGGTTCAAAATTATTAATTTTCTATTTATCACATAATGGAAATTTGATAATTTTTGGGTAAGTTTATAGAATTTTTGATAACATTTGTATTATAGGAAAGTTTCAGATATCCAAATCAAAAGTGCTTTTTCAAGTGTATTTGCTAAAAAATTAACCCATGTTATTTCATTCGAGCTATCCGATTTAAAATATTGGCGTTGTATAAATTATAGATCGCTATCTGCCTATTAACTTTTGAATAAGATTATCACGATTAAGTAAACAAAGGTACGTATACCGGGGAAGCACTGAAAAATATTAAATATGTAATGATTTTAAAATATGAATAAATGAAATTAACAAAACAATCCAATTTAAGCCTTTTAGTCATATAATTGAAATTGTATAAATTATTTTGACGAAGGAGAATATTCTCCTAGACGCCGGGCGTCGAAGACACGTAATTTACGCTGAATATACGTAGCGATATACCGATTGTTTTAACTAATCTGATTATCTTTCTGTCGGTAACGCTCAGTGTGGTATACAAAATCACGTCATTTTCCCACTTTAATTTCTTTGTAAGCGCCACTGATGAGATCTAACAAGACCGAAACACGCTCTTGTCGTTGATAAAATCTTAAAAGCGATTGTTATTTTAACAAAGAACAAAAGCTTACTTTCGAATTGAACTATTTCAATAAACATTAAGAAGAAAAGTTTAAAATTTCCAAAAGTTCAAGTTATGAAATAATAATGTTCATTTTATGGGAACAAAAATTTTAAATTTGAAGAATGGTTTATACAAATCTTAAAGTAAGCAAAAGTTTTTTTGTTTACTGTATTACGAAACAAAAGTAAACAGAATTATTCTAATTTCTACTTAAATAATTAATTTTTCTCAAATACTTTAATTTTTCCTTTTGCTTGCAGTTTAAACAACTCAAAACGTTCCAAGTTTGAAACAACTTTTTACAAATATATTCTTTTACTTTATAAAACATCCCCACTTCAAATGGTAAAACTTCTTTGTTTTCCCAATAAGGTTAAAGAAAAACAATCTCGTATGTATTTTTATTTTAAAAAATCTATCTGAAATTAAGTTAAATGTTTTTTATATAAAAACAGCATATATATTTTTTGAAGTTTTACTTATTTGATTATTACAGAAATTAAGTTTTTGTAAGTGAATCAAAATGTACCAGAAGGAATAGACGCCATTGTTCCCTCCGAATTTACATATATAGTGTTTTAAACCAATGTTTTTGTTTTTCAGAAGTCCCCCCCCCCCCGAAAAATTCTTTCATAGAAAACCTTTTCTGTGCCGGATATAAAAGTAATTATGTAAATATTATACTTAGTATTTTTGCCGTTTTTTAAATTTAATTATGCAATTTAAACAGAATTATACATCTTAGATGAACAGGTAACATTAAATGGCTATAACGCCAGACCTGACTTGACTAAGAGATAACAGCACCACTGTGCACTACGGAGAGGATTAATATGAATGAGAGCATTATAGGACTAAGTGGAAACTCCGTTTAGTCGACTAAAGCGCAAGCACACATATAAATCTTTTGATGCAGACCGGACTCTAATATATTATAGATGATAATAAAATGAAGCGATTAATCTATGAATCAACTTCAAATATTGATTAATTTAGAAAATAATCGATATTAAAGTTTCCATTTTTCTATGAATAAATTACAATATTTGAAAATCATACGTAATTTATGTTTCAAAGATGGCCCCTTTAACGGCACACGTTTACAAATTATCTAATACATAAATATTAGTTTTCTTGTTTTGCTAAATTTTAATAGATTTCCTATTTCCGATTTATTAACATTTGTTATAAATATAAATAAAGCTCAGAGACATGTTGAATATAAATGTAGTTTCAAAAATGCAATTAAAACTGTTATTTGGAAAGAAGTGTTATAAATACATTTTTAAAGGCCCAGCGGTGTAGCTCCTCTAGTATATCTATAGAAATATTCTAATTTATTCAGATTGCAAGTCTCACAATGTTTTATTAAAATATGAAAATGTTTCCTTTATACAATATCCCCAAGTTTACAATTAAAATTTGACTGTCTGTGGAGAGAATACGACTTAACCGTAAAACAAGAATAATGAAAAGTATGACGTGATTCCAAGCCATATTATATTATAATATAATTACAATAAATTTATGTATTTTGGACATTGCACATAATAAATTTGTATTTATTTTACTTTACAGAATACCAAAGTGAGCAACATAGCTGTAATGTCTCATCTACACCGTTGTCCTTCTTTAGTCAATTGCTTCATACTTCATGTATGATATGTTCACTTATTTTTCCAATAAATTTTGCTTTTCTCTTCAGCTTGTCAGTTTCCTGTAAACAATTTTCAACGCTAGATTGCATCAAAACTAAGTTTTGTATGCCAATTAATAATTATTATGTTAACATAATTAAATTTCATAATCATATTAATCAGTCAGTTGCGTGGCAAGTCGCCACTCGTTAATAGAACTACAAAAATAAAGTATTTACACTATCAATTATTCCTAACCTCACATTATAAAATTCCAGAAAAAATACTTAATTTGGCAAATCCATAACTCATTTCATCATTTTCTCATTTTCACTTGAAAACTACATACTTGTAGTTTTTGCGCTAATCCAACTAGAGATTTCATTTCTTTCGAATTTTGTCATAGGAAAACTGTCAAAAACAACACCGTGTGATGAGGCAGCTCTAATTGGCTCGGATATTACAATTTACAAATTAAAAAAAAAATTATTTAGCATTCAGTCCATGTGGATTATCAAAATATTCTATAAAATCCATTTTAAATATGCAAAATCTAATCAAAAATTGTATATTATAACTTTTTTTAATCTAAATATTCATTATTTACCCCCAATGTTCTGCATTGTAAAAATTATTAGTTTTAACCGATCTTAATTAAAACTTTCAGATGCAAATTAGCCCAGATATCCTTTTAGATGGTTATAGAAATAGAAAATTGGATCACAGCAGAGCATTGGCGTGATTGAACCTTCATTATATATTCAAAATATTGTTTTATAAATTAACAATTTAAAAATAAATGAATTTTAATTTGTAATTTGAATATTTCGGTTAGTAAGAAATTTTGAAAATTTATATCCTTTTGAAAATGCGTAAGTACTAAATTCCAACATGTTCAAAATTTTTTAGACTAATTTCTAAATCTTTGAAGCAACTCCATAGGTTGTAATTAGTGGTGGATTTTAAAGGGTTAGAGGGTTTATCTCTTCTAGTGGTTTTGAAGTAACTCCGTTAGAATATTACATATTCAGAAGTTTACCTGATAACACCTGATAGTAACAGTATCTAAGTTTTAATCATCATTCAATTAGCTATTCTGCTTGCATGTCATGTTTTCACTTCGTGATTTTCTAGGTAAGCCCATTGTGTATTTTTTAAATTGTAAATTATTTTATTTTGGGTTTTCAACATTATTTGATAATATTTCGCCGATTTACAAGCTCCCGATAACATAATATGCCCAAATTTCAGTTTCATGCTCAAAAACTAAAAATTGTCAAATATCAAAATAATTATATTTAAGTAGGGTTATTAATCAACCTAGAAAAGTTAATAAAAGGTTGGAATTCTTAACATACTCGTTCATATCCAGCCTGAGTCTTGTTTTTGATATCACAAGGGTTTTAGCGTTACGTTAAGACAATTCCAATTTGAACTGTTTTAGTATTGCTTGGCAGACTACTGTGATTTAAAACTATTTCATCCTTGCAAAACAATCTTCTTCCGATTTGAACAGGTCTCTCAGTTGACTTGTGATTTTGATTGATTCCGTTTCAGCGTTTTAGCTTTAGCATTGCAAGATGTCTGTTTCCATTAGTTAACTGTTTTTAAATGTTTTTGCTTTGCAAAAGTAGATCTTCAAACCCACTGATACTAAAGGTTTGCTTGACATGTCATAAATGCAGAGACCCCAATTAATTATCAAGAGAATCCGTTTCTAATCAAACTTCCGTTTTGTTTCCGAATTTCCTGTTCCTTATTATTGAGATCGGTTCCTGTTTATATTTAGATTGGTTTCAGATTTCAAAATTTCGATTTATCTCAATCTGCAGTTGTGCACTTGTTTTCAATTTTCAAAAATGCATCGTGTAAATTAATTGAATTTCATGTTTGCAATCGACGTTTATAGGTTACAAGCACAAGTGAGGGGTTGCTCCCGAGCAAAATTATACAGCTCTACAGTATAAATCACTTCACCGTTAATTTATAATATCTTTGAAATCAATAAGTATTGCACATCTAATTGAATGAATCTTGTAAATTTCTAGTAAAATAAAGTTAAAACGTTTTAGCTCCGATAACTCCCCTTCTTATTCTCCGTTTAGGTTCAACACACTAGTAAGTGCTATACACAACCAAATCCTGAAAAATTTCAAGCTATGCTAATAAACTAGACCTATTTTACGTACCAACTTGAGCACACTAATTGTGCATTTTTATTTAAAACTGAAGTCAATTAAACCTTCATTTGTATTATAAAGACTGCTAATATTTTTGGCCGCTAACAAGCAACTCACATTTTGCAATAAAATGTGACTTGATCCTTCTGGATGTAATTAATTATTTTAAAAAATTGTCAAATTTTGAAATAGGAACGCTTTTCTGCTGTATATGAATTCAACGCGTAAAGGTTTACCAGTCAGTTTTTAGGGAAGTGGTTTTCTTTTTACGAAGAGCGAAAGCAATTAGTCAGTTTATGAAGCAAAATACTTAATTTTGCCATAGACGGGTGTAAATGGTGTGTCATCGATTCATTGAAGAACATACTCAACTATGTCGCAGTCTTAATTTAGTTTCTGAGAGTAGTAGAGCAAATTAGTCTTACTTTTTCACATTAGATATAATAAATTAACCACAGCAGTGGGTTGGTTGAATTATAGAGCGGAAATTCTAAGTTCCAATTATGTTCGTTAAGGTCAAAAATGAAAAAGAAAAGATATTTTCATAAATTAACACTTTCTTAGAAATGTTAGAATTATACTTGATGCGCAGATAGTCCGACGTGTTGTGAAAAAAAAAAGATTTTAGTAGAAAAACGTTAGAAATGTATAAAAACGTTAAATATAACGTAAATAGGATTAATTAATCACTTTTATTAGTTTAATGTCCAAGAACCGGTTATCAATTGGTTTTTAAAGTTAAATTTATTAATTGGAAGTCCTGAAGAAGCTATGTTAGACGGCGAAACGTTACTTTAGTTATATTTATGTATCTGAGATCCCACAATCCTTTGTTATTGTTTGCACAATGGAAGCTACTGAAGATTTATCTGTTTTTTGTTTCCATAGTTCATCAAATAAATGTAGATGAACATTTTCTGTGCTAAAAAAAGTTATAACAAGTAGCTGTACTGTTGAACTTTACTGTCGACGAGCTTAAACTACTGCTAAGAAACTTTCCATTTGCTACCACTAAATACCAAAATGCAGAGTGAGCTCTAAACTTTAGCCGCAATCGCAATTATATCACATGCACGATGAATGATGACTTATGGTTGTTTTTGCATTTGTGCTTGATAAAACGACAAAGCAATGACCAGGAAATAACTAACCATTTTGTTAGATGGTCTAGAAATGTACCTAACTATTACAACTGCTGCCAACTTTCCAAGGGTTATACATTCTAATTTTTTTTGTAAATATCTAGTTTGCATCCTTAAAAAGAATTCATGAATTCTAATTTAGTTTAGAAGTAACGCAATGACCTGTGCATGAAGCACATTTCAGTAATGCTTTTAAAAGCTGATGTTAGTTTTTTTGCAACGAAATTATTGATTTTTAACTTTGTCGGTTTTTGTTAGTATGCCGCTGATAAAAAGCGTTTAAATGAACAGTATATACTATATATTATGCATCTATGGAATAAAGTGTTACTTTTAATCCCATTATTTACAAATCAATGAGATAAAGAGAAGGTGAGTTTGATTTTCTAGCACTGAAAGTAAAGCAAACTTTTCCTTAAAATACAACTTGTTTTGCAATCTCTTTGGAATTTGATACTTCATAAAATATCTAGATCAATTAGATCTAATCCGGTAGGGCGATTTAAAGTTTTATAGTAAGGCGAAGTTTTGCAAACACAATTTTAATAATTTTTAATTAATTATGATAAAAAAGTATCAATTTGTTATGACCTTTTACGTTAGACAACGTTGCACATTGTGTAGCCAGTTGCGCAATATATTTCATTTCGCAACTAGTTAAGTAATGAAATTACATTATACAAATAGTTATGTAAGAAAAGTGAAGAAAACCACATCTGGTTTTATTCCAATTATTATTAATTATAATAAAATAAAATTGATAGTATAGAATTAAGGATCTACTCAAACTGCGGTGTATAAAATACTAAATTATCTAACTGATTAAATAAATAGCTATTAACATTTTTTTTATCAGGAGTACATAAATCTGGCCTGCCAATAATTTAATCTAGGCCATTTAAAAAAATCTATGTTAATTATTAAAAATTTATAAATTGCAGTAACCTGAAATTAGCAAACAAAAAATTTTTGATATAATAACCCATGACAGGTTAAAAAGTTAGGTTAATGGATACTAAAATAAAATAAATTTGAAATATTTTTATTTATTTTTTTTTAAATTCATTTTTGTTATCACCCCTATAACTGGTTCTTTAGTATCTTTAAATTATCAAATGGTAATGGAAACCTCAATGCTCAATAAAAATTGAAAAATTGAAAGCGTTGGTAGCTTCAAATAACATAATTCTAAATTTTGAAGATATGATCTTTTACGGCACCCTGTATTTACAATCAATTACAGGTTATTATTTTAATAAATGGCAATTAAGTTAAATTTTATTTTTGAACAAATATTTTCTTTACAAATTAAATCAAACGAATAACATTATATCATTTTATGAGTAAAAGTCAACACAAGATCTATGATCAAATAGAGGCAATCAAAATATTTTCCGCCGGTCTACTTAAAAGGTTTTTAAAAATCATTCAATCAACTTGTCATTCTTAAAATTTTTACTATGTAGTACTTTATTATACTACATACTTAATGATACTCAAACATTGTGTATATTTTATACTGTAGAATAAGAGCAGAAAGTAGAGCAAAAATTTCAAAAGTAAACTTACACAAAAGATAATTGAGGTTGATATAATATTTTATAAGTTGCAAATAATTTATGTACGTGGGTGAAGGGTCGTTTTAATATTGTATTTGATATGCCTTGGGCATATTAGTATTTTCAGCGCATCGGATGGATATATAGAACAAGGATTTGAGCAAATACATACATACGTAGCTAGCTATATTAAAATTTTTTAATACTTTCATTCAAAAAATAATACGAAGCCAGTAATTTGCAGGTAATTAAAAATTTTGTTTCTTATAATTTAATTACTAATTGTAGCGTAATTTTAATTATCCTAATTGCTACCTTTTAGACAAACGTTTTAACCATGCGTCATACCCAATAATCACAATTTATAAATTAATTTTGTAAGGGATATTATTGGTCATCCAATTTTTTAGTTTTATTCAGAGATCAAATGGATCCTTGCAATTTCAATAAAAAAGTAACTGGATAATCAATTGATTGGTGGTTCAGGTGGTTAAACTTAGCTCCAACAAACTGTGTTTTTCTTCTATTTTTGAGTTTAAAATTGCTTTTCGTTTATCAATTTTTTGGATTATATGTTTTCTTTGCATATGCATATCTTTTTGGCCGAAGCTAAATATGCCATAAGGCTTATTATTACAATACGGTATTAAGATAAACGAACCAGTGGACAATGCGGGAAATGTACAGCCTAAGAGTTTTTTTTTCCCACTCAGTTAGAGGTTAAAATTACTATAGCATATGCTGAATTCGACGCCACAGTAAAAAAAAAGCAGAAAATCCAGAAAGAAATTGAATGGAAGCAATAGATGAAGAGATAAAGAAGATGGCTCTGGGTGAATAGGTGTGGAATGATAGGAAGGGGTGATTATTGGGATAGATACTGCTGTGATATTTTCTTGGTCCAATAATTTTTTGGGATTTTCTAACTGTAAAAATACTCCAACCTCTCATAAGCTGAGAGATGAACTCTATACAAAATTAAAAATATTGGAAGGTTGAGATTTTACTACAAGATTTGACAAAATTCAAAAAATATTCAAAAAACATAACCAGAGATCACTCTGGATATTTAAGACTTCCAAGTAAAATGGGTATTTTTATGGAAACAAAGAATAGAACAGCTCTTAAAAAAAAGTATGGCTGCCACAAGCAAACGAAAGCCGTAAAATATAAATGATCATCATTTGGAACTACCAACATGACTTGATCGAGAGAACTAGCTTTCTTCAAGCCACCCATTACCAAAAATATACAAATATATTCACGTATATTACGAAGCTGGGGATAGTATTATTTAAATTTGGTGTTTTTTAAATAAAAATATGATGAAACAAAAATCAAATTAAAGTAATTTTATGCCCGTCGTAGGTCGTACCCGTTTATATACCATCGTATAAATAATGTTCAGTAGTAATGCTGTCGTATAAATTACCTAGAATCACAATAAACTTTAATGATATGATTGTATTGTCTACATTTCAGAAAAACCACCGAGCAGTAATCTGCTAAACAAAAATTCTCAAAGTAAAGTTTATATACATCCTCAGTTATAAGTCTATGTTAAGTAATTCAGCAGTAGATTCTTCCGACATTGGTAGGACTTGGTAAATATTTCACTTTAATTTAGGGCGGGTGAATCATTTTGCAAATCAGCAAGGCTGAATTTCAAGTCAGTTGCTCGGTTTCATAAAGGTGAGGTAAACTTTAATCTGCGATTAAAATTTTACAATGAAACGTTAATTAACGTTTAAACGTAATAAAGTACCTACAGTTTAACGTGAAATCTAAACCAATCCTGCGCTACAATACACTTGGGAGGTTACAAGCAAAATCGATTTTTTTTCTGTGAAACTCATTGCAGTATTTCATCAATCAACGAACTATTTAAAATAAAATTATAATCATTTTGTTTAATTAACCGGTTTTTCTTATAACCCCTTCGGCTAGAGTATGATATTTGTTGTTTAGGGTACCTATTTATTTTTTTTAAATAAAAAAATTCTAATTTTTAAATGTAGTAATACTACCGTAGTAATGTATAAACTGATAACTTATGCGAGCAGGTACTTATTAATAATTATGAAGCGAACTGTTAATTGTATTTTCTTAGTCTCTTTTATTTAAAATTATAAATATGTGTTGAGGTAGCAATGCCAGTTCATACTACTACAACTTTACTGACGAAAAAGATTAGAACAATGCAATGCTTAGGTAAATATAGCATAAAAAGTAACAGATAATGAGTAATAAATTGTACGTTTTACTATCAAACGAATTACTAAGTGAAGAGCCAGAACCACAAAAACTACCCTTTATTTATTATTGATGGCTGCTACAGTTTAAATTAACTTAATTTGTACTTTTTATTTTTGTTAACTCAGATAAAATTAAATGAATGCTTAATATTGTTTTTTGTTTGCTCGAGTTGGACACGCACAAGGTTTTATCTTTTATTTATTTACAACATAAACAAACAATTCAAAGAGCAATTATGGTGGACCACAGATAAACAATAATATTAATTAATCAAATATGGTGGCGTAAGTAGGTTCCATCAAGAATCACAACGAAAGCAATTCAAGTAGCTGAGAGCTAAGAGATATTTTTCTCTAAATTACAAGTCGAGAAAATAAAAAATTATATTGTAATCTCTCTAAAACCTCAATTTATTTGGGGTGAAATTGTTATTCCAGAAATTGTACACTAAGAAAAATTTTCAATACATTCGTGAATCAACTTTCGTATGCAATATTCAATTCGAAGCAAACTCTAGTCAGTGTTAAATTAACTTTGTAGCAATTTAAATTGTAGTAAAATCGAAACAATTTAGAATAAATTTTACATAGTACAAAATTATTTTAATTACCTCGACATCAAATACAGTACCATACATAGTGCTTTCATTTCAAAACCAACTAGTCTCAACGGCTATTGATTTTAACAAACTTACTTCCCTGTTATTAAATTTTCTTTCAGATCCACTACTTTTTTCTCGAAATTTACTCTTTTTAAAGTATATAATGCTTGAAATATAAATTTTAAGCATGGAATAAAATTGTCTTTCCATTCGTGCGCGTCACTATTTTAATATTGATGTTATTATTTTTTGTAGTCCCTAATGTTCAACTGATAATTCAAATGATAATGACAATAATAATTGCAGATAGCTGTGCTGCATAATTGGTTAAAAACCTCTTCCCTTTCTAATGGATTTATTTGTATTCACTGGCGTCCATACCATTATTTTTCTCTCGTTAGCTAAGATAAAACTTGAATGTTGTAAGAACCACTTCATAGTGTTTTAAAAACCTAGAATGTTCTCTATTTGCACTCTAGACAGATTCCCCGATGTAAATCTATAGTTAAGCAAGTAGCAGTTGTGGTAAAACTCGAGTTGTTTTTGCTATAAACGAGCAGTCATACCATTAAGTTCTTGCACACTCCATGTTGGTTTCACTGATGGTTTGTAAAACCGTTGAAATCGCTTTTATGGTTTTAGATTAATCAATATTGTATAATTTCCCTGCTTTGAAATTATTTGTATATTAAGAAAGTTTTCATTAAAAAAAAATAAAATGTAGATTATGTGCAGGCTGAATAGAAAATTAAATCAAACCTTTACTCTTAGAGTAAGTAATGAATTTTAAAGATTTTCTCTGTACCATACACGACATGACGGTTGGGAAAAATAGGGTTAGGAACTGTAATCAATCTATGCAATTCCTTTAATTAATTTTTCGTTTTGTTAAAAACCAAACCATAATTATAACAATACAATAACAATTAGTATTTTTTGTACGCGGACTACAAATTTTGAATTTTATTTTAATGTTTACTTTTTTTTGGGTAAACAGATTTAATAGTTGAAACTATGTAGTTATCATTCATTAATATGCAAGGTCGTCCTTAAATATTTCACTAAAAGGACATTACTTTTAAAAACAATGAAAACGACCGTATAGTTTTGACCAAGATTAATTATGTGGCAGCAAGAGCTAGACGTAAACTTGAAATGAAGCGCTTAATGCTTGACTTGAATTGATCATTCCAATGTACCTACTTCATTTTCAAAAAATAAAACTCGATTTTTCTTAATATTTTTATTTTATATCTGATAATGCTACTTACTAATGAAATCAAACAATTGTGAGGTTAGTTTTTAAGCAATGAACCTTCGTGTTTGTAAAACTTTAAGTGCAAATTTTCTGCAGGCGTTGTCATAAACATCTTATGAAAGTTTAAGCAGCTTTCAGAACTGCTGTTGAATTACCGATATAAAACCTAACCTGTCACGCTAAATAACGCATTTGATTGGTTAATCGATTGTTAGCAGTCAGTCGACCGGGTCCCGAGTGTCTAATGCATTTAAATGAGTGCATGTGCACCATCAACCGCCTAACATCAGATGTGTACCAAGTGCTTTGTTTTAATGTAAAATACTCATATTATCATGATATGTAATATAATTTAATTAAACAAGTTTATGTTAACATAAAAATGCCTGTCCCTAACCTAATGCTGTCCCGTTAAATAACGTACGTGATTGGATAATCAATCGGCAAAGGTCTATGATTAACAACAGCAGCTTGTGGTGGATGAAAGATAGTCCATTCGCTATTTAGTTTACACAGAAGTTTCAGAAATGTAAAATGTAAATAAACTTTTCTAATTTGTTCAATGCTTTTACCCGATTAGATTTGTTTCACATCTAAAGAGCTATTAGTGTCCAAAAGTACCATTCCTAATATCTTGCTAATGAGAAGAATTTTGGCAAAATTTTTCCCTAACTCTGATCTATGAACTGGTGTGGAGTTTAGCAAAATTATATTTTTGAACTGTCGAAAAGAAAAGAGACAGCGTCCCAAAAAATTATTTATTATTGGTATATCTATGATCAAAGCTACCAACATTGAGAAAATTTTTATTTAGTAACTGTTTCATTGTATGCATAAATGCATAAATTATTTATGATAGGTCTGTTCGCGTATAGAAACAATGAAATTTAATTTAGAAATAAATTGTTTCAATAATGGACAATTTAGTTTGTCATACTTTTATGATATGTATAATTTTGAAAAATTTTAATTTGATCATATTATGGAATACAATCCTTTTTGAATATATTTTTAGATTTGCAGAGTACAAATCAGCTATTTATAAAACATGTCTGTATGTGCGTGTAGATGTGTGTAAGGGTGTACTTTTGTGTGTTCGACACTGTAAAAACCAACAAGAATTTCCTAACAAAGTTTCATACATGGTAATTATGTCGTGAAAGGATGAACTGATGAGATTGTTGCGGGAACTATACACAGAAAGTGGGCGTTTCCCTGTATCGATTTTATTAGTTGAATAAAATATTTTTCAAAAAATATTATTTAGAATAATTTTTTGATTTCTATAACTTTTGTGTAAAAATGTATTATTAAAATTTAATTGGGAGGAGTCTGATGATCATGAACAGTTAATTTTTTATTGAATGGTTAATTTTGAGTTTGTAAAATGATCATGGGGTAGCTATATCACTTTATATTTTAATAGCCTTAATTTAAAAAAACACAACCATCATTTTCTTCTTTCCGGCTGTTAAAAAGTACACTTATTTTGAATTACCCTACCCGCACCTACTATAATCATTCTTTCACCCTTAGTTATTTGCATTCTAAATCTTATTTAATGCTGTCTTTGATTAGGGTTAAAAGAACGGATCCGAAGCTTGGCGTTAAAATAAACAGTTCCTAAAGTGACGGATGCTGCACTCCACTCAGGCATCCAAAAGAAAACTTCCTTATTTACTATTTCTACGATTCTATTTAATAAAATGAATTCAAATAGAAAATTGTGCAATTTATTAAGGATTCTGTTTTATTATGTTTATTTAACTTCTAAGGAAAACGATTTAAAGCTGTTTTAAATTTGAATTGCAAATAAATCAATATTGAGCCTTACTAAAAAAAAAATGCAATGTTGGTCATACAGAGCGTTTATTTCTTCTTCACAATATTCAAATTCACTTAGCCGTATTTTTGCGGTCCCACATTGCATTATTTTACAAGTAGATTTGCTTTATTACATTTTTATCTTTCTTTTACTTTCAGCTGAGATCATATTTCATATTTCTATTATGTTTAAGTTATATATCTATATATATATTTCAACTCGTATTACCCCTGTTATATACTTTTTCTAACCCTCATTTTCTTATCACATCGACTTTTGTATTTTATAACAAGGAAAATACAGCTTATCAGAATATTGTTTTTATAAACCCAAACTTTATTTAATCAGTTATGCAATAAATATTAACCCGTTATTTGCATTAGATATTTTCAATTCTATGCTGTACTATGTAGTATTTCTCTGACAAACGCCAGTAATAATTTAAGTTGGCACTTACATGTCAAATCATTAAATAATGTATTATTGATTAGCTTCAACCCAAATGACGGTAGGTGTTTTTGTATCATTGATGAAATACTGAAATTTAATTTCTAAATGCAATTCAATTTCAACCATAATTAAAGTATCCCGATCAAGTTTCAAGATAAAAATTTATTATTAATTTAAAAAATTATATTTCATTATTCTAAACTTTTTCAATTATCCTTCATCGACAACCATATCAAATTCCAGGCTACTTTTTTCAATATTACACGAAGTAGACTATTTATAGTAGAGCCCATTTATATTTCAAATCAAAAATTTTTATCAAACTTCTTACTAATTTTGTCCAAACCGTAATCTTACTATGAGCTTTGTCTTGCCTACTTTTCAATGCGATAGGTAGATTTTTTACTACTTAGAAAGGATAAGGTTATTTTATGCTATTGTTCCCAAACAGAAAATAATTTGGTTACCGTTTTTTATGCAGATAAATAATTACAGACTTTCTGGCCGTTTGCATAAATAATTGTGCATGTTTGATTGCATAAATAAAATAACCAATCAAGTTCTATCGAGTGCTATTTGCCCGGCTCAGGACGCCACGCCTTTATTTGCTAGATTCCAATATAAGACAAATAATTAAATTGCTATTCAAGAGGAAATAAGTTTTAAGGTAATAAGAAAATGAGAAAATACCCATTTAAACATGTCCACTATATACTGGATAAACTAAACTGAAAATTACAAGTTTTTTCAAATCAAATATTTTTGTCTAGTTATTTTTATTTTAACAATTAAAGAGGTTGGTAATATGCTTGGTACGCTGTTCTTTGTGCGTCTTAAGATATCCTGTAAACTTCACGGTATGTTGATTTTGACTAGCTTTGATGTGTTTACTGGCTTTTGATCAACGAAATAGTCTAATCGGAGAAAATTTTATGAGCTCTAAGAAGCTGTTGTCTTCATATTTTGGCTAGAGTAACTTATTGATATTTAATGTAAAGGTACCATTTTATTTAAAGGCATCTTTTTCTCTAATGAATTGAATTTCTCATTGAATTGAATTAATTGTGACCGTAGTGCAACCTTTGTTAGCATCTTTTGATCCCGTCAGGATTATTGAATGATTATTGTGAAGTTTCACTCTTCAAGTGAGTAGTACTCAAATTGTGTTTTGATTACCTTCACCTAATTGTCTTCAACGATCTTGCAATATAACAACTATGTATTAATGGCCATCTGCACCATGGTTGTATTCTCTAACAACTTAGATTTGGTATGTGAGTTTAATAATATGTGCAGAGACTGTAAATTTACTGCAATATTCCGGGGTAGTTTATTTATAATTTTATAAAAATAAAACTCCCTGTACCCGAATATAGCATATTTTGCATGAGACTCTTATCCTTAAATACATTTTATATTCACTTTCAAAACAAAATCGCGTTCTTCAAAATTATTTTAAATTTTATAAAATAGGAACCACAAATTTCGTAGTATGCAGTCACGTTTTAATTTGCGTTACCTTTGAACACAATTCCAATAAAAAATGTATAAATCTCTTACCGCATAATTTAATTTCAATTATTATTTTTATATCTAGCTTTTATTGAAATCCAATCTACCTCTTTCATTTTCAAATGCACTTCTGCTACTGTGCAGATTAAATTTTCTAAAAATCCAAAAATTATCTTCCAAAAATCAAATTGTTTATTTATCACAAAAAACAAGAATTAATCAAAAGTATCAGACGCACAAGCTCGTAGGAAATAGAAACTTTACAAATAGAAAATTTACAAATCTCAATATTTACAAATTACAAAATAATTATTTTTAACAACCCCCCTTCCAAAGATAAAAAGGGTACACGACATATTAAAGAAGATTGCCATGTACTGACTCTCATAATATGTTATGTACATTTTTTATATATAACTTAATTAACTAGAATCTCGTAAACAATTGAATAAAAAGTAATAGATGTTCATTTGTTTATTTTCTAATTAAAATTGCTTAAAATTGCAATAGAAATTTGGATAGCTATAAAATAAAATTAACTGAATATTTTTAAATATTCTACCTTTGTTACTGTTTGCATATTACATGTAAGCATTTAGTGTAAGTGCGGCCCAGTCAATATATAATGTGCATATTAATTGTTAATGTGATCCACATGCCTCAATCAGTTTGACATACCTGATCTAGATAATGCGATGGTTGTACGATACAAATATGACATAATATAATTATTGCAGGATCAAAAACAGATAAATAATAATAAACAAAACCTATTTTTTAACAAAAAAAATGAATAAAGAAGAAAAAGACATAACACAGAATTTTAAATAAGTAAAAAAGGTAAATAAAAAAAAATATGCAGCCAAGTTTTCCTTTTTATTATTTTTGACTTGCTATACGAAAAATTTGCCATTGCAACCCAAAATTTCCATTCTGAAACCACAGCTGTGGCTTTAGATCTAATATCGTTAGTTATTTAGTTAGGTTAGTTAGTTAAGTTAAAAAATATTTTTACTTGATAAAAAGCAAAGGTATAAATTTAAAACTTTATTTCTACCGATAGAAATCAGCTGCCGTTCCACATGGATCTCTGTGTGGTTGTATATTGTTTGAATTATTTATTAATGATTGATTGGTTCAGAAACTTTATTTTTCTCTTATGCGCGCTAGACCGAAATTGGAATATGCTTCGTGTGTATGGTCACCATATGATATCACATACAACATGAGATTAAAATTGATGGAACGCAAGTTTTTCGGGTAATACCATTTTGAACTACAGGGTAACCCCCCGAGCTGGGAGGAACTGGTGGCTGTTGTACTCGACATAAACGCATAATCTATTGAGTGCACATTTTTAAAACTTTTTACCAAATTGATTTGCATATTTTCCCCTTTCGTGGGTAATAAATTGCATTTATTTGTTGCAGCAATTTCAGCCGTATAATAAAATCTATATTACCAGGAAGGAAAGAATACCCTAGCAATCCGTCATTTGGTGAATAGTAGTTTATGTAACAAGAAAAGTGTGGATAATTTTTTTATCTCCAATATGTTGAAAGAATGTATTTTAGACATTTTTTAATAATTAAACAAATATGAACATATATTAAATTTTGGAGATTTTTTTAGCAAAGCATGAGGTGAACATAACTTACTGTCTCGAAAATAGCGAGTAAATGCCAGTGTGTGCAAAAGCTTAATGAAGTATAATGTGCTTCAATATATTAGCACAATTATTTTTACCTAAGCAGATAATAAGAAAACAAGCGTACTACATGGAGATGCGTACCCTATTTGCCAAGAAAGATATGAAGAAAAATTGAAATGGAGAGACTGTCAAAAATATATTAAAGTAGGTTGGTTCTCATTTAAGGGGAGAAAATTTTCAACAAAAGAGATAGTAGAAGTTGCTAGAGCGAAATAATAATAACTTACCGCAGTCAGGTTAAAGAAATTAAATCATCGTGGATAATATGTTTTAACCTTTTTAAAAATTGCTGTAATAATCTAAACTCGCGTTGAACGTGTTGTGGAATAATGTACTCCAAAATCCTTCAATTTTCAAGGCGCGGTTGAAAATAAATTGTTTTTTATTTAAACAATTAAAATTGAACGGTTTCAAGAAAAACTAATCAATTTTTAACTAAGTTCAATATCAACTTTTGCTTTCGGATTACAAAACAAAATATTTTAATTAAATGGAAATGAGAACGTACAAGTATTTATTGGGTGCGTATTCTCGCGAATTACAACAAACAAAAAACTGTGAAGTAATTCATTTATTCGATTTCTTTTAAAGCTGGATCTTCTGGGATTCGGAAATAGACCGAAGTCAATGATGCAGTGTAACTGGCGTGACTAACCTGACGCCTAAATATAATAACAATAAAATTATTTATTTTGTCGGTCCTGTGTGTTCCAGAAATTATTTCCGCACATAGCATGGAACAGTTAATGATGTATTGTCCTTTAGCCTTCCTATGGTTAGTAGCAAATAGTAACAGATACGCCGTTATAGCAATATAATTTATAATACCTCTCCCCGGAGAATTGAATTTCAAGCTCCAAGATTTTTATTTAATATAACGTCGCATCATTTAGCCACACGTTAGACCTGAATGAGGCTTCTGTTACTACAATCATTTTATACTATGTGATAATAAATTCATACCATTGTGACGTTGGAACAACGTGAAACAAACAAGATATTATTACGCAATACCTGGATAGTTCAAACGCTAACTGCATACCAAAAATTATTGTACAGACTGGATTAAATTGCAACCAATTTCCGAGTGATGTATCTTATAATGAATGACATTATAGGGTGCCACACATTTGATAGATTAGTGATAGATTGGTGATTAATTTCTCTTTTGCAGCGTAAAATGTGGCAAAGATACCAGCTCAAACACAAACACACCCACGCCAAAGCTGCAAATAATGTCTGCTATCTTGGGTATGTTGCCCTGTAGGAAACTAATACTTAAAAGCAAAAGCCAGAAAATGCATAAACTAAGGCTTACGCTCGATAGAGAAAAGCAATTGAAAGCGCTAACCGCTCGTTTCTTTTTCTTATGAGAAAGCTGTCTCAGTTTGACAATTTATGAACATAGAAAGTGATTGGCTCTTCTGCCAATTTGGAAGCAAAACTCATGTTTTGTAGCAGAATCTATCATTCCAAAATTCCATTCAAAATCACGTGCGTGCCGAAAGCACTGATTGGGTTAGTTAATTCAGATCATCTCGTTAAGCCTAAACAGAGAAAATGAGTAGCGGCACACACGAGAGCTAACCCGAAATATCCGGTTCAAGCCGGGTGAAGCTAAAACTTTATTCTGACTGGTCTTTTTCAGCAGGCAATGGCAAACCACCGAGGTAATCTCCCATGAAAACCCATGATATCAACCAAAGTCTTTCCATACTGCTTAAAAAATAATTTGAAATTGCAGTACATAGTTGTTATTTTATTATTTAGATTATTTTCACATTATACTCTTTAAATGATTAACTATCCTGGTACAATAAGATTAAACTAATCGTAGTTTAATTAATAAGAATTGGCGCGAATAAAGCAACGCGTAATTAACTTTTAACTTCGTTGAAATAAATCGGTATTGCACAGCTAATTGAATGAATCTTGTAAATTTCTAGTAAAATAAGATAAAATGTTTTAGCTCCAGCGACTCCCACTTTGTACTCCAGGTTCAGGTTCAACATACTAATAAGTGCTATCCACGGCGCCCAAATCATGAAAAATATTTCTAACTGTGCTAATAAACTTGCCTCGTTTTATATACCAACTTGAACACATTTGTGTATTTTTAATTAAATTAAAAGTTAATGAAATCTTTATTTGTATATGTGGTTTTAGCCCGCTAACAAGCAGCTCACTTCAAAATAAAAATGAACATTTACATTTTGTTGGCCAGATGAATTTTTGTTGCACATGAAATAGCAATGAATTACAGAATTTTGCCGAAATGAAAAATCAAGTGCGGGAATTTCTACAGCTCCTAAATGTGTCAGGATGGAAGGTGAAAAGTAAGGAATCAGCAAAATGGTAAACATAGCTACTGGCTCTTTGCAAAAGTCGAGCCTGATTTGATAATTTTATCCTACGCTGCAAAATGTTGACCTGCACTTAAGAATGTCTTATTGTGATCTTAATTTTTGGTAACTAAGTAATTTGCGTAGTCAAAATAAACATAACCTAACTTTTTTGAAAATGTTTATCAATTAGTTTCAGTTGCAATGAACACTTTATTTTCCTGAAAATTTTCTACTTGAAACTACACAATAAAAAATGTTTTTGTTGGAGGACAAAATAGAGAAAATTAAAGAAAACTAAAAGAAAAATTGATCAAATATTATCTTATTTGCTACGTAGAAGTTTTGGAAACTTTTGGTTAGAGATTAGACGGTATCGATAGGCTTTTACCGGTCAGTTTTGATTGGTAACTGTATTTATTCTGTTATTATTTATTTTATAAAAAAGAAAATATAAGGAAAATTTCTGAAAAGCATTCCGAATTCTGGATATTCTGAAAGATTTATGAATATCTCGTGCTTGGAAGCATCTGCTGGTGCATCTGGTGCATTTAGACGAACAGTGACGCTCTTAAGTTATACTTGTAAGTTTTCAAAAGAATTTTGTGATCGAATTGAAGGTTTTCCAAGTTTATGTAAGTATTTTAAAATATTGTGAAATTAAGTCTGAACTGAATCCATGAGATTAGCAATAAATTCAATATTAAAATTACTTTTTAATTAAATAATGGATAAAATGAAACATAAAAGCACAGGTAGTTTTATTTCCAGTTTGTTATTGCATTTTTTGTGTTTTTCTGGGTCAGTATGTCACTGTTGTGATCTGAAGTTCCATTTCAACTTCAGTAATGTCTAGAATTGAATAAAGCGGAAGAATATTAATTGGGATTGTAGTTTTTAATGGAATTTGCCTTAAATGCATTTAAAATTGGTCAGGAAGGAATAATTTAAATTGAAGTTTGGGAGAATAATGGGTAAAATGAAGTTAGCGTCAGTCAATCAGGATAGTTAAATTAGAAATTAGCAATGGATGCAGGATGGATTCTTTGTGTAAAATAGCTTTGCAGATAAAATAATTTTCCACCTATGGGTTTAGTGTAGGAAAATTTTACTTTCAACGCTGTCAAAGTTATTTTCATAGATATGGTGATATAAAACCAATAAAGTTATGAGCAATGGCATTTTAAATTAGTAATCAGTAAAGGGGTAGAATTTTGTTCAAGTATTGACTATCACATTTATGAGATAAATTTAACTTTGTTTCCAAAAGCTACGTGTTCAAGTTTTACTAATTGTAACTTTCCTTTTATTATGTTGAGCGCTACGCCCATCAATATGGCAGGTCTAGAAAATTAATAATAGAGAGAGAAATAAACCCAATTTTAATAAATGGCTAATTTAATTGACACAAACTCCCATTAAATTAAAATTTATTGCAAACAATTTTTATGTGGAATTTAATTAAAATTTCGCGATTGAAAAAATGGGGTATCTGTGTAGCGGAGGAATTCTGGTAATGGTAACAGTAATAGCTGTGGTAATAGTAAAACAAACAATAGGTCATTAGTTATTACTATTTAGACTCACATTCGTATTTAATTTTAATAACATATATCCGGTATTTTGAGCCAATATGATATTTGTTATGTTTATACTGTGGTCATTTTCCAATTATAATTGGAAATTTAATTAGATTAAACATTTCCGTTTATAAGTTAATAAAATTATCTATCTGCAAAAAGTGCAAGCATTATAATACGATAACAGAAGCTAAATTAAAAATTTAATTAAAATTGAGTTCTATCTTATATGTATTTTTTTAACATAACCGCATTATATATACCTGTTATGTTTCTTTTATGAAAATAAGTAATGTATATTTATATTGTAAAATTAATGAATGAAATAACATCAAAGAAATTTAAAAATGTAAAATTCAACCCACTTTAATTTGGAACTTTATTTATATTTGTGTGTTGACTGATATCGATTAAATATTTTGGGTTATAAGTTATAAACAAACGGTGAATAGGAAAATTATCTTTGATAATGTCGTAACTGACGAAACGATTGTTTGAAATTCTTGCTTTACCTCTATACAAGCTCATCAACAGCCGTAAATTTTGATAAAATTTTACTTACCAATTTTAACCAGATGTTTGTTATCAGCAACTGATTTTTCTCGTCCTGGTCAAAAAAAGTCTATAATTATGATTTACTACAAACTTAGTTTCTTATAATATTAAAGTTTTTTTAATGGCTAAGGTTTTTAATTAAATTTTGAATTAAACCTACCACATCAATAATTTGCATTAGAGTAAGCCCAAAACTGAGCTGTAGAGGATCAGATTCATTTCCAACAGGCCGCTCCAGCACATTGTAATGATCTAAAAGTTTATTAAGAAGTTTTTTTTCGTTGTTGCCCGCTGACGATTCTGAAATGAATTTTAATTGAAAATATTTTTATAGGTTGTAATGGTAGGGGTGGTATAACAGCTTGCAGCATCAAGCATTGTCGTAGATTATATCTACAATTTTCATGCAAATGTAAAACTAAAATTTCTCAAAGCTAAATAGGATTTTATGCTTGTAAAAGTGCCATATTGACTTGAATATGGAAAAACATAAGGTGGTTGTTATTGGATTCAATGATGGCGCGTGGCATCTTATATTATTTGAACAATGCACTACATTGTGTAAACAATGGCTAATACTATTGGATGATGTATTTAGGGGTTTATGCATAATTTTTCTAAACAATAACCAACTAATTTACTAAAACAGGCATGGGCAAACAAAAGGAGGTAAAGGAAAAAGTTGAATGATTAAGTTGCCTACCGTTGGGCAGCGACAAGCAGATGTACAAGAAGACAATAAATGTCAGAGCTGTAGGGCCGCAATCGGATTGACATTGCTGCATGCCACTGTCCATGGATAAGAGTGGAAAACTCGCGCCAGTGCTTATACAAATCTTCCAGAAACTATCGTTACCTTATTATATTAAAACGTTTTATTATTGCGCTTCATTATATTGATTTTGTTATATTAAGCGTATTTAACAATGTAGAAGAAATCTTGTTAGTTCACTTTCATTTTATACGTTTCAGAAATTTATGTTTATTATGTATACATATATACTTATGTATATTAGTACTCCACATACCATACATACACATGTATATACATATAGTTTATAATGTTAGCTATTAATTTTTGTTACGTTACTTCATTTTTTAGCTGGCGCCTACTTTTCACATTTGTATACTGAAGCCATTGCGGTCAGATGTTCCTCCAGCAAAGTGCTACTGCGCTACCGCGAGCCCACTGCCCGTTCCGTAACGGAAGGGATGCTGTATAGCAAAAATGACTAACTTAAATTATCACCGGCGTCTTTTCAGGAGGCGACGCTCACAGCTATTCACCAGTTATCGGGACGCACGTCTTCTCTAAAAGCACCCAATTTTCCTGCAGATCAATGAAGAGCGCATGGGCATATCGATGCCGCAGCACGTTATGTACATTCACACACTAGTATATACGCGGTTGTATATACTTACATTATACTTCTACATGTTGTTTTACTTACGTATACAAGAACTTGCCTATTCACATGGGAATACCTACTCTTTTTATGACTCAAACTTATCACTCGCACGTGAGATGTATATACCAAAAATTAATTAATATCATCAATAATTTACAAAATTCCACCCAACTTACATTGTTCGATCACGATCAAATTTATATGAACCCCGTATACACAAACTTATCCCCAAAATACTACTACACAACCAATAAAAACCGTTACTTTTTTTTAACATATTTTTACATATTATTTACTTCTCCATAAAACACCAAAATTTAGAGATCAACTTACAATCACCCTAATTACTCCACCTGACAAATTTAACATTTATTTCAAGTATGCAAAATGTATTATTTTTCATTCGCTCAATTACAACCTAAAATACTAAACCCGCTGAACAATAAGCGGTATTATTCATAAACTTATTTACTTATGTTTCTACAAAATTCAAAAATAATTAAATCTTTTTAATTAATCTGAAATTTTTATCACTGCATTTCAATTTTAATCCAATTCGCCACATATTCATGTACCATACCACTTATTTCTCACGGTGTATAATGTGGTTTTACACAAAGAATAAAATATACCTACTACACAACTTTGATGTACCTACAACAACACAACAACTTTGACGATATAATTTTCAGTGCTTTCACGACCTGAAACCACCATAACTTTTACCTATACCAAAACTGTTGCCTTACCCTGTATAATAATTTTTTAAAGAAGACTTACATTTCAAAGCATTGGTTGATACCGTAGACAATGCAATCAATGCTCTGACATACTTTGTTCTACCTTTAAGAACCAAATTCTCTTCCAAATACACTATAAAAAATCTTATTTTATTATACATCCAATTTTAGTCAAAATCGACAGAACTAAAGTCTAATTTGCAATTGTAATCGTCCTCCATAATTGCAACTGTTCTTGGTTTATCCAAAACTAAACTTGGATAAAATTGTAACTGATAAAATTTGGTTTCCAAATTTCAACTTATATGTGAAAATATTAAAAATAAAAAATTTATAATATGAACTTCTTTACAAATTTGGATTAAAGCCAAAACAGAAGTTGAGACAAACAAAAAATATAATCAAAAAGGCATAAATCTATTGTCTAATAAATTTAATGAAACGTCGACAGCGACAGATGCTCGTGAATACATTCTATATGAAAATTTTTTTTAAATAAAATTGCAAATTGAATTTGTTAATTAACAAACACCTAATATATTTCGCAAAATACCTAATATAAAAGTTTTTTTTCTTTTGCCTATGTTAACATTGTTGTACCCCAATTTAATAGGTTTTGAAGTAGTTAAAGTGTAGTCACTTTTAAATAGTAATCAAAGTTTTTTTAACTTACACAACGGAAATTTTGATTGTGCACGTTTTAGAAGAGGCCTGGGATTTACTTAACATTGTGTTTTACAATCTGCCCTCTTCTAAAGTACTGGACATTTTCATTGACTGGCAGTTACGTATAAAATCCTATTTGAACGCAAATCAAATTCGGGTTTGCTATATAGAAAATAATTAACTGCTATATAGGCAATTAAACAAATTGAACTCAAAAATATTTATAAATCATTCAAATTTAATAAAAGTAATATTTTTATTTTATATTATATATATTGTCGTGTATTTTTCAAAATTCAGTTTTTTTCATTCAAACAAATTTAAATTTTTCTCTAATATAAATTTTTGGAGAGTTGGTAATTTTAGAAAGACATATAGGCAATTTGAAAAAGGAAAGGATGAAAGATGGCGGGGGGGCAAAACGTTTAACTTCACAAGTCTCGCTTTGAGATATTAAAATTTTGTACTACTACAAAATAAATGTGATTTTTGATGGCAAATTGTTTATTTTGGATTTCCTTAGATAAATTTCTTTGTTTGGATATAAATTTGGATTTTGAGAACTGAATCTTGAACAGTATCAGAATATTGTTTTAACGGTAAGAAAAAGTACATCGGAATTTGGATGAAAGAAAAAATTATAATTGGAAACTAATTCACAAAACGGAGATTTATATAATTATTTTGTTTGAAATTTATTAAAGGTACCTCAAATTTGTGCGATAAGCGACTAGCTGCGTGCCGGCATGGAACACAATCAGCTTTTCTATCAATGTATATTGTAATGTAAAGGGGTTGGACAATTAAAATATTTAAAAATTTATAAATTTTTCCCCCAAATTTTCAATATTTTTTTTATAAAGCGTGGGACTCTTATTAATTTACTGATCAATTTATTCAATGGAAATCCAAAATGTAATAATTTCAATAATTTGCCCTGCTATTTCATTTTATAATTGTAATTTTTTTTTCAATACAATGTTCAATTATTATTCGTCCATTCGATCTTGGTCCCCAGGTGTGCGACGTTTAGATTCCACTAAGTAGCTGGAATCTGGAAGGCGCCTGACAACAAGTTTTTTTCGAATTACTCACAAATGGTGAATTTTAGAGCCCCTCAATTCACGCTTGGGCGCTCCAAGTCGTTTTCACATGCGCTGAATTCGCCAAAAAATGCCTGAAGTGTGACCGAACTCGAAAATAACAGAAATCGAAAGCTGGGATCTTAGTTCCATGCTAAATTCGGCCATAATTAACCGAATACATATTTGTATTCCATAGGTACATATTTGCGCCCCTAAGAATATTTTGCCCACCCTCGCCCCAAATGGCACGGCACGCCACTGTGGACAATTGCAAAGTACATGCTCCATCATTTCGTCTGTTCATTACATCCACGACTAGTTCCATCAATAATACGAAGGTTGTCCCACGATAGCTAATGTTTTTGTATGTTCTTGTCGCCCTAGCTTGTCAGCATCCAACCACATTTGTCAATCCCTTTGCATGCAATCTTTGCAACTCCTTATTTATGATGGCATCTGGGGTTTTAATAGTCGGCGTAATGAAAGGCTTGGGACCACAAAATTGGTTACCCGAGCTCAGCCTAGCCAGCTCAGCATCCTTCTCATTACCTTAATTCCTTAAAGCTCTTTTACCCAACTAATAAGGATTAGGACATTATAATATTGATATTATATTCAGTGCTAGGATGCATTGCATCACCATCAGGCCCGAGATGATTTTAAGACGGTGCCGGACTAATGGACGCGGTCGATAGGACGCGAGCATTAGAACCCAGACTCAAAAGAACGCAGATATAAAAAGACGCGGACCAAAAAATTGCAGACCCAGAAAGACGTAAACAATTATTTTATTAAGTTCGAGTTCGGTCGCCCCCCAGGGATATGTTTAGAGAGCACAGCGTTTGTCAAAACGGCCCGGAGCGTTCGGAGTGGAGGGTGCGCAGGATCACTTTTGACAAACGCAACCAAGGCAAATCTCGGATTCACCCTAAAATCCACTGTTTTTGAGTACAATAATAATTTTAGCAATAAAGCATTAACTTTTTAATCAAAGTTAAACAATTTTTGTATTTTATGCCTTTCTGGGTCTGAGTCTTTATGGTCCGCGTCTTTTTGGGTCTGCGTCCTTTTGGGTCTGCATCCTAACGTTCGCGTCTTTTCGGCCTCATCCTTTTGTCATAGTAGACATATCTTATGATGACCGAGTGCCATAAGATCAGCTCTACTGTCTGCAAGTACTTAAATCGTTTTGCTTCGGATGGCCTTTTTCTGGACTATTACCGCACGGTGTGCGGACGTCTGATATTGTTAACCCGGGACGTATAAATATCTTAGAATAATCCTGCTTCAAACAAGAGGCTCACCATCTTAAGGTTAGTTGATGCAGAATACTGTCGTGATGCACCATCAACGATTTATGGAAACTGATTGGGTTCAGCACGAAAAGCAAGCCAATGAAAAGGTTTTTTTGGCAAAGACGTCGGCATTTTGCATAAACCAACCTCTAAAAACTCTTCTGTAAGAGAAAAAGGCTTATGTCCAACAATTTAATAAAGACGACTGTTCTACTAATTTTATTTGGGAGGATATTCTAAAGAAGAATTTCGTAATTCCAAAAGTAATTAACTTTACTCAGTTGTTATTCAAATATTATAATATTTTGGTAAAAATAAAACAGCTTCCAGATTAATTACCCATCATCAGTTTTTTCCTAAGCGACTCAAGTTTTACTCTGCACGCGGCAACAAACAAGCGGGATTATCGTCAAATCAAGGAACATCTGCCAAAACTTAAAGATCAATAATCTTTCAGAAGCTATACCTACTGGTGAAAATCAAAATGCTGAATTAGTGTATTTTAAACAATATTATGTGTTTATTTCTTTGTAATTACATTGTATTGTTTATATTGCTGATTTTTATATATCTGATTGTTCAACAATGAAGTTTACGAATGGCTTGCAGTTTTCATACAAGTTTGATTTTTTAACCTTCTCTACAACCTGCACCATCGAAATTCAAATTACGTATTTTTTTTATATAAATAAAAATAAAACTTTTTTAAATTAACACACTTCTGTGAAATACCCTGTATTCATAATTGATCAATTTTAATTTTAAAAAGTTTTAATATTTCCATACTAAGTTTAATGCACTTTTGAGGTTCTATTCTTAAAATGAACTTTATTATTGACGGGGAGGTTCATCTGTATTTGATAATGCTTTGTTAAAAAGAAACATTCGACCAATCCTAAGCGTGAAATTAAAATCATAAGAAACGGCATTAAAAATTTTAACTTGCAATTTAATTAAATGAAGTATTATCCTTTCTTTTTAATTTGATTAAACGTTTTTAACAACTGTGGTCATTACGCTCACCCAGAGTCGGGCAGCAGCTTGGCTGTAAAATAACACTAGCTATATATAGACATAATATATATATCTACCTTAAAAAAGTAGCTGTAGCTTAGCTACTTTGCTCTTATTTATTATTTTTTTACTATATTTTATTATTATAAACTTAAAATAAAGTAATTGTTTGTTTATCCTTGTATATTTAAAATCTCTATCTGCCTATACAGGGTGTTCAAGAAAAGGTTATATCTTATTTTGTTCATAAACAACAACAACATAGCTGTTGAAATTATTAAGTTATTCTATTGAATGGGATAATTCTCAATACTGCGCGACCACAACGTAATTCCTTGGTCGCCGTGCTTGATAAGAGTAATATGTTCTATAGGAAGTGTGGTTGCCAAAACAACTGAGCGATTTGCGGGCGATCGCAATTTTAATAGAAAATATCCAATTTCATTGGATGCCGTCATGTGGTCGTCGCGACTTAAACGTCCAATGTCCGATAGTACTACAGTAGTTCCTGATGTGTAGACGACCAATATTATCTTTTTTATTTTCTTACCTTTTAGTACATTTTTAAATATTTTTGTAATTTGTTCTAAATTTCTATTATAAAGTTGGCAACTTGAAAATTCAGTTATTATATAAATTATTTACGCTTACTTTAATTTTAAATTAGTGTTGCTGAATAAAACGGTAGATTTTGGGTAGGAATAACTGTAATATTTTAAATTTAAATTTAAAAATTAATTATTGATTTAAATAACAAGTGCTAATAGATGGCGCCATACTACATTTTTCATACACTAGCTAACCCTTTTTATGAAATTAATCAGAAAACGATACGTATAGCAGTAGAGAGCTAGAAAACAGGCAGTTATTTAAAAAAAATATAATATTTACACTAATTTCTTTTTATATTAATAACTTACAAAATTCCTTCTAGCTTAAGAATTCCTGGAGATAAAAATTATTAAACAAAACTTGGCCAATTATATTCTTGCGTTTTTTCAATTTCTAATTTAAGATTTTTTGTTGTCTACGTAAATTCAGGACAACGTTTAAAATTAACTTACCATCCCACAATTGGGTATTGGTCAAAATTGGGTCTCATTAAAAACAAGATGTTTTAACAATTGTGCTCATTGGCACCTCTCCTCTAAAACATAAGTTTCCAGTAGGTAGCAGTACTTCTGGGCAACATTAAAGTATAAAATTTGTTCCAGAATCAGAACAAACCAGGTTTCCAGTTCGACACTCGGTGGAACTGGGCTACTGACCATCGAACTCTCAAATGTTACTGACAAGGGGGCAACACAGTGAGTATATCTGCTATCGACATTCAGATATCGTCAGATGAAAATCAGATAAAAATAAAAGATGAAAGAATAGAAGTTAATCCTAAAGCAATCAAATTTTTAAATTTCTAAGGAAAGCGAAATAAAATATTTACCTGCAAGATAAATAAGAATACGAATATTACTAATACAATTTTTTATATAACATTTATAATCTTATATATGTTTAAAAAAAAACAGATACAAAAGAGTAAATTATATGCATAAGAAGTTATTCTTGGACATAGGCCACATTGGCAGAATGTTAGGTTATGTACATTTAATGGAACAAAATATTATATATTATAGAATAGTAGTGTATGTTCATTGATATACATATTGTTATTTAAAATGCTGATATGTTGCTGATATGTTAACAATACTATCTTAATCTTATTCTCTATCAATTATTAAGCAATGCTCTCTATCTAAAATAATTTTTACATTTTTAAGACATTTTTAGATAGGGACAGTTTAGTGTATTTAATGCTGGAAAGTCGGGAGGTCTGCTCTGGCCGCCATGACATTCTAGTGATTGATAAATATATTAGAACTTCAAGTGTGTGTACTTCAATTGAATGTTCAAAATTTTTAGGTTAGCAAAAAAAATTATCAACCCGATCTTTTTTTAAGTTGGAAAAATTGTTGAGCAATCCGTGAACGGAGCATGGGTACAGAGAGAAAAATATAGACAAACGGACAGACAGAGTTATGTAAAACTAAACGTTAGAATTATGTACAAAGCAATATCTGTCTCTTTCTCGCTCTAATTTGTCAACTATTTTTACCAACATAAAAGACCTGCCAGCTAATCGACTTCCACTGTCGTTTTTTCCGTAAATTACTACAATTAGTTCATTTTAAATTGCCAACCTAAAAAAAAAAGTAACCAGTCAGTGCAGCCTTCAGCCCGCACAACCTGGCTAATCGAGCTAATAATCTACATATCTTAATGATTATGTGCACATAAGTACAGTATACAAAGAATAAGTATCAAACAGATATTTGAATTTTAATTAAAAATGAATTTGATTTAAAGGCATATAATTATTACTTTGAGATGAGTTATTTGGCTTCGTATTTGTTTGATATTTTTATTTGTAAATAAATAGTAATGTAAAATAAGAAAAGTGCAGCTCTCTATGCAGGCTATTTTCTGCAAATTACAAAATAAATTCTAGCTGTTCAAAATATTAACCATACGGTGTATTTTAGTCTAGACTGATGTTTAATGCATGGATACCACAATAAATCGTTTAATTTTCAAAAGTAAGTTATTCAAATCTGAAAAATTGTATAGGATATTTCTTCACTTAGAGTAAATTGCGTTTTATCTAAAATCTTAGTAGGAAAACATTATCATTATTATTTATCATTTTCATCCAAGCTAAAATGTCTGGCACAAAAATTTAAATTAGAAAAATTCCATTATCCACTATCATTTCTGTTACGAGTAATAACGTCATCGACATTTTTAAGTGGCAACCTTTATTTTTCATTATTCCGCGGTACTTTGTAGTGGAAAATTGAATCGAAAACAAATAAACAATAAGTAAGCCGTATTTTGTCTATTGTGTGAAAATGGAGGTGATTCATTACACTTGCATATTTCGTAACAGTCTGTTTTATTTCGGTAGGCGAGGGATAGATAGAACTACACTGAAAAAACAATTTATTTGGCACAAATAAATATATACTTGGATTTGGCGAAATATTAGGTAGATGTTGAATCAAATAAAGATATATGTGTTTCAAATAAACTAGGTTTGTGCCGAATATAGGTAAGAGTTAATTCAAATAAATTGGTCAAATAAATTGCCATTTATTTGCCACAAATTTTCTTTTCTCTTAGTGTAAGGTTAAGAGAAAACTAGGCAAACACTAATAAGCACTGGCACAGAAGATAATTTGACAATGATGCAGACAGGATGCCAATTAATAATTAAACACGCAACACAATTTCAGGAACCGGTAAAAAGGACCAATTTTGGTACAAAAAAATGGATTTTCCTAAAAATAAAGCGGATAAAATGCATCGTTCACTAGTAAAAGTTTAATTGAAGGGTTAGCATTCACTAGAGATTTACGACTAAAATTTTATGGAAGGGTAAATATTCCCTAAAGACATTTTACTTACCCTAATCTGTTGGCGTTAAATATTTACTAATGAATCACTAGCACAGATATATAACTTGGAACTCTTAGTATGGTTAAACACTTAGCATTACCTACCTTTTTCCCTGTAGACAAATACTTACTAACACATTTTCACTGGAAGGTAAATATTAATTAGAGAGATTTAATCCTTTTTGAATTGGGGACAGCTTAGATCTTAACTTAAAATTTAACGTGAATTTTAACGCTTAAGATAACTAAATTCTTAGCCTGATGTTAAACTATTAGCTTAGCTCGAAGCTCGAATTTTAGCTAACTAGGCCTCAAACTAAGCTAAGCTTCTAGGTAGACATTAAGCTAATTCGATTAAGATAGAGGAGATTGACTACTTCAATATAAAGTGAACTATTCAGAAGTTATAAATTTTAATTTTTTATAGTAACAGGAGTATATTAATTCTTAGATTGAATTGAAATTGTTTACTTTCAGGATCTGGATCGCATAAACTCAATGAAACTACAGTTATAGAATTCTTTATCTTATGGTTACCCTAATTAAAGCGTTGATCTACTTAATTGAATTAGTTTGAAGCCTAGCTTGAAGCTTAGTTTCAGGCAAAGCTTAGCTTGAGGCTATCGGGTAATTAAGCCTCAACTTCTGCAAACTCCTAGTAGTTCATTTTTAAATTGTATTGCTGTAGGTTTTTCTATTTCAAAACGATATTTGTGTGAAAATTGAAGTTCAAATTCATCTATAGCAGCAAAAAATTGCAAAACAACAAAAAATTTTGCCCCATTTATTTTAGTACTACCAAAATGACTGTTAAATGATTCATAGATGATACTGCGGACCCCCATACATATACTCGCGGAAGTTAAGAAACCCTGATATATATAGTTAGTAGTGGGGTTATGCAAATCCTGCGTCACTTCTAAGTAAGTGTTTCAGAAGTCCTCGAATTATGAATATCATTTTGATAGTTATCAGCTTAAAGTAATTAAATAAATTAAAATAAATATAAAAATACATAAAACTACGATGCTGTAGATTTCAAAATCAAAATTAATTAAAAATCAAACTAAAGCCCCTATTACACCAATATATACGGCAATATATATTTATACAATATATGGTCAAATATTGTAATATATATTGACGTATAACTGGATTGATGTGGAACTTAATTGGGCGAAATGCAATTGGAGTGCAACTGAATTGATGTGCAACTCGATTGGTGTGCTATTCAAGTGATGTGCAACTCGAATAATAGGGACTCGGTTGATTATCATATTAAAGTTCTTAAAAAAATGTTGACCAATCAGACCGTGTTTATTGTAGTTACAGGAAGGCCCGTAGAATTTTGTACAAAATGTATTCAAAACATTTATTTAATATATCGGCCGCGCTGACCTCCTAATGGGTGGATATAGTGGAAATTTATATAGTGTGCCACTCGACCGGAGTGAAATTCGATCGTTCGCCATATATAACGTATATATTTCGGTTGATAAAAAAAGTTGACCAATCAGAGCTTTTTGTTTGTTGGTTGGCAAAAGGTTACCGAGTAAATGAATGAGTGGGTGAGTTTTGTATGTAATTGTAATGTAAAATAATATATTATAATATTAGATAATAATATAAAATACAATTGTATTCTTTTTGTGTTTGTTTTACTTACTCATATTAAATATTATTTGATTATTTTTTATATTTAAAAAATATTTTAAAAATATGTTCCTTAAATAAATTTAATTTTTTAATCCCTAAATTTAAAAATTAAGCTTCTTATATTGCCGCAACAACCTGCTATATCGGCTATATTGTTTAAGGTCCAATAACGTTTTTAGTTTGATACTTTTTAAATAATTTTTAACTAGAAATAATTGCAAAATTGACTTTAGAGTTAATAGTAAAGCAAACTTTGTCAAAAGAGTTATTTTACGAATCACAAAACAAGTGCGAGGTAAAAATTAATTTCAGTTCAAAGAATTTTCACGTTATAAAAAGCTTTAGAAGCTTTCGTGCATCACATTTTACTACAAAAGAAATTTAAATTATAAAGTTTTATTAAACCTTAATTTAATTTTAACTAAAAATAAGAAAGCCAAACTTAAAACCTTAAATAAACACAATCTATTAAATATTAACCTCATCGTTAAAACATACCCATGCAATTTGCAAGAACCCAATTTACACTTATTTAAACTTTTTTTAACTAGCTGCTGAAATAACTTTCAGAACAGAAAACTTTTTTAAAAGTTAATTAGAGAAAATATATTTTACATAAAAAAGAAGAAAATTCGTCCATATTAATATTTCCAAAATTTATTTAAAAACGCAATTAGGAACCACAAAGTCTAAAACAAATAACTGAATTTATAATTTATTAATTTCCTAATTTAGCTACTTCTATTTATATTGAACGGGTTTCGACGTGGCTTCTTGAAACTTCGACGTTTCGGAACTTTCATTGCCAAGAACCTGTCATAAACATTCTTAAATTTATAATGATAAAGGTTCAGTTTGAAACGACCTATCAAACTAAATTTTTTGCTTATTTATTCTTTATTCAAAAACAAAAATTAATTTTGACGTAGGTAGGTTCACCTTTTTCTTTCCTATACTACGCTTTTAAACAAATCTATAAATTTGATTTAGGACGTCATAAACTTAGTTTATTCTATTTAACTTTTAAAATATCTGCTCATCAAATGAATAAAAACAACTTGTGATTTTCTTTAAACATTGTTATAAAAGCCAAAAACTTTTTTAAGTTCTTCAAATAATAACTAAAGTAATTCAAATACTCAAAAGTAATCGAGTTACTTCTGAAATTAACCTAAAGTAATATTTGGTATTTGAATTACTTCAATAAAGTATCTGAGTAATTGGTAATTGGGTTATAAATATTTCTTCGCTAATTGAATTACTCTTTTGGTATTGAATTACTTTCTCGGCAATTGAATTACTCTTTCTTAGTCAAGTAATTTAGTAATTGATATTTCAATTACTTTTAAGAAGATTTGGTATTTATTTGGAAATTGGTAATTAAATTACTTTCACTGAGTGCTTTGCACAGCTTTGATTTCGGACTGATTAAGTCTAATTCAAACTTGTAACTTTGTAAAAAGCATCTTAAATTATCCACGCAGCTTCAATAAAACCAATCCACCTAGCATCTAAAAAACTTCTGATTTCATCGTAATGAACCTGAAATAAAACAAAGAGCCCCAAAGAATAGCAAAAACCAGGTAGGAGAAGTAGAGGAAAAACATTTTCAAAGACTGCTGAGCAATGAGCAAACAGAACAACATGCACAACTGCGAACCATAGTAAAGAAGAACAACAATTGATAAAAAAGTGACAGATGTAAAAATTAGAAGTAAATAAAACATGGAAAATGCTTCGTTTAAAGGATATGGGGTTTTCAAAAAAATCAAAAGGAAAAGCTCGATTTTTTCAACATATTTTTACTTACTTTAATTCATAACTCGAAATCATGAAAAATGAAATGAATCCTTAACACAGTAGCTACATTAACCTTTTTTCTATACATGTGTATTAGTTTTAATAAATTTATTATTTGTATTATTTATCTATTAATGTTTAAATTTTTCCAAATTATTTTTCTTCCTTTTTTTCAAATATTTTTTGAAAATTTACGGCTCGGCGGCAAACAGTCTTCGCGTCGAATCGGCTCGTGCCAAACCGGATCGCTCCGAACCGTTTTTGCACCGAATCAGTCGCACCAAAACGTCCCCTGGTTTAATAAAGTTATTTTGGATTGTATTTGGTTAATTATGGCCAAATTTACATGAAAACTAAGATCCCCGCTTTAAAGTTCTGTAATTTTCGAGTTCAGTAACGCTACAGGCATGTTTTTAGTGAGTTTCAGTACCCTGACTTCGATCGGGCGCTCCAAGCCGTTTTGACAGACGTAACCAAGGAAATCTCGGATCGGGGGGCTCTAAAATTCACGATTTTTGAGTAATTCGAAAAAAATTTGACATTTGGGGGTCCAAATTTGCCGATGGTCCAGTAGTTTTTCCAAAATTAACAACAATTTTGGATTCGAGATCTGCCATGGTTGCGCTTGTCAAAACTGACGAAATTCTAAGGCTGGAATCCGAGGTTTGTCAATGTCAAGGGTTGTGAAAACCGCCCGGAGCCGCCTTATTACAAACGTCGGATCGCAAATTCACTCGATAATGCAGGAACTAGAATGATTTTATCACTGCAACGGTATGCACTTGAATGAGCACGATCTCTCCCCATCTAGCGAGTGACAATGCGAAGCATTTGGTGCCGCAGGCACCTTAATCTTCTTCATCTGGTGTCTGCATTTTTGGAGTTGAGGTTAAGAAAATAAATTATACGCTGACGCGGTTTTCCACGACGGTCTGTGGGGCTATGTTGTTAACACAAAATATTTTTGCGAGGGAAATTAAATAAAACACAAAACTGAATGAGGGAAGGGGGCCTTTGGACGAACCAGTGTTCGAACGTGTAATTTCAAAGCAAACCTTTTGCGTTTACGCGTCTTTAGTTTTGAACCGGCGAAATGAAAAGGCAGGCGCTTTGCGATGATGGATAGATAACGCGTATCTGGGTGAAGGTGCGCGGTGTTTTCCGGTGCCCCTGCTTTGTGTTTATGAGCATGAGTGTCAGTCAAACTCGAGACACCAAGCCGGGGCGAATTCAGTGTGGGAACCGTGATGGGTGCTTGGTGGTGGATATTTTTCTGATCTATTGTAAAATTGTGGTCGCAAAGAAGAAGTTACGTAATCGACGAGAAACAAAAGGGGCGGAGACCAGCCTCAGCCTGGCTCTGCCCTCAAAATGGTGCTACCAGGAATGCGGGGAGAAAGGATGTGGGAATTGGTACGGGGGATGGGACTCTCCCCACCTAAATTCGGTTGCAATGACCCAAGTAGACCACACGTACCGTCTATAGAATGGTTTTTTAATGCTAACATGAAGGTAAACTTGTAAAATATTCATCAAAACGTCGATTTTCAAAATTAAATTGTGATGTAATCATTGAGCCGATTTTATTTATCCTCACCTCATAAGAAAGCTTAAATTTTGCTCTTCTAGAATATTTAATGGTTTTCTATCGCACTTTTGAAGGAAGTGCTCTTAAAAGATCGACAGTAACCGTCACTAGCTACTTCTATTACGATTTCTCTTATAGGTATACTGCTTTTTACTCCCGGGCGTGTAAAAAGTATTTTGTTATACATTAAAATGTCGTCGCGCCGAATCGGCCGAAACGACTTGCCCCGAACCAACTGCGCTAAACCGGTGGCGCCAAAATGTCGTAAAACGGTTTCTTCTTGTTGGATTTGTCAGTTTGTTTTAACCGCCTTTGGATACTAGCTAAAGCTAATCGGAGACTTGGTGTTTCAATAGAGATTAACTGACTTGTAGGCACATTTACTCGTCTGATGAGTCATATTGAATATTTTATGACCATTTTGTATTCTCTATTTTGTAAACTTTCATTCCTATATGTTAGACCAACAGAATGATGAAGTAATGCTATTGATTTTGAAATACACTTGCAGATTCATGAAATTGGTGGTATTGCATTCAGGGTAAGTCTCATAAAGATGCATACCTACACTAATTTATTGATGATGCTTCTATTTTTGAGTCAATAATTCCAAATTATTAAAATTCGGTGTGCGATTAATCTTTGCTGAGGAATAATTTCCTTTTGTCGGGTTTATCTTCTTCAAGGATAACTGCATTTTTATCACGACTGAATCTACGCTTCAGGTGAATGTCAGTTAGTAAAATTTGTATTTTTTTGTTTTGATTTCTAGTACGTATTCCTCAATTACGTGCTAGCTTTACTTGATTATTATATGTACGTTTTGGGTTTTATCCTTGATTAGTGAATTAATTGAACACGTCGACCTCAACTGTTTTCTATCTTTGTTAATACAATAAATCGATTTTTACTCTTTACGAATTAACATCGTAATTTTGCATTTAGCTGAGATGACATCTGAGTGTTAGAACCTTTACTCTCCAGAACTGCGTTTTAAGTAACACAGCTAGCTAACGCGTGAAAAACTTGAGCAGTTTACAGTACAAGTTCTCACACTAAATTGATAATATTATGATTGAAGATGAAATGGTCAAAGCTAAAATTAGTCTTCCTGATTGTTCCAGTTCGTCAGCCAATCTGATAAAAAATATGAAATTAAGTAGGAAACATATTAATTTTATGTAAGCAATAATTTAGATTCGAGGATTACCTAGATCGTTTTTTTTACAATTCAAGTTAACCAAATGCTTCTAAAGTGTTCAAAATACTTTATGGTAATTTTAAACAAAATTTAATTAATACACATTGGATTCCGGATTAATTATGAAAATATTAGTTTAACGTAGATTTCTAACCACAACTGTTCGGTTAATAAAACCACGTACACAACCGGATTAAATACATATTCCAAAACAAAGATAATATTGGTGCTTTTATTGAATTTATAAAACTGAAAATTTTACAAACTTCAACTTTAGTTTCTTTCTTTTCGTGTTATTATTGGTTCACGATAAATCAAGCAGAACATATCTCCTTCAAAGAACGAAAGGCCTTCCTTGCAATAATTTTTTAACCTCATTTCTCTTTTTAACACATTTATTTTTTGTTATAACTTTTTCTACCCTTCCAACAATTTTTCCAGATGTTTATCTTTTTAAATCATCTTTAACTTTTTATTAGATTTTAATATACAATTTCCCGAGTCATTTTCACGTTAAAAAAATTACATAGTACATATCTAAAGAGAGAAAAACGGCATTACCAAATAGTTCTTTTTAAAGAAAAACCAAAAAAAATTTTAAAAATTTTTTAAAATAAGCACGTGAAAAACGAAAACTTACAAATCACGTAAATTCAGCAAATTGGAAAATATGTAACCTACCTGCCAAAATGTTGCTCTGTTTAATGAAAATGAAAATCTGCTATGTAAATTATAAATTAAAACATTATAAAATAAAAAATTCCCGTGAGCAAATCTCAGAGTAAATTGTTTTATTATACCAATTAAGTAGAAGAAGATATCTTTAAAAGATTAAATACAAATTTTCTTACTTTTACCGAGGAAACTAATACATCTGGCACATTAAATAAATCCTTAGAGTAAAAAGACTCGGACTTCATAAATAATACAGATGTTGTCTTTAGTTATCTTGCGGTTCAAATAATTTTCCGATAATCGTATAACAAATTTTTGTTATCTGATGTAAAAATTTTCTATTAACTAATGAAAATTGTAATAAATTTTAGAATATCGATACCTAACACTAATAGAGCGCACTGTGATGAGCAAACTATTTATAAAGAAGCGAATTTTATTTTTCTAATGCATTCTTGATTTTAATTAAAATTTTAGGTAAAGTTTAGATTACATATTGTTTATTCATAGGATTAAATTAAATGGCGATCCATAGGGGTTTCAGAGATGTCAGCAATATTTTTTACAAGAAATTCTATTTTCAGCAGACGGTCACAACTACGTTTTCCATAAAATATTATTCCACGGAAACCCGGTAACAAAATTTACTTTTGTGCACCAGATTTTCCCTTCTTTAATGCTCGTTTTTGCTTATTTAGTTGAATTTTCAAAATTCTAACTTAAATGTCACGTCTTTCTCGCCATAAAAGTATCATCGGCAGTGCTGTAATGTGGTCTTTTGTGATTAATAAAATATTTCTTTCCATTACATTCACGTCTTTCGAGAAATTTTCGATCTATTTATTTTAAAATACAAGTACCAATAACTAAAACAAAATGGCCGCAAAGTTTTTTTGATCTAAAGGATCTAATAACTAAAGAAAATTAAATTCAAACATCGATTGGTTATATTACATAATAATAAGTAATGTAATATTAAATGGAAGGAAACTTATAAGAGTAAAAAAGGAAAGTTGAAAACCGAAACAGATGTAAAGAAAGCTCTGACTGGTCGTCTTTCTTTAACAACTTAATAAAATATAGTAAACAATCGATTTTCACACCAATCAAGTTGCACATCAATCGAGTTCCACACCAATCGCCTTCCACACCAATCGGCTAGCGAATGCAGTTCCACTGTAATTACTTTCATTTATTATATAAAAATCCATGCTGTTCTGTCTGTCCATTTTTCAGTAACGCGCTTTGGATTGGTTCTTTATTTTAGTTACCATCCTAATAAAATTGTAAGATTACGGAAGAGTGACGGGTCAATATGGCGTTCAGGCCATAGGGTCTGGGAAATCAAGTGTACCCCAAACCTTCAAGCTCAAACAATTGAGAGGTTTAATGGAGAAGTGCGGTATTCAGGCCGCAAAATCTGGGAAATTTTATTTATGTTTTTGTAAAAGTTGCCTTGTTGGTTTGGTAAGGCATTGCCTCCCCTTGCTTCCCCGGACAAGCCGCCACTGATTTATAGTGTACCTAGAAGTCGGGACAGCGAGGGGTTATGTAAGCTGTTAATATACGGTGTAAGATTAAACCTTTTTTTTATAATTTCTAGAACGACATAAAATAATAACAGTAACCTACGGCCGAAACTACTTTTCCTTTGTTCGTAAGATTTCAGAAATCCCCCTCCCCCAAATCCTTACTTAATTAATGGACGGTCCCAAATGTTACTCTTTGAAATATTAAATCAAGCTGCCCGTAGCATTGTATTACATAATATATCCGATCCCCCACTCCCTCCACATAAGGGTTTTAAGATATCCGATACCCCCCCCCCCCCAAACCCTTATGTAAGTAATGGACGATCCCTAATGTTATTCTTTAAAATATTAAAAAACTTTGCCTGTAGCTTTGTATTTACATAATATTTCTGGTGGGCGGGAGTTCATAGAGACATACATATGGACTGAAAAACTTTTGTTTGCCGACGGATGTACCTAATTATAAATTTCCCAAATGCTGAAAATGAACGTACCTGCTTTCAAATGGCGGCGTTCCGCACCAGAAAAAATGTTTTCGGGCGGTTTTCACAACCACTGACATTGGCAAATCTCGGATCCCAGCATTCGAATTTTGTCATTTTCGAATTCTGTTGCGCTCCGAGGGATTTTTTTAATAAGTTTTGACAAGCGCAACCACTGCAAGTCTCGGATCCATCACCTTTGAAATTGTAATTTTCGTATTTTGTTATTTTCTAAAAACTACTGGATATTCCGCAAATTTTATTATTTATATTTTCTATATAGTATAGACCATTACCTACCAACCCAGTGCAAAAATTAATAATGTTGATTATACCCGTTCCTAGTAGCTAACTTTATTCGATTTGCAAGTCTACCGTTGACATATGCGTAGGTTATCTTTGTGATATTTCTAACAATGTAAGGGTACTAGATGAAATATTTTGATTTGTCAATAACTCAAGAACGGCGCTAGATATCAAGAAACGCAACAAAAAATTGTCCCCCCTCGCTTCGTACTTACCCCCTGTGAATTATTGATAAGAAGGTATATGCAAAAATTCAGCGATATTGTTAAAAACAGAGAAATCTCGTTAATCCTTACGTGACGCGCCATTGACTTTCCCACTCTCCTCATAGCTTCCCTATGGGTTTCCGCACCAAAATTTTATGGTTTTCTGATTAATTAAACCACTCCCTCCCCCCTCTCCAAAAAAGATAATATTGAGGTTGTACACCTAAACCAGAATCATTCGCAATTTTTATTTATTGTAAATATGTTGAACAAGGAGATTATCATACAAACTCGTTCTAATTGACCACGTTCGCCGGAGTAACCGAAAGGTTTACTTCAATTTCAACATACAACACTCTTTTGCTCCAGTCGTTAGAGTTCATCTCTTACGATTTGGCAGAGAAGATTTTATGTATAATAAGAATATTAGGTATAGATATTGACTATCAGATTTGTCGATGGTAAATAATTTATCTAAAGGGATTGTAATTGAAACACCGGCAAAAGTATGTGATCTTACAACAAGCAGATTAAGAGTCTCGTGCTGACAGGTGCATTATTGGGATTCGAAAAATTTGGTAATTTTTTATTATTTAAATTTCTCGCCTCAGTACATCGCAATATTCAGAATAAAAGAAAAGAAGTTTTGTTCTGATGCCATTCGTTCACAAGGTTGACGTCCACTGCCTTTTTTGAGTTTATCTTATAATAGCGACATAATTAATTAATCACTTTATAGAGAGTTGCGCAAAAAAAATGGCTAATTTGATGGCTAATGATAAGGATCGTATTGTCGTAAATTTCGCACATAACTTTTTTTGTGTTAGGACCGCATTACAACGGTTAATGATAGAAATTATGTACATTTTACGTCGTAAAATTTACTCTTAATTAATTTATATTGAAATGATTTATAAATTTTGTAAAAAGGTTTATCAGAAAATAAATAATTAAGTAAATTTTGCAGATATAAAACAAAACTCTAATTAGTAAAGCTGTAATTAAAGATATGTAAATATCTCGGCAGCTGCATAAACTGTAAAAATCAAAATTCAAATAAAGTAAAATAAGGGTTGTCCGTAAAGCACTATCGATTTCACTTATCGACTTTGGTTGTTTGTTTGTTAAAGGATAAGCATTATTACTTAATAATCAAATTTACTAGTAAAATCACTTATATATATGCAAATTAGGAATTATTAGTAAAATAGTAATCTTCTAATGTTACAAATGTAAAGTTAATTAGTAATTTGATATACACTGATTAATTATTAAATTATAAATTATCCACGACAATTTACAAATGCCGAAATGCGGTAGAGGTAAAATCGCATTTGTAAATTACATTTTGATTTTATTATCCGGCGATTTGAATTTTTTATTAATTGACAGTGGGGATGCATTTTCTATAGCTTTGGATAGTCAATCAAACTTTCCATAATGTTATGTTCATAAACTAGAATTTATAATTTTTTGAGTAACCGACAACGCAACATAAAGCTGTAGAGAGCTTATGTTAGAGACTTGTTGATAACTTAGTAGACCAAAGGATTAACGTGACTTCCAAATCACGACACAAATGGGTCAGCATAGTCAGTATTTAGGTAATTCTACTAGGCATCCAAACCAACTACTCCACTGCTCGTGCATGGTCTACAGGATTAGAAGTTTACTTTTGCAGATTTTCAATAATACATTACCTTATCACAAGTTTCAAGTAAAGCTGGCTTCAATCCCAAGTTTATAAGCCCAGTTATCAGTTAGGTACATCGAACAATCATACAAAAATTTATTTTAAATTACATGATGTAGATAAGAAAAAGTTTGTTAAAATTTATTTTACTACAAAATAAAATGAAGCACTAAAGTATTGAGTAAATAGAATGGTAGAGACATGATATACCTATACTACTTTTAAAAATAGCGAGGAATGCTTTCATTGGGGATACCTTTTTCACAAACAGGATAAAAGTTTTTAATTGAAATATTTTTTGAGTGTCGAAACTCGAGAGATATCCTAAGAATATTGTTATTCAAATAAATGCAGTGATCTCACCCACGTTTCCGCCCAAAGTGTTAGCAAGGATTTGTCATATGTCAGTAGCAGTGTAGTATTGTTGTATAAAGCAATAAGTTGATTTTATTTCTAACTTTCAAGTTGAAATAACTTGTCATCTCTAAAACATTTTGACAATATCTTATTATTAAAATTTGTTTGTAGGATTTTATCTACATAAAGTACACTTTACAAAATTAGCATTAATGTCAATATCATATTCATAAAACAATAAAGTTCATTATTATTCTCTCACCGTTAATCCGCAGACTCTCTAAGATGTCGTAAAAGAATAGACACTCCTACAAAACCCATTAGCAGCCCAATCCATACGCTTCTTCCAAAAACAGTAGGAATTTTTTATGATAGATTTGCTGAACAAACTTATATATGGAATATTCCATTCCAAATCAACCGTCAAAATATTTTTTGATCTGATATTTCTTTTTTATATTCAAGCTTCTTTCTAAAATAGTTAATTAAGTTTCTTCATAGTTTCATTTTTTTTTTCAAAAACCTATAGCTTGCTGAAAAATACTGATATAGAACTAGGTAGCTTTCTCTATTTTAATGCATATTCATAAAAAAATATATCCAAAATTATTTGAAGCTTTGTAAAACTTTGATTCCCCCCATATTCAATCAAATTATTTAGCCCAAATTAGTTAGCGGAATGTCAGATTTAGGTTAGGTTCAGCCTAGGTTAGGTTTAACCTAGGTTAGGTTCAGCCTAGGTTAGGTTCAACCTAAGTTAGGCTCAACCTAGGATAGGTTCAGCCTAACAGCTTAACTTCGCCCAGCACATCAGGGAGACGGCGGCAAAAGCAGAGGCGTCAGCATCGACCATCGCCCGTTTGATGCCCAACGTGAGCACCAGAGCTATCATTTAGCGAAAACCCGAGGTCTCTAGGTACCCTAGAAGCCGAGATCTCGATCGGACGGAATTAGTAATACGGAGTTAGTAATGATTGTCAAGTTGCTTATTCCAAATTTTGATAGAAAGATTTCTTCTTCCACTTAATTTAGGACTTCGCCCTGTTACCATTATTGTATCAAGTTCTGCACTTGGCACACATGGTATTGCCTGTTCCGAAGCTACTACTGGTTCTCTAAGCGTTCTCGCTAGGTTCTCGCTGGCAAATAAATAAACATTCTCTATCATCACCTTTATCAACTTTTATATTTAATTTTATTCAACCCGAAAATTCGAGCTGTTCAAAAGTTTTATTCATAAGTCGCGTTATTTTGCGGTAAAGAACAAAAATTTGGCAGAACACGCAGCAGTTAAATTTTTTTTTATTACATTAACATATTGGTGTCGGCAAACACACCAGAATCCAATGGATGGATTAACACGTTTGATGGAAACTTAAATAATGACGAATAACAACAGCGACATCCGTCACCTTAACTATGAATTTAAAATTAATTCAATCTAATAAAATATTCTGATAATATAAATTGTAATATCTACCAAGAGTAAATATCCAATAATAAGGCAGGTGCAGGAGAAATAAAGTTAGAATTGCACAAGTTGAAGAATATTTGCTCCAAATTATTGTATTGTAAATAGAAAGGTACCTGAAAGAGTGACAGTGTCGGATTTACTGAGCAATTACTATTGGATTTGCAAAATAAAATTTGGTTCATAAAAGCAGCCTGGCAGCTCTTTTGGAATTCCTTCTAGGCTTAGAGCCCCTTGATTTTCAAATCGAGCGGATGAATTTGTAAAAAAAGTGAAAACAATTCCACAGTTATCTGGATTTCAAGTATCTAAAATCAAACACCTGGAAAACAAGGGTTAAGGTAATTATGAAAAAAGTAAGCAAAATTACTTATCTTAATAGTTCTAAACATAGTTTACACTTAAAGAAAAATATAGTTTTCACACTGTTCCACAATAACTCACTGCTGTATCACTTGACAAAAATTGTTGACTAACCTGAATTGTTGACAAACCCGCGAAGTGGACCCTACCTATACAAAGAAAGAGAAATTTATTAATATATATTATTTTCAGTTTGTGTTTTCAATCTATACCTTTATCACTGTAGTCCTGTCGCAACAGTCGTCTTTCCTCCAATTCCATCCTTCCTAGGGTAGACACCAAACACAAATTCAAACACTTGCACAATTCTTTAACCGCCACGAAATAATTTATTTTAATTAGCACTAACCACTACTATTAAAACCAAGATTTAAATCAAAAATGAATCGCAATTATTAAAAGCTTCCACACTCCTGACTGCAAAGACCGACCGAAATGGTTTATGATGTTTACATATATGGATCCCGAACAACTTCTCTGTGATTCAGCTAAAAACTATAAGGAACTTTGGTTGTGGTCCGAAGAAAATCTAACAATATTTATTATATCGCATTCCCAAAAATTTCCGCAAAAGTGAAAAATTACAAACACATTAACAACACATTTTAAAACGACCTATTTCAACTGCGTTTATAGCAATACTGATTGCTTAGTAAACATTTCTAGTTAATTTTTGTTTCTAAATGTTTTTATAATTTAAAATATGCATCATCAGGTGATAAGGCTTTCGCATATGTGTTAAGCCGGAAGTTACAAAAATAAAAATGATTTGAATTTTCTTGCCTCACATTTAAACTTCTACAAGGTGAAAGTGAAAAATTAATTAATGAAAATTGGTGGAAATTACAATTTATATTATCAGAATATTTAATTAGATTAAATTAATTTTAAATTCATAGTTAAGGTGATGGATGTCGCTGTTGTTATTCGTCGTTATTTAAGTTTCAATCCAAACTGTTAATCCATCCAATTGATTCTGGTATTCTCGTCGACACCAATATGTAACCATGTTTTGGTTTTCGGCCAAATTTTTGTTCCTGAAAAGCTAATAACTCTAACTAAAATTTTTGAACGACTCGATTTTCGGGTCAAACCAAATAAAAAATGTAGATTTAATATTCCTAAGCTGACTTGTATAATAACAGGTAACTTCGCCCATTCCTGAACATAAGCCTCTCCCCTAATATGGAAGGATTAAGCATTCAGACTAGAGATGAATTTGGAACTCCCGCGTATTGTCTGATTTCACCGGATATAGGAATCTTGGTCGTTCACATAATCTATAAAAAGTATAGAGCCAAGAATTGTTCCCTGGGCAACACTCCGGAATATACTTCTTCCCGGTTACTTAATACTCTATTATAGGCGACAATTTGAAATAAAATGTTTATCTTCAAAACACTGATAGATTTCCGACACTAAAGCATGCACGGCGTCGCTCGTGGACCTAGCTGGATCGTCAAAATTCAAATTGCGCTGGTGAAAATAGCCAATTTTCTGGAAGCCGAAGCCGCGCTGATAGAGCAATCTTTCATAGATATTTCAAAGAACGAAAAGAATTGAAATAGCCCGATATAAAATATAAGTCATGCTTTGAAATGGATTCAGTCTTCTACTCAGTGGCGTAGGAAAGTTGGTGCGGTGGATACGGGCCGCACCTGGTACCAGTTCTGAAAAATATTTCAGATTCAGCTACACGACCATGAAGCAACAGTGTCCAAGAATCAAAAGGTTAAAGTTTTGGAAATCCAACCACAGACCGGGTCGATACTGAAATTTGTAAAGTTAAAACCTTCGATATCAACAAGTAAGTCATTGCAAAATTATCTGAATCCGAGAATAAAGTTGGAGTTAACGGAAAACCTGCTAGAATGCACGAAAATGAAGAACAAATTAGAGAAGACATTCACGAAAAAACTGCAGAGCTCAAAGAAAATGAAGGAAATTATAACTTTGGATTCGTGGATAATCATAATGAAGAAGAAAATAAAGTAGAAGACAGCGCATCAGGCAAAGAGAAAGAAATTGGAGAAGCAGGAGCCGATGAAGAAGAAACTAATAGTAATATTTTGTTTTTTGTTATCTCTGATTGGCTTTTCCGTGTTCCAGATAATCTAAAAATTGACTTAATTACAAGAGCATATGAAGCGTTGCAAAACAAAGAAAATAAAAATTGCATAAAATTCAAAATTACAAATAATAATAATAAAACAAAAGAAATATGCTTCTTGGCCATTTTGGAAGTTATGTCTTCGTCTTCTATTTTCAGTAAGAAGGGGAGGTGGGAGATATATACCGGTCGGTCTCTATGATGCCTGTGGCTGCAGGATCAGGTAGGGTTTCCTAAATGACTTACGCGTCCACAGTATGTAGTTACGCCGACAAGTTCCACCTGAAGCAACTCCGAGGATTCAAAACATTACCTTCAGAAGAGCCATGAAGGACTCTTGGTTTATCACAAATGCCCGGCTGCGGGAAGACTCACGGCGGAGAAATTCTACGATATTTGGACTCCTCCGAAAACCCACTAATCAAAGATATTGGGAAATACAATCTCGAGGATTGTCTGCGGATGGCTTTGTAGATAAGGAGACGGTTTTTGGAGTAAAGTTTGCTGTCTTGGTTGAGGAGGAGACATAATGTGACCATAGCTCCTCTGGTCTTCCTGTTTGTTCTCTTAATGAGTGAGCATCAGTGAGCCCCACTATTTCGAGGTGTCTATCCATGAGATCTCTGTTCCGAATATTTTCAGGAAAGTGGTCAGGAGTCGAGAGTATTCTAGGGATGATTTACGCTTTTTGGGATTGAAATCGGCTAGGTTGTTTGTTAATCCCGATCCTCCAGGTCCAGAATCACCTCTTAAGGTCATCTAGAGCTGCTTGGAGATGGTCTACTATAGGCTGGGGTCGGAAGGAACAGCTGTAGTAGGTGGGGTTGTTGGCATAAAATCTCCTCTTGGTTTGTCGATTACAGGAGAGGGGGAAGTCATGCATGTAGACAGAAAAGAAAGTGAGAACATTCTTTTGACCGGGTGCCCTCAATTTTTAAATTTGGAACGACGGTCTTTGAGGTAGGAAGCGATAAGGTGTACCAAAGCCTCTGGGATACCCGTTTCCAACTGTTTATAGAGCAGGCTTTGGTCCCATACTATATCGAATGCCTGGGCGATGTCGAGAAAAAATGCCCTTGTGGCATGATTTTTGTTCCTACTCTATGCGATGAATTCGATGAGTCGGAGCATGTGGTGAACAGTGGAATGGCCTGATCGAAATCCAAATTGCTCAATGGGGATGATTTGGGATTCTGCAAGTGCAGTGTCTAGTCGGGATTTTATGATTTTTTCCGATAACTTGCCAAGGGACGAGAGAAGGATGGTTGGGCGGAGATAAAAATATAGGAACAATTTTTGTGGTTCTCTGGATTTTTTACCCGAATTATGGATAATATAAAAATGAATGTTAGTTTGTTGTTTTTTAACCATTTCATTCTTAGACTCTTTAACCGATTTGAACCAAACTTGACGCACTTACCCAGTTGAACTTGGGCAAGGTTATAGTGCAAGAAAATGTTAAAAAGGTTGAGAGGTCACAAAATTATGTGACGCGCATAAATGGATTAACGAGATTCACATCAACAATGATCCTGAATTGAAATAAAAAGATAAACAAAATTAAAAAAGTTTATTATGAAACAAACGAGTAACGAGAAGCAAGACTGGAAAATGTTCGAGTACACGCTGCTGAAGTCCGTTCATATGAAACAAACGAGGAACGGGAAGCAAAACGGGAAAGCGTTCGAATAAGCAGACAAATGCAAAGTATTTTATTTTTAAAGAAACCCCGGGTGAAGCCGGGTAACCAGCTTATGAATAATCCATAAATTTTAATAAATTACATTTGTAATTTATAACATACATTACCAAAATTTAAAAAAAAAAATTTTAATAAGTGGTGCGTACTACTCCCGATTTAGTATTCCAAACACTTTTAACGTTCAGAAAGTAATTGGTAATTGAATTACTTTCACCGAGTGCTTTGTACAGCTTTGATGATAAGTTAAAATTGTCGTTTAAACGTTGATTTTAAATTGTAGGGTGTAAATATTAATTACGAAAAATATTTTATATTTTGAAACCAAGAATTTTATTGGGGGGGGATTATACTTATATGCATAGGCGCCGGAATAGGGGGGCAAAGCAGGACACTTTCTCCCCCCCTCCCTAGAAACTTGAATTTTTATTTCTATCTAGCTTGCGCTCGTAAAATAATAGAAGTTTTCTTCAGAATCATAAAGCCCAACAGAATTGAATACTTTGTCCTCCTTTATATTTGACTCTTCCGGCGCCACTGCTTATATGTATAAATATGATGGTGAAAACAAAATTATATGAAAATATCGATTATGGTAGAAGAAATTGTGAACGCGTGTTACGCCACTGAACAAGATAGTGGGTATTTAAATCAACAAGTTAGGTTTTTTGTTTGAACAAAAGATAATCAAGCAATCTATGTTATGAATATTTGAAATGTTTGTTTTCAAAATAATAAATTAATTAACGATATAATAGATATTTTTATTTTGGTTTAGTTTGAACTGTGGAAATAATTTGATAAGAAAGATGTTGTGTAGATTTGAATAAAAGAAGTTGAACAGAAGAGATAATGCAAATTTGAAGTTGGAGGAAATTAATTTTGTTAGGAAATTTAAATAGATTTAACAGGAAATGATGTATTGCATTTTAGGGTATTGAAGTGTATTACCAACATATTTTCCGGTTTTGGACATCGTGTTCGTATTAAGTCTCGGGTGCGGCATTTTGCCATGCGCGGTTTAATGTATAGCGTTTTGTATTTGTGAGTGCCGACTTCCATACTTTAAACGTATACGTATCAGCCATCGCCCGTTTCGAGATAACGGTATAATATTTTTGACGGTAAGTTACGATATTTATCTATAAATTTCACCCAAAGAGTTGTGCTAAATGAGTACGAAAATATAAAAAACATAGTGAACCAGTCGGTGAATTTTTAAATGGGTGTTTGTTCAAGCGTTGAGCCATGACAGTGTTAATTTAAAGTGTTTAATGAACTCGCTTTGACGGTCAACTTAAAATTTCGTGAGGTGGACCTTTTCATATCCTCTTCAAGATTTTGTACAACTGTCAACCCCAGGAGGTGGATAGTTCGCGACGTACGTATAATTTATAAATAAACTTCCTGGTGATTGTTTGCAGAAGGGCATTAGGTTTTCGCTTTTATTTTTTAATATTCGTTCACATTAAATAAGTTAAAGCGGTATTTAAACATTGTTATTAACGCGGTTACATTTTAAACTACCTACTTTTGTGTTATGATTCATCCAGCTTTTCATCTATTAGCAGTGGATTACTAATGCTTTTAATGTTTCATTAAAAAAATGATGTCAACATTTAAATACCCAGCACGTTTTTCCATATTTATACTTTTTTCAACCATCACCTAACTCTTAACTCTTTCATTCTCTCGCCCTAACAACAACCTCAAATAACAAACCATATCTCATCTGCCTCCCCAATCTCCATGTAAAGTACCTACACATGAACATTTTCTGAAAAACTCCTTAGTCATCCCACAGCTTCGCTGCTATTTTTAAATTTTCTTTCAATTATTATAAATTTACCTTCTTCCTGTTGGTTGTGGTCACTTTTTATCACCATGATTACATTATCCTAAAACTAAACGTTTTTACACTCAAACTCTTTTAACTATTTGTATTATTTTGTAGAGTCTAATTAAATATACAAAATGCGAGAATATAAAATAGTAGTTTTGGGTTCCGGTGGTGTTGGAAAGTCAGCTCTTACCGTACAATTTGTGCAAGGAATTTTTGTAGAAAAATACGATCCAACAATAGAAGACAGTTATAGGAAACAAGTAGAAGTCGATGGTCAACAATGTATGCTCGAAATATTAGATACCGCAGGAACCGTAAGTTTTACTTTATCACTTTAGCTTACCTTTACATTTCCTTCTCTTTTAGGAACAATTTACTGCCATGCGAGATCTGTACATGAAAAACGGGCAAGGTTTTGTACTGGTATATTCCATAACAGCACAATCAACGTTTAACGATCTACAGGATCTCAGAGAACAAATTTTAAGAGTCAAGGTGAACTTTAATTTTTATTTTTATAATCTTAATTTTAATTTTTCAACAACCAATGGGACACTGATAATGTTTGTAAGGTGGTTAAAACCATAAAAACCTCGAAACAGCAGGGTAACTTCTTCATACTTCTCGTTGCAAGCCTTCATTGTGGTCTCCCTGGTAAAACCCTGCTTTGGTTAAAAAAAAACCGACGTGACAACACCTAATGACATCTGGTGTGGTATGACTAATTTCAATTTGAACTAAAGACTTATTTAATATTTAATTACTATAAATTGGTGAAACGATTTAAACTAAAATCTACTATTTGCATGCTGTGACCAAAAGTTTAATTGGATGAATCGTCGGAAGATTACGCACACCGAAACTTGATTTTGAAAATACATTTATCCATAGTTTTTTCGTAATACTTTCCCTTCATAGTAGGGAGCCAAACCAGGAAGGTTTCTGTAAATTTACAGGAAGCAAGAGGACACTACTCAGGTGTTTGGTTAAGGGTTGTCTAATTAGATGCTGCTACGTTGTTTGACGATGAATGTTAACACCTGCTCATTGCGTGTATGTAACGAACAATGCAGTATATTGCTGTGAATCTATGAATTTCTACTCGTGGTCTTCTTATGCTTCCATTCACGATGTGCCGAATGGCGAACATTAACAAGCAATACCTTATGGGCATATGGTGGTTGTGCTATTTGACCTCGACTATTATTGCGCGCTTTATTTCAAAAAATAAAACTAGCATTTGTGCTATTCTGGCTTGGCAGCATAAAATTGGGGTATAAAATCCAAAAGTATAGAAACGGGTGAACTGCTTATAGATCGTAACTGAAATGCAACAAAATTCTAGTGACAAATCAAATAGACAATATTTTAGACACGACTAATTTAACTCGTGAACCTGTTCTGTCGTTAGTTCTAAAACTAATATAACGTAAGTTCTAAAAGGAATATGGTATTTAATAACAACAAAAAGTTTATATTTCTGATAGAACGTAATCATTTCTCTAGCAATATCTTAAATTTTATTCCGCCAAATTTACACATTTATTTAATTTTTACAATTTAAACATTGTATCGCTGGTTGAATTTTCCTTGTTTTTCTATGCTGAATTACGGTATCTTTGAGAAAAAGAGATCTTTCTTATTTTCAAGTGCTTCATCAAGTTAAATGTTCAACTCGTTTCATAATCCTATCACACCCGTTATATTTTGGTATTTTTGAACATAACGTGGTGGCCGTTCTTTAAATTTGTGTGATATGCTAAAAGTCCCTGACTGTCTAATAACAATTTTTTTCTTGGTTTCAAAATTTTAACTAATCATGAATTTTCTGTTTGAAACTCTTTAGAAAAACATACTGAGTTATGATTTCATTTAATCTGGAAATGAAAACAGGTTTCTCAACCTATTTTTGAGGGTCTTGGATTTCTGTTTTTCTCACCTCGTTTTCACTTCTTGGGAGGTTTGATACATGCAAACATGTAATAGAAAATTTTTTAAACAAAGATTTTGGTGTTACATTCAGGATACATTGTACTTACAATCGGAATATCAAATCATTCGGAAGTTAGAGCATTGGATTGCTGTACCGTAGTTGTGAGTTCAATTTACCACCAAGTAAACACGATTTTTCAGACTGCGCCCCCTTTTGCATAGTTTGGAGCCTGCATTGGACTTGGATTACACACAGCAAGTTTTCACACTAAAATTGTCAATAGGTCACAACTTTTTACTTGTTACTGTGCTTGGCTGTAAATCAACTTTTATCGCTGCTTGTCCACAATCTGATCCAATATTTACGTGCAGATGAATATAGCGAGTGTAATAGAAAATAACTAGGGAAAAATTGGTTATAATTGAGTTTGTTATAGCCAGACACCCTGTACATACAAATATTAAAATTACAACAAAGAAATAATTGGTGACAACAACTTTTAGTTCAAGGTTTGCTATGTAGAAAGAGGTCTTTCAAGTAATACGTAAGCAAACTTTCAATGAGATTTTAGACCCCCCCCCCCCATGTTTATGGAAAAATAGTACCTCTTATTAATTTAAATTAAAAATATTTTCATTATTTTCAATTTTTTTTTATCCTACATAAGATTTATTCTCCCTTGCTCTCTTTGTCAGCAAAAATAAGAAAAACTTGAATCGCCCCCTCAGCCTGTTTAAATAATACTTGCACCACGAAAGCCCGAAACTAACCTGGAATTTTTCTGAAAAGCTTTTGGGGAAAATACCCAAAAATGGATTTGTTTACTTAGCCAACAATGAGATTATACACATGGGAATGTAAAATATCACATGTATTTTTTTGCAGTGCAGTTTATTATTTTTTTTTATCTGAGAATGCTGGTTTAAGACTTATTAGAAAAAAACCTTGTTTGGTTTATACTCAAACCTATTATATATTTAAAACTTATGAAATTATGTCAACGGAATACTTACAATTTGTCCATTGTTGGGCATAAAAATATTTTTGTTTTCTTATTTGTAATTTACTGTGTTGAGGAACATATTTTAAATGTTTTTATTTTAAGGATACTGATGATGTACCAATGGTGTTAGTTGGAAACAAATGTGATTTAGAAGAAGAAAGAGTTGTAGGTAAAGATCAAGGAATCAATTTATCACGCCAGTTCAACTGTGCCTTCATGGAGACCTCTGCCAAAGCTAAAATAAATGTTAACGATGTGAGTAGATTACTATTTGGTGGGTTTTTATAAATTTTAATGAATTCAGTTTTATCAGCAACCCCTGAGGTCATGCTTGCATGGAAGTTCTTAAAACATTATCCTCTCGGGATTTTTCAAATGCAATGCAATTTTGATATAACGAAGTACCTACCATGGTTCTGGAAAAAAATTTGTTAAATTGAAATTTTGTGAAACGGAAATGCACACTAAAATAGTAATAGTTGAATACATATGGCCAAATTAATGCAATTTGGCGTTTATTTATTACTTTAAAAAAAATCAGGTATCTATGTAGTCGAGTAAAATTAAAACGTAGATAATTTTGAATTGTCTGCATTCCTCGCTATCTTATTTTGATTGCGAAATTAAATGAAGTAACTTTGTAATTAAATTTGTTTGTTTGTTTTCAAATATAAATTTGTTTAGTTGAAACTAGTCTACATTATATTTAAATTTTTTATGGCATTAAATGTTCGTCTAAAAGTTTCTAAGATTGAGAATTTTGTTAAATCGAAGTTTAAGTTGAAATTTCGCTGTATTATGTACTTTCCAAAACGATATTCCATTATTTTATGCAATTTTCAAACTCCCACTTTAAACAATAAAACAATAAAATTAAACAATAAAAAAATAAAAAATCAATATTTTCCATATTAATAAAGATAGGTGTCATTTTGTGAAAATAGATCAGTAGAAACCTGTTGAGAATGACGCAGTTTTTATACATTTTTGAGTTCAATGCACTTGCTTTCTGTGCTTCATCCAGATGAAATTCTGCAAATTATTGAATTTGTCTCTTAATATTTTTGAAAAATTTATCATTTCTGTTATGAGTTTTTTTTCTAAATGAAATTATAATTTTATAAATTACGATTTTTAATTTAATTTCCTTTCATTATTTTTGTACCTATTTTCACTTGATGACATGTTAAATCAATTTTTATTTTATTTAGCAATATTTTAACTGTAGAAGTAATTTATGCTGTACTGTTCGATTTAACCGATTTTTAAGTAGTTAATGCCTAATTTCATAAAAATTCTTAACAAGCTTTTATCAATTTTATAGAACGAAATTTTATTTATCTCCTTAACTGCCTCGGGAAAAAAATTTGTAGGAAATTTGAAACGGCATAATTTTTATATACATTTTTCCTAGAGTTTCGTTTGAAATTTTTGTGTACATATTTTGTCCACCTATAAAAGTATATTGTGAAGGAAATGTGGCTAACACTGTGCTTTTACCGTCTTATTATCTGGATCTTGAAATCTTGGACTATACTAGTCGGGAAATGTGCGTTACAGTTTATGTTATATTAATAACTAGCAGATCTTGCTTATTCTATTACATGAGGGCATCGTTTCTTTACTTTTACCGTTTGGCTTCACCAACAAGGCAATATTCTCTATTTAGCCTTTCATTCTTTTGATCAATGGATTTTTTTCTACCAATCCATATTACGTTGTTTGATTTGCCATTGAATTGATTAAACTGGTAACCTCGATTTATTGTTTATGTTGGCAAAGATCAACTTAGTAGACCAACGGCTTTTCGTAAAGTAGTTAATCGCACTGATCACTAGGTCAATGACCGTATCATTGTCGGAAACACGTTTATATGGTAAATGTTATAAATAACATTGTAAATACATTTAACTTATGTCATCTTATATTTATTTTAAATGTTGATTATAATAGTAATTTCAAAATTGTAAAATTCGACTGTTCAAGTGGTCTAGACGTAGTCAAACCTTGATGGGACAAAAATTTTACTGTTTTACCACATAATGCTTTATATGCAAAATTAAAAATCTTATTTCAATGCAATCAAATTGAAACAACTCTGCATGATTTTTATCAACACAGTATAGCTTGCGTACAGTTGTGTATGTGAAAGTCTCCTTAAAGGGTTTGTCACGAAATCTTACTGCAGTTAGTTCATCATTTATATTTTTATAAATGACAAATAATATCGGACAAATAACATTGCCTTGTTAGATTTCACGGGTCACAACCAAACTACTAGATGTATAATGCAACTATCTTTTGACCTTCATCACTCGTTGTCGATTAGATAGATATCACATCAACTGAACGAGTGCAATGCTATGCGTCAAACTTACATCTTATCTATTAAATAATTAAGATTGCTGTTTATAAACAGTCTTCATTTTAAAATATATAAATATTTATATTGGGAAAATATAGAATTAAAAAAATTATCAAGCTAAACAACAACAAATTAAGTATTTTATTTAACTTGTCTCGTTGTTTTCCACATAAACAAATATTTGTTACTTTAATATGTTTTTGTTTAATTGTAATTTATTAATTTAAATTCTTTATTCCATTTAGGAAAAAGCATTTTTTTTATTAATTGAATCTTAAGTTGATTAGTTGATTAATGGAATATTACTTAGCTTGTTAATTTGTAATTTTATTTTTTCTTAATTTGAAGAGAACATAAAATATGATTAATTTTGAATTTTAATTTCAGATATTTTATGACTTAGTGCGACAAATAAACAAAAAATCACCAGAAAAGAAGCAAAAGCAGAAAAAGAAATCAATTTGTACACTTCTGTAAGAAAAAGAAACTAAAAAAAGTTATTAATTTGAGACTTTTGTTGTATGAACAAGTGTATAGGTATGATGGCAAGTGCAGAAACTGAAGCCTCATATTTGTGAGGTAAAAGTAAACCTGCGCATAAATTTTATTTAATATTTAATCATTTGTATTTGTAATTCTATTTTACAATATATGTTAGTTTAAATTCTTGATATCCAATTTCTTATTAAATTTTCTTCATATTAAAATTTTTATTTTAATTTAAAATTATATTTTAAGACTACTGCCGGATCAATTGGTGTAACATAGGTAAATAGATAATGTGAGTAAGTGGCGTGTTAATATTTTTGAGTCTTAAGATTTATCAAATTGGACAATACTTTGACCACAACATTTTAGGGTGTTTTATATTCCTATAGATTTAAGTTTTAATTGAGAGGATGTAGTGGCCTCCAATGCATATCCAGGATTTTATGTGGTAGTTATGGAGTAAGCATTGAAGCATTCATTTGGACTATCTGGTGCTAAATTGCCATTCAGGTATTTGTTAAATGTCCATGTGGTTGCTCCATTGTCTGTTATAGTACATCTTCTTGTTTTTAATAATGTGCTTACTCTAAAATCTGTAATTAATTAAGATGTAATTGAGAGTACCTACCTAATTATTAATTAATGCTAAGAAAATCTCAATTGTATCTTTGGTGATTAATTTTTCGTTTCTTGACGAATTGTGTGAATTATGATAACGTAATTTTTATGTAAATGTTTTTTTTTAGTTTGGATACTACTATCTCAATTTGGAATTGTGATATATTTGATCCTGCTTTTTGTATGTATATGGAGAGCATTGCACTCCTTTCTTACCCGTCTTGGCACAAATGATGGTACCAAATAAAGCACATTATTTCTCAATAAAACTATCGCTTTTTAAATTTTAATGCAATTGCATTAATTATAGTTGAAGAATATATATATTATATATATTATAGACATATATTTTCTAATTCACTGGATACCTTTTCTTTCAAGTTCACATATATGTATGTACATATGTGTCAGTTGAAAATATTCTTCGCGTTAAACCATTACGAAAAAGTTGTAAAAATTAATCTTGTTGTTTTTTAATATAAATGTATGTTAATGTATCAGCGCTAAGTATAATTAAAATTCTTTACATGCAATATCTGTAAGTAATTTCGTTTACAACTGTTATTTTTACAATTTTTATTATTTTACTTATTTTTTCTAAACATTGATTAAATAATTAAAAATATAAAAATGGAACAATGTTAAACACTTCCAATTTTTCTGGTGTTTTGAAATATATATGTTGCTAATAAATTTTATTATTCCCATAATTTTAATCCTACACTTCTATTTTAATTGTTACAAAAACAAACTTGACAATTTTCCAGTTCTTGTATATTTTCTTTTCTATTAAAATTTTAATACAGAACTTATTTATGTAACTATTTTTTAATTTTAATTAATGTAAATCTCGTTTGACTAGAGCCATAGCTTTCTCACGGTATGGCAATAATTTAAATAATGTAACCGATAGCTATTAGAAAAAATATTTTATCCTCAAGTTGGAATGAAAATATTTCAAATTTTAATTACAATTCATTTATGCTTTTATTTCAAATGGTCTATTATAAGATTTTGTTCCAAAATTCTCAATATTGAAATGTAGATATTGTTACGGTTTTCCGATTTCTTTATATTGGGTTTAACAATTTAAATAATGTGAATAATTACAATTATTTTTATTTGTGCAAGTTTGTACAACAGATTGTGTTACTTTATCTTTACCTGAAATAGAAAATTATACCTTTAAAAATGTAAATCGAAGGTTATCAGGTAAATTTATCTTAGGGGTGCAATCCTTAATAGTAGAAGCAATGGACAAAAGATAATGACGAGAAGAAAATAATTTGATACAATCTTTCCAATGCCTCTATAAAACATTCAAGTTAATTACGTTCATGCTCTTACCGATACCAAGGGTTGAAATAATATTTTTTTATTTGTACGTCACAGAAAATGAAAACTAAAATTCGGGGAAACCCATAATCAAATTTTCATTTTACGCGATATTTAAATATGTAAACCAATGGTTTTGTTTCGTATTTATGTCAAGATTGTAGGAAACAGAACTGCACCACAAATATTTACAATATAATAAATTATTGGCCATGTTCGATAAACAGTGAGTCTCCACTTAAGGCTGGGGTTTTAAGTTGCGCTCGAGGTGTTTCTTCTCAATTCAAAAACTGGATTTTTTGCAATTTTATTTATGATACATAACGTAAGGAAGTGTAATTCATAATTTTAATTTTTGTATCTTGCTGTGTCTAGCTATACAAGCCGTTTGTGTCTACTAGACAAACATAATTATTATTTGTAAATTTACACTTTTATGTTACAAAATAATAGAAATGAACTTGAAAATTAAGAATTTTAAGTAAACTGATATTTATAAAATATATTTGATATAACCAAACGATGTTGAAATAATAATCGAATGATACGTTGGTTTCAGTAGTGTAACTCGATCATTAATATTTTATAAAACTCGAAAAATACACTTAGAATATTAAAATGTTTTTAAGTTATCACAAATAAAATACACTGTAAGTATAATAATAGCTAAGATTTTCACCATACTATGACATCAGGCGATTAACTAGGAAGAAGAGTAGAGAGAATTCATTTAAAAATCATTCAAATTGCAAGGGTGTAGGGGAGGAGATATTTTTGAGAAGGAACTTTTTTAAGTTGATTTATTAGGGTAGGAGTAGAACGGATATTAATAACAAGTAGAAGTACATAAAACTAAGGGGGGTATTTAAAAATTCAAAACGGGGGAGGTTTATAATTCAACATGTTGAATAGAGGTCCGGTGGAGCCGTTTTCATACGGTGCGAGTACAAACCCCCTGGGATTTTAGAGCTATTTCCTTCTTCCCTGTATATAGAGAAGAAAACCTAAATGTTTATGTTTATTATTGATTAAAATAATTAAATTTTTAATTTTTTGCAATATTAGAGGCGTCGAATCTGGTATGCACCGAATGTACTCGCGTCGAAACGGTTGCGCTGAACTAGGCCATTTCCTTTAATAGGGATGAATTGTTTTGTTCAGATTGACTGTTTTTAATAAAGCGACTGGTATATGAAAGTATGCAGGCTCGATTGCGAGTGGTTTGGGGAGTTTGCTCCCTTTCGCTGAAGTGGGAGGTGCGGTGGCTTTTGGTTTGGCGGTTGACTCACCATACTCTAATGGTCCCTAGCCTATGGATGCCGTGCTGGGTTATGATTCCGGTCCATCCTATTATGTTAACAGTCAAATCTGATCTTAACAACTGACCTCTATGAAACATCTTCAATAAATAATAGACCTCCTCCTGTTCTGTATTTTAAATAGAAAGCTATGCAGGGCTACGGGGGGGAGCTAGAGTCGCGCTAGGTAGTTTTCTTCATCTATTTTATTTGGGGGAAGGGGGGTTATGGTAAAAAAGCTACGTTAGGCTACATGAAGGGAGGGAGGGATTCAAAAGAGGCTAAAATGGAACCACGTAATTTATGGACGCTCCCTATAGTATGGTGAAAATGTTTGCGATTATCATACTTACAGGGTATTTTATTTGTGATAACTGATAATTTAAAAATATTGTAATTCTAAAAAGTGTCTGTGTATTTTGGGTTTTCTAAATTATTGATATGGTTTTGGGCATATATTTACAAGGTAAACATTAAAATTGGGTTATAAAACAAAACTGTAAAAACCGAAAAAATTAAAAACGGCTACGGTATTGGCAGTTCCATAAGGAAGGAAGACGTGAGGTCCATGGCATATCTTTATGTTATAAAAGCGTTTCTTCGCATAATTTGTGAATTTGTACGTTACTATCCAAACTGTTACAAGCAAAACCATATTAAAATTTTATTTTTTATTATTTTTAGTAAAAACAGATTTTAGAAAATATCAAAAATTGAGAAGAATTGGTCTCTGGTCCGCTTGAATTTCCTCCACTTGGTAAAAATATTTCTGGGGGCCGCCCGTATTTGAAAATTACGGATCTTGAAAGATGAGATCTTTGCAGTCCACACATTTGGTAAAAGCATTGCAAACCTAGAAAAACTGGACCTCTGGAGCTTCATAACTTTGAAAAACATCCCTAAAGCCGTTTGAACTCGAAAATTATGGTTATAGAATGACAGGTATCTTTTTTAAGTTAAATTCCGCTATTATTAACGAAACCCAGTTGAAAATAATGTAAATTTATGTATGATAATATGATGTTTTCTGATTAAACAACATTTCTGCACCTACTTATAGAGTATACGTACCTTCAACAGATTGAGTAAAGTGAAAACTTTAATATCGATTATTTCGTAATATAAATTATTTTTAGCGTAACTCATCAAGGGTGGTAGCGCATATATGTTTAATTTTCTTTCGCCCATGTCCCTCCGATTGAGCTTTCGGCTCCTCGAGGACTAGGTTTTTGCTAAATGATAGCTCTGGTGCTCTAGTTTAGCCCTTTTTAATGATTTTTCAGTAATAATTATTTTATTTTTATTATAAAGTGTGAAGTTGCATTTTCTATGAAGCGGCAAACATCAGCTGCAGGTATGGCTTTATTATCGTTGCCTTTTCGTTTTCGTCTGCCGCTTTATAGAAAAGTACTCTCACAGAAGTAAGTGATTAATAAGCTCATTATTGCAAGATAGCGCCAAGTGCAGTTTCATAGTATAGTCATGTTTTTCAAAAGATTATAATATGCTCATTTATTTTATAATGTTAATTTAATTTATCAAAATAAATTTTTATTTTTAAATTCTCAAAAATATTTTTATCAAAAATTTTAATTCTTGTATTTTCAAGATTTTGTCAGTAATACTTATTTTTTTGCGTTAAATACTGATCCATCACAAGTGGGTTGCGCGGCTACCCAAGTGTGGGTTTTCATAAATTATTTTTATTATTATTGTTATTAATAATAAATTTAATTATTTCGTATCTTTTATTATTTCTGCTATTTCGCATATATCTAAAAGTTTTATTTTTCCGTTTTAATTAATCTCCCTTTCCTCTATGTACAGTGTTTCCCAAATAGTGGTCTGCGGACCCCCGGGGGTCCGCGAACCCACAACATAAAAAGAAAAAATAGGCGAATAGGCAAAAATACCTTATGAATAAAGTTTTTGTGAAGTTTTAAGAATCATAAGCCTTTTAATAATTATTAATTATAATAATTACATATTTTAAAAACGCAGTAATTGCTTTATTTTTTGTATTTGTAACGAAACTGTTTCGAAAATGATTCTGGGAGTTCCCATGATACTAGTATCTTATTTTGGGGGTCTGCAATTTCGAGACATTTGGGAAACACTGCTCTATAACATTTCATAAAGTTTGTCTTATCTTCAATTATTGAAAGTCCAGTTTGATCTGCTTCGCTTTCAATTTCTATTGAGTTCCTCAAATTGCTTCTATTTACTCTATTTACTCTTGTATCATTGTATTCGGCTTTTCACGTTATTCTTTCTTATTACTATTGCTGCTATTTCATTACGTGTTGTTAAATTTTTGACTAGTGGGATCAGTTTTTCGGCGATGTTCAGTTATGAATATTTTTTTGCGTTTTGTAGATGCCGATTAATGTAAGGATTCCTAGGATTTCTCTTTACTTACATTTTGTTTTTTATATTTATTAATTTCAATTTTTTTAAATTTGCAGGGCCAAGGAAGTTTAACTTTTTAATAAGAGGTTAGTCGAAGAAGCAATGCAGGTCGACCGTGAATATTATCTCTGGGTTTTTTTTAGGCTGCTAACGTAAAATGAACCAATCAGAGGAGTGTTATGGGATAGATAGATAGATCGAAAAATTGATGAAGAGGAAATTAAATTTGATAAGTTAAAGTTGGTAATTAGAAGTTATTGCTTTCAAAATTATAATTTTAATAATGCTAGTTTGAATGTTGTTAATAGTTAATCATGATCCAACGAATTTAAAAGGTATGCTACAATATATAATGAAATATACTCAATATTTAATGTCACCTGATTTACTTAAAACTTATAAAAGATAAAAAAAGCACAAATCTTTAATGAGTGAATTGGCATCGAGATATTCTGAACATTTTCATTTATTTATATAATTTTTTAAATACGAGTTTTCTTTTTGGTTTTAATAATAGTGCGACCCAAGCAAGGCTACTCACCTTTAATAACTTGGAAACAGATTGCGATATGCAAACTCGGTTTTCGCTACATGTTTTAACACCTAGGGGCCCACGTTTTGCTAATACCTTTTTTTAATTCACCCTCGTCATAAACAAAGGTCTATTTTATAATTAGTTGTTTAAATTGCAAGGTGTAATATTAATTTTAGAAAACCTCAATACTCACAGAAAACCTACCCTTATAAATATTTCTGTTAAAATTTACAACTTGATTGTAGATATTATGATTACTACCTCCATTTCTTGAAATTAAACTTTTAAATTCATTTGCGTTTAAGAATAAGTAAAACTTTTATAACATTTCCAGTTTTAAATAATTTATCACCAATTTCCACAAATGGGGAACAGAAATAATGATTAAAGATGCATCCTAAGAATAATTTACATAATATCAAATAGTAAATTCAAAGTTTTAGTTATTTTTATTTAATCTCCACTGCTTGTGTATTTTTTTCAATAAAATGAAAATGCTAAAAATCGGCGGAAACGATTAATACAGCTAAAACATCTTAAAATTTTGCGTTTAATGTGATAGATTTTAAATTCCTATCGCTTCTGCCTGATTTATAACAATTACGTAAACTTTAAATTGCTCCCCTGAAAAAGTGCAAAAATATATTTATCTCCCTTTTCCTTAGAAAGGAAACTAAATGAATGAAGAAAAACTTCAACAAAACATTGCGCTGATTACATGAACTGAGCGGAGCAAAGCTTAAAATTACTCATGTAACTGTTTAGAACTGAAAAACAAATTCAACAAAATAATTTTAATTTCTTTCCATTTCAACAATAACAAACAAACAATTAACAACTTTATTAGATAGTCTGGAAATGTTACAGCAGCTAACCTACCAACTTTACCCGAACAAAAATTATTAATATTTAATATGTATTTATTAAATAGTACGTACAGCTTCATATCAGTTGGGAGTGGTTCATTGTACATCGGATGAAAAAAATCAGAAATAGAACAATAATATCCGTGACGACAAATTAAAATTTTTTAAATGACATTATACTAGTTTTGGACGCAAATTACAAATAATATAACACACAATTTTATGGATCATTCGCAAATTTTGGTAAAAAAGATCCAAAAACCGTTAAAAAGTAATGCAAACACTGTATTGGCCGTTTCCATATCCCCCACCATAGGGATGGCATAGTTATAAATATACGTAATTTCAACGTATTTCTCAGCAGGGCACGATTCATGTGCAAGGGGAGATCCCATTCCTCCCATGGCGCATGATCACAGCCATAGATCAGGTAATGGTAACCCCATTCCCCTCCCGGCAGCCAATACTCGAGCACGTGAATCAAGTATTCCTCCAGGACCAAAGGGGGGGGTTCTGAAAAGTCGACAACGGCTTTAATCGGTGTCGACTCTAGTCCCCTCCCCCAATGGCCCAGGAAGCGGGATGACGGACGCGCCGCGCGGCGCGCCCGGCCTGGAAGCCTTTTCTCGGAGCGATTGATTCTCCCCCGACAAAGGACTGGACCTCGCCTCGCCCATACCAGCCTCGCGCCTCTGAAGACAGACGATAAGCTTTACGGCCAATTTTTATATCCTCTTAGGCAATTTCTATCCTTCTGCCGCTGGGTCCTGCCATGTTTTTGGACCCATTCCGCACGCCACGATTCGCATTGTCAGCGACTTTCGCGATTGGGATCACGTACCCCCATCACAACTCAGCCAATCTGTCGACAGTCTTGATACGGCTCTAATCGTATCTAAAGTCGGCAGATCCCCGGCGGACGGTTGTGTGCTAATTCCTCAACCCGATGCCAAATCAGGCGGTTTTCGCCAGTCATTTTAAGGAAGTGTGGGCTCAGCCCGGTATTCCATAATGTCATTTTACGATTCCGATTCCGTTATTCTCAGCACAGAAGAGTACTCCTGCTAAGTAGGATTCGACATCATGCCGGGTATGATCTCCGGTTAGGTCGGAAAGTTTGAGTGAATCAACTTGCTTCTTTTCACTAACAGTAAAGTGCAGTTTACATTATATGATTTCTCTTAGGATTTATCATAGAAGAAAACTAAAGTATGGTTTACCTGATATTTTTAATAATTATTTCAAGAAAGAAAACACACTGTAAACTATGTTTTATGGTTTCTCCTATGATAAATCATAAGAGAAATCATATAACGTAAACTGCACTTGTAAAAGTGACAGTGAGTGTACAGATACGCATCCTGGCGTTTAGATGGCGTACATACAGCTTCCTCGAAGTTCTGATTGTACCATAGAAGACTACAAGAACATTGCTGTGGATATTTTCAACAGATCGTATCTTTCAGTATTTATCCTTATTTCATGTTGGGGACTCCCGTTCGACCAGCTGGACTCCATTTCATACTTATGAATGAGGTGGGGGTTTAAGAGCCGGTACTTTGCAAAAAGCAAATATTTTTGAACTAAAGAATTCTTAAGAAAAAATCCCAAGGAACTTTTCTGTAAGACGAATAGCAATAAAACATTTTTTGCAAGGCCTCAATCGACCTTTTAGCTGAAGGACAATCATTGTCCTGTACAGTTTAAAAATAAATTAATTCAATTAATGTTTCTATGATATATTATATAATATGGTATAAAAGCAACACAAATTTTAGCTTTCAGAGTTATTAAAGTTGCTGACCCTTCAGAAATTTTAGTTTCTTAACTAAATTCTTGCTCAAATAAAACTAAACAATGAATTAGGAATATGTACAAGGATATGAAAACTTGATTATTTTCAAAACTTTAATGTATTAATATATTACCTACCCTTCTAAAAGTATTGAAATTTATGGTCCAACAGTTTAACTGAACTTGTTCAACTGTTACTATTTAACAAATTTAATCAGAGTATGTCTACGTATACTGATAAAACTATATAAGACGAAAACGTAGTCACAAATTATAAATTTTAGTAAGATATTTCATTTTATTATTTTACGGAATATTTATTTTTAAATATTCTAAAATTAAATACAGCACAATAGAATTTTGATACAATAATTTAATGTTGTTTCTTTCCTTCTCTTCTGAATTATTTTGAGTACGGTTTCCTAAACTGTCCCTAACTTGCATCATAAACAAATATTACACTTTATCGATTGCCTTTTTGCTACGTTACGTTACGCGATCCTATTGAGGAGTTCCGCGAATAAAGCAATCTCTTTTATGTTTCACTTTCTCTAATTTTCCCCTTGAACCAACAATTGCGGAAAACTATGCACCGCCTATTATTATTAATAACATAGTTGGACAGTACGTGTCGGCTAGCCTTTTAAAACTGACGCTTAGATGTAAAACAATTATTATTTTGTTTGTATTGTTGTTGTATTGTTTTTGATGTACAGTTGTTAAAATACAGACACTGACACCAAAAATAAGAGTGAAATAGAAACGATACCACTCACTTTAGCCTCGGAACTGTAACAGAAAATTAAAATGAAATTAAATTTAAGTTCATTAAAAAAAAATTAATATTCAATTAACTTTATTACTTACTATAGTAGATTTTTTATTCGGAATTTTTTTTTAGTTTATATGCTGAAAGAACAAAATATAATTTATTCATTTTTTAAATTTAAATCAAGTTTCCGTAATTTATTAAAACTTTTTTCAATATTATCAAAAATATCCTTCGGGGCTTTTTACGCCTTGATAAAATTATAAAATGCGTAGTCGTAATTTTTTTTTGAATTAATTTTTAGTGAAAAATATTAATTTATAAAACTCGCTAACACAACATACTCAAACAAGTCAGCGGACTTTTTGTTTTAGACAAACGGAAAAGTTTGTTTCTTAGTCGGTGTTTTCACATGTACCGACTTCGTTGGTTACTTTTGATAAAAAAATTTGAGTTCTATTCGTTACAGAATATTGCTGCACAGTTTGATGCTTTCAAATCCCCATTTTCACTTTCCTTGTTCTGTCTTTTACAAATTACCGTGCTTTTACACTTCTTCTATTATCGCTCTCCATATTTTCCTTTCCTGGACTCTCCTTCCAGTCTTCCCCTCCTAAAACCTTTGAGTCCCTTGTCACCTAATCCTTAAATTTTGTTCTTAGTCTTCCTCTTTTTCTCTGTACATAGGGCTTCCATCTCAGAATACTGCTAATCACTTTTAAATTCTTGGACCGTCAACATATGCATCCTCTCATGCATCCTACCCTGATTGCTTCAATATCCTATACTATGTTTCGTCCTTCCAGTTCTTTTTCTATTTTATGGTTAGTTCTTGTTCTGAAATGTTCGCCGTCAATCCTTGTTAAACCGCGTATTTTTCTCATAATTTACAACTTGACTTTCCTCCATCCTCGACAAAAAAGCTCCGTTTTTACCCGCTAGTTGGCGCTTGTTTCACCAACTCGCGGGAATTTCAAAATATAACAATAACTTTTATAACAAATTATAAATTTTTCTGGTGATCAAAGATCGAACCTACAATTAATTTGCCATAAATTTCAAGACATGACAAAATACAATACATATATAATTATTATAATAGTATATCAATATAAGTATGTTTGTATATTAATATAATAATTAATTAAACTAATAATCTAACTAAATCATTTAATAAAAGTTTATTTTTTTTTTAAATTATTTTAAATGATTAATCAAGTTTATGCTGTGTAACCAGGCTTAAGCAATAAACTCAAAAGAATAGCTTTTGTTATAGCAAAATTTAAAATTTTATAAAATCGTATTCATGAAAATTTAAGCAAATAACCTTACCGTTACCGCGATGTATCCTCAATTAATAATATCACTATCTTGTAGGCAGAATGAAACCAAATCTCCTACACGATAAATACCTAAATTGGATGTTTTAAAATTTAAAAATGATGTTAATACAAGCGTGTATTATTAAAAAGTTAACGAATAATTTATGAAAAGGTTTTAAAACTTGCAAAGTAAAAATTAAATTTATGTATTGTTCCAATTTAATAGTATACTATTTAACTTGGAAATTTTACTTTAACGTAAGATTATAGAAAGCAATCGAGTGTTTAAATTAGTTAATTGCTTAAATTTTGTAATTTTTTTTGTAAGTTCTTGCTATTTATAACGCAACCCGGGACGACCTCTGCAGTAACATTAGCAGATGCTTTTAATATGTGAAAAATGCGTAGGCATATAACACCATAGAGGTAACTAAATATATCAGCCTGTCTTAAACAAAATTTTGACAAAGCGTTTATCTTACCAATTAAAAAATATTTTAATTTCAACATCAAGTCTCCAGACCTGCAGTGTGGTGTAAAACTGAGCCGACATGCTATACAAAGCGGGGAACCACAGCTCAACACCTGGTCGCGCTGACTATACTGCTATGATCTAGAATCTAAAGTAAGAGGAGTTTATCAAGTCATCGTTGTTCTTCTTGTTAATATTGTGGCCGCCTAAGGCCGGCCCTAGACACATAGTAAAACTTCAGTTCTATTTGTTATCTGCTTTTAAAGTTATACCAAAGTGAAAGCGGTATAGTTATTTTTTATTTTATTAAGTTTTTAAATTGCGCTTGTATTCTTTTTCATTTTTAAAATATAAATTATCACACAAATGTTTTGGATGCATTCTTTTAAAAATAAATCATATGAATTTTTTGACCAAATATACTTACATTATTTTTAAAATAAACTAAAATTCTCATTCATATATAAATTTCTTGTTTTTTACATATTTGTTATGCCTCATCGGCTTTTGCTACCACAACTTTATCTTTGTTATTATTAATTAAATTTTATTATAATAATAACACGCTTTTAACATGCATAATACGAAAGACTCAACAGTTGTCTGATTACGAATGGAAAATTGTTATATTATGTACAAAGTTCTTTGTTTAATTATGATATCTAAGAAAATTGATTAATAGTAGATTATATAACATAGGTGTAAAATAACTTATTAATCGCTAGTTGGAAAATATGGTTGTCCCTACTACCCTAGACTGTTCGGCTCGATGACGGTTTGGCGCAAGACGTTTCAGCGCAAACCGATTCGGCGTGAAGACGTTTTGACTATTTTTATGCTTTTTGTTTTTAAAGGTGCCATCTAAAATCTAACGGTCACATTTGCTGGATATCTGAAATAAAAATCAAAATTAATTTCATAAAATTAAAGAAGAAAGTAAACAAAAGCGATAAAAGAATAACACAACAATAAAAAAAATAGATTCCAATTCACGGTGAAAAATTAGAATTGTACCGGAAACTTGCCCACTATCAAAGAGATAGCTTGCACAACATTTCTTCTCGTTTATACAGTTTTCTTTAGTTCTTTTTTCTTTTTTTTGTATTTGTATAGACAACATATTTTATAATTATTTCACAATAATTGTATAATATTGTCTGGGATGCTATGCCATGGCTGCTAGGGTTCCTTCCAATTTTCTGTCAATGCAAGCATCGACATGTTGTTAAGTTTTTAACTTCAGAACTAAGAGCTTGTGTATAATCCTTGCCAACTAAAATTGCATTTACAACTGCCAAAAACATACTGTAAGTTCTTTTTAAAAAAATATAGAATTTTAAGTTCCACTTGATCAATTTGGAGCAGTTTGTACGCCATCCTTATCTGAGATATCTTTCTTTATGGGGCATATTAGGTTGCTGTTCATTTGAAAATAATGTAAAGATGATTTATTTTAGTTGATGCGAAGGATTTCAATGCCAAAATATTTTTCAGAGCTAAAATGCTTCATATTTTTTTATTAAAACTATAATATAAAATAATGTTTTCTGAGCCAAGTTTTCATTCTACTATAATAGATATTTTTAAACTTTTACAATGTCAATAATATCAACGTTATTTATGATTTTCACACTGCCGTTGAGAGTTGTTTGAACAAATCGATTGTGATAAATGCAGACCATAATGGGTTACAATATAATTTCAGGAATTCATAAACTGCATTATTTCAATATTAAAACAGAATTTATTGTCACAAATTTTACTTTGCTTAATTATTATTTTCATTGTATTTTCATATTATATAAAAAAATTTTGTTGACAAATTAAGTATTTTTAAGATTTTGTTGTGTTGGTGATCCATTGTTTCACTTTTTGTTCGTTACAAACTCATCAATCATAATATACCATTAATTCATTCTGCAGTTTCTTGTTTTTCAAGATTCTTTTTACAATATACGCAATTTAAGAAGTCTGAATATATTTTAAATTTCTAAATAACAGAAACTTTGAAAAGCTTTTACATTACGTAAATATTATATGTATACATAACATCCCTTATTTTAAGAAGAAAGATTTAATTAAAATATACATAGTTAACCGAAATACTACGGAAAACATCTATTTATAATATGTTATTTTACAATGAAACGTAAATATTGATGCAAAACTGAAAGACTAATTACTTTTTATTTAATTAATTCTGCAATTAATCATCCTGCCTTCAAAACAAGGGGTAGAAATATAAAAATAATTGACTGTGGTTCTTTTGAAAAGGGATAAACGTTACAAGTCAGCATCAAATTAATTCTTTTCAAGTAATTGATAATAATTAACTAAACTAAACCATAGAAAAAGTAAGCAATGGACGAGGCAATTAAAATCCACGTTTTAGTATTAAAACAGAATTACAGTAATCCAAGCAGTTTTTCAGTTTTTAAATCTTGATTTAAAATTTGTTTTTTCTATACCTGCGTATTTATACGGCGGATGATAAATTAAACATATTATTTTCTAATATATCTAATGGGAAGTAAGTGATTTCAGTATATGAACAACGCATTTCCTCAAGAGAATTAAAAAATTAAAAATAGAGAAAGAGAAGAGGGTGAAGATTTAGAAGATTTGGCCCCACGTTGGATGCCAAAGTACTGTAGTGACACTCACTAGGATGAATCAATTGTTTTATTCTCAAAGCACCCCAAAAATCTTATAGAAATTATAAAAGTCTTCCGGATGATTTATAGAGGTCACGTAACTCCTACTCGATCTCGACTCTCACCTCCACGTTGGTGAACTCCGGAAACTCGAGTAACCAAACTGGAGATCAGGTAACTAATCCCGATAAGGTTAGCTCAGGTCAAACAAGAGCGAGAGAAAATATTTTCCGAAAGAGGAGCATTGGCAGGCCAGGCTAGCACCCTACCGGCCGATGTAAACAAATAATTGCGCGCAGATCCAATCACAATGCGTTGGATCCTGGACAGATGACTTTGATAATGGACACGGCAAGAACAAGGAAAATACGAAAATGGAGATCCAAAGTTTTACGGATAGGATGTTGGAACATAACATCATGAATGGGGAAAGATCAGGAAGTAATAACGGAGATCGAGATACAAAATTGAGATATTTAGAGCAACAATAACATGAGCTAACAGCAATCGTAATGCAGTAAAAGTTGATTACCATGCTGATAATTATAATATCCGAGCATTGCCAACCCGAAAATCTTTTAAAGTGCAGATCTCATCGTTATTGGACAGTAGGTACAGTAGTTGGACGGTATTAGACAATAGTAAGACGGAATAGTTTTATTGAAAACATTTACGCTAAAATACTTATATTTATAACTTTACTCTAAGGGCGGAGCTGAACATAGGAAACGGCCAATAAAGTATTTGCGTTACTTTTTTACTATTTTAGTTTTTTTATGAAAAATTTATGGACGATCTGCAAAATTTTATGTTTACATGTATAATTATGACTTCAACCAACATAATTTCTTTAGGAAATTATTAATTTAAAGGTCCGGGTTATCATGCACTTCCCGTTTTTCAGTGAGATAATCCGTAAATTTCCTCTTTTCCGCTCCGTAACTAAATTATCAAGTTCTTCTTAAATCGATAGCTATTATCGAGGTTTTTTGCTTTACCCCCTTCATTATTTAACTAGTTTTTTGACCTATATTTACCAAAATTTTACATTTAGCTAATGGAATTTTACAGTAAGTTTTTAATTTTTTTTTTTAATGTATTTTCTCCTATCCGGATTGATTTAACTTTCAAGGATTTGTAAATTTATTTTGGTGAAATTTTCGAACTACATTACATCAAGTGGACTCCATAACAAATTTCAACTATATATTTTCCATATATAATCGCTAAAATATTTAAAATTTTAATGCTTCTGTACTCAATATACCTATTGATTTTTAGTAATTTACTATCTTTAAGTATAACTACTTGTCTCTTTTAATGAAATTGAATAATTAATTTTATATAAAGTTATCCATAAGTCTCTTCTGTGTTCCAATTTTTAACGCCCGATGCAAGCCAAACCGGTTATAAAATTTTCATATTTGCAATAATTATTGAGACTCCTTTGTAATTTTGTGATTCTTAAGAATTCCTTGGAATTCTTGGAGTGACTGTGTACAAGATTTCCTAATCAATTACCTCTCGGTAAATGGCTTAATAAAGTGCGGTCTCTGTGACCGCACTACATCTACAGTGCGACAATTATTTGACGACAATGGTTAAGGAGTAAAGGAATCAATCAAAATTGATCATGTGCATCAATATAGTGCGGGCTTTAAAATTTACTGGTAAGAAAATGTATGGTTTTGATTTACTTAATTTTACTAAATTTGCGCAATTGATTATTTATTTTGCAAAGTTATCAAGTTATCAATTTCAAATTGAGCCAGGAATAACTTTTCGGCTTTTCACAAAATTTGGAATTAAAGTACCCTTTTAAATCTCATTAGAAAATTCAAAATGTAGGATATTTCCTGAAAAAGTTAAATTTCACACTTGTTTTTCTCGAAACTACGATTTTCACTTCTATGTAGACGTTTAGACATGTTTGAATTCAAATTAGTTAACTAATTAACTAATTGGCTAGAACTTTTTTTTTCAATTATATATCTGTAGTTGGGGGAAAAACCTAAAATCAAAAAACAAAATTAATAAATTATGGGAATTTTTGATATAGTACAGGTAAACTATGTACAGTTTTAACTTTAAAGTGCTAAAATTTTGTTAATTTTTAACTCAAGTTCTTATCATGTACAACGTGCAGACATGTTTTATCCAGACTACTTATCCTGGGATGCATAGTTCACATATTTTATTTACATTGTTAGTTTTAAAATGTAGGTCACATCAATTATGTTTCTCGAACGTGCAGTATAAATTTCAATTTGTAAAGGGTTTTTTGGGTCCTTGAAATAAGACAGCCAAAATATATCTACTAATCGGTTCCAACACAAAGCTAACACACATATTGTCGGGTTCCTTAATTTTTTTTGTTTTAATTTAAATTTTATTTGTTTAAAAATTTGAATGATAGCGCCAACTATAAGGCTGTTCTTTTGAAAAACAAATAATAAATGCATACAAGCTAAGAAACCACAAACGACGCATGCAATAATGTGCCCGGACTTAGAATCATCGGACATACAATTCAAAGGGTTAGTTTGTGCATTCAACGAGGAAATTCCGCTAGGGTCGGTGCCTACAGCTTTTTTCACCTTACAGGATAATTTGATGTTTATATTATAATAAAAAATTAAAACGTTATGTTTATGTTAAACGTACTATGTTTTAATTTTATTAATGTAAGTCAAAGCAGTAGGTATGTGTAAAGACCCGGATTAGGAATCTCTTGCTCTCCTAAATTAATTTGATTAATTTCGTATTTAACTTTCACTATAAATATAATTGATTTATTTCTAATATTTTAAATTACTGAACTTTAATTTTTAAATTATCGTAAAGAAATAAAGATAACTACTATATATTAAATTAATTGCTTTCATATACCAACTGCGATGTTTGTTTTTCAAAGACCACTCTGTATATATATTCATTACTTTTTTTCAAGATTAATTTTTTTGGTAGTTGTTAACAATAGCGCGTTTTTATTGTGCGTGTTTATCTACTTCATTCCGTTTTTAGAAATACTTAACAAGCGAGTGCTGTAAAATTATTGTTGAATACATTTCATATGCCAGATGATGTGTATTGTTATTACCTTTGTTGAAAATTCCATCATTATTTGGGTTACCGTGGACAAGGTACAAATTGTATAAATAAATGAGCTTTTTGAATGAGTTCTTTGATTGATGTGATGAGAATATAAAGCATAAAATGCAATTTTTAAATTAGTTGGTCGATTTAAATAGTCGGCATGTTTCAAATTAATTTCATTTAAAAAAAAATAAAACTCAACACGAATGAATGAAGGAACAATACGGAAAGATTCACCATTCATAATAAGTACTATACAATCTATTGTCAAAAACGGTTTCATGCACGTAATAAAAATTAAAAGATCATGGCAAACTCTGAAATTGCTTTTCTTAAATCAATTCCTTTTTTCCAATTTTCTATACCCTTAAAACATAAAATAAAAAGTGAATAAATTTTTTGAAAGTTTCGACCAATGTTTTGATTAAATTTGAGTATATAATCAAACTTTAAGTGAAGTTTTGGATCTGAAGTTTAAAATGTGCTCTGTGTGTATTTTAAACGTTTGGACCGTTTTTTAAAAACTACTGTTCAGTACTGAAACTTTTGGAAGTATTATAACTTATAATATTCACTTATTTTCGTAAATTTCGAAAGCTGTAATATTTTTAGATATTGAAATTTTCTGGGCTACAATTTATTGTGTCAGCTGAACTGTGCACTAAAATATAGCTTAGACTTGTTAAAACTTATAAAATAGATATATTATACTGAAAAACTTATTGTGACATTCCCATAGAAACATCAATCTCCATAAATGTATTCATTAATATCGATAAATCGGTTTTGATGATATATTGTCTAGGTTTTTCTTTATTTTTAGGTTTTACCTTCAAGTTTACATTTTACCATTAAGTTTTAATATCTTAGTGTTAGGTATCGACTGAATCCATTTCAAATCATTCTGGCTGGCGGTGCTTATTTTTCAGAATTCGTTTCAAATTCAAACATTAAGAAGCAGTCTTATTTTTTCACAATAACAAAAAAAAACAAATTTTTCAGGGGGCAGAATTATTAAAAAGGATTTTCAAAATCTGCCATTTTGTACAATTTCCATACCTGAACAATTGAAGTTAAATATTATGCTGTCGTTTTTGACTTGTAGAAAATTTAATTACCTATACAAAATGTTTCCTGCCATTGGCGCAACATTTGAATAGAAGTTAAAAGTAAAAAATAAAAAAGTAGTAACATTTTTGAATGCAGATTCAATAGTTTAAAAAATAATGCTATTGACCCGTTTTCTTTGTTATTAACATTCGAAGAAATACATTTGTATATTTGCGAAAAATATATGAGAACATAAAGAATAGTAAAGTTTACCGCATAGAGTTGTGGCGACAAAGGAAGGGTAGTACCTTATTTAACATAAGGTTTTTAGAGCGGATGTTTTGCGACACAGCAGAATGCGGCAGTTTTAATGGTGTTTACATTATATTTTTCGTTAAAGTTCACATACAAGTTTTATTTAAAAATTAAAAACCAACTAAAATACTTGACGATTTATTTTTTTATCAGTGTACCTAAAACAATCACTTATTAATTACCTAAGGGTATATAAAGGGCTAATAACCAATTACTCATTAGGCAACTTATAATTTGGATATAAAAAGGCTCAATTTTAAATTTCTGTTAAATATTCAATTTTTCATACTGTTTATATTATTATATTAAATATTAAATTCTACATGTCTAAAATATTGATAATTAATTTGTGTAGCTAATATATTTATAATTTATTTTAATATTAACCTACCCATCTCCTTACTATTCCTTTTGTTCTATAAAAGTAAATATATATTATCGATTCTATATTAGTAATCGGAAGAAACTACAGTAATAAAATTTTCATACAACAACCTTCCTTTGTGAATGCGTTCTTGGTATGTTTATATCAGAGGCGTTCAATCTTTAAAGCTTGCCGCACATTAGCTGATATCAAATAAAATCGAACTTTTCAAATCGAAAACAATTTTATCATTACACTTGAACTAAACAGGAAAGCAATTTATACATTATAATGGAAGTTATTACCATGAAAGTCTATTCAGTTAACTTTCTCCACAATCACCACTCCATTACAAATTAATTGCGATGTATCAGGGTTATCTAGATTCTAGAAGATAAATTTAATGGAACTTGTAGATGTGCGGTTTGATGCGATCATAACTCCATTCTGTTGGTTTGGAAGGTATTCCATACTCCCAGACCCCCCGGATTTACATGTACGTTTACACGTTGTTTTACTTCTATACATTTTTTTATTTTGTCGTGCAGTTTCTGACTGACAGCGACTTAAACAAGACTCTGTAAAATGCAAAAAATTATGTCACCTATATCTCGAAAACGATTCGTTAAAATAAAAAATTTATAGGAACAAAAATGTAGACTATGAAAACAAGAAAAACTTAGCAATTCATTTTTTTATTTGTTTTCACCGTTTCTGACACAGATGACCATAATTTTTATATTTTACAGTCATGTTTAAGTCGCTGTCTTGTATGTATAGAAACAAAATTAAAAGCAATGAAATTTGCAACAAAAAATGTCTAAAAAAATTTGCTGTAAAATCGAGTTTTGTTTAACAGAAAACGGCTTCAAAATGTTCAATTTACATTGGTAACATAGGAGGGTTCGAATATTTTTGTGAACCACTGTAGTTACATAGATTTTTTGACTTGTAGCCTCTTTAACTAGGTTCAGTAGAATGCAAGCCAAATTAAGTATAAGCCTACCTAAATAAATCAGTATAAGGGGTTAATCATCATAATAAGGGGTTAAAAGTACTAAATTGCTTAAAATTTGAAAATTTAAACTTTTTTTTATTGCAAAATATTCAATAATTCCACCCCCCTCTCATCATGACCCTTGCCTTTCAAATGCAATACACGAATAATTCCTAGTTGAATGCGCAACTGATTCTTTGAATTAAGAAACTTTGCTCGTCTGTCCCTCGACACATCGATTAGAAGACGATCCAAATCTTCTCATCGCTCCTCCTGGGGCGCAGAGTTATAAATCATAATTATCTTTTATTGATTGATATTTATTATGTTTTAAAGTTTACACTTTCGTCGCTAGCGAACTGGCCATTTGACATCAAATTTTCAAATGACTTGAAGCCAAGGTATATGGCACGTTGCGTTTCAACCCATCTGGCCTCTTACCATCATCACTTGAAATTCCCTCGGGTTCTAAAATGCTCGGAATGATTGCAGTTGCAAGAGAGCATCTTATAATTCAGCTTATGATTTCATGTCTGGATAACCGGCCTGCACTCTGAGAGCACGAAAACCCAGAATGACCGATCCGATCGACTAATGCTCCGCACATACAAGTACGTTCTTAAACACAAACTGGCTTGAATTCTAAGACTAACGCAAACTTGTAACTTTCTATTATCTTCTGTTTAAAAAGTTTTAAAAAAAATTTTAGTTTAGAATTTCATATAGTGGAAATAAACATTTACGGACAACCTGATTTGTGACATAGCCTTGGTGGTCGTTTAAAGTTACCCAAATCTTCTAGCGGATGCAATGTGTGTGGATTGTACTTTCTATGACTTTGATTTGCTTCTTTGATGAAATAAAGATACCAAACATAAAGTTGATCGATTATGTAAATCCTCTTTAGACCATCAATATTCTTTTAAACTGCACATTATTAGAAAACCAAAGATGTTAACCAAGTGAAATCGGAAAATTGTTGCATTATAAGCAATTCTGAATTTATATGTATACTCAAGTAATTTTTGATTGACGAATTATCAACAGCGTCACAACCTGAAGTATTTCCATTATAAGGAAAAGTCACTTTTCCGTTTGAGAAAATTTTAGAGAAATTTGTGAGTCTTCAATTTTTGTCGTTACTGTTTCATACTAATTATTTGTAAATAAAGTTTATAAAGTACTTAATAATATTAGAATTTGAGAATGGTGATTTTTATTAAGAAAATATCAGATCAATTTATTGAAATGATATTTACCAATTCCAAATTCTTGAAATAATCATTAATATTATTATAGCCCATTTGTATCTTTCTATCTACATTGTAACGCATCTCTGATTGGTTCATTTTACGTTATAAAAAAAATAGATAAAATAAGGGAGAATGATTAGCCAGTGCGGCCTTCATGCCGCACAACCTGGGCAATCTAGTATATTTAATATGCCAGGAAGCTGCGTTTTTATTATTTTTTATTTTTATGTTTTTCTTTATATGTATTACCTAGATTGTGAATATTCTAATTGTTTACGATCCCTGGTTCCGAGAAATAATTATATATTTCTAAGGGTTCCTTCAATTGACGAAGTTTGAAAACCACTGATTTTGGAAAAATTTCGAAATTATTCTTTTCTGACCGCTGAAACCACCACTAATTTTATAGTGCTTAAACAAGGCAGGACGCGCGATGAAGTTGGAATACCAATTCAGTTTCGTGCCAGACGGAATACCAAATTAGTTCCGCGCGGGACGGAATACCAATTTAGTTCCGCGCGGGACGGGATACCTATGTACTTCCGCGCGGAACGGGATTTGTTTGTTTTATACAATAGATATTAATATATATTACATTTTAACATTTTGAATAAATTACCTAACTCTTCGGGATCCAATCGAGTACGATCAGTTACATTTAAACCAGCGGAACTATAATTCCGGAACTAAAAAAGGTCCGTGCGGGACCTGAATGATGTACGGGATGTACGAGATCCGCGAGAACGTACAGGACCCGCGTGACGGGACAGCATCGCGGGACGGGAAAAGGATAGCATCGAGCGGCGCTATCTAGCGATGCGCAGTGGTTTGAGTATAATAGATTTGTTTATTAAGATGACGTTATGAATTACGCACAGTAATTATGAAGTCAGTTATCAGCACTGACGAAATAAAAACTTAATGCTAAGTATGCGAAAATTTTGGTCACAAAACCTTTAAGCTTTAGTATCGAGAACTGGTTTCTTTTTTCTTTTTTTTTCTGTTGTTCTAAAATTTTTCGTCACGTTTGTCAACTTCTCAGTGAGTTGTTTTATACTCATATTTGCTTATTCGTTAATATACTACTAAGCTAACAAGCTTACTAACCTTTTGGATTGGTTAATAGTGAAAAAATTTTGAATTTGCAAAAATTCCAAATATTTAAGGTATACTTGACTTTTTGTCAACTAAGTTGACATTATGATGGCAAGCGGCAGGCACCATCAGTGTTGAACAATATTGTATAATCTGGAAAATTGGATTATCCGGCAGCGTCTCACTCCCGAACTTAGCGGATAATCTAGATTTACTATAATGTTTGGATCTCCTGTTGTTCTATAAACCTGAAATTGTTCAGCTAAGTGTTGAATTGTTTTTCCAGTTAGAGCCGGACGATTAGAGTGATTTAGACCAAAATTTTGTTGTTTTAAAATTAAAAAAAAAAAAAAATTTATTTCTAATCTATTTAATTCTAGTAAAATAATGATTATTAACAAAGCTAACATGAAACTTACTTACATTCTGTCTAATGTCTAGATAAATTAACTTCTGTACTCGGTAGAGAGATGTGCAATATTTAACGATTTATTCTGCAAATATGACTTAACCACCTACGTTCGTGAAATTGAAAGGAAACCAAAGATTAAAATTTCAGAATATCTTAAGGGTAAAGAAAAATATAAATTTAGTAGACATTTAAATTATACACAATCAGCCAAAGCTGCTGGAAGGTTAAAAGAAAATCGAAAAAAGGAATATTAATCTTTTTTTTAGAAAAAAGTGAAATTAGAAGAAGCATGTCAATATTGTAGAATAACTAACTTTTAAGTTCTAAAGAATTCTGTCATGTCATACTGATATGGTTTATATCGAGTTTCACTACACTTAAACTACGAATTATTGATTACAAAATTGCATTAAGCTATCGTTTTCCCATTTTGATGCTCCTTTTTCTTATTTCAGGTTTTCCATTATTTAAATTTAAATTTTTATACTTGTAATATGTTAACGTAAATTAGTTGTAAGAAATCAGTTAATTTCTGTTTATTTTATATTAATACAATTATAGCAATTATAGGCAGATTTGCAAGTTTAAGGATGAAGCTTAGCTTCTGGCTTTGCTTAAAAGTACGAGGAGAGGTAATTGCTTTTGGTAAACTGGATTCTAAAACAAGAAGAAAGTATGTGCTAAGAAAGTGAGATAATAAAATAAAAGGAAGTGATAAATGCAAAGCAATTGAAGGACATACTAGAAGATAAAGACCCCTGGCATTGGGAATACGAGACGCTGCCGCAAGGACTATAAAAATCTCATTAAGTATAAATTATGATATTTTAGACTTTATTTAATTTTGCATTACTTTTTGAATACGTTAAAAGTAAATCACTGGACTTACGTTAAAGTACAATTTATTTTATTCCTGTTCATTTTGGTGAGATTTAAGAAATATCAGTGACAGGAAATTAAATGCAAGTTTAATTTAGTGTAACCCTATAGAGTATAAAAAGTGCCTAGCAATCAAGGCAGTTAATTTTTGGTATATGACAAGTTTGCAGTAATAATTTCTTTTGGTGAATGATGATGGTCATAAGCACTAAAACAGGCAATTAAAAAAAGCTCATTAAGTACTAACAATTATGTGATAATAAAATAAGCACAAAAACTTAAATAAGCGCAGACTAATAGGCTTTTTAGACTAAAATGCTTAAATTTTTAAATTACACGAAATTCGTAAACAAGGAAAGTGTAAATAAATGAAAATTTTTCAAAGTTAGTGAATAGAATGTGTAAGCGCTAACAAAGTTTATCATTAATCATAAAAATTGTGACTTAAAGAGCTACAATAAAATAGATAAAGAAAGCATTTTGTGAACACAGCTTAGTAGGCCCGCAGTGCAGCGAGAATAGACGCTTGCGCCGGTTTTAAAGTGGGACGCATTTCTAGGGAAGGCGGCAGTTCCCCCGGGTACAGTTTCTTGGATTTCTTGCACCCGGAGTTTTCCATACCTTCACATGCACAATTTATACATTAGCACATTTTATCGTTTACTTGGACCTTTTTCGTGTTACATTTCGCTAATTATAAAAAAGAACTTGATGTTATGGTAACTTCATTTAAATAATTACAAGGGACTTAAAAGCATTAAATGCAAATTAGTACAATTAATTTACTAGTACCTAGCAAAATTTTACCATGAATATTACGCAATTAATTTAATTAGTTTGGTTTTCTAAGCTTTACCAACTTCAAGATTTGTTCCTTAGAGATTTTCTAAATCTTAAGACAAAGAGATGGTAATTATTATTACAAGTTGAATTTTGGAAGCTAAATTAATCATCTACTTTACAAATGGCAGCTGCGTGTTGCTTATACTTGTACACCTTAACTTACACATAAATTACCCGAATTTAAATGAATTTGTCTTTTCACCTCAAAAACAACGATTATATTATTACAGCTTCTCGTTTAACTCTCATTCACCGATTTTCATATCAATCATATTTCCAAAGGTTTCTTCAAACTGTACAAATTTATAATATTGCGTATTGGAAATACTCTCAGAAAATAATTCAAACTGGGAGAATGAAAATTCAAAAGTTAGTCTACATCGTGATTCGAAAGAAACAACTAGTACTAGTACCTGGCGTCGCGTCGCCTGGATTTTGTCTGCATTGTATAGTAAAAACTTTTTAAACAACGACTACTTGTCTAACTTGATTGGGTCAACTTGACCCAGTTGTATACTCTTGTGTTAGTTTGTTAAAAAAAGGTTTTCTGAAAAACTCTCAGATGACCGTCTCCATACTTCGGAGGGCACGTAAAGCCGGCGGTCCCTTTGGATTGATGAATGCCACCATCAACCATTATTGGACAGGGTTACCGGCATTTCCCAACCAGGTTTAAGCAGCCGTGGGGTCTAAATTCTTAATCCTTTCCTATGGCCAGAAGGAGATAGACCAGAATTAAAAGAAAGATTGAGATGCTCGCTTACCCGAGTTCAAAGGATAGGAAAACTACAATGAAGTCTCCGAGTTTGCAACGACGACTGTACCGGGACTACATAAAACTGCATTTTCTATCAAATAAAACAATTTTTTTTTTAATTTCTGAATAAAAATAAATTTACTTGCTTTCTTTACACGAAAATTTAAAATTGTTTTACTTAAAAAACTATTGGTACACTAAGGCACAAAGTTTTTTCTTATTTTACTTTATTTAAAGAACACAAAATACTAAAAATTAAATACATATTTTCAGGATTTTTTTTTACTATTTCTGTAATTCCAAATACACTAGTTTTTTATATTAATCAATTAAGCAATGTCGTAAGTACATTCTAGACGGATAAATGATCAAATGACAAACGATCAAAGTCATGATGGGTCAAATTGACCCAAACTGTACTTCTTGTTCGAAAAAATAAATGTAACTTCGGAGGGATAGTGGGGGTCCGTCGATGTTTTAAGAGCTCGAATTTCGCCGAAATTTTTGCACTGGTAAATGGTAATGGTCTATATAGTAGATATAAAAAATAAAATTTGCGGTTGGTCCAGTAGTTTTTTCAAAATTAACAAAAATTTTGGATCCGAAATTTGCCGTTGTTGCGTTTGTCAAAACTGACTCTCCGCCTTGCTTCGAGCGCTCCGAGGCGTTTTGACACGCGCTAAACTCATTAAAAACATCCCCCGAACGGCACTAAATACGAAAAATTACGAAAAACGAAGGTTGGGATCCGAGGTTTGAATTGTAGAATTCCCGACGGTATTAGAGCAGGTAATATTTATTCATTTATTCATTCATTCATTGAATTTATTATCTGAGATCAGGTAATTTATTCGGGAGGTTGGTAGATCTTATGCCATCACTTCCTGGTCATGTACGATCTTTGATCAGGTCTGATTGGAAGCTTGGATTTTGAATTAATAGCGCACAACACACGAACACGTCCAGAGCCGTGAAAAATATAAAATTTCTTTTGGCTGACATAACAAGATTTTTAATTTGATAGTACATTTTTACTAATCGTTTAACCGTCTAATTAATTTAATCCGAGAATATTTAATTATGGTGTCGGTATACGGACCAACGGACACAGAGCCAGATCATAAGGCTTTTCTCGATATGGTGTACAGAAGTCTAAAAGGTATTCCAAACGCAAAATCTTATCATCTTACATCTCACTCACTCCTCTAATTGGTTCGTTTACTTATTAACAATGTGTCTTTCGTGTTGAATTGTCGCACGTGATGAATTGTCACGCGATGAATTGTATGCGAAGAAATGTCGCACGATGAATTCATGGTACACTAAGTCCGTATAATAGGTATGTGCTTCGGTAATTGTTTTAGATTTTTGTCATCCTGTTCTATCTTGCGCCTTGAACATAAAATAGTACCTGGTTCAAAACTAGTAACAACTTTTTAAATCAGTAAAAAAATAAGGGTTGCCATTTAAAAAAATTTCTGAGAACATCACAATTTAAAAAGAAAACAATAATAAAATTTCGATGTCAGAAGAAAGAAACATTAAAAAATTGAAAAGTCGAGGATTTTCAAAATTTTTTTTATCATGTTTGTTTCAAATTTTACAAGTTCACTGTATTAAAATAGATTTCGAACTAACCATGATGTTAACGTACCTACAAATCACCGTGTAGGAAACTATTATTTGCTGGCACAAATTTTACTGCATAAATCATAAAAGCTGTTACGCTTACCCTTTTCAGATATAATTACGTTAAATATACCACTTACATAAGCACTAAATACTTTTTAGAACCAAAATCTACAAAGTTTTACAAATAAAATACAATGTAGGTATTGGTTAGTGCTAACTAATCATAGAGCACAAAGAAAAAATAAGTTAATATACACCACGCTACAAAATTTCAGAGGCACCTTATTTTTGCAATTTTTTGATTTTATATTATTATTTAACAAAATTTATATTTAAATGTTTCATTCAAGTGCGAAACTGTTGTAAGTATCATAATAGAATGTATTGATGTTTAACACAAACCCCATTAATAGAATAACACCAAACTAACCAAGTGCTTTGTAAACTTTACCACTATTACTGAAAATAATAACGACCGGTTGATAGATTTTGTAGTTAATCTAATTAGCGCAAACATTTTAGGTAAAATTTTGCTCAAACCTATAAAAAAATATATTGTAAATCTGAAAATTTTGCTTTTTTGTAAAAATCAAATTTATAAACAACAACATGGAAGAAAATTTAATTTTCTATAATTTCCTTTTTCTTCATTTCTCTATCCTTAAAATTGGCCATGTTATGGCTATAAGTTTTTAAAAAGTGAGTTTTCATGAAAATCGAAATTATGAAATCAGTTGCCGAATTGAATTTTGCAAATCCACGTATTTCCCAGTTTGGGAAATTAATTATTAACTTTATTTTAGTAAAAATAGTTTATGACCTTATATATTATAATTATTTATATTAAGGTATATTATGATCTTCAAATACAAAGAAAAATAAAATATTATATCTTTCAAATGTTCATTAATTTTAATTCTTGATAACAGGTGTTTCAATGTTTAATAAATAATGTAATGTTTTAAATAAATACAATTGTGTATTTTGGAACAAATATTTATATGTTCAAAACCAGATGTAAATAAAACAATAAAGGTTGTATCTGTGGTAGTGTTCAAAAGCATAAAGATTTTTCTTTAATTTTTTTTATTTATAATCTAACTAAGATTTAAGTGATTATTTAATTCGGTAATTTTTCAGCTTTTTCTCCTTCTAGCGTAGTATATACTTCTTTGATATTCACTGATATAATGAAAACTATTTTCATTTTTCTGAAAAAATTGAAAGAAGATTTTCTGAAGAAAAACAATGTTTTGCTAAAAATTTAATGCATTTTGGGGGGATACTTAACCTATATGTCCCCCAAATTTCGATTTCCTATTAGTTTCCGAGATATTAATTTTTAAAATTTTCTGCATTTTCACGATGATAAATCCCAATTATAAAACAGAATAGAAAAATGGTACAACATGGCAGCGTTTTAAGTACTTTATAAAGAGATAGTTTCTTAATTTGGAAATACTAGGAAATCATTACATAATTTTTCCTCAGATTTCCCGGTGATAATCGGTGTAGTGACAATCTTTTACGATATAATAAAATGTTGAATTATTTAAAAATTTATAGACAGTTTAAGGTAATTTAAAGCTTAATTGCGTGTTTACTTTTATTACAGTTGAGCTCGGTGTTCTCAGCGTTCAAAATTACTTAATTTCTTTGTAATTCATTTTCTTAGTAAGGACCTGTGCAATAATTTGTTCTCGCTCCATTTACACTTTTTAATAATTTCTGGTGCACTATAAAACCATATTTTAAATTAAAAGCAGCTCAATTATTTTCCTTAACTACCTAAATTATATACCTTTTTTCAGATTAATAATTACATTTTCATATTAAAAGAATAAAATTCCATGTTTAAATGAACTTTATTGTTTTAATTGCCAGACTGCTTTTGGTCAAATTATTCTATATTTTCGCTAGAACATACAAATTTGAGAAAAACTTTTAACGAAAGAGCAGACGAATTTCGTAGAGCAACTTTCTAGAGGTATCAGTGTATAAAATGTACACAAAGTTTTAGAGAAGTTAAGATCTTAAACAAAACTTAGTGATTGCAAAATTTTTGTTTTGTTTTAATGGTTACCTGTATTTTTGGTTTAATGGCAAGATAGAGAAAACAATAGACTGAAAAATAAAAAAGAAATTATTAGAAAAATTAAATAAATTACTCTGAATAAATGCAAAATTTTGATTTGCACAAAATTATATAGATTCATATTAGTAATTGCGATTTTTTTGATTTTTTCAGTTTTTGCGAAATAGTCATCAAAATAAGCGTTTAATTAATTATTAAATTTAATTACTGCATTAAATTTCGTACTATTTCAGACTAGAAAGATTTTTTTGGCTCCAGTAGTTTCTGAGTTACAGCAGCTCTTTAAAAATCAGAAAAGTTTCCCAAAATTGAGAAGTTTGAAAATTCCAGCCACATTTCACCCCGTACCTAAATTACGACTCCTACCGAAAAAACCTGTTTAATAACTTTAAACTGGAATAATCGTAGAATTACTGAACTTACGAATTTCCAAATTTTGGGAAATTTTGTTGATTTTTGAAGAGCTGTACCTTGGAAACCACTGGAGAAACTCTTTTAGGCCTGGAAAATTTTTTGTTGGAAAACTACTGGAAATCGATCTGCGGGCATCAACCAATACAACATAAAAAAATTAGCTCTACCGGTATAATTTCTTCTATTTGGGTTTTTTGACTCTAATTAAACTGGACTATCTTGATCGTCAGATTATTTACGGTTGAAAAGTGAAAATTTTTAATTAATTTTTCACTTTCACCTTATAGATGTTTAAATCTGCGTCAACAAAATTCAAATTATTTTAATATTTGTCATTTCCGGCTTAACGCATGTGTAAAATCCTTATCACCGATGATGTACTTTAAAATTACAAAAAAATTTGATACAAAAATTAACTATCATTCACTCATTCTTGTTGCAAACGTTCAAGAAATACGTCGTGTCGTCTCTAAAATTTATACTGGGGGTGTTTATTATTTTCCCCATTTACTCTGCGATTTAATAATTTATACTATATTTTCTATTAGAAGAATCAAACCTGAACATTGTGTAAGTTGAACAAAATTATTTTATTCTAGATTTTATTTGGAAAATTTTGTGATGTAACACTTTTAACATTTTATTTTCTTTCCAGCCCCTGGAAACTGTGAGGGTGGGTTGGATTCAACTGCTGGTGGTTTCTTCTCATCCATCAATCGAGGAGAAAGGTGGAATTTCGAGTTTCTGAATATTAGCAAATAGGATACGGGTTAGTTATAAAATGTGTTATTTTGCATGATTAACAAAGTTTTGTGAATGACTCAGCTTTTTGACATGTACTTAATTTAACATGTTCCAACTTTATTAGCATTTTTCAAACTTGATTTTCACCAAAACTACACTGTGGTTGCTGGTAATTTCTTTCTCTGTAGAAAATTTAATACAGATTTTTGTTTTGCAGGATTCTATTTGGCTTTTACGGCTTTGCTTCATGACGTCAACATTGTCAAACTACATTCAGCGTAATTTGAAAGAAAGAAATTTAGTCAGCTTTGAATCTGGTCGGTTTTCACGGTTGAGATTGTGGTGTCGGGTACAAATTGTGGATAAGCTTGATGGAAGTTTTAAATAATCGTGTTTAATTTTTGATTTCAATCTTGGTTTTAATAACAGCGATTAGTGTTCATTAAAATAGAATTTGTCGTGGCCGTTAAAAAATTATGGTAGTGTTGGAACTTTTGTTTGGCGCTCTACAAATGTTGAAATTGGAGGAAATACGAGGGCTATTGCAGCAGGACCGTAGTGTTAAAGGTACGTAATTAATAACACTACTTGGAAAAAATGTGATCTTACAGAAGTTTTCCTATTTTTATAGGTAGGATCCATTTCGTGGGTTTGTCAATAAATAAGGTTAGTTAACAATTTTCCCAACTGATTTTAGCTGTAGATTTGTTGTGATCTATCCCATATTAGGACCAAGTGAGGTACACTCCAATTATGACATTTTGGACATTTTGTTATTCAAAGATTCCGCAATTTTTTATGAAGTTTTTACGTACACTAATTTTGATCATTCATTTTTTTAATTACAGAGAAGTTGTTCGGGATTCGCGCAGGCAAAAATTGTAATTTTGGTAGGTTTTCGCGGTCGGGAGTGTGGTGTGTCGAGTACGAATTTGTGCAAAAGTTTGATTGAAGCTTTAAACAATCGCGATTCATTTTTTATTTAAATCTGGGTTTCAAAAGTAGTGGTCAGTGTTCATTAAAAAAAAATTTTCGTGGCCGTGTAAACATTGTGAAAGTGTTTGAACATGTGTTTGGTGTTCTAGGATGGAAAGACGCGCTTATTGCGACAGGACTGCAGGGATAAAGGTAAGTTTGTTTAAAAACCTGAACCGAAACAAAATAAATGTTAACAAATTTTTTTCTTTTTTTTTATAGGTAGGTCCACTTGGTGGGTTTGTCAATAATTAAGGTTAGTAAACAAGCTTAATCTTGTTTTTCAACAATTTCCTACTTTCGGTATTTTCTAAACCAAAATATTTTTGTAAATTGATAGATTTATAATGAACCCAAATAAACAATATCATCATAAAATAAAAGTTTTATAACGATTGCATTTTGCATGAGCTGGATTACAAAAATACGGGTAGGGATTTCAACAAATGGTATGAAATTTATTAATATTAAATTTAATGTAGTCATCTTCATAAATTGGAAGACACGTGGGAGGGCAATATTATATTTTAGGACCAGTTTCGAATATTCTTGTTCTTTATCAACGTCAAATATTTTAAAAAATAATAAAATATAATATAAAATTAAGGAAAGTATAGTTCATTTGAATTAAAAATATTCTCAAATGGTCTTAATATCATAATTTAGGTTAGGTTAGGATTTGTGTAGGAATTAGAAATCCGATTAGAATAGCGGGCTTTACTGACAATTTTAAAATCTTCAAAAACAGCGGGATCAAAATATTGAAAATACATCAATATTATATTCTACGAAAATACCAAAAAATTTGATTTACACAAACATATGCAATGAAACTGCACAATGTAGTTCTCGCCACATATTTCCAATTTTGGAAAATTTGAAAATTGCAGCCTCTTTTCACTCCGTTCCTTCTAAATTATGACTCCTACGGTTTGGAGTTCCTTCTATTTGGGTTTATAGACTCGAATTTGACTGAACTACATAGAACCCTGAAAATTTTACTTCAGAATGTGAAGAACTCCAGAATTTCAAATAGGATGGTGGTCAGAAGTGGTATCATTAGAAAGATCTTTAAAAACTAGTTAGGCAAGTTCTGTAAAATAATTCTATATTAATATTTGCGAGGGGGGGTAGCATAAATATAAATGCAGCTCAAGCAAAAACTGCATATGTCTACTCATACAATGATAGTCAAACGACATTCATGCTCCAACAACAATTTCATCCAAAAATTTGACTTTGCGATTTTTGATTCGCTACGATGTTTTTTGTTTATATTCTTCTGTTCTTTTTTAAATCATTAGGGGTTTCTAATTTTATATTTTTTATTTTGTAAACGTTTGAATCTATTAATTCAATGAGTTCGGTTGTTTGATAAGAACTGAATTTGGATTGTTGGAAAGAAAATTAAAAACAGAGGCTGGAATATTGTCGCGGATAATAAAATAATTGGATATTTTGATTAGAAAAATTATAAAGACTAATTTAGTTGTAATCAACTGTGAGAAAAGAATAATATAGTAAATGCAATTAAAACAAAATCTTTCATAATGTGGAAAAACAACAATATCGAAATCTACGTTTAGATTAGAAAAAAAAGAAATTTCATTTAATTAAAGACAATTTTGTAATCCCTACAAAATTAGGGATTCTATCATCCTTACTAATTATTTTGGCATTTACCTGCTTCTCAGAGGGCATAAAAATTGAGTTATTTTATTTTTGGTCGGAAATGTCTTAATCGGACCCATTGTGCACTGGAGCAAATGTTTCAATTCCTTCAGGTTGGTGTTAAATTTTTCACACAAACAAACTTAGCAACATTTAATGTTACCTTTTAAATCGCTCTCAATATGAAATACCCTTCGACAATCTATTTATAATATAATATATAATATATTTGAAATTGTACAGTTTTATCTTCGTTATAAATCGTTTCATGCCATTGATTGCATGAAATGAACACCAGGGCAAATTTAAATGTTTTGAAAAAATTATTTTTATCGATTAATCAAATACCAAAAAATTAACTAATCAATCATCTGAAGATATTGAAATAGCAAAAATTTTAGCTTATTGTTCATTTAACCTGTTGATTTTTAAAAATTTTGATTGAATTGTTAAAGAAAGGTTCTTTACGAGTGGGACTGAATAAGTTCATGAAATTATGAAAAATACGGGAGGGGATATTTATTTGGGATCCTGTTAAATAAACACGTCGTAAAAATAATGTGACTGGGAAAAAGAAAGCTAGACCTGACCTACCTTAACTAGGTACGAAAATCTGCAATGTATAATAATTGTATAATAAAAAGTATATTATAACATAATTTTATGTGAACCTGTGCCAGATTAACAATTTTTTAGTCCTTAATAGTTGCACAGATGTAATTTCATATATGTAGGTATATCGCGTGATCGTACATCTTACACGCAGAAGCAATATTTATCATTAACAATCATAGTACGCCTTTTTCATTTAATTAGTATCCTTTACACTAATCTTAACTATGAAATTTTCGTAGAGATATCAGAAAGTGATATCAAAGCCTAGAATTGATACATAACAGTACAAAGTACGAATATGTTTGTGATTTATTAAAAAGTACTTACCTATTTCCCTAATTGATTATTAAAATGCAGTAAAACCAACAAAAAGTGTAAAAATTTGAAAATAAAATTAAAAGTATGAGCGTTCTGACGGCGATTAAATTATATATAGCCCTCGTTGGCGACTTATACGAGCCCATTCAAAAGTTTTAGTTTATTTTCTCAACTCAAACAAAATTAACTATACATGTACATATTTTGTCGAAGTTAGTATGTTTTCGGGAATGTAGATTTTTTTAATACAAATTTTATTATAACATTAAATTATTGCAACTTATACAGTAAACTCATAAAGTTTGAAACAAATTCGATGAAATTTACAATGAACGATGCAAAAATACCACTATTTAGTTAAGAAAAAAGTTAACTACTGAGTTAAAAAGCAAACTGCTTAGTTGCTGCTTAAAATTTTAAGATGTACTTCATCTTAAAAATCTAGTAATTGAAAATTAATGGCTTTGTGATATTTTAAAATTTCGAGGCTAAAATTCAAAAATTCTCAAATATACGTTTACACATTTTATATTATAGTAGCCAAAGTGAAAAACATTTAAGAAAGACAAATTAATAGCAGTAGCTTCACAAAGATAATTATACAATGCCAAAAGTTACACTAACTTTATATTTTTTCTACCGTAATTTTAAGTAGGATGTTAAGGTTAGTTAATTAAAAAAATAAATTAGTTAGAAGTGTCTCTTAGTATACCCATTTTGTTCCAATTAAAAATTTGTTTTGCTCTAAAAAATAATTGTAGCGCTATCCGCAGACATAAAACAGAATGCAAATAAACAAAAGCTATACAGCTAGTCATACACGTTAATTTTTTTTAAATTAAAATTTGTTAAAATAAATTTAAAATGTCAACTTTCCATTAAACTATAATTTTTGTATTTTAGCCACTTATCGAGTAAATTTTCTAGTAATCATTTGGTGCTTTATAAGATCCGGCTAATCTTGTCACAGTTAGTTTCAATTGTTTGCGCACACGTGATGACGTAAATATTTATTCGAATAAATCTAGACAAAAACTCGACTATTTTAATTAGTTTCGCGGTATTTTCGAATTTTAGGTTGAAAAATATTATTTCGCACTTTCTCTCTCCGCTGCTGTTCTCACAATTGCTTTATGCGACGTGACAATCTGATGGTACCATCAATAACAGTAAATTATTAGAGCTGTGTATAAATTGTACCGCTTTTTCATGGCAGTGCGGTGTGGTGTAATCCCTGGTTGAGTTATATAGCGGAAATTCTGGGTTCCAATCTCAGACTTGACAGAATTTCTTGGCTCGATTTGCTGGTATGCAACATGTTGTGGATTCAAGAATTGATTCAATATTTACATTAGTTTGCACAATTGACAAAATGTCAAGGACAAAAACGATAAAAACAATTGCAGAGCTTATTAATATAGATTGGAATATACAAACAAAACACTATCAAGCGCTGCGTAAAGTCATTAAGAAATTTAAGAAAACAGCGGTGTTTCTAGAATTTGTTAGACGAAATAGCAAATTCAGCACGCCAGAGGCGGATTAGTAAAATCGGTGAGCAGAGATCTCAAGTCGAAATAATAAAAATAAATTTCGTCGTGAAAGAAAACAAATAAAGCGTGATAAAAATAGAATACAAGCATATCTGCATTAACAGCTCTAAACTGTAAAGCACATTGAAATGAAATTACTGCCTTTGGATGTAGGGATGTATCTAGTCTATGAATAGTATAAATAAAATACAAACACTTAATCTAAAATAATGCAAATACCATTAAAATTAACAAGATGCACATAATTTTGAATCATTATCCTCGATTCGGGATACCTCGAGCGATTCCAGCCCTGCATGGCACTAATACAGTTTAAATAAATTCTAACCTTAGCTTTGTGATACACATCTCACCATAGAATTGGCTTTCTCGACACACGATAATTATTTATCGGAACTTAATTTTGCAGCAAATTAATTTAGCAGGTTTTTTCATAATTTAACATATCTGATTATTATCGAATCTCTGAATTGTTGCTAGCAAAAATACATCTTCGTGCATTGAAATACGGTTTTTATATTGAACTAACTTTACGTTTAGTCGAACCCAACTCTAGAATTTACATGGGCTTAATTGCGAAATTTTACTAATACTTTCCAAAAGGGGATGGGACAGTTCGGCGAGAATAGTTATAAACATATTACCAGATATTTATTCCTGTCGAACTACCCGGTCGACGATGCCAGTGTGTCACTCCTGTTAAGATCATGTTCGAGCGAAGCCGGGTACCGCAATTGGTATTATATAAATTTAAAATTAAATAAATTTACTTTTTAGATAATAATTTTTAAAAGAATTGCGTTTAGAAAAGTTTTAATGAATTCGTTTTTCACAATTTTTAAATAATGCAAAATAGAAAATTTAAATAAATTTTTAATATTTTTGCATGTATTGTAATTTACGGTTTAATTTTATTTAGAAAGAATTTTTCTAAAATTATACGTTAAGAAAAGTCAACAATATCTTTTATGTTCAAAAATAGTAAATGTATGCTAATGTTTTGTTTTTGGATTAGTTTATACAAGAACGAGTAAACAGGAGAATACGTACGTTAAAGTGTCAATTTATTTTCGCGATCGTTCATGAGAAAAGCCATGTAACATTTCCATTTATTTCAGTTAACTGCGAAGTGTTTTTAAACATTTTTAAAATAAACAAATGTTTTTCTATTTAGATGTACGCAATTAAAAAAGTCTTTTTTAATTAATTTAAAATAAAGGTAGAATTTTACGTGTTGCAAGTAGTACTTTGTAATATTTGCAATTCAAAGTAAAAAAAGGCTGGTTTTAACTGCACAAACACACGATATATTGATGTTTACATTTGACAAAGTAGAAAAACTCAATTAATTACTATGATCACTAAATTGGAGAATGTATTCACAAGGTACTTTGAGGTAACAAAATTATGGTATTCGAGGAATAAATTACTTATAAATTCTGCTCATAATGGTTCGCAATTTTCTTGCAAAAATTTTATTTTCTCTTTTATTATAAGACATAAAAACAATTATTTTTTTATTTTATCTTATTTAAGCATGGTCTAGAATTGATCATTTTTATAATCCAATAAATTATTTTCAAATTTTCTATCCGAAATCACTTGGAAATTTTGATGAATTAAAAAATTGTTAATAAATTAGCATGTGAAATTAAAAGGTTTTCATGAATAACATTAATTTCCAAGTGAATAATTTAGATCAAAAACTCAACTTATCGTTTTTTGTTCTTTCTTTATATTGTACCTCGCACAATGGCAAATTTAATTTTTAATCCAACCTTCATACCTCTATATTCCTTTTATCTTGCTAAATTAAAGTCAACAAATCGTAAATAACTTATGATAAACGAAATTATAGAAACAAAGCAACATACACATTTTAAATGAAAGTTATATTTGGCATAACATAACATCATAATTCAGTAAATATTGAAAAATAAAAATTTAATTTAAAAATCGTTTACCGAACGCCAAATAAAATATATTGGTTCTTATTTGTGTAAAAAATGCAGTACTAATATTTCAAGTAATCCAAATTTTACTATATCAAACCGTCCGATCAAAAAGTAAAAAAATAGCTTTGGTCGTAATTACACATAATTATTCTAAACTTGACACGAAGCTATAACAGAAGTGCCAAACTATGGCATAAATTCGGAGAATAGTTAGAAATATAGGTTACATTGCATCATTTTATGCCCAATATCAAATTTTCAGGGAAATCCCAAGGCTACTAATTTTACAATGATTATACAGCGAATAGGCTGAACCCAAAGTAATTTACCAAATAATGCAATTTTAATGAGCTGAAAATAGTGGATCTATTTCGTAAAAGGTTCAGATTTGTAGCTCAGTAGGGTGCGTAGAATTTCAGGTAGCTAAGATATGCTAATATTGATAGCTATCTTTGGCTAGCTATTAGTGGTAGCTAAGATTGCGCTGGAGATAGTGCAAAGCAAGAACTCCTCCTCTTTTCCCCTTTTATTTGGCGATTTATTTTTTAATGGACTTCGGCAGAATCCTTAGTATATCAGTAAACTGTAATGAGTAACTTATTAGTAGGTCAGAGCGGCGGATAGAACTGGATTGTTAACAATATTTCCATAGTGAGGCCAAAGGCCGAACAACCACGTCAGTTCCTAATTAATAAGTAACCAAAGGATATTGGAACAGTAAATCAAATAATTAAGATTCGATGTGCCGACGTTTCGGAAGATTTATTCATGCATTTTCAAGACTAAGAGAATTATAATTTAGTCTTGAAAATGGAAGATTAAATCTTCCGAAACGTCAACATATCGAATCTTAATTATTTGATTTGCTGTTCTAATATCCTTGATATCCTTTAGTTCCTTTGGTTATTCATTGCAGATAATATAATATAGATATTATTTATTTTAGGTGTGATGGGAATAGCAAATTGCTTAAGAATAAGTGTTGTTGTTACAAGATGGCTCTGAAATGAATTAGCCGATTGCTTAAAATCCATTCAATTAATTTTAGATTTTAATGCTTAAATGCATGTAGAAATACAAATTCATGCTACCGGAGTATATTAGCTTTCTTCATTTTTGTTAAAAAAATAAACAAGTTATCTTTTCCATTAAAAAAAAAATAAATAAATAAAAAATTGGGGGGCTTCTTTGAAGAAACCTTAGTAATGTTTTTTTATTTTTTTTTTAGTTTTGTCTATCAAAATAGAAAAATTAAGTTTTCTTTGACCATTTATACACCGCCAAGTCGGTCTATTCTCGATTAATTTATTACCACCACGCGACATTTTGATAAGAAAATTATACGATAAAGATTATGTAATATAAACTATTAGGTGTAAGCACGATTGTAAGTAAGTCTACAGAAAGGACTTGTTGTAATCGCTGGATGGGTTACAGGGTAGAAATTCCTAGTTCAAATAACGGACTTCAAAGAATTTCTTAGCTTGATCTTCCCGCGGGCATTAATAACTCCAATATAGATTCCTTACTAAATAAACCTTACATAAACTTGCGCAAGTTAAAATAAAAAAATGTACTTATACTTTTATTTTAATTTTTCTATTTAGAGTGTCAAAAATATAAAAATAAATAAAATATGCATTGTATTCAAAAATATGCTTCTTTGGCGGCTGGATAACGTTTTTTTAATTTATTTTTTTCAAAAAGGGTTTCTTCAAAAATTTTCAAAATAAAATTCAAAATTAGAAAAGTACTCCATTCTAGCGTGAATTTTAAAATTGATTTTAGTTCTATAATCATTTTAAAATTAAAAAGTTTTGTTTGTAAAGTGTTTTAAACAACTAATACTTTTCCGATTTTCCGAAGTGTACTCTTGCACACTTGTCCACAAATTATCGTATCCAGTTTGGCCTTAAAACGATTACAAAATAGAACTCACCAATTACAGTACCAAAATATATGGCGATGGATAACTAAAAGATTCATTTTTGTCAATTTAAGTTTATCGTTCTAATGTGTAAGTTTCGGATCAATATCTTTTGGAGTACAATTTTCAAATTTACTCAGATATCCAATTATTGCAATATTGTAGTGATTTTCGAGGGAGTCATGTTTTAACTTACATTTTAGTCTCACAGTTCTTCTCCTACATAATGAAAATATTTTACAAAAAAATTTAAATTACAAAGACAATAATATTAACAAAAGAAGCTATAACGAGCAAAAGTAGGTATGCGTGTTAAGATAATCAGTTTATCTGACAAACAAAGAGCGATTAAATACATAAATGATAAGTTTAATGATAAACGCAACTAGGTAATACATCAGAATGCTCGATTACTTAGAGTAATTTCTGCCTGTAAGTAAGCCCTGACCTTTCTGCAGACCACTTCGTGTGGTCGGGGAAGGGGGGGGGTTTGTAGAAGTTTTATTATATATTTTCTTTTACTTTCATTCCACTGCAACTTAAATTTGAGTTTAGAGTTTACGTATACATTGGAAAATTATGTTCGAAAGTTACACAAATGTAGATTATTTCTGCACAATGCATATTTAGATTACCTCTAAACCCAACATTCTGTTAAAAATATGTCAACGTTTGGGTCACCACAATTCTACCACTACCATTAATTCCATCATTTAGTTTGTTAATCTAATTATCAAATCTCTTCTGGTCTGCTGTGAAATCAGTACACCAATCGCGTTGCCAATTCTGCATATTACATCGGACCAGTTAACTCGAGATGGGGTCAAATGTAGGTCATGTACAGTTTCTTAACCAGAGTAAGCCTAAGCGTATACGAAGACGCAGGCAGCGCAGGCAACACAGTTCAGTACAGCACAGGTTTTTGTAAACAATGCATTACCGTATAAGAGCGTATACATCAACACAGCCGCGTGCGGCACAGGCACGTACCTGCACAGGCCTGCGTCGCGTTGTAGTTGAGGTACAGTTTTCTGCGTTCAGCCAACACGTGTACTTGGGTTATTTTAGTTATTAAAATAAATGTTGTGTTATTTGTGTTCATTATTCGGGATCCGTATGCGCAGTTCAAGCATTTGCTGTGTCACATTGTTTTATCTGTGCTGCACTACCCTGCGCTGTGCTTCGCGGCCTGCGTCTCCGTATACGCCTAGGCTAACACTGTTCCTAACCACAATCTCTGTTTTTAAGTAAAACTTGAAAACCGTTCCATTTTAAAACAAACATTTCTAGATGACTATCAATGTCGAGAGGTACGGATATAGAGAGGCAAGAATCTCTGTTTTTAAGTCAAACTCGGACTGTTAAGGGTGAAACAGAATGCAACGCCGTCGTACGGCGCTGAACGCAACGCTACGCCGTGAGAAACTTTTTGAACACAATGTACGCCGTCAAATGTCACTTTCGAATTTTATTTAACATTTTATAAGAAGTGTTTTACCTCCTCTTCAACGTTTATTATACACTATTTTGCATTTACGAATTAACTGAAGTAATTTTCCTTCAAAATATTCTAATTTTGATTCGCAGTTTACAGAATACTTGAAAAGTGAGGTTAGAATAGCAGCGTTTACGGCGTAAAAGTTGAAAGTTGACCAACGTAACGTAACGCTCGACGCCGTCCATTGTGTGCAGGCAAACCTGTTTACACGCTTTTCAACTTGGACGTGACATTTGACGCCGTACGACTGCGCTGCATTCTGTTTCACCCTTTAACTTTTCAACTGGCAACACCTAAGTGACGGCTTTAAAGTCAAGTCAAGTAACATTTATTACTTAAGTACGGGGCACGAGTACACCTTACAATAAACATTGAGAAACAATAAGTAATCTGAGCCCTTTCTTCCATATTTAATTAATTGAACCCGAAGTTGATAACCTACAGAAAAAAAATTTTAAAAAATGTGAGGGCAGATAAACATAATTCAGGAAGATTGCATAAAAGTTATCGAATATAAGAGGTACATAAAAATCTATAGTAAAATAAGTTTACTATCATCGAAAGTAACTTTATTTATTAAGTAACTTCTTTTCCTATCTGTGCATTGAAGTCTCCTAATATTACCAATGTGTAGCTTTTCGGTGTTAATTTGACCTTTTCCTCCAATTCAGTATATCGTTGGTCTATCACAATTTAACTTTCACAAGTCACACAAATCACAAATTAACTTTTAATTTATCAAGTGCAATATAATTTTGTCGAACATTTTAATAAACTCAACTTTATATGTTCCTAGCTTCCACATAATAAATTAATAATAATTTTCCTAAAATAGTTATTTGTGTAGCAATACCGTAAAGTGGAATTGTAGCTCTCGCCTAGGGCTTATGCCGCAAAAAAAATACGAAAAAGAAATTCCAGAATGTACGAAGTGAGCCAAACTACTTTTCCGCCCTAGGGCACAAATATATTTTATCGCCTTATGGAGTAAAAGGGCGGAAAAGTAACATTTTACGATTGCTAATGCGAGCCAACAAGAGACACTTGACGCTAGTTCGGCAAAAATATGTTTTTTACTCTTTACAATGTTAGGGTATGCTTATCAAAGAAAACATCCTCAATATTATTGTTTGAATATTATTTCCTTTACTATACCTACTTTCTTTCTTCTTTCTTTCTTATTTCTACTCGTGGATTTCCTTTTTGTTATAATCATATTATGTTCTTATAAAAAAGTGAAGTATACGTGAACAATTCTCTTTCCATTAATCATGTTATCCGCACGGTTATCATAAATAATATTTTGTTTTTTTATGAACATTTGTGCTTATGAAAAATGAAATCAATTAGTACTTTGCACCTATGTGGTACAATTACCTTGCTTTTTATTTTCAATGTTTTATTTTAATAAACTTTTGTTAACCAACTTGTGGTAAGCAGTAATTCAACACAACAGTGTAGGCGTTAAGTAAATTTCAAGTTTTCTGACATTGTGCTATCACGCAAGAGGCGAATTAGTCGTCTGGTTGTTTTATTGAATTGTCTATTAATAATTTATTATTTAATGTCATTTCGGTTGGCTATATTGCATCCTGATTCTGTAATGTTCTGCGTTATTCTAAAACATTAGCTGCTTTTACTAACTCTTCGGTGTTTATTCGATATTTCAATACATTGTATTTTGAATTAAGTTTTTTTTAAACACATAAATTTGTTTATTTTTATTTATATTCTACCGAATGATGATTAGCCCTTTTCTCTGAAAGAAACGTTTCAGAATTTTGACTCCACGCCTTGTCTGCTTAAACTATTTTAGAGAATGCCCGTAATTCTGTTGTAATAGTTGAGTAGCAATCAGCAACCGAGGGAGACCGACGACTTTACGTGCCCTCCGTATCATGAAAACGGTCATAAGAAAATTTAGTAACAGCTGGGAAGTAAAGCCTGCAAGTAAATTGAAAAAGTTCCCAGGAGTCAATCCTCGCCCCTTCACTGTTCAACATCTACATGAGAGACATCCCAACCCTCTTAAACCCGAAACCGAAGATTTCACTTTACGCGGACGGCATCGCCATCTACATGTCTTCTATGAAGCGACACGCGGCTATAGCACGACTTCAGGAAGTCGTAAACGATTTGGAAAGATGGTTTGAAACTTGGTCCATCGGAGTAAACTCGAGTAAGAGCTCCGCAACGACGTTTTTAAAACGTTTACGTCCGATAAAATCGAGTCTTGTTATGTTTGTAAACAAATTCCATGGACGGCTACTTAGAAATACCTAGCGATCACTTAAGACTGCCGTTTAAAATGGAACCACCACATCACCGAAGTCACCAACCGATGGAAAGCTATCTTCAACAGGCTCTACCCGATGATCAACTTGAAGAGTAAGATGAAATCCGCTAACAAACTTCGTATTTCCATGAATTATGCTGTCCAAGTATGGGGAAAGTCACCCCTTGACTAATTCTTAAGATCCAAGGCATCCTGATGAAGTGCCTCTGCCACGTCTTCAACAGCCCATACTACGTCACCAACAGACGCTAAGCTATACATCATTGACGAATACATCCGTAAGTTGTCAGAATGACTTTATCACTCCAGTCAATTTTCAAAAAGCTCGTTCATACTGAACTTAGATTACCGCCGCCCAAGGATATTTTCAACTCGGTTAAAAATCCAAACCTCCTCTTGGGGGGGTTTATTATTTTTGTTTTTAGATTTTCTTGTACAGGTTCTACCCCACAGGCCTACATCCAACCAGCAAAGGGCCAATAGGTAGCCACCACTAGCTAACCTGCGGCCTTGGACTTTGATACTTCTTGATTATTGCTCGAAAAGTTTTGCTCTCTCTAAATATATCAAGATACAATTATATATTAATAAACCAATGTTAATTTGTTATGTGTCATTACTGATAAACGTATTTGCAAAAATGCAATTAATGTTTATTCCAGAAATTGCATAAAATACATAAATTATTAGTTGAATAAAATATCACATAAATTTAATAAATTATAATGCCAAACTACAAAATCAATCATTTCTAATTAGAAAACTGGAAAATAAATTAAGCACGGTATAAATATTTAATATTGAATTAAATTGTTTTAGATAATGCAGTTTTATGTAATATGACAATTTTGCAACTAAATCCGATTTAAAATAGTGCCATACACATATTAAGTTCCAAAAGAATCGAATTATAATTATTTTCAATTACTCCTGCTTACAGTTGGAAGGCGTCCTTTTTTGAGCTCCTTAACTATTGCCTGAAGATAGCACCAAAACTATTGATTTTTTAGTGTTAATGGATTTCTAATTTTACTTATCTACTACCTAGATTATTTTCTTTTATCGTATAGAATTAACGGATTTTGAGTTATAACTCGTAGAAGAACTGTTAAATTTGTTTTATAGCATTTTGCCACCAAACGACACCAAATTCTTAGTACAATAATAGCTTCGCCTTGGTGTGTCCTTCTTTGATTTTAGGCAACCGGATCACGGTTCCGTAATCCACGACGGAGACTACTATCCCTTGGTAGATCTTTCGCATAGAATGTTGGTAGTTAATACTTCCGATGGTTTTAGCTTTTCGCTGAAAAGATTGCACCGAGGTTGCCGATTTATCCCAATTAAGCGTGAAACAGCGTAGTCCGTTTATTTATTATTATTACATTTATTTCAGCAGTTTAAAATTTATAATTAATAAAAATATTTGCAAATTAAAAATTAAATTTTTATTTATTTTAATTATTAATAATATTTTTAAATTGAGCTACGCCGAAGTAAGAAGTAAATTTTTAATGGGATATTAATGTTTTTCAACCACACCCTTAATTTTTATTAAAAATTCATATCAATATATTGCCTGAAGTACAGAAATTTCGGATAACAAGAAATATTTCAAATAATTATTATATGTAATATCACAAGAAGAGTATTATCGGAAAATTATCCAACGAGCGAGTGCATTTAAAATTTCATATTAAAACGAGCGTCTTCCCAAAAAACTTCCCAAATTTTTTTTTTGATGGAACAGTAAATTAGTTTGCTACAATTATTGCTAACCATCGGACATGAAAAGTTTGCTAACCAAGCCAAACAATTTTCAGTATCAGAATGCGATTTGTTTTGTTTGTCTGTTATGATTGCGTGGTATTCTCAGTGAATACCAACTTATTGCTTTTAAAAACATTAATGGTAGTAAAAATTTAAAAAATATATTGACTGTGGAAACTTTTGTCAATAAAGCTGTAGAGATTCAAGTACAAAAATGTTCAAAGAAATAATGAAAGCTGAACAAATAAAACAAAAAACTTTTTCTTCAGTTTGTGTTTATTTTTGAGTGAATAAGTAATAAATACAGTTACTACTTTTGTTTTCAGTATTAATATCAAAATATGTTCCAAATTATGTTAAAAAAATTGTTTGAATTATTGAAAATAAAAAGTTTATACGGAATAGTTAACATTGATACCTTGGAGCAGTGTTGGAAATGTGATTATTATTCTACCGGAGGTTACAAATCGATTTTGCTTTTCAGTTAGTTTCTAAGTTAATATTGCGGCAATATAATCTATTAGTCTTTGCTGTGTTATTCACAATTTTCAGTTAACAAGTTTTTTTAAGAAAAAACCCAAAAAAACAATTTTCTAAAGCGGCAAATGAAAAAAATTATTTAAATTTCACATATTAAAATTGTAAACTTTTATTTATAAAAATATGAACTAAAACTTTATATCCTGTTATATCTTCATATCTCTAAAGAATATTCCATATTTTGCTTTTCCCCGAGTTGTATTCAATTTTGGTTTGTACACCTGATAAGTTAATGCCTTTGATCTGTCATATCTTGCACATAAAACAAATTTCTTTTCTTTCTACTATGAGAAAGTAAAATCTTACCTATACTTTAGGGAATAATAACTTTTTCTTATTATGCGCTGTTTTATTTTTAAATACGTTTCCAAAATTTATTCTGAAAAGTAAAGGCTATTGGTTCCACATTTTATAAAATGATCTTATTATAGAAAATATTCAAAAATGTAATTGAAAAAATGATAACTTTTGTAAAGGAACAGGCTACCCCTATAATACGGGTAGGTATCTAAAATTGCAATATTATATCCGTTGAGAAGCTCTATTTTGGTAATATTTGTTGGTTTGGTTTGCAAATGGAACTGTTTTTATAGGTTGATAAAAAATTGTACCTACTAGTTATAAATTCTGTTTCATAATATTAAATTAAATTGGATCTTTCTCTCGGCAGTCCTCAGGAAACCGTCCGTCGTCTGTATGAGGATTACTGTAGAAATACAGAAACATTAAAATGATCAAATCCGACCAAGGGTCTATCTATTCAGTTGTATTAAATATAAAATTTATATAATATTAAAGTATCTAAAATATACATCGAACAAACTTTCAACTTTTTTATTCGTACAAAATTATACCAATACTTAACTATATTCCAATAAGCATATGTCGGTTGAACTAACGTGTTTTCAACGTTATGTTATAATACACCGGAATCATTTTATAACGTGTTACATTCGTTGAAATATACACGTGTAGAATTTGATTATTTATGCAACGAGTTACACACGTCTATTTTCAGATTATATCAACCGTAAATCCGCAAGGATTTGAACTCGGTGGTATCAGACTTTCTAGTCGGCCGGTATACGTTTAACGGTATACGTCTTTCGCCTTACGTAGAGGTATAGTGATTTCTATTGGATTCTCTTGGCAGATACCTTGGTGGAAAGGGGGGATTCTCTTGGCCAGAATAAAGTTTTTACTCCGCCCGAACTCGAACCAGAAATCTTGGCATAACACTCGACTCATATAAGCGCCCGGGTGTCTAACCTGTTGTTAATTAAACTTCAATACATGAAATAAAGTTTCCTGCTTCTTACTACTCTGTACAAATTTGTGTAGATTACATTAAGATTTATTCAAACTTACTTAAAGGCCAAACAGTTCTTGGTGCTGTTATTATTATATTTAAATCATTGTTACAACTTGGACGCAAATATTAAGCTTTATTTAAAAGCCCTAAAATATTTTGAGCTTCAGGCTTGAAATAGTTGAATCTACCACTGTAGTATTCCTGCCCACCTTATTCTTGGTCTTTAAGGTCTTTAGACTCCGTTAATCAAGTATTTGCTCGGGAGTCCCTTTCATCTAAAGCACGACTAGCTTTCTAGAGCCAGAATTGACAAAGAAATTTCTAATATTTATTTGGCCCTATATATAGCTCTAAGCTGATCAATTGGTGCGAGAAATTTAAATAATAATTTAATTTTAAATAATAATATCTTAAAATTAAAATATAAAAATCAACTCTTGCAAAAAAAATCTTTAAATTTTAATTTAATTTAATTTACATTAACGCAATATGTCTTAAACAAATTAGAAATCCGGCCATCAAATTTCAAGTCGCAGGAAGATAGCGAGTCCGGTCTCATAAATAATAAGGAAAATTGAATTTGAAAAAATACACGACAATATATATTTAGCCCTATAGTTTAGGTTTAGTTTGTTTTAAAAAACTTAAAATATCCAGATTTCTAGACAAACATATGTACCATCAATAGAATAAATACAAGTTAAATTGATCACTAGAACTGAAGGTCTGACCCCGCATTAAAAAAACTTCATTAGCAATTAAAATCATTGCTTTACGACTTCTTCCAATTTTTTTGAAAAATAAATTACAGAAAAATAGTTAACAAGTAAGCCATATATTTAAAATAATTAAATTTATAATGCAAAAAAAAGTTAATTAAACCTTACCTGTTTTCCGGCTTTCAAACGAATTTGCTAAGCTCCACATTCAAATATCGAATTATCATAATTGTATAATAATCAAAAAGACGACTAGACAACACGCCATTTTTACATTGAAATTCTGACACAAAAGTACTTATTACAGTACATGCAGATTACGCTAGAAACAAATTTACAATTTAAATAATTTTTTTTTACTTTAATTATAATTTACAATTCATATTCAATATTTATCATGTCAATTAAAAAAATTGATGTGTTAAAATTCTGTCACTGTCAGCGTAACTGTTGGTGTTAATCATTTTAATTTAAAAAAACACCCCCCCCCCTATTTTAGTTCTAAAATTTTAAAATTGGTTTTGTGCTATAGTTGTGCCGTCTTGTGTTTAAATTTTTCTTTTCCACAAAGAAAAACTTGTCTCCCAATGAAAAAAATTATTTTCCATTCCCAGCACAAAAAATTGTGCTAAGTTTCAACATTCTGCAAATTTTAATTTTTTTTAAAGTTACTTATAAGCTGGAATAAGAGCGTTAAATGATTTTCTTGTAGTTCTTTATATTTCATACATGAAAAACTTTAGTGCCGATATCTGGATGCTTTAGTGCCGATTTCGGACAAATTAAAATAATATTTTTGAAAAATATGAGTTGTACTGAAATAATAATTGCTTACAAAGAAAATTCAATAAATCAAATAATCAAAATAATATGATTTCTATTGAGAGGATAAAATAAAATAATAAATTAAAAATTAAAATCAGGAATATGAAAAAGTTAGTTTAGTTTAATATTATATCTTTATGTTCGGGTGTAAGTAGGCGGGTCACCCGGTTCACTAAAAACAAATTGTTTATATTGCTGGATGTAGGTAGTAGCTATATAAATTCTGAACTTGAAAACTGACTGTTATCTATTATAAAATACCTCGTGCAAATGAGAAATTTTGTATGTTTCACGATGTATAGGTAGTACTAGCACATCACGCAAATATTCTATTATTCATTCATTACATTCACGATGCTATACATATAATTTTGTAATTTAGTGCAGAATTTATAATTATTAAGTAAACATTTATAATTGGTCATAGGTTATCTATTGACGAAATAAAGAAATAAAGTTCAATGCCCTGCTTCTAAGTATTGTGCTCAAAATTGAGATATTTAAAAAAATTTAAATATATCAAAATCAATACATCTATTCTAATACTTACATACAAACGTACATAGGATACATATACCTAAGTTTTTGATTTAAATGCCTTTAAAGTCAATCCGGATCAAATTAAATTTAGTACATAGCCAATAAAAGATGACCAATCAAAACAATATCGTATGGTATTTTCGTTTTGGTAATTTATTCATCACGCAGCTCTGGATAACTACGAGTAATCCAAATTAAAATTAAATTTAACTCAGGTAATAATTGCTATTAATAACGGTTTTTAATTTTAAAGAAATCAATTTTTTTATTATCCAAACACAGATTAGTTAGAGCTTGGAAGAGGTGTTCATTTAAATTTTTACAGGGATGAACATATCGGAAACTGCTCTGAATTTTAGCTAAGCTGAATCAGAGCCCAACATTTATTTTGCGCAAACTATGAAGAAGAAAGTACGTTAAAATCTCATTCTGTTGACGGTACGAGTGCTTGACATAAATACGTGCAGGATGCGTTTTAGTGGGCGGAGCCAGTTTCAGTTCACTTCTTGTATACCCGGTTTCAGTTTTTGAGATTTTTTGTCGGTTGTCGTCCTACTCCCGGAAAGTTTTATTTGGAGCGTCACAAATGATTTTTGTAAAAACAGCAATATTATCCTGCAAAATAGATGTATTGTGAACATGTACGTATTACAAAAATTCTACACACAAAAAGCATTGTAATTTATGGATTTTTGTGAAAAATTATTTTCTAAATTGTATAATATTTATTTCGTATTCCGTTGTGTCCAATTTCAATATGAGTTGAGTTATAATTAGTTTCAAATTCACCACAAGTACTTTAAAGTTTACATTATGATTGCCTGACATACACGTAGGTCAAATCAATTTATTTGTTTTATTAACTTTTAAAACGAAACAGCGTTTAAAACTTCTGTAATTATCGATTGGTATTTTTATCAATCGTTATTAGCCTACAGCAAGACTTTACCAATTAAGGTAATTGCAATTTTCTTCTTGTCGTACTAGTTTTACAAGGAAATAATTCGTTGTTATTAAAATTTATTGTTAAAACAATAACATCACCTGCCTATTTCAGTATGCAAGTTGACACATACAGTGCGAATCTTGAATAAAACATATTGCACTTATCGTTAATAGGCTAAACCGGAGTAATTTGGTTATTTCAAAATTTGTTATTACTTTTTGGAAAAAGATGTCATAATCGCAATTAACAGATATTTTATAACTTTATGATATATTCATTCTTCATCGAGTAGTGATAGTAAAAAGACGTGTTTGAGGTTATGTTCTAACCTAACTGTAAATTTTTGGTAAATTAGCTATACGCTTTAAAAAAATGTATTTATAAAATGACGATTAGTACTCGTGAAAGTGATTTAACCAAGTAATTCTGCAGGTTACAGAAGAGTGATAGGTTAGTGCGGCCTTTAGGCCGCACAGCGTGGGCAATTGGGTTTCATGGTATCAACTTACTAGGTCAATGTAATAGATAATATATTTGTTAATATCATTAAATATTTAAAAACTCAGGAACTCCTAATTACAAAACTGCAGTTGTTTTAAACGTGATTGAAATATTTAACAGAAACTTAACTTAGTTTAAGATACTGTCAATTCAAATAAACGAATTTCAAAAATCCCACGGATTTTGATTTCTGAATGCGCACAAAACTGAAAAAATCTTGTGCAATATTAAGATGATGACATTTTACATGCCAATACACCGATAGTAAATATAATAAAACCAGTGGCGGCTTGTCAGTATAGGCAGAAGAGGCAGTGCCTATCACCAATTGAACAGGCTTGGTTTCAAAAATCTTAATTAATTTTTTTTAATTCCAAATATCTCGGTTTTGCATGGATGCCTACCACCTAAATCCTTCATGCAACAATACAACTTAAATTTTAGATTGCATAGCAGATTGTTGCTCGGAGCTGCTTGTTTATTAAATGCAGAGAACAAAAAGTGTACATTTAAATTTATTCTTTAATTGAATTATAAATTACGAATTACAAATCCTTTAGAATAAATAAAATTGATTAAATTTTAAGATAAATGTAGTTCGTGAGTAATTGCTCTTTTATTGTCGCACGATTTTCATCACTTGTTGAAATTTTTGAATAAACTTCCAATGCTTTTTTTGTTAGAAATACCTATATTAATTTTATTATCTTAGAAAAATATTGCAGACTTGACAATGTTATAATCGAATTTAATACACTGAAATTTTTGAATGTCTGTAGTAATAAGAATAAAAAAATACACAAATAAATCAAAACTGTTTGAGATTAACTTACGTAAACAAAAAATTTACAGGTATTTAACTTCGCGTTAATATTTCGTGTTTACTGATTTTTTATAAGCATGTCTATATGCTAACAAATTTTTGGTAATTTAAAATTAATGGAAACATACTATATTAATTATTTATAAGTATAGAGGTAACCATTAAATTTAATCGGAATTTTAAGGATCGAAACAATGAAATTAAACCAGGTCCTTATTAAATGGCACAGTCAAATTTTTTGAAGATTATTTTGGGACGTCGAAATATATTTTCAAGTCAAATTAAAACACGTTGCAACGATCAATGTGCGAAAGATATCACGTATCTATTTAAAAAAAAATTTTAAATTAAAGCAAAAAATAAATAAATACATTTTTATGGGCTACATATAACTGACAGTTTTAGTTTGTCGTAGTTTTTATAATTACAGTAATTTCATTTTTACATGTGCTATTAAATATTTGCAAGTCTTTATAATTTTAATTGCGTGTTTCCGTGTGTGAATGCGTATAAATTTTTTCATGCATCAAGGAAATAGGTATAATTTTTAGCTTAAAATCGATTGCATTTAATTACCTCCTTATTAATTAATACCGTTCTTTGAAAAAATACATTAGGAATAAAAAAAACATTAATATGTTTTTATTACTCTTTAAGTCGAATTAACATGCTTACTGCAAACCGCAACTACGTATTTGCAAGATTTGATCAAATTAATTTTGGTAAAAAGCAAAAACACCTACAAGAATAAAAATTGACGTGAAATACAAAATCGATAACACATATAAACATAAAATTTGAATTAAAAACAAAAACTTTATCGGAAAATATATTAAATATTTAATTGAGTTTCAACTTTACTTTTACTATAATATACACAATTCACATTATATTTGGTATTTTTGATATTTCAATTAAGCTTCTTAAATGGATGTGACCAACTTTCTGTTTTAGGCCTGCACCTAATTCTGATATACAAATATCTACAGTACAAAATATTTCGTATAATTAGAATTACAGGAGATTATACATAATCGCCGGAAATTTTGCTAGATTGCCAATGGCAATTTAATTGTTCGAGTAAGCACTCGACCACCTTTGGTTTTTAATTACTATATTTAATTTCCTACAATTTTCTTACATGTTCGATTTCAGTAAAAAATTATTTTTACTTCAATTTATACCAAAAGTTGACGGGCTGCGCTCAACCACCTGAGAAGACGGCATCGAAAATCTAAATGGGTCAACCCATTTCAATGCTCAAGTTTAGATGTTTACTTTCAACCATGCAATATATTAATATATGGTGTTATTGGTGTGCTGCATTATGATATCGTGATAACATCTGAACATTACTTTGAATGTCGTAAAATTTTATCTATATTTTAAATCATCTACTAAATGTTAAGTACTAACAATAGTTTTACCACGTAGGTTATTTGCGATGTCTTGAATATTCGAAATGGGGTATCTGTCCGTGATCGTAATCGCATTGAGATGCCGATAATCGGCACAGGGCCATTCTTCATTCTTAGTTCTCGCCATATGAAGAGGTGAAGCTCAACAAGATATCGGCACAAGTGTGTCGGCACCGGTTTGCAGATTGTAGTTTGAGTAACATCTGGGAAATTTTCTAGAACTTTGAAAATGTAATCTTGTACGTGGCAAGGAAGAATTGATTTCAAAGTTGAAATTGGACATCAGTGATCACAAAAATCACCTCCCCCCCTTTACAAAACTACGAGGTGAACTTCTATATAAAAGATTTTTTGGTGGGAAACTGCCTGTGCAACAAATCGTCGTTTATAAACGACACAAACGAAATAAACTGTCATGTTCTGTTTGATGCAGATTTTGAGAACAACCACTGATGATAGTTATTATAAATAGAATTTAATAATTAAAAATTTTACATAAATTGTATCTCGACATTAATTTGCTTCAGAAAAAGTGAAAAGTTTACAGGTTTATTTTGCCACACTCTAGTATGCTAACAAATAAAAACAAATAAATATAGTGCACTACATTAATTCTATGCCGGAAATACCGTATGCATCATACATTTTTAATTAGGTTTTAATACAGTTGAACATTTTATTTTTTATTTTTTACTCAAGGCGAATATGTAGTGAAAGAAAATGTAGATTGACATTAAATACACAATGAACTTACATTAGGTGGGCTATATAATAGATGTCGCAAATCGAATCTCATCGAAAAATATATTTGAAAATATAATTTTATAAGGTAGCTAGGTACCTAATGTATTTCGTTCTCAACATTGAAAGGATATGTAATTATTTTTTAAACGGAACATGAACTTTTTTTATTTGACGAATTATGAATTGTATTTGGTTTTAAAATTGATATTTTTTTTGTCTAATTATATATAATCGTAAAACCAAATGAAATTACAATTGGTTTACTTGCTTCGATGGACTTTAATTTTAGACGTTTCTATAGGTACTTTATTTTATACCAAATACCTTACCACAGTTTTTAAAATTGTTCCAGTAGCTAGCGGTTTAAAAAAAATTCGGAAAAAACGGATTGGGATATTTATGTATAATATTTAATTATAATTAAATGCATTGCTAACTGTAGCCGTTTACCGTCAGAGATGATTTCTTCCAAAAAACCGTGACGCAATGGCATCGTCGACATGTTAATTTAATTTAATTTAAATTCTTCGCTAAATATCTAAATTTTTAAATACAAAACCCATGTAAAATAGTAAGCAATAAAGTTTCCATTTACGAAAAGCCTGGTTAGGCATTGATAATTTCATCTTTTTTATTTCTTTTCTTTGTAGTCCAGTTACGTTCGTATCATCTTGTGATCTCTTTTGCACCTTGGGTTTTATTTTGGAGTTTAGGATTTAAGCATCTCGCGGCTATATGATCTATCTAGCGACGAAAATTCAAAAATTGAATAAACATTTTTTTATGAAGTAGGTTAAAAATAAAATATGTTTTAAACAAAAATTTTTTTTCAATTCTTCTGAGGAAATTCTCAACTTTGAAATCAAATGTATAAAAGTAAGATTTTACTTTTTAATTTAAAATAAAAACAACTAAAATCCTGTAATAACATATAAAAAAATGAATATGTTTTATATTTACTAAATGCGTTGTCGCTCTCTGAAGTACAGCGCGATTTTCCGATACTTTTAAATTATATTTTTTGTCCGCACGCAATTTAAACTTGAGTAAAAACATTAATATTAAAACAATTTGAAACAAAAGCATTTTAATGAATGCTACGTACGGAATTTTAAAATGTAAGTTTGTGTTATTCATAATATTTCAACTATGGATTTTCTGCATCATAGATTTTTTCTTTTATTATTATAAAAATTTTTTAAATAAATTAATAGAAAATATAAAAAAATAATTAAAATTTAGTGAAAGGTGACACAATCGTTTAAAAAAATGGAATAATTATTGTAGATAAAAATAAAGAATTGATTCCAATAAATTAAAATTTTTATTTCAAAATTGCTTTGCAAATAATTAGAAAATATAAATGGTGCACAGATTCTATTACCCAGTGATTGCAATAGACAAATTTGACTGGATTATGAAGTGTTCATAAACACTAATTATAACAAGTACCAACTTAATGAAAGGGCCATTATTGTATTTTAGTATAGTCATGTAACAAAGTTTCGTCAATATATTGATTATGTTAATACATACAGCAGCATATTGAAGTCGATGGGAATTTAAATATTTTATTTTTAACGAAAAAACTTTTACGCTTTATTAATTTTTATTAATTATTATTTGTAAAAATTAATTGTAATTCAAACCTAATTGAATCTAACCTATACGTTTTAAAACCGGACTAAAAATTCTCAAACTGCTCACCAACTTTCGTTTAACTTAATTTTAACTACTATTTATAGTGAGGTTAAAGTTATCTTGCATTTACAATCATTGCGTAGTTTCTAAGATATTTGAAAGCAGTTTATTTCATTAGGTGAATATCATTTGACGATTTCTGAATATTAATTAACAAATCTGAATTGCAATTGACGTTTTCTGAATATCAATTGACAAATCTAAATTACAGTTGATGTTTTCTGAATATCAGTTGACCTTTTCTGAATTACTGCTGGAAAAGGTGTAGATCTTCACACATAACTCAAAAGAAACCTTTTCTTTTATTTTATTTTTTATTATTAAAATATCCAAATAAATAATCAAATTTAATCCTTTTTAATATAACTACTAATGTGATTTTTTCATAAGCAATAACAAAACCATTGATTTACAAATTATTAATATTCTAAACCCAGAAACAAATTTAAATCAAACAAATTTTCAAAAATATCTTTCATACACATTATTACAGATTTATGAATATATTATATAGGTAATCAATTTATTAACATGTTTTCCCAACTCAAAGACAAACTAACCTTACATTATCATGAAATCTAATCATGATTTATGCAAACCTCACGACTGCTGTCATTCATTCATTGATTTGCAATAATAGCATTTTAAAATACATGAAAGCTTACTTTAATTAAAAAAATATTTTTTCTTTTATTTTTGAATTGTTTTTATTTGGAATTTTAACAGAAACTAAACAAAACACTAAACTTCTATTTTGCAATGCATTCTAAATACCGCACATTTACTTCAACCTCTTTTTAAGTTAATTTTATTACTTTTATTTGACTCTTGTATTGATTAATTTATCTTTTTTTGTAATTTTTTTAATTAAACTATTTTCTTCCATTTAATATTTTAATTTCGCCGACTAAAGCCTGCTACACACACTCAGTCAAGTGAGCAGGCTTGGTTTGAAGAGATTAAGTCGCCAGACTTGCATGTACGAGGAGCGAATTTTAAGTTTGTAGATTTAAATTAAATTTATAAAATAATATTAGCAGTTGCAGTAGCATGGCTTACAGAGTATCGGATCTTTGATTTTATGGATTTGGTTATAGTTACCATCATCAAATATTATTAAACAGGGTTACAGACATTCCCCAACCCGGTTTAAGCAGCCATGGGGTCTGTATGCTTAATTCTCTCCTATGGAAACAGACTGGCATCTACACTCCTGAAACAGTTGCCCATCTCCATCCTATTGGCTCTGGAAAGGTGTCCATCACTGAGCTGGCACCACCTCTGAACCGAGACAACACTGTTCTCTTATTGCTTTTCTGGTTCTGAGGAAACTTTGTAGACTGCGACAGTTCAGTAATGCTTAAAAGTCCATATTTTCCAAGTGACTTAACAAGTTCTATCTTATTTAGATCACAGCAGAGGAAGTCATTACAATTTTTGGTGGCATATTCGGTGTGCTACTTGAAGATCTTGAAAGTAAGAAAATATAATTTAAAATTTTTTTAAAATAAAATCTTATAAACCGCCTGTTTTATAAGATTATTATATCAGATTATACTGCAGGTAAAGAATTTAAATTATGGTATTTTAGTATCGTAAAATCTAAGATCCTTTAATTTAAAATTACCACTAGCGCTATGGTGGAGAAATTAATAGACGCGTTTTACACTCTCCACTCTTAACTAATTTATGGCTGGAGTATTAAAGTTCGCATTTAAATATATAATAATATATTTGGAATAATAAAATCTTTGTTGTGAAAGATATTATGTACGTATATAATATACATTTTTAGTTATTCTAAAAAAATGGCATTTTCATACTAAAGAACATTGAACCATAAAAGTTTAAGTAGGTACTTTTGTTCTCAACGTAAAATATGTTCTTAACAAAGAACCAATTTAATTATCTTTAAGCAAACATAAATACAAATATATTATATATAGCTTTTATAATTCCAATAAATTCCAATTACTTTTATAACCAAGTGTAATAAATATTAAATGCATTAATAAGCTTGAAATACATTTTTACAGATCTTAGGAATCTTAATTTGAAAGAAATTAAAATGTCAGAACTTTTTCATTAATTTATCTTTAATGGTAATGGAAGTGAATTTTAAAAGCAAGACGCTAGTATTGGTTGACTTACATAATTACGATGCATTAAAAAAGTAAGTATAGTATATACGAGATGATTATTTAAACCGACGATTTCATGATAATAATCTTGAGCTGTTCATTTATCAAGTTTGGATTATAGATTGCCTCTAAAATTCCCGTGCGCTTAGGTATCAATTTTGATCTTTGACCGCGCGACCAAACTCGCAAACTACGGATCTCCAAAGGCGAGATCTTAGTTTTCAACTTAAATTGTGCTATAATTATCCGAATACAATTTAAATTAAATTTATTAAAATATGAAATTAATTGACATATGAAGTAAACTGCAGCCAGTTCCGTCACTAAAACACGCTCCTGCAACTATTTACGTCGAACACACGGACCGTCAACAAAATTAATTTTTAAAGGTCTAAGAGACTTCCACTATCAACAGAATTGTATAAGTATGACAGAGGGGCAAACAACCCGGGAGACAACATCCCCCCCCCCAAACAACCCCTAGCGCGATAGAATGAAGAAAACTAACGGTGTCTACCAGATATTTTGCAGAAACTGTAATGCTAGTTATATGGGTGAACCGACAGGACGATTGATGTCAGGATCGAAAAGCCAACATCTAGGAAGAATAAAATAAAACAGAAACAACAGAAGGTGTTACTCAAATATAGAAAGAGTTATAAATTAATCCTTCTGGAAAGACTTGCATTTACCTATTCTACCCATTCCTAATCTGATGTCTGCATCTTAATCGCATAATATTTACGTACTATAAACATAACATTTATTATGACTATATTAAAATTTTAAATAGAGTAGAGCACTAAAATTTTATATATTAAACTTCAAACATAAAAATATTTTAATTATATTATGTATACTAAACAAGACAATAAATAAATAATTTAAAATTACAAGTGAAATGTGAACAACTAAATTTCAGAAATGTTTGTTTGGTTTTACAATGTTAGTAATAGTATACTATCTCCCTTAAAATGTGAATTGTACGTGAACAGCTTTAAGGATGGATGTATTATAGAAAATATACAGATGCGACACCTGATATGATTCTAAAACGCATCTCTATGTTTAATCACAGGGGTATACACATTATTTTTCTAAAAACTAAAAAACTTAGCACTTATGGAGTAATATGAACAGTTTTCGCTCCTTTTTGTAAAGTTTATAATTTTTTTTTTTTTTTGATAAAATCTCTAATAATAAGTAATAATGTATCTTTGATTTTCATATCTCTTACCAGTCTCACCTCAGCTGACAGGATGAATCCACACGTAAATAGTCTTCGTAGATATTATTTGTATTGAACAAATAACTTTTTACTGCTTTAAGCTTTCACAACGGCATCTCAATTGTTATGATGGTAATGGGAAGCGTGAGAAACAATCATAACGTGGTTATCACATAGAAAATCAGCTCGATACATTAGAATTTTGCACTAATAGGTGTTCTCGTGTCCATCTCACGTCGATGCCCGGAAATTGAGGATTTTTAAATTATACCTATATCCCTACACTTCCATATTGTAATATATACAAGAAAATAATAAATTTTTTTATCAAAATCATACATAAAATGCTCTTTCAAGTTCAGATCAACCCAAAACGCGACTTTTTTTTATTAGTTCCTTCACTGCATTTTATCTGCCGATAAGCTACGGATGGATCAACCTATTTATTTAATTTAAAAAGTTTATCTATAATCGGTTTATAACTTTCTGTCGTCGTCTTACACCCAAGAAAGGTTTTAGTAAGTTTGTTTTTAGATGTAAAAACGAAATTATTTAAATTTTTATTTCACAAATAAAAATGGTTCAATTTGTTATTGAGTTCGGTAGTTTTAATTCGAGATAAGCATAGGTAAACTTTCGTCAATACTTAGAATTTAGATCAGGAGGATCTTTGAAACTGATGCACGAATTTATTTATTCCATTTTTATTCAACTTGTATTATTTATATTTAATTTAATACCTGCAACATTTGAAACACCTAATTATTTAACTAGACAAAATGGGGGCTTGTACGGGATTGAAACATTCAACCAAAAATAAGTTTCCGTTTGTGTGGCGGTTGCAAATCCAATAAAAACTAGTATTAGTGCATACGGATTCAAAATTACATAAGTATATAATATGTGTATGGAGTGGTCAATGGTTTGTTCCATTCTGTTGTCGGTGCGTCTACCCAAAGTTAATAGTTGCAGCAAAGTTATTTAATAGGCGGAACCGGCTGCAGTTTTACTCTAGGAGTGTAACTGTTAATTATTGAATTATATGAATTAATTGTTTATTTCGTTAATTATAGCAACAGTTTATTTAAAAATAAATTCCTACCCTCTAAGCCTGTGAAGCTGCTAAGGCTCTATATAAGAGATTTATTGAAATACCGTATGATTTCGAAACAATTATTCAGAAAATCTATTTTTTTGATAGAAAAATTTAAGAGAAAAATTGAATCAATGTAATATTTTTAGTTGACTTACTTTATTTTAGATAATATCCCTTGAGAGTAGACTATTTCTTGACAATTCATAATTAAATCAATAAGATCAAGACAAATTGAGGAATCGAGTGTAATTTCAGGTTTATGATACAAAATCAACAATTTATTAAATTATATAAATTACTTTCAATTTAATCGAACTAAATACTCTATTTCCTGGAACGTATATATTGAATATCTGCGACAACGGCTACATAAACTAAGTTTATATCGTTTCGAGATAAATAAAAAGAATTTACTTAGTTTTGAGATTATTGCAGGCAGGTTCTTTGGTGATTTGACAAGTGATTGAATTTTCCCAGATTATTTAAATTTTGAGAAAAATGAAATTTCTTTATAATATTATAAGTTTTGGGAAGAGTCATGGATTCCATGGATTTATGGAAGTCGTCGTATTTTTTGAGAACCTGAAGTTGCTCATTTATTTGCGTCCACATAGTGACAGACAGGTGTAATTAGAAGATTCAAAATCATTGCTGCAATAGCAATAATTGAACTAAGTGCAATCATTTTCATTTTTGTAATTTGTTTAATTTGCAATCATTTCAAAGAATTTTATATTCATTTCTTCATATGACAAAAATTTGTAAATATTTTCGACTGTATTTAAAGAGCCATATATTGGCTGAATTGGGATATTATTTTTGGAAACATAATTTTGTTTTTCAGTTACCAGTAAGTAGAACCAGCGATTTTTTAAAATTGAAATATATTAAAATTTGGCCAGGCGTCCTATCGGCTACACGAGAAGGGTAACTGTATGAAACTTTATGTATCTGCATATGAATACATCTACGTACTACATAGAGGATCGTGCAAGTCAGCGTGAAATTATTTTAACCCTTAATCGCTATCGTGCGGTCTCCCAGACCGCATCCCGCATCAAGTTTGAATTAAGGGTGTTTTTATATGCCGATAATTCTTTTTGTGTTATTAAAAGTTAATAAAATCTTAAAATTAATTACTTTTTAATTTTTTCTGACTTACCAGAATACCAATTAAGACTCTGCTGCAATTATTTGACGTTAGCGATTAAGGGTTAAATAATTGCAAAATTTTAGCAAATATCAGGTCAAAGACGTTCCCTAACACTAATCCTAATGTTTCTTGTTTCTCTTTTATGAAAAATGTAATTAACAAAAATAGTAATCAAACTTAAATGTAACTAGTAAATAAGATAAATTAACATGATTTAATGAATTAAACAAACTTAAAGTGCGAGAACTATCACCTTCACCGAATAATACATAGCCGTGGTTTATTACACGCAATGCTATTAAAGTTTATAAAATTACTAAATTAAAGCCGTGTCCCCATTGTGGCGAATTTTTGTAAATAAAACAAACTTACTAAAATATTAAGTCTGAAATATTTAAAATAAATAATATAAATAGATTAACAAATAGTATTTCAAAAATATTAAGTGGCGAAATAGAAATCTGAGATATCCCAAGATAACATGTCAGTTTTTCTTTTATATTTACTGGTTGACCTGCCATTTTCTTTTGGACTGGAATTTTCCGTGAGCTTGGCGCAGCAGAGAAGATGAGGCTTAGCACTATGTTAAAGATTGGAATAATAAGCAATAAAGTAATTCAAAGAAAATGACGGAAAAAGTTTACTATCTATATAGCTTTTGATTTACGCCAGTAAATTTCATTAATCTCGTTAAGTGATTTTTTTTTGTATTTGTATGTAAGAAAGTACAAGTAATTTTCTTAAACTTCTATTACCTCCAACAAATAAAAATATGAATATCATTAATCACTTTATTACACACCTACCCCGCTTCGGTGGATTATGCTGTGTAGCCCTGATTGTTACTTACTTTAATTTGATATATTTGATTATCATTTTGATGATTTAAACACTTCAATTATTGAAATTCTAATTTATTGCTAAATTAATTAATTATTTTGCAATTTTGAGAAAGTGATTAATAGATGAAATATTATGTGTACTACAGTAAAAATTTTATTAACTGTGCTATAACGAAACGGCGAAGCTGGCGTGATAATAAGTAAATGTTGGTAACAATGTAAATAACCAAAATTGTGTCGTTAGGTTGCAAATATTTTCAATACATATTTATAGCAGTTTTTGGTTTAATGTAGAAGTTTTCTTCGAAGACTTTTCTTATGTAATTTTTTTTCGTATTGTTATACTATATTAGGTGTATTAAGGGCGCAAAATCATTATTTCGATACATCAAAACCGTTAAATTGTGTTAATACTGTTTTTATTAGTCTACTCACTTTGGAATATAAATCATTATTCCCCTCACGGGGGAAGTATAATTTTCTCTATACACTGGATAAGCAGCTTTCTTTTCCTGCGGAGGATCTTAAAACTAGCTGATCTTCGCGGAAGCGAGAGCGAGGTTCTGAAAACAAGAATCCCTGGAAAGTCCAGCTCCTTCGAACAACAAAAACACAATGTAATGTATTTTCTTTACGAAACCAGAAATCAAAACTCTACAAAAAATCATAAACTGTGTAGATATTGAGATTTCCAGAAATCCCTATTTTAAATTCCAATCCTAAAAAAGCAGAGAAACTTTATATATAAATAATAGAAACTTTATTGAATAAAAAAATTGAACGATACTTCCCTCTAGAACGTAAACCAATTTAAGCATAATTTTAAAGTACCGACTAAATTTAAACTTGTGTTTCGAAATTCCTATTAGTTTTTGAGTTAGAGAGTAGGATGAATTTTGCCTTCCCCGGAGGAAAACAAACTTCTCCACACACTGAGTTATCTCAGTTTGTTTATTTGTATGTGAAAAGATCTAAATGGTGATTTAACTAACTGTATATTAGCTGCAAACGATGGCTAGGTAACTTTCCTGTAAATAAAATTACCCTTCCTAATGAAAATAAAGTAATCTAAGATATTAATATTTATTATCATAAAATAAATGATAATGGTATAATCACTCGCACAAGCTTCATTATTTGTTATAATAATTGATGAAAAGGTAATCAGACAGATGATCACAAAATATAATTTCGAGGCATTAGGGAAAAAGGAGATACACACATTTTTAGCCAAAATCGGTAAATGGAAGAGTGAGAAGCTTATACGATAATTCAGTTCAAACTCTGGTCGCACTCCTGGAGCTACTCAGTAGGAAAGGTAAAATCTCTCATTCTGGACTATCCAAACCACAATGTTCGGATAAAACAATGATATTAACTGACTCGGCATAGCTACAGCTGTGAGCAGTTAATAAACGATTAGGCTGATTTGACACAGTTCTCGTTTCCTTGATTCCAATCCATTTTGGGTTGCAGGACGATATATACTCTACAAAGACTCTTTATTTGGATCTACAAATTATTTTTCCTCCCCTGCAACTTTTCAGTGACTCTAAACTAAAAACCAGTGTCGGGCCCAAGGTTCGGTTTCGGCTAGTTTCGATTTCGGCCGAAACTAGAAGAAGAGCTTAATATTCGGTTTCAGCTGAAAATCGTCTTTCGGTCAAACCCTGCTAAAAACTATACATTTTCTTTCGGACTGCCTTAAAGTGTAAACTATTAATAAATTCTGTGCTTTTGATTTTAACAAACAGTTGTAAATTGTGTTTCACCAAATTATTTAAAAAAATGTGATTTAGATAAAAATATTTTATTTGGCAGTATTACCAATGAGCAGGTTAGATTGAATAAATTTGACTAATTTTAAAATCGGCTGTAAGTGGTGGTATACATTCTAATGCAATGCCGAATATACAAATTAGGCTGGAAAATTAGCAAGGTTTTAGTAATCAATAATTAATCAGAGTAATTACGAAACAAATTTATTTGCACAAAATTAAGATAATGTAAATTAGCCTGCAGATTTCTGATTAATCTTCTATTGCAGTATAATTTATGGCAAACCAATATCTGCAAAACCATAATTGGCAACTTAACATAATATTTAAATGATGTATAGATGAAATTAATTTAAATATTTTTTTTGAGATATAATATCTCAAAAAATAAAAAATCAACCTTTTTGCCGTAAAAAATGTTAAAAGCATTAACTAAGAAGAAAGTATTAAAAACATCAGGATGATAAAGAAGGTATAGAAGACAGAAGATAAAGAAGAAGAAAGTGATTTTTCAAAAAAAGTAAAAAATAAAAAAAGATATTTTAAATTGTTAATTGAAAACAATTTCAACATTCGGTCGAACACCACAAATAAATTTATTTTTGCAGAACTAGTTTAAAGCCAGAAGTTGGATTAATTAACTGAAGTTAGAGTTACCAATAGTTGTTTTTTTGGAGGTAACGATAAATCTTGCAATTTACTTTTAAAATATAATTACATTATAGTGGAAAACTGATCAGCTAAACTTGAAAATATTTAAGTAATGAATATTTTTTTATTGGAAAATTAGATAAGTTAAAGAAAAAGTTATAAAGAAATTGTTAAAAAATTACATAATAACTTAGGTATTAGGAATTCGTTCAATTTAATCGAACTTAACAAATTGTGACCAAATTATTACGCAGATAATAGGTTTGGCAACTGTAATATACATACTTAATAACATAGACTATTTCGAAAATACGTGTACTTAATTTCTTTGGGCATGCAATTTGTCAAATGTATAATATGCCTATCTGGTAATTATAATCTATAGTATTATAAATATTACGGTTTTTGAAAGTTATGTGTAACTGAAAACTATTGAACCATTTAACAAATTAATTATTTGTAAGATAATTTTTTTCCTTATTATTAAGTTTAATTCGGTCAAGGTCTGATCTGAAAACGTTGCAATTTTCGTTAGTTAAAGGGCGCGGTACCAGCGTGAAAAAGCGTCGTTAAAATTGATGTATCTAAAATATCTTTTTTATTTCTAGAGGTTTTTTTACTTTTCGAAGATTTGCCGTACTTTTAGTTTTACATTGCTTAACTTAAATTAATGTGTAATTGGATGTTTAGTGCAGTAACTAAAAACAGGATTTTCTTTAGTTTTAATTGGGAGTTTCCACATTTAAATCCAATTACATTCGTCTCTTATTCAAATTTTTTAAAAAATAAAGTTGACCCAGTTTATCCCCGCAGGTGAATGTTAAAGCAAACTTTAAATATTAGAAAGATTTAATAACAACAATACGCAACCTCCTTCAATTTATTGTTTCAAATTTTTATATTTTTACCATTTAAATAAATGTATTTCACCGGTGGAGAATAACATCCGGAAACCTAGACAAAATCGAGGTCTCAAATTTTCCAATACCGGTAATACGCACTAATTAACCGAATTGGTCGCTTTATTTTGTCAACTATTCTGGTACAAATGAGGTTAATGACGTCACGTCCCAAAAGGAGACAAAAATTCACCCATGTTAATCTTCTAGGGGATCTGTGCCCCGATTCCCATTGTTTATCTACTCTTATCAGTTTAAAGTTTATATCTTTGCCACTTGTACCAATGTGAATCCACAAAGTAAAATATTTTGTTATCGATCTTGCCTGATGTTGAAAAGATCTTAAATATAAAAGATTTTTATTTTAAAAACAGTCTGAATCATCATTAGTAAATTTTTAAGTAAACCTCATTAAAAGAAATAAATGAGTATAGTATGAAAGAGAAATTTAAAAGCAATCCACTCGAGTGATTAATTTGTAGTATACACTATAGTAACATATGCCATTTTATCCACTTCTGCAAAATTACTCAAATTATTCAAATTTGCATAAAAACTATAATCGAAATATCTTAAATATAAAGTACTGCGATAATTTAAAGAGATACGTTTGTCATAGATACCAGTTACTACCAAACAAGTTATTATTGGTAACGTCGTTCGGAGGACACGTTAAGCCGGTGGTCCTCCTGGGTTGATGATTGCCCCACCATCAACTATTAAAAACAGGGTTACTGACATTCCCCAATCCGGTTTCAGCAGCCGTGGAGTCTAAATTCTGAATCCGTTCTCTATAAAAAAGAGACTTAAGTTTAAAGTTTAACGATACTGTCCAGTAATGCATAGGGAGGTTTAAAGAGAGAGAGAGAGAGAGTTTCGAAGTTGTCGTATCAGAATCTTTTAACAGACTTTTTTTTTATTCACAATAAAACTTTTTAATCAAATAGTAATAATTAATAACCATCCTGTATATTAATAAGTTCAACAATCTGATGAACATGCATGGTATTATCATGCAACAAATGCACTTTCTAACTAGGCGAACTTAATGTAAACTAATCAAATTCAGCAAATATAAATTGAAAGCTAAAATGTACACTAAATTTGTAAAGTCGCATGAGTATACTAAATTTAAATACAATGTGACTATATTATTAATATTACGCGTGCGAGTCGTCAGCAATATTTTTATAAAAAATATAGTTTAAAACTTAACTTTGACTTGAGTTTAATTCTATTCTTTTGGGATCCAAGCCTGAAAACTCGTTGGTGAGCCTGCTAACGCTCAGAAGTCATCCACCTCTTTCTTAATCTATTATCGAAATTAAACAACCATCGATATAACGTGTTACTATGTAGAATGTGCAAATTAGGGTACAGGTCACTCAACATTAAATTATTAGTATGTCTGTCCTGATCTTATTCACAGAAATGCTTAAGTAATAAAAACAAGCATTTTATATAGTCCTGAGGGCTAATCATTATCGAGTGACCTACCTTCAATTATTCCTAATTTTTTTGCTTTGTGAGGAATTTAATCAACAACACTTATAAACTCAATATAGATATTTTATCTATGTTCATACAACGACTTCCTGTTTCTCCGATAGCGATCGGACTACCAAATGTAAAAATATGTAATTTTCAATGTCTACTTTATAAGGGCAATAAAAAAAGAAAATGTCCATCTTCTTCTGCCTCATACAAACTTACAAACTTAAACTTTCTATTAAACATTTTTTAAAAGATCTGATACTAGATCCATATGCAGTCGCGGACTAAGGGGGGGCCAGAGGGCCCACCACCCCGGGACCCTGCAAGGGAAGGAGCCCGATTTACGTGAAGTTATTATTAAAATTTTGAGTTAAGGCTTATTTAATTCTTTTTTCATAGCCATTGAAAGCATCTATTTGATAAAAATTTCATTGGATTTTTGTGGTTACTTTTGTATTACAGTAGAACCTTCAAAAATTTCCAACGTTTTAATCCTGTTGACCTTGAAAACTCAAATTTTACTGCCTGTGGCGCTCGTGGGGACTTTACCCCCTCTGCCCTTTTAGAGGGCCCAAAAATACTTTAGGGCCCCGGGCCCCAGAATGTCGTAATCCGCCACTGTCTATATGATATGTGAATCGGCGAATATTGTCTCTTACTCAATTTGTGCGTCTATAACGAACGTTCGCATATGAGCATATTTGCTGTATATTGCGGTAAAAATAAATTTTTACTTATAGACTTCTTAGTCTTCTGTACAGGTTGTCCCCGGATACACTTTACGTAATTTAGTTGGTGATAGAGGACACTTTTCTAAGAAATATTTTTAACAACATTTTTTTTCTAAATTGAAGCCCTCGAGAGTTAGGTCTCTTCTAAGCATTTTTTTAATTTCCACGTTCACGTGGCCATAACACAGAAAATATTGATTTTTCGGTATAAATAGATTAGTACTTTTTTATAGAGCATGAAATAATCTACAAACTAGATTTCAACCTTTGATTGTCTAAAATCAACGGCTTTCGAGTTATGAGTAAGATAAGTAAAAAAATGTTTAAAAATCCGAACTTTTATTTTTTCTGTTCTTTTTAAAACTCTGTATCTTTTAAATGAAAACATTTTACAAAAAATCAGACGCCCCAATCCGGATAGGAAATTTAACGGACTACAACTTTTGTCTCGTAAAATTTTTTGAAAAACCAACGCATAAGCAAGGCTTATTAACTTTAATTAATAAAATAAGTGTTAGATAAAAATAAAAAATTTTGTGAATTTAATTGTTTGTGTTTTAGCTACCTTCTGTAGCTAAAAATTAATAATTCTGACCAATGACAAACAAGCTACCAATTTCAGAACTTATAAAGAGATCAAAAAGGATCTACTGAGAGATAACTGCATTTCCAAGTTTTTAACAAAAATACTAGCGAAAACTTAGATAATGTACGCTAAGTTAAGGCTGCCTTAGGTAAATGTACATTCTATTTACAAGTTACCAACTCATACAAAATTAAATTTTGTGCATTTAAAAGAAAAATTTGTTCCACTTTTAGTTCCTTCGAACAAATAAAAAATGCATCAAATTTAATAATTTTTTGGTAATAAATTTATACGCAGTATAGTTGTGCGTAAACTTTATCTTTGTCTAAATAAATACAAAATAATCAATATAAGAGTATATTATAATAATATTCGTTATTTAACTGAAAATTATTTTTGTCAGTTTAAGCGCAACTACTTAACAAAATAATTTATTATTTATTTATTCTAAAATTTAATGCAGTCTATTTTTTATAAACCATTAATAAAATATATCGCGATGTATTGTGTTAAAATGTAACATTCCGTATAGTTTTATTATTTAGGTATATAAATCGTACAGTTTAACTTATATAAGTTTGATATCACTTAAAAGTTCAGAAAATAAATTTTGCAGATGTGTCATAATCAAATATGATTTTTATTTATAACAAAGTTAAAATAAAAATGATAAAAGACAACAAAATAATTTTTATCTCAACAGAATATTTTGACAAAGTATAAACACTGAGATGGTCATTGATCTAGTAGTAAGCGCGATCAACTGCTAATATTAAATTTTTTTTATGTTCTAAGATTTTAAATGCAAGCAGATAAATAAAATAGGTTTTAAAATACGCACTAAAAACTGCAATATGCATCCAAATGCTGGATGGCAATTGGTTCAATTAATAAATTTACAATTTTTGTTGGTAGAATTTTAGTCGATGTTCTATCAACTAAATTTATATTATTTACACTGAGATAAAAATACTATTATATTTTTTATTCCTTAAAATTTTTGTAATTATTGGCAACGATTTAAAATTGTCAGACGTATGCGCACGTTAATTTAATCCTGGGATTTTTAAAGCTTTACCCCTTAATTTTAAATGGTGTTACTTAATTTAACAATTAAGGGGTAACACCATTTAAACCATTTCAAACTGTTGCAAAAACAAAAATTCTATTTCACGATTTTCTAAATATGCAAGATATGCTCAAAAAACATACATACCTAACCTAAATATCCTTTCCTTTGTCATTACGACCTGTAAGCTGTTACCGTTTTCTATAAATTAATAATAATATGTATAAGTAATACAAATGAACAGCTATTAAATAGAATAGAATATGTAAATGCTAGAAAAAAAATTTTTTTAGCATATAAAATCAATAATTGATTGAACCTAAATAAATACCTATAATGTGTACCTTGACACAAAAACTTAATGTTATTTGTATTTACCTATAACAAATTTAAGAAGCATTCTTTTTTATTATTGCTAACTTAAAATATATTTTTAATAATTTAATGTTTTTAAAGAAAGTTAGAAGTTTATTGTGTCCATTATTTTCCGAAAACCTTTGAAAAATTACTAGTTCAGTAAAAAATTGAGAAATTGAGGTTATTAATTCTGAGCCCTCGCCACATTTTAAATGGGTGCTTATAATGAAATTACCAATACCCACTTAAATCTCTCACACCATCCGTGTAAATTTTAATTCTTCTCGTAAAATTCTGTGCATCCTGCCGTACATTTGCTTCGTTATCCGTGCATTATCTCACATCAATGGTTTCCTGGTCGAGGATTTGCGAGTGTGTAGAAACTACTACTACGGTTACGTTATCAAACACGAGTTTAATGTTCCTTTGATTTGAGGTAAATTTTCTATAATATAAAAGAGAAGAATTTTACTTTCGTCCTGTTATCCTAACCTCATTATAGAATTTATGTTGGAACAGTGCAACCTCGATAATTAAAATTCATAGCAATTCGGATTTCCAATTTAATTCATGATTAACCCAATACCCGAATGTGGAATTAGAATCCATACTTTCGTCACTTAAGTGGCATGTACGTGACAATCATGGCACTCTGCTGAGCTTGTTTTAAACTTTAAATAATTTTTTTGAAAATTTAAAATAGTTAATTATTGAAGAGCTTGTTTTTTTGGCAAAATTTTTCATTTATTTAAGCTCATCGGACGAATAACTTAAACATAATGAAAGTTAATGCTGGCAAAGGGTCTAGCAGTCTATTATAGGGTGAATGATTCTAATTCTAACAACATTCACTTTTTCAACACAAAAATTTTGCATAAAATTTGAACTGTTGAATTTTTACAAATAAATTAATTGCAATAAATTGTGATTATGCAAGAAATACTAAGTTGTTAAGAGCAAAGCTATGCTTTTTTGGCTTTCCCTTACTTCTTTATTTTTATTTTACAGTATCGAAATTTTTATCATTAATTTATCAAAATAGTGAAAATAGGTGCATTAATTTCGGTAGACCTAATTTTTTTACATGTTCTACGGGTTGGATTTCGGAAATCCGGATGGATTATTGTTGTAAAATTGCTGGATTTTCTTGATCGCCAGATAAACCACGGTTGAAAAGTGAAAATTATTAAGTAATTTTTCACTCTCACCTTGTAGATATTTAAATGTGCTTCGGCAAAATTCCAATTATTTTAATATTTGTCACTTCCGGCTTAACGCATGTGTAAAAATCTTATCACCTGATGATGTACTTTTAAATCAGCAAAAATTTTATAAACAAAATTTATCATTCACTCATTCTTGTTGCAAACGCTCTCGAGGTATGTCGCGTCGTTTTATCGAAAATTTATACTTGGAGTATTTATTATTTTCCACTTTCGTCAAAATTTTTGTAACTGCGATATAATAATTTTGAAGTTTATAACTACACTAATCTTGACCTATAATTTTTTTAATTACAGAGATTTTGTCGGAGATTTGTGCAAGCAAAAATTGTAATTACTTCAATCGGTTTTCGCGGTCGGGAGTGTGGTGTCGGTACGAATTTGTGCAAAAGTTTAATAGAAACTTCAAACATTAGCGAATCATTTTTTATTTAAATATGGGCTTTAAAAGTTGTAGTCAGTGTTCATTAAATATTTTTATTCGTCGCCCTGTATAAATTGTGCAAGTGTTTAAATATGTGTTTGGTGTCCTAGGATGGAATTGGAGGAAAGACGCGTTTATTGTGGCAGGACTACAGGGATAAAGGTAAATTTGTTTGAAAACATGAACCGAAACAAAATAAATGTTAATTTGAAAATGTCAGTTTGATATTTATTAATATTAACTTTACTGTAGCATCTTTAAAAATTGAAATCCAGGTGGGGGGTAACTGCACATCAATGTTTAGACATGTCACAACACGTGACATTTAATGATGTTAGCTAATGTTGAAATTGTAATTTGGAAAACCTGAAAAAAGTCAGAAAATGTCGCCTTTTTTTTAAGATGACGACGCCCTCGCCAAAAATTTTTGTTGTGGAAATATTGAAAATCGATCAGGGTATCAACCTGTATATCGTATAAATAAAATAGCTCTACAGGAATTAATGCATCAATTTGGGTTTTTTGACTCAAATTTGACTGGACTATTTATAGTTTGCACAGAAATTCCGCGAAAATTAAGAGAATGAAGAAATTCTGACGCTGAAAGTGAATTAATTTTGAGATCACCTAAAAGGATTTGAGTGGAAATCAGTTATGATTTTAAAATTTCAATAAAATAAGATATTAAATTTTATTAAATTTCTTTATTTTGAAAGATATCTCTTTATTGATCTTATATTACGTAAGAAAGAAATATTTTGCTTGTTTGCATTAAAAAGAAAATTTATGTGTGTTATCTATACAAAAATGCATTTATGCATTTATGAAGTCGTTATCCAATCATTAGCATTTCTGTTATGAGTGGGTATACGAATTGACTTGGATAGTCTTGCAATAATATTTGTCTAATAATAAAAATCATTGAAGCGGTATGACGGCAGTCTTATTTAATTAATGATTAGTTTTACAAAATAATTAATAATTGATTTTTCTAACAAGTTAACTCAAGTTTTATGCTGATATCAAAATCAAGTTCTTTCAGTTTATGAGAAAGAAAAGCAATTTCAAAAAAATAATGTAAGTTAATAACAATATTTAATTATTTTTAAAAAATTATACTGAAAAAAGCAATTTATAAACTTACCTATGCTATGAATGACCTCAAATTTATATATTGCTATGTACCGGGGTACTTTTTTTTTAATTATAAAGCTCTTAACCGGCATCTTTTTAGCATGAGACTCTTAAAATTAAATTTTCAAGTTCACTAAATGAATGGATCTTTAACCCCCAATTCTCAATTATTTTAAGATAAGCTGGTTCAATGTTTACTTATCATTAGTGCAATCCCCTTGTGAAAGTTAAACTATTGACAGTCCAGTGCAGTGTGCATACATCAGTGACTTTAATTCAAAATAGTTTAAATCTTCCGAATTTATTTTTATTCTACCATTTTCGTTTTTTTTATTGCTTTTTTATCACTTTTTACAGTTTTTGACGTTTTCTTAATTTCTTTTAATTAAAAAAAAAAAAATGGCGCAAAGTATAATCCCGTTAAAGATTAGGTTGTCGGCTAGCAGTCAGGGCGAGGTGTGGTGCTCACCACTCCTGGATTTTAAAATCTAGGTAATAAATAAAAAAATAAAAATCATCCTTGGATAGATGTTGAAATTGTCTCAATAATAAAGACGCCGCCATTTGCAAAAGTCTAAATTGATAAATTATGTTTACCAGCATTTAACTTCAACTGCTTCAGGTGAATTACAATCAACTCCATAATGCACAACCTAGCTTGCTTCAATCTTGCAAATATCTGAAACAAAGTTACAACAAAAAAAGAAAACACGTTAATGGAATAAACGTTATATAATTAAATTTTGTCAATGTTTATACAAACTATAAATATAAACGTAATATTGATCAACTTGAATTAAATATTTAATTATTTCGGTGCACCGTACGAAAAAAAAAAGATAAACAAAATGAACAAAAATAACTTAAACTAATTTTATTCTCCAAAAATACAAACTCATGAGCGGATCATTGAAACTGAAGTACTTACAAAGGATGGTTTTCTGGTCGAAACTATCAGGCTGTATAAGATAGATGATATTTCGGTATGATTCGGTATTTTTGTTTTTATTCCTAAAACGTAACGTAAAACTTAAGGCAAAAGATTGGGAACCGTTGCGATGCCAGTTTTATCAGTAAACCTGCATTAACCGAGTTATTTGAAAGGAATTCAATCGACATTGCATATTTTAAATTTATTACACGCATTCAGGCGTAGAGTAGCCTTTAAAATGCATTTACATACGGGATGATCTCAAAGGAAACTCAACTATGCATTTATTAAAGTGAATATACAGAGGGAATAAAATGTGAAATCTAGAAATTTATAAAAAAATTTAATTGCAAATTGAAATTTTCGTTACACTCTCCCCCTCGTTTCGTTTACTCAGCATTTTTCAGAATATCTAGTTTTGAAATTAAAAATTTTAACGTTTAGTTTAGGTAATTAAAATTTGAGATACTGCATTTGTATGATTTTAGTAAGTGATCGTATTAATATAAAGCTCCCAGATGCGCCTAGAATATATAGTATTGTCCCTGTTTCAAGCCTGCTGACCCCGGTGTTTCAGGAGGGTTTTTCGAGATTGCAATTTATAACGGATTTATGAATTTCAGGAATTTATTAATTTAAATGAACCATATGTATACGATTTATTTACCTTTTACCTAATTTTCCCCATAGTATAAGCTATAACGTATAATAAATTGCGGCAGACACGGTGCGCTTAAGCATGTAGGATGTAAGTTACATGCGAACCCGAACGCTACCATGTCCATTGCCAAGTTAGCGTGAGCTGTTAGCCTTTATTTTTCTCAAGTCGGCTTTAAAGTTTTGTTCATACATTAAAGTTCTCCACTTGCTCGCATACTTTAGTGACGGATTCAGGATAAGGTCAGACGGAGGGTGAGCTTTAATTTGGCTCTTAAAATAGACATTTCATTTAAAGCTGGCCTTAACCTTATAGACTGCAGAGCGTAGACATATTATTTGGCTTTGATGTTTTTGACGTGCGTCTTATTTGGGAAATAGCCTATTGGAAGTATTGTGCAAGTCCATTACTGTACGGCCACCTTTTTTAAGTTGATTTGTGTTGGTTTGTCATTTTTGAAATGCGGATGCCGGTAGACATTAAATAGGTACCATGGGTATTTGGTTTATTTGGAAATTTAAGATTTATTTTGTGCGGAGAGAAGAGATAACGCGAAGAATTGTATATAAATTCATATACGTTTGTTATATTCTTTTGTGCAGGAAATAGATACGACGTTATTTCTAAGTGTGAGTTTTTTATTATTTCTATTGTCACATTGTAGTATACACAAATAAGCTTTTCTAAACGGTAGGTGAGCTTTTGTGTTTGTACTATTGTGCAGTAACATCTGTATGTACAAGTAGTTTAATAAAATATGGAAGGTCGTGCAGAAGCAGTATGGCGTATGAAATAGCGAACGGTGATGTTAAATGAACATCGATTCTTCTGCTAGGTTGGCGGCGGTGTTCACCGCCCAATAGGCTCTTGTAGTCACTGATCTGTAAACCCTGACCCGTCTATGCTAATTGATGAATCGATCACGGTTCTAGGCATAACTACATAATTGACAATTTAAGCGTAACGACTTAACTTTTTGATATATCAGGAAGTTGGTTTAAGCCAATCTGTTGCTAATTCGTAATTGGCATTACTATCCTTTATATAGAAGTCACGCAGCGTCTTTATGTAAGCTTATTTACCAAAATTAGATATTTGGATTTGTTACTGTCATAGTGCGTTTCCGTAACGACCAACGTTTTTCGTTATCTCTTGTTTGAGAATATCCTGCGGTGTAGCTTTATTCCGCATCTATAAATGCAAATGACGGTTAATCCTTCTGTTACTAGAAATTCTGAACTCGAACTATTCGCTAATTACATGTACAAGTTGACAGGACTGTGGGTGGCAGTAGTGCGGTTTTGGGCAGTGACAGAGCTTTAGGTGGTTGTATCTGTCTTGTATTTCGTTATCAACTAATCACAATTTAATGATACGCAACCGAATACTGCAGCCTTCCACCGGGTGTTTCCGTCTCTCTCGCATTTTATAGCAATCTTTTTTTAAATATAAATAAGTTAAAATATTATGTTATCGAATGCACGGCATATTTTGTTGAAATGGCTTGCTAGGTCGATATGGTCGAGTGCCATGTCGGGGATGGCGCGATCGAAATGTTACATGTCATGACAGCTCTTGGGGTTGCAGATGGTGCGAAATATCGCATAATCTTTGTCCACGTTATGCTTAATTCGTGTAATATAAATTATGTAAAATGTTTTACCCTCGCAAATTAATTACTCGGAATTTATTGTCGGCTCAAAAATTAAGTTTATTAAACTTGTACGTTTATGTAAGGAATAAATACATAAATAATATTAAAGCAAATAAAGAAATCCGGTATTGAATTTAGGAATTTTCGAACGTCATGCTGCATATCTGCATATCTCTGCAGTACGGTTTATTATGTCATTATTCAGATCTATTTCGGTTCGATTTCGGCGGTTCCGGCATATAGCGTGACTTTAAAAGCCAGAGGGGCACGTAGGGTGAAAACATACCCCGATACACTGTCTATTTGTGAAGTGCGATATCAGCACAAATTCCGCATAGATACTATTTCGACGATTCGTTCCATTTAAATGGTCATTTCGTAGTGGCGTAGTGTAAAAAGTTTGAGTAAATCTTTAAAAAGAAAAAATATTATTATTCGGTCAAGTTGTTCCGGAATTAGAACTTTGGGGTCGCGTAATCATCTCAAGTATCACGGTTAATTCATTATTCATCAACTAGAGTCACGTACTATACACGAACAACCTGCATTATTTGCTAGTTGGTGGTCCAGGATGAGTTTAGCAATTACCCCATCGATAGACATGTTAATTGCGTGCCTTAGGGGCAAACGAAAGTATGAATTAATGATGAGGCATGTGGCAGTACAATGCGCCGCGACCCGTACAAAGTAAACACGGCGTGTTGATCACATGTCCCTGAAAGCTCCGGGGCCGTTAATGAGTGACGGTGTAGGAGTCTCAGCTACCGCGATTCGCTACCCTAACGGGAATAGCGCGGGCGCGGCACTTCTATCCACGCGATCCTCTGCATTACAATTGCCGCTTGTCTGTCGACTGACCGGTCGGCGATCTACCCTTAACGGTGCCGAGTGCCGATACCTCGTGGTCGAGTGTTAATTGATTCTTTTGTTATTCTTAGTGCCGTCACCAAAAGTGTCCACCGAATTATTTAGCGGTGCGGTGGTCAGTGCTTCCGCTAGTGACCATCGCAAATGAAACTGCCGCTCAATGTCCAGCATAGGTGTTCTACTTTTTACCCTTTTTCTATTAACCGGTAAGTTTTAGAAACTTAAGGATTGTTGTTTCAACCACAACAACAAACTAACGACTTACTGCAATACGTTAAACAACTAAACTAGTTATACAAGAATAACAAAATTATTCAAAACACTGTTTAATTACACAAAATTTAGACTAAAACTTTTCATAAATAGTTGAAATTATGCAATTACCGGTTATGCTGTAAATTGCGTTAAATATTGCATAAATTTAAATGTTATGCTGTTATCGTTGAATATTCTGTTTAGCACACACGTTTTGTTTGTTTAATAGCGGCAGTGCAGTGACAGCCTGACAGCAGGACGAAGTTTGTGTACCAACATATATACCCGCGTTAACATACGAGCTTTCTTTACGAAAGGGCTGTGGGATTTTAGGATGCTACATATTTTATTTAAAGAGTCTGCGGTTCTATTTTCTTACGTGTTCTATTTCAGGAAGATTTGTTTTATAGTCAAACTAACTGTTTTTTTTATTTTATAACTTTGACTCGATACTTTTAATATTCCATTTTAGCACTCTGCTCAAAATTCATTTACTTGAAAATAATGAGCAGTAAAACTTTAAATTAAACTCTAATATCATGCATCAATATTCCTGGCTCATCTTTCTGCATGAAAACGATATTGCTTAGATTGAATTTTTTGATGTGTTGACGCAATCTTACGATGTTAATTAATTTCCTACGGCATCGATACATTAAATTGATTATTATAAAAAAATTCATTTCCAAACCTAACGATCTAGCATACGGGGGAGTTCAGACTCAATTACGATTTAGCAACTTCGATCAGAATTAAACAACAATTATATTCTAATAAACATGAATTATAATTTGTGCCACTGTTCCAATTTTAAAGCTATTTGAGAAAACGATAATTACACTTTTAATTTTACTTCGCCCACTTTAATTAGCAATAATGATTTTTTTACTTTTCCTTTTTCAAAGTCGTTAACGTTTCATTTCTTATACATCAAATCAAATCTCTAAAACTTAATGCTTTTTTTCTAAATACTTAATTTACTTTCGGGAGTGAATACACCAACTTTGCCTTCCCGTTGTAAATTCCCTTTAAATTTTAAAGCTGGACTTCTCCAACTACTTTTACTCACCACTACAATATTAATGTTATCGGTTACAAAGAAACATTTTATATTAAGGTTCAATTTTCAGATATTCATAATTTAAATAAGCCTTCTAAATTTTCTCTAATTCCTTGTTCGAGATTTCAACATACCTTAATTAAGTATATTACTACAGTTTGTTTAGTCTTTGAGAACCAACCTCTGTGATTATTGCACTACTCTGATGGTAATTATGTTTTGCACTTTAATTACGTTACACTACACTATTCCACAAATAAAACTTTTATTCCATTCATATCATTTTCGAACCTACTCACCATTTAACAAAAAGTTTCCACCAGTTTTAAAGTTGAATTCATTTTTGTGTGCAGGCTGTAGAGGAGGCTTAACACATTTATTTAAGCCCACACATTTCGCCGAGGAAATGACATATTCACGTGAACCCAAGAATTATTAAAAGCAAATTCCTGCAGTTCAAAATTTCATCCAAAAGAAAAACATAAAAATAGTTATTTATGCATCAAAGTTGTCAATCGGTAATTTTTAGTCAGTGTAGCGTGGGAGTTATAGTAACTTCTATTGGTAATTACTTTCATATACTCGAAATTTACATTTTCTCATAACACCTTTTAGCTAGGAAATCAGCGGGCGCGTCTACTCCGCTGCTGAAAATTGATCGAGCGTAAGAGCAATACAAGCAATGCAGAAGAGATTCAATCAAATATCTAGAAAATTACAGGCGTCCCTCGCATAACGCGGTTATGCCAGTATATGATCGATGGGGTACGAATAGAAATAGTATGTATCAATCGCACAGGTTGAACTGCGCAATCAAATGTCATGAAAATTCGGCCTAAACGTGCATCATAGTTAACCTTTTAAGGACGGGGAATATTACGTTGAAATTGAGCTTTTTTTTACATAAAGTTTGTAGATAAAACCAATCAAGTCCTCACATCGAGTGTCCATCAAACTGCTGGTCGATATATCGCCCAGTCCCGTCGTTAACGGAAAGTACAATGTTAAAAATGGAGTTTTGCGATTTCAGTTGTTTTCCTATGTAATTTAATGACCAAATTAAAAAAAGTTGTAAAAAAAATCTTGGAGCATGCTTGACCTTGAAAATCGCATTTAAAAGAATTTTATTTAAAAATAATTGCTATATTTATATTTGGACATTTATTGTCATTGCTTTTTCGGCCTCAAAATTGGTATACCAACGTGTTTGGATGCGTTGAGTACTAGTGACGAAAAGTTGAATGTTTGTTAACGCTGGTAGAAACTACAGATAATTTCAATTTTCGGCCTTAAATTCACCTTGTAGATGATTTCTGCATTTCTTATCGAGATGACCTTTTTATTTAGCTTTTACACGAAAACTTACATAAATTTGGCTTTTTAAATAAATGATGACTTCTAACATATGAATTTGGCGCTCCTTTGTATTGTCGCACTGGACTCGTGCCCCGACTTGCTCCCCCTAGATCCTTGGCTGTTCAGTGTATCAAATTTCGTAGAAAAACTTCAATTATTTTGCGTCCTATGGGTGGTCGATATTTCGACCAGTCCCGTCCTTAAAAGGTTAATCTTAGAGGCTTACTGAAAATGGTGAAAATCCGATGAAAATTGCTGAAATGATAAACAAAATAAAAAAAGTTAAAGTACTTTTAGACCACCATTTTGTTACTGTTTTATTATTTTACTGCCAATTTGTTTGACCAAAACGACATCTATGAGGCAAGTTATGCGATGTCTATATAACCGATTTTTATCAATCAAATGTCACAAAGTTGTATTTATTTGCAAAACCAAAGCTGTACCTATTACCGATCTCTTGGAATAGCTTGCACAAAATTAAGCCAAAATCGTTTTGGGAGCAGTCTGTGACCCGATCATGCACCTGATCAAGCCGTCAAAAGCTCTCGCTTCGCTTGCTTCGCTCGCTACGCTTGATCAAAAATTCTGCCAATAATCAGTTTCTTTATAACGGTCTGGGATATATCGCCGTCGCCCCTTCGCCATCAGCCATTTTACCATCGCCAATTCGCTGTCAGAAAGTTAATATTTAATTTTATAATCTCAACTAGATCTTTTTCTCGGAAAACTCAAATTTTTTTTAATTTTAATGGATAATATGCAGAAATCTCAGGATCAATACGATTGAGCCGTAGAGTTAATCGTGAGAAAAAACTCCTGGGGAACCTACCTACAGCACGTTGATGTGAGCGATCGACATAAATATCGGCTCATTAACTAGGGAATTCCCCTTTTTATAATATAAATCTGTAAATGAACACAGACTCTGTGTCACAACTTTGAGATCCTCTGAAAATGTGTAACTTTTAAACAACACAACATATTTTTATTTTCCAATTCCGAATTCCGATTTCGCTCTATAAGATGAGAATCAAGACTTTAACACGTTTTAAACATTTATGTACGTTCTTACCCCGTTTTCCGGGAAAGTGCAGAGTAGTCGACATTTAGCACATTTTTCTAAAAATATACATATGAGATCGGTATTTTTTCAACACTTATTAAAGAGCAAAAACTTCGTAGTTCATTGAAATGAAAGAACGATAAGTGGTTAATTATGTAACTAATTAAGAATATATGAGTTGACAATGGAACTCGGAAAAATCCTATCCACCACTCTACCTTATTTAAATTTAAAAACCAACGAATTAATGAAACAAAAAAAGTAGAATTATTTTTATTATTTTACCGAGAAAAAGTTATTTATACTGCACTATCAGAATTTCAAACATCTTTCAAAGCCTTGCCTGCTTCATTTATTGTTGCTTTGTACTACATTACGGAAAAAATTGAATTAACATTATATTTCTTACATTGCATAGTTTTTCAAATTTTCTCCTCATCGCTTGAAGAAAATCTTATAGATGCCCACATTGAGATTTACAATATTAAAAATTAAATTTCCGACAGTAAAACGACAAAGTGGCGACGGCGAAATATTTTATTCTGCAGGTAATAATTTATAATAATAAATTGAGGGAATTTATTTTCTTTCTTTTTTTTTTCATCGATACCTTACAAATAAACGCCTAAAATTCTCAAAGAGTTTCAAAACCAAACTGTAAAAATTACAGCATTCACCTGTTGCATTTAAGATCACATCCTGTCATTACCATGTTGTACCAAATTGACCTTGACATTCATGGTATTTTGATCATTTGAATATACTAGTAGGGTGCTAACCTTGTTAGATGTTGTTGTTCCCGCTCTGTTGTATGTCGATTTAAGCCTTATACCATACTGTGGATTTGGAACCAAAATTTTGGTAGAAAACCCAAAAAGAAAACAAAAAATTGGAACTATACAGCTTTTTGTACCCCTCTCTCTACATCAGATACAGATAAAAAGATTTGAAAAAGTAAACATACTAAATCGAATTGGAATGCCCTACAAGACATAATAATAACACTGCTAGCAATTTCAATAAATTAAATGAAGATTACTTCTTGAAATTGTACCAACTCCGTTACTTGAATTTTGATACAAGACTGTTGAGCTAATTTATGCTATTTTCTATAAATTAATGTTGATTATGACAAAAAAAGTCTTGATTATGTACTAAAACTAAGCGCGGATGTAATAGTGCATGTTAATAAATAATACCCACAAGTCTGATTAATAATAATAATAGTAATAAACCGTTTATTTAGTCGTTTGGGAATATACCTATATGTTACAATATGAATACAATCAATAAAATACAGCAAAAAACGCAAATTTACAACTGTACAATATAAAATTCACTTCACTTTGATTTCACAAGTTGTTTTTAAATTGTTTATTTTACAATAAAAGTACAATTATTATAATTGGAGAGAGACATCTAGGTTTTCAGTAGTTTGTTTTACTGCAGTCATACTTTGTATGATTGCCAATGGTCTATTATTTTTCTCTCTTTGAAGGAAAAGTTCTGTAGCGACGCATTCTGTTTGAAATTTATTGCAGTAAGGGAAATTCAGCAAAGGCGAAATAAGAGTGGGAACCGAACGCGAAGGGCTTCGGTAACAACGAACGATGCGAGATCAGTTGCACAGCAAACAACGGTCACAGTAGATTTCACGCAGTATATTAACAAAACAAAACATTTCTACCAAAAAGTTTCAATTGAAGACATCTTCAAATACAGTTTGAAATAACAGCATTTAATCTTTTAAGAAGGAAAGGAATCACTTTTCCGCATAAATTTTTTTTCTATAGTAAGGAATTTATAGTATGTTGCTATTTAAACTATCTATAACATGACAGCCACTGTATTTAATTGAGTTTCTCCGGTTTTCACAAATCCGTATAAACTAAAATGTGATTCATCACTCTTGTTAAAATACAAAAATGTTATGTTCGGTAATGAGGTATTAGATCTGCCTATTGAATTGTACACGATTTTCTTTATTATATTCAGACAGCTGATGAATAATCGCTATTTTATAGGGCTAGCATTTCTGTTCACAAAATATTCTGAAAACTCTTAATTTTTTAATGGTTTAAGTAGTTGAGTGTAATCAATTGATTGTCGTGGACTTAGCAAAAAATAACAGAATTACAAATGGGATAATAAATCTCCCAATCCTCAACATGCACTGTTTTTCACCAATGTTGACTGCACTTCAACTTCATCTGTTGATATAAAATAAACATATTCTGCAACAGAACTTTAGACGTATTTTTGATAAATAAATTCATTAAAGTGTAAATAAAGCATATTTCAATACAAGCGAAAATTTATATCCCCGAAACTTTGTTAAAATTGACAGGACAAAACCTCAGTGACACTCTTAATTTTCTATGCTTTGTTTCACGAAGGTAAGTTAAAATTTAATCTATAATTAAAATTTTACAATAATTAGTATGCATTATTGTATAATTTTAATTCTAGATTAAAATTTACCTCTATTTTGTGAAACGAGGCATTAATTCAGTCGCTTAAATGAAGAACATTAGAGCTTAGTAAATTAAAAACGCATTATATTAACTCGCATAGATGTAGTTATTTAAATAAAAAATTGTTATACGAGATCATAGTCCGACGTGAAAAAATAACAAATAAGAACGCGGAATCGTCTTCGCGCCGAACCGTCTTTGCGCCGAACCGGCTGCGCCGAACCGGCTGCGCCGAATCGGTCGCGCCAAATCGGCTGCGCCGTAACGTCCTATCCCGAGAAAATCATAAATCTCGACTTTATTTGCAAACTTAACACTATCTGACACTTGTTTAATTGCGATTCCGAAAGCGTCAATTGTAATTCAGATTAGACAAGTTCGGAGGGCTAAATAATTGTTTAACCTATATTACAATTGAGGATTTCTGAATAAAAACAGGGCAGTAAAATCATCTTCAGTCTTAGAAACGAAAATAGGGCAACAATGAGAAAAGCATGGGCAATTGGATAATACAAATAATGAGTTCAAGGCAGCAATTATTGTCCAATGTAGAGGTTCAATAATTATTAACCGAATCAATTTTCGTATTAAATATCTATTTGCTATTAATTTTAATCAAGTGTCCATAAAGTTTTGTCGCGGTAACTTTTGGTTTTATGCATTGCCAGTTTGTAATAAAATATTTATTTCCTTTATACTTTAGAACTTTAATGAAATGTTTAAATATGAATTTTCATTTAATTACATTAAATAATCATAGAGTATAATTAACAAAACTTTAATGTAGAAGTCATAGTTATGATACTGTGTCCGAAATATCACAGTATTAACTGTTTAATTTTGTTGTTCAGACTCTCTTTAGGTTATGTAGCTCTTCCATAATGGAGACATATGGAAGAGGCTCTTCAGATTTTTAGGAGTTTTATTGTTGCTGATTTGGCTATTGCTAAGTATTTCCGTTTCTTCCTATAACTGAACCAAGATAATCAAACCAATCCACCATCTCATACCCTGCAATATCAGTTTCTGGTGCATTAATTTGCTCTCTGTCTATGACCATAATTTTTATTTTGCATTTGTTAAGTCCAAAGCCGTATGTCCTGCTATATATGTCTATGCCTTTGCATTATTAGAGATTATACATCTTTGTCGCACTCCAGCCTCCATGATTAAGTCTTTGGAGGTTTTTCTTAATATTCGCACTACGGCTTTGCTTTTGCTGTGTAATCATCGCAGCAACTACACCAGATGGTAAGGCACACCCATTTCCTCCAATATCATCCACAGTTGTTTCCAACTGATGGAGTCAAAAGTCTTCGTCAAAAAGTTTTTGATGATCTGTCGAACATTGAAGATTTGCTCGCGGGTGTCCAACATTACCTGCTCATCCGAAATGTGTGGCAAAAAGAAAGGCTTTGTTCCAGATGCACTCTGTTGGGAAATCTTTCTTGTGTATAGGTACAATTATTGTTTTGAACCAGTCACCTGTTTTCCACACTTCTTCGCAGGTTGTGTGCATCAAGTTAGTCCCAACGTCCCCCATGCTCTACAGGATCTCTGCAGTTATCTCGTTGCATCTTTTCGAAGTCTTTTTATTGCCGCTTCTAAGTCCGAAATTATAAATTTGTTGTTTATCAAGGTAAAAACAATTAGTAACGAAAAAATTAGCCTGGCAACTATAACCTGAACTTACATATCTCTTTAACTTAAGACTTCTATCTTTTCTGAACTTACTGCCAGTAGTAGAGTCCCGATTGCGGTCTCCTCCTTACCTTCTAGACCGACTGCTGATAGTATATTATTGTTTATAATGATCCGTTCAATTAGTAATAAAATATTAACCTGATACCCATAGTTACAATATTGTTTCAGTAATTTAAAAGTTTAAAATTCAAGAGTAAAGTAACAATATAACAAATACCAATAAAAATATTTACAACACGAAAATATGGAATTTTTTCAAATTTTTAAATATGTACTACGGAAGAAACTAAAGTTGCTTGAATTGCGTTTAAAAAGTTAAAAGCTACTTTAAATTTAAAATCTTTATTGAGTGCCGCATATTTATTTTTAATTAGTTTGAAATTTTGTTCTATTGAAATACGCTTATACACCTTCAGCATATTACATTTTAAAATATAAAGCTTCAATTAAACAAAAATTTGCATATACACAAAGAAAAGAAAATATGCGACGGTTTTAAACAGTACGCGTAGTTTGTATAGTGCGTAGGGAGAATCTGGTGTTTAACGCCAGTAAAATTCTGGAAAAAATTTGCAGTAAATTTTTTTGATTCTCATTAATTAAAATGGTGTTATCCCCAGCGCTGGTAGTACCAGCAATCTTCTTAGACTTTAGGCCTTAAGCCGTGCAATTGTAGGTTTGATTTCAATAGAAAATTCTTAATTTAATATTTAAACTTGTTATTGTTTGTAACCTTAATTTTACAGAAGGTAAATAATCATGAAACTAAAATTCCTATTCTTACATGTTAGACAACTTTGAGATTCAACTCACAGTTCCTAAGAGGATAAAAATGCCGGGTGTGTATTACATTTAGACATTATTTTTTATGATATTTTATTTTTTTTTGTTATAACGTAAACTCTTAATTTAAATATTTAGATTATAAGAAAATTACTTCCGTACTTATATTTTAATTTTTTCTAAATTATGTTTTAATTTCTCTAATTTTTTTTCTAAAAATATTTTAAACAATTAACACAATTAAGGTACAACACCATGTGTTTCTGACTCATTAGTCGTCATCAGTACCGCTTACTTGTTATAATCACTTAATAATTTCGTGTTAGATACAATTATATTTTATTGAGGCTGGTTTTGTTCAAATCGTTTTCCTCCATGCAGATGGGTTTCAGATACAGCTAGGGTTAATTTCAAATTGAATGAAAACTAAAAAAATGTTAAGTTTTGAGAGTGGTTTTTAACTACACGGATTTTACAAATTGAAAAATTGGTAAGTATTAATAATGAAGTAGGAACACTCTCACATGAGCTTTACAACATTATTATCGTTGAACTACATTCTGTCGTTTATACAAGCATCAAAGTGGTTAAAAAAATTCATGTATTCGCACAAATAGATGTGTACCCACTTCAACTATGCAACATCGGACGATGCCAAAGGGTTGTTTTGTATATCCCTGGAGAAGTAGAGCGAGAATTAAAGCAATGAAATCTGAACAGTCATAAAACTGTCCAAGTCGTAAATTTTGATTTTATAATAAATTACATTAATTTATTGTGAAAACTAGAGATTGTAAATTTATAGCTCTTCACCTGGTAAATGTTAAAAATATAATAATGAGCAATTAAATATCAGAGGGTGATTCATGATTCCATAAACATTAAGAATAAACCAAACATAAAATTGTTAAAGAAAAGATGATTTCGCATGTGTATATCTTTTTGAAGTTTCGAGTAAACCTGCTTTTGAAGTTCCTGTGATAAAAAAGCCGTAACAGCCATTTGGTGGAGTTTTCTTCTGACCTCCGTTGGTCATCTCCGAAGTTCGTGGTGCAAGCGAAGACTGATTGATGGATTGTTAATTTTATTTTAAGGTTAATGCTGCTCAATTCCTGTTTTATTTTATTTATTGTTTTATTTCGGAGGAGCTGGACTTGCCTGGCATTCTTTTGTTTCAAAATCTTGCTCTCGCTTCCGCAAAGATTAGTTAGTTCAAGACCTGTTAGGGCTCTCTATACCAAGAGAAAACTGAGTACTATCAGCGTGTAAAGAACATTATCCTTCCCCACCAGGAGAGGAATAATTTTTATTTCAATATGGTAGTGAAACTTAGGATTCATCGTCTTCTAAAGAGGAATAACTCTCGTTTTTAAATAATTGCGAATATGAGCACACCAGGTCATCCCTTAATCGAAAGTGACTGAATGATCAAGAACTTGCATTCTTGATCTTATTCAAGTCAAAATACAGGAGACTGATATTAATATCTAATTTATCATCATCGTCTGTAACAGGTCTAAATTTAGAAAATTGTAAAATTACAAATCGATTACGATACTTCTAGGAAACCATTCCTGCCTAGCAAGGCAAGTACAGGCGATTGTTACTTGAAAAATCTTATGCATTCGTGTTATCAGAAACAGAAAGTTGTTGAAAATAACTAGCAATTTTGTAATCAAATCAAGTTGATGGAAGAAATGAAAAAGTTGCATAGAAAATTTAGAAATTAGTTTGGAATAAATGTAATAACATATAAAATAGCAAGTTTTTTTTTCATTGTTTTGCATGCTACATTAGTATTATTATTTTAGTACCAGTTATATTTTCATACACATGAACGTTAATCGAGATAAACAACTCTGGCTAAGCACCCAGAGAAAATCGCCTTAAAAATGTTTAATTTTACTGGAATTGCATAAAAATACATACACGTGAAAGTTTTTATATGAAAATAAAATGGCTGCGTTGTAAATGACAAAGCTACATTAGCACTGATTTGTCTCAATTTTTTTTTATTTATTTGTTTATTTTGTTAACAATAATACCATAATTTCAGAGCACTTTCAACATTTGAGGACGACGTAATCCGTCAAAATAAACCACAAAGAACAAGAAACACCAGAAAATTAATAGAAAAGCATTTTTCAAGAGGCAGTTGCATACTGAAGAAGAGTAACAGCTCGGAAAAGCAAAGAAAATTAACCAATTCGAAAAGCAGTAGGGGAGGAACACACAATGTAACTGAAAAAAAGTTGATTTGTCCTCGGATTTGAACCGCTTACTTTAGTATTAGCAATTGATCGCGCAAACTACTAGGCTGATGACAGACTTTTCCTATATTGGCTATATTATTTAATCTCACTATAATCATTTTTTCCCGCTATTCCTTCTGTTAATCAAATTTCTTGTAGATCGTTTATGCGTTTTAAGTGATTGTAACCTCACTAACATGCAGTTGTAATTAAATTTGAAAGGTAAATTAAAAAAATTAAATAATTAAATAAAAATAATTTTAGTATAAAATACATAACTGCCGTAAAATAAAAAAGAAGTAGAAAATAATAGATAAAATTTTAAATTTGATATTTTAGCACATACTACATACAGGTAATTTAAAAATTGGTGCTTCAGTATGTAAATGAAGAAAACTGAAATGGCGTATCTTTGTTTAACATGTTAATCCATCGTCTAACATTGGAAAAAAATTGAAGGGTACTTGGAATGCCTGTACAATTAAGATCTGTGTGTTACAGGCTTAATTAAACGGGCGAGGTAACTGCTTCATTAAATGTAAACCGTAAATAGTACAATACAAGCATATAATTGTCTATAGAATTTTATTGTTTATTTCGTCAGGTGGCGTAATAAAATTTTTACAATTAAAATTTACTTCAGATTCTAGCTGTTTCTTGCTCATATTTCATGGTTGCTATTTCTTGTCAGATCCTACAATTTTTAATTGCCACTTAATGAAGTTTACTGCTTTTAAGAATTTGAGTATACTGCCAGATTATATTAATGCTATCACATCATAATTCCTTATGTACATTTGGTATTGTGTTGGGTTTGTGAACAGTCCGTAAAAATATAATAGAAAATTTTTTTTCAAAAGTTTTAGAACATTATTTGGTTGTTCGGAGACCGAAAAATTTTAGTTTACCGACTGCGCCAGTGGTTTGTTTATCCTAGAAAGATTATGTGTTTTTAAAAAAATGCAATATTCAGGAGTGCTTACATTTTTTGTACTTCTACAATATATTAAGAAATTAGATGAATTCAAAATATAATTTTTGATCTAAAACCTTAATTTATTTTTATTTATTTTATAATATAATAATTTTTAATATAAACAGAATTATAATGCATAACTGAATAACAAAACTTGAAAATCAAAATTTGTTCCTATACACTCCAATTATGTTAAAAAGTTTAAAAATAGACAAAGCAGCCTCAAAATCAAAAAAGTTAATATTAAATTTATAAATTAATAATTATTATTACTATTTTTTAAATTTTAATGTTTATATTGATTGATTATAAGTTCAGTTTAATATTGCAGTCGACAAAGTTTCAACTTCAACTTGTTTAAGAAAGAAAATAACAAGCATTGATTTATAAATTTTACAACATATAAATTGCTAGTAAGTAAATACAAGAAGTGTAATATATGTATGATACTTTTTTGTAAATTCATTTTTGAAAGAAATAGAAGTAGTAATACGATGGTAGGAAAGGGTCGATCTTCATGCAGATTAAAATATAAAGTAGCTCGCAAGCACATAATGCACATAATATTGCTTTTTCAGGCTAGCTTGGTTATTATTGAACTTACAATAAAAGTAATAAACATTTCCAAGTCGAATGCAGTTAGACTGCGCCAAGAAATGTTGTTATTATTTTGTTAATCAAACACACATCACCAAATTATGTGGTGATTATTTTTTTTAAAATAATATTATTATTAACCTCCGCTATGAAAAGTAAAGCCCAGCTTAATTTTTTTTGTCTTTGTACTTCACTCTCAAATTGTTTATATTTTGTAATTTTAATATAAATTGTAAATTAAATACATAGGAACCCAAGAGAACTAACAATGCATTAACAATGATAGGACCAACTGCTGTGGGTGTTCTTGCTATACTAGCGGTGCGGCGGCGGCAATGGCGGTGGAATGCAACTTGAATGCACCAGGAATGCTTGTAATGTACTCCTTTCGTATTGTCCGGCGATGAAAATAAGGGACACTACTGAGGATAAAGCGATCTTCAGTAGCCGTTCTCGTTCCATTGAGCACTCCCTCCATATTAGCTGAGTGAGCGCCAAAGATGACATATTTTCGTCCATAGTTCAATCGCTTTATTTTCATCTCATCTATTAAATTATACAACAATTTTAGCAATAACTACTAAAGACTTTGGGTCCGATTAATGTAAATGCCCATAAAGCATCGGAATAGTCGTTTCTAACTTTAAATTAATCTTACCCAATTAACCTAACCTAACTTGACTCAAAGAAATTCACTTGTTTCAGTTAATGTTCTTTTATTTTATATGTACTCCCGGTACTTCTCCAAGTTATATTCTTTTTATTATAATAATTTTTATCCTTTCTCTATCTTCCACTCTCTTCTTTCTTTTTTTTTGTTCTTGTTTATACAATTATATTTTTGTTTGCAATTTTTTTTCATTTATTTTGTTTATTATTCCTTCAATTGCCTAATGGTTTATATTAAATGTGGCAAAACTATCAATTGCGTAATCTTGATTTGTTTTCATTTAGTTGTTTGAAAATTATACGTTTTCCGGCACCATTACTTTTACAACTTTTTATTCAATTTGAGCATTGAAATCTCCCGTTCCTATTACGGTATCGTGTTTAGTTACCGTGTCAATTATTTCATTTACTTTAATTCCAAATTCAATTGATCTGCTGCATTTCAGATATTATATTTTGCTGGCCTTGGATCGATTACGATAAATATTAACGAAAATATTTAAAAAAATTAAATTCCACAAATAAATGACAAATTAAATTAAAACAAACAAAATAAAATCTGTAAATTTAATAATTTTAATTATTGCAAAAATAATATAACTTTATATTTATTGAAATTTATCGATATTGTTCTTTTTCAACTTTTATAGAAATTTAGGGCAATATAAGATTTAAGCATTTATCTTAATTTCAATTAATTAATAGATTCCAGATCTTCTATTTAACAATCCAATTACCAATTATGAAAGAATCAACTGGATAATAACAGAAACGGATGTTAATAGTTAGATCTCGAAATTAAAACACTTAATTTAATTGAAAATAAAACTAACAGAGCAGAAAAACTTTTCATTTTTTTAACTTTCAGAAATGTCTGACGGTGTGGAATTGTTGGTACTTGATTTGACAAAAAGCATAGGAAAATTATGAGTCTTGGATTACTTATCGCGGTTATCCTAAAAATAAACTAATCTATGTTCTTTATTAATTTATTTATTTTATTACTTAAGGTGATTGCATTTTATTAATTTTATCTTCATATTATTTTATGTTTTTCTTCAGCCTGATAGTATTTCATAATAAAAATTTTCAGAAAATTTGATGGGCGGTCTTATATTTGATGTCTCTCAATTTTCTGAACCAACGACATTTTAGTGCTTACAATTACAAGAAAACTGCTTTGTTTGTATAAGTTTTCTAGGGTTTTGTTTACAGATCCAACTGTTTCTTGTAATTGATACTGACATTATATGGCCGGGCAAGCCATGCAGTTACATTGTCGACTTCCTCAACTGCCGACTTAGTTTCAATTTCGGTAATCTAATTTTAAAAGAAAATAGAGCCGAAATGAAAATATCAACATTCAAAGTGATGTATTTTACTAAAAAACAAATACATAGAAATTAAATAAAAATGTAATCCTCACAAAGCAAATCGGTTTGTAACCGCTAGACCATCGTATGGTACATTATGTCTGTATACTTTTTATGCTTTGGATCTTATCTTAGAAAAAAAACCGCATTATATCAAAAAATGTGATCCAATAAAATGACACTATTGAATAAGGAAATTAAAAACTTATTTCATAAACAATATCAAAACAAAATTGAAACATATCCAACTGAGCTAGAAAATAAGTTGCTGAACCAATCTCATCAAGTTAGAAGAAATGCTTACACTTACTAAACAGATTGCAAATTTTACTTTAATACAAAAAAGTGTTTTAGGTCGTTCTATTTTATTATTGTTTTTATTTCTATTTTATTTATTGCACATCATAAAATGTAGTATAAATTTCTTCACGGTAATAATAATAATAATAATAACTTCATTTACAAAAGATTCAGAAAGAATCCTTTTTGAAGCCGTTTTCATATTGAGACACCTTCCGTACCAATCAATTGGAACCACTCCAGTGGAAATCCGTGGAGTGGTTTTTGAGATATGTGCTCTAAATTCAAGGGCTACTAGTCGTCATGACTTCGGAACAAGTCACAAGTCATCACCGATTGGTTTGATTGGACCATTTCATTTAAAGCCAAATAAAATCTAAAATATCATACTTACGAGATATCAGAGTACTGCAATCGTATTTTCTGCACAATGTACGCTAGGAAAGTATAAAATTGCTTTAAATTTCGAACTTTAATTTTTGGGGTGAAAAGTTTGTTTAAGTTGGTAACAAATGACTAGTTAGACGTGCGTGTGAGTGTGAATCCCCACCTCAAATGAAAATCGGAATAACCATTCTTCTGGGTGCCTTTTTAATGGCATTTAATCCTACTCATTTACCGAAACCAATTTTTGCCTCTTATTATCAGATATTCTCTCAGTATCTCATATCCGTCACCAACGTAACTAAACCTTTTTTTTAAAGCGAGATAAGAAAAAATACTACCAGCTCATGCTGAGTAGCATCATGATTGGAGCAGTGGAGTTCGTTCTTTACTAGTACATCTCGCGCCTCCAGCAAATATTGAATATGGAAAATTTGTCTGGTGCTTCATCGCTGGTATTAACAGTACTTAAGATTTAGGAAAGCTGGTAAGTCGAATACCGAAAATTGGACAATATGATGAGAGAGTTTGCGATTAAGTTTCATAAATTGGTGCAAAGAAACCGGCCAATCCTCACATGTTAATTCCACAACGCTGCTCAAAATCCAAGAGATGAATAGTCACCAGACTAGGCAAAGCAGGATATAAAACCTATAAATATTCTAAAAGAGTACATTCTGAACTTTCCTATGACGTAAGAAGAAATGGTTTAGGTTCACAGGTTACTTCACAATTATATTTTGAAAATCAACTTTTTAGTAGTAGTTTTCACATCTTCAAAGAACAGCTTCGTTAAAATCTCATTCTATTGACGGTACCTGTGTTTGACATAAATAGATGCAGGAGCGTATTTTAGTTGGAGAAGCTGGATTCAGTTCTCTTGTAGCCGTGCTAGTGCTAACATAAATTAATAAATTTATTTTATATTGTATTCCGTTAATTATAGCCGAATCGAAGTTAAAAAAATCCGAATGTTCAAAATGTTCACCCTCATTTTCAACACACAGTCGTGATCGTTTTGAAAGATGTTGTATAGTATTTTTATATAATTTCCAATTTTGTTAAGAACCACTATAGCATTCGTTTCTTTCTCCATGAATCTTCTTCGAGTACCATGTCCTTTCAGAACGTTGGTCACCATCATGGCTATTCCTACCTTGTCAATCGCAAGTCTAAACAGTGTGCTGGAGTTCATCTCATACCAGATTCTTCAACCAGGATGTCTTCCTTAGACCTGGAGCTCGTCTACCCGCTATCTTTCCCTGAATTATGTTTTGCAGCAGTCGATACTTTTTGTCTCTCATCACATGTCTCCATGAATACCTCTCTGATATCCAGCTTTCTTCTGTTGCTGCACACCAACTCTTAACAGTACCCCATAAATAATAATCAAGAGGAGTTAAATCTGGGGATCTTGCAGACCAATATCTTTTCGGGATATGCTTCATTGGTTTAGTCCGTTAAATTTCCTATCCGGAATGGGGCATCAGATTTTTTGTAAATTGTTTCGTTAAAAGAAGTTTTGAAAAAAAACAAAATAAAAAAAATCACGAAATTTGCAACATTTCTTTACTTACTTTAATTTATAACTCGAAAACCGTTGATTTTTGGCAATAAAAGGATTAAATCTGGTTTGTAGATTGCACTAATCGATTTTTACCGAAAAATCAATATCTTCTGTGTTATGGCCACGTGAATGTGGAAATTGAAAAAAAAATGCTATAAGAGGCCTAACTCTCGAGGGCTTAAAGTTAAGAGTATTCGGTGACACCCTGCTTAATAAACATGCTTTCAGCATTTTTAGCATGGTATTTCCCTATGATCGGGTGTCAGGTCGGTTACCCAGTATATCAACTACTGGATATATGAAATCAAGCTTGTGTTTGCAGAATTATTTATAGTTTTTAATTGAATTGGGAAAATTTTTTAAACAATGTGAATATCAAATTGGGTTGTCTATAAAATTTTGTACAAAGAACTCATCGTTTTCTTTGTTATTCTATTATAAAAACTAACCTTTACAAAAGAGTTTTTAATAATATAAATTTTCAACTTTTTAGTAAATAACTTTGATCTCTAAATTAAATTATATTTTAATTAAGGAATTTTGCAGATGGAGATCTTTAGCATAAGAAACTTGCATCCGTGTTAATAATAAAGTTTAAATTTTTGTTTTAATCAATTTTACTTTAGAAAAAGTGCCTTTTCTATTAAATTCTTTATAATAATTTTCTTTGTGAAATTTTGTATAGGCTACTAATGTACTTTAGTAATCTTCGAGATCCTTTTCAGATTTTATGGCATATATGCAGATTTGGAGGTATAAATGAATTGAACATATAATTAAACTGTTAAATAAATCCATGGATTTATACACTTGAAGTGCTTTTTTAATTTCGAAAGGGTTTTTGTTGAAGTCGGTCCGAATATAAATAAAAACAATGTAGGTAAATTTAATGTGTCCTTTCGAGAACAGCTTCATTTCGAAAAGGTTTTTATTGTGTAACTAAAATTTTTACAAGATTTTCAATCTACAATTAAATTTTCAATTACAAAATTTCTTAAAACTGACACTGCATATTTTACAAAATTTGCGATAATAAATTTAAAAAATTGATTAAACTTACATAGAATAACTTTATTACACAAAATTCTTTAATCCCGTGTACAAACAAAAACCGTATCCCTGAAAAACTGATTGAATTAAATACGGGTAGGGTTTGATTGGAGGTTTACTTACTAGCTAAAGTAAACGATATTCTGTAAAAAATTCTGTCGTGTAAAAATAAAGGACTTGTTTTTTAAATTAGTAATTATGTAATGGAAAATTAATATATAAAGTTACATTTAATTAGCATATTTTGTTTAGCATAAAGCTTTTATGTTATTTTATTAATTTGTAAATTACTTCGTCTGTTAACTATGTTGTTTAATTTGTACTTTCCGTTTCGCTGAAACTTATTTAAAGAAAATAACTCCGGAAGATTTGTTAATGTAGTTCCATGTACTTTGTGTATGTTAATTGGAGACGGAGATTCCTATTATTTATTTTTAAATTAGAGAGCAATTATAAAAAAAGATGTTAAATTAAATTTGATTTAATTTATATCTAAATTCTTCAAGTGAACTTTGGATTTGTAAATTGTGAAAGCTTATAAAAGCTGGAGGCTGTACACATTGAGATACCGCCATAACAAATCAATAATAATTTTCCAGTGGAGAATACAACAGAACATGCAATCACTACAAAAATAAAGCGTGACCTATTGTGAATTATGGTAGTTACGATCCCTAAGTTTTTACGATATAAAATTTTATATTTAAAAGAGCATTAAATGCATTATTAATGATACACTTAATATTATTATTTTGTTACGCTCATTTATTAAAATAAAATGTAATTATATTTTAAATTCTACCAAAATGCGTTAGTAAGAATTATAAATATTCAAATTTATTTTAGAAACAATTTTTACAAAATTGCTAAATTAATAATTTTTAATTACTTCATCTAATTATTAATTACTTTTCATTCTCTAAGAACAATAAAAATGTTTAATTCATTTTTATATCTACTAAAAAAAAATAATTAAAATTTAATAATCTGAACTTTCAATTAATCAATCAAAAGCTATTAGTAAATTTATTCAACTATGTTCACTTTGATACGATTGTGATATTATGCGTAAATTCATTTCTCGTTAGGGTTGAAATTGGGTCGTAATGATATGTTATTACAGGTACAATACAATTTTAAGTTTCAAGACTTTCTCAATTTTAATACAAATCAGCTTGATTTATAAATCCAATGTAGGGTATATTCATAAATTTTATAATTTATTGTTCCCGAAAATATCAAAAATTAATACATACAAAAAAGAATTTATTTCAACCAATACATAAGGGTTGTTTTGATTATTTCTAAATTTTGTAATATTTCTAAATAATTTTGTTGTAAAATTCTTGTTTAAAAAATTAATTTGATTTAAAAATTTGAATACCGTGCAAATTCCAAATTATTTCGAAGTTGCTAATATTTTGAAAGGAACCTTACGCACACCGAAAGTAAAAACGTAGCTTATTGCTGATGCCGTGAGTGCAAATTTTGGTATTAGGTTCGAAATAAAATCGAAAATTTTTGAAAAATTCGAACTTTTATTTTTTTTGGTTTTCTTCAAGACCCTGTATCTAGGACACCCTGTATATGTGTTGAATCAAATAAAACCTAGAATTGGCTGATTTACTTGCACCAATTAAATGAACATTCAAATCGAATACATTTGAGTTAATTGAATGTATATTACAAGCATTTAGAAATTTTTTATCATTCATTTTTTTTATCCAGATAAATAGCAGCTATCTTTCATAATTAACTTAAAAGTAGCCTAATTGTTTATATGAGAATACCGCATATAATATTATTTTCAGGTTGGCACCTTGGTTAATTTTTTTTATCAGGTTGGTGCCTTGGCAATACATTTTTATATAAAAATTTGGATGTTCCGTCATTGGTATTGTCCAAATCGGTGACTACGTGACCGTAAGTACGGACGTACAAATAATTACGTCTAATAAATTTGATAGTTATTGGATTGTGTGAAATAAAAGTGATAATTTGAGTTTGAGTTGTGCAATTTTGAATTTGCCCAAATACATTTTAAGCGTTTTGATGACAAAATTTTGAATTTTGGAGGTAATTAAGATGATTGTAGCAATAGCTGGAATACTGTTGGAAAGGAAAGGGTAAATTGGAAAGCTGGAATCTGTTTCAAGGGAAAATTTGAAAATTAATTCACGAAATGTTGAGATTGAATAATATTATTTTGTTGAAAATTGAAAGCAACGCGTGCAGTACAACGTGAGCAGACACATCTGGAAGCGAAGATGATGAAATTGATCGTTCCTTTATAAAAATAAAAATTTACTTTGATTTTAAAATTTTACAATTTGTATTGAATTCGAAAGTGGCCGGGGAAAGATCCAAAAAAGCTGCAATTTTCCAGAAAAAGTTCCATTCCGAATATTTGGATCGGAAATAACTCGTCAATATATTCTTAGATATAGTTCGATTTGATGATGATGATTGATGACAATGTAAAACATGTATAGTTTTTAGGTTGTTAAAAAAACTGTCCAATCAAAGGTTACGAATGGATAGATGTGTAGATATGGGCTATTATAATATAGGGAAGACTAGATTGCCCAGGATGTGCAGCCTGAAAGCTGCACTGACTAATCATTCTCTCGTAATCTCTAATTATTTTTAGGTTGGTAACGTAAAATGAACCAATCAGAGGTGCGTTACGGGATAGATAAATTTTCTTAACCAATCATAACGTCGAAATGAAGTTTTCTCGATTTTGCAAGAAGAATTTGACATAGAAATAAATTTCTAAATAGAAATAATTTAGAATCTAATCAATTAATTTTGATATGTTTCTTTCAATCGTATGGTAGATTTGCTTTAATTCTATATTTTCTTGAAACAAATAATACTCGGTTAAATAGTTACCAGACAATCATCCAGCCGATGTATGTGTTTCAAATAAACTAGGTTTTTTCCGAATATAGCAGAGTTAATTCAAATAAATTGAAAAATTTCATTTGCACTTATTCAAAAATAATTTCAAAAACTTAAATTTTTAATTTTTTAAAAATTTTGTTTAAAAGTATTTCATTTCAGTTGATAATTTAAATAACATTAAAAATATTAAATTAGTTTAGAACTATAAGCACTTTAGCTTCAGTATACAAGCTTTACTTATATGATAAATTTTCAAGTTATATTAACTCATGTACTATGTAATCGAGTATCGATTTAAGCACTGTTTCGTAGATAGTGTTGTTATATCTCTAATTTAAACTTTTACATACGCACATCGCACCGAAATTCTGTATGCGTGAAATAACACTAACATTTCTACCTACTTAGGCAGTTGCTTACTGAAGTTGTCGAGTTAGTGTTTATATTTTTATTTCTTACACTAATTCCCTTGCTAAACTCATAAAAAAGTTTGTGAAAATAAAGTAGTACTTCCTAGCTCTCACAAACTGCGATTTTTATCACACTACAAAATTAAACTTATGAAAAATATTCCGACAACGCTAAATTATGAGATATGAACTTTAATGAATTCCTACTTATCATGAAAGATGGAGAAGTAATTGAATTGTTATTTAAGTATTTATTATTTTTACCGTGGTTCAGATTTCACGTTAAACAATATTATGTTCTTGGTGTAGTATGCATCAAAGTATAACTAACGTGACCATAAGTCCCGTTTTTTGAACGGGACTGTCCCTTTTTTAGTACTCCGTCCCGGTGTCCCCGAGGAAAACTTCGGGACACAGAATTGTCCCATTTTCAGTTAAAGGTCAACGAAAGACGATTTTTAACATAATTTGATGCCCTGATAATAAGTTTATTTTGTTTTATCCTGAAATTATGTTCTTTTGCTTTTTTTTATTGTAACAATCAGGGCCGTAACCAGCGGGGATTAGAGGGTTCCACCCCTCCTTTTCCCCCACCCGAAATGCCGGCGAACGGCACAACCTCGAAACTCAAATCCGCACAGCCACTCGCCACGAATAAAAAATGCAAAAATATAACTGAACCTCCTCCCCCGAAATAAAATCCTGGTTACGGCCCTGGGTACATCGTTACTGTCGTTAATAGTCTCTCTTAGTTTTGACAATGTCCCGTTTTGAGTAAAAATAAAAATGGTCTCGTTAAGTATAACACATTGCGATATTTTTATAAGCCTACCATGGCTTAATAAAAGTTGTAAAAAATATAAGTGATTTTGATACGACGTAAACTAGCTTAAGTAGTAGTTATTTCTATAACTCTATTTTTTTAGTAATTTAGAGTTAAAAGTAGAGAAGAATGCGGGATCGGAACAATTCCGTGCGTGCGGAATGAAGCGGGACGAAGTTAGCCGTTCCGCTGGATATTTGATCCTGTTCGGAGAGAGATATAAAATCAAGTTGCAGTTTTGAAAAATCCAAAAAGCTGTAATGTGAAAATTATTATCATTTCATAAAGGAGGGAATAAATAAAATCAATTTTTACTATATTGCAAATGTCAAAGAAAATTTAATAGTTTCCAGTTTTTAATAATATGAACAATTTTGATAGTTACTACAGTAGGTCTATACAGCTGTCAGTCAGCTATATTTTTATTATTATTAATGTACTAGATATTAACGTAATGTACTTATAATTATAACTCTGTCCTTCGGCGGCACTTAGAGGCATTGATTATTTCTAACGTTTTCAATTTTGCAATCAAGAGTTTGTGAAACGAAAATTTTGGTAAAAGTTTTTCTCTTACTTTGTTAAATTTTGCCAAAACTGAAACCAAGATGACATATAAAGATAATTAATGAACTGTTTTTGGTAGTTGCCATCTCCATAGTCTACAGATGGATCACAGCAGTGTATCCGACGCTATTAGTTGCACCACGACTGGTATGCTTAACGCCGCTCTGCCATACCTCTGGGTGTCAAATTAAATGTTAAATTTTAACAAGCAATTGCAAGACTAGTTCAACTCGATCCATTACATAACAAAAAATAATTTCCCCGACAATGCTTCCTGCTATTACAGAAATCACTCGTAGAGCTAGTGGTAATGAATGTATGCGTTTGAAGCCTTTCGGAAACCCTAAATTTTGTTTTTTAGAATCTATCTACTAACTCACTGCCTAATTGGACAAATAAATACATACACCCACTTCAAAAAATTCTGGATTTGAATAACGGAGATGTTGTATTCAACATGAAACATTACATAAAAAGTTTTTATTTACATAAAAGAAATGTATATTTACATTTATAATAAAGTTTAAACCATGTATTGATAAAAGTCAAACAGCTTTTTATATTAGGATAACTTCGTTAATGTTGGAAATCGGTTAACTTAAAGTAGCCATTACCTTACAGTGATTTTTATTTAATCGGAATATATTTAAAACGGATGGTTATAACAGAAAAATCATTAAAGGTAAAACATAAAGCATATTTTAGGCAGTGAAATCCCGACAATTATGCTCGGTTTTTGGATTTTTGGATAAATAGTAAAATTTTCTATATTTGATAACGAGTATTAATTAACTTGTAATGTCAGTTAGGTTAAGTTAGGTTAGGTTAGGCGCAGGTCAGGTTTTTTATGAAACAATGTTAGATAATAACTTGACACTTTCTTTTTCTAAAAATGTGAGCTGAGTTAAAGTAAGAGGGTGGATCTGTAACTACAAATTCGAATTTATCTGATTGTTATGGGAATCCATATTTTTTGTGAATAAACATGCTACCAGAAACTTGGTATATAGTTGATTTTATTTTGTGGTATCTTGATTGTTCTGATTTTTTTGTTAACTTATGATAAACCACACAAGGTGAATATAATATGTACTCAGTATAATAGAACAATGCAATACAAATTCAAACGATAAATCTATACTGATACCAAAACCATCAAGGGGCTCTGCATAAGTAGGTGTGAGTAAGTGCGCTACTTTCGCGATAAACTACTTTCAATTTTCACTTTTTTTTCTTAACAATTTTATTTTGTATTTGCATGTAAGAGTATTTTATTAATTAATTTCGACTCTTCTGACAGCTTTATTTATTTAATTTTATTTTCTATCGCTCGAGTGAAATTTTTATTGCAAAATCCATCAGCAAGTTCATTATTCTCTCTGCTTTTTGGACACTATTTCAATTCTTGTTCTATTACGACTAGGAATGTGATTGTCTCGGATGAATGTATTATTTAGATGTAGAATAAGAATTTAACTATCTATTTGATACAGTACGTAGGTGTATGGGCAAAAAAAATTTCTTAAAGTAAAATATTTATTGGTTCCATGCAGATACTCATGCGACATATTTTGTTGTAATTATGTAATTATTATTTTATGGAGTCTCGAGTGCAAACTTAGATTTTTATTTTATAGTCAAATTCATCTGTTTCTGCAGGAGTTACGAGTATATCGTATGATGTATCTTACATTCACTGAAATATACGAACTTCTTCCAATATCTTGACTTCTGGAACAAAGTTTGTAAAAATGTTTTGTAGTTTATCTAGAAATTAGCCCTTATCTATTTTTTGCTAACACTGTGTTTCTTCGAGTTTTATTTTTTTGACTTCAGCTATTATGTCTACATAAAGGTCACGCAATGGGCGTCAACTGTTTCCTAGTTGTGATAAACCAATTGTTGTTAGATTTATAGAGATATCTGGAAAAGTCTTACTATTAACATCCAATAATTGAAATTATGTACATAAATAATGTTAAATAATTACAGGAACTTCCAAAATAAATATGCTGTATCACCAAGGTCAGATCATCAGGGAAAACTAGGATAGCAATAATTTTCAAGACTTGAGTTTAGTCTTCCACTTAAAATACTAAAGAGAGCTCAATAATCCATTCGAACTAAGGAATTACTTGTAAATGTATACTTCACTGTATAAATAGTAGCAATTTGTGTATTGTACATTACAACTAATTATTGCTTTCATGTTCGATACAAAACGATTAAAGAAAAAGATCAATCATAAGCTATTTTTAAATTTATTTCTGTATTCCATTAATAGACCTCGTTATTGAATACAATCATATAAAAGCGTAGTTATTTATGATTCAATTGAAGTAGCAATTAATGGATGTTAAAATTATGTAAACAATAATTGTCTCTTCAACAGATATTAGCGGTTATAATTTTACTCCATTTACCCATTAATAATTTTATCTTTCAGTTCAGTCTCTTTAAATAAATTGGAATCAATTGTCACACACTTTACAAGAGTAAAGGGGGAGGGGTAAAATGAATTAGGTCATTTGGGTCTATGTTGCTTTACGTAACGCACTTTCTATTAGTTCATATTTAAAGCTCATGGCGGCCTATAGGCCGCTTGATCTCCTAATGTATTTTTAAAGTTAACCATTGTATAGATAAGCTTTTTTGATCTTTCTATTTATAATTTCCAAATTATTTTTGTGATCTTATTAAAATTTATTTATTTACTGTTAATTACCGAAATTTCACCGCTTTTATACCTTATCTAGATAGACTTTTATTCAGATTAGAAATAAACAAATGAAATGTAAACACAGCTTAAAGCTAATTATGTTTTACATAGTTCTTGTTTACTACTTCTGTTTAATCCTTTATATGTATTATCCAAAGTACATAATTTATATATTGAAAATTAACTTCGCACAACAAAACAATTTAATTACAATAATATAAAAACAAACATTTGTAATTACAGAATAATTAATAATAATTGTATTAATGTAAAGTTAGGAATAACAGAACTACAATGCTTGTATTATCACTTTTAAATGACAGCATTATTGCAGGACACCGACCAGAAAAAGCGGAAAAATTGCACGAACAGAATTTAATTCAGGCGACAGAGTAAAAGAGCAGTATGATTGTTCTCTATGGTCATCCAGATGATATTTCTGTAATAAATACAAAGTAGCAGAAAACATTTTTTTCTTTCACGCACTTTTTGGATATGACATGACTTCAACGTTCCATTAGCAAAACAATGTGAATAAAAAGTTTTGATCATTGGAAGTGGAAAAGAAGCAACAACATGTCTTCATTCTGATTTTCATCTAGGAAGATACCTAAAGACTAAAATATTAGTGAGTTAAAATCAATAAAGATTTAACGAGATCCGAAATTACTGCGGAGTTGATTCACCTACACCTTGCGCGAATAATTTGCATGTTCCACAACAACGAGAGCTAATAGTAACTCTGTATATGAAAATACCATAGATAAATGTCGTAGGTATTGCAGTGAATAAATTAATTGGGAATAGCACTAGGACAAGGGAACTAACTGGTCCCACGATTTTAAAAATTTCAGGGTCGGGCTGGATTGTCTACTCTTCAACCATTTGGTCTGTTCTTGTATTCATCATTTTTATTTTATTTTTTGATTTCGTTTCTTGTACCTCAGGAAGTCGTCGAACTGGTAATTGCCGAGCCCTCGGACTAACTGGTTTCCGGAGATACCCGCAGCTTCGTAAAGTCCTCCTTCTGCCTATTGTTTAAGACATGCCATTTGGCCTTCACGACACGTCCGATGGCAATGTTTTGTACTACTTGTAATTTTTGGTTGTGGCTGGAGGTTGCATAACCCCAGGCCGGTGCCCCGTATGTTAGAATTGTTATGCTTGATTTGACTAGAATTTTCCCATTTTAAACTCTTAATTGTTGTTCGAGTTTAGCCAACTAAAACACGCTCTTGCCGCTATTTACGTTAATACACGTGAAATTGTTTATTTTGAAATTTCAAGGAAGAATTTAAAAAAATACGTTCATATTTAACTTACAGTTGACTCGAAATAGTATTAACTTTAAAATTATTTTAATAGTAACGTAAGCCTGTCGCGAGACTTTTTGTTTCTACAGGCAAAATACGTCTAAAAATCAAAACTCGGTAAACTTGTAAAAATACTAATTAGAAGTACGCTTACGTAATAAAATATACATTTTGAAAGCAAAGTAAGCAATAAACTGTTATGAAATTTAAATGTTCTGCCTTCTAAAAGTATGCTTTGTTAAAAAATTATTTTGCCGCCCCTTGTCGAATGCCGCCCCAGGCAACTGGCTGCACTGCATTTGCTTAACGTCGTCTACGAGTAATCACATTTTTATATACAATGTAAGGGACAATTGGCAGGTCAATAATTGAAATAATTGAGTATTTTTATTAGAAAAATGAAAATAAACTTTTGCAGATCCAATTACAAAAAAGCTCACTGGTACAGGTTCAATTATTCAAGTTGACGAACGAGTAATCTGAAAATCATTTCGGATAGGAATATGATATTATTTAAAATTTAAAAGTTTTGATAAATTATAGTGCTTAAAAATTTAATAAAATATGAGTAAAATTTGATGAAAGTTAGAACACTTTACATTATAACGTTTTATACAAGTCTCTTCACTTATTTAGCAATCTTTTATTCTAGATAAAAGATGCTATACGTATGGTATATACATTGCTATATGTATGTTTTGTGCTTTATTAATAAATTAATGTAAACGTTTCAAAATGAATTAAAATACAAAATTTCTTGATAAAATAAGGTCATATTAAACGATCGTTAAACAAAGCGCAACGCACGTTAATACCACTGGTTGGTGATTACTTTCAGGAATTCAGCGCGGTTTTATGCTATTCGGTTTGCGAGTTATGTTTACATGTGGTTTTACTTGAAATAAATTTTTGCATGACGAAAAAAACTAAAAGTGCTTTTTGTATAAATAAAGCTTTATTTCGTATTTGACAAAACTGATTGCAGTATTAAAAAATGTAAAGGTATACCAACATAATTATGTTATTTTACTTTTATATTTTTACTGAAATTAAATTTACAATAATATGCTTTTACTATAACACAGATGATACATGATCACAATTTTGCATTAAATAATTTCAATTTAAATTAAAATTTTTGCTGTGGTTTCTATGTCGAACAGATTCTATTCGCCTGCATTGTATAAACGAGAACAATACTCTGTTCTGCTAGCTCTGGTCTTGAGTTCTGGCCACCACAAATCCTTTGTTTGGCAAAAACAAAGTATTCATTCAAAGGATAGTGGAGTATCTTTAAGGTGGCGATAGAAACCAGTTTTCTTAGCCCTTTTCCCTTTTCAAAGCAATTTTTTAAATTTGCGAAATAGATTACTAATTTTTATTAGCTCATATGAAAATTTGATTATAACCCTTTATCGTCTAAAATTAATAGATTATTTACATAATTTTCAATAAAACTGTGACTTATCGAATTAAAAATAATGAGGTCGTGCTTTTTTTCTGCGATAATTTCGCGATATAAAGTAAATATATCAACAAAAACAGATATTATTTAACAAAAGGTTTTCTCTTTACAAGAACACGCACTATTTTCAGTGTAATTACTTGTTTACCTTCTGTAAGTGCAATTATCGATTTATTGATATTTTAAAAGTTTTAGAGTACGATCAAGTATCATAACAAATTATTAATTTATATTATTGCTATTTGAATGTCATTTCATTTCAAAAATATAAAAAATCAACATAACATTTAACATAAAGAAAGTAAAATTGGTGACCAGGTCTGAAGGACATACAATTAAAATGTTGAACTGAATTACTAAAAACTCTTGAAGTGTAAATCTAAAAAAAACAAACGTCCACCTGATGATTGCGTGATGATCCTACGTGAAAATTTAGATAATCTTTACTAATTACCTTAGATTCATTTATAATTTTAAATTTTTAAGACATAATAAAATTTTAGTATTTTTACTATAACAATAAAATGGATTATACCTACTTACCAAAAATGATCTATGATGTTAGTTTAATATTACTACTAGAAAAACAATGTCTAGACAAATGATATCCTCTATTGAGGGATACTGTTGGGATATACTACTCACGAACATTTTTACGTGATGTTACATTGTAAAACCTGACATCTTGTATATTGTATGTTTTCAACATAATATATCATCATAAATATTATAAATAATTCTCTAAGCAAACATGGTAAGCGTCTCAAATTTACGAAACAACTCGTAGCTAATGTTCTTTCTGATACCCAATACATCAAATAATAAATTGAAGAATTCCTAGTGAAACTTCAGAAGTATAATAATACAAATAATATACAAGTCGTCAACTGTAGTCGGAATTTTGCCTAATTAATCTAAAAATTCGATAATGCAATAAGGTAGAAAAATTACAGAACAACCAGGTTACCAATACCAACAACCAATGTTTAAATTAAATACTTGTAGTTGAACTATGGAGAAAAGTGCGAAGAGAAGCGATTTCATGAGCGAAAGGGTGTTCAGATTTATTATGAATTACTGACCCATCTTCGGTTAATTTGTGAACTATCGGTGACCGTATTGTCTAGCTGTGATTTATTATTAGGGATGGTTATTAAGCCAACAATTAGCTGGCATAAGTCTTACTTATTGATTCAAAATGAAATTATTACCGAATTTGCTCCAGTAAAATATTTAAAAAACAAAATATTAAATTTAAAAACATTGTTAATATCAAAAAGGTTTGGTTGGATTATTGGTAGATTTTAGATAAAATTATAGCTCTAATGTACGTATAACATAATATTATAAATACTCGTATGTTTGTAACTTTGAATTTAAAAATTTTGCTGTACATACATCGCAACGGTTAGTTAAAATATGTAATCTGTTAGGTAAGCATTTAAAGCTTAATCTCACAATCTGTGTAATATTCCGTTTGGATATTGTATAAGATAAACCTCGTTCATTTTAATTTCCCTAAAAATAAATTTATATGTACTATATAATTTAAAGTAATTTATTATATCAACAAATGCAACGAATTAAAGGTAATTATTATTATAATTGCAATTACAATAAATTACAGTTATCACTTAGTGACCTCAGTAATATTGAAATAATTAATATAACCAAACCAGACCTATAAAAACCTTGTTTTTATAAATAAATTGAAAATTCTGTAATTTTTACGTTATACGGAGTGCTAAATTATAATTTTTGTCAATTTGAAAATTTGTAAATTTAATTTCAGTTTTAGAAAACTTTTAGATTTTGTTGTTTACACGACATATTTAAAGGTTGCAGGTGATTGATTTCGCGCTTGGTGTGTAGCGAATTGTAAATTTCTAGTTAAAACTATTATACTAAAATCACTTTTGGTATTGAAAACATTAATTAATAGTTAGCAGGACATAATTGAACAAAACAAAACTAAATTACAAAGTTACAGGCAAATAAAAAAAATAGCTATTACTTTTGCTGATATAAAGCAATTTATTTTTGTTTAACTAATTTAACATATCTAAAAACAGCAATTTATTTTATAAATTTCCCAGCTGTTCCTACTTCGTTGTATATGAGATTGTTACGCTTTCGGCTCCACACAATAGAAATCTCTACCACACACCAAAACCATAGGTTTTCAGCGTATATTTATAAAATTTGAGTGAGCGAGGTAACCAGTTAGCAATATATTGCGATGTCCAAATGTGTAAAATGGTTTAAATTCAAGAAAACCTAATTATTTACCTTATTTTTGGAACAACCATCCCCTTTTGTTTTTAGCATGAGACTCTTTAACTTAATTACTTGTGATATTGAATAATTAAAAGCAATAATTTGTCAATTTTAAAAATTTATAATTTTATCGAAAAGTTAAACAAAATTTTATCTTACAAATACACAGCTAAATAAATTTTATGTAGCATTTCAATTTCAAATTTTGATGTTTTTGATCATCATCCGTTTACATCGGTTTACCAATAAATCAATTACGTCTTATTGCAATTTTAGTCTTATTTAAATTTTAGTAATTCTTTCAACCACCTAGACAAAGTTGCAATTTTGATGGCAATTAATACAAATTTTATAAATCAATTTTATCGTGGTTTTCATTTGTTTGTTGTTGTTTCCGTTTACCATTTCATCTTCTGTGAGAATCTGGCGTTCATACGTTGCCTTACTTGTTCCTGCATTTGCTGACGATTATCTTTGGTCGTGAATAATTGTGGTTTTTCTTTTTGTTGAAAAGTATTTTTCACAAGCACTCTTACTCTGAATTTGTAATCTTCAGGTAAGTTAAATCTATTAATTGTATTTGTCAATTACAATTAAAATTCAAATTATTTAAACTTTTGACTCTGGGCTTTTAAATTTTCGAACTTGACGCGAGTTGACGGTTTTACCCAGAATGAATTATTTCACCAATTTTTTCTCCCTCCTTGATTTTTGTAATTTTGAAAACTTTTATTCTCCCACTTAATTTTGGTGGGAATGCAAATTCGTCGCACTACGCATTGGTTGATTTTATTACACTTTTATTTTTATATACAAATTAATAATTGATTGAATTCTCATCGACTTCATTGACGATTATTGGCATTTGTCTTTTCATTCAAAGATCTTGGACGAAAAATATCTTTTATACTCATAATAATTGAAAACTCAACTCAAAATTTCCTTAGCTGTGCTTTTCAACTTTGAACAATCATTTAATCTAAAAAAAATGAAACCGAATTTAAAAATAATCTAAAGGTTTTAGACCCGTATTTAATGCAATAGCTTTTAATTTTTGGTTTTAACATATTTATTATATCACCAGTTAAACATAACCTAATTTAGTTAAATTTATAATTAACTTGTATACAAGTTATTTTATTTTAATATTGTAGGTATGTTTTTTGTATAAATTTAATATTTTTCACGTAGCTTCTAAATAAGCAACTCATTTTAATAGATTTTATGCTAATTTTGTTTAAATTACCTTGCATACACCAGAACTTTTTTTTAACCAATTAATGTTATTAACTTTAAGTAGTTAGACTTTGTGGACACAAATTGTAAAAATTGTATTAAAATGTGGTTGTATATGCGGTGGTCAGTTTCTTTGTGTTTTAATAGAATAGAAATGAACTTAATTTCACATTACAGCGAACATTTGAATTACGAATTTAAACAAACCTTGAAATAGCGATTCATGTTGTTGACTGATTGTATTGTAACCAATGTTAGGATATCGTCACAACGAACCCTAGATACATACAGTTTAACAAATTAATATATAATTGTGTATTTAATTAAGCAAAACAATTTAGATTATTTTATCGTAATTTATTTAGAAATAAGTGCTCTTTTCAACATGCAATAATACGTTTTTTGACGATGTAATCTAAATTAAACTGTGGTCTTTTATTCCAATATAATTTTCTATTTACAATTAATTTAATATATTAACAATATTTAATTTAATTTTGTACACAAAAAGATTCGTTTATATTTGTTTAGTTTAACTATTTAAATTTGTTGGTAAATATCGCAAAAATTTAATGTTTTTTTGAAAAAACTTGTAACCACATATTCTACACTTAAGTAAATAGCTCAAATGTAAAATGTGCCTATAGTTGACCAATTTTTTTTAACTCAAGTTTTTTATTCTAATTTTATACGTTAACAAACACTTACCAGTACACGGTATCATATTTTTACTTTATGTTACGCCATGATACGCCACAGTATGCTACGATACGTTATGCTGCCGTACTTAGCTTAATGTGAGCTCTCTTCTCAAACATCCTGTTTATGATCTGCATCAGGATAATAATTATGCGCATACTACGTAAACCACGAAATAATTGATTATTTTAATTTTACGGCTACAAATTAAAATGAATACATAATATTATGTATGTTTTCAATTTATGTGAAAAGAAAAAGTTTTCAAAAGCTTTGTATTTGAAAAACAAACAAATCAAACAAAACTTTTTCTAATCAATTTATATATGATTTTAATCAATTTTCGATTACAGTATTTTCAGCTATTTAGTATATGGAAACTAATTAATATTAAATTTTTAATGTATTAAACCAAATTTAATTTTTTAGAAATCCTGGTGTTGGTGCTTTTTGACGTTTCAATAATTAAAATCAAAATAGCTATGTACAAACACATACAATATAATTGCGAAATGAGAGAGTTACATACGTAAAATGTGTTTGTTTGGTCTCCCCGAAGGCAAAGTTGAACTTGTGTTTTACACAAAAATATTTCTACAAAAATGAAAGTAATAAACAAATGTAATTTAAAAATTATTTTCAAAATGGCAAAACTAAGAATCAAAGAGTACGTAAATTGTTGAAATAAACTTTTGTTGGTAGGTAGGAAAATTAATTCCGTTGGAGTTTTTTGAAAGGGTGGTGGCTGAATGCATTTATACGAATTTGAAGAAAATTTAAACTTATCCTTGCACCTTAAATTTACTCCTGAGCCCTAATACTGAAATGCAATCACTTTTACACCTTAGCGCATAAAAGAAGGTTATTTTTAAACTAAAATGGTAATCAAAAAGTTATCTTTTAAGGACGTTTGTAAGGAAAACTGATTTTAGGGTGAAATATTGTATTTACAATATTAAAACCTGCAAAACTTTGTTTTAAAAGAAATACCTATATTGAGTTTTATCCAATATAAAAGTTTGAACCAATAGAATTATTTATTTTTATTAGAATTTCTAAAAAGCTGTAAGCTTAAGTTACCGTATAATTTCAAAATACGGCAGTAGAAAACGATTTGATCAATAGCTAAAGTGCAAATAAAGTGAATAATTAATAAAACACAAAAATTTGTAATAGTTACATTGCTTGCAGAACTTCTTAAGATCACGCGATTTTTTTTTAATACATATTATATTATGTTTGACTAAACTAATTTTCTAGGTAATTTTAAAATTACAATTATCGGTAGCTGTTATCTTTGTTAGACTAATTGCTGAAATATTTTGGGAGTTTTTGTGGCTGACCGCGTAATCCATCATTTAAGTTTAATGTAAAGGACGTCGTGAAGACGACAAAATTTGTAAGAAAAAATAAAAACTTTGTTGGAACTTGGTGATAATCTCAAAATATATAACTTACTGCTTACACAAAAATAAATGGCTAAAAATACCAAATGTAATCAATCAATCAGTCATAAAATGAATATCAATACTCACCTATTAGCAAAATATTCGCGTAGTGAATTTGATTATTTTTTAATGATGCGGTTTTAACTGCTCTAATGATTACGTCTAAAACTTAAAATATTAACTATACTGTAAAATAATCCATTAAGAATAATTGTCTGGAGTCTTGACTTGCATACAATTTAATTATAACAAATTATCTAGAGCTAAAACCGTTGTTTTGTTTCTTTTTGGGAAATTTCGGTGAGTATACTCTACAATCATAATATTAAATCATTCGTTCACGTCTATGTGTAGGGATCTTTACTAAGGTTTTTTAAAAAGAAGCAATAGAAAAGCTATGTTAACAACCTGTTATAATGCATTTTTCAGTTGCTACAATTATTTTGAATTATCTCTTGTTTGTAAAAATTGTTTAGTTAAATTTCAATTGTTTTAAAAGTTTAAATGTGACTCGGGAAATTTCCAATGGCTGCTTCGCATAATCTATTCCAACTATTTTTAAAAAAAGTAAATCTAGAAATCTCTAGTTTAGATTGCGAGGCAAATAATCGCAAAATCGTCTACCGGGGTTTATTAGTTTATTATATTAGAGTTATTCCTTCTTTATTCTTTCTTTCCGCCTTAAATTGCATCTGGTTATGTTATAATCTTGTAGAAAAGCACCAAGCTAGGAAAAATTTGCTAATTAAGTTTTCCACCGTGACAAATCTTTTAACGTAAAGATAAAATTTTTCACAAAATTTGATAGTGAAACTGCATTAAATAACTAATTTGTAATTAAATAGTATATTACGTTACAAGGGCGTACAAAAGGTTATTAATCATGAGTGTCGATAATTATAGGATAAATTTTTTTTTTGTGAGTCCAATCATTTCAATTTGTCATATTTAATAGGCGACTAGCCTTTTCACAGTTCATAGAGCCGGATATTGTAGGTTACCTTTGCTCAAATGCTTGTCTAGCAGCTAACTGTAAATAATCAAGTTCATTTATTGATTTCAGCGACACATGAAATAATTAAATTATTATCTAAACCCAATGATAATAACCTATGAAAACCAAAATCCCTGCAGAACTAGAACTGACTGTTTGAATATAACGAGCGTTGCAAAATAAAATTTCAAAATTAATTTTAAAATGTAAAATAAGTCTTAATGATTACTGTCGCAGCTTTAATGCAAACAGCACGTTATAACATGTCTAGTTCTAATATTTGTGTTTGCTTGCAGTGAAACCAGCGTCTCTAAGTGCAACCAACCGGGAAATTCTTGTTCACCGTCAAAGCCTTTGCCGCCAACAAAACTCCACCATTCTTAAGGTGTTCCTACTGTAATGACTTGTAATCTGGTTTTCACCTTCAGTTAGTCAGTTAATGTTCTGTTATACCTAATATGTCAAAATAAAAGCTAAATACAAAGTTCTTCTTTAAATCTTTAGTACTCGAAAGGGATTAGATTAGAATATTTGGACGCACAGTTTTATTTTCACCTCTAAAAAACTATTATTTGCATCGTTTTTGTCATCACCAGTTGAGGATTTATCCTACTCCTTAATTTTACTATACAGGGTGGTTCACTAAATTACCTGAGACAAGGTTCCGGATTGAGCAGTGTCACTGCTCTATAGTGAAATTCATAACAGATATAGCGTAATTATCCAGAAACAAAAACTTTTCTTTTTGTATATATTTTTTCTTGTTTCACTTCTGTATTTTTCAAAAACATTTTTAAAATCCATAAAATTTGCAACTTCAGACAGAAGCAAAATTTTATCTGTCCGATTTACTGAAAGGTACTGTACATAATTTAATGCCAATTTTGTTATAGACACAATAGCTAGCATTTCGTTAAATGCACAAATTTGGTTATATTTGTTTTTGTTCGGTGGATTATTTGGTATTAATCGACGTTGTAATTAGCTCCACTGGTGTTGTATTTATTAAACCAATTGATTTGATTTATTTTAAAATAAAACAATCAAGGTAAATAATAAAACATTTTAAATAATACACCTATAGCTAATACAATGTGTAACCAATGAGTAGTACCTATGGTTAATTTAAAAGTAAATGAATACATTTGTTGATTAAACATACAATTTAAAAAAATTAAGTTATTAAGTAAACTTTTTGTAACTTTGTTACTTCTAATGTATTGGATTTATTTATTTAAATTTATTGGTTGTCTATTTAATAAAAATTATGTTCCTACTCATAAACGATGACGGAGTGCCGAGGCTGGGCCCCATATCTCCTTCATCTGATGTGGGCGGCTAGCGTTGAATTTTGGAAGTGTTGTCCTCTTTGGGCAGCGCTGGGCTGTGACTGGCTGGGTCGGTTGACCCTGAAACAGAAAATGGGGGGAGTACGATTTTACGAAGGCGAATATTAGTTTCCTGTTCCAAGACCTCAGTTGCGGTATTCGTGTGGCCGCCAGGAGGCCTGATGATGAAACCTGCAGAGAAATAACTTGTGGAAAGAATTTATTAGTTGTTCGTCTGTGTTGGTAGAGGGGAGGGGCTTGATCTTAGCCGGGCTGGAGAAGGATGTCGTTTGGGCGGGAGTGCCCCAAGTTTTCGCCTGGTAAGTATTGCCCAAGTCTTAGAATGAGCGGGTTTTCTGCAAAAGAAATGGAGTGATAATGTTTCCTAACTGCTTACGGATATGTTCGTTGATGGTGTAATATGGGCTTCTGAAGGCGTGGCGGAGGCATCTGATCTGAACAACCTGGATCTTGTGGAGATCTTGTCATACTGGGGCGGCGTATGTTATGGTGGGTTGGATGATGGACCTGTAAATACGAATTTTGTTAGCTGGCTTCATCTTATTGTTTGAATTGATCATCGGATATAGTTTGCCGAAGAGTGCTCTTCCACGGTTGGTTACTGAGGTGATGTGGGGGGTCCATTTGAGGCGTTGGTCCTTGGTGATGCCAAGGTACTTGGAGGTGGGTGTCCATGGGATCTTCTTTCTGAACATGAAAACGTTCGAGTCGTGGGGTTTTCGGAGTTGACGTCTTCGATACATGGTTGCGGTGCTCTTGCTCGAGTTTACCCCGATGCGCCAAGTCATTAACGTAGTCCTGAAGTCGGGCGGTGGCGGTGTACGGGTTTAAGGTAGAAGTGTAGATGGCAGTGTCATCTGCGTAGAGGGAGATTTTCGTGTTGTCGTCTAGGGATTCCGGGATGTCGCTCATGTAGATCTTAAAAAGACGGGGCCCAGGATGGTTCCCTGTGGGACGCCAGAAGTTTTAAAATTTACACATCTATAATATGTAAGTTCTTAGTGGAACTCGTAATATTTGCACTGTACCTTAACAGCGATGATCACATTATTTTAATTTGATTTTCAGAGACAATAAATACCTATTTGTTATATGATCTAGGTAGACCGGAATGCCAACAGAATTTGAAAAACTCTATTATACTAATTTAATTTGCTTTTACCTATATTTTCTTGAAATAACGTGGCGCTTTATTTACGAAACCTTTATATGCGAATATTTAAATACGCTCCCCTACTGAGCTAAGTAAACATAATCGCGGCAAGTGATTCTGAATTACTTACGTGTGTCTGTCAGTATTATAACAAATGACAAGAAACTAATAATGTAAATATTATAAAAGTTCAAATACACAGAATGGATTGGACAAAGTATACACACTATTAATATTGGAAATAATAAACAAATAAAAGTGAGTGTAAATATTTTACTAGTTGGAAGTCTTAAAAAAAATTTCGGAAGCACAAAATGAAATAACTCATAGTTAAATACAGGAAACGAGTAAAATGAAGACGTAGGGGGAGGGGGGAGAATTATGGAACGTTTATAATAATAATGGGAAAAATGTTTCAAATGTGGATGTTATCGAAGTGAACGAATATTGAAGGAGAATTAAAATGGATTGGAGAACATTTTGAGCTAATATATAAATTCTTCAGGATGGTTACGGTTCAGCAGATAGGTTCATTATCTACTAAGCCAAGATACCGGGTCCAACTTGGGCAAAGTCGGAACTTTACTTGAACCCAAGTTAAACCACGGGTTCTCTATACTATGTCTAAACTCTTGCATGCATAGGAGAGACTTATGAATGGGCTAGGATTTTTCTATCAAATGGCGAAACGATGGAAAACTTTATTTATTAATGAGCTGCAATTAACAGATTTTCTTGAATAAATTCTTTTTATGAAAGTCATAAACTGTAATAATTTGATATAATTATTAGAATAATATTCCATAAATTAATCCACGTTTGTTGACGACATCCACTTAAGGCGTTATAATATTTTATGGTTAAAGTATACAAACTCAAGTGACAGTTTAATGAACCGATTGCAAATCGTAGCTACTGAGTCGGTAATAGCAATTACAGTAATCCCAAGTAAGAGGTACCAATTGATAAGAGATTTAGCGTTGTGGCCCATTTGAGGTATTTTTATAGTGCTTTATTTGTTTCCTATTCCTACTTGTGCAAAATACCAATAAAGTATTTTTCTACTCGACTAAATTTGATTTGATTTGCCTTATTCAGAACTATAAAGTAAATCTCACAAATGTGAATTTGAATAATCCATAATTTAACCAAAGAATTCTTAAAAGATGTCAGGTACATCGAAAAGTTTACCTCGTTTAAATTACCAGACCGTATGAAAACTTATATTATCGACAAATCTAATAAGTATTAAATTGAAAGAATTAATTAACAATAATTTAATAAGGTTTCAGGTAATAAAAAATAAATTTTTTTATCTAGTAACTAATCTAAATAACTAATGAAAAACATTTCTAAACCTCAACTTCAGGTTCCCAATTTCAGAGCATAACCCCTTAAATATTAGCCTATAACTCTATATATCTCTGTATCTGCCTTGTTTTATATTTTCCACATAAGTAGAAATTTACATTTGATAACAGTACTTTGACGATTGTTCTAGACGAAATGTAACTGACCACGTCGCAGTGCATTTTACAATTGTTATTATTTTTTCTATGAATTATATCAATTACATATGTTCAATTACGTTTTACATTAAAATATATAACAAAAATTACGTGAGATTCTATCCACACTAACACAACCTACACTATTCAACACCTGGAAAATTTCTGTAATGATTAGTAATATTACTAATAAAAAAGTGTATATATTTACATTATTTAATGGTAAACATACTTAACATGCAAGGAATGTTACTGACAAATATTGTAACATTTCACAAAAAATATATAATTAAATCATATTTTACACTGGTCTCAAATTTCTAACGATTTTTTGTGTAATTTTACACAATTTTTTTTACAGTATTTAATGTAAAATTCAAAATAATTACATAACTTTGGTTAATTTGTAGATTTAATATTTTATGTAATAAATTAAATTAAAATACAAAAACTTCCAGGACTGTAAAGTATTTAAAATTTATATATTAATTTTAATGTTACATCCCATATAATATTTGGTTTATCTACGATTTCTAATATACAATTTGTTTCAAAATTGTCGTTTTGCGATTAAATGGTGTGTTATAACGATTTATTATTGTGGAAACATTATTTACCGAGACTTGTTAAAAAAAACATATCTATAAAATGTTCTTTGTTAACAACATTCCGCATTACATACGTACTTCTATTAAATTATCGTCCAACACGCATATTATATCTCCGTTTAATTATTAGAAACAATAATTATTTAAGTATTTCGAAAAACAAAAAAATAATATCTATTGCCTAGCTTTAAAAACAGAATTGTTTAAACGCGAAAAACATATTTTTGTTGTCAAAATTGTAAAATAAAAAAGGAACTGAATATCACAATTGGGAAATCCTTATATTGAACATTTCGTATTAACTTCTTTTGTAAAAAGCCAATATATTCTATTTCAATTAATGAAAAGCCCTTTATATAGCACAACAAATGGACTTGAATACTAAGCGTTATTTAAACTCAAATTTTATTTGTATTATTTATTATTATTTAGCATTAGTTGAAATTACGAAATTATAATTTATGTTTAGGAATAATTCACCTCTTTTCGAAACACATTTTTAGTCTAAATTTCATAAGTTCCATATTTCATCAAAAATTTAAATTACATGAAATTTTGGTTATTATATTTCGGATAATGTAAACATTGCTTATGAGATGCATTCAAATTAATTTATGTGCAAAAAATTAATAAGCGGAAAAAAGGGGTCAAAAGGGATCAGGTTTGAAAGCTTACATAACTAGGGGTAAATTATAGATATACTGCGAAGTCCAAATGCGTAAAATAGTTTTTAAATTTAAGAAAACCTAATTAATTACCTTTTTTTTGGAACATCGATCCCCTTTTGTTATAAGCATGAGACTCCCTTAACTTATTACTTTTGATGTTGAATAATTAAAGCAAAATTTGTCAATTTAAAATTTTGTAATTTAATCGAAAAGTTAAACAAAATTTAATTTTACAAATACACAGCCAAATAAATTTCATGTAGCATTTAAATTCAAATTTTGATGTTTTTGATCATCATCCGTATTACATCGGTTTACCAAATAAATCAATTCCGTCTTATTGCAATTTTGGTCTTATTTAAAATTTAGTAATTCTTTCAACCACCTAGACAAAGTTGCAATTTTGATGGCAATAAATACAAATTTTTAATAAATCAATTTTATCGTGGTTTTACTTTACGAAAAATTAATCGTTCGTGCACTTTTAAATGTTCTCACCCTTTATAAATTTGAAGTTTTCATTTTTGTTTGTTGCTGTTTGTTTTTATCATTTCTGTGGGAGGCTATCGTCCAAATTCTGCGTTACTTGGTTCTGCTACTTGATAATAATATTGGTCGTGAATAATTTTTGATTCTTCCTTTCTGTTAAAAATGGCACAAGTACCCTTACTCTGAATTTGTAATCTCCAGGTAAGTTAAATATTTTAATTGTATTTGTCAATTACAATTAAAATTCAAATTTTAAACTTTTGACTCTGGGCTTTTAAATTTTCGAACTTGACAAGTTGACGGGTTTACCCAGAATGAATTATTTCACCAATCTTTCTCCCTCCTTGATTTTTGTGACTTTCAAAACTTTTAATTCTCCCACTTATTTTTGGTGGGAATGCAAATTCGCCATAATATTCTTCCCGCAATCACTTACGTTGATTTTTAAAACACTTTATTTTAAAAAAAATTTAATAACTGATTGAATTCTCATCGACTTCATTGATAAATATTGGCATTTGTCTTTTCATTCAAAGATCTTGGACCAAAAACATCTTTCATATTCATAATTGTTGAAAAATCAACTAATCAAATCATGCTAATTCAAAATGGAACAGGACAATACAATCCAACATCACTTCTTGTACGAATCAGTAATCATCTTCAGTAACACTTAACCGATTTGACAGCTATGGATTTTGGATTAGGTCTAAAACAAAGAATGCACAGCATACCTTTAAGTTTTCCATCTCATCAAAGCGAATTATCGTGACTTTAAAAGAATTCTCCATCATAAGAAGCTTCATGAAATAATTCAGATGTTCTTGGTGAGTTATAGCTCCATTTATCAAAATGGAAAAAGCGATGATAAAAGTTGAAGTTGAAATTTCCAAATCCGGTACTGTACTTCCGCCAACACTGCGTTGATATAATCCGTTAAAACTTACTTCAACTTATCAAAAATCCCTCCTACAGAATAAAAGTTTAGATTAGCGCTTGAAGCTCCGCAAATATTTGTGCAAATTTCAGCATTTCAGGTGGTCTTCAAACGGTCGAATATGTTTTCTAAACTTCCTTTTATATTTTAATACCATCTATTTTTAAAATTTAAGAATCAGAACAAGAACATTTCTCCATTCGACCGAAATTAAATATAAAAATAGTTGCATTGGCATAGAAATTTGCAACGGAATGTTTAGTGAAAATTATATTTTATAATTTAAAGCTAATGAGTTAATAAAACTTTAATGCATAAATAAGTTGATTACAATATTTATTTCACTAATTATTTCTTGTTGTCAAAACAAGTTTATAGCAAGGTTAGCACCCTACTGCAACGAATTATTTAATTTTTATAAAACAAAAAGGACGAAAAGCACACGTATTTTGATATTCTTAACGAAATTAAATTTAAAAAATGTAGTCCAAAATTTTACATTTTAATTTCCGTTGGAATACGGAATCTTTTGAATGTAACAATTGATCAGATATCAAGTAGATTGCATTACTATTTTGTTACATTACGACAGCGTAAAGTATTGAATTTACGTTAATATTAAACTGATAAAATTTTACTAAACCTTCACACACACTTCAGTATTCTTTCCTATTTTTTTACAAAACAGGATATTATGCCATACAAAATAGTAAGAGTGAGAGTAATCTGACGGGATTGGGTACCGGAGAATAATTCTATCGACGCCACTTCATTTTTTGCCTACTACCGATACCGCAAAGATACCAATAAGGCGGTAATGTATATTGATTCGATTGGTTTTTGTGAAAAGCCATCATGACATTATGGTGCAAAGTATCAATTACATTGATTACTTCCTATACATAATAATATAATATGGGTTTTCGTAAGAATAACTTTTAGATTTCCAGATTGGTGCAACTTTGTTGCCTATCCGTTTAGATAGAGAAATATTTGGTTAAATCTACAATGTAGATGGTTATAATTACCTAATTCAATTTAGACACAAATTTTAGAACTTAAATTTATGAAATTAATTTTATTATTAAATTAAAATTTAATTATTTAAATGTGGTTAATTAAAAGAGAGCTGATTTTCAAAAATTACAAACTAGTTTTTCCTTATTTGCTAATGTTCTTCTTTGAATCTCGGAGGGTTTTATCTCTTCTGACCATAAAAGTTGAATGACATCACGTTTCTCAATAATAATGCAATCAGAAAAGCAGGCTTGTTCAGACTGTCAAAAAAACATGTTTATGACTAAAATAGCTTTTTGTTACTTACATTCATATCCATACTACCTATCTACGTACCAAGATAATTTTCCTGTCATGCTAAAAGAATTTTTGAAATAATTCCATCAAATGGTTTTTTTTAAATGAAAATTTAATTAAAAAACTGAAAGAACCGGCCTTTAATTTTTGAAACCGATTTTATTAATGCCGCACAAGTAATACGAATTTGAATAAAATGTGTGGAAGTTAATGCCAACCGTAACCACGTAATTTGAGAAATCGATTTGACAAAGGTCAATAGTTGAGCATTTGCGATGTATGACCCAGATGATTTTGTTAAATTAAGTGAGTGTAAAAAATATATAAGGAAATTAGAATTTGGAAATTTAAATTTAAAAAAATATACGGTGCGATTCAAGACAGAAAAATTTATAACAAATATTTTAAATTTAAATTTTGAGACAAATGGGAGTATTTTCAAAATTTTACAGGCGTTGCAACGCCGCCACTGGGACAGGGATAATTAAAAAAAAATTATAAAATAATCTATCGTAAAGATAATTTAATAAATTAATTTATTCAAATAAATAAAAACAAATCAATTTAATGTAAATAATAAAACCAGGCTTATGCGTATTTTCCTGATCCAGGACGGCTGATTACTACTAAAGCAGCGAAAGATCACTCCTTCAGTTCCTAATCCTAAAATTGTGGTTGTTAGGGTGCCTAACTTGCTACTTAGTATTCCCTTTATTGTTAAAAACAATTTTATGGTTTAAATCACTTTTCGAGCTTTAACGAATATTTTAATTTAGTTCCTGTACCCGGATAAACATTACTTCATTTAAATAGGGCTTATTAATTCATTACAATAAATTTACAATCGCTTTTACAATTATTTGTAATTTCCACCATTCTGTGGAAACTATAGCATTGATTTCATTATTTTCTAAACTCCGGTCAATTGCGAAAATATGATAATCAAAATAAATCGGGATTACTCATTTTTATTTATTGATTTATTTTATTCAAGACAACAGGGAACTTTCGAAACAATTTAAAAATTTCTGTAAAAAGAATTTCTGAATTTCAAAAATTTAAAAATAATTAAAACCTTAATAGTTGACCTTTAAACTAGAATATGAACTGAAATTGTTGAGATGGGGGTCTATTTAATGTATAAGTAATACAATGTAGTTTTGTTAGAAAGTAGATTGCCAAGGTTTTGCGGCCTGAAGGCCGCACTGACTAATCCGTCTACCGCAATCTCTTCTAATTATTTTAAGATATTTTCTACTCTTTACTACGAAGAGTTTGCAGTATGGCAAAGGTCAAATGATCCCGGTTCAAAAAGTTTAATCAAAAATAAAAAAATTTAGCAAGCGAAATATTCCATTGATATAAAAATAAATGGTTCTTAGATGTCTGTTCAATTTTGAGTAGAGGAAAGTTAGTTAATGTTGTAAAATTATAGAATAAAAATTTTGTATTTTCAGTGAAGTTGATATGTAACAAAAATATACGAAAGAAATTTGCATATTTTTCAAGTTTAATTTAGATTTTATCTCAAGTTTCCATCATAAAATTAATTTCTTAATCACATACAAATTTGGAAAGGGAAATTAGTATTAGCATTTTTTGAAATATTAATGCTGCTTGTTTGGATAAACTAAATATTAATGTAAAATTACATAAAATTATTTACTCGTTTTATCGGATATTCACTTAAAAACCTTTAGCAAGAAATATCTGAAAAGGCAAACGCGAGATGAAAAAATGTTTCGGACAAAAGTCGTGTAATAGCCAGGGAAAAGTATATGAAGTGATTTGTGTTTTAATTAGTAGCTTATTTCAAAGTCGATTTTGGTTTTTAAATGAAAACTTATATTTTATTTTTATTGACTTTCTGGAATAAAATAATTTATTGGTTTTTTATCAAAGTTTTCAGAACATCAATTTTGAGGTTAAGACACCACAGCCTGGTCCAGTTGTTTTAATTGATCATATTACTATTGTTTTATGTTTTTGAGCTGATTTTGATTCTGCATTAAGTAAAAACAACTTTTGCGGAAAACAATATTTTTGATTTCGACTGGACTTGAGTAAGATGCGTTGAAAGAATATTAAAAAAAGTTGGTTAGTTGGAAAAGAAGTTTTTTCATGCCGAATTGGAATGTAATTTCAAAGTTTAGTTTTTAAATGAACACCCACTACATTGATAATAAACAATAGTAGATGTGAGTAATTTAAATGAAAATCTTTGGCGATGTTAGAACTGCCGAGCATGGAAAGCTTTATGATGGGAAAAACTCGTCATGGTCAAAGAATGCGCGAGAAGATTAAACCTTTGTCATCCTTGTTATCATAGTAACGCGCTGGTTGTTTTAATTCAGGCAGATTAGCATTGTCGTTTCACCCCAGGTCGTTTAATCGCCGATAAATAAAACAAGGTAATTAATGTGTATCATCCACTAAATTCATAATGCTGAATCGTAATACCATATCAGTTTTACAAGTGTTGTTATTCTCCGTATCTAAATAACATTAAATTGATAAAAGAGAATTTAAATTTAGTAAAACCTACATTTAGCTGAACTAACCCATAAGTGTTTTTAACTAAACGGGTCATTATAAATTTTTAATGTGACACTACTAATGGTTTATTAACTATCCTTGTATTTATGAGTAATTATGAAAGTGCTAATTGAGTTACATACTTTTTTCTTATACTATACGTCAATCTTGAATTAAGTTATTTAAATTTTTGGTTATAAATTTAAATAAATTATTAAATATTAACTTGTTGCAGTTATTTTTTTAATAACCAAGTGCCAACAGAAAGTACGTTACAATCGTATTCTGTTGACGGTTCGTGTGTAACACCTAACTTGTAATCGGCTTCAAGAGCTGTACAATTTAAAAAATTACGGATCTTGAAAGACAGGATCTTAGTTTTTAACTTTAATTCGGCTATAATCAACCGAATACAAATTAAAATAAATTTATTAAATGTTGTTAGCAGTAGCACGGCCAGTTGATATAATGTGAAAACTACCAATAAAAAGGTGATTTTCAAAATTTAATTGTGAAGTAACCGGTGGACCTAAATAATATTTTCTCCTTTCATGGGAAAGCTCAGAATGTGTTCTTTTAGAATATTTATAGGTTTTATATCCTACTTTGATGGTAAACTAGCGCAGTTTCTACCATTAAAGATGCGGCATCGCTTTGATTTGATATTTTCTTTATCAAAATATTTCAAAAAATCTTAATGTACTAATTACTAGTTTCTAATAATTTTTTTCTTTTCTTCCTAGTTACATGCGACTGAATTTAAAAATAATTATGAAATATTGCTTTACTGTTTTCTTTTTAAATTTTATTTTTATATTTTTTTTTTTGATTTGTGTTTGACTTGATTCTTTTTCCAATTTTTTTAGTCCTAACCTGTCAAAAGTGGTAAATTAATGTCTATTTAGTGATTTTTAAATAATAATTTTCTAAATTCTTCACTATACATTTAAAATTCTATTATTTCAAAATTCTGCTTAGTTTTATTAAATATTGTAAAAAACACAATGCACAGAAATTTTAATTAACACACAATACATTAGAAACATACCAAATTAAAATTAAAACAAAAGAAACGTATGTTTCCAAACGAATATACCTACTAAAAATTATCCTAAAAAACCAATCTTTTATTTGCTCTATGTTTAAAATTTGTGCCATAAAATGCTTTGTACCTTGTGTTTGTATGATTTAAAAATATTCCATGTATACATTCACAAAGTATGGTTATTTTGATTATTTTATTAATTAAATTATTTTGATTAAATGAGCTTGATGCTCATTTTAGAAGCTGCACGCTGCACCATACCGTTTCAGCGTAAGTTAAGAACAATTTGATATAGTACATATTAATTATTAATTTAAAAGTAACGATATAATTTTTGTTTACGCTTTATTTTGAAAATTTTAACTTTATTCGGCATTAGAAGCAAAATATAACATTTCAAAGAAATGAAATCAAGTTTTTTTACAGGAAATTTAGAATAAAAAGTGAGGGAGTGTAACCTTTACACGCGGTTGAAGTAAAACTTGTTTGACGTTGTGGGAGATATTACTATCAAATTAAAAAAAATAATAAGTCGTGTTAAAATTTAGTAGGGATAGTATTTATTAATAATATTTTATAATAATTTAAATATTAAATTAGAGGTTCGTGATACCTAAAATGAGAAACATAAGCTCTACTTTGTAAAAATCAATTGTCTTATCATATCTCGTTGTTGATTAAAGTAATAAAAAAGAGAAAGACTTCCGTCCGAAAATGTCACTTTCGTGAGTTACTCTCAAGTCGCGCCTAAATTTCTATTAATCCATTTAATCATTACAAAACATTTATTTAAAAATTACCAGAAACCTCGTAGCCTTTCTACTGAAACCTTGCAATTCTAACACGTTAGAAAACACAGTTGGCAATACTGAAAAAGTTGGTGCAAAGAGTTCTTATGAAAATATTACATATTGAGTACTTTTTTATTCTCAAAAATAATTCCAAATTTTAAAAATTAGTTTGGAATTTTCCGGTGTAAAAATGAGATGATAAATATTTGTACATTTTATTACCGAGAAAACACGTATTTGTTGCATTTTCTGTTGATTAGAAATTCGGAAACTGTTGTAACATCAGTTTTGAATTTTTGAGCACTAATTTGTTTAATTTTCATGACATGTAATTGGCACACGACCTAGATGTGTAGTTAAGTTCCTAAAATGCATTTCCATGACAGTTTTAGTTGATCAGAAATTATTTCACATCAAATTGAATTAGCCAAAACTTTTAGAAGTTTAAGTATATTAAAAAACAACAGAATACTCATTTTTATTATTGTATAAATTATGCGTTGTAAAATACTTAAAAAAAATAAGAAAATTATTTGAAAAGAAACCAGCAAAAAGTTGTCAATTTCACGGCGGTTAACCGTAATTAAATTTAAATGTAAAAAAGAGATATTTTTAAAAACAAAGTCATAAAGCGACAATTTACTTAGTTAAAATGCAAAGAATACCTCATTAAAGTAATTTTTTGGATTACGTTTGATTATAAAAAATATACAACAATGATTATTTTTTTTACATATTAACCGATTTTTTTACTTTTAGTAACTACAATTTTTTCTACAAAAAGTTTAAAATAAAAGTTGATCCTAATGGAAATATAAAAATTTTCCTGTAACTCAAATACTTAAAAATTTTGAGTGTTGTTGATTCTTAAACTTAAATAAATCATGTTAAAGTGCTTGTAAGTCACTGGATCTAAAAAGTTTTATAACAAAACGAAGACTTAAACTATTATTATATCGACTCCTACCAGTACAATACACCCCTTGTCATTCATCATTCTACTTTTTTAATAGAAAACGTTTTTAGAACACTCAATATTTTTTTCCAATAAAATTCCTGTGTACTACTTTACTTTATAAAACTTTTCTACAGGATACATTAATATTTGTTTACGAATAAATCTTTTTACAACATTTGTAAACTAATTATAAATAAATTTATGGCGTAGAATCCCATAACCTAACTTTTTTCGGTGACGTAATTGACATAACCTCACTTATTTATCATTTTTGGAACTTTCGTAAAGATTATCTAACTTGCGGGCACTATTTTTGCATCTTTACTAACAGAATTATTTAGACGTAAGCTTTACTTAATAATTCATGACTGCATAAGTGAGGTGGAAAACTATGATGTATCAAGAATATGAAGCTTTCAGTGTGGGGGTATTATTCTAAGATTATGTGAAGCGGTTAGCTATAGAACCCGTATTTTTAAAAACAAAATAAATAACTACAGATTAAATAATAAAATGCTATAAATATTAGAAATATAAATAATGAAACTTAAATTTTAACAAGTAGTGTTCTGTGATCTCTGTTCTGGAAAGATTCTTAATTGTGTCTGAGAGACACAGCATTTTGCACTCTTGCAAAAAATTTACATTGATTGACTTCCACCGGACACCTAGTCTTGAATACTCCGAACACTATCAAAGGGGTTCATTCTGTCAACTCGGAAACGGAGGAGGAAATCGTTCGGTTTGAGATAACAATTATTCTACCAGCTTTCTCTTCGTGTAGCAGGCCCCAACGGTATAGCATGCTAACAGGGTTTAGAGGTTTAAGATATCATTAAAATTCTTGCAGGATATGAAAAAGGACATTAAAATGAAACGATTAAACTATGAATCAAGTTTTCCTTGAAATTTCGAAGTAATCGAATTTGAAATATAGATTTTTGCATACGAAAGTAGGTACGTTACGATCGCATTCTGTTGGCGGTACGTATGTTATTATTATAAAGCGGGTTGTGATGTTATCGCCCACTGCACTGAAGCTTAAGCTTATTGTGCCCCTCGTTCCGTGTTTTTACTCCATCAGCTGCGTATCCTCGACAAAGTCGAGTACGCGGCCGATGGGTGCTTGTACTATCGCGCTCGGGTTCTTTTGTTTGTAGTTCAGTCGGTCTGTTCACTTATGTCTGTTATGGTTTCGTTTTTAGTAAATTCGCATTTATCGGTTTGTTGCCGGCGGGGGCTGTTTTGTGAGTTTTGGGAAGGAGGCGACTTCAGGCAACGTTTGGTCTTTGCTACCCCTTTCAAGGCATCATTGACCCGCCACCTTTCGTCTGTATTACAAAGCGATACTTGCGTGTCCCCGGTTTGTCTTGTATTTTCTGTAAAATTTAAATGGATTAATGTTGTCAGTTTAGTGTCAGGTTGCATGGTTGCTTTGGGTCTCTTGTACCGCAGGTAGTCGTCCAACCTGGTAGTTACCCAGTTACATGTTGTTGGAGTCCTCATGCAACCTTTTGGTTGAGACTTGCCACTGGGTTTTGGTGGCAAATGTCATGGCTATATTTTACACCGTCTGGACTAATCCAATAGTTGCTTTCAGTTTTTGGCCGTATTTTTGAATGATCTATAAAATTTAACGTTTATGATTGAAATTTTGCTCTTTTTATGTCATTAGATAATTTTAAAAATCGTGAATCTTGTTAGCGTTCTATTCCCGGGCCCTAATTGATCTTACAATTAACTGAATATCGCGGAAGCGAAAGCGACGTTCAAATATTATCCCAAGCAAGTGTAGTTCCTCCGAAATAAAGCACAATGTAAACAACAGGGTTTTTAATTTTATCCAATACTAGAGATCCAAAAAAATTGTAACATTGTCACACAGGTTAAAGTTATCGGTACAGTTGATACAAGTGATTACCTAAAGGAATAATTTGGGTGTAAAAGTTGGTATAATGGGGAATTTTCAGGTTTATAGAAAAGGTTGTCTTTTTTATAAAAACCCTAATGATACTATATGTCCTTTGAAACACCTCAAATTGAAGGTTGTTTAAAATGCTATCTTTTTACGCAAAGAAAATTAAACCGATATATTCGTTTTTGAGAAATAAATGTTTGTAAAATAATTTTTGAGAAAAGTTGTTCTTGGAAAGATTTATAGGAAATAATATTGGTTAAAAAGCAGCGGAAGAAAAACAAGCAAATTAATAAGGGTAATGGAAATTATATTAACATATTAATTAGAATGAAAGAAGCACTATTAAAATTTTATTTATACAAGAAAAATAAATTAACTTTGGAGTTTAAAAGGGAATTTTTAAAGTAAAGGGGAAGACTACACGCCTACGGAGTATCTAAGGTACGGTGTGCATAAAAAGCGTTACATTTTAAATATAAATAAACAGATTTTCTAAAAATTTACATAATATAGCAAGTGAATAAAATTATAAAATTGATAATTAATGAAGAAATAATAGAATTGTAATTACAAGTATGCAAATAATTTACGTGAAAACAAAAAATAGAAACTGAATGGAAAATTTATAATTTTGTTAAAATGAAAAGTTTAAGAGGGTTTACATTAATATATAAATATACGGTTATTAATGTCTTGCGACGTTATCGTACTGACTTTTAAAATTCACTTCTTAAAAAGTCAAGTAAAAAGTTATAGGTATCTATTTTCGGATTCACGTTTTCGTGCACGAAGTTCATCACAAACAAACATTAAAACCGCATTTACCATGATAATCTGAAATACTGCAGTGTTTTCTTTGATTTTTTATTTGAATACTTGGACCCACCTTTAATGATATTTTGGAAAATGAAATGTATATTGAATAAGTATGAGCAAGCAACATTAGACACTCTGGTTATTTAGGAAAATAACAATGACATTTTGATATTTACTTTCTCGAAAAGCTTTTCAAAGCTCTAAATAAATTTTTATACAAATTGGTGCTGTATTTCAAGTGTTTAAGGAAGGAAAATACGTGTTAGCTGAACGTACAAAGTACATAAATCCCACATAATACCATGGTAAAAAATTTGAATATAATTAATTTTAATAAATTTTTGATCCTGTTAACTTCCGCTTAGTTTCCGCTTTTAAATTACGCGTGTTAATTATTGTGATTTTGGAATAAATCTGTGTGAAAGTATTTTATAATGGTCTATTTTACTTGACAAATTGCAAATGTAACAGGTGCTTGAAATTGGATGAAGAAGAGGTTTTGACACTATCGCATATGTAACGCCATTTTTATGCGACACGCTTTTGAATAATACTGTAACCCACTTCTGATCTTAGACATGTAGAATTATTATGCTTCGAGCTTTACCTTCCTACAATAATTCATAATGCAAGCAAGAAATTCTCAAAACCTGATGTTTTATCCCATTTACATAAATATACCATGTTGTAACACATGGATCGTTTAAATTTGGGCACAAATTATGATTATGACAAAATTATTTTAATTTTCCCAAAATTTAATTCATCGCAATTTTCCGAAGAAAAATGACAACTGCTATTTTAGAACATTCGTCTTGTGGTATGTAGTTTAGCAGTTAAACTTAATATTTCAATGTAAAAGCTTCGCAATAAGACTAATGGTAGGTTTAATTCTATAACGTTTGGCTGGATCATTAATTTTAATAACTTTATATGAATATTACTTCAAATTTTCTATACCTGTTTAGTAAATTATTTTCAACGCACTTTGAAATAGTGCAAATTTAAAACTTTTTCCGAATTAATTACTTTTAAGTTTTCTGATTTTATTTTTATATTCGACCGGTAAAGAAATCTAGGTGGTGCACGCGACATGACCTATGTAACAGACTAAAAGCTTTCTACAGTAGACTAGTAATTGCATTAGGTACATAGTTTCACCATGCTCAAATAGTGCATATTGTTGTATCCAGTTAAAAAAGAGCCATACTAACAGTATTCTCAGGATAGCTGCGCTGCACCGATCCCGCATTCGGATTTATACCTCAAAATATTAAATTTTCTATAAATAATAAATTGTGAAAATTATATTTTACAAGTTTCAGCTGAAATGTTCATATTCAAAATTTTTGTTTTAAACTTAACCGTCAAAATTCACTTAGAATTACTATAATCTCATGGAAGACATTTTTCGCTCAGGGCATCATTTCTTTTGACTCGACACGTTTTGTAAACAGGCGCCTTCATATTCACAACTTTCCACTAAATTTAAATTTAATAATATTCGTAGATTCAACTTTTTATTCCTAATTTATTGTTTTTCTTTCATAAAGTTATTTAATGCATCATGTTCCAAGTGAAGTGTGCCTTTTTAGCTACTTAATGAATTTTTAACATTTTAATTAGATAACTGAACATGCTAAAGAAGTTAGCGTAAAAATAAAATTATTTTCTGATGTTTTCATGGCTTTAATTAGAATTTAAATTTATTTAGATTAATTTAATTAAGTGTACACAAGCAAGAGAGTCACTTAAAACGTTGTCAGTATATAAAAGAAATGTGTTCTTTTCACTGCTTTTACATAAAACATTTACAAAATATTTTAGTATCAAATAACTCAAATATTACATGTAAAGCATTTAATACGTTCATTTTTTAATAATTTAGTAAATAAAACCCTAATAAATAATAAAATGGTTGAAAAACCCCTTTAAATTTTGAAAAAATTTAAAATCTCGTTAGTTAACCTTTAAAACTAGAAAAATTAATATAAAAGTTAAGTTAAGGGTCGTTTTAATCCACTTAGGGTCGCTTTTACAATTTTATTGTTACAATTTATTGTAAAAACGACTCTAAGTCAGGGTAGCTAATTCCAAAAATGCGAACCATGTCGTTCGTTAAGGCTTTATTTGAGTTTAATAACTGTTTTCTTACTAATTTTTCATTCGTTTCTGATTCTAAAGACGGCCCTGACTACCGATGTCTTACTGTGGTGATTCGACCTGTGATCACAAATTAACACAGCCGCAACATAAACACGGCACTAAAACTTCACTAAAAACTGAAAAAAGAAGAAACTGAACTCAACATGAGTTGACCGGGGTCGGTGCCCAACTGCCTCTCAAAGCGTATAATGCATTCAATTAAAGGATAATTGCTAATGAGGGCTACTGCAACCTAGAGGGAGTCAGAAGTTTGATTATTAATTAATTAATTCCAAATACAATTTAAGACAACAAAGAAATAAAGGAATAATATTTACGAGAAGGGATTACGAATTTTTAAAAATATAAAATGACGAACTATAAAAATGATGGCTAAAATCCAGTTCACATGACGTAACGATTCGAATATCCTGTAATAAATTTATTTTAAATTTGATTTCGTCAATTATCGCCTAATTTAAGTTAATAAAAGCAAAGATCCATAACTAGATTGGAACCGCTTCAGAGATGTTTTTAATTTTTGATCTGTGTTTCTATTTGTTGTTATGTTTCTATTTCTTTCAGTATACTTATAAGCCATTTATTCTTCTTTCGATTGTACGCTTTATTTGCTTCCTTAAATAATTTTTCGTGATTTTGCTTGTTTTTCTTAATTTCCATACATTTTTATCAAATCATTTCTTTAATTTTTTACTTTTTCTCTATGCTATAATTTCTTCTGCACACATTTATGCGTGGCATAATACTATTCATCTCTTGATTTTGTTTCCTTATTTCTTTGATATCGAATTTCTCCGTAGCAAATGATGTTTTTGCTTTTGTTTCTTCCTGATTTTTTAGGATGTTTTTAACAAGAAGAAAAAACCTATACAATTCTGTGGATGTGGTTTCATTATGCGCTGCGCTAAGCCAACTTAAGCCGGCTAACTCGGCTCCAAATTAACCGTTGCGTCGGCTAATACAGTGCCGGATATCAAATAAAAATTGATTTCACCTTCAAAATAAAAACTTGTCTGTTTTAATATTATTAAATTTATTGAATTATAATTCAAATTTATTTCATACCAAATCAACAGGTCCTCATATTATTCCAATGTTGAAGGATTTAGTTGAACTATTTTCGATTACAAGAGAATTGGCGCTATTTACTTACATGCTGTGTAATAAAATATTTTACTGGAAGACATCGACAACCTTTTTACATTATAACTTCTACTTTTTATTTTTAAAGTTATTTGTTTTTAAGTGTAACATAGAATAAAACTCATAATTACACTACACTAAATGTTAGAGAAGTAAGAGTCGCCTGCAGAAAATTATCATGTTAATTATTTATTTCCATTAAAAAAGTTGAATAAATTTTTTTAGAGTGCTTTATTTGCACGGCGCCGAAATGTTCTGGTGCAGAGTCGACTGGTAGTACGTGATGTTAATTAATTAGTCAACATGTTGGCTTAATTTTATTTCAAATTACGACTATTTCGCCAAAAACATCCCTACGGTCGCCCGAACTCAAAAAACACGGATCTAGAAAGACGAGATCTTTGATCACATCCCTGAAGCCGCTAAAACTTGAAAATTCCGCATCTAAAAATAAATCAAATTCGGCATATATTCGTAGTTTATATCCAAGCTAGGTTTTTCAAACAATTTTTAAATTTAAACTTGTGAAATAATATAAGTTGAACACAATTTCTGTATGAAATTAACTTAACTTGACGTTGTAATTTATTTATGAAATTTTATGTTATTTTTAATTTTTACAAGTATACATTCATAAAAATTCATTTGTAAAGTTAACCATATAAAAATGTTAAAATTTGGTGTAATCAAACAAAACGAAGTGCGATTTAAATTGTTTTGTGAAATACGAACGCACTATTAAATTAAAATTGTAAATAGAATTAACTGGAAATATTATACATTTGGTTAATTAAAATATGAGCCTTCAATCTAATATTTATTTTTAATAATTGTTACTATTACGCGTTAACATTTTAATGGTTTACCTATTTCTATTCAAAATAATTATTGTAAATCAATTACATGTACAAAGTTAGTTGTTAACTAACTCGTCATAATGACAATTGGTGAACTTATTAACTACGCTACAATCGATTTAATATATTAGGAAACTACGTGTTATTTTTTTGAAAACAAATCTGAAATGCTTTCCAAATTTATACAGTATAATAATATTTTAATATTTTATTAGGAGGACTAGAAGTTGAAGCTTCTAATCCTGATTTCCATTAATTTTTTAATAAATATTATTGTATGGTTTTTTACTATAAACTGATTATAGTTTCAGTAGTTATGATAAAAAATCTTCGCACTGTGTTCAGGATAAGAACTTGGATAATGATCCGAATCAAACTATATAAATTTAGCAAACTAAAAAAATTTAAATTTATCAAAGATTAGTTACTGTAAGAACGTAAGATTACAATTTTTTATTATGAAAAACTTTTCGTAGAGGGCATATTATGTCATTAAAGACGAAAATCGTTTGAGTGCCCCCAGTGTTTCTAGAAATTTTTGTTCTGGTTAAAGTATTTATTTGTATTTAAACTTACAGTTAAAGTATTATTTTAACATTTCCACAAAGTTGTTTCTGTAAATTTTACATGTAAAGCAAATAATGAAAGTAAATAAAATTAAATTAATTGCAAAAAAGAAAATATTACGTTAAAATTAATTGATGTGTATAGCTAGATTTACATGAAACAAAACTGTGAAATCATAATAATTCTATATTATTCTCAGTTACTTATAGCAAAAGTTTTAAATTTAAAGCACTTTTAATGTGCTACTTTATGTCGAAATTACTATTCAAACTTTTGGTTTAATTTAAATCTCTTGACAAGCGTTTACCACTTTTTACTGTATATCTGCGAAGTCATTGAAGTAAGATAAATTCACTAATCTTTTAACGTATTTTAACACAAGAGCGGAAAGATTTCAATCTTAATCCTAAACAATAAATTATCAACTTGTACTTTTACACTTCTATAACTTTAATTTTTGATTTTGTTTTCAGTAATTTACCTGAAACAATGAATTAATAATTTTTAATTACTAAACAATACTAAATGAGAAGTACCACTTGAATAAATATTTTGATTATAACTGAATTGAATAAAGATTAAATGTTTCCATATTCTCATTTGGGCAGAAGTACAACAATAAAGCAGAGCATATTTGGTATTATTTTATTGACTAGACAATTTCTCAACTTGGTCTCGTTTTGCTGTTTCGCTTTTCAACAACCCAGTTTTTTTTTTCTGATACAGAATAAACCTCCACTCTGAGCCGTTCTGACAAACGCCGTACTCATTAAAAAAATCCCAGGGGCGTGACCGAACTCGAAAATTACAATTTTTTAAATGATGTTACCAATCCCACGGATATAAGTCAATTGAAGCGGGCTCCACCCACTAAAACATGCTCTTGCCAGTATTTACATCGAACGCACGTACCGTCAACAGAATGAGATTTTAACGTACTCTCTGATTCAAATTCGATTATTTCAAAATTTCAAGGAAAAATTCATGTTGATTCTACAAAAAATTTCAAGAATATTTACAATAAAATCCAACACTTCCTATTTATAGTTAAGAAACAATAAAAAATAAGTTTAAGATATATTTTGAGAAAATCTAACGAAAAGGAAATTTGAGACGTTGTATCGGCTCATTGTAGTTCATGTCGCCATACCGCTTTCGTTTTATTCAATATACCTACTATCCTTAACGAACATTTTACACAGCTCTACATTATTCAGTTCTTCCCTTGTTTGAAGCAGCAATGAATTTTCACTTGTTCTATTCACGTCGCAAGTTCACTTTAACCAAGTTGACACCTTTGGAATTAGGAAGACGTAATGCAGTGCTAAATTCGAAGAATTGTAAAAATATTTGTTAACTGTAATGCTTTTTGGAAAATAGCACTCAACTGTTTTTACTCTAGCAGGTAAATAAGTGCTGATTAACGGTTTGTCTCTCGGGAAGCTATTATAGGCTACCATTATTAAAAATGAGTGTATGTATTGTTTGTTTTTGGTTTTAGGGGCCGTACTGAACAGGCAAAAAATCTTAATTATAAAAAAAATTGGTCGGAAAATATTATTTAATCTTTTAGACATTATGCCTGTACCATGACAAATAAAAGGGCATTTTAAAATTGACATCTGCATATTAATTAAAATTTTCCAGGTAATTGCCAAGGATAACGATGCCCCACTCGCATTTATCTGACGGAAACCGATTAATTATTACCTAGCAATACAGTCCCATGATTATTTAAAAACCACACCTTGTATAATATTAATTTTTTATCAATTAGGTACAAGTGGAGCCATATTTTGGAGTAATCAAGGGTATGAAAAATATACATGTGAAATTTAATGGTATTTGTCCATTTTTATTACCCTAATATCCTATTTACTTTCACTACCTGAACTCCAAATCAATAATTGATTAATCAATTAAAATATCATTAGAAATATATTTCTTACTTATCAGAAAATGAACAAATTTTCCCTTAAGTTAAATTTGAGGTTAGATCTACAGCTCATAAAATCCCTAGTTTTATTTAACGATTATCGCGAAGTTAGTGGTGGATGATAAATTTTTAAAATAATAGTTGCTTTGCCCCTGATTAAAACAATTAGGGAATAATTAGAAATCTAAAAGCAATTTGGGTAAAGTGAATCTTTCGTATTTAAATTTATATCAAACCGTTTTGTTTCGATTTTTTAATTAGTTGCTCAACAGGTTAAATTCAATTAGAAAAGAATTTATAGGTAAGTCTGGTATTTTAAGATTTTGGCAAGCATCGATCAGAAAGTCTATGTGGCCAATAAAAATTACACTCAAAATATAGAAAAGCAATTTTTTGTAATACTTCTCTGTCAGTAACTAATCGCACGAGAGACATTCACTTTGGTTTTCTAGCCTCCCACTGGACTTTCCTGGATTGCACAGGATTTCTCCAGATTTGCGCACTAAAACCAAAACGGATTTAAAGCTTATAATTATATTCAATTTTGCAGACGCTGCTGCGTAATAATAAAATAAAATAAAAGTGCGCTATCCGCTTAAAAGTTTTAATTAACCCACTTTAACTATTAGTTAAATTTTTTTGATTTATTAATTAGAAAAGTTAATACATTATTCCTTTATATTTTTGTTGAAACATTCAATTATAATTAGCAGAAAAATAAACTTGAAGTTAATTAAAAATTTATGTCAACAATCGCTTTACAATTTCAAGTTATTTAAAAACTGGGATTTGTTGTATTTTGTTACAGCTCTGTTTCTCTAATTGTTTTTGGAATTAATCTTTTTCTACTCTGGAAGTGATGTATTTTCTTTATGTGATAATAAAATTCTCCAGAGATGGCTAGACACATTTCTATTATAGGAAATGAGGCATTATAGAGCTTTGATTTGGATTACATTGAGTCACAAAGGTCAAAAAGCAAAAATAGTTTTCTAAATAAATAACTTCTTTCAATTTGGTTTCATAATTGAATTTGGTTCTATAATGGGTGCGTGCCGGTTTTGTTTTGCAATTAATAATTCAGTTATTGAATTGGGAACAGTAGAAAAGCCCCAATAAAATACTATATTTTATCGAAGTATTCAATTTATTGCACTTTAAGTCTAATCATTAGCTACATATTTTTCAAAATTCGATATAAAAACTTTCCGTTAAAGAAAATTTCTTAACTGATCGTTGTTTGTTGAAAACTTAAACGAATTACAATATTAAGATTATTTCTATCGATAAAACTTTGATTTGGAGATTTATGTAAATAAAAGTGACCGATCGCACTACAATGTGAGGAAAATTTTCAACTGCATTTTAATAAACCTTAGCCACGAAACCAATTTGAATTGGATTAATTAACATATTAATGTTTGAAATTGTATTTATTTTTATTATAACGAAATCATGTGACCCATTCTGTTTGTCAACAACATTGTAGATCATTATAGAATGACTGCATAATAAGAAGTTCGGCATATAGGTCACTAGCGAAATACAAATCGAACAGTTACATTTTCCCAGGGAAATAGTCACGCACAAAAATGTTATCAAGTTAATATCTTTGCATATTATCAAACAGTACAAGTACCTTGATTTTATTATTTTATATTCGTAAATTGCGATTTCCTATTACATTAAATTATTTTATTAAATAATATCGAAATTGCATATATAAATTGTATATTTAAAATTATTTTTAAGCCCTTGAGCGTCTTTGCGCCATACAAATCCAATCGTAAATTATTATTTAATAAAAATTCGAGAAATTGGTATTATTGGAATATCTGATATAAGCGGGTTAAATTTATGATAAATATATTTTTAAAATGAAAGCTTTCCGATATTAGCAACCGTTTACGCTAATAACTAGGATTTTCACTGCGGATATTCAGATTTACAAAAGGAATTATTTCAAGTGATAAACTCCTGTTTGCTATCCAACTACGCCAATCGCTCCTTGTGATGGACGGAGCTTCAGAAAATTGAAAAATCTCATTTTACAATAAAAATTTCCTCCCGGATAGCTAAACGATCTAAAAATAGCTCATTTCAAGTGGATTCCTTTAATTTTAACTTAATTTTTCTTAAATTAATAATTTTCTTTATATGATTAATTAACTGTTTAGTTTTCTTTGTGAGTCTAGCAAACTAACACGCTCGGAAAATGAAATCAAACAATGGTTTCTTTCAATTCTTCTCAAACAATTAAAAAACTTTAGTTAACCGTGTAATAAAAATAATTGTTTACCAACATAATTATACATTGTGTAAACAATTAAAACACTTAATTAAAATTTTCGTACGGCATACGTAAATAATTAAGCTCTGCAGAATTATTAAAGAAAATTTACCATTCGTAATGGTTTCGCAAAATTATATACTTCAAGAGACTTAATCTGAAATACGAACTAACTGCTATTGAGAAGGTCCTTTCCATTCCCAAGATTCAACAACGGTCTAATGCTATCAAATTAGTTAGTTCTGTTTCATCTTAAAATTCTAGCAATATAGAAATGTCAATGTTTAATGTACCAATGTTAACAATTTAACTAACTCCAGTTATTAAGAGAATAGAAGAAATTAAGGTAAATGTAAAAATATCCTAGCAATTTAAAATTCTGTCTAATGTCACTAAAATTTTGCTTTCAACAATTTTACAACGACGAATACGTGTTTGGGTCTAATTACAACTTCTCAGTTACGTATAGATAGAAATTTTTATGTATCTTGTTACGACTTTGGGCAATTCAACCCTGCACTTTACCTCTGATGAGAAGGCAGCTAGCATTTATATTTAGTGTTGAAGATGGAATCTCGCGAGTCCTGTGCATCAGGTTAACTAGGAAAAATATTATAGATTAACAAAAGTAACAAAAACGACACCCAAATAACATTTTTACAGCGACTCGCCAGCTGTAAATTTCAAATTTGCTGTAAAAGCCATTTAATAACCTTCTAACAGCTACTTAACACTTTTTTGCAAAATAAAAATTTTAATTTTACCTAGATGAACCTTTCAAAACTCAAGTGCGGGTTAACAAAATCCAGAGTACCAGAATATTATTTTTGAACTCGACAAAAAATTAGTTTCAAATACCTTGTTTTGCTAAAGTCAGCCTCACTAAATTCAGGCCACGAGCCGCCGCTGGGCTTAGATGAGTTCATCACCCAACAAAAATAGTATAATATGCCAACAAGTCAAGTAAAATTCGAAACCGCACGTGAACCTAAAAGTTTTGAGAAATTGTGATAAAATAAAACTTTGCCACAGAAACAACGAACACCAAATCGCGAGAACTCAAGTTTAAAATATGCAAGTGGATCCGATACAAACAAATAAATTGCTCGCCATGCCATCAAAAAAAGGTAAACCTCTCAAACTTACCCGACATAGTACAATGTAAACATCTTTTCTTTTGCTATAAATTTTCGATTTGTTTATTTATATATTATAATATTAAATTTATTATTACTCATATTAATGCGCGTACTTATATTCAAGTTTTTGAACAGCTTTCTCTATTTTCTCGTCCTTTGGCCTATTGGCATTTCATATTTCTAAGATATCATCAGAATCTTGCGAAGAAGGCACAGTAGGAAGAGCAATAGCAATCCAACACTCTATCCACCAGCCTACAACCGTGCTAATTACTACCGTGACTATTTTATATTTATTTAAAAAATTTTAAACAAATTTTGACACATTGTTGTATTGAATAGACTCCAATTTAACTAAATTTCATGCTTTTCAAGCAATTTTAATTTTTAAAATATTTGTATTTCTTTTGAAAATTGAAAATAAAAGAAACCCGCAGCAACAAAAAATTTAATAACAATTGTCAAATTGAAATAATTTTTTTTAATTTGATAGGAACAACAGTAACCGAACGAAAAACTTTTTCTGTTCATTGTCGATTTTTATTTTGCTCTGCTTTGTTTACTTTTGAAAGAAGTACTTGAATGCAGATTTTAATTGGTTTTCGTTTTTAATAATAACTTACATATTATAAATTGCAAAACGAGATATTTTTGATGTGTTGGTTTTAAATGAAAAATAGTTCTTAAGTACATAGAACTTAGAAGTTTTAATAAAAGTTTTATTGAAATGTTTTAATGAAATTAACTGTACTATCATTAATCAAATTTTAAGTAATGAACATTACCATAAATTACTCATCTGGGTAATGAATGCATATTCAACTAATAGTAATCATGTCAATCAAATCCTTTATTGATTATTAATCTACGCATATAAGGCCCAGTTGTCCAGTTGCAGGTTAAACCAAAAAGTTTGGGTTAACCAATGAAATACATTAAAACCTGTTTTTTATGTAATATCATTAGTTAATCTGAATTTTTTGGTTTAACCAGCAATTGAACAACTGGTCAATAAAATTATTTATTGATTATTAATCTACACATGTAGGATCTAGTTGTTCAGTTGCAGGTTAAACCAAAAAGTTTGGGTTAACCAATGAAATACATTGAAAACCTTTTTTTTAATGAAATATTATCATTATTGTAGAGAAAGCAAACTTGAAATTAGAAATCCTATTTTAGAGACTACGCTAGATTATTAATCGATAAAATTAATTTATTAATTACATGTAACCAATAGAGCGGTCGGTATTAATTATTAAAAACGTTATTAAGCTTATTACATAAAATAATATTTGTTTTAGCCTAATGAATGTAAAGATTACATTATTATATACCTACCATTGCAATTATTATTAGTAATGAATTAATTCATTAATCATCAAGTTGATAGTACATGTAAAACATTTTATTTACATTCTAATAATTACCTATTATTCTATAAACATTTTTCATAAAAAAATAAAAAGATCTCTATAATATAAACTATAAACTAGTGAGTTTAATCTGCCAACTTTCATCCAATATAAGTAATAAGTAATTAATTAGCCTTCTTGATAGAGAGAAATTGTTGAAGGTATGATAAAAACGTTCATAAACATAATTTTTTATTTAGATTACTTAAAAAATTTGAACTTTTTGGAGATTCGGAAAAGTTATTGCAATAGTTGGCTGCGTCCCGGTTTCTTATCTAAAGTTAACCGCGCGGTCACTTTAACAAGCTGTTACGGACATAGTACACGAGTACGAGTTCTTTTATAAGAACTTATTTCCGTGAGTAATCTAACGTTTACGGTGCGAACTAAGCTAAGTCCTCTGTATGTTGGGCTGAGCACCCAAATGATATAATTTGTGACAGACCGAAGGTCGGTTTCGGTCAAAAATGCTGGTTTCGGCGGAAGTTTCGGTTTCGGCTAATAATTGTCTGAAACTTCGGCCCGGCCGAAATTAGCTTTCGTGATGTATCGTACATTATCGAGTATGTTCAAAACAAAATTTTGTATATATGTTGTATTCCAAAAATAAAGTGATTTCCTAATAAACTGACGTCTACACACTTTGCATAATTAAGGATGAACGGTAGACACAGATAGACTCCGACGTCCGAACCTTCACGCATTTTTGTGTTTCTGACTCTTTAGTCTTCATCATTACAGTATACATAGATAACCAACTCTTAATTATGCAATATTGCACTAGCGGCTGAATCGTTAATCTAATCGAATAATCCATTACCAAGTTAGGAAAACACGAAATTTCAGAGTATAATGAAAATTTAACTAAACGTTAACTTAACTACAGGGACGGCTCCGAGAGAAATATTATGTCATGGGGGAGCAGTCCCCAATATTCCAACTATCGACATTTAATTTGCCAACTGTCAACAATCCTCACCCTTGTTCGGTAATCCAATGCCTTTTTTTTAGCTTTTACGCTTTTACTTTTCTGCCAACTCCTACATGGATTTGCCAACTCATAGGTAGATTTTATCAACTTTACCCAATTTTTACAGACCGGTGACCTTCCCCGCTTAACTACATAAGTTTTGGTTACGGTTTCGGCCGAAACTAGACGAAGAGTCGAATATTCGGTTACGATTTCCGTTGAAAATCATGTTTTGGTCGGACACTAGTTATAATAATCATAATTTTTCACCATAATATTCTGAAAAGCTTCTGTTGTAATTCTTATATGCTCTTACCATAACAGACTACATATATTATCTTTCGAGGAATGTTTACACATTTTCAATCTAACACCCTGTTTCATTGAGACAACCTACGACGTTTGAGAAGAGATTTGATAAAAACTTGTTCGGCCCTTAACCATTGTTTCTTCACCACCTTCATCATTGTTAGTCGGTTGCATGAACACTATCTAAAGTTGCTTTACTTCTTGTCGAATCGAGTGTTCAATATGCGGAATGGTCCTGCAGATGATGTGGTGACGAAGCCATCCATTAGTTAGTTGAAAATTTACGGGGATCTCTCGATTCATTCATGACTAAATTTGTCGATAGTTAAATCGCCTGGGTAGTCCCGAAAATTCTGGATTTGTCCCAGAGTTGATTTCCAGGAAATTCGAGAAAGCCTGGATAATCTCAGGAAATTTGACAAAGTCATGGTATTCTTGGACAGTTTAAGGAATTAGTATGATGGATTGTTTATCAGAACGGGACGTTTTGGCACGAGGGTGATTCGGCGCGAGTCGTTTCGAATCGACGGCGCAGCAGTTTGGTTCAAGCCGTTTCAATGCGAAGACGTTTAGGCGCGAAGATCATTCGATGGCAGCCGGTTTGGCACGAGGACGTTTTAAAAACCGCTTTTTTAAGAAAATATCTAGCATAAAAAGAGAGATCTGTGCGTAATTTACTCTGTAGCCGAAACATCGTAGATCGTAGAACAAAGATAATCTTATAAATATTGCTAGCAACTCACATTATTTTAGAATTTTGCTAATATTTAAAATTTTAAACTGCCATCAGTATTATACGGCTAGCAATATTTTTAGTACAATTTTGAACTACTTGTTTTCATTGACGCTAGAAGACAGTACGGCATTTGAAAGAAGTTATAAATGATCCACTTTATCAAATGTTATTCACTTAACTCCATTACGGTAATTGTTATTTCTATGTAAAAATTGATAAAAATAAGTTTGATGTCGAATTTAATGCTATTTAATATTTTACCAGGGTAAGTTTGTATCAAAATTCTTTCTTGAGGAAAGATACTGTTGGTAAGAAGGGGGTGGGGGAGTAATTACTCCAACCACCTAGTTCTTATTACAGAAAACACTTCATTTCTACAAAATTTTGTAGAATGAAAAACAATAATTATTTAATTAGGACTGATTTTAATTGGAATGTAGCATGTAATAAGTAAGTTGGTACCTAATTGGTGAAAAATTAATTAACACTTTGTCAATATTGTACGTTGTTCTCAAAGTTGTTAAAACATGTTTGAGCACTCGAATATAAATCAGAAAATTTATTTTATATTACGTGAAAATTGGTGAAAAAATAATACCTCATTAAATTATACAAGTGTAAATAATATTTGGTTTTTATCGCTTTGAAATTGATTTAAAGATTATCAACGCAATTATTTTTCGGTGTAATAGGTTTAGTAATAAAAAAGTATCAAAGAAAATTCAATTAAATCAAAAGCTCTTTTAAAATGGATGAAGGGAAGAAGTTTCTATTTCAAGTTAAAGTTTCGTTTAGAAATTCATTCTTACTAACCCATCCTGTTAACCACTAACTAACTTACTAACTAACTACTTCCATAATTTTATACTCTATAAAATTAACGCCAATAAAAAACCTAAAAATAACAAATTAATTGTTTCAACTTTTTTGAAAGTTATGGTAACTCATTTTTTTAAATTTTAAAAATGCAGTTTTAGTAGACTTTGTAATGTTCAGTAGTAATCTGTACGTACTTTTATGTTCTATTTTCTTTGGTAGCGAGTTTCCATCGTTGATATACCTTTTCTGGCGGAAAAGTTCTTCATGTTTATCACTTACATGTCCAGTGTCAAAGATCTATTGCATTCCAAGGCTATGTAGTTTTCAAGAAGTTCTTTGTAGTTCTAGGCCTGCTAGTCTCCTAAGAAGTTTCTCACGGCTCTTTGAAATTAACTTCATGGATATACTTGACTCATTCAATCGTCGTTCAAACTCCGGATACTTCATTAGCTTCCTTATCTTTGTACTGCAACAAGTAAATAAACAAGTATGTTGCTTACAAACAATAAAATGAAAAGCTAAATTCTAACCTCATTTTTGTAATTGACCCGTAAAAATACATAACAATCAGTCAAAATGATCCATTTAACAAGAACATTGTCGTCCAATGTAATTGGCGAATTAGACGAATCAAATTAAAAAGAAAAGGAAAATATTCTAAAATTTATTTTAATGCTTTTCTTTTACTAACAATTTACGTATTAACTATAATCCCTAGTACATGTACATATTTAGGGAGTGTTGACAGTTCCAACCGTATTTTGTAGTTTTGCACCATCCCGTCAAGCCTTTCGGTTTCCCCAGTCACCTTCTGTGAGGTCTCAAGAGTCCATCGCAATGAAATGCTTTTTATGCTTTAATACAACGTAAATACGTAAAAAACGTTTATTATTAAAAGTTTTATTAATTTTATTTACGCTGAATGAAATCTAAAATTCAAATTCTTTTTATTTTATTTATTTTACTATTTAATCATTCAGTATTTAGGAAATCAGAATTTTCACGCGAAATTAACGTAAATTTGATTTTTATTGACTCCATTGACATTTACAATCTGTTATTCACAAACAATGAGCAAATTGAGTGACATTGAAAAGTAGACATGTGGGAAATTAATCTATTGATTTACACCTTTACACTACAATTTCTACGTTCGAATGATTGCAATGATTTAGGTAAGTTCCATTCGCTTTGAGCACTCAACGTGCTCTAAACCTAATGAGGGAGTCTAAATCGTTTCAGTCTTCACACTTAATTGTCTTTAGGTAGTTTAAGTTGGTAGTTGTACATATTTCTCATGATGAACGTCACTGATTATTTTAGCCATGTTTAGATTTTCTTCCGGAACGGAACAACCAAAATGTATCTGAATTCTGAACTTTTGTTAGGAGGCGGGGACAGGTCTCCACGCGCACTTGGGCCACTAAACCGGGCCCATTGTACTGCATCCGATGCATCGGCTCCTCCGTCCTGTCACTTCCAAGCCATACCAGTTGCAAGGTGAACTCAAATATTTTGGCAGGCGGAGTATCACTGATTCTGGCACTTCTCCTCCTTTCTTTGACGCTGGAGCCGGTCAATGACAAAGCACGTGTTCAACTTTAATGCATCCCCGACACTTGGAGTCCACAAGTCCCATTGTGTTGAGATGTTTGTTTAGCTTGCAGTGCCCAGTTAATATCCCTTTGGACAGCTTCAAGTAGTATTTTGAATGTTTACCAGAGGGTGCCCTTTTCGCTGCTCTTGCTTGTTTGCATTCAGTTTCTTTTGCTCATCTGCTGGAGTGCATAAGTGACGAATTTCAATAATTTTCATTTTTCACGAACACATTTGGTTTTTTTAATTTTGAAAGCATCACTTTTAAATAATAAATTCTTTCACCTTAATTCCGTCAATTTCAATCCATTGCCATGAGTTATTTTTAAATTCTTCATTATCTCTTATATAATTTAATTTTCACTTATTAATTCACTTTTTACAATAATAATGAATTGAATTATCTTCGTTTGATCAAAAGCTTTTATACTAATTTTATTATTAAACCCATTTTCTATGTCAAAATGGAACGTGACCTGAGTTTTTCCCTATTGCTCACTCAATAAACAATGTATAAAAATTCCAAAAATAAAATTTGTGATGGCCTTCCTGTAATCATTTAAAACATTTTTTGTTTTTCGACATTTCCAGTGTTTGAGGAGTATAGCAGATGTAAAATAGTCAACATTTCGGTTATATTATATAATGTTACCTGGAGGTCAATAGGTTGACATTTGGCACGAGAGGCAATCCAATTGTTAAAGTACCTTTAATTGTATAACTAAAATTACAGAAACTTTAGCATGTGAATTACAGTTTGATGAATTAATACACTCATCTATATTTAGATGCAATTATTATAACCAATTTATAATGCATATTATAAAATAAATGCATATTATAGCATAATTATTAATTTTATGGATTTGCAATATCCTTCTTATTTTTGGTACTGCAGTTCCTAGCTGGTTAATCCTTTCGGTCCATTATACCACACGACATACGCTAACCGTGGATTATTCAATACACAATGTGAAAATACTTTGCCTTTCTTATTAAGTATAAAATTCGTCAGAACCTCGCGGGATGTCAAGATGCACAAGATAAAACGGTAAGAATACAATGGCAGACTTGAAAATGATTTTAGTTGTTGCTCTTCAAATTCACGAAATTCACAATAACTAAACAATTCCAAAAAATACCAATTTGGTCGCTGTGATAAAATCACTGCAACACTGATAGGCCGGAGCAAAAAACGTGACTTGATGAAAACTGGAACCTGATTGACGCTACGCAAGTCGACAAATGCGAAGGGCGCTTGGCATTCGCATGCCTCACAGCGTCCTAACAAAAACCGTTAGCGATAACAAAATTCAAAATGCTAAATTTAATAAAGTAACCACCAGTGGCGTCGTGTCTCATTTTGGTAAGTTTGGATTTTTATGAGTAATAGAAAGCCTGAAACCGTGAATCCAATCTTCGAGAGAGAATAAAGAACTGAAACTACCTGAAAAATGTTGCCAGCACCTTGTGAGGGAGACATAGCCTTGAAGCCGAGTATACTATGCATAAATAAACGGAATACATTTGCGAGGGACATTATTTTAAGAAAATGTTAGCAAAATTATTAGCAAGCCTTCCAGTAAACCGCAAGTTAAGTATTTTAGTTCTAGAACAAAATGATCATGTCATTAAGCATTTAGCATTTTCAGAAAGTGTTGATATGTTAATTCCGTGTTTCAACCAATAAAATAAAGCAATCATTTTATTAATACCAATCCCTTTTAATACACAATAATTACTAAAATTCGTGAAACTTCAAAAATAAATTAAATTGAAAAACTGAAAGAACGCACCTTATATTTGATAATAATATAAAATCCATTCCAAAAAGGGATTTACATAAAATTTTTACGAGGGTTAAATATAAATTGATTAATTAGGGATAACTTAATTAGTTTTTTAAATAAATTATTTTGATTTGATTAGTTTGTTCCTTCACTTTACAATAAAATCACTACCCCTGCAGAAACCTAATTTTAATGTAATTTTGTTGATTACTTATATTTGTACTATAAAATGAAAATTACAATTTCATATTTCTAATAACTTATAATTGATTTAGGTAAGCTTAAAATAAAATCTGTTAAATTTATATTAACAAAATTTTATAACAATTTAAAAGGAAATTATAATTTTTACTATTCAGGATTTTGTTAAGTGAAAGCACGATTAAAATTAAATACGGTTTTCCTTTGAAAACTCATTTTAATTAATATATTTTTGCGTCATTCAAAATCCGAAGTGGAATGATCTCTAGCTTGCTTTAGACTAACTAAAACGAAATGGGGGTAGTTTCCTACTTTATTGGAAGCTTCCTACTTCAGCAGGAACACAAACCATATTTCAGAGCTTTTCAGGATCCTGCAAGCTTTCAGCAGCTTTCAGTCGCTTTCAGTTGTTGGTTCTGCTGCTATTTCACAATTCAGTTTTCAGTTCCTAGGTGTCTCTGCTTGCTCGACCTTATAAAAATATCAGAAAGTATCTTAAAAATTTAATGAACTTTAAAAATTCATATATTATTGAATTTCAATAAACTTGTAATAAAAAGTTATTGTTTGTACTTGATTAAATATTAATAATTTTTTTATATAAACAATTGAAAATAACTTCACTACGTAAGATTGGCATAATAAGCTAATTGAATTGTGATTTGTCCCTAAGTTCAATAGTCGAAAATTTAATTGAGAAAAATTGATTAAAAACATAAATTATATTTTATAAGAGTGTATTCTACTTATTAAATTGTTGCAAAAAAAGCAATTTTATACAAGAACGAATACAAAGGAAGGGGGTAATAAGGATAACTACCCCCTTAAGAATCTTTAAAATATGGTTTATTCGAAGAAAATTGCAAAATTTAATGATTTACCACTAAATTCTCCCCAAGTGTATTGAAAATTGAATTACCACCCCTAAAAACTGTATGTGAGGCCGACAGTGATGTTATAAACAATCTAAATACTTTATCAGCACGATTTTAATCAAAAGCGTGATTTTTGAATTTTATAAAAAAAATAGGTAGGATTTTAAACGAAATTTTTCTTGTATCTCATACTTGCAAAAATCTAATTAGAAAGTCAAAACTTTTTGGAATAATTTTATATTATATAATATAAATCAAGTTATTTTCACAACATTAATACACAAAGAACGAAACAGCAGAAATCATTAAAATATTAAATTTTATTATTAAATATTTAATTCGAGTGGAGAAGGTGATAGATCCATTTGATCCATTCTCTCTGACTGCGTTTGTGTAGACTAGCGGTTAAAGCGTTAAATCAAGTATCTTAAATTTTTTCCAGGTTGTCACAAGGTGCTGGCATCACCTTCAAGTAACTTTAACGCATTTAGGCTAAACATAACAATGAAATGTGTTCCTGCAAGTCAACGGCGCCAAACACCTCTTCTGGAGGCTTTCTACATTTCTTTTTGTAGCTATGTGTCTCCAGTGAATCAGCTGGGGAGTTTCTTTGAAGGGATTTGGTCCGGTTACCTGTACTTTGTTCTGTGTATGTTCCCTCTCTCTCAAACTTAACTCCAGGTTTCATTTTTCCTTCTTTTTTCGTTTTGATCGTTTGGAAATTATAATAAGAAGTTCTACTTCTTACTGGTTATTTTTAATCGGCCTCCCGCTAAAGCACTCTGCAAGCGTATCCACACTTTTGACCGGCTGTGTATATAAGCAGTTCAGCAGTATGAAGTTACCAAGTCATTAAAAGCATATCCACATTTTTATTCATTTAAAATTATTAAATTACTTAAAAAACTTAACTTATTTAACGTAACTTAACTTAACTTATTAAAAACTTAAAAATATTAAAAAATGTAAAATTTTCTTGTCTCTAGTTATTTTGAAATAGCTAATCCTTGATTTGTGTATTTCAAATTAAGTTATTATTTGAAAAAAATATATTGACATTGCATTTGCAAAAACCTGCAAACTAATTTTTATAATTTTGGTAATTGGTATAAAGTCAAATAGTTACAAAAAGTTTTAATACTTATATAATGTGTCATAATTAAATGTTCTAAGTTTTTTATATATAATTTTATAGTAAGTAGTTACTCCTTAATTAAGATCCTACCAATGCGTTTATAATTAATAAGTTTGATAAACTTTGGGCTTTCCCACTATTAAACATAATTTAATCAAGGGTGTTAATGGAAACTAAATCTGATAACATAAGATTGCAACTTAATTAATTATTAAATACTGGTGTCTATTGAATATTTTGCAGCTAGAAAGTTAAAATGACAATAAAAGAAATAAGCTTTTGCATTTTACAATTACATAATTGTTAATTACATAAAATTACATATTATTAAAAAAAAGAATGAGTTTGTAAGGTACAAAGGAGAGGTTAAAATTTAAAACTATTTTTTTAATTTTTCAAAAATTCTTTTTTTTATAGAATCCACAAAATTTTTAAGTTTAAGCGTTGAGAATAAAAAAGTAGTCAACTGAATATTTCCAGAAAACAAATCTGTTTTTCTAACTTTCGAATTTGAGTTTCACACCCCCCCCAATTTTTAAATTGTGTGTGATCTGTTTTATTGTTAAAAATTTTGAACGTTAAAGGCGAAAAGCTAGATTAAAGTGATTTTCGAGTAAAAAGAAGACGTAATGAAAAATCAATAAATATTTTTTGCGTCTTAATTATTGCGGATGGCTTTCGGTCCTCCATAACAAAACTTGAGATTTCGTGCAGTGCAATTTTTTCGTTTAAGATTGAGATTTTAATTTAAGAAGATGTTTGAAAAATGTCGTGATATTTAAAATCCTATACACATAATACAACATTAAAATCAAAATATAATGCAGCTTGTATTTAATAAATTTTTACTAAGCATTGGAAATTTTTAGATTCTTATTTTAGATTTTGAAATTGAATTTTGTCTACTAAATGAAAAATTGCTGTGATTAAACCCTCAATTTTACAGCCAACTCGTACTATACTTAATTACTCTTTTATATTTTCTGAAAGAGATTAGATGTCACCATAATTATAAAATTTTTAGGCTCGATAACGTTTAGCTTACAAAGCTAAAATTTATCTGAAACTTTCTATTACACTTTAGTTTCTTTACAATTTTTATGTAAGATATTAATAATCTGATAGACTTCAGTGACCATGACTTACATTATTTTTTAAATTTAATATGATGGTACAGCTTTATTTGTTTTTAATTATTTGTAACGAAAGGTTTAGGTAATATTACATTTTGTGAATCCTTTTTATATTCAGTTTGTTTTTACTCAATTTAATTACTGCACACTATAAGCACGTCTGTTTACATCATCATAAATTCTGGTTACTCAATTCTATTCATGAAAAATTTATAAAAAAATTCTTTATTATTTATTATATATTTTTTCATAATAACTTGAATATTTCCATCAGTTGCACTACTTAAAAATATTTATAATTATTTATATTGTCTTTCGTTCGCTTTTGCTTTGACAAAATTAAGACTGAAAATGGAAACTATCCATAATTGGAGGATGAGAAAAATTGTCCAAAGTAGCTATAGTCCACTCTTTTTAAGCACCAACTAAAAAGTTGTACTAACCTGATGTCATCGAAATATTAACCAATGACATTAGGTTTGAACATTCACACTACTAAAATTTACGTGTTGTTGCCAGATACTGATATTTAATTTTTCATATTATTTTGTTACTATTTTTTCAGAAAAATTAAACCATTTTGAAACCATGAGTATTTTAACTGGATTGTTAAAGTGATGTTTTGTTAAATTAGTAATCCGTTGCGTAGAGTAGGAAACACACAATTGTACTTTTCACTCACTTTAATGTCAAACAAATTGTAAAATATCATAGTTACGGAAAATCTGCTAACGGCATTCGAATGTACTGCAAAAGGTAATCTAAAAAAACCTTAAAAACCCCTAGAACTTTCATTTTTTGAAAAAAAGTAACCAAAGATTTTGTATTTTTTACAAAAAGAACTTTAAAACCAAATAAAATGTCAAATATCATACTTACGAGAAATCTGCGCACGTCAATTGAATTTTCTGTTCAATTTACGCTGGAAAAGTCAGCAAAAGCTTTACATTTCGGACTTGGCTTTTTTTGCAAAATCTTAAAAATTTTCAGTTGCCCTTTTATTCCACAAATCGACGTAATCCGATGTGCACAGTGGGAAAAACACGATTGTGCTCGATGGAAGCGTTCAAATCGGAGTAAATTTGCGGAATTAACAAGAGCTATGGAAATTACTCTTTACTCACTCACTTTAAAGCCAAATAAAATGTAAAATATCAAACTTACGGGAAATCTGCGAAAGGCAATCGATTCTAGTGCAAAAAGTATGGTCGAAAAACCCTAAAAATCTTTAGACCTTTCATTATTTAAAAAAAATTACCCAAAAATTTTGTATATTCTTTCCAAAAAAAGTTTAAACCCCAATAAACTGTAAAATATCACACTTACGGGAAATCTGCGCACGGAATTCGAATTTTCTGTAAAAAGTGCGCTAAGAAAGCACAAAAAACCATCAGATTTCGAACTTTCGTTTTTTGGGGTGAAAGAACACCAAAGGAGTTTTTTTCAAAATCCGAAAAAAAATTTGGTGGTTTTTTTATTCCAGAAAACGACGTATTCGGATGCGTATCATTGCAAAAACACGATTGCGCCTGGCGGAAACGCTAAGATTCGTGTAAAATCGCGGAATTTACAAGAGCCAACAAATATTGCTCTTTCTCACTTTAACGCCAAATAAAATGCAAAATATCACACTTACGGGAAATTTGCGCAAGGCATTCGAATTTTCTGCAAAAAGTACGCTAGGAAAGCACAGAAAACCTTTAGAACTTTCATTATTTGAAAAAAAAAAGTACCCAAAGATTTTGTATTTTTTCCAAAAAAAAGTTTATAGCCAAATAAACTGTAAAATATCATACTTGCGGAAAATCTGCGCACGGCATTCGAAGTTCCTGCTCAATTTACGCTAGAAAAGTCTGAAAAGCTTTAGATTTTGTACTTTCATTTTTTAGGGTCAATAAAAACCAAACACCAAACTTTGCTTTTTTGGAAAAATCTTAAAAAAGTTCAGTAGCCTTTTTATTCCATAAAACGACGTAATCCGTTTTGTGGAGAAGGAAAAACATGTTTGCTCCTGGAGGAAACGCGAAATTCCGAGTAAAAACAACGAGGAATTAACAAGAGCAGACGAAAATTTCTATTTCGTGGTAATCTGCGTACAACATTCGAATGATCTGAACAAAGTAAGCTAAAAAAACTTAATTATTTACAGAACTCTTCAATAATTGGCTAAATTGGACATGGCAAACAAAACTAGGTTTTTATTTTATCGACGTTTTTCCATATTTGTCGGCTTCTTCAGAACTAAAATGATGTAAAAATAGTTTGTTTGATTGATTGGTGGACTGGATGGTCCGTGATTGCAATCCCATGAACATTTTACAAAATAGTTTACATAGAGGTAAGAAAAAAGACTTGTATATGTTGCCGTAAGAATTAAGTCATACCGCAATTCTATTTATGTTCAATTTAATTATTATAGAATCCATATAATATAAATATTTTTAAATATGTTAAAAAGTAGAATTATTGAGATATTTTTAGTTAATGTGGAATTGTACAAAATTGAAAACCTGATTATTCAATAATTGAAATAGGTATAGAAAATTATTAAGTAATACTTAACATAAGCTACGAAATTTAAATTCGTATAGCGAGTACCTGCCATTCTATGGAATTAACAAACTTTTGTGCTGCATAATAAACTAATTTATTGTTACTCAAATGTACGTATACAAGAATTTGTAAACTTCATGAGAAAACGAACATTGAGTATCTCAAAGACTTATGTTAACATAGTGCAATGAAATTTAACTTGAAACAAATTCAAAATAGCAAACTAGTAAGACATATGAGAAAAATTAACTAGAAAGGACAAAGAAAAATGAAAGATAAAGAAGTAAACAAATGGTTAAACTTAAAAATAAAAACGATAAAATTACATGGTATATATAGTACTATCCAAGCACAGAACTATCATGAGTAAAACTTAAATAAATATTTGCAGTAGGTTTTTGTTATGATTTTCCATCAAAATAGTGTTGAAAATAACAGTTGAGCTTAATAAATCCAAAATTATTTAAACCATTCATAAATAAACATAATGCACAGATAAGCCTTGAGCAGGAGTTTTGTTTACTCGGCCAGATATTAAATGTTTTCAATAAGATAATTATACATGTTTTAAATAATTAAACATCAATTTGTTATACCAATTAAATTCTGAAATAAACAGCATTTGATATGAATTAAAATTGTTCCATTTATTCATTCATAAATTCAACTTGAATGTAAAAATGGACAATACAATCCTTTCACTAACCAAAAGTCTATCTGCTGGCCCCAGGTAACATTAAGTGTTTTAAATATTTTTCTTTCATTTGGATGTTAAAAATCGTTTACCCGAAATTTTCCGAATGAAAACTAGAAAACGTGTAGTCGATATCATCAAAAGAAGTGCAATTTAAAAAACTAAAGGTAAATATCGAGAAAAATACAGTTGGTTTTGAATTAACAGAATTTATTCTATAAGTAGCTTACATACTGTATAATTTTAATGTACAAATGCTTATGTTTTAGTCGATAAATTTTAAAGAGCCGTATTCAATTGTTTTTAATTTGTGAAATCGTGATATTCGAATATTTTACTATTTATTAATTTAAGATTACTTTTAACATTTTCCGTTTTTATTTACATTATGCTGAAACTGCAGTAATATTTTTAATTAATGTAGCATTTTTCACAACTATGAACATTACATTTATCCTACAAGCGGATGTTAGGATAAAATCCTCAGGCTTGTTTACGTTCCCACCATGCCACTCCGTTGGACCGCAAACTGTTATAATTATATTTAATGGCCAATTCATGGTTTTAAATTTTAATGAACTTTATTTACTAAAAAAAAATAATCTTACATTCAATATTATTTGTGATAACAATATTTTATTAACAAAGCTTTTAGCATTGTAATTAAAAAAATTGTTATTATTCTAGACCATTTCTATAAACAGTTATCTCAAAATCATCGAAATAAAATGTGAAATTGACAAAAACATTTGCATAGCTATTTTATGCTTGAGGTTAAGCTATGTTTATCTATAAACTAATTTGTTCACCATTATAGTATCTCTAGGGTTTTATTTTAAATGTATAGTTTAATGCCAAATGACGTAATATATGAAAATTGGGATATCAAAAAAATGTAATATAATATTAGTTTAACATTATGTCACTTTAGGTTAGCTTACTGTTTAACTTAACCTAACTAACGAAAACTTTGTGTTCCTAGGTCCATTTCAAAAAAAGTTTATAGTAGTGCGCCATTTTAGTTCACATGAATGCTATTGTCCTATTGTGTAGTCTCTTCAAACCGAATCTGAACGTATTTGTTCATTTACTTGCGTTTTTGTCCTTAGAACAAAAATATATTGTTATTCACTTTTAATTTTTGTCGCCGGAACAAAAATTTAAACTGACAATTAAAATGGTGATGACATAATAAACTGACCCAGAGAATCGCGTTTGTGATTGTTCTACTGCCATGACCGTACGATTGGCATGTCAAAGGTTGAATGTTTTGTGGGTTATATAAAGTTCAATGACTACCCACCATTGTTTTACCTCTATTTCCCGTGACAACGTTAATTTGTATGTAAATGTTGAAGGGATATAATTATTTAATAATGAGAGTCTCCGTATTATACAGAGTAAATGTCAAAGGTCACGCGGAAAAAAATTTTGATAAAATATACCATCTGGTATTGTAAAGACCCATTATGTCGCATATCAATATTTGTAAAGTCAAAGTTCGGCTCAACAAGTATCAACTATAATACATTATTGTAAACAGTTTTATTTTTGGCTGCTGATGTAGTTACTTCAGATTTTCCTGAAATTGGAAATTAGAAAATTAGAAAATCTATTAGAAAACCCTCAGAGTTTGATATTTTATTATTTTTCAAAAAGAAAAATTTGGGAAAATCCTTATCCTTGTGATTTTATTTATAAAAATTGTTTTGAATAAATGTTTAACCTCACGGAAACCTCCACATACAATTTTTTGCCGAAAGAAATGAATATAAGTAAGTATCTCATATTTCAGTTAAATTTAAAATTATCTTTTAAAGGCACACTAAATTTTATTGAAATTTTACTTAAATAATTTACAATATGACAAATGTAGTGTCTAGACAAGCAGATTCTAGTTGGGATTAATGTCTTATCTTGCGTAGGTGAGTTTCATTTCCATAACTTGTTTCAACTAGATCAAATTTAACTCAAATTAATATTTGACTTAACATGCCTGTAAACTCGAGTCAGTTATTATATTATGCTCTTTAATTATTTATTTTGTAAGCAGTTAAATCACAAGCTTTATTTTAAATATTACATAGTACGGTTTAAATGTAGGAAAATTTTAAAGGAAATAGCCAGTGCATTAATATTAATAGAAGTTATTGATCTTCATGAATAATATTTAACCCGGAAGCATACGAACTGTTATGGACGACTTCAGAATCATCAGTACTATAAGAAAGCAGGAAAATGTATCCTCTCTAACATCTCTTCGGGATGTGCTAATTTCAGAAGTTTCTTCATCAATCGTGTGACCAATCCCATCTTTATGCTGGTATGGTGGTAACACTGGTAATCTATCACCCAATTTGAACTTGGTATACCATGTTAGTAATCATCCACCCATCTAATTTTCTAATCACGATAATGTCCAGGAAAAGAACCTCTCCATTCTTTCTAATCTTCATTGTAAATTTAAGTCTAAAATGATAATTCTTCTCTTCTACTTCAAACCAGTAGTGTGGTCAAAGCTTAAATCGACAGGTTTTTTTTTAATAAATATTTCTATTTTATGTTTCTAGCAAGATTAGCACCCTACTAGAATCTTACTCAAGTGCTCATAGGACCATTTGTGCCAGGTGTAAAACTTGGTACAGTAACGATCATAACAGGACAAAGTTCTAAATTTAGAGAAAGAAGAAGAAAAATAAATAAAACAAGAAAAGATGAAGAAAGATATTTTATTGCGACAATTATATCTTTAAATTCCAAAATAGGGGACAAACAGAAATATTGATAATAAATAAAGTAAAAATGGTGACCAGGACTGAAGGTTCGTCACCACAAACAGGTACAAGTTCATTTCTGGTAAAAATAGCCTTACAAAAACGTAAAAATTGTGATTTAGTTGATTGAAAACTTGCAAAATAAACAATTTCAAACTCAAATAACTAATTTGAAAAATGAAACGCAAAAGATTATTGTGAAAAACCCAATGACCCATGAAAATTATTTACTTGGATTTACTCATCCAGGATATTTTTAACAAATTGGTTAATTGCGAACAATTTACATTTGGATGGGATTTAGTATTTCTAACACGTATGTGGATACAGTAATTCAATTATTTTATATATTTTGAAATTATTAGAATCGAGTTTTAAAAAGAAAAGAATTTGAGGTTTTGTAAAAAATTATTTAAGATCTAAACATTTTTCATGAATTCAAATAAAAGGTTAGCGACCTTTTGTTAGGAAGGGTATATTTCTTTTAAATAATGAAGTGGGTTAATTTGCATGCTTTATTTAGATAGCAAATGGAATGAACATGACAAACTTATTTTTTATATTTAGAAATTTCGTTTTAAGGTGAATTTTGCTCATCTAATTAGAAAATTAAAATAACAGTTTTTATGAAAAACCCAGTTTAATAGTTGTTAAATATTTTCAACATTTCCAGTTCAAGGAAATTAAATAATTATTGAAAATAAAAATTTAATCAAGATCTACTATTTCCATTTATTAAGATATAGTAGCAGGATCTATTTCAGAAATTACCAGATTTCAAAATGAGTTAGTTTGATTTTTCTGCTGGTCATTTATTACATATTGACGTTCTTCCACAAGAGGGAAAAGCTTCCCCATTATTTACTTGATAAAGCAATCATCGCTATTTAGCTTGGACAATTTTCAACTCGGATACGATTTTTTTATTTTAAATTTAGTATCATTTGATAAATAAATAAATTTTATTTGTACCCGCAGCTAAGTTTTAAAATTGTTCTCTTCAGATAATCGTAATCCAATTAATATCACATGTATGTTAACGTACATATTATGTACATATGTGATATGTACATTATAATCTACTGCTGTAACAGAATCTGCCAGAATCGTTTCAAGCATTAAATATTCAGTAAACCTACCTATCAAGACTAAACTTTCAGTTTTGTTCAAAGAAAATAAATAATAGATTAATATATAAAAAAACTTAATTAACATCTATGTAGTTTGCTAATGCATAATAATTTATAAACTAATTTTAGATCCCCTTCATTTAAAATAATTACTTTTTTAATTCTCATTTTCAGAACAAATAAGGACGAAATATTAAACCTGACTGAATGCATAAATGAACTATGTATGTGCTTTCTTTACACAAAACATTTCACAAAGAATAATAATTCTAAGAATAAACCAAATTTATTATTCATTCATAAGCATAAATCAAATTTCCCTCTTACTGCACTTTTTGCATTTTAGATGCACTAAAACGGTGATTAATTTATCTTTACATGAATAGTTTAAGTGCAGCCCGGAAGAAAGTTTATAATCTTTATATTATTAGTATATGAAATGTATTAAAATTTAATATTTATTTCAGTTTTTGATTATTTCAATCACATGTCCCATCAAAATCCCACTAAAAAGTTATCGTACCTTCTGCCACAACACCTCCAATCATCATCACACCAAATTTTATCTGAATAGGTTAAACATTTTCATTTTTGTAGTTTTTTTTATTTTGGTAGCACTGGCGAAGATTTCCTCTCCAAATATTTATTTCTGCCACTAGAGCCCAATACATACGTTCAAAAATATTGATTTTCATCGACGCCGAAATACTGAAGAAAATCGAAGGACAAGGATTTTTTTCAAAATTTCGTAAAGAAAATTTATTTCTATTTTTCATGTTGCATTTCTGATTTTTATCGGAGGGTTGGTAAGTCCATTGGGGGCAATGTTCCTACATACCAAATTTGGTTGAAATCCCTTCAGTACTTCATGAGATATTCACTCTTGAAGTTTCAAATTTGACAGCTTGTAATTTTTGACAGATGACAGATAGAAAGTTAATTTCAACCTATTTTAGATAAAACTTTTCAAGGTCTTTAAAATTAAAAAAGAATTTTTTTTTTAAATTTTCACTTTTCTACCGTAAACCCTGATACCATATCAAATTTGGTCGTGATTGGTTGAATGGTGCAGGAATAAATCGAGGGACAAAATCTGACGACAGACAGACCGACATAGAAATTTGTTTTGTAGTTTTTGCAGATCTTTACATTTCTGAACAATTTTTTTTGGTTGATATGGGAAAAGCTACATTTTTGTATTTGTGCTTCTTATTTATATGGAAACCTGATCCTATATACCTGATCATATAAAGGAGTTTAAGTACCACTTCACACGACAGACTTTGCTCGGAACACGCGACCGACAAAAAAGTTTTCCATAAAAATTTTAGAACCCAACTTAAACTAAAAAAATGAATTTCATTTTTGAAAAAATATTTAAACTGCAAAAGTAACAAGTAAAAATGAAAGAATCGATGGTTTCCGACCCTTTTCGTCGGTCGAGAAGGAATATATCTTCAAAATGCATTTCTCAAAAAGTTTAGAATAAAATAATTTTTAATTGAATAAACAATTTTTATTCAATAACCCCCCCCCCTCCCGCCTTTCCGTCTCCCAAAAATTCTTTTTTTCCGATTCAGATTTTGATGTAAACCTAGAGAACTGTCTTTATTCTGTTACCTTTCTTTTCTCTTTTATTTCTTTTATCTTTCTCTTCGGCCTTCATCAAGTAGTTGAGGAATACTTTTGATCTATAATTCTTATTATTTATTAATTCTTAATTCGTTGAATTATGGTCGTCAGCAATTGATTGTTAGAATTATGACCAATAGAATTTTGTACCACTCAAACGATAACGGGGGCACGTACCCCTGCTCCCTGAAATAAAGTGTTTTTTTTTAATTTTATTTTTGTATTTTATAATTTTTTTGTCCAGAGTAAGTACAAAATTAATATATTCTTACTTACTGAATCAGTAGAAAATAGCAATAAAATTTATAAAAACAGTTAAAGCAATAAACAGTTAGCTATAGCTATTTCTGAAAGATTTTTAAGTCGATAGACAATGCAGTACAACTGTAATTCGAAACGACCGAATGCATTACGTACTTGGCAATAAATTTTAGATACATTTAAGTGCATTTTTGTTTTAATTTATTTAGTCATATCTTCAATATCTCGAAGTATTCGCTTTATATTAATACTAGTAGGTCAGGCGGAGTTCCTTTCAGTATATTTGTCACAACTTTCAGTCATTCAACTGTTGAATAGCTATTTACGTGGCTGTTTTTACAAAGTTTCTATATTATTCGTGTTTCATACTTTTGGCACAAAGAAATCCAGATATTGTAGTTAATCTATTAAGTATTAAATGGGATTATGTATATTATCCTGTTTTTTTTACTGAGAAATCAATTTTGTGTTGGTAATTCGAAAAGTAGAACTTACGCGAAAGAAAAGGAAAAACGAGGCTTTTCACCAGCCCTGCTCGTGGGGAGCGGATCTATATGTAAATGGTCTGCCGGGTTTTTGTAAATTATAATGAAACAAAAATAAAATAATTTGGATTGGTGGTTTAAAAAAATAATTTCAAACTCTGGATAAAAAATTGAATTTGGTTTATGGATTATGAAATAAATATTTGGATGATTTGAGTTAATGGTATCAGTATAATTTTTCAAAATTTTTAAACTTTTTCGTCTATAAACAAGCAGCTATCTTCTTATGCTACCTATTATCAGCAATCCCACAGCATAGTCAGCAAATATCACATATTAAGTTTTTTGTTTCGGGTCGTTATCTTCTTAAAAACCTTCAGTTAGCCTTTTTTCTTCACCATATTGGTACAGATGACAGCAAAGCACTAGTTATAAACTTAAAACACATCAATTTGTTTGTATACAGCACAGTGAATGCGTAAAGTTTAAAAATCTAAATATGTAGAATGAGCTTACGTAAAAGGATTCTATGCTCAAAGAAAGAAAGCTTTATCCGCTTTGCAATGGATATTTTGATTTATATAAGTTATCCCATTTATAAATGCATTTAAAACTTTTTAGAACTAAAATATGCACAAAATATGATTTATGGCCTGATAATGCCATTTACAGTATGGCAAAACCGTCTGCAAAATTGCAGTGATAGTATACAATATTAATGAAAATTTGGTTCATTTTAGTTTTAAAAAATATGCAGTCTATTTGTTCTAAATATTTTTAGTGTTTGTATATACATATAGATATTTAAATATTCTGTATATAGTAAATTGAAATAGCGCAGTTGTTGTTGATTTGCCTTTCAGATGTTGTGCTACTGAATACAATTGACATACGTTCATGAATTTCAATATAGTATGTGTCGACACTGCAACTTCAAGCAATTTTCAGAAACGTAGCACCTAATAAATTAATAGGTTTATCACTATCAAAATGATTAGGATTTCCCTTTTAATGCAGTGGTTCAATCTGTGTCAGCTTCAGTTTTGATTTTGCGTTAATTGAGTTAAATAAATTTAGTAATTTCAATCGCAACGCTTAATTTTATAATGCTATATTTTAATTATAAGGTGTGTCCCTCTGTGAACAAAAACTGAAGCTGTAAAATAATTACACGTTTAAATTATAACAATTTAAATCTTACACTTAATAAAATATAAAGTTTAAATTCGAGTTTGTGAAAAGCATCAATTCTTAATAAAGTTTCAGTTGTATATTGTTTTATGTAAAATACCCTTTACAACAAAATATCTTACAAATTACACTAATTATTTCCGTAACTAATCTTTAAACTGATTTTTAAATTACGTGTACTAAATATAGCTGTTAACAGTCGAGTGAATAATTCTCAAAACTTTTACATTTTCCTATATAACATTTAATCGTTTTGTATATAACGTTTATTAATTGATCATTACATACCATTTATTGATTAACGATTAGTTTCCAATATAACATTCATTAATTTTCTATATAACAAGCACTATTTTTGTATAATAACTATAATTAATTTTTAATTCTTTTGGCTAGGTTTTGGTGGATCTAACGTACTTAATAAGCTAGTTGATCAAAATTATGACCGCCTAATGAAATGTAAACAAATGAACATAAAAATAATAAGTGGCTAAATTATAACTATGTACCAGAACCTTAAACCTAATAGGGTGGTCAAGTTAAATAGAGAAGTAAATGAAAAAAATAAAATGCTGTGTAGATGCCCACCACCTTCAATGCGTCACCGAGTAGTATTATATTTGATTATCTAGAACAAGCCTGGATCTATTATCATTAAGCAACTGCTGAGCATGATGAAAATTTTCTTTTCCTACTATGTCATTTATCTTTATTATCATTCAACAAGAAGGGTTTTATCGATTTTTTTTATACACAACGTTATATGTTTTCAAATTACTTAATGCTTGTAATTATTGAAGTAACAAGGAGAATAGTAATTTTTACAGTGCAATGTTAGTAATAATTACATACATTGTAAAATATATTTTACACAATGAATGGCAATTCAATTAATTGATATTCGTAAAAATTTACAATATTTTTAAGTATTTTTAAACAAATTGTGTATTATAAGTGATTGGATTACCGGTACAATAATTGGTTATCGTACTATAGGGGAAAGTGGGGGTTATTTGAGCATGGGGCATATTCAGACTGTTAAAATTTACTACTTTAAAAATTTTAGAACTTTTATGTAAGACACATAAATTAAAAATAGGATCACGATTATTACAATTTTAAAGTAAACTGTGAGGTATAATATTTATTTTAAAATGTAGAGGATGCCATAAACCATACTTTTAAGCAATTTTAAGCTGTTTTGCACAAATCAATTTACTTTAGTTGTTCTGGCAACGAAAACAAAAAAGTCGAAAAAATTATAACAATTTTGTTTGAAAAGTGAAAAATCAGCTATGCACCAAAATGTTAAGTGTTATAAAGAACATACAACTCAAAAATGGTTTTAAGCCAATGGGATACTTCAATTTCGATATGGTTCTCTAGGGCTGTAAAGGATGTTAGTATGCCAACCGAATAGTAGCTTGCTGAATATGTTTTGGTAAAACATGCTGTATTAAGGTCGGTTTCCGATAAGAGATGATGAGGATTTTAAATTAGTTTTTCTCCTGTTTTTTATAAATCAGTTTGTTCCGGCCGTGCCATTTATAAGTAGGGGTGACTTATACCATAGGAACGAGTCATTCGGGGTGAAAGTGTCGAATTGATTGGACACAAAATTGTAAAGCCCAATAGTTAAATGTTGTAGTGATTAAAATAAATTGTTAAGAAAAATATACAGTCCATTTATAAAATTGTTTTATTGAGAAAACTCAACACAGTTTGTGTGGCTTTTTAAATTTGTAACACTTGAATGCATTTACTATTAATATTAATTGTCGAAATTTATTTTATTTATATGAGTATTTAGCTTATCGACCTTTTTAAGTGGAAAATTTGATAAATGAGTTGATTTAAGTTTGACGCTTTACTTAATCAATGGTTGGTGTAATATACATTGTTGGAAAATTAATTAAATTTAATTAATGATTAAAAATGCTAGTCTAATTTAGAAAATTAAATTAAATAAATTAGGGTTATTAATTAATAAATGAATTCTAGCATTTGACATTACATTTTTTAAAGCTAAGACTATTCTTAACAAGTAGATACGTAAACTCGATAGAAAAGCAAAGCAGACGCCAGGAAAGTGAAGACTCGAAGGGATAAGAAAAGATACATTAATCAAAAGTATTTCTCCCTCCGCTTAGGGATGATACGAAATCGTTGGTCTGCTGTTCCACTTTCAATTCAAATGCTGAGAGCTGAGCTACACTTCAGCTTGTTAGTTTTTTAGACAATTTAAAATTCTTGTTTTTACTGTAATTGCATATTTTTGAGGAAATTATAATTAAATAAAAAGAATTTTCAAAACTCCTCGAGTGGTGTTACCCCTTAAGGATTCTGATGATTCTACAGCTGGGTGGGTGGGTCTTGCATAAACTCACTAATGTGATTCTCAAAATTCTTACATTATATTAAATAAATTAAATGGTCACATATGAAATTCGCCGTTAGGCCCAATAAATGAGTGTTCAATTAATGTTTAATTAATTAAAGAGGTAGGTTGAGTAGAAGTTAATTTAATTTGAAACATAGGGAACTATTTAATTCTCTGTTAAAGGTCGCCAATCTAACAAATATAAAGGGTATGACCTAGTTATTAACCGGGATTGACTATTATAATATTAAATACTAGATTACCCTGGCTGTGCGGCCTAAAGGCCGCACTGAGCCGTCACTTCCTAATTAGTGATTGACCTCTGGATGTTCGGTCTTCAACCTCTCTGAGGTACGCATTTCAGTTTACTAACATGTATTACGTAAGACGTTTAGGGTGAGTGGGGAGTAGCTGACATATTATTTTTTCTTATTCAGGAGAAGGAGAAATCTTACGTAAGATTTTATTCGTTATTATTAAGTGACTTAAGTTATTAAGTGACGCGCAAAATTCATTAATTTTACTTTTAACGTTAAAAGATACCGAAAATTCTTTCTTTTAGAATTCTAGTTAGGGGGGGGGGGTATAAATTATCTTATTTTTTGTCTAAACGTAGGAAAAAATGTCTTACGTAATACATGAACGGCCCCTTATGTGAATAATTTCTCTAGCATTTGTCGCCTTACATGCGATTGCTGCGGCGTCTCCTAATGGCGTCTCAGTCGTTTAGCTGCGGCACCTTTCTCACGAAGTGTTTCTTGTTTTTATCATTATCGCCATTGTTGTTGTCTTTCTGTTGCTAAACGACGCTGTGGTGTCAATTTGTCTTCGATTTCCATTTTGTACTTTTGCAATATATTTTTATCATACCAAATCCTTCCTTTCCTTCCTTATACAGGATCTACCAATAAGAACTTCCTTTTTCAATAGAGGTGAAATTAACTATGTTGATAGTTCTGTCATCCAGCTTTTTGAGATATTATAGTTGAAGGTTGTAATATATATAATAAGGAATTCAATTTTGATTTAATAAACCGATTTCTTGACTTCTTACTTATCTTTAAAATTTACGCGACAGATGGCGTGACATTTGTTGCACGAGGACTAATGAGAGGCGTTTCTGAACTACTATTATTATTATTATATATTTGTTGAAAATTTAAAATGCTCTATAAAACTGATTTAAGACGTTTGAACGCGGCCGATTGAACGCAACCATTTGAATGCGACCGTTTGAACGCAGCGAAGGTTCAAACGTCGGTTCAAGTACACAAAGCTCAATATCATATTTTAGAGATTAGTTCAGAGTTCGAATCCCATACAGGTCCATTTTTTATCGGGATGTGTATAAAATTAGACGAAAATAATTGTAAGTCAAATATGTGTTTAATATAATAAATTTAAATAAATTCTACAGTTAGTTAATTAATTAGTTTTGGGCATCATACAATTTTCATACAATCACAATTATTCATTTCAGTGTGTCTTTGTTGCATGGATTTTATTAATTATTAATTTAAAACACAAATTATCAGTACATCATTTAAATAGTTTGGACGTCAGCTTAACTTTTAATGAGAACAAAATATATTATGGTTATTGGTAGTAAACCACGCATTTTTACCTTCAAAGTAGGATGCAAAACCTTTTAAATATTCTAAAAGAACACATTTGGAGCTTTCTGATAAGCTACAATTATGTAGGTCCACCGGATACTTCACAATTTAATTTTAATAATCAACTTTTTAGTAATATTTTTCACACCTTCAAGTAATGGCTGCGTTAATATCTCTTTCTGTTGACGGTACGTGTGTTCGACGTAAATAGATGCAGAAGCGTTAGTGGCGTTAGCCGTCTGCAGTTCCCTTGAAGCCGTGCAAGTGATAATTTAATAAATTTATTTTAAATTGTAATCGGTTAATTACAGCCGAATTTAAGTTGAAAACTATAATATCGCCTTTCAAGATTTGTAATTTTCGAGTTCGGTCGCGCCCAAGCTATTTTTTTAAATTGAACTGCGTGTTCAAAAGAGCCCGAAGCGCTCTTTTGACAAGCGCCACCATGGTAAATCTCGAATTCACCGTCAATTCCACCATTTTTGAGTAGTACTTAGAAAAAAACATGCTTTTTACACAGGCTCCTCCTTCAACTTTCTGTGTATAGCCAATCAAGTCATAACAAGGTTAATTCCATTTTTACCATATTTACAAACATTTTGAAAAAACTCCCGGATTTTCTTCTGATTTTATTTTTTTTATGTATATATTGTAACATATTTCTTGCCACTTTTTCATTAAATCTTGTCGAAATTTGCAAGCGTACTTTACTACCGGCTGGGCCCCCCAAATTATAATTAAAAAAATAAAATAACAAAAGATTAGTAGTTGTGCGCCAGTTCACTTCCGTTGGTAGGTAAGTGTTTTATATAAAACAATCGAACGACTTACGATGATTCTCAATTATTTTTATTATTTATAAAAAATTTAAGGTGAATTTTATGTTGAAATACAGTAAAAGTACATATCATATTTTGAATATATTTTGTTTTTGACTGTTCTGTTTATTTGCTTAAAGTTTAGCGATCAGAATGTTTGTTTTAATATAAAACCAAGAATAAGACTTATGTTTATATTCAAATGTATACAAATAATTATTTATAATAATAATAATTTAGTAAGGAATAGGAAAGTTAATATTAATCTCCGTCTTGGCTTCAAATTAAATCAAATATTTAGATGATTAAACTTTAATTAACCAAACAAAGTAACGAAAAACAATCAAAATATAAATTAAACTTCATAATCGTCTTTGCAAGCGTGCAAACATTTATAATTAGACGCCAGTGCATTTACTAAGAAATGCATCCACTTTTACACACTAGTGCGGAAAAATTGTATTTTGTATGAAAATATATTTTATATTATCGCGTGGTTATTATTTGTGGTTATTTCTGTAATAAGTATCAGGAATTATATAGAGATGGCTATATATTAATTGCATTACGTAATAAGTCCTTCTTCGTCCTATGCAATTAGCTCTGTAGGCAAGCTTATCCTTAGTTTTTAAACAAACAGTGTTTCCAATATCTTTTACGATATAATTACAATAAATTTAACGATCGGTTAGCAAATGCAGAGCAACCAATACAATTGATTATTTAATAGTATTTCTCATAACTCAAAGAAATTTCAAATATGTACAAAATAATCAAACATTGCGTTTAAATTCCTTTTAAGTTTTAAAACTATCTAATGTGAAAATATAAGTAATCATGTGGTCTATTATGGTTAAACATTTCTATAACATTTTATGTCCGCGCCAATGTATAAACTATGATTTCCACACTCACTTGAGCCTTACTTGAGGCTCACTTGAGCCTCACTCGAGACTAGCACATTAGAAAGGGTAAAATTTGAAATTCTAAACACTGAAATAATGAAAAACGAATTTAAAAATTATGTTTTTTTGTTAAGCTTAATTATGAGGAAATTTGCATTGTACATTTTTACAAAGGAAAAATTTTAATACATAATTGTGACAGTTACATAAACTATTCCTTTATAATTTATAAAATATAATAAAAGTAAAAGTATAAAGACTGTCAAATAAAGTTTTTGTTATAAAAATAGATTTTCTTGTTATAACGCACTTTGTGATAGGCATTTTAAAATGTATTTTTATTGTTGATCTAATATTGTAGTAGTAGATTTATGATCAAATTGAGCTTTTTTAGACACATTTTACTGAATAGAAGTTGAATAGGGTGCACATATCAGTAACCATGGTTACTTCTTCAGCTTAAAGTTCTTTACAAAATACTTTTATGGGAGTATTAAATTATCAAATTGTTTGAACTAATATTTTAAATTTTTTAATACCCCCAAAGAAACTTAAGAGTTGTTTGGAAGTGACGACCAGCATATATGGATGGGCTTGCTCTACTTTTGTGTCTGTTCATTAAACTTGGCTATTAAGCTTGAGACTTATAAAGTTTAGAAGTGCCGCGGTTTCATTGCAGAATCATGACACGAGTTTCAAAGAATTGAAAATATAACAAAATCGATCTAACTTCTGAGTAATGTAATTGAACTTAACCATTTTTTTTATTTTTGGTTTTTTTATTTTTTCCGTCAAGTGAAGGTTTTAAACAAGAAACATTTATAGCTACAACTCGCATTATCTAAATTCACATTTTCAGATATTGTCTTCAACTTCCTTTCAGTTTATAGTTATTATTATTACAAGGAACGCATTCTTTCTATTTGTAAGGAAAGTTTTATTAAATAAATCAAATACAGTGGCAGGTGCCTGGTTATTATTATAATCACTTTTTCACATTTTAATTTTATTAAACCATTTATTTTCTTAAAATGTTATTCTTTCATTTATTATTAGTACATAGACATCTTGCGAGTTCCTTATATTTCATCTGCCAACCGTAGAGCCGCTTCGTGGCTTTATACCGTAACCGATCCATGGTCCAACCATCGCAATTTATTTAAAATATAAGCAGTAGTAATTTAAATTTTTACCAGTTATTACGATGAGACTCCGATAGTATGATCCAGGTAGTGAAAATTCCTGAAAAGTACAGCAAACTGATGGGTTAAAAAGAATCTTTACCATCAAACCAAGTCACCAATAATTTGGGAACAACCAAGAAAAGCTTCTTGAATGTTAGTATATATCAAAAATTAAATTTGCCATTATTCCAAACGACCATGAAATTGCCAACGTGCACTTAACAGCCGATTGGCAAAAACCAACATAGCGGTGGCAAACCACGGTTTACTTGCACAGATTGACTCATTTATGCTTGAGAAATAATTATTAGTATTTTGCACATTGTACAAACCCTTTTCACTCTATCTTAAAATGGTAATATACTATTTATGATTTTCTTAAAAATAAATTGAAAAATCACTTTTGACATAAGCAATTGATAATTCAATACAATGTTGAATATATTAAATACATGTTATATTCTTTCTCGCACTTACAGAAAAATCATAAAATAATTTTAAATCTTAAAAATTTCTTATATCAAATTTTATATAATTATTTTATAATGAATATAATATCAATTTAATATTATTAAATTTTTTAATTCATTTATTTAAAGAAAGCTTATGGTTATTACACGATTTTACATTTTTGACAAAAAGGTGCTTGTGAGCTTAATAAAATTCTTCATTCTAGCGAAACGTGATGAAGTTAGTAACGCTCAATGTTTCCAACATCCGCACCGTCCACCCTTTGTAGTAACATTAGGATTGGTGTTTTCTTTCGTGTTACAGATTATTATAATTAACCGCATTTGTTTGTTCATTTACTTCCCTAACAGCATCGATTATACAATGCAGTCGTGGAATACAGAATAAAATTGTCCAGTATATATTTTTTATATCATTTGTATATGAATAATCAATTTGAAATTTTAAATTTAAGTTTATATTTTGTACAAAACATCTCGACTACAATGATCAAATAGGGATTTAAAAACTCGATCAATAGTCCAGTGTAAAATAAGTAATTTTTCATAATGTATTATGTATAGTAATGACAAAAATCGTGATGCTGTCGAATTTGAAAATTAGATTAATAGGTGTAATGTGAAGAAAATGGTAATTATACGGAGAGAAATTTTGTACATTTTTTGAATGAACAATTGAAAACGAATAAAAATTGACAAATGTTGACGCCGCGTGCACTTTCAACGCTTCTCCCGGGAAAACTATTCAAGTTTTTTGTAGATGTGATCTTATTTATCCTTTTTGAAAAACTTTCATCACTTTCTTGACGTTTTTAATAGATCCTAAAATATTTGCAGTTTACGTTTTGAGAGTATCATTCGCAGCTCAGGTCGATCAGCCGACCGGATGCTGTCCGTGCATTATAATTTTTATTTTATTGAAAAACGTTGGATTTTGATATCAAAAATCAAATTTTTGAAAAATAATATTTTAAATGTCGGAAGAATTACTTTAAATCGTCAGATTTACACAATTCTGGCATTTCAGTGTTGGGGGGGGGGGGTAAAATTATATGTATGCTTTCCCATGAGGGACGAGGTTAATTTTGATAAAAAATGATTTTCTGTTTTGATATGTTATTCGTCAATACAAAGAACATACAAAGAAAACCACATTCAATAGTTGCAAAAGAATGAAACAAGTATAATTTATTGCAGATACAATCAATTCAAATAGAGCACATTTTTGATTTTTTTACGAAAGTTTAACTGCGTGTGCGTTCCAAACTTCTAAGAAATTTTTAAACAGATTTGATAATTTTTTTAAAACAAAAATCATTAAAAAAACTCAAATAAAATTTGAATGTTTCAAAATACAGTTTTTCAAAAAACAATTTTGTTAAAATGTAATATATTGTATATTATGATCTGAGCCTGATATGTAGCTAAACAGCGTAAGGGAGGTTTCTGTAAACAATGTTTTGCAGCATATTAATATTATTTTTTGAGAAAGTTCTATTATTACCGCTGCGGAGAGGAGGGAGGTTATACGCAAAGTGTGTATACTTGATATATAACAACTAGGCACAGTCCGTAAAACGTTTTCTGAATAAATTATTCCACTTGAACGACAATTTTGTATTCCCAAGTCTCTGTAAATGTTGTGAGCACCGCGATTGAAGACGAATCGATATGGTATCATCACACATCACATGAAAAAGCGACATAACTCAAAATTATTCTATTTTGAGTTAATACCATAGCTGACTTAATAAGATTTAACTTTGAGTTTAACTGTTTCTCTCTGTTCAAAAAAAGGCATTCGCTTAGTTGTGTCGCTATACTTTTCAGTTTTCAGCAAAATTTCAAAATATTTTTTTATCAATTTTTCCCATGCTATAATTATAGGATTAAAAATAATTTTTATAAAATATGTGAAAGCCGGCCATCTATAACAAAATTTGGACCAGTTTTCAAAGTTTTTAAAATTTTGTCTTAAAATATACAAACTAAATAGTCTTGCGTACCAACGGGTAGTTAGAAGCCGTTACAAATGATAATAATTAACTGTAATGAAGTTAGCTGCGAAATGTTCTTGTAGTTAAGTACGTTTTTATAATTAAATGAAGAGAAAAATTAGATAATGTAACATTTTAAAATATGTGTATAAATGCTAAGCTTAATTAATAAACAATAAGAAGAACTCTCTGGGGTCACTTAATTTTTAACGCTCTTCCTCTGCTAATTTTTTTTAAATTACACATTCTCATTAGGTAGGTATAATTTGTAGATCTACGTAGTAAATTAATTTGTAGTAATTAAGTGCTAATATACAAAATGATACAATGATTTGCCTATATCTTTATTAAAAAAGAGTTATGTTTTTTATTTTGTCCAGCAACTTTCCATTAAAAGTTATCTTTTGTTTTTCAGCCGTGTTTCTTTCTTTTATTGTACAATGTCGCGATAATGCATGGCTAAGCTTGAGCTTGACAGGTGAATTATTTTACTAGTATTTATAAAACACAAAATGCCTTTTTGTTACAAATAACTTTAGTTTTTGTTTGCAAAGTAAAAACCCCTTATGGTAGTTTTCGTAGTAATAACTCTCTTTATAATTCAACACTCTTACCATTATCACATTAAAGATTTCAAGTTAGCTTCAGCCAATTTAAATTTTAAACTTTTATTACTTTAATTTCAAAAGTTTTATATTTATCATTTAGAATGAAGATAAATTTTTGCTGTGTATATGCTATTAACACAACATACAGATTTAGTTACAACTTTCTTTATTCTGCAAAAAGTAGTGAATTATTAAATATTGCAAAACTATTAAAATTTAGAAATTAACAAGTAAAATAAACAATAAAATTCGATAAAACATAAGCTTTAAGAGTAAAACATTTTGCATTTTACTTGTAAACCAAATAATTAATGTATATAATTTACTAATAGCTTCTGTCATCAATTGCGCTTTTGGTTTGCACCAACCTTGAATATACCTATTTTAAACTGCTACGTCACTCCATGAGGTTGCTTAATTAATTAATGGCAAGAGATATTACAAGAATCGCATTACTGTGCATAAAATTCCAGTAGATGATAATCAAAAATAAAATTAAAAATTCCAATTGAAGACTGAAGTTCCAACGTTAAACTTTATTTTTGTAATTACCTGTTGACGGTGACGGGTCAGTGCGGCCTTCGGGCTGCGCAACTGTTTTACTGTTATAATTAAATTAAATATTTGAATTAGTTATTTTAATTCCTTTTACTTCGAGATACAGTGTAACAATTTTAAAATTTAATGAAAGCCAATAATGGTGCAGAATTTGCTAGTAAAAAGTGATAACTCAAGTCTGTTTTCACAAATTAACTAACATTGACGGAAGACTTGTTCATTAATTATTTTATAACTTGAAGAATAACCAAGCTAGTCTTAAAAATACAAATTTTATTTACATTGAACACAACATGACTGCAACGAAAGAACGAAATGTTTGTAGCCAATATACTCATAGTTTTAAAGTAATAAAAAAAAATTAAAAATTAAATGGCTAAAGAAAACGTTTCCTGATAATATTTTGATTATTGTTTCCGGAAGAAAACCTCTAATTATTTGTTATTGCTAGACTAGTTTTAAATAGTTTACAATTTAAACTTTAAACCTTGTTGAGTATTATGGTTCAGCACAATATATTCAAGAGGCAACTTACACACAAATTAAATTTTATAGGTGAAACTCTGTAAAAACAACTTTGTAAGCTTTTGAATATTTAAAACTTTTTTAATCTAAGACAAACTACTTTCTTTTAGACAACTAAAAATAATAAATTTTTGTTAAATTTGCTTACCCCAAAACTTATAAATTTTAAAGCTATCTTGAGTAAAAATTTATGACTTATTTATTTCTTCATAGTTGAGATGATGGAATTCAACTTTCAGCGTGAAGCAATAATTATTAATAAATTTTATTTTACTTTTATAGCTAGATAAATATTATATAAAGATTTTAATTACGTACATACCTAGTTTATTAAATAAATAACATAATTTGAAACTTTCCAACTAATTTGGATTAATACATTTCAACCCTATCAATAGAGTATATGATTACATTTTTAATGAACTGCCAGGAGTATTTATACGAGATAAGAAATTTAATTAAATCTTAAATTGTCAAGTCATATACAATAAAAAAATATGATACGCCAACACATGTTTTGGCTTCTGTAAATATAAATTAATTATATCAAATATTAGGACTACATACGCGTTTAGAAAATAATTGTTCAATTAAAAGTTATAAGTTATAAAGGACGATACAATCTTTTCTATTTCCTCAAATATCTGGAATATAATCCCGTTTAGAAAATATCAACCATTACCAAAGTAACTTGACTGAAAATTGAAATGATTTTAATATTAATTATAATTAAAGAAAATATTTTTGACCAGGTAAAACTCAAAACATTCCAAAATTGTATTAAAAATATTAATTTAAAATTATGACAATTTTGCGGACACTTTTCCCATTTCTTGAAGGATAATTATAAATATAAAAATAAACAATCTAATAAATATAATTCAACAAAACAAAATCGATAAAATATCAGGTTGCTTGTCTCTCCAGATGTTATTTTCGTACTTTCCGGTGAGATAGAAAGTTTAAATTTGGTATATGAGGTTTTGGAAAACCGACAATAATGAAAAACATTTTAAATCTTCAAAAAAAAAACATTACGAAAACAAAACGCGGCTATTCCAACACCGATTGATTATTAAATAACTCGATTTTCTATTCGCTTGCAGGACAATAATTATTAGGTATTATTTACAACCATTGCGTTGCAAAATAGCATACTGTCCAATAACTGACTATTGACTGCCAATAACTGTAATAGTAACAACTGCTGTGCAGCGAATTCCTGTAAAGATCAATTCAGCAGAGCCAATTTGGAACCAATATATTTGAAATATATTTTATTTATTACTTTCAATTCAAAATTATAAGATATAAAAGCTTATCCGCCCTGAAATAAGTAAAAAAAATTAAGAAAAATGTTCGTCTGCAATTTCAGACGCTATTTAATACGAATAGAGAGAAAGGTGAGCAGTTTCAGAAAATTCAAAACAAGCAATGCAAAGGAAACTATTCTACAATGTAATAGATATACCCCAATTAGAGAAATGTTAGATGTATTAAATTTTATGAGTGTCGTAGCGAATAAAATGCAATTCTTAGATATGATATTATACAAGATAAAGAACCACATGGTACCGGAATATCTACTTAGCAGTTTGAATACTGTACAGGAAGTACACACAAGTATTACTTGGCAATCTGTGGAAATTAAGGAATGTATGCAGTTTAAGACATTTATAATTCGATAGGACTAAGAACTAGAAGGGAAAGTTGGAAAATTATCAAAAGTGATTCTGATTTCCTGGTCATTGCTTTTATGTTAAACTGCTAGCTCGGCACATTTTTTATGTGCAGTAACGTCAGATTGTTAATTCAAACAAATCACATCGCATTCTGAAATCGCAAATTATATTAACGAGATTTTTCCTCTTATATGTAAATATTAAGTTTTCCTAGTTATATGAGACTGAAGATCGAAAATAATAGTGAAATGGCCTTATATCGCATTACTAAAGTTTTATTTATTTTAGGTTTCTATCTTGTTTCACAAAGTACTATTATTAGTTTTCCTTTTTTTTTTTAATTTCTTAGTCCTACCCTTACAAAAGTGCTAAATTAATGTCTCTCCATCGTTTTTGAAATAATAATTTTCTACTTGTATATTCGCCACTTTACAGTTAGCATTCTATTAGTTTAATATTTTGTTTAAATTTTGTTTAATATCAAATATTAGGATTTGCAAAGTTCAAAGGAGTTGCTAACAACAAACGCCGCGTTTGAATTGTAATATTAGTTAAATTTAGAATATTTTAGGTCGACGAGCAATTGACCACTAATTCACTGCTCAATTAAATTTTCTTGAATGTCGTACAATTGAATCTTATTGCTTTATTAACAAAAAAAAAAAAATTGCATATCTAAAGTACCCCGCCCACACACTTAGATAATATTAAGTATTTGTCTGAGATGTTCTTACACCTCATAAAACATATCTCAGAGTGTGCAGCCTTCTTAAACTAAAATTTGTCAAAAGAAGTTAAGAATATAATTAACGTGGAATCAAAACCATGGCAAATATAGTTTGACCTGGGAACTGACCTGAGTTCGAAACAACTTGAAATGTGCACAGGATGGATAGTTGAAAGGATATTTATTATTCATTCCAGAATATAAATGTAACGCCCGAAGACTAAACAATTTAATATAAACATAATATTCATCGCATAGGCGCTATATCAGGTATTTAAAAAATTAATAATATTGCAATTTCCGTTACACGCTATATACACACAAAAAGCCCTTTTTAGTGTGTTAAATTAATTAATATTTTTATTAAATGCTATTTCAATTTTAAAATATCCCTCAAATTGCTGTACACTTTGCATATATGCAGAGTATAAATTAGAAGTTCATAAAGCACGCTAAAAAAATAATGAAACGTCATGTTAATTTAACATGATAAGAAGATTGGTTTTTAGAAATTATCCAGTATACTTCGAGCTATCGTTGCAATAATTATAAAAAGTTAAAAAATTTTAATTGAAGCAATGTGTTGCTTTAGCTTATTTTACTTTAATTTAAAATCTAAATAAAAATATACTTACGAAGTACCTTATAATTATTATTAATATTAATGATTTAAAATAGTTAAAAAGTTTAAAAGTTATGATAAAATAATTGTATTGGAAAGTAATAATCAACATAAAATTATAACCAGAAAAATACAAAAGTCAGTTCTGTTGATGACAGAAATCAACCAGTTGAATACGGAAGGAAGGAATAGCAGGTCCTAATTGGAGTAGAAGAAGATCCACAAGCGAATCGAGAGGCCAAGTGAATCCATATTGGTACTATTGTCATAATAAAGGTATCAAAGCTCGGAAATGTAAGGATCTGTGCCTATTCAGCATGTCAGAAAATTATTTCGGGGGTCAACAAACGCGGCAATTAACCTCCAACCACAGCGCACCGCCTACTTGTTCAAATCGTCTATGAATTTCCTGCGTTACGATCGCTAACATGGTGAAAGCATAAATTTCACACCAAACCATGCATACAATTGAAGCATTTCCCGGACAGCCCATTACATGACATCCAACAAAACTTGCTGCAAACCGCCTTCGCATAGCAAAATAGAGTTTGATTATATGCTTCAACGGCATCGCCCGACCTTCAACAAATAATTAGTGTTTTCCATTACACCTCGCTGAAAAGAAAAACAAGGAATTATGATTCTGTGCCGATTATCGGGCTCTCAATGTAAAGACCATCGACGACTGCTATCCGCTACCCTTCATTTTGCCCATAAAAAAGTATTTTCAATCACCTATCTCATCAAAGCATTCAACATTCGGCAGTTACAACTCCTTTTGTTTTATTTATATTCACACAAATGCTATTTAGTTTATAAAATTCTATGCAGACCTTTCATCGTTGCATTCTGTACATGTGGAACGTACAGAGAACATCGTAGCAGACACTTTATCTCGATTGGTTGAGCTTTCATCTATACAATCTTCAGACCGAGAGCTAAGCTTTGTTCGAATCATATTTAAATATTTACAAACATTTTTGGCATTCCAGTGAGTTTCAGATTTCAATTGATCTTTGCGGGTTCTAGCAAAATCCGTAAATTATTTAGCTGAGTGTGACGTATAGCGTTATTGCTACCAAAACTTGATAAAGTCAAAGTTCACGATATTTTACATAAAATTTTTTATTTGGATGGATACTGATTTTTTCCCATTTTCTGCCATTTCATCTACTTTGAGAAAATTTGTTTAGTTAATTGAATTTCCATTAAGTATCGATAGCTTATGGAAATATCAATATGAATTTAATATCGCTAACGAGAATTATTTTACTGTCAAATATTATATTGTGAAATTTAAATTTCAAACATGTTTTCTACTCAATGAAGAACATGTACGGGAAATAATTGTTAAACTTGATTAATAAAACAAAAATAACCGAATATCAAGTATTGCATTTATACCTGCTCGGCCTCTATGTTTCGATTGAAACTCATATAATATAATATTTAATAGCTATGATACAGGACAGAAACCAATTTCGAGAACTTTATACCTAATACATTTTAGTATACCTAACAACAAATCATTCCAAATATTACGTATATTGGTAGTTGTTATCAAACCACTAAAGTTAATCACAGATAAAAACAAAATCAATAAAATCAAAATAATTAGTAAATTGTCCTTATTACTTTCCGCTAAGTAGATTTTTTGTTTACATTACATCGTATTACATTGTAAGCCATGTTTGACAAGTTTATCAAAAATTTTCTAAAATAAAATAGCAATGAAAAACCAAATTTAATACTATTATACTTATTGTTTAAAGTAAATAAGAAAATGTTTTTAAAAATATTTATTATTAAAAAATGTTATCATAAAAAATCAAGATACAATTTGAAACGTCGTTTAGACGTTTATTTACAAAGTAAATAGTATTGTAGTTTGCTTAAGATTGTTAATAATAAAGGTTGATAAAACATCACAATGTTTCATAACGTCGTGAATTTAATATTGTATTATGTACAAAAATATTTTAAAAATCATCCCAGTTTAATATTTTATGTAGTTATAAAGTATTGTGTGAGGAAATTTTAAATTTAAATATTTAATTTTCGTAATTCAAACATGTCGATAATTTAAAATGTCAGTAATTTTGTTGTAATGTGAATTTTATATTAAAAATATAATTTATCCAATTACAATTCAAGTTACGCAGGCTTCAGAATAACTATTTCGCACATGTATGCTAATAGGGGGGGGGGGGGGGCTGAGATCGCTCTGGAAAGATCGCAAGAGGTCACCATCTCTCACATGCTGGTTTTTAAGGTATTCTCGTGCTACGTATTTGTAATAGTATTACATAAATATTAGTTGACGAATAAGACAGTATAAGGAAGGTTCTGGATTAAAGATTAAAGGTGCATAACAAGTAGACAAGAGACAATGCACAGACATGTTTTTATATCTTACAAGTAACTTGTTTCGATCAGAAACCGCAACCACACAGGTCGACAACTTTATTCCACTGTGACCCGAGCTGTACCCCTTTGTTCTAGTTGAAATAATTGTTCACAACTGACGTAGGAAATGTACACAACTCAAGTAGAAATCCGCTTCGATCAGAAATCAACAAAACAAGACATACCATCTTATAATTACAAACGAGAATGCACTGACTGGAAGGAGGAAAAACTTGGAGGCGGACATGGTCCAATCGATCTTTAAAAATACATTTGTTTTTGGGAAAGGTATATTCATTTATTTTTTACCCTCGCCAAGATGGATCAGGAAAGGAGAATCTTTCCTATCGAATTCTTGCTTAACATCACGATTCAAGGGATGTCCAAGAGTTGCCTTTATGGCAAGACACTGGAAGAACATGCAAAATGTGCCAATTTGCAATGTTCAAAATTGACACCAGACGGTTTTTAGTTCGTTTCGATTAAATACCAATTTACCAACAAGCAAAAGTCACGTGAAATTTACTATAGAAAAATTTTGGATTCGAAGTTCTGACTGTCCCTACCGCTCCGATGAACATCGATAAGCCTTGAATCTAAGGATTTGTTTAATATTTACATAAGTTCCTTCAATTGACATAACTTGAATGTCAAAAAGGGCACCGAAGGGTAAAATAAAATAAAAAACCATATAGAAGCTATACACCTTTTAGAACGTGTGACACAAAATCAATAAATTTAAACTAAGTGGACTTTGAAGTAAAGCCGTGAATTCACTATTAAATAAATAATACCTACAGATACAAAAGTGCTATCGTATAATACACGTAGTAAGGAAATTTATAAGTTGAGGTAAATTATTACACTCAACACAAAACTATCAACTTCAATTAGGGCAACGACCAAAATTTAAAATAGTGGCATCTAAAAATCCAGTGACGACAACATAAATCAGCATGATTGCAACAATCAGGTGGCCAATTAGAGCAAAAAAATATATATACACCGAAACCGGTCTTGCAACAAGACTACGTCATCCATGTTTTTGACTGCAAGCTTTGATGTGTATATATTACAGAGAAATATGTATGGTTGATAAATTCCACGACCGGAGCCATATGACTATTTTGAATTATCAAATATGTTTTTTTGGATTTGTTAAAATTATATTATTTTGATTATCAGTAAGATTACGAAATTTGAAACATTGAAAATTTATCTACTAAATATCAACTAAAATTATTTCGGTATGTTTCAAAAATATTTCTAATCGTTTATTGTATTTTTAGAACGAATTTTCAATGCAAAGTATTTGTAAAAATAGATTCAAATTAAAAATTTAAACGGAGGTGGTTTTCAACACGAATTTGAAAATCACACAAATTTTACAAAAATAACTGAAACATTGAGATTTAAATTTTTAAATAGTTAAAGTTCAAGTTTTTTTAAATATGAAAAAAGCAAATTGAAGGGGGAGAGGAGCCAGAAATAAATGAATCTTGAAAAGTAGTATAAAGATGTTACAAATATTTAATTAAAAATAAGAAATTGAACAATAATAAATATTTTACTTCAAAAATATTGTCAAAAGTGACCAAAGAGATTGCCAAAATTTTATCCAACCTCTCCAATGATACAAACATTTTCAATGAGCTTAGAAGAGAGATTACAAAAGAAAATCCTTTTGAAATCGACCACCAAAATGTCATTAAAAGTTTGTAAAAATTATATATATTCTAATTAAATATTTAAACAGAGGTGGAATTTAGGTCAGTATTTGAAATGATGAACATATTAATTTTAAATATTCTCAAGTCTAAGTGATAGTTTTGCAACTGCATAATTATCGCAGTATAAGTAATTTTAATTGTAAATGATAATGGCTTAAATTTACTTATAGAAATGCATTTATAATTGAATTTGGCTTTATGACCATTTTGTTCGAAGCGCTCAGTTAATATTGTTTGTAAAAGTCGTAAAAGCAATAAAGAGTCGCTGTAAAAAACTTGCGGAAAATTAAATGTTTTTGTGTAGTTAAATTTATAAGGTTTTCTATTTCTCTATTCATAAGTAGTAGGTCTTCATAACACACCGCCGAATATATTATATAGCCATAAAGTTGCCCACATCTTATAGATATCATAAAGAAGTCTCTTGTGCATTACAAAGAAATACAGGATGTCTTACAAATGGTTGCAATATCTCAGGGGCAGATATACAACGTAAAAATATCCCCATGGGTTCATTAAAAAGTTTTCTCCTAAAACGCTCTTGCGCCCCTTTTAAATTGGAGAATAAAAACAGAATTGCTTTCCGTGTTTCTTTTAATAAAATTTGGTACTATTGAACTTCAATTATTTGGCGTTCACAGTAAGTACTGATAGATGCTTGCAAGCAAATTAGAAAGCCATGCGTGAACTAATCTTAACCTTCCTAACCTCAAATGTGAAAGGAATAGTTTTAAAATTTTTATTTGAATTGATATTTAATTATGGCAAAATTTCCATGAAACAAGAGGACGAGAAAACGGTTTGAGCTTTCCCAAAAGAAACAATTTTATCCTGCCTTGCAAGGAAACCCACATTACCCCCCCCCCATGGGGCCGTACCTGTGAATAAAACAAACACAGTATAAAAACACTGAATGAATTGATATGGATAATAAAACGGATTACAGTTAGGAAACAATAAAAAAGAAAGAAGAAAAAGAAAGAAGAAAACTATGAAATTTTTATTTTTGAATAAAATTCAATTGGCACATAGAATAAGAAAATAAAGAGAGTAGAAATGGGGTAGGTTTTTTATCTCAAGAAAATTATTATTCCGAGAAATTGGTTATTAAAACAGACGTTCTCGACATGAATGGATCAGTTAAACTATTTTTTCTTTCTTTTTATGAGGCAAAAAATTGATATTGTGTCAATAAAAATGTTATCTTTCAATGAAATTCGTAAGAAAACAAAAATTTTTAAATTTTTGTAAATTGTACGAAACCTTTACGGTTTAGAGATAAATCTATGTGGACAAAAAAGTTTTCAGTTATGAATGGCTTACTAATAAAAAAACAAAGATGAAATCTCGATATTTCGAAATGCAATAATAAATCGGTTTTAAAATTTTAAACATATAGGGTAATATTAAAAAAACTCCCGATGCACGATGTAAAAAATAAACAGTAAAAAAAAGTTAACTAGTTTTCCATATTTTAAACCTCAAATCCGTTTTCACTTTGTATAAATACCATTAGTCGTCGGAGCTAATTATGTTCAAGGTTCAGGTTGTATTAATACTTTAATGAATGTTAAACCGCAAAAGTCAGAACACCTCAGTTTGCTACTTTAAGCCAGTACTCATATTTTTACTATTTTATTTTTTTGTCAAGCGGTTTTCTATTTATAGTTTTTTTATAACGTATTTTGGCGTTAAGGCTTCTTAAATTTTAATTTTAATAAATTTATTTTTAAAGAAACGTATAAATTTATATTTGTAATAACTTTCAGTTTGTTTTCCAGCCCAATAAAATTTTTGTTTGGTTTTCTGCTCATCTTATTCCCTATTTCCTTTTTCTGATTGAGATTTCCATGGTCCATGTCCTAGAATCCATGCAAAACTCTCGGTGAAACGACTGCAACTTCTTGTATATACCCAACTTGGTATTTTTTGCAAATTTTTTTACAGTTGGTATGTACCTCATCAGGTATGCTCTGTTAACCTTCCGTTATCTCTGTACTTTACTTAGGAGTGCTCGACGTAAATACGTGCAGGAGTGTGTTTTAGTGGGCAAAGTCTGTTTCAGTTCATTTGTAGCGGCGGTGGGGCTAACATTATTCAATAAAATTTCACATTAGATTCGATTCATTATAGCCGAATTTCAGTTGAAAACTAAAATTCCGTTGTTTCTAGTTCGGACGCCTCAAAAAATTTTTTTTAATTGTTGATCGCTTGTCAATAGAGCCCGTGGTGCTCAAAACGATGAGTGTGAAGTTTACTTTTGATAAGAGGCACCAGATCGCAGATCCACCATTTTCAATTTCAATTTAAGCCCAAAAATACTTGTATAAAATAAAATCACGCCATGGGCGGACCTAAGTTTTTGAAATCGGATAATCGTATACTCGGTTTCAGTTTCTGTATAAATTTTAATGTTTATATTTTGTAATTTGCAACATAAACTACCGTGATCTCTCCTTCAGTTTTGAACTCTAATAAGTCTTCTGCTTATCTTCCTACCATGTTATTCTTTATCTCATATAATTTGTCTTTCTTTGATTCACTTCTAGTTCTTTTCAACGAAGTAATATAATCGGCGTATACTAATATCTGGTTTAGTTTATTATTTATCATTCCAATTTGTTAGATTTTGCGTCTACTAATTAGTAATTCCAACAAGGACTATAGTATTTATCCCTGTATTTGTTTTTGGCTCTCATTAGTGTTATAATTGTTAATCCTCATTAGGATGGTTGGTTACGGTCGATCTACTACGCATTTTTCCTTCAAATGTACGATAGAAAAAGATTCTGAAATATCAAAATTTAAGGTTTCTTATGAGCTCAACGGTTACTTCACAATTTAATTTTGAAAATCGACTTTTCATGTTCATGTTAACTTTAACAAAAACATTCACTTAACAGTACGTGTACCATACGTAGGTCTTAGCAACCCGAATTTAGATGGGGAGAGAGCGTGTTCATTCTACTGCATACGGTTGCAGAGGAAACATCGTTAGAGTTCCTACATTATCGAATGCATTATGATTTTTTCATTGCATATGATTTTTTTGATTGTGAAAATCTGGGGTGGAGTTGGAAACCCGATCGTTTGTAATATTAGTAAATCTTTAATCTCTCGAATGGCAGATGACTTCTGTAATCTCTCACTTGTAATCAGCTGTAATCTTCGTATTCCAATATAACACTAGTAATTCAGAGCGTAATTTGTATAATAATCTGTATTTAGGCGTAATCGTTAAGTAATTTCAGGTAATCTCTGGTAATTTATTGTAATATTTAGTGGTAATCACTTCAAATCGGTTGTAATTATCGGAGTTCTTGTGTATTTCTCTATAATATTACGTGGTCGATAGTAATCTTTAACCATAATGTAATCAGTGTGATCTAGGATTACCGTAATCGGCCGTTTGTTGTAAATTTCTAAAATATGCTACTGTTAAGGACGGGCGTTGTAAAGGAATTTATTATAACTATAATAATTTATAAAATACGGATGTAGCTAATATTAAGGTTTGCTACCCGAACAAGGAATTAATCGATATTATTTATAGTTAGGGAAATATAATTATTAGAAATGAAAATATTTGATAATTATTTAAAAAAATTTAATTGGTTAGTACAATTTGTGTTTATTTGTTTACATTCGACTATTAAACTAATGGTTATAAGATCAGTATTAGGGTATAAAACCGGAGAAATTAAGGGAGATGAGATAGCACGGAGGAAAATTAATATGGAAGGACGCTAAAAAGGTAAAACGAAAGTTAATAGCAGAAGCTCTCTTTTGTAAAGTAACCACATTTATAAACAAAACAATATTTAATTGAAAAGAAAGAACAAAAGGAAACTAGAGAAATCGTTAAATAAACATTGCATAAATTTATAATACGCTAAGTTCTCTTTCAGCATTAACGAAATGGTAGTGAGAAGAAGTTTTGTAATAATAATATGAAACACGAAAATAACTTAAATACCAGGATAATAAACAAAATCGCAACTCAGTTTTCATTTGAAAGAAAATTAGTATTTGTGTTGGCAAAAATGTAATTACTTAGTCATTGTTAAATGTAATTTCTAAATAAATAGATATGTATTAAAGAGTAAATAATAACTACCTCGAGTGAATATTAGTTCCTCCGTAGTAAATGTATAAATAAATAATATTGAAATACAAGAGTAACATCATGTTAGTTAAATCTCGAGAGCTCGACCGAATTTATCTCTGAATTGCTAAAGCCGTTTGCAAATTTCGTTGAAAATTTAGTACGAGTCGTATGTTATACTTTGGCATAAGAAAGATTCAAATATGCACACACGAACAAATGTATCTCATTAAGTTGGATAGGTGCCACTTATAGGAGAAATGGAAATTCGTTGGAAAAACTGAAATAAAATAAAGAATCATAAAACAAGATAATTAAGCAATTGAAAATATTGGATGATTAAAAATACATTATTGGACGGTTAGTTACGACGGTTCTCCAGCATCTATCAGTCAACAACAACGGAACTTTGGAGGCAAAATGCTAGTCACAATTTAATCACCGACATCGATTTGTTCAATTTATTTATGTGGCTACCTAAGATTGGTCATTTATTACGTTCTACTTTATCGAATCCAAGTGCAACTACCAAAAATTGCGTTATATTACTTACCTTTCTGATGAAATTTATTGATTGTAACACTTTTATAGATAACCTTCAAGTAGTAAGGTCGATAGGGTAGATTGAAGAGATATATAAGTGATTTTATTTTGATTACAATTTTTAATAGTGCTCAAATTTCAGGTGTTAAGGCAACAACAGCCAAATGTTTTTGCTCGTGTTAACGAGAAGAGCAAGCTTTTTAATTATGGCCTTTTCCAGTTCCTCCTGCATGTAATTACGAAGGTCCTCGAGCCAATTTTGCAATAATAAAATTTTGTTAAGATGCGTGTACTGAAGTGTAACTCAAAATTTATTCTTTGAGATCACCCTAGATTTAAAAGTAGCTATGGTATAGTAAAGAGTAGTAGTGGTTTGAACGAGGGTGCGCGGACGCTGTTGGCTCGGGGGCGGCGCGGCAGACCTCGTGGCGTCGTGGCGCACTGCTTATTCGCCTTTGAAAAGTGACGGTATATTGCTGCTGTTAGAAAGTTACTAGCACATGTACGTTACTACGAGTCGAACGAATTGTTGTTAGAGTAAATCTCATTATTTTGAAAAACATGTGTGAGAGTAACATTACCGGAGTGTAAAAGTTTGTGGGTTTTCGCTGCAATGTAAACAGGTAACCATCTGCGGATGGTATGTACGGTGTTTGGTCTCTTCTGTATCTGCTCGCCGCGGTGAGCTGGGTAGCCGCCAGCGAGTTTCCGGAAAGAGAGTGTTGTGATCCAGAGTACCCGCCACCGCTGCCCACCATCCCTAGCACCTCGACCGCCACTTCTGTCGACCACCCAGGTGAGACCCTCATCGATCACAATTACGCAACCAGTCTGTAATGGTCCAATCGTTTCTCATCTTTTTTTCTACACCAACTGACCCTTTAGTTGCCATTAATCACTAGAATTTTATCCATTTGGTTAGTATAGCATTACCTCTTTTAGAGCAACGTAAGTTGCGAATAATTCCCCTGCACGAATGATATTTATCAGGTTTATAGATTATCTAAGTGAGTAACCCTCGGAGAGTTTGATAATGTCAAACATCGATAAAACTCGTGCATCTTAAATGACTGCAAAATGGAGTAGAATTCCTCGTTATACTACACAACTTCTCAGCGTAACCCGTAGTACGTCACACCAAGTGACGAGCAATGAATCATTGATGCAGATCATGCCAGCGAATAGGGCAAGTGCTGACAAGTGTTAGCACACAGCTCATTAACTTCTAAAATGAGTTCCTCATATTTATCAAATTATAAAAGCTTATATTTTTGCGAAAATTTTCATTTAACACAGCAAGGACGAAACTACAATTATTTGTCCAAATAATTCAATTTCGTCAGGAAAAACTAAAGGTAATTGACGGTTTAAGAGAATGGATCATTTTAGATTACGTATCCTCCACTTCAAAATTTGTGTATATCCTTAAAAGGCAAAGTAATTTATTATATAGGATGTCACATTCGTTAAAATTCCCTGTTCCCTGAAAACGTTAAAAGGCCATAAAAAAACCTTCAAATTCTAGGATAAACTTATTTTATTATTTTAAATAAAGAAAAATAATATTTTACTTCAAATTGATTCGACGGTTTCATAATTTCTGAAACTTATTTAAATATATAGAAAGTTTCTTTGCTGAAATCGCAAAATGTGTATTGCATTATACATCTTCCGTTTTCACTTTTTCATTGCTCGGTAAATGATTAATGTGGTTGAACTAAGTCTGATAAAATATTAGTTTTTTTAACTTTTACAATTTACATAGCATTGGATCAGAGCAGAACTGTAATTTAAAGAAGGTTCTAAAATTTTCTTTATACAGAAACTTTAACACAATTGAATACTTTCAACGTTAAACCTAACTCGAATTTAATTTTTTATTTGCTTCCATATTCATCATTTACTATTTGGAATTATTAAATTTTTCGCACATTTTCGTCAGCTATATATTATAGTATGCTCCCAAACAAATTGATTTAATCTTCCAAGTTTTTCCACACTTAAGTACTTTTAATGATAATTAAGGAAGTAATTGGTTTTAAATTTGAATTTTTAAACTACCAAATGTTCAAGTTTTATAAATTTGGACTTTGTTAATTATGACCAGCGCTTCTCGGGCTTTTACCTGCAGTAATTTACGTTGATCCAGCGTAAATTATCATAAATTGCAAACTAAGCAAAATGATCTAACCACTTACCTAACTTTTTAAAAATGTTGTGTTTAAAACTGAGTTTCAAATTTTCACATTTATCATATTATTAATTAATATCAACTCTAACAATATTTCAAGCAGTTTATTTTTTAATGCAATTATTGTGATACTTGCTTATTGTGACGATATAATGCTTTTCAAATTAGTACAAAGCTTTGCAATGAGCTAAATGATGGATCTGTTTATTATATTTTACAACCGAAAAAGCAAATACCAACAAATGTAATTATCTTACTTATACAGTATGCGACACTTACAATAATTATGTAATTTATTACCTTCAAACTTCGTTTGAAAAAAAATCATAAATTTTCAGATAGGATACGTTACGAGCTTTTAATATCTAAACTTCCTTTGAATATAAACTAGTTTGTGCTATTTTATTTAAATAAATTAGATGCTTATCAACGACATTTTAATTTATTGTAATACGACAAATTGTTCCACTAAACGATCATTTATTTCACCACAAATAAAAATCAATCACTTTAGTTTTTCTATAAAGTTTAATTACAATTTAAAATTTTATTCCGTTTTTATACATCAGCAACCATAACGTTCAATATTAATAAATTTAAATATTTTAAAAAAAGCTTAAGAATTATAAGTTTATTGATTGCTCCTTAAGGCAGGAAACGTCAAAAGCTACCTTTTAATTTAATTTTAAAATTTCAAACTCATATTATTTATTCTCAACAACATTTATAAAATAATTTCCATAATATTTACCTATTCAAATACAAAATAAACAGAAATTTTAGTAAAATAATTTTAACTCTGTTTTTATTTTTCTTACAATGTAACTTAATCAGCAATTTTACAATATTTCCCAAATATGTACTTTGCTATTTTTACCCAATTAACCCTTACGTGACTATTTAACCATGAAATTATCGCATTATCACACAATCCACAAGTAAAACTTCATTTTCTAAACGATTACATAATAGTTGATTAATTGATTTCTTCGTGATGTTCATTCTATAGAAAAATATCCCACTCAGCAAATACATTAAGCCACTTAAAAAATTATTTTAAGGTGTTTAACTAGTCAGATATTTTTTTCCTAGTTATTAATGCAAAAAAGGTCATTACAGCAGTTAAACTAGCAATTATGAGGGCAATTAACACATAATATTCATATTGTTATGATGAATACTTTACATTACACTAAACCTATTGCATCGCACAGAATAAAAAAGCTTTACGATTACTCTCGCAATTTTTAAGCTGGAATTCCACCAGTGGTCTACTTTACAAGTATTTGTCACTTGTAGATACTCACTTGTCATGTGACTCGTTTCCATACAAGTGATTTTTATAATGGTAATAATTCTATAAACGCTTGACCAGTTTACCCAAGCACGAATATTTGCCAAGTACACCAAGTGTGGGAACATTTGCACAATGCGCTACAATGCAATTTTAGTCATGCAGTAGAATAGATTCATACTGCTTTCTGTTACTGCCCATTGCTCTAAAATTACTTCTTATTTTGATCACGGTTTATGTAGCCGCGAGGTCTTAATTCTGAAACCCTTGTATAAGAGAAAGAGACCTACGTACTGAAGTACAAGAGCGGTCTGACCGACAGCTGCATGTCAAACACCCTGACTGGATTTGTGTTTCTCGTGAATCTTCTCAGATTCTTCATTCAAATCTCAAATGTTTTATCTGCGAAATATTTCGCACATATCCTATTTCCGAACTTATCAAGTGCTGCAAATGAATAATTATGAATAATCAGATCCACTCGTAATAATTCAGTTAGTCAAAATATCAAAAGTAGTAGCAACCGTAGGTTTCTCATATTGCTCTCAACGATTAGATTACAATGACATCGTCCTAAAATGCAATTTATAAATTTTGAAGAACTCAAAAAATGTTGACCTGTGGGTCTGAAAAGGAGAGCTAATTTGGTCCAAATGTGTTTACAACGTAAAATACAAGTAATGTGAGAATGTTTATTACTTTCCAGTAAATTTGAATCTTTTTAGATTTAGGAAATTCCAAAAAATGTATGTGTATATAAATGACAATAGCACACATAATTGAAACATTGCAAGAAATAAAATATATTTCTTCAATTGACTTCAAATTCTGTTCTCGGCGAAATCTTTTACTCGTAATGATGTAATATCAAGTGTTTTATCGCGTAGAGCAAATCGACTATATCATTTCGTAATTCAGCGTTTATTCTCTTAAAAAAAAATAAAAAATATTAATAAACTGAACGAGAAATTTGGAGTAAACAAGGGTACAAATTTTTCACGATGAATGAAATTTTAAATTTTCAGAAAATTAACGTTCAAAAGGAAATTCAAACTCGTAATTCCTCTACAGTGCGGTGTAGAACTCGATATCTAAAAACGAATTTCAATTGTAAGTTGCCTTTCAATCACGTTATTATCGTAACTTGAGCAATAAATTATTGAGTAGGTCCATTTAGAAAATCAATGATTTAGATATACCTAACAATTTTTTTTATCGATTTCCCACATAATAATTTAAATTAATGTATTTTATAAATTTTATCAAATTGGTAGTCGAACAATAAAAATAATACGGCTTTTGAAAATGCGAATTCTGTAGTGCATATTTTTTATTCGTTTTATAAATCCGCCTATTGCTGTTACCAACTTAGGAAACTAAGTTATGTTCTTCTATATATCACGTTAATGTTCCAGAATTGCTTTTTCTAATATTTAAAAAAATGTTTTATAGTTCAAACGTTTGGAATTCATTTTTTTTTTAATAAATCTTAACTTTTAACGGTTTAAATATTTTAATAATTAAAATAATATTAAAAGTAATATAACTTTGCGAAAATAAATCTTTGTTTCTAATACCTTCCTTTTGTATAACTAATTAATTGTTAAATTAAATTTCAAAGTTTAATACTTTTGTGTTTTGCAATGTAACAACTTTTAAACTACTTTAAATTGTTTTCTTCGGTCGCTTTAAAATTAAGTTATCATCAATACAGTTATACAAAAAATATGTAGCTTCGAGCAAATGCATTTATCTCTTTTCACAATTTAAAAATGCATTTTTATCCAACTAGCGTGGTAAAAGTTTTCTTTGTAATTTTAAAATTCTTATTTCAAATCAATTTAAAATTCTTTTCTGCATTATAAATATAATTGTGGATTTAAACCATCACAATCGATATTTTCTATTGTAATTGAAGGAATTTTAAAAAACCTAATACGAGATTACAATATCTTCCATTCATTTATGAATTATGTCCTAATTAAGTGCAGTTTATATTACAAAAATAATTATAATATATTTCTCTTATGATTTATCATAGGAGAAACCATAAAACACAGTTTACATTGGGTTTTCATTGTTAAAGTGATTAAAAATATCATGTAAACCATACTTTATGCTTTCTCCTATGACAAATCATGAACGAAATCATATAATGAAAACTGCACTTTAGAACGCATAAAATTATTGAATTTTGTTTAAAAAAATATTTATAAATTTTTACCATGCTGTAGCGGCATCGAAACGCATCACCAAAATTTTTTTAATCGACTCCAAATATTTGTTAAAATAATGAAAAAATTCTAATTTGTAAGCGTGTAATTTTTGAGGAAGGAATTAAAAATAATTTAGATTTAAAAATTTCGAAAATTTTTCACAATCACATTTATTTTGCATTAACTAAAGCAAAATGACTACCACGTTTTCCTAAAAAACGTTAAAATTCAATTGTTTATTATTCTTAGAGCCAATATGCGACGCACTTAAAAATTAAAATGGATATACATATTTTCATTGAATTAAAATTTTAAATTTAAGAAAAACTTGACAAACAACGGAGCAAATTCCATTACTTCTTAATAGTTAATGGTTTCATCTTGAGTTAGCTATTATTCAAGCTATTTTACTGAAACACTTAGTGTTACAAATATACCAAGTTTGGAATTTATAATCACATACTCTAGGCAAATTTCCAATAACAATTTCATTAACAGCCGATTCACCAATCTCAGTTGAGTCACTAACAGAGAGTTAATTCAATAACAGTTTGTTAAAGCGAACCTTTCATAATCATCAATGATAATTAGACGTAAACAGTCGCTTAAAGTTATGAGAGCGAATTTGGCCGATAACTTTGTAACCGATTGATAAAAGCAAAATTTTTTTAAATGGCAACCTTAATTTTTCTTTACGGATTCGAATACAGCACAATTTTTTGAATATGAAAATGTAAAAACAGTATGACAATGTTTGTTTTATGTTTTATATTTATAATTCAATATTTTATAACAATTAACTGAATTTTTTTGAGTTTTTCTAATAGTTTAATAATTTCCTTCACTCATTGAAAATTTTTTTCTTAATCTTTTCTTCTTTCTTGAGAATTTTCTTGATCACATCAAATCTTATATTGTTTTGAAAATATAATATTTTGAAATTGATCAATAGGACCAGTACTTCACAAATTCGAAAACACATATTTTAAAGGATAATATTAATACAAGTAAATTAGCTACAGCGGGAAAATTCAACAATAATTTATTCCAGTTATTTTCTATTACTTTAAGGACTGTATATTTTTATCAGGCCATTAAGTATTAACTGTCTGATCCTTATCAGACGGTTAAGCTCAAAATGCTAAATACGGCTGTAAATTGTTAATACAGGTCGATTTTCATTCTAAGTTCAAATAAATGATACAGCCAAATAAATAAAAATGACATTTTAAACAACGAAAAGTAACAATGGCAGAGAATACAATAAAAATTGAAATAACTGAATATTTCGGAAATGGAAGAATTTTACATTTTAAATTTAAATTTCTTCTATAATCTTCTAGCTTGTAACAAATTTATGTCATCTATTATAATTTCTTCATTGCTTCTGATATCGTGCACATAATCTTGCGTCTGTTAATTTAGTACGACCTTAATGAATCATCTACTTTTTTATCTCCATAAGCAAAACAATTGGCAGACCACCAAAGGAGTGCCTGCCAAATAGATACGGGAACGAACTATCTATTGATCTATCTATTGAAAGAGGGGATGGATCAGTTTGAAAAATTTAGGCTCTTACGAATTCTCCCTCTAGTTTACTGTACAATCGAAAAACCTAGTAAGACGAGTTAATAATAATTGAGTTGATAGATAATTATTATTATTATTAATTTCGCGTAAAATTCATTAAAAATAATACTAATAAGCCAATAACTCAATTTTAAGTAATTCGACTTACTAGGTTTTTCGATTGTACACTAGCATTCTTGATAAATGAGTTTATGATTTGTGTCTTTGTTGTACATTGTTTATGGCATCGTTTCGTGCCCTTTCACAAAGACTTAATTGTGTCCTGAAGATGTTCTAATAAATTGAAACTAGTCGACACTAGGATTCGTTTAATTCCGATGTAATATACCTTCACCCTTTCTATATTTTTAAAAACACCTCGTATTATGACAATAACATTTATTATTTTGTTTATGTTTGTTGTTTTCATAACAACAAAAAAAACTTTTTGAATAGTTTACGATCAATAATTAATACCGAGAACAAAAAATTATACGGCTTGCGTCTGTTGCCATTCATCCTTCCATGTATTGTTTGCCTTCCAGCAATTTTTAATTTTAGTATTTTGTTTTTAGCTTGTTTGTTTTGCAACACGGTCAATCTTTAAGTGTTAAGTTTAAATTTTTTTTTGTTCAAGTTCTACAGGCAGTCTATTTTTAGCATGCGTATTTCAGTTGGAATATTTTACGTTATCATCTAAGTTCCAGGATTGATTTCATCCTAAGTAAGAGGTGTCGAGTTCAAGTAACTTAAAAAATTCTCTAAATCAGAAATTTGAGAGTTTAACAGTTTTGAAAATGTAAAAAACGAAATAAAAATCCAAAGTCGCACTGCTTTGATGGCGATGCAATATTTTGATGATAGGTTCGAAATTTGCCGTGGTTGCCTGTGTCAAAACGTCACAGAGCGGTGGAACCGTAGGGGAGGGTGCGGAGGTGCAAGGAATTTGTTGAAATTCATTTTGATCTGATTCTGGAGACATTTTTTCTGTTTTGAGTTTTTGTCAAATCTAAAGATTCCATAATGCGAACTTAAATTTTATTGGTCTATAACAGCACTGGTCTATAATTATAGTCTGTTAGACTATTTTAAGTCTTCCTTACAAGATATTTTGAAAATATTTGATAATTTTTATGCTGGTATTATTTCTTTGATATTGAAACTTCAGTTAATGTGATGTAATTCAAAATTGTAGTTCTGGCTCATATCACGTTGAATAGTTAATGAAAATTGGAAATTTTTGTACAATAATCTGCTTGTGGTACTGGTTTTAAAATGTAATAATCCGAATCTAGAAATAGCTTTATCGAATTACAATAGTGAAACAATAGTTTCTGGTTTTACAAATTCATGTTGTAATTATTATAGAGAATTTTATTAATATTGAACAGGCAGTTGATGGATTTTGGATAGTTTTTATCAAATATATATTAAATGAATGTTGACAATTTTACTTGCGACTAATGGGTGGAAATCTGCACAATCTTTAAATCCATTCTAACCTTGAACTTCAAAATTAAAATCCATATTACAATAAAAGGTTAACGGGATTGCTGGGTAAGACGTCGGCAGTAAATACTTTGACATTTATAGTTTTATTATTGTATCTACATTTTATACATTTACGCTCTCATAGTCATATAAACAGTGAACTGGCGTATAGAATCCGTACGTACGTTCAAGTTACGCTAACGGCAATTCCGTATATTTTAGCGATCATCTGGAGCCTGTGCTTGGGGGAATGGCCGTCGGTTTTTAATTAATTATCGTTTCAACTTTGTGTGTTCGTTCTGAAATGTAAGAATTGAAGAAATATTATACGCATTGTTGTAATATTCCCAAAATGTTGACGTAATTTGGCATTAAGCTCAAATTTGATCCTTGATAACTCTGCTGAGAGCTTCGACATATTATCCTTTCAAAATAATTTTTAAGCAAATTTTAAAATGGAATGTAAAAATTAAAATTATAATTTATGTTTTTTAGAATGTAAAAACCAACGTAACACGCATTATTAAAATCATTCTTTTAAAATTTAAACATAATCGACTTCAATGGATAATTATGAGGTAAAACTTTTTATTTCTAGTCAAGTTTGTCATGCTAATACACCAATTACGGCTTAGTTGTGTATAATCAATATAAAATTTGAATACATTATTTTGGTTGATAAAGAAAATTTTTAAAGAAATTTTAACTGCTTATAATTTTCACTATAATTTACTTTAAATTTACATATAACATTTAATATACCACTATAAATTTTTTCGGTATCACAATTTAAAAATACCTTCTTATTTTATTTTATTAAAATGCATATCAGAAACTTCTCTAAAAATTAACTTAAGTTTTGTTTTAAATTTGCAGTTTACAGCTTTATTTCAATTAGTAATTTTAACAAATTAAGTTACCTCAGAAGGTATATTAACACGGGAAATAAAATTTGAATTTTAAATTGAAACAAAAATATGGCAACGAAATTCAAAATAAGAAGGAAATTTGAGAAGGTATTATATTTATTTGAATTAAAGTTCTCACAAATTTAAAAATTATTTCTAAGCCTACACAGCAAGCGGGAAATTTTAGGATATTTTACACGCGATGCGTCACTTTCACCCAGTGCGTTTTCGATTTTTTATATTATACGTTGTGTTAAATTTATTTTAAATATATTACACAGTGAAGTGCACAAAACATTTAATACTGATAAAGCACAATTAAATGAACTAAAAACTTGAATAAATTACTATTTTACTCCGTACAAAGGAAAGTTTAACAATCTATTTTTCACAATTCTATATTATTATAAAAAGTTGAACATATTTGTTCAATTAATTGTATCGATGGTCGAGTGAGTGGATGCACATTTATGTTACTCGCCAAGAATAAAAATTATTTGGATTCTGTTTGTCAGGAAAATTTCAAAGAGAGTTTAACATTTCTGGAAGCTTCTGGCATCATCAGTAGTATAAGAGTACAAAAATTCACGTTCAGGTGAAAGTATAGGTATTACTAAATGACAAAACAAAAACAGCATGTATGTTAGTTCTGGTAGTTATATTTGTCGGTTTCGACATGATAGTAAACCTGTTTATCGTTTTACGAACGTGCTTATGTAGTACAGCAAATTTATAACATATTTTGTTTGTCACGACATATAATTGTGAGTCCGACGAAGAAAGTAGAAAATCCCCAGCTAGAAACCAAAAGATTAAATCTCGTGGTTAGCTTTACATTAGCTTTCGCGTGGTCCAAACCCCAAATTTTACATTGACTTCAGTAGATGTTACAATATATACAGTTATATACTTTGGCTCGTCAGAAAGGAGCCCTGCATTAGTCCTAGTCAATTGAAATCTTAAAATTTAAACAATCGTCATAATTTAATTCGAGTAACATTCATATCTTCAATCATAGATATAGCACAAACAAGTAAGTTTAGATGAGTTGACTGGCCCACGATATAACAAAACAATTTTACACATGTGTGTTCAGTGATGAAAATGACTGGATGCTAAACGGTTACAAGTTGATGTTAATATCAGACAACAGAATATCTGACCTCCTGAATATAAATACAGAATAAATAAATCTTATTGGGATTATTATCAAATTTATTAGGATTTCTTGTCAGAAATAACATTAAGTAAAAGTTTTTGAATTACTAAGTTGTTTAACGCCTTAAGTGCGGCCGCGACTCGGATATTGCATGATAATATGGGGTTTCTCGTATGCGGTTGATATCCAAAGTCTTGATCGAGTGTTAAATTGAGTACGTCGGTATTTGTATTATGTATTAAGAAGTGAATACTCACCCCACTTGTATATAATATTATATACGTACTGAATCTCTTAGGATCAGATCAGCCGAAAGTTTGCATCAGCTGCGTTTTATTCAAAATTATTACAGGGCATATTATTGCCCTCGCATGTACTCAATATGATTGGAATTAAAGTGCCGCGTTCTTGTAACGCTCAACTTCTGAGTGCACAGAAGATTCCTTTTACCATGAGAATATTACGGCCCATCGCTGTACTAAGTGTTCGTTAACTTTAATTGTCTTTTAATATTTATTGCTGTAGACTTCGAGTTCCTCGGTGTCGTGAGCAGCCACCCTCGCGTTTTTGTTTGTTGTATTTTCCCAATTACATAAACAAAATAATGGTAAATAAAACAAATAATGGTTCAATAATGCAGAAAGTACAGCTGTACTATTTATATTAAATTTGAAGTAACAAATGCAATTCATTTTATATTGCATAAGTCGGTTTTATTTGTTAGTAGTCATTCTTGGATTGCTACAAATTTTCCTTCCCTGGAAACCATTTCGATTGCAAGATATGAGATATAATATATAAGAAAACAGTAAGCAGAATAATGGATTGATAAGCCAATACCTTTGTTGCCAATTCTATAACCGCTTCTGAAACTATGGAACAATAATTATCTTCTAGCAGAGAGAATTGCTTATAGTCCTGGCGCTATCCAGGAGAAAATCCCTAAGAAACTTCAGAATAGAAAAGCATCATGTATAATTTAAACAGTTCTAATATTCAGCTATAATAATAAATAAATTAATAAAAATGCCATAATTTTAAAATTAAATAAAATTACATGTAGTTAATGATACTTAGCAGAATTACTAACAATGACAACAAATTAATTAATTCAATAAAACACAATATCTCACATAATGCTAAATTGCTGTTCTTTGATGTTTCAAACGTTTACGCAAATATTCATAAGTAAAACCGCTAGTTACCAAAATTACGCTATAGCGCATTATGCGAGCAATTTCAAAGTTAATACTCGAGAAAAAATGCTGCATTAATTTTTATAATGTATTTATCAGGCATTTTAAAAAACCCAATTCATTGTGTAAATAAATAAAATAAATCAAATACGCTCTTGCGTATTTTGAAATACCGCAAAATTACATTCTTGCTTCGAAAACAATTTTTCAAATTCTGTAAAAAATCTATGAGCTGAATAAATCAACTTCAATTGAAGAAAAATAAAAAATCAGCACTTTTCAGGATGAATGGTAGACACGTGTTTAGAACTTATCATGTTTTGTAGTAAACATGTAGTATATGTTAGCTCTTAAAATTGAATAAAAATGAGGCGCCTTGTCTGTTTCAATTCTAAAGAACTTAGTTTTAAAAATTCGAGTTTCATATAAAATCCGGATAAAAATTATTTAACTAATTTATCTCCAGCCTAAGTCAGAACTGTATTCCAAACGTCTCCTTCGAAAACCAATGGCAAACCACCGAATTGTGTATTACACTTTCAGTAGTTCGGAGTACTTCCTCCTAGATGGCACCCAAAGAAAAACTCAAAATTATCCATTTAATTGAATTTTTCTAGTAAGCCATTTTACCTTTGGCCAAGCTGGTAGAGTCAACTTTTTAAGTGGACATTTCGAGTATTTAAATTAAAATTGTTCGCATAGAAAATTTGTATTTAAAACAATTTTAACTAAAAAATGTTAATTCCTTTATTTTAATCACCTGTGAATAATTTAATATAATTACAAAAACGCTAATTTAGACACCACTCCTATAATATACACGTAATTCTTACGTTGCAATTAAATTATTGCTGCCAAATATATTAAATATCACACAAAAAAAATTCGTGTTCATTCTTTGTATGTACAATGAGGTTGCAAAAAAGTGTTTTAAATTTCATTCATTTATTTTTAGTAATTTGTAATTTGTATTTCAATTAGGATAGTGTAGATTATCTTGCACTCTCAAACAATCTAGTTGACAACAATAAGCAAGCAAGTCAACAATGTAATTTTGATAATATCTCAAGCTGTACATAATTATTCTCAAATTACTATTATTGGATATTAGACACCGATGACTTAATTATTTTGACATCCGTACGTGGCAAATAAATCAGTAATGGTACTCGATACACCCTGACTACCTGTTGGTACTGTTTGAGATTTTCAGTTACAATTTGAAAATTTTTGAAATTTTTTTGAAAAAAAAGCTTTTGAACAGAAAGCTACTGGCATACACCAGGAGGCTACAGAGCGGAAACTCTCAACTGGGGATCATTGGTTCATCAAATTAAAATAAAAATGTAATATTTGTAGTGCCGTGGTTTGAATTCCACGTTAACGTGTGAAAAATGTCAGATTGTATCAATTGTTTTAGTTAGGAATACATTCAATATATCATAGCCTGCTTATGAACGACGTTCGCAACTAAGTAGATATATCAAAACGCTTATTGGCGACATCCGCAGTTAGAGTTTTGCTTAGTAGCTATTGACGTTGTTGCGAAAGGTTAAATAATATATAACACTTAGTCAATCGTAATTCGTAACATCAATCGTAACATTTAATAGATTAACAAAGTTGTGAATGTTTGAAACTTTATACATATAAATATGTACAGACCAGTCCGAGGAAATTCTGCACCCACTCTCGCGTGGCGAAGGATAGTAAAACTGAAGCGTTAATCTCTATTTTGCACAAGGGTAGGTGATGGGGACATGTGTTCTGTGAAGTCGTAAGACTCTATCTGCGACAACTAAATTCGATTCGTCCTAAAGTGACGTAAAGTTTATCCCTCGGCTAATGCAAATAATTTCATTCATAATGAATTTATTTATTCAGTCTAAAAAGTCAAGAAAACAGTCCAAGTTTTCATTTTTACCTGGATTAATTTAATCCGGCACTCAAAATAATTAATTTTGAAAAAAAAACAAAAATAGATAAATTTATTAGGGGGAAATTTCTTTTGTTTGAATTTTAATTTTTGATATTTGACTTTAAGAATTTTTTTTATAATTAAGTTTAATTTAAAAAAATCTCAAAAAATAAAAACAATTGTTGTAAGCTATCATTTGTTCGCATTGCGTTATGTACAACCCCCTCCGTCTCACTACTTTAAAATGTGTATCGTAACTAACTTTTGTTATTTTTGTAAATTTTTTAAATAATTAATTGGTTAGATTTTGAAATCAATAATTTGTTCTAATATTGGACTTGCAAATAAACTTTTTTGACACTAAAAAGTCACTTAATCAATTCGAATTTAGTATCATAAAATCGGGTTTACCAAATACCACGCGAAGCCACACGAAAATTGTATAAATGCTAATTATACAATTAAAATTTCTTGATATATAAGTTTTTGTGTTGACATGAAATATAAAAAATTATTCAACTTTTAAATTATTACCGTAGTCGTAGTTAATATGTAAAATAGTTTTTAAAATAGTCCAATTCGCCTTATAAAATATTAAAAATAATGATTTTAATATCTGACCTCAAAAATCAAATCAATATTATGAAATGTTATCAAGATTTCTGTTTTATTTTAAGTAAATATTACTACTTTATTTAATCCAGTATATGCACAAAAAGTAAACAAAAATCTGATTTTAACATAACATTTTTTTTATGGAAAACTACCCAATTTGTATTGATCCTTCTTGTTTGAGAGTGTACATACATTTGGTACATGTAATAGTTGGTATTTTTATTTTACATCAAAAACCAAACTTTTGACTGCTTTTTTTACTACTTTTTTTTGAAGATATTTTATACTTTATAGAGTTGATTGTGGCATTGGGTCAAGCGATAAAATTATCCTGTTGTTTATTTATTAGGTCCTGTTTGTTTTTTTGTCTTGTCTTGTCTGAATCTATGAATTATTATTATTATTCCTTTAACAATAGGTACTTGTACTATAATTATTGATATACAAACTTCACTTTTTATTTACAACGGGTTTTATTACAAATTAATGACCAGATGTATTAATGATTACAAAAGTCAATACAACAAACAATTTGGTACACATTTTCAAGGGCTTTCAAGGATTACAATTATTGTACATTATAAATTTATATACTTTGATTTTTATTTAACTACCTAACGTATATTAATCGTAAAACGTTATTATTATAAAATAAGTATTAAAAGTGTGGTTTAAATTCGTTAGGTATCTATTAAATGGAATACCAAGTTCACTTAGTTTAACCATAAGGTAAATTAATAAAATACTGATGCGTGTTTACATAAGAATTATTAAAATAATGTGTTTTTCAAGTATCAAATTATTAATAATATTTAACGATTGTGTTTATTATAAGTGTAATAAAATACAATGAAAAAATACATACTTTACATAGCAATAGATACTTATAACTTTTTTCCATTTTGGGTCATTATAAAGATATCATCGGGGTACCTAGCCTGCTAACATTGTGAGAAACTTCATCATTTACTTTATTGAAAATATATTTAAATTGCCCTCATTATTTATAATACAATACAAAAATTTTATATTTAAATATATAGCACGTATTCTTCAAACGATGAAAAAAATTAGAGCAAACATAAAGTAGGTACTCGTATGTACAAATATACGTGTATATATGTACGTATGTACTTATGTAACTTTTATTGAAAGAGAATAATTTAATAGACTTCTATCATACCAACTCCTGTTTGTACATTCTAAATTGAAAAACGCACATACTTCAATTTCGTAATGGAAAATAGAAGTTTTTTAAGCATTTTCAGACCAGTAATTTTATCTCTTAATGCCTATTAATTACTTTTTTCACCATCATTAAGTTATTAATCCACTCACTCGCTCTAGAGACCCTATGTCCTTAGGGTAGTCATACAAAAGCTTTAGTTACTTACATCGCTCGTCTTCTAATTCATATATCGAAGAATAAAAGAGCAAAACGTTTCTAAATCCAAAGGATCAGCTTTCGCACTTAGATTGGTCGTCTTCCAATCGATGTGTCGGGAACAGAAGCGCAAAGATCTACTTAATTCAGATGATCAATTAGTACATCCAAAGATGAAATTTCGCTTCACCTTTCGCAGAGGCAGTTATCACCTAATTTTCCCATCTGATAGATGGTCCAGTCAAATTAGAGTCAAAAAATCCAAATAGGTTCATAAATTCCTGTGGAGCTAATTTTGTATGTTGTTCAGGTTGATGCCCGGATCGATTTCCAGTAGCTTCAGAACAACATTAAATTTGATACTATTTCAGATCAAAACGAGTTTTCCAACTCCAATGGTTTCTGAGTTACAGCTTTTCAAACATCAACAACATTTCTCAAAATTGGGAATTTTGAATATTCAGTAATTCTACGATTACTTAAGTTTGAAAATTATTATACAGGTTTTTACCGTGGGAGTCGTAAAAATTTTCTAATTTTAGGATATTTTGCTCATTTTTGTAGAGTTGTAAAAAATATGTAATTTTAATAATCAAACATCATTTTATTTTTATCACGGGATACGTATAATTCAAAAATGTAATTATTTCAACATTAAAAAACATCATAAAACTGTCACTTATTCAATTATTGATTGCATTTTAATATCTAAACATTTATGTGCAATTGCTTGCCCACCTGGCTTTCAATTTTTAAAGATTACTAAGTTAAATTTAATATTAATAAATATCAAACCAATTATTGTTGGAATCTCTACCCGTATTTTTATAATCCGGCTCATACAAGATGCAATCGTTATAAAAATTTATTTCATGATGATATTGTTTATTTAGCCTTATTATAAGTCTATTTTACTAAACTATTTTTATGAAGAAAATATCCAAAATATGAAATTTTGCCTAAAACCCACTAAATGGCATTACTTATAAAAAAAATTAAAAATTTATTTACATTTATTTTGTCTCACTTCATGTTTTCAAACTAACTTACCTTTATCTCTGTAGTCATGCCGCAATAAACGCGTCTTTCCTACAATTCCATCCAAGGACACCAAACACATGTTCAAACACTTGTACAATTTTAACACGGGCACAAAAAAAAGAATCGTAATTTAGGTACGGGGTGAAAAGTGACTGGAATTTTCAAATTTCCAAATTTTGGGAAAATTTGAAGAGCTGTAGCCTAGGGCTGTACCTTGAAAATTACAGGAGCTAGAAACCTGTTTTTGGTCTGAAATAGTAGCAAATTAATGAATTATGACATAAATTTTCTATCAGACGCTTACTTTGATCCCTATTTGGCAAAAATTATATTAAGACTTTCTATTTCTATTTCTGTGTCAATTTTTAAATTAAAATTTAAAATTTGTGACTAAATTTTAACTGCACAATTTATATTAACCGTCCACCGAATGTAAATATTTTATCAAAACCTGAATAAGAATAAAATTTACTAATTATTGCAAATACTGAAACTTGTGAGTACTTGGACGAGTACACGAGTGATTACTTGCACGAGGCGCAGCCGAAAGCAAAAGCCTCAAGAGGAGTAATGAATTACGATCGGTAATTTTTGTACTTTAATGAGTTTCTAAAGATTAAAATTAAATTGATGAAATTTCCTTCCTTTGCAAATTTCTTAAAACGCGAAAAATATCTTTTAGGGGTTTTGAAAAATATTTCCTCTATTTATCGCCCAATCAAATGCTGCCGATATATAGACATTTAAAAATAGAAAAATATTACTGTTCATTAGGGTTTTCAAAACATAATCGTAGCTTTTTCTAATGGTAATTTGGTATTAATATATTTTATTGTTATAATACAAAACCATCAGGAGCACTTCTGAATTACTTCGTTAGCTTTGAATTATTATTAGTTGTTCGATTTACAAATTAAATTATTTATTGTATTATAGATTTGTATATTTCAACTAAATGACATATCCATAAATGTAATTTTAATTTAATTAACTATTTGAAATGTGCCATTGCGTACTTTTAGTAAAATTAGAAATCGTTTATTTTATCTGCCAAAATAAATTATTTAAACAGGGTCATAATTTGATTCAAATAACAAAATACTTAGAATTATATTAAAATAACATTTTATTAAACGGTTTTTTACGGGATTCATTTTGAATAATTTAACATTATGTAATTACCACAGTAAACAGGTAACCGCTGAATTACATGTGCCTGTCAAGCAGATGACATTCCCTCCGTTTATTATTACCCTCTTCCTAACCAAAAATTAACTAAAAATTTCCCCAACTTAAATTACTAACATCATCTCTGTCTTTTTCCAGCCGCATTTAAATGAGTCGTTTCGTCATTCTGTGTTTAATTACACGCCCAATACCATAGTATGACGAAAATTTTATCGAATGCTCTATATATTTTATTCTGGAATTATCAGTGCCGTAACTAGCTTCTTATGTGCCCTGAGCAGGAATTTATTTTTGGGCTCCTTAATTCTATTTACGAAAAGATTATCTCAAACACACGTAGCAAATAGAGGGTAGAGAATTTAAAACACGGTCTACAATTCTTTAGAAAGTTAAATTGTTATTATTATTATTTATTAATATTGTAATAAACATAAACTCAAATTAAATTAGTCTGTCCAATATTATTTTTTTATAAATCTAATTTTAACATAAATTGATAATTGCTAAAAGCCCCCGGTTCCACCACCACTGATTAGAAGTTTTGACCAATATGTTTCGACTATCGATTGTAAAACGACATAACGGGTAACTATTAGTACCACTAGAGGTGGTACAACCGGTCCTTAGTAGGGAATCTAGCATTCTAACTGCTAGCTTACCACTGTGCTGCAAATCTAAATCTACGAATAAAAATATACGCATTACAAAACAGAAATTGTAATTTGCAATGAAACAATAAAAGTATTAATACCAATAACAACAATGCAATAAAATGTTTTCAGAATAAATTCTGCACAAAGAGAAAACCCCTTCAACTTTAATTAAAATAGAGCCCAATAGCACAAATTTGGTTAGTGAAATCGTTCAAAACTAATATAAACATTCTTTTGTAAATGAACAACCAAAGCTAATCTGCTGTAATACCGTAATGCATAAAACTATATTGAAAAGTTAGAATGTCATTGACGGTTTTTGTTTCAAAAATTTAGCGAATCTACACATTCGATGCTTTTACTGAAAAAACTTTGATAAATTGATTTTTTAAACGTTCGAAAATTTAACAGCTATAGGCAAAGAAAATCCATGTTTTGATGAAATATAATTGATACGCGCGGCCAAAAATATATTCGGGGGTCATGAAAGCTGCATAAAATTGCAAGCTAAATGTAATCTATAAGCTACATAGAAATAATTAAAAAATATTATGAGTAACAAAGCGACCAGATGAATCAGTGTTTGGAATAACAATGATGTTCTTAAATTGAGGAAAGCTCTATCAAGATTTGCGTTTTTATTGTTGAAATTTCTTAGTAAGGAATAGGTACTCCACCAGAAGGTAATCAGATAAAATTCTGCTTAACCCAACCTACAACAGCCATTACACATTTATTTTTTCAAATAAATCCTACCTACAACCCTATTTCCATCTCATTCAATTGAACAGTGTAAGATACCAAAGGAAATATACAGTCAGCATAACCTCAAATTCGATTAAAAACTGTATAAAAACAAAAACAAAAACATATTTATTATTTACGTGAGAATTAACACGTTACAATAGTACCCGATAAAAAAAGCATTACATAATATTATAGGTAGGCGGGTCTGCCTCTTTATTATGTTTAGATAAATAAGTAGTTAAATGAATAAATAATAAGCAAATTGCATTACCGATAAATTTTCAAAATTCTTTTGAAATTCAATTACTTGCTTGAGAGAACGTTGAACATACGTAAATCTATACTGTCACATGTTGGAAAGTAAAATTTGAAGTCAGATTTTTGAAGATAAATAAATATTTCGAAAATTAAAAATAAGGTGAATTTTCTATAATATTCAAAATTTTAAAATAATGAAATAAATTTTGTAATATTTTTAAAACAGACCTATATATTAAATTTTACATAGTATTTTTTAATTTTATATGTACATACTGCTTAAATTTAATATGTTATCAATCCCTTATATTTTCCAATATTATCTCTCTCAAGTATATGTAGATCAATCCAATTTTTGTACAGGAAATTCCGTTTATATGCTATAAGTAAATTAATTCGTGCACTCCGTACTTACCATTTTCGCATTCCACCCTGTTACTGCTAAATCTACATTAATTCTATTTGGCGAAAAAATTGAGTGAACGTTACGTATGATACTCATGCTAAAATATGGATAATTAAGTTAAAGCAAGTAATATGCTTAATATTATGTAGCATAATTTGATGATGAATCTAAAATATTCTATTTCAACACTGTGGAAGATAATAATTTAAATCTGTTAATGGTTGTATTGCTATCTACATATCTCTAGATAATGAAAGATAAATTATAACACACCCTCCTGAAAGTTGAATTACCTTTCATTAGTTGCAATTACATAGATAATATCGCAATTATAAAAGCTAAAATATACTTCCTATTGTTAAAAGGTGGAAATTATTAAATAAATTTGTTAAATTATTGTAATCTAGGCTTTACTGCCAGTTCATACAGTTACTAATTTAATCTAATTTTACATAATTTAAAAACACTTATTAATTTATAAACCAGGTAATACATTATGTACATACAATGTGAAATTAAAGTATAAACAGATGTCCAGACAATTTAACTCTAAAGCACCGTTAAACTGCACCATACGAAACCAGGTTTCGTATGAAATTGAAAACAGGAAATACTATTATTCAGAAATTAATTCGTACATCATGGAGTGCGTTTGCTTTAACGCAAACCATATCATCTGCTCCAATAAGTTCCAGCGCTAAACGAAACAGTGTTAAACGAGGTAATATTTAACACATTAGGAATGGGAATAACAAAAACAGAACAAAAAACAAGAAAACTTAGAAGTTTCCTTCCTCGTTTGGCTTTTTCTGGCAGTCAAGTTACCTTGACTACCGCGTAATACTGAAACAGCGTTAAGCGGGGTAGTATTTATTTACTATATTTCAGTATAAAAACCAGATGGCCCACTAGTTTTGATCTTTATACGTTTTGACTTGTCTGCCCCCGCTAGTTTTAGTTTTAGCACCAAACTGAACGCATAATTGGTCAAAAAATGGTTTAGATTTTTGCTCTAAATTTAAATGACGTATATGAATATACTAATAAGTAATAAAAAATAATAATAAAATATTACAAATAAAAAGTAATTCTTCTATTCATGATGCAAACACCAAAATAAAAATTAAATCAATTAAAATTTTCCCTTCTCCACATCTTAGCTTACATTGTATAAGGTATTCAAATGAATAAATATCTTTATTTATTTTCGTTTACATGAAGAGATGTTACAATATTCTGGGATGCTAGGGATTATTTAAATTTCTGTAAAATTATGGAAATAAATAATATTAAACAGGAATTACTCAATGGCAACTATGAATATTGCTTTTAACAAAATTTGGCTTCCATTTCCATACATGAAAATCAAAGGAAATTATCAAAAATATCAAATAATATAAAACCCTAACATCTAGAATACAGGGTACAAATAGTATGGGGATTTATATTGTTTATTTTGAAAAAATAAATATATTTTTGCAGTTCTTGTGTACTTACCCGAAATTATTTTAAAAAAATTTTGAATAACAGGATTTTTTATATTATAGGAATTAATTGTTCTTTAAATTTGAATAAAGTTGTATATATTAGGTTTTCCAATATTTTATCTTAAATTATTACAATACATTCATAGTATATAGGGTAAATTCTTTCTGTGTAATAAATCACGTTGGCAAATTTAAAACAAAACTACCTTATTATTTTTGAATCATTAAATTATTTCTGTATTTTAATTTTCAAAGCTTCGCTTTTGCGGGATGTACCACATAATTTAATTGTTATTTTGGTGATGGCATTGCTTAATCAATATTGAAATGTCACACTAATTGCTAGAAAATCGGGTAATAGGTAGTATTGATATTGAAGGTAAATTATGCAATGCAATAATTGGTTTTTCAGCAAAATATAAATTATTTAATTGGAGTGCTTTTATATTATGATAGATATTGGTAGAAGAAAATGAGGAATAAAGTTGTGAAAAAGTTGTTATAGTAATTTATTGTCAATAAATTAAAAATACTTTATTTGTCAATGTCGAATAGGTAGTCACATCAACGGAATAGTAAATGGGTAAATTATACTTTCTAATATAAGGTAATATGAAGGAGTGCAAAAACGAACTCGATGATGACATCTCCCAGGATGGCGCACGAGCCGTGTGGGACCGCGACCCATGCATATTTATATAAAAATTACTGGATGAGATCGTACCAACCCTAGTCTACTTTAAAATATGCTTCAAGTTTCAACATGGAGAAACGATTTTTCTAGAATCTCAATAACAATTATAACTGGGAAAGTTTAATTAATTCTGTTAAATATTACGTATGCATAAGGTAAATCAAGTTAAACAAATTTAAATATTATTGCACAGACGATTTTATGTAGAAGTTGGTAATATTTAAATTGAAACGTGTTCAGTTTCAGCTGACATAAATAAAATAATAAATCGGATTCTTCTCGAAGTCGTTTCCAATTGTGTTGGAACCGATTACATTTCGAAAACCGGGGGTTCACACTTCTATTCTTATATATTAAAATTCCTTGTCGAGAGTTATATATATCTATATACACAATTTTGTCTGTGTCGAGTTCGTTCAATCGATATGAATTCCTTTGTATTTTTTTTCCAAATTATTGACCTCACGTTCCTAACCTACAATTTCAAAACTATTATAATTCATGTCATTTGTAACATATATTTATTATCAAATATTGAAAACTTTAAGTATTCATTCAAATTGAACTAAATTTTCATGTCAATAAGCAAAGGCAAAAATGAGCAACAACATATTATTTATGATTTTGAAATGCCTTCTCAGAAGCTGTCATTGAATGTTATTTGTGTGAAACTGGATATGAATATTTTAAACTTGGTTTCGCACTTTTGATCGTATAAGAAAATACTTGCAAAATTTCCTCGAGAATATTTTTCGTTTTGTTTTTACAATTTGCTTTTAATTTATTATTCATTGAATTTAAATCAAAAAACCTAACAAAATTACAAAAACTATCACCAATCTTTTAAATACAATGAAAATTTTATATTTAAATTACGTCGAGTTTACGAAGAGAAACAAACAATTCTTTCTATACCAAAATCAATACAGGACTCAAAAAGTTAAACTTGAATAGTTTTACGTTAGTAAACACGATGATTTCTTATTTATTTATTTTATTTGCATTTAATTTTAACTCTTGAATTATTTTCAATGCATTTTATAGAATGTTTGTCTTTTCAAAAATAAATTCCGTTTTCATATAAATCTTTTTATTTTATTTATTTATACACGTAAAATACTTTTTTAACATAAAATAAAATATTTAATTGCAAATTATTAGGTACATTGAATATAAATAGAATAATTTATTGCAAAGTTGCATTTAGGCTTTCATTAAAATGTTCATGCCATAACAAGCAATAAAAATAAAAAGTGGTTGATTTAAAATGCAAATAAAAAACTTTATATTTTTATACACAATACAAATTTCCCGACTTACACACTTGACTTCTTAATTGCGTTGTCAACAATAACGAAGTTATTCAAATTTAATTCATACCTATTGATAATCGATAATGCAAAAAATATGATTTATGATATTGAAATAGATAACACTAATTTGTTCGAAAATCAATTTTATAAGTTTCGTTATATAAATTACATTAAAATAGAATTAAGCACAGGAAAATTATTAATAAAAAAAATTAGAGTTGAACAGAAAATTTCTAGGAGTTAACTACGATGTATTATAGTAAAACATAGTTTTAACTTTAAGTGCGTGTATTACTCGACCAACTTTTAACAAAAAACTTATATAAACATGGGTTTTCAAGTAGACTATTATACCCATCTGATTATCATTAAATCTTTTTTTCATTTTTTTATATTATTTACACCAATAAATTTTGGGTCATTCCATATCTGGTGAAATAAAACGGGGGTGTTTCAAAATTTTGCAAACTCTTATATAATTGGGGGGCTAATTCACGAAGGGTTGGCGGTTAAGACTAATTAACGTAATAAAATAATTTATGGCATTTCACTTTTGTGGGATCTTATCCATTATCTGTCTACCACTGACGCGCGTGAATGGATTAACAAAATTTCATAATTTTTCTTTTCAGGAATGTTTTTATCAAGTTTGTAGATAAGGCCGCAGTCCCACTGCAGCCACCCACTACCATCTACTGAAATTCAACTAATTCAATAGGTACAAATAATAAACAAACCATTACCATTGGTTGAATTTTTGGCCGGTGGTTGACGGTGGCAGCAGTGGGATTATCGCCTAAAACCAATCAAGTACTCACATAGAGTGGCCACCAAACTGCTGGTCGATATATCGACCAGTCCCGTCCAAAACGGAAAATACCTTGTTAAAAATTGAGTTTGGCGATTTAAATTATTTTTTCTATGTAATTTCATGCACGAATTAAAAAAAGTTATTAAAAAATTCTCGAATGCATACTTGACCTTGTAAATCGCATTTCAAGAATTTGATTTAAAAATTATTATATTTATATTTAAAAATTTATTGTTTTCGCTTATTCGGCCTCAAAATTTGTATACCCTTGTTTTTTATGCGTATTGTGGAAAAATAGCTATTCATGTTACTAGTAAAAAAAAGTTGAATATTTCAAGGACACCATTACAAAAAGTATTCGGTAGTACACTTACTTACTGCCTAAAGTATGTCACGAAGACACTGCTGAATATTTGTACACAGAAGTTGGCCACCCCTAGTATACAGGGCATACAGAATGAGTTTACCTGAGGGACCAAATTAAACAACATTCAACGCTGCCATATTGTTTTGACAATAGTGTAAAAAATAATAGTGCCAATAATTTATAATAAGAAAACAGTAAGAAATCATCCACAAGACCAAAACAACCAAGTGCTAACAAGCTGGTAGAAACTAAAGATAATTTCAATTTTCGGCTTTAGATTCACCTAGAAGATGATTTGTGCATCTCTTATGGAGATGAACTTTTTATTTAGCTTTTCAAACATATGAATTTGGTGCTCCTTTGTATTGCCGCCTTAGGCACGTGCTCCGACTTGTTCCCCCTAGATCCGAGGCTGTTCAGTATATCAAATTACGTAGAAAAACCTCAAATTTTTCTCGTTCTATGAGTGGTCGATATTTCGACCAGTCCGGTCCTTAAAAAGTTATCAAAACATTCACTTGACGGTACGTATACGCTACGTGGGTCTTGGTAATCCAAATATCGTTGAGTTCCTACATTATCGAGTGCATTTGCGCTCCGAATTTTTATTATTTATCACAGGGGTTGGGAAAACCACCCGAGCGGTCAGCGAGGTCGTGTAGGGTAGGTTTTCACTGCCCCTGACATTGTCAAATCTCGGATCCCAGCATTCGAATTTCGTTATTTTTGAGTTCGTTAACCCTACAGGGATGTTTTTTGCGAGTTTAGAGCTTGTCCAAACGGCGCAGCTTGGGCGTTCTAGGCCGTTCTGACAAGAAAATCTCGGATCCAGGCACTCTAAAATTCACCATTTTTGACTAATTTGAAAATAACAAAAGGTTTGCTAAGTAATTCTCACAGTCTCCACCTCCTGCATGTTGTCATTAACCAATGGTATTGCACAATATAATGCAATTATTTAAGAATTTATTTTAGTTAATTTAGGAAAAACTGCTGAACATTCCGCAAATTTTATTATTTGCAAAAATTTCGGCGAAATTCAAAAGTGTAGAACATCGACCGTCTCCAATATTAAATCACGAAGTGAAAAATTTGATTTGAGGTTGACTGAACGAAAGCTTTTGATAAAATAAATTGGACTCATCAGTGACGTATCTATATACAGACACGAGAAAACCTCAAGACTAAATTTCACAGTTACAAAAAAATTGAGTTTGAGTGAGAGTTTGGAGTTTCTAAACTTCTCCAAGCTATGCAGACTGAAAAGGCGAAAGAAAACCCGAGTAAACTATTTTGTAATTATCAATAAATTGTGGGAAATTATAGTAGAAGATTATGCTATTATAAACTACAAAGCAGATTTTATGTGTTCTACACACGCATTCCAAAAAATAACCAACGTGCAGAGCCGTCCTTTGTAGCAACTATCCCTAAAAGAAGCAGTCTTACCGGATATCAATTCAGGGTCAACTAAAATATCCAAATTCAAAATTTTGACGCCTTTATATTGCAATCACTACCTTGACTAATTCTGAGGTTGGAGATGCAGCTAGAGATATTTCGATTCCGGCATTCCGAAATAAATCTAGAAACTAATTTTTTTGATCAAATTAAAATATTTACTACTTCAAATTAAGCTTAAACCAAAAAATAAACCATACACGGCTGAAATATATATTCTGTTCATTTTGAAATTTTGAATTGGAATATCTTATAGGAACTAGGGGGGATATTGAGATGCGGTTTGCGGCGAGTAGAAAATTATTATTATAGTGAAAATATATTTTTGAGTTTTTTTATGTTATTTGAATAATAATTTACAGTTGCTCATAAAATTAAATTTTTTAATTGTTGTTTTGAGATTATAGTCATATGAGATTGAATGAAAAATATATTTTAAACGAGCTTTCCCATTTTCTTGTGTTTATAATATAAACATGCTATCCTGAGATTACAAGTGAGTACAGCTTTGTTATAAATAAGTAAAAGCTCTATTTCATATGAGGTATTACTAACGCCCAGATTTTCAAATTTTTAAAGCAATCTGTTGCTTTAGACAGGTAAATTAATATTTTGTAAAACTGCTTAAAATATAGAAACAATTAATTCTTTTAAATAATTTTAAATCGAATTTACTTTTTAAACTTTTTAATTGTTCGTTATTGGGTAGACGAGTTTTTCTGTTTACAAAAAACAAAATTTGTTTGCTTCATTTTAATACCAATTTTGATAATAATTTATAACATAACGTTTTCAGTTTTGTTTGTTTTTTGTTTGTTGTGATACAATGATAAATAGATTTAGATTTAGGTAATACCCACTGAACTTGTGGTTTTCTGGAGCGTGTCAGTGGTTCAGCTTAATCTGAGCTTTATTTCCCGAGCCATATTAAAAAGTTCCAATGCTTATGAATTCTTTAAGTTCTCATATTTTGTTAATTGAAGTAAAAAGAGTTTGCGTTGTCGTGTATGGATTTGTTTGTGTATTTTAATATAATAATGTACTGTATATTTTACGGAGTGTTATAATGTAGATTGAAATTTGATTGCAAACGAAATTTGGAGTTTATGAGCTTAAAATTTGAATTACCATTGTGTTGTTATAATATTATCCACCGCTATTATAACATGGAGTTTTACATCTGCCCTCTCTAAATATTTCAAATAAAACGATTAGATATACACATGGATGGTCCACGTTTAAAGCTTTGGCAATGATAACGTTAAGATCTTGAACTTTTGTTAACATTTCTCTCATTTAATGATCACTGATTCAACGTTTTTTGTGGTACATCTGAATTCCGTAAAATGCATGTAAGAATACTTTTTTTTGTCCAATTATTATTATTGCATAAAGAGCATATTAAAGATGTTCTTGTTAGCAAATATGTCAAGAAATCCTATTATATTTTTGTTTTAATATTTGAATACAAACTTCCTGTTTAGGCATCCGGTTTTGTTCCTTTTTCCTGAAATTTCAAGGTTTGTTTAAAGAATAAAGCTTTTAGTATACCGACTAAAATCAATACATTGTTGAATCCTTTTTGTAGTTTTCAAGGTACTAATCTAGAAAACAAATTAACTAAATATTAAAATAATAGGAAAAATCGATTATTTTCATAAAATTCGACAGTTTTCTGAATCAGAAAAACAAGAGAGTTGAAATATTTATCCATAAAATTTCCTTTTAAATTGAAAAATGTTTATCGATGAAAAATGTTTAAAATATTAGCGCAAAACCTTACACCCTTAAAATATAAATTTGAAAAATTACCACGTGGACGTGACATGAAATGCAACTATAATATAAACAAATTTTCTTTTTCGGCAATGCCGATATTTAAAAGTCATGACTATCCTGTACTCAATCGAACATCTCGGAAAATAATTAATATTCTTTTTTACACCCAAACTTATGAAATTTTTTGATAATTTTCCCATTATATACTGAAATAGAATATTAACATAATTCTGAATCCAAAAGATGCAACATTGAAATTTACACAATTGTTTATGTAGAAAACAACAAAATTTTATTTTGTTACATTTGCTATTTCGATTTGTCAATATAAATGATCAGTCGTATGCACTAAGTTAAGATGCTTACAACGTAAGTCCCAAGTTTGGAGATTACAGCTATATACCATAAAGTCCACGATTTTCAAAGTCAGTAAAACCGCGAGTTGCTACACTTTCAAGTTTTTATAATGTTTTTGAAAGGTTTTCAAAATCTCATTTTACAAGTACAAGCTTTTAGTCATATTTGTCCAAGTTTTCAAATAACTTACTTGACTACTAATAAAATCTAATAATCCAGGAGAGTGGCTTGTGACTTCTTTCCGCTGAAATCATATAATTCGGTCAAGGATGTCATGATAATTCCTCTTTATTGGTTCCGATATGTATGAGTCATTTGATAATTTTATTCAATTTTTATCATATTAAGGTCATGATTTATCATTTGGACGAGGAATTATCTGAGTAGACGGCGTACCATATATATATTCTCATTTTAATTGCAATCGGCATTCATCGGTACTATTCGGTACGGTACGATTCGGTTTCATTGGCTGCCGAAAAGTGCAGTGCACCATCTTTATTGTCGCCGATCTTCCATTTGTAAATGCTGATAGCCTGACAACTGATTTGATGCAATATATTGCAGATCAGAGTGTGGAACGGCATTTAGTGGTTCCCTAATTAAAAAATAACCAGTTGTGAGAGATATGGAAGGTCGTTTGGATCATTGCCCAAAGGAGAAACGGAAAGGGAATTTATTTTTGGGAGTAGTGTGTAAAACTCCCCATATGTGAATTTCAAATTGTGACTAATGTATCTTAGCCAACTTCACGGTATTTTCCCAAATCCCCCAAAATGAGGTAAACTGGCTGGTATCAATTTCCAAGAAATGTGAACTCAAGTAATTGAATTGTATTGAATCTTTTGAAAGAATTGAGGAAACTATCGCCTGACAAATCGCTGACTGCCTCTAATTGTAAGGTTTTCGTTGCAAGATATACAAATATTCAAATGTAAGATACAACATCCTTGCGATTTCGTAGCTTGTCATCCTTTATCTAAAAAGGATCTGCGATCTTTACTTTTGTATCAAGCAAATATCACAAAGTTTTATTTATTTGCTAAACTACAGCAATTAATGAGCCAGTCTACGACCCGATCAAGCCGTCAAAAGTTCTTGCTTCGCTCGCTACGCTCGATCAAAGAAAAAGACATAAATTTTTGAAAGTAAAGTCATTAAAATATGTTGAACAGTTATTCAAGTAAATAGTTTAGTTTTCTTGTTACTTATGTTAATTAAAAATTTTTTTTAGTTAACTATCATTGTTCCGATGTTAGATACGCCACTGGATATTATTTATTTAACTCGATGTAATGTCGACGACAATTAATTTAATAAAATATTTCGCCGACATTAATTAAATATTTTTGCAGATAATTAATTTTGCTTTACATGTGCTTCCAATTTTAATTATAAAAGTTCTCATTTTTCTGCCAAAAAAATTGTATAAAAAATATGTTTTTGAAAATGTATTCGGAATATTAAAAAAAAACTCTTTTAACAATTTAAGCTTTAAGTTTGTTATAAACCATTCTACACATGACATCTGCATATTGCACACGTAAAAGAGATTTCCACACTACCAATCTAAATGTTTTTCAAAATTACTTTTTTAAGATTTATATTCATGCGGAACATTTATTTTAGTCACTTAGTTTTAAAAATGTCATCCTATTAATTTAACAAAACAGGAGTAGCAAAATCTGCTGCAAGTTCTATAATTATAACTTTGAAAACCAATTCAGGATAATTAATTACATGGTATAAATACTAATTCTCGAAATTTTAGAAACCAAATTTGTTCTTATTAAATTGTGCATTATTAATTTAAAAAATAATATCGAGTTACATTTTGTTTTTCAAATAGATCAACGGAATTATGTATGTTTTCTGCTTCGGAAAATAATGTAAATGATTCTCTTTGCAGTTAAGCTTTATTTCACAAGACATTTAAAATATATAAATTACTAGTAATGGTACCCGGTTTGTCCGGGTAAATATGTGGTTTCAACTAGAGAAATGGAAAGAGTAACTTAATTGGTAATCAAGGACTTGAGATTATTAAAATGATAGTCCTTTGTGCGCTATATTGAAAAATATAAACGCAAATGATTAATTTAACTAAACAGAAATAAGTTGAAACCCGAAATCCGAAAACTTTATTTTGCAATTTATGTGGTCTTTTCATAAATATCCCGATTTAGGATTATAGAAAATTTCCGATATTTCAATTAATAAATAAACTTAGCACCCTGTATTTTTCAAATAAAGCGTTTTATTAGAAAAGTTTTCCAGATTTCCTTCATCATCAACAGATTACGGTTTTAAAATATCAGCACTAGTTTACTACAAAAAACTTTTTCTTCTGGCGGTAGTACGAAATACCTACTAAATTTCCATTACCTCGGAAAGGGTGCATTTCATTGGAGTAAACAAAGTATACATTTTTTATATGTTTTATATTTGGGTTTAAAAAATTTTCATAAAAGGTACCCAATTTGATAGAAAAACCATTTTACTATTACAAATCAAAGAAAATTCACTTTTTGAAAACAATCAACTTTTAATTTAATGTTTAACGGTCACGAGCTAATTTATAAGTTATTAAAACAAGAATGTAAAACTATTTTTTATCTAAACCACAGAATGCGAAATTTGTGCGGTTCAGGAAAAAAATATTTATAAAACAATCATTTAATCGATTCGTTTATTTTAAATAGCTTTAATAAATCAACGTTACGTTGAAATTTTTTGCTATTATTAATGGAAATTACAGTAATATTCATTTTAATACAATTTTCAATACTCGAATTTGTTATATTTTCATACAATGAATTAAAACTTTTTACAGGAATACGGGAACACTGATTTTTTGAATATGAAAGCTAAAAACACTATGACCATTAAGCGAAAAGTTTTTGGGATAATTAGTCTCAAAGTTTCAAAAATGCATGACAAAATATTGGAGTATATTAATTATTTATCAAGCAGCTGGAAAAAATAATAGGGTTTTGACATTAATTGGGTTTTGTAATCTGTGTTCTAGTATTTTATTGATTTATTAATTTCATTTATTAAAGTTGATGATTAAATGCATTTTTGTTACTTGGGGACTGATTATCGCAAAAACTTTTCGCTTTAAGATCACAGTGTTTTTTACATTTTAGTACTCATAAAAATATAGGTTGCCATTTAAAAAATTATATGATAATGTCACAGTTCAAAACCAAAACGATATAAAAATTGTAAGTGGTAGAAAAAGGTGACATTTAAAAAATTAAGGCTGACGTGTTTGTGGATTTTTGAAAAACTTTCTCTAAAAGATTTTATCGAATTTGTTCCAAACTTTACGAGCTCATAGTATATAGTGAAAAACTAAATTACTTCAATCGATTCAATAAAAAAGTACTTATAAATACATCATGTATTGATTTGATTTTACAAATAGCCAGTATTTGTTTAATTGGAGTAGATAGTAAAATAACATAAAATCAGGAACCTGAAGAAAATAGCATATATTAGGTTTGAATAATATACACGGTGAGCTAGACTTATTTAAAGTCAACTATAGTTAATTAAAAAATAAAATACATACATTTATTTTGATTTATTTATTACGTGTAATAGCCCACCTGACATGTAATAACAGTTTTTGATTTTTATTTTTTTACTAATTTTATTATTATAGTCCTTATATATCCTTATAATACTGAAATAGAAGTTTTTTTTCAAAGAAAGAAATGCTAGCAATTAATAAATAAAAGTGTAAATGTATAGTCCATGTGCTGACCCAATGTGGTACACCAACTCTTCAACTACAATGAAACCAGACCAACATGAAAACTGGTTAACTGCTTGAAACAACTTGGAATATCACAAAATATTTTAAAATAATTGACAAAAAACCGTAGATAGTTTTGTTCAATTGTTTGGACAAATGAAAATCCCTACGATCTCATAAAAATCTTCAAAATCCAAAAGATTCCTATTCAATACCCACGCTCTTGTAGATTTTGACTACAAATTCAGGTGTATATGTGTACATTCCTTTCACTAGGAACAGTTAAAGTTAAGTAAAACAAAATTAATATAATATACAAAATGCTTGACATGTAGGCATCGTTCAGTCTGCTTCATAATGTTTACATTACTAATTCTGTAGCAAGAAAAGATAAGCTAAATAAAAATATTTTCAATGTAAATACATTAAATGTGAAAACAAAGAAAATTAGAAAGTTGAGGGTTGTTATGATTAACAGGTACTTATGTATTTCTATCAGAAAATAAATTAAGTTGCACTTATTTTGCTGTCCGATTGTAGCAGTTGTGGCAAGGGTAATTTCATAAAATATAAAGTAAAGATGGAATCATTTGCCTATAAGGAACGTGCGGCGTTCTTTGTTATGTTGCGGGTTATTAAAATATTAATAAACCAATGTATAATCTAATCGATATTTCAATACAATCAAAGTCGTGTATCTAAATTATTTAGGTACTATTAAGAAGTAGTGCTGTATTGCTGTAGTATAGTATCAAAATTTTATAAAAACTAAATTATATTTTTGGGGAAAAATATTTGTTAAAAAAGTCCTTATTTAATTTCAATGTTCATTATTCTATTATTAAAAATGGTGGATTCACAAAAATTATAAATTAACTCCGAATTGCCAGAGGGGCCTTTGAAGAGGAATTATTAAATATAAGGCAGTATACACACTGAATCGACTTGATACGATATGCTCAGCGCGGTGAGTCTACCATTTGTTCGCGCATGCGTACTGAGTCGATACAGGAATTAACCGATCAACCGAATGGACAGGACTATAAATTTAAAGGTATAATTTCAAATAAATGACGGATTAGATTTGTTTAAACAAATTAATATTAATTGGAAAAGAATTATAAAAAGTTTCGATTTTATAGCGAAACAATTTCTTATAGAAGCACGTAGATATCAGTTAGCTTTACAAAGAACAACAAAAATTGTCAATAGCTCCTATTTAATCAGGAAATTACAATCTGACTATTGTAAGCTAAAATTATTGCAAAAATCAACTGAAACGCCATGATGAATTTCAATATGCATTAGCAGTAACTACTTCGGCAATAATTATAATTACTTTCAGAAAACTATATTAATTTAAGTTAAGTAATGTTTTCATTGGTACGAAATTGATTTAGTTTATATATTCGCTGTAAAAACCTTTAATCGCGAAATATATAACTTTCATCAATTTAAAATAATAAATTTGAAAACATTATTACATGACATTATTTAACATTAATTAATAGTAAATAAATATCCTTATTTAAAAGATTATAATTGATAAATGTTTATTTACTAAATTTTTGTTTATTTGAACAATGAACTGAATGTAACTTCAGCAGAAAGCTATAGCAAAATGGATTATTTGAAACCTAAGCTAAATATTAAACTTGAGAAGATAAAACATTTGAAATGGTTACAGGCTATTAAAATAAGGCATAAATAAGATACAATTATAAAAATATAAATGATTTTCTGTTGTTAAAACAAAAGATAAAAGAATTAGTAAATGTATCTGTAAGAATAATTATTTTTATAACCTATATCATAATCTCCAAAATATAAATATGAAATAATATAGAAGATTGAATTTGGACCTACTGAAAATTTTGTATTGATTGCGAATAATAAATTTTACTATGAATATTTAAAAAATGGGCAAAAGCAAAAGTAGTATATGTAAGGTGGGGAATTACCCTCACTAATCTATGATTACGCGGCGTGTCCCTTTGCGTGACTCTCAATGCGTGTGCTACCGCATGTGAATGTGGTCACGACACTTAAACATTACACTTTTACAAAATATTCGGTTCTTTACTAAAACTTAAGTCTTAATAAATTGTCAACTTCCCCATCATAGCGATACTTTGATAGCTTTATAAAAAGTTATATTTCAAATGCATTCAGACAACGTATCTAGCGTTATTAAGCTGTAATTCTAACAAGATCTAATTTAGAGTCGACTTCTTTTCTTACAAGACAGAGTGGGTACTAAGAAATTTATTATTAAAAAATGACCATCCAAGAAAAGTTTAATTATGAGGGGGTAGATTGCGTGTCACAGGCTTTAAGGTCGGTTTGTAAGTTACCGAGTGGTCATTGTGCTAATGCTAAGGTGTATTGGTTAACCCTTGCTCACAGAGATTGACTGATAACACTAGTGCTTGCTGAAATCATGCTACTAACTCGCTCACGAAGCTTTCTTATATCAACTCTAGACGCAATCACGATTGTACCCTTAGTTCTATTTCTTATACGTCATATAATACTATTACATGAGATCCTATTACATTTTATAAGTAACTTAATTTCTCAATTATTGTGGGCATAAAGGTTAAATCTGAGCACGTAAATCAAAATAAGCATGCTTAGTTTTTAAATTGTTGCCCAAAAATTGATGCTCAATTCTAATACTTACTATATAATATCCTAATTCACAAACTAAATTTCAACACTCATAAACTGTCGACTCAAGTTCGCACAACTTCAATTCGGGCGGTTGATGCGGTTTGTAATGTCTACACACTAATTGCATGCATAATCTTATATGTGGTATAAAGCACAACAGTTTATGTAACAAAACATAATGATTTGTAGTTCAGTTAATTGTAATATGCTTAAGCTACAAAGACGGATCTGTATTACTATACACTCAAGTTGCATTACCACCGATTATTGTAATTAAATTTTAAATTCACATTTTCATTAGCCTGAAAGGATATTTTAACAAAACAGACTAAAAATTAACAAAAGTATAGCTAGTCAAGTGACAATCTTCATATAACAATGATTAAAATCGAAGATACACATATTTTTGGTAAAAATCACTTAAGTAATAATATCTGAGAATATAAAAACTCCAGAGTGCATTAAATCTAACTAGAAGAACACATCGAAGACGACCGATCCAAGCGACCAAAGCCCTCTCATCGCTACTCAGTGGGCCAGTACCGCGAAAAATCATAATGATCGTTTATTGATTTATAATTGTTATTTTTTTAACGTTGCCACTTTCGTCACTGCTGAAGTTATCTCTCTGAAATGTTTGCAGAGAAATTTCGCTAAAAATTTGGTTTAAAATTATGTTGAAGATTTGGAATTAAAATAGTACTTGGAGTGTTGTTGGAAAGAGAATCCAAATTAGAGAACAAATTTGGATGGATTGGATTGGAAACAAAAATTATTCTGGTTTGAAAATCGTGTTCAAGAGAACGCACACCCGCAGTTGGTAAGCAGGGCAAACAAAATCTTGTTGTTCCCTTATTTTTCTAGAAAAGTTCAATTAGAAAAAGTTGAATTCCAAAATGCACGTCAATATATTTCTCATTTGGAAAAATTCATATGTAACTCAAACATCATTGGAGGACAGCAGGCGGATAGCTCCTTGAACGTCCCCATCTGAGATTTTCCTGTCATAAAATAAATAATTAATTATTTTAAATTCAAATTGCAAAAAGAACTAATTTAAAAAATTGTAGTTCATAATAAAAAAAAATTTCAGAATCCCTTGCAAAATTTAAATTTTTAACATACCAACTTAGTAATAAAAATAAGCTTACAACCCTTTCATGTTATCCATTGTCATTGACTAACTTCGTACCTGTTAAATTTAAATTTTGTAAGGGATCCAGATAAACCACTAAAATTAACGTTAATTTTTAATACAATTTAGTTCCGGCAGGGATAATTTTATAGTAGTCTGAATTCAAAATAAATAATTTCAGATCAAAATCTGATGAAATTTTAAAGGTAGAATCTGAATTTTTTTCTTATGTTTCTCTTTTTTTGTGCTTTTCTACGAGCAGCACAAAAAAATTTAAATAAGGAAATACTTTTTCTCTTAAGCACTGAAATAAATAATAAGAATTATGTTAAGAAAACAAAAAAGCAAAGAGTAGGAATCTATAAGTTTCGTGTTGAACTTTTGTCATAAAAAGGTTTTTTATCATATTATTGTGAACTGCATGACTGCCACCAGTGTTATGATTATGTGATTGATTGCACCTGAATTCAAGTGAGAATGAAAGTGTAAACGTACATACTATCGTGGAACTATTTGTTGAAAAAAATTGCATTAAATCGGATAATCGTACCTATATCAAGTTATTTTATTATATTATGCGCTACATTTTTAAGTACCAAGCGAAAAAGCGAAGAGATGTTCCGAATACGCTTTGCATTATTTAGCTTTCATAACCCTACAAATTGTTGACCTGGAAAAACCTTCCGCAGAATTGCAAGTTGCATTAAGTGGGCACGTTATTAGTAATAACTAAACAGGTGTAAGTTTTAATAATTAATTTATTTTAAAAATAATAAATAAAAATATAAATATGTACTATAATGTCCTGGCAGATCGTTTCACTTCACACTATTCAGTTATTGAATTTTTATTAAAATTATGGAATCAAATCAACAATCAATTAACGAATGATGCAATCGTTGCACCATTGGTACCAAAGGCACGTAAGCACCCAAATCGAACGCAGCCTTAAGCATCAATGTTTGATAGAAGTTTCAGCGACAGACCGAACGCATTCCAATCTTTAATGGTTAATTAATCATTTGGATCTATAATTTCACATTTCTTGGATTTAAATTATTACTGAAATACCTACTAAATTTTCCAAGTTCAAATTTTATAATCCAGAGGTACTTGAAACTTGTTATTCTTTTTACTATGCCTTTGTTCCAAATATCATCTTAATTACCTCAGGCACCGCTTTGATAATAAAAGACGATTAAACTCACGTTTTTTAAAACTTGTTTTTTGTAATGCCTATGGACTCTTCTGTTTTCATTTTTATCTTTACTTTAACTTTCTAATAAGTTGATTTTCATTGCTCAAATGCACTTGGCTTCTTTCCACCAAAGAGGCACATACCCCTGGTCGGGCGCCATTTTAAATTATTAAGAAAAATTTGGACGAAGATTAAAAGACGATTTCTAATTTAATGAAAAGTTCGAAACTTTATTTCTACGTTTATTTAGTCGAATTGAAGTTTATCGTTTTGGACGTGAGGCGTTAGAACCCAATGAAATCTATCCAGGAGAAGTTATATTATTACATCCAATATTTAATTTTTTTTCATTAATACGCATTCTAGCCCAACGAATATTATTCTTCATGTCAGTTTAATTCGTTAAACGCATTATTTACATACCTATTTAATTTATAATAGTTTGTAGTGACACGGGTCATTACCCTCGAGGCCGGTTTCGCAAATTTTGTTATTATATCTAAAATAGTTGATACAAAGTCGAGAAATACATCACAAGTTCAGTAATTGGACACAACCGAAATCATCTTCAAGTACAGATACCAATTCCCAATATTCGGCCCTCTAAAAATTATCAAAAATTTCTGGTTGCAAACAAATTTTTATAAGGTAAATAAAAAATAATGCATGAAAATTTAACATCCAGCAAACGAATTCTTGAGAGCTCCTGTTTTCGCGTATATTTCTTTGTCGAAATTTAGATTCTAAATAATATTTAATAAAATTATGACTTTCCTTGTTTTCATTGATTTGTTTACGTTTAAAAGAATTTTTTGAGGGAATGTTTTTAAAAAAATAAATTTAATTATTTTATTTGCTTTTAAAATTTATAAAAAAACAAATATCATAAGCTATTGGAATTTTTTTAACTGATATTGTGCTTGCTTTATAATAAATAATAAACGTCCTTGCATTGAAAAGCTCTGGATTGGATTTTGGATTGGCTTAACTTAACACACTGTATTCTTAATAATAAGCGGAGATAATAGACAATTTTATTTATATCTTAAAATATTTTAACAGTACCATTGCGTGTTACTTTTGTCAAACTAATTTAAGTATACTAATAAAACAATCAACAATTTACCCATACTAAATAAAATTTATTGCTATAATTTAATTTGACACTTAATTACAATAACTTAATAACCAAATACCATTTTTTAAATTATAGAGATTAATTGAGTCATGTGGGTATTCAATATTTTGTATTATTGTTAATGATTTCAATCGCGACGTTAAAAAAATTCAGTTAAAAATTATTGAAATAAAATTTATATTGTTTTATAACAATTTCCAATATTAAACTAACGTATTTAAAAATGTAAGTTAGTTATAATGGAAATGCCAAAGTTTGAATTTATTAGTCCGTATATTAATATATACAATTTATAAGTCGTATTAAATTTTTTTGTTATTACATAAATTTAATCATTATTTAAAAAAAAAATTTGAAAAACAACATTGAATTAAATTTAATTAAATGTATAAAATAATTGCTTAGCAAATAGTTTTTATTTTTATACCTTAGACCCTTAGAGATAGACCGAAGCAATTACAAGAATCTTTCTTAATTTTACCCCCTGCACTACATATTTTCATTTCGGAAAATATATTTTAAGAAATCGTTATTTTAAAGGGGATCTTAACATGTAGGAAGCGTTACCAAATGATTTCAACTGAATCTGAAAGTTAAAGATTTTAAATATTTAAAGTAACACTATTCTGTTCAATCGTCTTGTAAACCTATTTTTTTGTAATTTCTAAGTAAGTTATTTTATTGAAATTACCACCACGTATAAAAAGTAATTTATTCGGAAAGTATCCTTATTTTTAAATTAAGGTCAGACGGTCAGACGGTGAATAAAATTGTACAGAATATTTATTTGATGCAATTAATAATATCTGGATGTATGTGAGCTATTCCACAGCAAATCATAAAATTTTAGGTAATAATAATAATTAATTGAATTGAAAAAATTAAGTGTCCTTAGATAAATTTGAAGATAAGGAAGCTGGCACGAATATTATAAGTAATAGAAATGACTTTTAACTTCAAAACTTTTAACTTTCAAAATGGTGTGTGACCGTTATCAATAAATTTGATAACATTCCGGCAATGTCCTGCCATATCTGTAAAAAAAACTAAATTGCAGTTTTCAAGTTTAAACGCTCAATATTTGGGGCCTCTTATCGTCCTTACTTTAAATTTATTGCACTTATTTAACACATGTTAAGGCACTTAAGGTGTTTTAACAGATCTTTTCGTTATCTCTCACGAACAAATTGTGTATATATATTAGTGAAATAGAGATACATTTACAATAATCAAAAATATCTACATGTAAAATACAGATAATGCTGTTGAAAAATAAATAACGTCTATTATTTCAAAATCCAATTTCAATTTTGAATTGGTTTATTTTATCAATTAATTATAAATCTCTATCTAGTATAAACAAACACGTGAGTATTTTTCCGGTCTAGTTTATCAACTGTAAAAATCCACCATTGTTTTTAAAAAGTAGCCCTTGGCTCTGCGTGCTAAATGGACATATGTAGCTAGCTATCACGTGTAATTAGTTAAAGATTATTATTATGATTTAAATAATAAGAGCGTTGGTGATGTATCCTAGAAACTATAAATAGTAAATTGCAACTGGATCCTTTCAGTGATAGAATCGCGTTTTCTCGCTCACTAATCTGCCTGTGTGTGCTTCCACACTGTTGCTCTGCTTTTTTTTGCTTTAAGATCATAGTGTTTTTACTAGTCATATTCAGATATTGCTAATAAAAATAAAGGGTTGCCATTTAAAAAAATTTGCGATGATGTCACATCTTAAAAACAAAAAATATATCAATGGCTGAATTTCGCATAACGAGGTAATGTGCCTTCAACCTAATTTATGTTTTTCTTCCGAAGATCCTCTTATCAAAATTTCCTCTACTCTTGAAATCTTGTTGTACTTGCCCACGCTGTTATCGAGTTCCACTAATGTTAAATTCGTAGATGGCAGAACATATTTAAAAATGACTCTTGAGATTGAATTATACTTTAATTATACTTCAACAATCCCCGGATATCAAGCCCATCCATGTACTGACCAGAACATCGAAGTCCAAGTCCATCGAGGATACCATGTGGAACAAGTAACAGATAGCGCGACAAGAAGAAGCCTCTTCTACTAGTTATGGTCACCTTATCAAACGTCAAGAAGAACAATTGGATCCACGCAGTCAAGCAGATCCTCGAAATAGAAGTCAAAATCTAGAGATCAATTTGCAAACCACACAAAGGAGAAATGTCAAGCCTTTGGCCACGTCCAGCGATTATGCAATTCTACGGCTAGGTGTGTGAAAAACCAAAAAACACTCCGGTAACATGAGTTAACTGCGTTGGGATTCACCCCGCAAGCTACCATTGCTGTCCAAAGTTCCTCAAGCCAACGCGATCCTAATCTCAAAGACGCAAGACAAAAACACCATGAACCCATGCAAATTTCCAACACACCACTAACATCAGCCCAGATTGCCACCAACCTGGCACAATTGGTACAACACGACGTATAGCAAGAAATCATCTCAGCCATCATCAGGAACCTGAAATATCAGTTTACCGCAAACTGGAATCTTACTTCTTCCTCTTAAATCATCCGACCGAACGAACTGAACAACGACGAAAGAATGAAGATGAACACCGTACCGTCAACAAAATTAACTCTCATGTACTTTTTATGCAAAAATTCAAAACTTTAAAAGCGATCTATCACGTGCTGTATCTATAATATTTTTTGAGGGCATTTCGGCATCTAATCCCCTTGGTTTGAATCCGGGAAAAATGTAAATTTTCTCATGACCGTCTTTGTATGTCTCACGGTCACCCTGACGAAAATTTGTTTCAAGGAATAATAGGAACCAGGATTACAGTCATATCTGAGGTAAACCTAACAGGCAATGGCGTAACTACCGGGGTTTTGCGGGTTCAGCGGAACCAGGGTCTATAACTTTAAGGGCCCGGAACGAGCTTGTTTAAAAAATGTAGGGTAATTTACAGTATTAATTAAAAAAATAATTGTAAGTTACGTAATTGTTAAATAAAGTTTTTGTTTGCATTTCAAAATATAAAAAAATTGCTGTTTAATGCTACTTTTAATAGAAACCATTATTAAAAATTGGGGGATAACTGGCTCAATACAAGACGTATTGAAAATGTGGTTAGTGTTTGTGTATGCTACATTAAGTTTATGAAGTCTGAATAAAAAGTAGTCAGCCAAATTCAATATTTGAGTAACAAACAATTTAGTCAAAACATTTATTTTTCCTAAATTCAGCAGGAAAAAGTTGGTGGATTATTATTTTAATTAAAATAACCCCTATATTTTCATGATTGAAAATATGGAAAATAATAAAAAATGTGAAATTGAGTTTATGAAAAATATAAACAAATAAAAAAAATTACATGTAGTTGCTTTGAATTTATTACGAATGTCTGGTTAAGCTAGCAGTTGATTTATTTTTCTTTTAAAAAAATGGTCGATAAACAGTTATAAAGTAGCAATCAAACAGATGGAGCAAAACTTATAGAGAAACTCCTATTGCTATACCGAAACTGCTTTGAGACACAAAATATTTGAACAAGTTATATCTTCAAGGTGATTGAGCCTCACAACAGATTGGGGAATTCAATAGATAGAATTGTATAATAAAAGTTTGATAGAAACAGACCACATCGTTACATCGCAATAATTAGTTTAAAAGTTGCAGGCCCTGCGAAATCCTTATTATGTAGCTATGCATTATTTATTTTTAGTTAAAATGATGTAGTCTCTTTTAAGTTAAAATTTCTTTAGATGTTGAACTTCTTTGTAAAATTATGTAATATCATTAACAATTAAAAATAGCAGCATGTTTATTTACATGAATATAGTCCGCGGTAAAGCAGAACAAAAGGTTCAGGAGTTGAGAGAGATGAACTAAAGTATCTGCGGGGCATTTCCTATCCTGGCGAAATGTCAGTTTCAGCCACAACTGAATTTTGTGTTCACTTGATGAGAATGGAGAAGAAACCTGTACTAACTTCTACACGAAGAAACAATGATGCGAACAGATAAGAATTCAGCTAAATGACTGAAATGGCTGCTAAATTACTTCGCTCGAAACTTCTCATGACTTGGTTAAACTAGCATCAACTTAAAACCATTTTTAAATTATCATAAATATAAACATCGTCTATCATATTTTTATCTCTATTAAATTAACAACATAATTCGCAAAGCATACTCATAAATCTTATAGCAGAATAAACTTAAGAAAACATTAAACTCAAGCAACCAAAATGATTTAACGTGTAAACTTATCAAACAAGAGCTATATTATACTAAATAAATAATAAGTATATGCTAAATAAATTTATTTCTACTTTTCCAACAATTTTTATTAACAATTTATCTTTATTTTACTTTCTCTTGTATGTTGATCCTGAATTCCTTTCTTTTGCCTTCAATTAAACTAAACTATCGATCTAAATAAATAAAAGCTATTTCAAGATTAAGTGAAATTTTTCGAGTTCTTAAAAATTTCTAAAGACTACTTAATATTTTGTTTTGAATTCTTCTGGTATACTAGAACTATTGTACTACTAGAAGGCAACTGCGGTCGCCTCCGCCTAGGTACTGAATTGCACTGCTGCACCTATTTTCGTACCGTCAACAGAATGAGCAAAACACCAACTTTACTCGAAATTAATCATCCATAGGACGAAATGATATACTAAATAATAAATCAAAATATTGGGTTTATTCTGAAAAAATAATTCAACTAATCAAATGTTCACTCAATTGGATATAAAGTGTACAAATTGAATAACGTCATCAAACTGCAGTACAATTCACATTGTGACCAATAATCACCTTAGAGTTCCTTAGTGCATATTCATGTTCAGTCAAGTTGGATTGCTACGTAAAGACATACTGCAATACAAGATTAATTGCAGACCAATTGAAATGAATTATTTATCTCTCAACATTTCAAGTGAGTTACAAGATATATGTATATTGAATTTAATTTTAATGCATTATTACAGTTTTACTCCCAGGATCTCATCCTTCAATATTTGTTCTAAAACTCATTAAGTAGTGACTTAAAATATTGTTATTAACTTAAATATAAAAGACGACTTTATTGACATTCCACATGTCCACTTTTTTTTAGCTTCTAGTTTGTTTAGTTTTATGAACACCACATTGCCAAGCACTTTATATCATTCGGTATTTCCCAACCTAGGTGAACTAGAGCTATACGTGTTGTACCTGTACAAATTTCAATGAAATTAAAAAAAGCCGGTAGCAGTAATAATGTTAAGAGCTGGTAATTTCCTTTTATTGGTCAGTTTGGCAACGTCGGAAGTACCGGTTATTTATCTGTTTAGCCGGTATCAAAAAAATGTATTTTTCGAATTCTTTAAATATAATATATTATTTCAAATTTAATTTAGTTGTTTATGTTTTACGTCCATGTAAATTCCTGCCTAAATAATTGTTTTGTTTTATATTTTGCGTTGAAGAGTTGTATACAAAAATATACCAATTTTCTGTCCCAATAAATTTATAATTGTAAAATTCAGAAAAAAACTTACTGTACTTATATCCATACTTAGCTCAGTCTGGGGAATAAAATACGCATGAGACTCCTTTTAAATATACTAAAAAAGATCAAAATTTGTGTCTACGAAATAAAATTTTTATATTATATTTAATATTTTAAATATAAAATAATTATAAAACTAGCCGGTATGACGTTTATTGTTCATGTAACAACATATTGCTATAATTATTTATGTTATAATTATTTTCCGCTTTCCGGCTTTCTTAAATATCTTCACTTTCATTATTACGGGTACAGGACGTTTAAACGCGGTCGGTTGAACGCCGCCGTTTGAACGCAGGGACGTTTGTTAAATTTAATTTCAGGTTTTCACATAATGTATCATGCCTTCCTGTTCCGTATGTATCATACCTCCCAAAGGTGAATTTTAGATTAGAGTTTACGTAAAATTCCTACCACAGCGTCAAAAATTAAACTCAAATTTTTTTTAATCCGTATTAGGACTATCTACCACTACACCAAAATTAAAAATCTGACAGGATGTTGTTAAAAGTTCAACTGTAAACTTTCTGTATTGTCGGGATAATTTTAAAACTTGAAAACTTTTTAGTTTAAGTATATGATCATTTTAACAAGCAGTCAACAGTGATTCTAACCCCTAATATTTTTTTTTACGTCTTAGGTTAAAACTTAGCGCGTATTGAAAATCGTAATGACGGTAAACTGCCAACAGCAAACACTGCTTGAGACTAACCAAAAGCGGTTGTAAATCCAACATTTTTTTAGCTTTTGTGTTTTTCAGCAAACATTTAAGATAATAAAAGAAGTTTATTAATAAATAAATGTTAGCAACATTCATCACATAGAAAATTCTTTACTTTTAGACATTTTTCCATTTTACTAACAATAAATATTTGATCATCAGAACGGTTCGAATTAAAAATTAAAGAGACCCGAATAAATACAAAATGAAGCCAAAAATAGGCTTGTGTTAAATTGTCTGTATTTTCTTATAAATTTTCGACAGCTTTTCTAATAGTTTTTTAAATGAGTTATCAATTTAAAAAAATGCAACTGATATTAACCCTGATATTAACCCTATCAATATTTTAGAAAACTTAAATTTATTTACCCCTTTACCCCCTTGCTTATCAAAATCAAAGTATTTCAAACTTGATTTTATGCCTCATCTGAAAATTTCAAGGTTAAGGGTTTTTTGAATCTAAAATTTGGAACTATAAAATTTGGATATATTGCGATGATTTATATTTATAAATTGTGGTTGTAAGAAAAATTTTCAAATTTTAATTTTGAAAATATTGCAATATTGGTTGCTTTTTAGGGGTAATAATATTTTTCGATTATTTTTGATTTTAGAATAAAGGATCAAAGAAGTAAGGTGGCCAATAAACATTTGCCGCATTAAAAGAAAAATTCAAATTTTAAAAATGTTTATTTTATAGATAAAACATTTTTTTAATAATTGGACAGAAAATTTAAATTTGATAATTCTCAGGCTCTTGACACTGCATTAAAGCCAGCTGCCAGAACATCAAAATGGTTTAATGGCAAAACGTGTGTATTCATGAGGCAACCCAAATTCGTTATTTTGTCAATTTAACATATTTTGAATATAAAATGAGATTATCGCTAAATAACGCGATTAAATATTAACAGCCAACTAGAATTAAATTTATTTTTTTTAAACTTTGTTAATTTATTACTTAATTCAAATAAATAAATTATTAAATAAATATAGGGGAAACACTGCAACATATGAAAGTTTAATATGTTAGTTCAATTTTAAACATTGAATAACTTATTTTACTGAAAAATTTGTCGTACCTTGCCAAGAAGTCGGAATTGCACAATTGCCTTGCGTCATGTGCATCGTTTGAACGACGCTAGGCGTCGGTAGGCAAGGTTATTATGCGCCTTGTTCACCTCTATTTTACCTTGTGCTTTTTATGGTTGTAAGTGACTTAAAAGAAATGCAAAAATAATTTGAATCTCAAAGTCTTACGTGTGCTTTGAACATAAAAACTTTCTTGAATTTTTTTGCTGCGTATTTTATTGCATGTGGAGGTTAATACTACATATTTTGTAATTTGTAAATACTTTGTTAGTTAGATTTAATAAAGTCCAGTAATTTAAAAGTAATTTAACAAATTTTATTGATTTAGCACCTTTTGAAATCAACTACATACTGGTTAGTTCTGATTATTTGAACTAATACCTTTTTACCTCTTTATTTCATTAAAAACAGCTACCCAAACGATAATAGATAATGTAAAGTTTTAAATTGGATTACAAATTGAACAACATATTATCGACATTAATTTAGATTTAAGGGAAACCCTAATTCAAATTAGACTTAATTGACCGAACACTAGCAACTCGCAATTTTGAGATATTGTGAGATTTGAAACTATTCTGATCCGGCTCAACATTCGCCGATAATTGACGTATAATAGATATTGTACATTTTTACAAAACATAGTTTTGATATTTTCAAAAAAAAGTTTTGTGTTATTTTTATAATTTGTTATTTTTCTTGTACTTCCCCTACACAATTCATTGCATTTCATCCTATAACTTCCGATTAGAGAATGATATAATTGTATTTTCTCTTTTTATTTTAGTTCAAGTCGAATTTTCAGAAAACAACAACCAAACGGTTAGATATGCAATCCCAATAACATGAGTTGATTGAGGTTGTCTTATTTTAAGATTAAATCATACTTTATTTTGGAACTTCGGGGGAAGAACAGGTCAAGAGATTATCCAAAGACACTATATCTTATATTATAAAGGAAATTGGTTAAATTAGCCAACTTGTACTTATGAAAAATATTTCATATTTCAAATATTGACAAAATGCAATGCTTTTAACTCAAAATATCACGACTTTTCTTAGCTTGTTACAAGTAAAATTTCAAATTTCAGGAAAAGATATCAAAAAAATTCAGTGTACTAGCAGTAAAGGCTACTTGATTCGAGCAATCAACAGAGAAGATTAAACGATACAAACCACTCAATTTAATAGCAAGGTTTCAGTGCTAATTTATCTTGAGTAGAGAAATTTATTTAATTTTCTAATCTGAATTAAAATGTAAATAGCTTGCAATCTAATAGAATGCTAATGATTTATTGTTGAAGAAAAAATAGTTTTCGTGGGATTTCCCTATTAATTTTATTTTTGTCTATGAAAACAATTACGTAATATTAACTATTAAATTGTGAGTAAATGAAAATTTTTCTACTAGATTTATCTGATATACGTAGGTGTTAAAATGAACACCGCATTCTAGCGGGCTCGGTAAATTTCTTACAGCATTAATCATAATTAATTAATATTGCTATTTACAACTAAAAATGCGGTTAAAATTAACGAGCGCTAAATGTACATAACAAAATTATGAAAATTACATACAATTCTCAAGAAATCTTAACAAGCTCTTTAATTTAACACCCCATTAAGCCGAACGGTGTATAGACAGAATAATGAGTAGATTATAAACTTTATACAGAAACCTTGTTGTTAGTTATATGCCTATTAGTATTTTAATATCCAAACTTTCCTAAGAATTTTAATTCTGTATTGATTATTCTTGTAGACAAATTTGAATAGGTGCACTTCGCGGTTTTATTATTGTAAACGCAATAACTTAGTTTACGATCATAACTTCATGTTAAACATCTATGTTATTTATGTTCAACATATCTAACATATCTTAACCTTTGAGTTCAACAAACAACTGAAGATGTCCATTATGACTAAACGTGCGAAACCGGTCGGCAACAAATTAATAACATTGTTATTTTATATAAGAATGTTTTTTTCGAAATATTTCGTTATGATAGCGTAAATTTGTTTAAATGTAAGGTTAAGTTTAAGTACTTCGCTGTATTGACAATTGCATACCTTACTCTTTCCCGTATACTTAATTTGATTGGTTCCTTCAACTGCATACAATCCCTTGCTTGATTTGTAATTAGTTATTTTGAAATATAATTTCTACATCCAAAATTATGTTTATTTTATGAACAGACAGATATTACGGATCTTTTATTATATTATATACAATTTTATTTATTTCAGTGGAAACCTGTGAATGACAGCTACTCGGCCACAGAGTTTTCTTCATTGATTATGATATTTATTGTATTTCCAAAGAATTCTGTTTTAATTTACAGAAAATGACTTGAACCAAATTAAAAATAAGTAATTAAAATCTGTAACAAATAAAAGTATTAAAGCTTATAAAATATCTAGCATACCAAATTAATAGATTATTGCCTTAATTAATTTGATATAATAAATATAAATTTTATAGCCGTAAGGATGAAATTAATAATTTAAAAAATATATAAGAAATCGTCTTCTCCCCACTCATCTTAAAAATTCTATGCCTAACAATTTTGTTTTTTATTGAATAAATTGAAATATATTTTTCATTTATAAAGATTTACGCGAACAGAAAATTTAAAGCGTATTTATGAAAAAATAAAGATCAATAAAAAACCAGATGAATATCCAAAAGTCTGATATTTTGGGAACGAAGAGTTCAGTTTCAAATTGAACCATTGCAATCAAATTATTGCTCAAGGAAATAGCCAACAAAACGGATTTATAGGTAACTCTGTTTCAAAATTTCCAAATCTTTCAAATTTAATTTTACAAGGTCATCTAAATTTATTAAATGAAAACTATGAACAAATCAAAAATTGCTTTAGAAATTCAAACTATTCAAATGCAATGCACCTGAAATACCTGTGAACTAGATTTTGGGGTTCATTACAAAAGCGGATAAATTGAAAACATTTATATTTTTGTCAATAGCTTCAATAGCATACGGGAGACATGAATTTGACTTTCATCGACAAAATATTTTGATAAAAGTTGACAATTTGAAAAATTGTTATCCTCCCAGAAAGCTTTTTTTTATTGTCTTAATGTATCTGTAGTTAATTATTAATTTGATTTTTCGACGGATATTTATTTTGAAATTTTTCAAATCTTATATTATTAAATTTCAATATGTTGTACATTTCTAAAGGCGTCAATATTATTACCAATTGGAAATCGACATGTCTGTAATGTTTACCTAAATAAAAAAACTTATTTGCTGTATAATCATTTTAAAATAATTTTAATTCTACACGAATTCAAAAATAAACTATTAAAGTGAAATTATGAAGTAATCATTTATAAATTTCTTTAAAATTCAAATTACCTAATCATATTTTTCTGCCTTTTATAAAAACTTGTATGATCTTAAAGCGATTGAAATTTTATTAACTTTTATTTTACAGGTTTTTATCATATTTATTTTATGTCGAGTGTCGGCAACATATTTCGTTACTAATTTTAACATTCTGAATTTATACCGTGTTTCCTTATATGCTGTCATTCAGATTATATGAAGCAAAGGTAGTAAAGTATTGCATTAAAAAAGTTCTATTTTATAACGGTTTAGTGTGGAAATTTGATAAATTTATAATCCTAACTTTGGGTACCTTGTTAATTTATTACTCTCTTCACGAAGCACCTAATTAATTTTTAGTTAATTAAGTATATCGTTTTTTAAATAATCAATTTAAGTAAAAAATAATGCTGTCTTCAGTTAAACATGAAAGCTTTAATTAACATCTTAGTCTACTCGTTTAGCTTAATGAAATCATAACCTCACATTTGAAGGAAATGTGAGGTTATGACAAATGCAGCTAATTTCACCATCGGAATTTTATATTAAGAAAAGCAACCTTTTATAAATCGACTAATCATTTAAACATTTTTCTACATTTTGTCTGCCATAAAATTTATATAGCACATTGATAAGAGAATTAAATTTTAAGAGCCGAAACAAAATTTAGCGTAAAATTATTATGTACTTAATTGTTTCAAAAAATGTAATAAAGTAAAATTATTACTCCAATTACATTTATATGTAAATTTCCGAAATTAAATCAATAAATTAGGGAGAAGTGTAAATTGTGGAGTAACAATTCTTTTATTTAAGTTGAGATAAACGAGTGGATATGAGATAATAATGAAAGTACTATGATCTCTCTGTATAAGTGGTTGTTTGCAATTCATATATTTTAATGGATGTTTCAGCCCCCAACCTAAAAACTGCGATAGCAATTCTAAACTGTCTGCTCGCTCGGCAACTTTGCTTCGAAGACGCCTCTTGCTCCTCCATTCTAGAAATTATTCCAAGAGTTTGCGGTCCGGAATTAGGTAAGTTACTCTTGCATACTTTGTTCTTAATCCTTAAATTATGTTTTCATACACTCTGCTACATTTTTTATAAATTTTTTATATATCTTGATGAAGTAGGTATGTACATATACTTTAAAATTTAGAAGTTGCAGTTTTGAAAAAAAAAATAAATAAACTGCTTATTCAGAATTTCTTAGCTGAGCTTTTAACGCGGTATTTGTCTAGCATTTAGTGACAATGCAGCAATCCTCGGTAACTATTTTCTCTGCAAACAAGCAAAATGGTTTAGCTGACATGAGATACGTAATTTGTTTAACTTTAACAAACTGTAATATTTTTGTTACACAATCTATGTAACTTGTTCTTAATTCCAACATATTATTTAGTTTTTTTCATTTTTCTTAAACTTAACTTCATCTGAGAAATCCATAAACCTGTCAAGAACTAAAATTATATTAAAGTGTCAAATAACAGTTAAAACTGAAGCATTTTAATTTCTATTTATTGTTGTGATATTTTTTAAACTGAGTTTTCATTTTCAACATTCAGTCTCCAACAAGTGGATTTTGCTCGCCGACTTATGAAATCAAAATTCTTTATTTTTCGACTGGAGTCTCTCCTCAATTAAGGGAGGACTCTATTTTTGAAATTACAAACTGCCACGATTAAACATAATAGTAAAAATTTTCATGAAAAACTCAAAAACAGAAAATTTCAGATATTGAAACTTTAATGAAAACAAAAACAAATACTCAAAACGTTTTAGAACTAAAACATGCCAAATTGTATTTTTTTAGTATTATAGTGGGAAATTTTATTTAGAGAAAATTCACAGAAAGAGAAAGGGGTAGCCTTACACTGATTAAGTTGTTTAACAAAACTGAATGTTAAGGTTAGATTGACTATTCGCACAGCAGTGAAGTTTCAATTTATTGATTTCCAATGCTTCTAAAACTTTTAACCATTATTTCCGTACGTAAAATCTGATAATTGAGCGGTGTGTGTTTCTTTTCAAAAAGTTTATTCCAAATGCTGATATTCGTCATTAAATCTATTATCAAGCCGCCTGTTACTGAGTACAAATTTAAATTAACTTTATATTGTCATGGAAATCTAACATTTCTAACATACTAACAGGAAACAGACTAACAGACTAGCATGTTTGTGTTCTTAGTAAATTGTTATAAAAGAACGTTTATTTAATGTTGTTGTAATATTGTAATATATTTATAATAATATAATGTTGTATTCTTGTTTCCATGTACTTATTAAAGTTTACTATAGGTATAACAAATAAATCTGACAAAAGCAATATTCTTCGCTGGAAACTCAACAACATATTAAATTATACTATTGTTTAATTAACTTGTTTAATTTAAATTTTTATTGTATTATTATTATATTGTTATAAGATTTTACCAAGCTCAAAGCAAAGCTTGCTTTTTTATTTTAATGGAATGGAATATTAAGAAAAATTACAATTAAAATAAAAATTTTAAAAATTATAATATAAGATTTAATTGAAATATTCGATATAAATTTTTTATTATTGATATGTTCATTAAGTATTAACAGCAATATATAGTGGTCAGGAGTTTTTTCCAAGCATTAGCAATTTTTCAAAATTAAATATCAAATGTTACGTTTTTCTCTAATTAACAATATATTAATTAATGAAGTTGTAGTAAACCGAAGGTGAGCGTAAACTTTCTCTTTAACGGATAACTAATCAATTTCATATGGCAATCTGGAAGTTACAACTTTTGTTCTATCAACTTCAAATTTGGAAGGCACAAACTAACGTAAGATTTGTCGGTTTCTTGAATGATTAAAGTCTGTCTAAAACTTTTTCAAATATAAATGATTATATTTCGAGAATATCGAACGGATGACCAGTTTTTAATTTTTAAAATCTTGTTATAAAATTGTTATTCAATCTAAATTCTAATGATGGAATTCGATTAAAATTAATACGTCACGGTAAACGGAGAGAATTCATATAAATATACTAAATAACATCAATAGTAGTGATCATGAAAATTGGTTTTAAGTTGTTACGACTTAATTCTTACGGCTTCTTCTGCTGCACTTGATTTACTTATTATTATCATCAAGTGTTTAAAGTGACTTTTAATTATTAATTAAGGGGAAGCGACGTTATTTAATAAGCAGATTATAATAATTTAATACGTTATTATAACGTTAAAAACACGTTAATTCAACCGGCATATGCTTACTTGGTAATGCTTGAAAATTTTGGAAGTTTTCACAAACCATTTTTACTATACGTTTTTGTATGATTTTGCTTTATTGATAATCTGACTGCAAGTCTTCTCATGCTCATCTTCGGTTCTCCTGTCCTCGTAAGGTTTTTCTTTTATTTCTTTATCCAATTAAACGACTGAAGCGATGTATTTCCTGTACTTCTATTTTTAAATTTATCTCACTCTTACATGGTTAAGATCGATTCTATTTTATACTTGCTCTAATTATTCCTTTTGAAAACTCTTAGTAGTTTTTCTTCCAGGCATCTGATACAGAGTATTTCAGCTGCATGTTGCAATGATCTGCCCTTACAATTTAGGTAATCACACATATCCCAACTTTTAATATTTAAAATAAAGTAACATGCAAGATTTTTCTTAACTTTGCGTCTTTTAACTGGGAAAACAGACGGTTATCGCAATCCATGTACGCTCCAATACCTCCAACTTTTAAAAACACATCACACTTTATAAGTTTAAATTACACTAACTTGTAATTGCAATAATTTCTTATTTGTTTTTATTTTTATTAGCATCTATTACTTTCTCTTTGCAATCGGACAAAGTTTCCAGCAATATCAAAATATTATTTAAACTTTTAATTATAATTATTAATTAATTTTAAAAATAACGTTAACGTTATAAAACAGTCTTGACGAATTATAACGTTAAAAACACGTTAATTGAACCGCCATGTGCTTACTGAGTAATGCCCGAATAAGATAATTCTTCCAAACTATATCCTTCATCAGTGGATCTGCTCTTATCAGCTCTTAACATAATTTTGATCAATGAAAAGCCTGGACTTTTCTCTCACTTCTGCCATTTTTGTTTCTAGTACTATTTATCTCTTTCTGCTTGTTTGTGATCCAGCAATCAGATTGTTTATTAGTTTTATAAAATATCTTGCTATTAATTTTATTAACGTAATTTACTTCTCCTATAATTAGTTGTCCACAGTGGTTTCACACCTTAAACCTTTCAACTTTTCCTTTGCAATAAAATAGTTTATTTATAAAAAATATTTTATAAAATACTTGAAAAAGTTTAAAAGGTGTCAAATCAGAGTTCTTAGGATAAGTTTAAAATAAACCTCTCAAAAAACGGTAAAACACTGGAGTGAAGTTGGAAACTAATTCGGCTGCTAAAAAAGTCAACATTATAACTGCAGGCCTAGCTCAACGGCTAATGAAAAATGAAATGAAACAGATTACTCGGACGAAAGATGGAAATATTTCACGCAGTATCTACACCAAACTTCAAATATTAAAATAGCTATAAAATGGAATTAAAAACCCTCGAGGTAAAATATCTATTCGTTTGGTCTAAACACATAACTAAGCTCTGCGTGTCATCCTACCATTTTTATTGGCATACTTTTGCAAAGTCGGTTTTCTGCACTTGTAAGTATAAAAACAAGAAAAGCAACAGGCTTGACATTGAAAGTGACCTATGATAGATTTTTCTCTTACTAATTTTAAGCAAACTTTTAAGTTTTATTTTTTTAATGCAGAAGTCAAACAAAATGCTTTATTAAGGAAAAATCAAGTTGCTATTTTGTTATCTTAAAAATTCTATTGAAATAAATTTAGACGTAAACATGAATATGCACTTACTTCATCCACTCCGTTAATATTTTATGTTTCCTCTTGCAACCATCACCCGGTATTTATAAATAACCAATAAATTTAGCTTTCCGGGACTGTTGGTTTTAAGGAACTCAACTACAAAATTGCAATCAATTAAAATTAAAAAATAAAATTATATTTACGACCAGTAATTATTAATTTAATTAACAATTTTAACGGAGCTGCTTTTAGGTTATTGCCACTCAAAAATATTCGGTAAATTCGTTTACGTAATTTAATTACTTACTGTACTGTTTAAATAGATATACTAAAAACTCACATTTCAACTACTAATGGTAAGCATAGCATATTCCAAATTTTGTTGATTCAGAAATAATTGAAAATTTGATATTACAAGATTACGTTATATGTAAATGAATGTTTCTATATGAGATATATTATACATTAAATATTAAGTTAGTCTAAAGATGTAAAACAAATTAATATAGTATTCACATCAAGATCTACAATATTAAGTGTTCATAAGTAGACTTTTGTAGCTTGCGTACCAGGTTTCGCGCCAGTTTTACCCCAATTTTCGGGGAATTCATTGTAATTCAAAAAATAATTTTTATTAGTTTGGTAATCCAATTTCTTTAACTATCTTGAACTGAAAATAATATAATCCAAAGATTTGTTGAGATTTCACAAAATTAATAAAAATAATCCAAATTATAATAAACATTAAATATTATTTTATATATAAAATTATAGAACCACCGGCATAAATTGCAATAAACTAACAATTAAAAATATCATTTCAGGCTCAAGTTCATTAAATCGGCTTCAAATATTAAATAGAGCAAATTAAATGATTTTATTAATTGCCGTATATTTATTGATTTTGTATTACTAAAATACACCTCTAGTACAATAATAGAGTTTTTTTAATAGGATATAGATGAGTTGAGCTTAAAATAAAAATTAATAAGCTACCATAAATAAACTTAAAAAATAAACCGATAAAAATAGTAGGTGCGTTCCAAAATCACATTATAAATACTGCAGCCAAATTTCAAAATATCTTCAGATGTTTTCTGTATGACTTCGAAAAATAAAAATAATTGATAGTCTTATTTTTCGTAATCATATGAGACACGACTGAAGATATCGCTTTAAAATTTAGCGATATATTTATGAAGGATTAAAAAAGTCTACCTGTTATTTTTTTAACATTATAGTTGAAATTCCAGGTTATATGGGGGAGGGGAGTATTCTACTGACGTCAGTTTCCTGACAATTTATTGTAGTGAATTTTTCCAGAAATTATAGAAATTTCAATGGTGAATTTGGTCGTAATTAAAATTAAAGAGTTCAAATTGTAGTAAATGTGTTTCTAATGAAACTACTACTGATTTTTATAAAAGTAACTTTGAGATGTAAATTTTGAATATTGGCGAACCTAATAATTTTAAAAGCTTTAGAAGTAGCTGCTTCGTCAGGAATGAGGACGAGTACAAAAATGCAACTAAATGATATACAGTTGGCAGCTATCGAGAAGAAGAAATACAATATGCATGATTGTACAAATAGAGCTACTTTTTAGTTCAAAGAGGTTCTTTGTAAGGGGTTGTCGGGCATCTAGGCTGGTGGTTAATATCTTCAAAAATTGGATCTTTGAGAATCTTAAAAATTTAACATAGCAAAAATCTTTGAAGGTGAGCTTCGGGAATATTCGAGATGTGGCTTGAAATTGTATTATTAATTATTGATAGATATATACATCGAGAGTCTAGACGAACCGTTATTTTTGACAGATACAGATGTATTTTAGTTCTAAAGCCAAAAAAAGCATTTGTTTGGGTTTTCTTGTTTCATAACGTTCATATTTGGATAGTAACAATTACATGTTCACGTTATAAAAGCATTCATAATAAAAAAATATGTAATTAATCAATGAAAACGTATTCTTGGAGCGAATATAATTTATAGAATCAGAAATTGTATTAGAGCCTGATTCTCAATTTAAATAAAGAAATAGGTTATTGTAATAAAAACTGCTTTGTTGTTATTACCAACACTTGAAGTTTTAATTTTAAAAAAGTGTTTGTTAACGCTCCGGGATCTTTTGATATAATTTTCATAATATGTTGCTTTACAAAAGAATCCCACTGTGTAAACTTAAGGTATACGTATAACTTGTCATACACGAAAACTTGGGTATTACCGCTTGGTTTCACTAAAATCTATAATTTAGCATATCACGTGATCAAGAATTGTAAATAATATATTCCACACGTTTATTTACAAAATATTCTTTATAGCTACCTTCTCGTGTAGACATCTAAAAAAATTAAAATAATATAATTCTAACACACCATTCTTAATTTTTACATAATTAATATCAACGTGTAACGTTAACCACGGAGCTCTGCCGGGTTTTCTGAAAATGCCGAAACTCAAAATTAGAAGTTTTTTTGGAATTTTAGTGTGATACCCGTATATTGGTTTTTACAACACAAACAAATTTTTTTATTCCGTGGATTAGAATCCACGTTAAGAGAAAAATGAAATATATTCTTAAATTGGGCTAACCCTTTAAAATTTAAAATTATTTTCAGTATTATATATAAATTTCTAGTATGTATAGAACCGAACTATCACTGGAATGTTTTCAAATTATAATTATGAATCTTAAATGGTAATTTAAATAACAAGTAGGTATTACAGCACGACTAGGGATATTATGTGTGTGCGGATGAAGGTTGCTATACTTTGAGTTGTAAATGAGACGGTTAGTTATCCTGATGGTACTTCTGGATAAACCAGCACATTTCCTACTGTTGTTAATTGAGTTGGTAGTTAAACATAGAAAATTTATAAAAAAACGCAATAAGAGATATAATATGAAATAATAGAAAAAGGCAAAAATTTAAGCATTTAAGCTTGTCGATTAAAAATTATTAGTAAATTTATGTAGCATTATTACTATAGTGATTTCTGTATATTATTAATGCTGTTTCAGTATTATTATCCCGTCATCTAATAAACCAATTACAGATTCATACAGAACATAATAGGTATTTTCTATAAAATAATACTTACAGTAGCGCTCAAAAGTAAGTTGGCAAACAGTTTTTTTAAAAGAACTTTTTCAAATTTGAACATTTTTCTTTCATTATATAGAAAGTTAGAGTTATACCTTTTAATTTAAAGGCCTTTAAAAAATAATATTGCAAAAATGTTGAAATATAAAAAAGTTCTTGTGGAAAAAACTGTTTGCCAACTTACTTTTGAGCGCTACTGTAGCCCCCACTGGCATATACTGCCCGTAGATGAACGGTACGTGTCCGGTAGAACTTCAAACTAATTCGGTATGATTAGCAATCATTTTGATTAGCAACTCTTCCTGGTGATTTTAGACTGTCTCTCTGTTTTATTAGTAATAATGGGAGTGGTTGCTGTTATCTCAGCTTTGAATAAAATACTTTTTATTGTCAAAGATATGACATTACCGCCAAAAATATTTAGTTGTAATAAATCAATATCACCGGGAAAAGAATGGTCTTGGCGGTTGTTACACAATTTACGATGCTCCAAAATTAATCACATCTTTTAATTAGAATAACTCACGTGACCGACGCACACAGGACACGTGAATAATTAAATCACATTACAATAACATTCGAATTTTATAAGATTCTGCTGTAAGTAATATTGGTCGCTTACTCGCTTAGTTCATCGTTAACATTTTGAAACTTATTAATATCTCAGTTATTCATTATAAATAATAGCAATTTACTCAATGAGTGGGAAAAGAACATATTGCTGTTTAAGCAGTCGAACAGAATTTTGAAATGCTAGGCACAACAGGTACCAGTTCAGTACTAACCTGAAAAAAATTTTCCTATTGAATTTATTTACAAAACCTTCATAAATACGATGAACAGATTCTTAGAAAAAAAAAAGAATTTATTACATAAATACAACGAATTTTTGTTCACTGCTTGAAAAAACTAAGAATACGGATGAGTACGAAATCCAGTCGAGTAGTAAAATTAATTAATGTTAAATTTTATAATTAGCTTGTAAATTAAAATTAGAAGTTGCGAATAATCAATAAACAAACTAAAGTGCATTTGGGTTGCTATACTTGACCTTTCTCATTGACCTCTATTGATATACAGAACCTTAAGGGGGATAGCGTTTCTAAATGAATAGGGAAAACGTTGCATGTGAGAATATTATTGAAGTATATTTACATTGAGTACTACATAAAATTTACAAAAATATATAAATAACCGTAAGTGATTTTAAATTGTAATTTTCTATTTAAGTTTATAATCATTATAAGTATAATATTGAATTACAGTTTAATATTTATAAGTAGAGGAAAATTATTGATTTTATAAAATAAACAAATCAATTTATGTTAACCTAAATTGATACAAATCAATGGATTGTGTTGAAAAATTTTAGAATACCGCAGATAATTTTAAAATCTATATTTTAATTATATTAAAATTAATTGGAATTAAAAAAAAAATTACCACTTACAATATACTGCAAGTATAATACATACAATGCCATAAATTGATAGCTTTCGTAATAGAGAAAAATATGAAAATTAATAGCGCTAAATTTTAGTGTAAAGGTATTTTTATAAAGAAACTCGTGAAACACCAAATAATGAAGTAAGTCAAATAGATTATTGATTAAGAAGGAAATAGCACGCTAAGCAAATTGAAAACACACCAGCAGGCCAAAACCAACCGTCATCTGAACAAAGAAACTAAAGGAAAAAAAGAAAGAAATAAATAATAAAGAAAAGTAAAAAAAGTAATTGAATATTATGTAGTTTGAACAGTTTGGAAAAACTAAATAATGAGAACAAAAGATGGAAATAAATAGAAAAAAAGATAAAAAAAAAAACTTCAAAATATAAATTTAAAAAAAATAAGGAAGAATTAAATAAAAAGCAGGGAGTAAAAGTGGCAGTTTAGATTCTGATAGAGTACTCTTGATAATTGTTACAATAAGATTTCGTGAAAGTAATCTATTTTTAAACCCATTTTCAATTAAAAAAAAGATTTAAAAACAAGAAGATGAAACGTGAAAGGAATAGAAGAAAAATAATAAATTAAAAATAGTTATATTTTATTATGTATGTAACTGTTTTTAACTAAGTGAAATTACAATAAAATTTTTCTTTAAAATTTTCCAGTCGAATCAGCAACACTGTCTTCTGACAATCAGTACAAAAAACTTGTTATCGCTGGCGAATCTCAATTACGGTACGTTGAAATCAGATTACCAGCAGCTACTGTTACGTTGGATTTTCTTTTAGTACTAAGTTGCTTACTTGGGAAACTTCTTATCTATAAGTTTACTTGTTCTTGAAGTATTTAAAAAAATCGCCTGCGGCAATATATTAAAAACAAATGGTTGGTAAATTCTTTACATATGCGATATTTAAATACAAATTTTTGTAGTTTGTTTTATATTTTTAAATTACAATTTGATTATAGTTTTGAATTAACTAGTTCCTGACTTCTTAATTAAAATAAATAATTCTAATAATCCCCAGGCGTTTAAATTGCGAAACGGACGTACATAGAAATGTTTAACTTCCTTTTGTAGCTATGCATAAAGGTATAAATAATATATAACATCTGCAGATAATTTCATAATTTTTCTCAACAATTTGATCTATTTTCAACAATAAGTTGCATATCTTTTTAAATGTATAATCAATGGTTGAGGTTAATTTAACGTGAACCACTGGTTTATGAAGCTCGATTGGACCTTAACCATTGATTTTATATTGTCAGAAGCCGTGTCTCTTAAGACATTGCAATAAAATAATATTTTTCAGACTCAAATCTGCAAAAACTAGAACACAGCCGGTCTTATGGGTCTGGCTGTCTTCGTGCCAACAACGTTTAAATGCCAACATTAAAATTGAATATATTTGAACTCAGACACTACTACACTGAAGACTTTACTGATCAATAAATTAATAAGATGTAAGATGTCAATATAAAACTATGTCGTATTGCATTAAATAAAAATTTGCAATTTGTTAAAATAACATTTTAAAGTTTCGCAGTCCACTAAATTGAAAATTTATTTATTTTTGTCTGTTTTATTCATAATCAAAATAATTTTGTCTATAGTCAATTATGCATAACCGTTTGCAAGGCTTGTTGATAAGTACTTGCGTACTTTTCAATGCGATAAATCGCTTTTCTACGTACTTGAAGCTAAAAGCTGAGAACTTAGCTATTACGAAACTGACTCATAGATCTCTGGTGATAGAAACTAAGGTGTCAATCCGAAGAGCTCAGGGTTGTATGGAATTCCCTCCAGAAGATATACTAAGGAGCTGTTCATTTGCCACTACGGGTGTATTCTGTCCCGTAACGCACCTCTGATTGGTTCATTTTACGTTACCAACCTAAATAAAATTAGAGATTACGGAAGAATGAATAATCAGTGCGGCCTTCAGGCCGCACAACCTTGGAAATCTGATTATCTGAAAATTAATAAAAATTAGTACTAATAGAACATTAACTTTTCTTGACGCCTCGCAGCACAGATCGCATTTAAGCAAGCACATCTTACCCACTCTTAAGCGGTTTACTCACCACCTGATCTGGTTACGTGCCCTTGAAAGCACCAAGAGTCCTTCATTAGGTTGGATAGTAGGTCAAGCCATGTTTAGATTTGTCAGATTTGAACGATAAGACGATAACGCCATTCCATTTATTTGATATTTTGGCAAAACGAGCAGCATTGCGTTTAATTGCAAGAATTAAACAAAAATAATATCTAGATTGCAATTTTTATTGCTATATCAGACTGTGTGGATGCAACCAACGGCAAGGATGCCTGTCAACATAAATCTTCCCGATCTCTAACCCAACCGGGTTGGATCGTGTGTATTTATAATGATTTGGGAACCATACATAGGAGCATTTCGCACTGCTTGTTTTAAGGAAGACGGACTACCTCATTTGTTAAAGTTGGATGAAAGTATCAATCGACAAAGTTGATAATTATCAGGTGAAGCCTCCACACGGTAGAACTCACCACCCAATCTGATAAAGAGCAGCCAGCGCTTCAAGGACATCCGATCAAGCTGGTTATCATTGGAAGAGAGCTTTAGAAAAGGCTATGATCTATAAGTTCAAGCAAAGACTATTCAATGATAAATTTTATCATTAAGCATTAAAATAAATTAAACTGTTTCCTGCCACACTGAGTAATTCTGCAATATAATAGCGCAAACAGATTAAGATGATCTATATGACCTGGGCTCATAACTAGTTGTTGTTAACGTATATCTGTGAAAAGAATACGTGAAAATTGCTAGTTTAATTTTTAAAATAAAATATAATGAGTGCTAACTAGTGTGAAAGTATATTAATATTAAAAGTAAGGTATTTTGAAAACATCAATAATACTAAATTGTAAATAAATATTTGATATTTTGAAGTAATGTAATTAAGATTTAGTGGAAAAGATAAAAATATTTGATGGTGAGTACGTTAGTGCGATGCTAAGAAGATATCACTAGAACTTGGCTTGCCAACTGCGCTTTTAAAAAGATTGCTTAGATATGGTCTGAAATCATAAGGTAAAATATTAAAAGACACTTGATGAAATTGAACAAGGCAGAAAGAAATGAAATTGCTTGTCTGAAAGAGAAGGAGTTCAGAAGCAATCGAGGCAGTAGCTTCTCATCATGAAGCAATTATAACAATTACCGTTATGCAAGATATGCTCAGATCTTAGCGGTTATCGAATAATTTATATCCACTGGCGTTTCAATTTTTGACGGTTAACAAGACTTTTCCTAAGGAACTCGTTTAAGCTTTAGGGTTTTCCAAGATAAATTTAGAAGAAAGAAATAAAATGGACAACGTTTTGCGCTATAAGTTTGTTGTAAAATTAATTATCTTCTAATTAATCTTCGAAAGTTTGTGATTGCAGCTTGATACGTCATTAAGATGGCCGGAAATTTGTCTATATTGTGAATTTATCGTTCCAAGGGTTCTTTAGTTTAGCCTTTAATTTCATGTTCGTTATTATTTTCAAGGTATTATATATACTACTAAAAAAGTTAATATAGTTTGTTTAGCAATTACCAGTAACGCTTTTATAAACATGTTTACTGCAAACCTAATTACTACTTATTTCTTGAAAGGAAATTGAAAGATATATTCAAATATCCTAAACCCTGTTATTCGAATTTATGCCTAAATTTTATTCCATTTCGCGTTTTATTAAATGTAAACACTTAATTATTAATACAATTTTTAAGCACTTTTATGAGATTGGGTATAAATAGTCGAAATTAAAAGGCTTAATTTACTTTAAATTATACAATGCTTGCTTTAAGCAAATAAAAGAATATCATAACACGCAAACCTACTTATGTAACATTTACTTTGTCATTATCGAAACATCCTCGTAAAAGAGTTTTATTGGTTTAACATCATCCGAGCTTTCGAGTTATTGTAGTACACACCGTAATTTTATTTGTATCGCTATAAAGTTTTCAACTTTTTTTACATACCAGTACTATTTTATGTTGTTTACTTTTCGACAAAGATTTTGGATTATAGATTATTTTTTATTTGTATTTACCTAAACTTTTAATGGTTACTTTTAATCAACAAAAATACGATTTACGTGCGTATTTTGAGAATATTAAAACGGGACTTGCTGTATAAACATTCAAGTTTGGATTTTAAAATACTGATTCGTAAAAAAAAATTGAGTAATCTGCCAAAAATTGCAATACAATATTAATATAGTACAAATATTGGCGCAATATTGGAGCAATATGTGAAAGGTGAACATTTTCCAAAAAAGATTGAATATTCGAAAAAAAAATATTTTAAAGTATTTCTTGTAGTAGTGATAGATTTGTACAGTTTGTTGTCCTAATTAATATTCCAAGTTTGCGACCTTGAGCGACCACCGCTCGCGCCGCCATATTGAAAAAGTGGCGGCGAAAACTAGTTTTTCGAAAATATCATCTGGAACAAACTTAAGTTGTGTGGTTGTGTATGACACCTGCCGAAAACAATACACAATTATTTGCTGCATTGAAACGTCGAGGCAGCCATGCTACTCCTTCACCGTCAACATCTTTAAGGTCGATTGCGCCAACATTCAATTTCAAGCTGTATTTCGAGCCTGTGGATGTAGCAAAACAGGCTTGAAGTGTTCTATTACCTGCACATGCTGTCATGGAGACGCGTGTGAAAACACTGCCCAGATTTCTGTGGGCTCTGCAGAAGAAGAAGAAGACGACGACGAAGAGAAGACCTGAAGGTTACAAAATTATTGGTGCACGAAATTGAAGAAGACAGCGAAGATGAAAACGTGGAGGAGGATAAAGAAAGAAACTTGCAAGAAGATATAAGTGAGGCTGGACCATCTAGGGTATCGAAACGGAAGAAAATACATCAGTGAATTACCAATCGTGGATTAGGCCTACTGGGGATACCACATGAAATGAAACAAAATATGTATTTATCAATTTTGTAAATTGTAGAAATTTGATAAGCTTCATTCAGCTGTAACTTGTAAACTATTCATCTTATTGAAAAATATTTCCTACAAAAGTTGTAGAAAATTTCATTCTCTATAATTTTTAAAATAACTATTTTTTATGTTAGTTGCGCTGGATTGAAGATATTTTTGAAAAACTAGTTTTTGCCTCCATTTTTCTAATATGGCGGCGCGAGCGGCGGTCATTCAAGGTCCCACACTTGGAATATTAATTACGACACCAAACTGTACATATCTACCAAATTAGAACTTTCCTTGACCTTTTGTCATAATAATCTAAATTATCGGAGGAAAACATATCCAGAAAAAAAAAGGAACAATGAAAAGCTACTCTTGAATCTTGTATCATGATTGTGAGGATCTCGCAAAAACCGAGCGTGGTCTGCTGTAATGTGATATATTTGTTTGTATACGATTAGGGAAAAAAAACATCACCCTCAACCTCTCGAAAAGTGGTTTGGCATGTTCCCCTTGCGGTTTGTTCAGCAAGATACGAACAATTTAAACACCCTGTGAAGGTGTATATCAACGGCAACAGACCAGACCACACCAGAAGCGATAATGAAAAAGCACATAATAAGTTTGTATTTCTGCACGAGTGCTCACAAAATCTCGAATCTTACGAACCGCATACACAGCTTGTAGCATAACACATTTATATGTTCGATCCAATCCAAACTCCCGCACATTCATTTCTCCCCACTCAAATTCACTAGTCGACGAAGTGCAGCTAAAGCTCATGTAACTCGTTGTGTAGTCGTTTACTTACAAACCATATCTTGGAACGATCCAATATTGCATGTTCTTGTGCAGTCAAGTCCGGAAGAGTCCTAGCGCCAACAAGGTAGGTGGTATCATCAGAACACATTGTCTGATTACCTTGGACATAGGAATCCATGTCGTTCACATAGTAGATTATAAAGAGGAAAGGACCAAGAATTGATCCCTGTTTCATCAAGACTTCAGAGATTTCATAAAGACTTCGGAGATTTCATAAAGACTTCAGAGATTTCATAAAGATTGCACAAGACTTCATGAGACTTCAAAAGACTTCACGAGACTGCACAAAGACTTCAGAGACTTCATAAGACTTCACAGACTTCACAAAGACTCATTTTCCCCGTTCCACAGACTTCATTTAGTGATTACCCCCTTGGGTATAGAGAAATTATTCGGCAGTTGTATTAAGGATTTGAATTATGTAAACGGAGAAACAGCAGGCGGATGGAAAGACACGGAACCAAATGAGAGGCTACTCAATTTAGTTTTGACGAAATTTGTTTTTCTTATAAATATTTATCTATATCTGACTTATTCACTTATTCAGGTTGGTTTTCTTTCACGATTTTGTATATAATTATAATGCTATAAAAAAGGGGATCTCCCGACTCAACATTGTAAAACATTTTTCAATTAAAATAAATTTTTAAAATGTATTATTTCTATATTTCAAGTTTAGATATTACCAGTATTATCAAAGGTTTCAGAAATTATAGTTTCCGATAGCTTGCGTGTCATAACCGCGGTAGTGTTGTCAAGTAAAAATATATTGTTCTCAACTATGTCAGGTTCACTTGCTTTGATAGTCAAGTAGTCTCTCGATAATTTTCTAGTTCAAATCAATATTTTGATGAGATGAAATAATAATGATAAAAATACCGAAATCCAATACTCTTGTAAGCGGTATTAAGCTCAGGGTAGAGATGTAAGGCCAAATATTGTCCAGTAGTGCCATTGGTTAAACAAATCCACAATCGAACTAGCTAGTATTTTAAACAAGAGAGAATGATTAATACAGGTGTAATATAAAATTCTCTTAGGCGTATTTCGCTATTGTATCGATAAAGTCATGATATTGTTTGTTACTGATGAAATTAAATTGATTACATAAGGAGAGAGGGAACATCTCAGTAATAATTAAAGCGAACTAAGCAACTTCAGTTCAACACCTATGTTTAGTTTCAATAAATTAATATATATATGAATTCTTGACTTTTATATTTCGTTCTATTTAGCTTTAAATTTTATTATGCCGAGTAAAACTTTTAATTGTTTTTCTTTTACCTTTTTGTTATTTTATGCCGCATTATTTGTGTTAGATAGTGTGACTACTAAATGGGATATTGAGCGATATATTGTTAAATACCACCGATGCCTACATATTGATTATAAAAGTACTTGGCATTTGGAGTAGTTTTTTATTTTATTTTAAAGAGGTTGGCGGCTTGATTTGTAAAAATATAACAGTTAAATACTAGGTATATGAAAAATAACAACAGCATTTAAAATTTTTATCAAAATGTACAGTGCAATTATTTTTTATGTTGTTCTTTTTTAGTTTAACTTAACTGCCATGGTAGTTGTAAAAATCACTAACGGTTAAACTGAGCGTTTATTAACCTGAGCGCTAACTAGAATTATTTCATAGCTTTTTAATGTACTAAAAATAAAGATGACCCATTTTATGGGTCATTTAAAATAGATATTTTATCGATGAGGTGACTGATTGGTCGGTTGAAAACTTGGTTATCAAAGAACAATTATTGGGCTAATACAATAATTAGATGTACATATAGTGTTGTTTAGTACAGTGTAGTGAAAGTACTCAAATATCATAGTTAGGATATAACCCTACTTTTTTTATAATTCTTAAGTCCATAATAAATCAGCATTAAAAAAAGTATTACAAATTCAATATTAACCCTTTATAAGTTAACAGTATAGTGTAACTTGTGATATATGCATATAAAAATATAATAGATTATATACAATGTATTTTGTAATAACTGTGTTCAACATTCGATTCGATTTTTAAATGCATGTGCGGCCAGATAAAGCCTTCCACCCTTAAAGCATATAATTATGGTAATTAAAGCAGTGGTCATCTATTTAAAAAATGTTCAGTTGCATCGAAGCATATTACTGTAGAGTGTAGAGCATAAAAGCAATACAAATTTGTTTTACTGCGAACGATTTATAGGAAGCACATATATAAATAATTGCAGCACATGCATATTACAAAGCAGTTGTAGTTAGTTTTATATCATTTGGTGTTTTCGGAAGCTGGGACAATTTAGTGATATTTTAAAATTTTAATTTCAATCATTATTTGATTTCTAACACGTATAATTACAGAAAACATGAGATATCTCAAAAATATGTATATATATTGACGGGTATTTTTCAAAAATTTTGTATTCCTCTCCATAGAAAATTGTATTGTTTCAATTTTCAAAATAAAAAATTTAATTCTTTGCACTAAAATAAGTAAAAAATAATTTTTAAAAAATGTTTTTGATTTTTACGGATTTAATAAAACAATTTATTGCAAATAAAAATAATAAATACTTAATTAGCTATTTTCGTAAATTTTATCAGCAAAGTTCGCTAAGTATTATTTGGAAAATTGCTGAAGCTTAATCGTTGCCTATAAATTAATATACCTATAGTACAAAAAATAGTTTTTTTAATCTGTATAACAATTAATTATAAAAATATCTTAATCAATTTTCTTATTATAAAAATTGGCCATGACCAGTTTATCAAAATTTTAGTATGCCCAAATTTTAACTAAAGTTTAGCTCAATTATAAACCTATCAGTAACCTTTTGTTTCTAGTTTTAAAGTTTTGTTTTTGGCGTTATTTTATTGAATATACCAAGTGTTTCCCTCATAATAATAATGTCGCGTGTTATAGATTATATAAATCGATAACTACCGGTAATTTTGAGGAAAATTACGCTCTTGAGCCTTCGGTAATTATTATTTAAATTGCGAAACTGATTTAATTAGAGAATTTTTCACAAAATGTATAATAAATATTTATAATTCGCGCCTGTATTTCGCCCTTTATTCATAATAATTGCAATAATGTGAGAGTTTAGCCACAGAGTGTAAACAGTAAGTAAGCGAACTAAACTGCATTCATTTGTTTTGCAAATTCAGGATGTTGTAAAAGGTCTGTAAACAAAATTTAAAAACATATATTCATGTGTTATCACATTTTGCAAGTTATTTATTTCGAACGCTTTAGAAACAGGTATTATTAAGATTCTTGTGTTTGTCATCAGTAAACTTTATTGTTATTTTTTTAATTAAAAAAGCGCTTTAATTACAACCTCGTAGCACTCACTATTAATATCTCTTTTTGTTAGTTTTTGTGAGCATTTTAATAATTAGTCAGGGTACATTTTTAGTTGCACTTTTATAATTTGTACGGGTTTATTTAGTAAGGTCGACTACAGACTACGCTCGGAGATCGCCGGGAGACCGATCTAAGAAATTCCATCAAGTCTATGATTCAAACTCGAAATTTATCTATCTCCTTTACCTCAGCTAATGGGAAGACCAAGCTATTGCTATAAAAAAAATTTAAACTTTTATCAACAAATTAGTAGTTTCAAAACAACAAAGCTGTTAAATTTTGGGTTAAACATTTATAGTTCACCCTTAATGTGCTTAATTAATAGTAAACAAATTTAAATAAAGTATATATAGGTACAATGTAGCCACTTTGAAATAAATTGTGATTGATTTCCTAATTAACATAACAAGACATATTTTAGGCAAACAATCCATGCATGCTTTGAATAAATTTTCTAGATTATAAAATAATTATTTAAATTTTAATTTAAAAATACATTACTGCATATTATGTTTATGGTTTGATCATAAAAACTAGAAAAATAATTTACATATCTAATAACAAAAAATGAGCTACCTACCAAAGTAATCACATTTCGCCTTCAGCATCATTTTATGATTTTATGTAAAAAACTACACATTTTTTGTGGTTAATATACTATACATAATATAAAGGTACATATGTACATAAATCGAGCTTTGACATCTTAACACCGTCGAAGGAAATTATAATTACTTGTGTAAGGGAAAACTTCATAGCTTCCATAATTAGGAAATGGAATGATTTTCTCCAGAATAAACCTAAAACATCCTGTAAAAGTTTTATAGCTTACAATATACAAAATTGAAAAGGTATTGTGTAATAACAACCATTCCTGTGCGAAAAACAAAGGTAATCGGTTCGATTTCTATCGGTTTTCAGGCTATTTTTTTAAATAGCCATTTTTATATGTTGAGAATAATCAATTTAAAGTTTCGCGTAAGGTAAAATGCAAATAATGCTACGTTGCATAATACAAAATTTATTTTTAAAATTTTAAATGTAATTAAATGCAGATCGTTTAAAAAGATATAGTGAAACCTATTTATTTCAAAAATTTCTTTTGAAACTTTTAGTTTGACTGTCTTATTACTTAAACCAAACTTTAAAGTTGTGGTATGTTTATCATGCTCAAAAGTTTATTTCAAAATTAATAACAGAAAATATTAAACATGCCATAAATGTAAAATAACAAGTATGACTTGAATAATAAAATGTGTACTTGGAATACTTAACGGAAATCTTTATAAAATTTTTATTATAACACAGTAGAGAAACTATAACGTAGCTGGAACATTTTGATGCCCTTAATTTTTATGAATTTTTACTTTTATTTAAATTGTTCGATGATGCGATGTACCTCTGAGTCGTTAGCAGGCACACTAACGAGTTTTTAGGCTTGGATCCCAGAAGTTCAAAACAAGACTTTTATCTTCAAATTTCATCTAGTTTCTACTTAAAGGGTTCAAAATTCTTTTAGAATCTTTAAAAATCTGATAAATGAAAATTTTAACAATTTTAAAAGCACTTTTTGACCCTATAAGTAAAGATTACATGAAATCTAATGCTTTTATCATACGTAGTTTATATTTCTGCATTCTTTTTGTGTCTTTCATTTTTTCTCTAAAATAATTTGGGAAGCAGGAATTTGAATAAATAAGTTTTTACGTGTTAATTCCCTATGTTCGGCTATTCGAGTCAGCACCCGGTATAAGGGGGGGTTTGGGGGGGTTCAACCCCCCCCCCCGCTTAGCCTAAGCAACTACGCAAATTTTAGCCAAATACCCATTTTCTATGACACGGATTTCAACATGTTCATGCAATTTTTAATATCCATTTGATTGATTTTATTGGGGTTTACAACTCTGACTTTTTATGTCGTTAACGAAGTCACTGGCAAAAGCTGGTTTATCGTTGTACAGTCATAGCCGAATTAAGGGGGGGGTTAAGAGGGCTGCAGCCCCGGGCCTCCAAATTTTTGGAGCCTCAAAAAATTGCTGGACTCTTTCTTTAAGTAAGAAAAAAATGCTTTTAAAATGTTAATGTTACATCTGTGTTTCATAAAAAAAAGTATAATAAAGTACTATGTATATGTATAATAATTATTATATTTTTGAAAATTTTACTTTTGATCTAAGCGCGGTTGACCTTGAAATATCAAAAATTTTCGCCTGCGGCGCATTTTGCCGGACCATGGAAATCAAGGGGCTTCCAAAAAATTTTGCCGCAGGCCTCACATACCCTTAATCCGGCTCTATGTAAAATACGGTGTTGAACCCCCCCTCCCATATAAAAGTTATAGCTACGTCCGTGACCCAAAGTTACATGTACAGTATAAATAAAGACCAACTAAAATTTGTAATTTTAGTTCGGATTTTTGTTTAGAAACATAGTGTTCCATTTGAAATAAATTACGAACCTTTTCAAAAACGTATAAAAATAAAAATATAAAATATTGCATTGTTGCGATATTGTTATCTTTCGATGTTATTATAACATATCTTTTGTATGATATGTCACATTTTAAAAATAATTTTATTTATGATAAATATTACAGCTATTATAATTTCCACATCAAAAAGTATAATAAATCACATCAACTAAAAAGTTATTGATAATTAACTATGAAATTAAAAATACATTGTGAATGGTGCCCGATGCTAAAATATCTTTTTTAAATAATTTAAATAATTACCGGATATGCATATATATGCATATATGCAAAGGGTTGCATATGTATGCGATTAATAAGTCATATTGGTAACACTAATAAGTCGCATTTGTTTCACAATAAGTCGCATTTATTGCTCGCAAGTCACATAAATTGCTGAGACTGACTGAAACAAGTTAGAGAGGATCGCACTAATATTTACTTGCCACAAAATATTGCCAGCTTGATATCGCAAAACAACAATGTGTTGACTAGGATTACACAAAATTTCAGAAAGAATTAATAAAATGTAATATAATTAATCAAGATAAATAAAAAATAAAACTTAACACTCTAGGTAGTGCGATATATTTGAATTTTTGTACAGTTGGCTCTATTGTCTCGTCTGTGACTGTTTAGGTGCTTTGCGTCACTTCGCGTTAACTCGTACAATGTCACCAATGTCACAATTAGTGACAACGAGCATACAAACAGAGCACCGACTCTTTTTCAGTTATCAATCAAAGTAAGCGACCAAAGCAAGGTGGCTATTACAATTTAGTTTCAGGTTTTATCAGTTAAAGGGTAATTCTACAACCGTAATTGAAATAATTTACGTTGCATCCGTGTTTACACAAACATTTATAATTAATTTCACAGTTTATCTATAAACTTTCTTATGCTTCCTCCTTAACCACATCAAACTGCCCTCCTAACAGTTAGGAAACTTGGATCAGTTGTATTTGATTTCATAATTAAGCGCACTGAAACTATTAAACTTCCGAAACATTTAAAAAAAATTCTTGTTTAATTAATGATTACACCTTTAAATCTATTTTATTTTTCAACTAAAACCTCACCAATTTGGGTTGCAGATTAGGTAAAATTGTGAAAATGATTTTTTTGAAAATTTTTTTTTTTTTAAATAAATTCCAGCTGTCCTAAAACCTATTACTAATTATTATAGGCAATTTAGTATTTTCCGTCTAATTATAGGTTTCATAAGAAATAAACTTGATCTTGTAATAAAACTGAAATATGTATCTTGAGGATATATCCTTGGAAATAATTACCCTCATAAGTCATACCATAACCTCAAAATTAATAAAATAATTTGTAGTAAGCAATTTGTTGATATGTCTTCTCATAAAGGTGAAGGGGTCTCTTAAATAAGCCAAAGCAATCCAATCGTGTATTTTAAAAGTGACTTCCTCTCACGTAATCGCTTGAGCCTTCGTGATTCTGCTGGTAACTACACGATAAAATATTGTGTAATTCGGTTAATGTGCATTTACACGATTTGTTTTATATTTTATCTAAGTTAGTTTACTTTTGTTCTCTAAATTATTTACTTATAATATGTTAATTTTAAATTTTTTACCAGTTCCAACAATGAATTTTGTTTAAATTATCTACAATTTTCTTTAATTATTAGAGATTTCCTCAGGCACTAGAAGTTTGTGAAGTGTATGAAATACTTTGTTGGAGCTACTCAAAACTATCATAAATTTCTTACGACTTGGTCAGATTTTCTGGGAAAAGGGTGCACTGGGAAAGTTTAGCATGCTACTTAAAACCACAAATTAAGTACCAAGTACAAAGTTAAGCAAATAATTTGTATTCTAACAAATTTAATATTTATAAAAAAAAACAAACTTAATTTTTATTTTGAAACTTAGAAAAATAAATTTTACTACTTTATTGATAAAATATTAAATTTTTTATGGTGGTTAAGTTTAAGTCGCAATGTAAAGATTGCGATTTTAGTATTTTTTTCAGCTTATCTCATTTTAAAAATTGTTTATTTCAGTAATAATACTTCTATTAATTCCACGAAAACAACTATACTTCCAAACTTTAACATTTCAAGCTAATTTACATCCCTTATCATATACAATATACTTTAAAATATGTCGTTTCATTGGCTTCGTTTTTATATGCCGAAATAATTTGTTAGGTTTGAAAATTTTCAACATTTTCAGTAAACCCCATTTTAAAATTTACTTTTTTAGATTTTTTTCACCAACATCATTAAAAAAATTTCATGAAAAGAAATTAGTATGCGTCGTGACATTTCACTTTTTGACTAGACCAAAGTTGAATTCTACCCCAACTAGCTTTAAATAGAGGTGATATTATGGTCGAAAATTTTCTACTTTAGTTTTGGGGACGGCGTAATCTTTATGACGACGGATTTGGAACACCACTTTTATTTTTTAGGGTTTAAAAGATAACCCACGGTGTGCACTAAAAACCAGATCTATTCAAACTTAAACTATATTTATTTACTTATTTATACAACAAATCTAACATTTCTATTTAAAAATCATAATTTAACAACAAAATTTTCAAGTTAGTATTGGTTTAATTAATTTGCTCTATTGATAAATTCTGGTTAATCCGGATCTGTACTAAAGTTTATATTTACTTCCTATGTATGGGTCCATGTAGTGGCATGAGTTTTAATGGGTTTAGTCGCTTTTAAAGTTTTACTCATTCTGTTGACAGTGCATGTGCTCGACGTAAATAGGTGCAGCACAATGTTTTCAGTATGTTGACTTCTCAATATAGAAAGCGCATTAAATTATATATATTTACAATCAAAAAAGTTACAAAGGAAATCTCCAGTTAGTTAAAATAAAATTATTTAAATTTAAAAAGAAGAGTAATTCACAATTAACCAAACGAATATAAATATAAATACCTAAAATTCATCTATCTTGTAATTAACTTGGAATTGTCCTATCCGGAGGTTGGATCGTAAAAGTAAGGACAACACTTGTTCTCGTTGTAAAGCAAAAACCATTAAATCCTGTTTAATTTGAAAAGCATAAATACTATCATTCAAATTATTAACCTACCAGTGAACACAGTTTCCAGGTGTAACAAATATTTGAAAAGAGCTAACTTCATTCCAAACAAGTGTTCTAATAATTCAATACGATTGTAAATCGAATATTACAATATTAATTATCTCTCTCAAAACACACAAGACAGAAAATTCTTGTAGGGATGGCAGTTGGTGTTACGGCAAAAATGAACGTCGACGATACGCAGGATTTGTGAAATGTAACTGTCATTTAGACTGTTACAAATTCCCGGGAGCATTATCTACCGAAGACCTAAAAATGATTGACCACTTTTGGTTTTGTCACTTTGCTTTGTTAGATTTTCGTTCGGGTTTATATTAAAGAAACAGTCTATGCGAACAAGTCAAGACGATTAGACACCTAAAAGACATCATCCAGTTATCGCGGGTGGGGTCAATGACAGCTACATGAACAGCATGAACATATTTTTCCATAAGATATTTTCCCAACACCAGAACATAATATAAGCAATATTAAATTTTAATACAAAAATTTTAAAATAAAAACAGTTTGAAATGTAATGAGTTGAACTTATTTCGTCCTATAACGGTTTTTTTTATTTCAAATTAATTTCTATTAGGTAATATGATTTGAGGTAAACGATGAAATTAAATTCGAAAATATTTTTGAAAATGAAATCTGTGTCAATTTTGATAAATTTTAAAATTAATTTTATATAATGCAATAGTATACATGGATCAATAAATTTTAATTTTCCAGTTCCAGCAGATAAAATCTGTTTGTACCTTTAATTTGAGTATCACAAAGGGTAGATTACTATTTGAGTTAAAGAGACTAGGTGTATAGGGGTGAATTTATATATCCATCACCGTTCCTGAAAAATTAGTCTCTACTGACATCTTGAAACCTGTAACATTTTTAATGCTCTAGATCGAGATAATACAAAGCTGCATAAACTGACTCAGGGTTGTCTATTTTGGGTTAAGTTATATTTTTTATTCTACTGCCATTTCATTTGCTTTATATAATATTCGACAACAACGAAGTTACAGGCCAAAACTGAAGTTGCAGTGAGTGGAAATTTGTTTGGATGTACTTAGTTTAAAATATCTGAAAACCTGAAAATTTGATAAAGATTAAGAGTTTTGTCAAGCCAGCTGTTGAATTACAAATTTATCAAAATTAAATTTTGTTCTTACATTTTAAGTTTGCACTTTAAAATCCAATGTACCGAATAAAAGGTGTTTTATTTTTAATACAGTTCATTTATGAAAATTTTATAATTATTATCCAAAAATATTTTTTACTTATGTGCATTTGAGTAATAACAGGTTCATTTTGGTTTTTCCAAATTTATTCTAATTATTATTTCTATTAAAATATGCAAAAAAAATTCACAATGCTTTTAAATGATATTTTGTTGCATTCTAAAGCGCCAATAAATATTTCAACGTTTTTAATAAATCGTGAAGCAAACTAAAAAACCGCAAAAGCTCCCGGAATTTTTATGTTATGATTAGATGTTTCTCAAAGGAGATTTTTCAGAGAAAATCTACGGAATTTTTAATTAAATTCCTTTTTACTTTGCTTATTTAATTTTCAATAAAATATCTACATGTATTTGTATTTTGCTGTATGCAAAATCAGTTTTTCTCAACAACGATGGATAATTTACCTATATCAAATGTAAACTTATACAAATACGTAATATATTATTTAGTTTATTTTGAAAGTCAATAAACAATTGATTATCGACTGCTATTTATTATTCGTATAATACTGTGGAGTTAAAACTCACAATTCCTTTTTTGTGGTTGCTACAAATTTTTACTGTGGTAATTTCTTGCGATTTTTGAACTTTACAGCTTTTTTATACTTCAAAAACTCAAATTTGAAATTTTTATTTTTGTTATTATTATTACAATACCATTTATATATTTTATTCATATATTTAACTGAAGGCAGTTATCGATTTTGTTCAATCGATTAAAATACATTTTTTGAAATTATTTCACTGGTTTCTAAGATTTTTTATTATTATTTTTTTGACTTAAAAGATTTTTTTTAAATTTATATTCTATCAAAATCCCGCATTAAATTACGCGATTATGGGACTTTAATATTAAAACATTGGTCCCCCCTGAATCGAAAAATATACCATTTAATTTAATTTTTTTGCCTTGTATCTAATCTGAAACCTACATTCGTGCAAAATTTCAACTCGGTGGCATACACGATTATCGCTATAAATTATGATGAATGAGTGAGGCGAGCAAGGTTCTAAGTAATTTATAATGATAATGTACGTAATACAATTGTACAAAACTGTCGTATTATTTCAGTAGCATTTTAAATTCAATATCACGAATACTTGAAATCGCATGATTTAAAATTTTTTTTTTTCAATTAAGTATTACCTTTTTTTTCTTCGTGCAATAAAATTTTAAAATATTCCTTTTCTACAATTTTTGTATGACTTTCTATAATATAATAGGACATAAAATCCAGCATGTCATTGCTAACTACTGTTAACTAATTAATTTTTTTTAATTCTTTTAAAAACCTTAATTTACCTAAAAAAAAAGCAACTTGAGTCAATTTGAAATATGATTAGTGATAAAACTGAAGTTTACACGCGGTGCTGTTAAACGAATTTTATTAACACGTAAAATTCAGATTTGAATTTGCACGTTAAAGTGAGTGGAAATGTTGTTAGTTATGGGGCGTTATACTGACAAATTCGTGAGATAAATTTTCTATATGAATTGTTCAGTTTCAATAGGAACTATCTACAACATAAGTCGAACTGATATACTGGCAAGAAATTGTCAGTTCTTGTTATGTTACGTTAGAGAAATTAAATCATTTTTAATGGTTCAAAAGCAGTTTTACATGACGATTATAGTATATTCTATTAAGGATAATGAAAAAAATATTTGAATACATATCTTTATCTAATTTTTTTTAAAAAGATAGGTTATATACAGAAATATGTAAAGAAACTGACATAACCTCATTCTCGATAATATTGAAATTTTGGTATTTTCAAAGCAATATTATACTAAATATCATTAATATACCAAGTTTTATACTGGGCACTCATGATTCTTTGAAGACTTGAATAAGCTTTACATAACATTCCCGGCGTAAACTTTATTATACGATAAACAAAATAAAAATAGTTTAAGAATATGAGATTAAGTTTCCATAAAAATATTTCATTTTAATATACCATATTGTTTCGAGTACTACAAATTGAAACGATATAAGATAAAATAAAAAAGTAAGTTACAAATAACAATGTTTACAGCAGTGCCAGTGGCTTAATGTAATCACTGGTTGAATTACAAAGCTGAAATTCATGGTTCAGTAACTACAGAATTTCTTGACTCGGCCCTACGATGAATATCGCCACACCATCGCTAATAAATCCTTATTAAGGATTTATTCTTATTATATAATCCTTATTATACTGTAAGAGGTTGACTGGCTACTGAGTCTTACTGAAAGAACTAGAGCAAGCAAAGTAGTGCAAGCGAAACCGAAAGAATTTTTCTGATTGAGGTTATAAATTGAATTGTATAAAAAAAATTTGTCAATCTATTCATGCGCATCACGAAGTAGATGATGCAATATTTAATTTTTCTCGTACATTGTTCTCCAAATCTAGCAAATTCTTCTTAAAATATTCATAATACTTCAGTATAAAAACATCGATTCAAATTTCCTACACCAGAAATCTAAACCCAACTTCCTAAGCGTAAACCATGTTGGTCATCAATCCAAAAATACCATAACGATGCTGTTACATTTTGTGGGTTTCAACATGATCTTCAATTTAGAATTTTCCTTGTTGGATAAGCGTTTCAACACGTATAACCATTTCTGTTTATCGTTTTACATAAGTCAAACTCCATACATGGGTAAATTTCATACAATAATTTAATATACCTAATTTGCTTTGTTAATGAAGATAATTTATAACACTTGCTATTTACAGGTAGTTCGTTAAGAAATTTAATTATGATTCGGTATACGAATCGAAATTCATATCCCGGCCTTAATATAACAAGTGGAAATTTACTAGTTTATTTTCCAAAACCTCAATTTTTACAATGACAACATCGGATCTTACGATATTTACATTTTTTGCTTCACAATCAATGGACTTAAATGTGCTTTAGATTTTGGCTCGCCATGAAGAAGCCCTACATTAGTCCATAGTCAATAATTTTAAAACTTATAATTTAAACAATCATAAAAATTCCATTCGAGTAGCTCGAGAATTCGCATCTTCAATTCTAGATATAATTACGAACATGATTTACCTTAGTTTCGATAAATTTTCGGCCCACTTCTGGACATAAGCTTCACCCCTAGGGGAGATTTTAAGCATTTAGTCCCCACGGCTGCTTAAACCGAGTTGGGGTATGACTGTAACCCTGTTTAATTATGGTCAGATAGTGTAAATTATCAACCCAGGGGGACCGCCGGCTTAACGTGCCCTCCAAAGCACGGAGACGGTCATCTGAAAGTTTTTCGGCTCTTCACGGATTCGAACCGGGTACCTTAATAATCTAATAACCGTCTCATTGAAGTCATATGTTTTTTTTTTTTAGAAATACAATATTATAACTCAATAATCAGACAAACTGATTAGATGCGATTTGAAGGAAGTGGATCTTAAATGGTTTAAATCGTATCTGACTTGACGCTTCCCGTTGTCATTTGTACGGCGTGGCAGATGATTTAAATTTGAATAAATTCTGTAACCATGTACCACTGAACCCGTATTAGGTTCCGGTGCAGGACGTTTGAACGCTGCCGTTTGAACGCGAGAGGATGGAACAAACGTGTTATCTTAATTAAATTAAATGCCTAATTAAACTTAAATGCCAGTATACCATTTGTGTTTAAATTGCTATCTTTTTACGTAAAGAAAATTACATCATTGTACATTCATGCTAAATCCAGTAAGTTTAATATACAAGTAAACAGGGTTTACGTAGTAACTGAACCAATATAAATAGAACTTAGAGCTTAACGTGGAATCAGAACCAGGATATAAATAATTTGCAACCATGAATTGATCATATTATGATTTTTGAACCTAGAGTTCAATTCGCCACATACTAAACCAGACTATCTGTATTTTGTTGTATCTCTAGTACTAACAAAAAAATTACATTCGTTTCTATTTTCTCTTAAAAAAGGGGTCGTAAGTAGTCACGTTTAAAAGTTAGAGGGCGCGCGATAAAAAAGATAGCTCACCACTGGAGTAGACAACGAAATTCGTTTTTTTGTATAAATAGGTAACTTTTAAAGTGAAACAATGAAGGATTCTCGCAGGTTGCGAAAAAAGTAATTGCTTTATTTAATCAAGATAATAAATTTTTTGTCAGCTGCTTTAATTATTAAACAAATTAATTGAATACTTATTTTAATTTTTTGTAATTTCTTGCAATAAAATTTAATTTTGAAATAAAACGTTTTAGATTGTGATCTCGTTTACATAATTGATTGATTTATAAATTAATATTGACAAATATAATAAGGAGACTGTTTTAAATTGGTTTGAATAGAAAGTAACTGGCATCAAAGGCGTCACATCAAGTTGAGTTACATAATACATGATAAGACCCTTGGCATGGTTGCGATTGTTATCACCCTCTTTGCTCAAAAGCCAGTAGGGTAAACCCACCCCACACGATTTAAGGGTACGATCGAGTCGGCCTCATGCATGCTCAACCTGGTATCTAAGGGGCATAGAAATGCCTCGTAAAATTTATCGATTGACCCATACATGGTTAGCGTTTGCGAACAAATTATTTTCTTTTCTAGAACACGCCAAATTGCTTTAAATTTCTTATCAAGTGCACAAAATGCACTACACACAAAAGACTCACTGCCATACATTTTTAGAATTAATTATTTCAATTCAAGATTTCAAGATATTTCTTTCGTTGCAATTTAAAAATAATTATGATTTTTTATTTATGCATTATTTTTCACAATAATGTAATATAAATTACTGCGATATTTGCAATTTTTATCGGTTTATCGTTAATGCAATTACATTTTCAAGAGTAACACGCTTTATTAAATCAAGTCAGAATAAGGTTTTTGCCAATGTAGGTAAATATGCATAACGATCAATAAATCTGAACGATTTAAATTTTACCGAAAGCTCTGAAGAACCTGATATTTCAATTAATCATCTGAGCTTTAACATCAAAGCTGGGTCAATTTTCTTCCCAATTAAATGTGGACAACTTAAACTAATTTAATTAAAATTGAAATATCTCATTATTTCCAAAAAATTTAAATAACTAATTCACTTTAAAATTTACCTAACCAAAATCTTGTTTTTCATTTTTCTTAACACAGAATTATAATTAACATTCGGATTAGTTATTTTGTAACGGTTAAAATAATAATTAAATTACACAAAAGCATCCAGTAAATTACACTTTCTTATTGCTAATTATAATATCAACCAAAAATTTACAAGTTTACCAAATTCAATTTTAAATTCCAAGTAGATTGCAATTAACATCAAAGAGATATGAAAAGTTACCTATTGTTTCATAACGAATATTTGTCAAAATACTTAGTAAATCTGCTCGAGTTTTATAATTTTTTTTAAAGCACAGATAAAACTCAACTTTAGAGTGTCATAAAATTTTCTACTCAAAAGAAAATCCACCGACAGCAATTCAAAACAAGAACACGCTTTAATTTAAAGATTTATATTCAAATTTAAATACACAGTGTTTCAAAAGTACTTAATAATATCTTTATTGTCTTTGTTCAAAAAGTTGCAACTTACATTATTCAATTCCTTCATAATGTCTTAACTTCCAAAATTAAAAAATTATTCCATTGCATTTTCAAGAAAAACTATATATTCATTTTTAAATAGTAGATAACCTCACTTTTTACCTAAAATGGAATTTGCATTACTTTGTATTGCAAGTAAAACTTTCTAGTTGGACATACAAACAGAAAGATAAACTTTGTGAATTACAGTATGGATGTAGTATTTATGCAAACACATGTAAGTGGTCTAGTAGTAGCAGTTTCAATTACAAAGTTCCAATGTACTACAATCTTAACCTCTTAACGTGGGCTACTCCAAAGCTTTCCATATCTGAATTATGCACATCAATAGACCGACGATACTCGTATTGAATTCCATTCAAATTGCAATGATGCAATTCGACAGACATCGCCGTAGTACAGGTTGGTAGTATTCAAATCAGTAATAATTGCTACTGACTAACTGAACGTTAGAAGGCAGTTATGACTTGACGTTTAAGTACATTGACTGTTAAGCCGAGAAAAACTCGTCTTCCATCAGAAGACAGTGGCAAATCACCGAGGTACTTTGCTTACTAAACTAAACGTAAAGAAAGACATTTGGCCTAACGTGAAATCCAAACCACGATAAAAATAATTTGGCGATAACTATGGATTTCCTACTTCCGAACTACTACACCAACTACCTGTATTGCCGTTCAAATTATACAACGCAAGTCTCATCATAACAAACAAAATCAATAAACATAAATATTAATCACTTACCACCTGATAGTTATCGGGAAAGCACTTTACACCGACTTTTACTAAAACTGTGATTGCTTAAATAATGGCTGCTATTTTATTTCTCATGCATGTGGTATGTAATTTTCGCGGGTTCCTTTATTCGACAAAGTCTGTATTATTAATATAAATACAAGTTCACCGCAAAGGGGAGTTACAGTTATTAGGCAGATAACCGTAATTTTATCCATTTCGTTTGTTGTATAGGATATCCCAAAAGTATTTCCCAATTTCTTACATATAATAACATATTCACCTTAAAAGAAAACAAACATAAAAATCCATTTTGAGCTGTTTCCCATTCATGCCAGTTACTGACGCGCACGAATGGATTAAACCGATTCTCTTTTTTTGTTTTAATCTTGTACAAATGAATTGTTCTTCAAGGTACGAAATGACCATTCCATAAATGCAGTAGAACATCAAGAACATTTCTCTTCCTGTTAATATCAACATCATTCTATGACGTGGAAAACAATTTCTTTGTGCAAGTAAAAGTTCCTTGCGTATGACCGCTTCTCGGCTTTCCACTGTTGTCCATAAATAAAGAAAATTTGTTACAGAAATGGGATTTCTCATGACAATATCGCGTACAGAAAACTGAAGGTGTTTTAGTGGCCTTTGGCTGCGGGGTTGCTTTTAAGCTTCAGAAATGGGTAGATGTCCAAACCGAGGTTGTCATATATGATTTCGTTTTTGTGAGATAGCTCCAAGACCTCAAGACCTTAATAATGAGGACATAAATTGAAATAATACTTGTGAATGTTGACAAATTCAATGGAAAACATGCATATAAAAATATAGAAGTGTTTGGAGAAAAGCTTCAAGGTGTATGAATTTAAAATGCTTTTTATGATTTGGAATAATGTCAAGTTGTTTCACTAATAAAATTATTTTTACTTAATTTATTTTATGGCTCACCTTATATAATACATAAAAGAAAACAAAGTTGCCTGGTTTTACCAAAATTAACTTTTTTACACTTGTTTCCCACTCAAAGCCAAAAAAAGGCTGTTGGAATGTTTATTAACTAAATTTAATGTATTCTTGGGAAATCTCAATTGTTAAATACTTTGAAATTAAACTGGAGCTCAAATTTTGAACTAAAAACTTAATAACAAAACTTGAAACCAAAACCTGAAACTAAAATTCCAACCTCTCTTTGAGAAGTTAAATGAGAAAAATAACTTTCAAGTTTTAGCAAATAAATGCGTTCTTAACTTTTAGCTTTTCGTCTTTGTTGCTGGTAGAATTAAAATTTAGTCTTTTTGTTTTGAATGGCAAATTTTACAATTAAATATATTTTATTAATATAAATTAAGTATATTTGAAATTAAAAAATCAATTACGTGATTGAAATTTTAAAAGGTTTTCGTGTATTTGGGCCGCAAAGTAATTACTCTTTTGTTGTTTTGTCAATCTATTTAGTCAATAGTAAAAAATACTTGATGTTTCATACATTAACTATGACAAACAATCAGAAATCAAAAACTGTATTTTGTCAGCTGGCACTCTATGTATGTTACTTAGAGTCTCTGGAGTAATCTCAGATTAACCTAACCAAATTAGCAGCATAACACATGTTGGTCAAAGGTAGAATAGGTTAAAGGTAAAATAGGTCAAAGGTGTAACACACCTCTAATGTTATTTGAAACATTAATTTAGTTTATTTTAACATTTTTCTTTTTTTTGTCAGGTTCGCGTCTGTCTCTTTATATGTATTAATTTTTTAAAGGAAAATTGATAAAATAGTGGGAAAAAACTAAAATAAATCTATTTCCTTCATAAATATAGTGTCGTCTTGTACCCAAGCAACCATAAATTACATAAATACAAGCAGAAACTAATTTTTTCCAAGCAAACTTTCAATAAATCTCGAAGACTACATTTTGCTCAAAATGTAATTAGCACAATGATTTTTTGCGAAGTATTTACCATAATTTTATTAATTTCTGCTTTAAATTTATGCATTAATTACTCACCTACGGAGACATTTTTTCAAGTTTTTCCGGAGTTAGCAAAATAATTATTTTACTTCATCTTCCAATCCATTGGAAACCAATCAATTAATTAACCTCAAAATTAGCATTGGTTCTTTTGTTTCTTTTCATTCCTGGTGCAGCTCATAACTTTGAATCAAAATTTGCAATCGTACTCCACAGTTACAATTCTTTCGTAAAAACAATGCATCAATGTCAAAGGAGAAGCTATGTATATGATGAATGAATATATTAAGATTTTTCTTATGCGTATACAGCTGTTGTTTTCCTATATAAGCTCACATAAGCTTTATAATAACATCCGTACGTGTAAAATATGAGCAAACATAATTTAGACACTAAAGGCCGGTTTATCAGTCCATAGATAACATAAGAAGTATAATTCAGTATATTTGGGAATAAAGAATAATGCATAATATAATGGAGTAACTTTTCTGATATGAAAGTAATGCTAAAAATAAGTACAATTTTATTTTTAAAAATATACGAAAAATGAAAGAGATATAGCATTTTAAATCCAAACTATACATTTCTCTTCTTAAAAGATGTACAAAACGTTTTCAATTTCAATCTAAATGTAAAAATAAAATTACATTTTGATAACGGAACGAAAAATTAATAATAGTTTTAGAACAGCTTCATTAATTCTACGGAACTCATTTGGAATACAGTAATAAAATGTTTGTTTATAAATTAACATCAATTAGTAACCGCAATCATCATTTCTTGAACTTTGCTTTCTTAACTCACTAGAGGGCAGCATTATAGCTGTGCTGGTTTAGAAACAAGAAATATGAGGGCGCCACATTGTGAAGCTTCGAAGTTAGGAAAAACGAAATTAAAAAGAGCATATATTTAATAAAATCACGTAAGAAATTATGTGTACACGACTCCTAAGGAGGGAGGGTACGACTTAAACCTAATTGCGATCTATAAAAACAAGTAGACTACCTTAATGCTCAAAAGAAATTTATTGTGTATTGGGCACTTTAATAAGTCTCTTTTTCATTAATTGATTGCAACTCTGAACCGACACTATTATTGCTCAGTTCACTTAAGATTTATCACACACCTCTGCCTTTTAAGGTGTGATTCTCGAACAAACTCTCGATGTACTTTATCAAAAACTTAACAGTTTCTTGAGTGTGTATCCAGTGAATTTTTACTTATTGCGACGCCACTGATTGACTGATACAAAATATATGACAATAAGTAAAGAAATTCACTTCCTTCTTTTAAACAATTTTGCTGAACTTATTGTCGATGTTTATGGCAGAATTCTGTAATCGTAATATTGGAATATGCCATATAGTTTTAAACCAAAAATAGAACAAAAAAGCTTTTATTGTAAAAGCACTTAAGTTTTACAAGCTGCAGAAGCAGCTTATTGAATACTTAAAAACAGCAAATTAACAAAAAGGCAAGAGCTATTAATGTTGTGCAAATCAGCGCCCCACGTTTTTTGTCAGTTTGTTATTTTCAAGAAACTGTTTTTGTTCTTTTGTTTAAAGTTTCAAGTACAAGTTAATATTTGACAATATATAATTTAGATTGATATATCTTATTAATTTGTAGTATGTTATAAACTATGACATCTACATTAAAGAGTTTTGGCAGATTACTTAAATTGAGATTTATGTTTTAACTTTTTGCTTTCTGAAGATGTTTATTTTTGTCACTTTTTGTCAATTTCGTATTTTCAAGAAGTTGTTTTTGCTCTTTTGTTTAAAATCAACTTACAAGTTAATATTTGAAAACCTATAATTTAGATTGATATATCTTATTAATTGCCAGTGTGTTATAAACTATAATATCTACAATAAAGAGTTTTGGCAGATTATTTAAATTGAGATTTATTTGTCTGAAGATGTTATCATTTTCTATAGTTCAAGGTCAAAAATAACGATAACTTTTATAAAATAAATTTTTGTTGCCAATATTTTTACGAAGATCTTAAAGATGATGTATCCTAAGGCTATCAAATTGTATCTGCAGACCACGGAAATTACCAATAATATATAAAAATCGATTTAAATAAGACAAATAAAAAATTATGTCATTACACGTAAATGTAAATTATAATTTAATGCACATATAGATATCTTTTAGATTTTCTTTGAAGAAAATCAAACTTACACTTCCTATAATTGGATCGTTGAAAATATTCCAATAACAGGTAAACCCTTGAAGTTTATTGCTTCTTGCGTTATAATAAAGTTATCAGTGGCGACTAGGGGTATTTTAACAAGTGGAGAAGCGTTTTTAAAAAATCGAGTTAAATAAAAATCTTACTTTAAAAAGTTCACTTATTTAAAAGTCAATTTGCCACGAACTATCATAATTTCAAAATTTTGAAAATTGAGATATGCATATTTTTTCTATTTTTTAAACCCTCACTTTCTGTCATTGGCGAACCAGAACTATAAATTAAATGAAAGGAATAAAACCCAAAACTAAAGGCTACGATATTTGTTACTTATAAATATGCATAACATAATTTTCAAAATTTTGAGGGATACACCTATGAAGTTCTGATATTAAAAAAAATTAGTTTAGATTGATCTCCAGCTAACTTCCGCGTGTTGTACTATCTTTCATTTGTTTTTAATCATTTGCTAATTTGGATGGTTTTGTATGATACTTGAACAGTTTGACATTTAATTTTCACATCTAAATAATTTTTCTTAATGTTGATTTTACGCACAATTAAGTTACCGGGTAATCATTCATTTTTTAGCATGCCAATATAAAAATCAATATAATATAATCTAAACATAATGGAAAAAATGAATGAATAAAAATTTAAATATTATTTTTAAAAAATTAAAAAAGGAAATAATTTAAAAAAGGTAATACTGATTGTCTAAGAAATAAAATGTATGTAATTGCGAAATTCTTATTTTCCCTTAAAACATTTATAATATTGAAAGACAACCAAAATCTTGAGTCTTTTCTTTGAGCACCTGAATTTGTAGCTTGAAAGAAGCAGCATTTATCTCATTCTTATCTTTGTTCAATATTTCTTTTGTCAAAGCCAATAAGTATACCATCTTAAATCGACTTGTGTACGTACATTGCGCGCTAACACTTACCATCAATTAAAAATTGTTCCTTTCAAATGTTTCAATTCCTCTTTCATTCTTATTTTAATTCGTGCTAAAAATTTTAATTAAAAATGGTATTGTTGGATTATATGCGCACCAAACTACTTCAATATTCAACATTTTGTAAACAACCATTTATAATACATTGAATTAAAAATCGTATTAGATTTATAAATAAAACCGTGCCTTTTATCTATGCACCATCAATCAATCAAGACGTTTCTTCTTATGCGAGAGTTTTACAAATCCTAAAAACTAGCGTTGCAGGTTACGATTTTGAAGTAATCCAATAATTATTCTCTCCACTGGAAAAATACCAGTTTCTCAATTTAAAATTGTCTAAAATGTAATTTCAATAATTTAAGATCTAGAATTTTTAACAACCTTTTAAGACTGTTATATCTTCAATCATTTTCAAGTTATTAGAGAAATGTCGTTATTATAATGGGGCAACCGTTGATCTATGATTGAATCGAAATTTTTAGTTTATTTAAAAATAAATACCTAGATAGTACTATATAATGCACAGTATGTGCAAAGCAGCTGATACTCGCTAATCATCATCAATAATCAAATAAATTCATAATAAATACGTTTCTAGTCAAAATGTACATTCAAAGTGCTTTTCTGATACCTGCCAACCCCAAATACCTAGATTATACTAGTCACTGTTCAATTCGATTAAAATTAAATATTTCATATATATTACACTAAATACGAAATAAATAAATTCCCTATATTTTACATTGTGCTTTCGGAGGAGCTGGAACCTCACTCTTGCTTCCGCAAAAAATCAGCTAGCTGCAACATCTCTTAGGGCCCTCCGCACAAGCAGAAAGCTGAGTAGAGAAAATTATACTGCCCCACTAGGGAAGGAGTAAATTTTATCTCACTTCTTTCTATAAAAGTAGCCGAGTATAACAACGTGCGTGGATGGAGTTTAAAAAAAAGTAAAAATTTAGATTTAAACTATAAAATTTTTATTAAAAAAATGAATTATTTAAAACACTTTTTAATTCTTACACTTGTTTCTTATATCAATCGGTGGCTATTTAAAGATTAATTTTATTCAAGATTATAAACACGCAAAGTTTTCTTTTATAACCATCGATAATTTTTCAACCTTTTGGATTTATCCATTAGTCAATTACTAAACAACTTTAGCAATTAGCCACAATGCTTTATCAGCTAGCGATAAGCAAGTAGTTTACTTTGTTTAATAAAAATTTCTAAAAATTTTAAATCAAAATAAATACTCGCACATTATGAAAATGGCAATTAATTTTTAAGGTCATTTTGATAAGTCTAGCCATTATGAAACTAAATCTTTAATTCTAATATTTAAAAACTTAGCTTTTATAACGCACTGTATTATGGTCACGCTATATAGCAATAATTATAATACTCAAAATTAGAGTGTTTTACTTTTAATGGAAATATATATCATAATGTAACAACTTGTCCTACTAAAACTTAAGTATTATTCAAAAACTGAATTTCTTATACAGGGTATGTAATAAATTTGCTACTAATTCAGGATGGAGCCATTACGGAAACTTCTGAATAAATCCCTCAGTGCAGTTAGAATGGTCCAGTGTATATTAATCCGCCGCGGAAATCCAAGGGTAGAGATGAAGGGAGATTATTAACTTCAAAGAATAGACGATTGACAACAAAGGTAAATAAAGACAAAGTCAAAGTAACATGAATAAACAATGACCAATGTAATGTTGTCAGTTGGGAATAGCGTCCACATTTCACTGTGGTTTCGCCATTGTTATATGGGACATTTACTGTATTTGTTTTAAATTATAATTTAAATAAATTACTAAATTTGATTACTACTTATTTTAAGTTTTAATTATTCATATAAAGTAGAATTGGTTGAAATAAAATACAAAACTATCTTATTGCATACATACATTTGATATTTGGCTGAGTGCACAGAGCTCTTGCCTGAGGTTTATTTCAGCACAATGCTTATTTATGAATAATTTTAAATAAATTTTATGTTAAATTAATCTATTTGTAATTTGTACTGTTCTTTATTTTGAAGGAAATCCGTAATACTAGAAAACCGTGGACTATTGTTTATAATTTTAACGCTATCAACATTTTAGTTACATGTGCAACTGTTCAACTGGCAACAAGAACTCTAAATTTACAAGAAATTAATATAGTAAATTGACTGTTAACAATGTCACATTTAATGTCATTTGTGTTGCCTATATAGTATCCTGATTCCGTGTTCTTGTTTGCATGCAGGATATACAGGGTAGTACGCAGTAGCAACTCATTCCGTGATCAGTTTCAACTGAACGCCCAATCTTTCTTCGGATAGTTAAAACTAATCCAATTATTGTGCTGGTAAAAGTGAACAGGCAAAAGTAGGAATTTTTTTAGAATAGAAATGGAATGATGAGATGAAAAGAGATTTGAGAAGAAGTAAACGAATATAAGTGCAGGGAGAGAGATAGAAGGGAAATGAAATAGATTTCAGATTTGAGTAAAGGTAAATCAATAATAATAAACTGTAAATGTTTTAATACCTGTTAAGTATTTAAAAAAATTATAATTTACTTTAGGAAGTTCAAACTTAATTGTGGTGAGGGAAAACAAAATAAGCGCAACAAACGAAAAACATAAGTTACCGCTTTAAATTGAATTAAATCCTTGTAAATTACAGTACTGATTAATTATGAAGATGGGTAAACAATCGTAAATAAATAAACAAACATAAATGTATTGATACGTAACTTTGTTTGAAGTATCATTTTTAGCTTTTTAGTAGCTTATTGATTATAAAATTGATAAATAAAGTTAACAGTCTACTGAATTATTTACAAATGGTAGGTCACACAAACATTGTATAGTGTATTTCGAGAGTTTGCGGATTCTTTCTAATGTTAAAGCAAACATTTACAGAAACAACCAAGAAAGATTACATTAAAGGATGGAGTTACATAAGCGACTAACGGCGTTAGTTGTGTAACAAAAGGTTAGTTGCAAATATAATAGTTACTTTAATGGAGCTAAGTAACATTTACTGTAACCATTACTTGTAAATAATTTACTTTAAATTAATATCGCATTTAAAATCGTTTAAGCGGCAATAATTAATCTAGATAAATTATTAATTTTTTAATTAAACTGTACTTAACAAGAATTACAAGAAAAAAGTTCTTAATGATCTAAACGAATTTTTATTTTGTAAGCAAGATTTTATGCACTCTAAAAACACCATTAGTAATTGAAAAATTACAATATTATTATCTACAATTACAATTTAATACAAGTAATTATTTATTGATTTTTTTCATTTTATACGGGTGGTGTCCCTGTCCATCTGAGCGTAAAGCTCGACACTCCACCATTGGTTCATAATGTCGTTACTGTATCTAATTAATTGTGTGTACATCTGCATATACTAAGTTATTATCGTCCCAAGGAGACTACTTAAGCGATTACTTCAAATTATTATGAAAATTTAGTAGGTAAATCTTACGTTAAAAAGTTTTCCTTATTCGAGAAATTTTATAAACGATCATTAAATTTTTCCGAAAAAATTATTTTCAATTTTAATTTGTACAAGAGGATTCACATTCTCGTCTAGACTTCAAACGTCGACGATATGATGTATGTAATAAGAATCCCGACTCGACTAGGCTAATTGCTGTTATATTTTCTGTTATTATAAATCATACATAGTGTAATGTACCTACATTCATGTTATTCAAATAAAACTTAAGATATGCTTTTGCCCCAATTATCGTCTCCACAAATGTTTGGTTTAGCTGAAGCTTTTACATATTTTTACTTTTTTATTGCATTTTTATAATAATTTAAATAGAATAATGAATTGGTTTTTCTTTTAAAGATACATATTTTTTGTACACCCGCTATCACTAGTGAAACACCTCTCGGGTCACATCGCACGGAAACTATGAAAGTGGTGAAACGTTAAATTATACCCATCTATTAAATATTTGGAAAATTATCTACCCAGCGAGCAGAAACGCGAAGTTTCAAAGTACTTGAGAGCAACAGCAGCGAGAAAACTGGTTCATGTTAATTGCCGTTTTGTCGAATACAGTTTCAGATATTGTTAATATATTTATTTCCATAGAGAAAATTTAGTTTTCCACCCTCCCTTAGAATTAGTTTGTAAATAATTTCCTATTTCAATTTTTTTGTCTTATTATTCTACTATATACTTTCTTTTTATTGCCATGTTTAGTCTTTAGATTTATTTTTATTAGTTAATTGGATTTCAAGATTTAAAAGTTCGAGAACTTTAATATAAAAAACTTGAATGTGTATGGTATTAGTTAATTTAAAATATTCTGGTGCCCTAATCGTTGTTGTTTTTATTTTCATCCGCGATTTCAGTTTTCACCGATTTAAAATAATAGCAAGTAATTCGCAATTAGTTCGGTTTTAATTTGGTAAGAAATTAAAACGGTAACGAACGTTTGTTCGCTATTTATAATTGGTAATCCAAGCGCAAGTCGCTATCTCTCTTCGAAAAAATTTAATCTTTCTGGTTATACCGCGAAAATATAGAGATTTCATGTTTATAAGTTTACACGCTTTAAGCTATGACATCAGTCGACATACCATTTGTTCGCCTTGATTACATTTAAATTTAATATGAATAATTATATTTGCGAATTAATTAACTACCATATAATAAATATTAATTAATGATTAATAAGAGGAAATTCATTAAAATTACCTGATGTACTCTTCGAGATGATATCATATATGTATAGTAGAAGTAGGTAAAATATTTATTACTGATTTAAAAAACAATCTAAATTTCTTTTAAATAAATAAATTCTTTTCGTGCATTCAACATCCAGAGGCTAGAGAGCTAGTAAAGTTAAACTTTTTTAAACTAACCTTAAAAAAAAGGGTTTACACATGTCTCCTTAACGTGTTAAATTTGTTATTTTAATTTAAAAAAATGATTTCTTCCTTATAATCAAATTGCGTCACACGAATCTCTCTTTTTAAGCAAAATATTTTAATAACTAGTGTTCTAATGGTGTGGAATTCGATTGGTGTGCAACTCGGTTGCCCAATTTCTTTACGTTGGCAATAAAAATTAGCCAATCATCGACAAAAATTGTTAGCAACTAGATTTCCAAAGTTAAGGCCACACTGACTAATCATTTTCCAGTATTCTATAATTTTTTTAGGTTGGTAACGTAAAGGGAATCAATTAGAGGTACTTTACGGGATGGATAGATAAAAGACCGCACTGAGTCGTCACTTCCTAATTAGTGATTGGCGTGGTTGTTATTTGGCTTCGCATGGGGAATTCAGAATCCAAGAACTGGATTGGTAACGATATATCCCCCAGTGAGGCCGAACAACCTCGTCAATCGCTATATAATTAGGAAGGGACGGCTCAGAGCGGCCGAAATTGTTCATGAGTTTTAACTGGGCGCCAGATGAATTAACAAAAGAACTAGAGAAATATTGCTTTTGAGGGCTCATCATATAACATCTGACGTCACACAAAAATTAATAATCAAGCTTTGATGCCACAAAAACCAGTAGAATTTGAATCAGTAAAATAGAAAATAGTAGAACTTTGAATCAGATCCTCCAACCAACTATTGGAGAAGATTGAACTTCATTCGAAGTGGTTGTAGCTGGATCAGTTACGATAAAATGAACTTGTAAACAAGAAAAACATGGCAGAATTTCTTTCTTCCTCAAATATTAATGAATGACCAAGAGTTGATTCATGGTTTAGCTCGCTTCCTAGTTGAGTATGCTTTACGCCACACTGCTAGTCAAATGTTTTTCCTGTACTAATATATTATTTAAATACTAGTGTCGAAAATGTAAAAGTTGGTTTGTTTTTGTGTTTGTTTAATTACGGGATTACTTAGGAGAGGATTGCGCTTAAAATATTTTACCAAAACGTATCAAGTATTCTCGGGAAAGTTTTATACACTTTTATTTTCATTTTATAATAAAAATATAAAATATAAAATATTTTTATACAAAAATTTGCAGCAAATATTTTTAAAAGCTTTGAATGTTTACGGTTATTCAAAGTTATACGATTTTTTATTTGAATGCAATCCTCTTAGATCAGGATAAATCTTAAATTTACTTTGGACCTTTCCGGTAAAGACATCGATAGGTAATAAAAGACAAAATGGGGTAAAAAGAAGATTACCATTTGGTCAACGATGAAATAGTAGTAGACTAGTGTCTCGTGAATACGTGGTTCAGTATGCAATCAAAGTATTTATGTTCGAGGTTAGGAGTCGAATAGTAGTAAGTTAGGTCAGGATACTAGGCGCGTGCATCTGTGTCATGAATAAAATGCCTACACCAACAAAATGTTTACATACGTGAGAAAAGGATAGTGAAGGAAGTTCGGATCAATACAGCACCTTGAATAATTATAAAAGGCAACCTGGTCTGCTTGACGGCAGCACTGTTCCACCTTAAACTAAAGACCTTCCTTCACTGTCTGCTACTATTCTATTGCTTATATACTTATAACACGACAACCTTTTTTTTTCCTAATTTCTAGTATTTTTTAAACTGAACGCTTTCGAGTATCTGCCAACACTGGAAGTGCAAAAAATAAATTTGGATGTTGTTTTACTTTTGAAATGAACATTTTTCCTTTAAACGATAAGGACATGCACCCTTGTAGTATTAGCTTCTGATTATTATTTAATCATTTATGGAATGACTTTTTTATTTTTGATGAAATATTAACGTTAATAGGTAAAAAGCCTTCTAATAAAAAATGCAGAAAGACAACTTTGTATTTATGGCGATCGTATCCTAGAAATTGTCTGAATTAGGTCATTCTGGCTTACCTTGACTACGTGGTTATTGATTGAAACACTCAATGTACTTACTTTATGGTCGAATTAAGCATGAAAACCCTCTTGGGTGTCACATAGCTTACTGCATGGATGCATCACATCATTGTTTAACAGACTTCTCAACAAAAAAATCCAATTAGATTACAAACTTACACATTTCAATAAATCTCTTTCTTGGGAATTGTAGCCAACGCTAAAACTAAAGACCACTTTGTTTTTAATTTCTCGTTTAATTAATAGAAAAACCATTTATTTCTACACTTTCATTAACCGCTCTCAATTCGGCTATAAATAGGTAAACGTTTCTTTTTTAAATTTTAGATTTACAATCCTTGTCATAACTTTACAAAGCAATAGCTTCCAAATTTTGTCAGCTTACGTAGTTTTATGTCCTAACATAAGGAAACTTTCTCAAAATAAAATAATTTATAATTCAATTTACTAAACCGTTTCGTATTTGGACTATTTTATTGACAACAAGGTAATAAAAATCTTTCTGAAAGGCACGTTTGCAAATATTAATTAACCTAACAATGCAAAAGGAAAATCTACAGGAAGTATGTAACTTACTTACTTTCATATTTAATTAATTTTATTATCAACTTTTGTTGGAATTTTAAAATTGTTAAACATTTTTAAGTCAATAAAAATCAATTAAGACGAAAATGTGCAGTATTGCATATGTGCCATACGTGTTAACCCTTTAACGCTCCCTGGTACACCTGTTTCACCAGTTAAAATCATATATAATATATAATAGAAGAAAGTATTTTGAAAATAAATTTTTAACACATATGGCAGGTATACCAAAAAACATTCATACCACACTTTTTGGCTGGGTGCTCCTCTTATACACACAAATTATCATTTGACCTCAATTTGGTTTCTTGTAATCGATGAGAATAATTTTTTTAACAAAATTCAGTACAGATTCGTTTTCATAAAGGGTAAACAACATGTGCTTTGCTAAGTTTACTTTTGATAATTACTGTTTTTAATCTTCTTTAGAAAATCTAAAAGCCTGGCTAATCAAATCTTGTCGACAATACCATGTTCCACGTACCTAAGTACAATTGCGTTGCATGCATACAAATAATAGTAATTGAGGAGTTAAACAAAACTAACATTTCCACAAAATTTCAGCAGTAATGAAAACAAAATGTTAAAGTTAGAAAAATTCAAATTTAACATATTAACGACCGTATTGGATAATAAAAATAAGAAATCTCTATGATAGATCATTTCGGCCAAAAATCCACTCAGGCAGCTTATCAGCCGACATGACCTTCTATGAGTGAAGATAGTAGAACTCGATTGATGTGCATTTAAATAGCAATTAGGGGTGGAATAATCCCTTTCTTTATAAGTTGGTAAAAAAACTGACCAATCAGAGGTTCGTTTCGGGATACACAGATTAGGGCTATTATTATGTTTAAATATAATTTGTTTTAAATTATGTTTACGGTACCTTTAATAGGAACGTTTGGGAAAATATTAGTAATTAGTGACATGGAATGAAACTGCCAAACCACATTGTGCCAATATTGACAATATATTGGATCAATATCTTATTGTCAATTAATGTTTCACCCATATTGGCTAAACCTAGGCAGCCAATACTTTTAATCAGTTTTGCACAAATATTAATAACGTTAATGTTATATTATACCAATATAGTTATACATTATTGCCGCAATCAATGCCACAGCTACATTGTCTGGATATTGCAAGTTGACCCAATGTTGTGACTATACATTATGTGCTACCTGGGGTGAGGATTGAAGTAATATCAAATTTTCTAGGGTCAAAACTAAAAATAAAATAACTCGGACAACGCTTATGTGTTAATAAAATTAATAGGAACAACGCAATTGTTATAAATAATTCTCGATACAACATACTTTTATGTAACAAAAATCCAAAACACTTAGGATCCTTAATCCACTTCGCTACGATTAGCTATTAAACAAAGTACATTTTAAATACTTAAAAAGATACATTTCAACCCGTACTTGTTTGCTGCAAATAATGGTGATTAGAAATTTAAAAATGCAAGAAAACTCCGATAAATATCTGTTTATGTGAATTGAACAGCAAAAAAATTAAAATTACTTCAGAATGCAAATCTTAAAAGTATATAAAATGTCGATAAGCTGTGTGTAATTTTTGATTGTTAAATTATTATCTTTTTAATCCAAAATCTCACCTGATTGATCCAACTTTTTACCAACCTAAATACTAATGGATTTGCCAGCCAATCCAGTTAAATTCAAATAGAATTACTCACCAATGGAGTTTGAAGAATTACTTATCGCACTTGGTGGAAGTTACAAAGTCAAAGAAATGTTTTGCATCCCTTGGCAACTAGTTGTATAAATAGCTATTATATTTGGTTTTCCCTCATCATTACATTTTAAAAATTTTAATATGCTTGCAGGCATTTTCTTTAAAGTTATAATTATTATTTTTTTAGTTTAAACTTGGATTAACTTCTAAAACTTTAAATTGCAAATTTTTACGTTTAAAAATTGTAAAATTAAACGTTAAGTTTACCAAAAACTGTGTTGTACTAGATTTGTTAAACGATTACAGTAAAACCTACGATTTAAAAGTTTCTTTTTGACAAAGCACACACTGTGTACTATCGGTAATAATTAGGTATTTACTAATAAAATATTTATTTATGTAGATACTTTATCGTAATATAATATTATAATTCAAATTTGATGTAAATTATTCTGGGAATTGTCACTATAATAATTTGATATAAAAATATTAAGTTTGGAAATTTGATATTGTAATACACTACTTAAATCATTTTAAAAAACCACTTCAGGAAATTAATCAAGTGATGCTTGTGATATTTTATTCTTTTACTATTGGCTTCACTCCATCAAAGCAATAAAAATAAATAAAGTTAAATTAACTGATTTAATCAATAAATGACTTGGTATTTCTTCTGAAGGAATACGGCCGCTTTTCCTAATCCGAATTTTAAGGTGGACAAAAGCTCATCTTTTCCCATTGTTACTGGATCTATGCAACTTTGCTGAGTAGTTTTTTTAAACGATCTATTTGCTCCAAACTTATCGAGCTCTAATCTAGGTTTGTGATATTTTAAATAAACCTTTGAATATACAACATTAAAAAAAAATTTATAATGCAGTTTGATGATAAAATAAAATATTTTGATTACTCACAGGCAATGGTTTCACAAATATTTAACAATTTTTTGTAAATATGAAGTATTTATATTATACAATATCATTTATAAATTTATGTTAAAATGATATTTTTACCGACCTCAACTTTGTAACAAAATTCTGTTTTCTGTATTTTTAGATATTTCGGAACGACAAAATACTCACTTAAGTTAAAATATTAAAATACCGTCAATCACTTAGAAATTTAAAAGGTATTTCAATAAAATTCTCAAAAAGTGTGATATAAAGTTATCTAAATTGTCAATTCAAATTAATGTTTGATTCTCAAGTTTTCGAGTATATATTTCAAATAAAAGCTGTTCAATAAAATTTGATTACAAAGAAACTATCGAGTTCCAGTAGTAATCAAGAAATTTTTAATTGAATCTAAAGAAATAATTGAATTCTCCGAAAGTTTAGAGCAAAATTTATTTTCTAATGTGATTAATAGTGGCACCTATTAATACAATTTGAAGTATCTATCAAGATCAATATTACAATAATAAAGTTTTCAGTCAACAAAAAAATGTAGTGTTTTAAAAACTCGATCCAGGAAGGACGGAAAACCAACCGTCTTGTTACTTTTACACTACTCACTTTACAGGAGTGAAAACTCCTCTTAGAACATATATCCGGATAGTGTCTAGTGCAATAGCAAAACTTTTGACAAGTAATGGACTTTCAAAGATTTAGTATCAAATTATAATGTAAGTCTTGACGACGCTGCTTGATATAATAATGGTATCTAAATGTTCATAGGTAATTTAGAACACTTTAGTAGGTACACCTAGCAGGTTCTTAAGTTGGCAACCCTGAATTTAAATACATGGTCAAAAGAAATTCTGCTATGGTATATAAATTTTAGATGAGATTACGTTAATAATCTATCTGACCTATGTAAACGTTTATTTTCATAAATTGTGATTATTTTAACAATATTTATCTAAATACGATACGATACGATACACCATAAGATACGACACGATACGATACGGTACAAAAAGTTCACTGTAAGTTACGAACACTTGCTTTTAGTAATATTTAGTTCATTTAATGTGTAATTCGGTAGTGAACAACTGCAAGAATGAGATAGATGCAATGTAAACCACCGCCGTAGGCTAGTATTTAGAGTGTTAATATATTGCTATGTTTAGTTGAAGCTGTAATCTCCGACTGAGTATAAAACCGGAATTTTTTAATCTTCCTTGTAATAAATCCAGGGTGTAAGTCTCATGTGTCTGTAGATACTTTACTCTCGCTACGGTTATATAAGAGAAGGACGCAAGCTGTTAAAAACTCGAATATAATACAAAATTTAAAACAAAAACTTTGTAATATCAAATTTCGTCTTCCTTTGCATTAAAAAGCGAGTTGTAAATTTTATGCTGCTATTATATTATGGTGTACTGTGTGTTTACTGATAAACAGAAATTTAGTATGCGATTTCACGGTATAATATTTATTATAAATACGGAAATTACCATTGCATTGCGATAGCTTTAAATGCAGACGCTTATGCACCTTATGGTAAAGCTATGAACTTGCATTACACTAAGCATTTCATTATTTCTAGAGTGTAATTTGTGTACACAATGAATATAAACCACATATTTTAACTTTAAATAAGTTACTTCTTGCTTAATTAACGTTTAAATAATAAATGTAAAATATAATTGGCAGCATGGGTATAAGTAAACATTCTCTCTATGTATTTTTCAAAGTTCTTGCTCTGTATTTTGAGTATGACGTTTTATCAATTAGCCAAACTTGGATATGATGTATATGATTGGTCCTTCAAGTAGGACCATGTGGAATTAATTTCGAGATATACTCAATTGGCGATCAGCTCAATCGATTGAAGAGCAACTCCATTAGTATTTGATTTTCGATTGGTTATTAAACTTTAATTTTTTGATTGATTCGTCCATCCTTTATTCAATTTGCAACATCCTAGACCGATATAGCTCTTATTGTCGCCACTGGGCCTATAAAATAAATGATTGGAACTTGATTGGTGAGCAACTCGATTGGTATGTAACTGAATTTGTGTGTTGCTTGATTAGCAATTAGAGACTTTGTAAACACCCGCTATAACATTTGAGCTTGGTAAATCGATATAGGCTAATTAAATGAAATTTAAACGCGAAATTTCCTAGTGAATAATCAAAAATAATAAAATTAGTGGTAATTACGCTTATCAACCAGGTCATTAAAAGAAAACAATTATTGTGATGCCGTATTATTGTTTAATTGTAAGATGTTTAGACCCATATAAGGTTAATCCTCGTCACGCAATTAAGGATATCTATCGAAATAATAGTCCTCCGTACGACCTGATAGGAAAAATGATTCTATTGTACAGTTAATGTGCTTATCAAATATGTAGAATAACGCGCACTTATATTGATGAACTTGAACATAATTAATTCATCAAACAATAAAGAAAGCATAGATTAAAAAAAATTGGTAATTTGTACAATTTTTATAATCGAATTTTATTCGGTTTCATGCATAACCGACCATTGCAATTATCACAAATTAATTAAAATTTATTCAGTTTTCGATAAAAGATTTTTCGATTTTCATTAAAAAATTTGTTTTTCTTGAAAACTAGCAATTTTAGCTTCCTTAAAATGTAATACTTAAAATTGCAAATGTAATAATGTCTAATGAACCATTACAAATAGGAAAATAAATCTCTTCCAAGTTGAAATCAAAATTTTTTAGGTTTTTATACGAAGTATAGTAAAAAGCCTTATGTTCTGCTTCCGTGTCCATTCATCCATCCGTCCATTCGCATCTTTCAAATTCTTGTTCATTAATCACATCATTTTGAGATACCTTCTGGGATCGTTTTGTTTTTGGCTAGTTGATTTTAGAAATTTGAAATTGGTACCACCTGTGGCATATTACCATTTTACTGAATTTTTCCCGTGGTTCTAGACTAAACTATGTTGTCTTAACCGTAAAATTAATATTTTCTCAAAAAATGGGAATTTCCTTTTTGTTATTTTCTTTCGTAAATTTTATTCATTTTGATAATGGGCGAATAAAAGACCCGAAACGTCCAGCACCATTTGTTGCATTGATCATATTTTTAATTATCATTTTATTAAATACTTGAAATAAGCTTCGTCCGATTCGTTAACGAGTAAAAAGTAAAAACTTTTATTCAATTTTTATAAATTATGATTACTTAAATATTGTTTATGGTCCAAAAGAAAGATAAGACATCTTTTTTGCTCGTTGCATCGCGTTTTCCGCAATCGTAACCTTTTTTCTACGTCCGCACAAAACTAATCATTGTAGGTCCAGAAAAAGTTAATTAATCTTCAAACCGAAAGAAAATAGTAGTAGGTACAAGGACCTGCTAGGTATATATTTTTTTAAACAAGCGCAATTCTAAATTTGAGAGGATTACAACAAAACCAAAAAATCAAAGTTTACAGCGGAATAACGCAAAATAAATTATCCAGACACTCATCAAATACGAATGCCAAGTTTTTCTAGTATATTCCTTTTATTGAACATTCAATTTACGTTTGTGCAAAATTTGATATGAAAGGGTTAAAAAAATTATAAACGCATTTTTGAAAATCCGTCCGCGTCTAAAGGAATGCGAAACGTTCACTTTGTCCGCCCAGGCTGTTTAAGGGAACACTTACTTTTAACTTTAAGATGTAGAAAAGAGAATTATTAAAGAATGTGGAGTAAAATTTTGAGATGGATTGTATCATTGTTTAAGTGAAAATTACGCTTAATTTGAGAAATTATTAAAATAACTGATTTAAATTCCGTTGATAATTATTTTTAACTTAAACCCGATTTAATTAAAATCAATTTATTGTTATGACTAAATAGCATTTTTAAATAGCTTCATTTGATATGCTATACAGAGTATATTGTTTATTGTTATTTCAAATTTAAAAATTGGGGTTGCTGGGGGTGATGGGTGAATTAAAACGAAACACAAATATTAGCAAAACGTAATTACTTGGTTAGGCAACCCGTATGTGAAAATATTATTAAAAATTGGTATGCAACCTCATTCTTCCTTTGGTTACATCCGTATAACTTACTGTTTGTGAGTTATCCTTGCTGTGCGTTCTTATTCCAGACACACTGTAGAGTGCAACCACAAAGTGTTCTCGTTCAGCGAATGGTGGAGTAAAATTACGTGAAGGCCGATGTTCGATGTTCGAATTTTAACTAAGTTCTCAACCAACAGTAACAACGAACCCTTGCTGTGGTCAATTAAATTAGGTTGGTACTAAAATGTTGTCAATCATAATATGTTTGACAATAATTATGGCTAGTAGCAGGAAGTGTACTCGTAAATAAGGTTTTATAATTGTTATTATAAGAAAAAAGGCAACCGCTAATACCTACTAACTAATTGCCTATTAAGGATAATAAATTCAAACAAACATTTCTTACCTACACGCACGACTTGCTTAAACAATGTTATATTTTTATTATTTTTGATTATATCGTGTTTGTTATATAGTTTATAGGGGCTGAATACTTTTAAGGTTAATTAAAAAAAGGCGGCAATAAAAAACAAACTAGGCGCTGTAAAATATAAAACGTATAATTATCGATTTGTCCTTATTAAATTACCTCATTTCCTGTACGGGTGTTTCTTGATCGGAAATCTGAACTACCTACCAGATAAATTCTAGAATCTCGTTTGACATTTATTTGCTAGAATTTTTAAAGAATCCAACTTTAATAGTATATAGAGCTTCTTAAATAATATAACATGTAGTATATAAATTACAATGTTGCTAGTATTTTCAAATTGTCTATTATTATTTTTGATATTACAGAATGAAATTGTAACTATGTAACTTACTGGGTATGCATCGTAATATGAAATATATTTGGCCTACTGCATACTTCGTGGTTTATGTAACCGAGTTATCATACTTTAATTTAAAATTTTGTATAAATTTCACCCACAAATTCCAATTTAGAAATTATCTCAAGCATCAAAATTTATTTTGTAACAGCAACGCATTAAAAATAGTCAAAAAATTAATAAAAAAATTATATCCATATTAAACGTAACATACATTACGTTACGTACGTAACGTACATTACGTTACGCGCGTAACATGTATGTTACTATACGCGACGTAAAGTAGCATAACAGCTTTATTCCATTGATATATTTACATGCATGTTAAAAAAATAATGTTGGAAAATCAAAGCAATGACTGAAGAAGAAAAACATCTATACGTGGATACACACTTGAAATCCCCCTTATACTTTAGCACATTAGACACTAAATAGATCTACCAATACCCTAAACGCTTTACAAAATTTTTCAATTTACAAAAATGTTACCGCTGATTTAAACGACTTTCCGCTTAATTTTCCAGCGTTTGTTGTATATTTTCGTTTCCTGTACACACGCCCTTCTGCGTTCTTTCCTTCCAATGCAATAACATCTGCAGTTTATCTTTATTTTTTCTTATTTATGTAATGTATTCCGTCCAGATTAAATTGTTGTGGATTTCGGTACAGCTATACAAATTTACACATTTTAGAAGCAACCGAAAAGTCAGTTTACGCACAGCGTTAAATATAAACGTTTACGTACGCACCAACAGCACGAAATAAAACAGCGCTTACATAATAACCGTACGTGCGAAAACGTGTCGTTCTGTTTACCTTGACCTTGAAAGTTTAGTATAACTTTATCTTTCTTTTGTGACGCGTCACGTTTCTTTCAGTAAACCCGTTATAACCATTTTGTGAGGAGGTTATGGCAGGCCTACATGACACGAGTTTGAAATTTCAATCATTTTATAGTATATATCAACATTAAATATTTGCTAAACATGATTTTATAGTATACAATATTATCCATTATAGTAATATATAATTTCAATCCAATTAAAATAAAATATTTCCTATTTATCCAGAAATCAATTTCGTTTTACGTGTTTATTTGCTAATATTTAGTTATTTATTATTAAATAAAACGTTCAATTTTAAAATATAGATCGTTATTTACCGTCTAAGAGGTAATAAGTAATTACCTCATAAAAGGTCAGTTAAAACGCCTTGATTGCTGAACTTGCTGGAGAGTGAATAGTATTGGTTGACTTGGTTGCCGTCGTTCTAAAATTTCCGTTGCCAACACAAGACTTGTCCGACATCCTTAAACAGTCTTTTTTGTTGAGCTCTAATTATAGCTTTTAAATAGCTTTCACGTAGGTGTTACGTCCAATTTACAATGGACGCTGCTGCTTGTTGATCCTCGCGAAGAACTTCATTTCTATACTACCACTTATATCTACTACTGCCACTTGGAAACGCTGAACAATTTCCACATCAAGTGGAATATTCCCTTTCCGTATTCTTCTATCTTCTGGCCCTTTGGAAGAGGCTGTGAGGCCTTCTGAATTCTTCCGGTGCGGTGGGTGGATTGGGTTGAGTTGAAAGTTGAGGTATTAGCTTGTTTCTCTTTTTCCCTTTCGATGACATTTACGTGGCTATCGGATCGGCAGCATTTTCTAAGAGCAATTGTTCGATTAATGTGATATACTTCTTAAACCCATTAATGCCCACCATATGATAATCATATGGGTGATATTATGTATAATTGTCGCCCTCTAAGCACCTCCATTAACCGTATGATATATCATACGATGGGCACTAATGGGTTAACTTCAATCTCGTATTCAAGTTGGGCTTCTTGGTCGCATTCAATATCCTTTTCTAACGCTGAATTCAACTAACTCGCTTAACTTGGATTTTCTTGTCTCTATATTGGTAACACGTTTGACAGGACTCAACTGTAGGCAGCACCGCTCACTAAATCAAGTGTAGCACCTATTTACGTCGAGCACAAGTACCGTCAACAGAATGTGCTATTCGCCTTTTTTTATGTGAAAAAGTGGAACTTTAAAATAGTTTATTTTCGAAATTAAAGGGAAAATTTAGGTTCATCCATAGTTTAATCAGTTAACGATTTATTGTATCTATAAAAACCTATGGGTCAGGTTATCGTACTCCACCCTAAAAGTTATTAGTGTAGTATATTACAAACGCACTAATGTCAAATTAAGTAGAAAGTTTTTTTCGTAGAGTGAGAGAGAGAGAGAACATTGGTGTTAAATATTTTGTGAATATTCCGCTCACTTTTACTAAACTGTTATTTGCGGTTGTAAAGTACTCATTTTTTGAAAGTTTTTTAAAACTCTAAACCCAAGAACCTCGCCTAGATATTCAAAAGAAATTTCAAAGGTGAATTTTACCTTTCATCAATTCCCAAAAATTAAAATTAATTTTTTAGTGTATTGTTTGTAATCCAGTCTAGAATCATGCAACACTTATTTTTCAGCCTTCTTCGCATATCAAAATCAAATACAAAATTCTTAGCGAATACAAAAAACGACAAAATTTTACTACTTTTTCTCACAATAAAACTATATTGTTGTGCTCCAGACTCAAAATATTCATTACAGATTTAGTTAAATTACAAATATTGGTAGTAAACGCTAACTGTTTTTGCTGCTGGAACAAATTTTATGCTGCCATAAAAATTTTTTTCTGTTCCGAAAAAAATTAGTTGATTCAACAATAAACTCTTTCGATCAAGAAAATTAGTTGATTTAACAAATTTTCCTTTATTCTAAATAGAGAAAACGTTATTAGAGCAACCTAAAAATTTGTTGTAGCAACAAAAAAACTTTGTTATGTTAACCAAAAGTTTGTTAGGCGCCAAATTCTTTTAATCTAGTAAACCAAGTTGCTAAAAATTGAGTAGACAGATGATTCTGAATGCATTGGTATATCTAATAATAATAATAATAATAATAATATACTATTTATAGTAATATAAAAAATTCTGCGCATTGTAGTTCTAATACTTTTGGATAAATTTCGAACTAAACACATTAGCACATAACTTTCTGTAGTTTGGCAAATTTTTAGGCGTTCTATAAATAGTAAAGGCAAAATCTCCCCTACAACTTCCAACAAAGAAACGCTTTACCATTAGCAGTCAATAACAGCAGAGATATCCACAAGACAAAAGCTGGTAACATGTGAAACGTTTTACTATAATTTTTTATAGTTTCAGTTTTACGTGCTGCTTTATAGTTTTTGTAATATTTTTATTAGTATAATATGAAATACTCAGGAATTTTTTTATTAATTACCCTTGCATACTAATGTTTTGTTATTATTTTCAAGTGTAATTTTACCTTGAACTTATCGAAATGGCCAATCTTTTAGTTAAAGCAAAACGTGTTATTAAGTAAATCAATACTTTTAACCTAAATTTTTTGTCCCTACTTACAATTCACAAAAATTACCAATTCAACTTTAGTTAGGTTTAGTTTTGATTTAAACCGAAACAATGGAACTTTTTCTATTTGAAACAAACTCGACGCAAAAATTATGTAGCATCAGTTGGACAAATTATAGCTTCAAAATAATCAACTCCGATTTTCGTATAAATAAAGGACATACAATTTTAAATATAAATAAAATATATTATATATTTAAATTTATATGAAAATTAACTTTTATATAAAAAAAACTTTATAAATTTTTTTTTAACTAATTATTTGTTGCTCAGAAGAAGCCTCAAGGCAAAACTAGTAACAAATTAAAATTTTCTTATTGTGCATTTCTTTTAAATTCACTGTGATATTACTCTTAATTTCTATGTCTAATAAATTAAATCTAATTGAAGATAATGAAATACATAATCAAATTAAGTTAGGTTTAATTAAATGATCTGCAGAACATAGAAGCAGCTAATTATTCCCTTTGTACTAATAAATAAAGGAAAAAAACGTGGTTTCAAAAAGTTTGCTACTAAAAATGTAATAAATATGGTTGATGTTATTAGACCAGATTTTTATTAAGTTTCATTATTTTGTAATAATATTAAATCAAATTCTTGTCCAAATTAATATTCCAAGAAATAAATATTTAAAAAGCATTTTTGTAACATTTTATCGAAATTTTAAATTTCATAGGAAAAATATTTATTCAAATTGAGGCTAACGAAAGCTATATTAATATTATTTTAGGACTCGTACATACATTTTCACTACTGAAAATATAACTTAAATGCATTTTGAAATCTGTGTCATTTTTTGTGGATATATGTATTTTTATAATGTACAAACCAAATTGTAAGTTTTAGGGATTGAAAGAATGACTTTAAAATTATCGTAAGATAAAATATAATATTATGTTGTACGGTGGAAACTGTTTAACATGAACCCACATATTGTTTTGTTTTAAATTGAAAATTGTGATTAATTTTGGAGTTTTAAAAATTGTAAATTTGAATATGGAATTAGCCGGACAAATTAATTAAAATTAAATTTTAACTACCCCGAACATTGCAATATGTAGACCAAAATATTTCTTTTTGCTGAACGTGGTAAGATTAAAAAAAACATTGAAATCTTAAAAGTCGTGTTACACGAGATACATTTTAAGAATATAACTTATATTACCCGAATTCAAAAGATATATGAATACAACATCGGATACGTACAAATTCAAAATGTCAGACGTATTATTTTTTTTTTTTTCAAAAAAAAATTGAAATATTCTGTTACTCTAAATGAAAAGTTTTATCTAGATGTAGACATCGTGTTGTTTAGTATCAGGTGTCTGTCTAAGCTACATGTAGAAATTTCGAATTTTTTTTAAACTGGTTTTAGTCAACCTTCGATTAACTAAACTTAGAAAGGGAAACTAGACACTGCATGCAATTCAAGTTGTGCACATACTAACCGGCAGGCTCAGATCCTTTCTTCGTCCATACAAATAGCAGAGGAACAATCATGTTTTGTAAGAAAGAGTACGCGAGAACAAATTCTAAATATTAGACAAGGAAGGGAATGCTGTGTAAATGCGGACATAAAGGAATTTTGAAATTGCTTAGGGGGGTGATATAGATCTTAAAGTTTAAGAAAATTCCTGATATCATAAGGATTATCTCTATGAAAAACTTTTAAATGCTGAGCAATAAATTTCGAGAACTGGCAGAAAGGGCCATTATGAACAAAGACAATAGTCTTAGAGTGAGACTCTGAATGAGTGAACTGAGACTTTGAGAGAATGAACTCTAGCTTAACTAATTCATATAAAGAATTTATGTATTTTTACATAATAACAATGCCAGATTTCTAAAAAAAAATTAACTGGAAAAGTACGAAATGGAGAGTAAATATGAAAGTAGAGTGCAAAGAATTTAGTAAGGAATATGAATGACAGCATCAAAATGGAAATTATTAGAAAAATATTTTAATAATAAGGAAAATAAATTTTACCAAAAAAATAAATTATTTATAAGATTTGAAATGTAATATTATAACAATTATTGATTAAATTTAAAATTAGAAAAATTACAGTTATTGATTTTGAAATAACTGTAAATAGAGTAATTATTGCATTCGTTTAATGTTTAAAATAGAAATTTCTATAAATAAATTCATTTAAATTTAAAGTGACTTACTTAAAAGTTTTAATTTAAGATCAAACTATAGATTTTAAGGTTTTAAAATAAATTTTGTGTAAAGCTAGGTTGACATAGATATCAAATAATTGTTCAGATATTTAATATTAGCTATGGTTTTAATTTTTTTTTAAATACAGAGTTGGGAATCGGAAATCATTTGCTGCCTTTGAGAATGAAAATAAGAAAGGAAAAGCCTAGGGCGCCACAATATTTAAAATAAATTAACGCAAGAAACTCGAACAGAATATTAAACTTGTCAAACAAATATTATTTTTGTGACATTACATTATGAGCTTCATTTCCATTAACTTCAACTTTAAACTAATTTAAGCAATATTTTCTATTATTGAAATGTATAAGTCCGACGACTGGATGCAGCAATCAAGCAACCATGCAGAACGCAATAATATAATTAAGCTTTGAAACAAATAACAATCTAAACATGACATTAGTTATAAACTAATCCTAAAGGGATGCAATAAATTGTTATACAATTTCTAAACTAAAACTTCCTGGCATCACTTACAATAAGACTAATCTGTCAGTTCTTGTGTTAATAATCTTCTCATGATTGCGAAACATCAAAACATGTAACATACTCAACATTACACTATGGCCTTTGAGGGTAATTGCTGCAAATAGTAAATACAATTTTAATTATTAAACAAAAAATCTTTACGAGAATAGGTAAATCTCTTGAAGATAACCCAAACCAATGATCTTGTTGCGGTTGCTTACAACTTTGCTTTCCACTGCCTGAAAACGTAATCTGTATAACCTGATTTTAGAAACCACTATTTTTACCACTTGGAAATAAGAATTGATAAGATAAAGTTGATCAAACACGTAATAAATAAAAGTAGGGGGGCCGGTAATAAAGTGTACAATCGCAGATATCATCAAAAAAACCACACTGCTATAATTTTATAAAAAATATAAAATCGACGGAAAATCCGGTAGTTTTTCATTTTTAATATTTGTTACATTCAATTAACATTGTCATGAAGTGATTGGCTACACACGTCAGGTTGAAGGTGGAACCTGAGAGTTTTACTAGCACACTACGTTATAAAAGCGGGATTGAAACAATTCCTGAGGCGCGACAGAACTCGCAAATTACGCAGTTGGAAAAACGGGATCTTAGTTTTCATTTTAAATTCGGTCATAACATGCTCTTGCAATTATTTACGTCGAACACACGTACCGTCAGCAGACTGGAATTTTAATGTACTTTCTATGCAAATTATCGATATGATGTGAAAAATACCACTAAAAAGGTGATTTTTAAAATTTAATTGTGAAGTAACCGGTGGGCTTTACAGGTTTTCTTTACAACTTTGAAGGTAAAGAACCGTAGAATATTACCATAACCAAAAGTATCTAGCAAGTGTATTTTTTTTTTAATTAATTAAAAAAAGCGAATTTACTATAGAATCTTTCATGGGAAATGTGTTAAATTATTCATTCGTGAATCAATTACTCAAAGACTTCCGCTTTTCTAGTTGCAGTACTGAAAACTAAAGAAAAACCCGAAATAAATAAAAGCCACTTGCATGTTCAAATTAATAGTAGAAAATGTTAATTATATCTATTGATATGATAAGAGGTGGCTGACTTTATAGGTTTTTTAATATGCACAATACTTAGAAAGCGAGAGAGCCATTGGGGATGTCATAAAATTGTTTGAAACGTTTGTATACATTTTGAGTGCTCTATCTGTACCGGTTCGCATTTTATTTGAAACTTACTCGTGCGAATTTTGTACATATGAGAAATACGACTCAGATTTAGTATATAATAAATGCATTGAATTGACAACTGTAAATCGAATATTCATGGATGTAAGATGTATTTGTATTTCATATATTTGTTACATAAACAAGTAGGTAGGTACATAACAAGAAAGCAAAATAACTTTAATTCGGTGATTTTTAAACTATATTTTATATAGTAGAATAACTTCACTATGAAATAAATTGTTTTAATAATTTACTGTCATTTCAAATTTAAAAAAACAATTTTAAAGATTTATAAAATGCTATATGATGGTGTACGTAGATCACCCTGTAGGTGTCGACAATACATGAAAACGTATAATGTAGTGCACATATATCTTCACAATGTAATCTCTAACAAAAAAGAAGACAAAACCTAAAATGCAATTTTGTTTCAAAGCGCCCCATATTAAATACCGAGTGTTAAATTTTCAGATCGATATTCTTCTATGCCATATTATAAAATATTTAAATATTAAATTCAACGTTGAAACTTAAATATTCTTCGGGATGTCGTCAAACAGAAACTTATCTGTCGATCTAGATTCAATACTACATTTCTGATTATAATTTAGGAAAGGTTTGATGTATTCCTAAAAGCGTCAATTGCAATTCAAATTAGCCAATTGTAAGTCCAAAATTAATAATAGACCAAACAAACCGCCTGTGACGAGGTTGTCAGCTGGTTCCAGTGAAAATTGAGTGGTTACAATGATTCTGTGGAGTCAGAAACGCATAGAGGGGGGGGCACAAAATCGATAATTGCGACTATTGAATTAATACTTACAATCCACACAGTTTGAGTTTTTTCAGTTTTCTTTGAGTTAAGAAAACCATTTTGAACAATTTTTTTAAAGCAAATAATTTCTTTTTATTTAAATAAAATAATCATACAAATAAAGTAATATGAAAACTGAATACAGGTAAAAATTAAATGATTTCAATTGTCAAAATATCTTAAATCATCGAGTTAAAAGAAAACTTGAAAAGGAAACGTAATTAAAATTTAAATGAAACTAAACTCTATTAAACTTGAAAAGTTATTGTGATTACGTTAGACGAATTCTTAATTTCAAATTCAAAAGTTCCTACTAACTAAATTTTTGACAGCAATAAATAGCATTACAATCGCTCAAATAGGTTTCTCAATTACTTCCTTCAACATAAAATACAAAAGATAAATCAATATTAAGAAATTACGTATATAATACCGAATAAAAATATTTCTAAACAAATCACCCCACCCTACCGAATTCAAATAATATTTTAATGGGGAAGTTACGAGCACTCAACAACCCAAAATTGTCGTAATAGCTCTCCGACTAAAATATGTAATGTAATGTAACGTTAAAATAATAATTTACAAAGGAACTTACAGAGATTTTAAAACATGAAATGAAGAAAATATAAAATTTAACTACAATTTGAAATACATGCGTAAATAATTTTAATCATGAGTTTTTTTTATATATTTCATAAATCTTTTTTACGAAAAGTACGAGATAAAAAAATTCTTATCGGATTGAGATTAATCAGTATGCAAGAAAACAACACAACATTTAAAAATTTTAAGGTTTCAAGAAAGCTTTTACAAATTGTTTAAAAGAATGTTTTACAAAATTTAAAACAAATTAAACAGCTTAAAGTTTAAATTTTAAATGAAATAATCATATTTAATATAATATAAATGATAAACCAGCGAAATTAATTTTTTTTTAATTTAAAATTCAAGAATAAAGCATTGACCATGAAAAATTTTGCTTTGTGTTCACCTGATACTTTTTAAATTTTAATCAAGTAGTCTTGGTTTGGAAGAAAATTGAACATCGTCGGGTAGCCAAGTACTAAAATATCGAACTTTTATTTGTGGTGCTGTTAAATCAAGATTCCAGTAAATATCCATTATCCATTAAATGGTGTCTCAACTGAGACCTCATTAATGTACTGCCGAATACCAGGTTTAACTCACTGTTTATCCAATCACAGTGCTCGAAACCTGGGTAACTAACAAATTTTCTGATGAAACAGAATTTTTGAAAACCAACCAATTATTATCATCCGAGATTCATGAAAATTTTTTTAAACTACGGTTACGTACCTGAACACAAAGCATTCAAAAAAGGAAATTATGATCATAAATATTTTAAAATTTAAAAGAAATGTTAAAAATATCACGTGGAAACCCTGTAAAAGCATTGTCAAGATTAAGTACACAAATTTAATTTTAAAAAGAAAACATAACTAAAAGATTAAATTATTTTTATCAAAAAATGATCAAACTTTGCCCAAACAAGACAATGTAAGTAACAAGTAAATTTTTAAAAAGTAAACAAAAGCGTAGCATTAAGCGAATTTAAATTTTCAGGAGTTCACAATTTTAAAATGGAAATTTTCTGTAGCGGAATATAATTTTCGCAACATTTTGCAGGGCTGCATTATCCTGTGAAACCGGACACTTGAAGTAGCTGCCCAATAAGTTTTGTTCACGAGCCTCCCAGGCCAATCCGACTCTGATTTATATATTAAAAAAAAATTTTGAAAATAGTAACATTTTGTCAAAATTAAGAAGGGGGTCGTTTTCGGAAAAAAAATATTAAGTTACCGTTAGTTTCTCTCTTTATAACATGCATTTATTTCAAAAGACATTTTTTGTGCCCAAAAATAGTTAAATAATTGTTTTCTCTCCCGTACAGTATTTTTTTTTTTTTAATTTGATGGCGTTAAGGTTGATTTGCGAGGGTTTTAAAATTTTAAGGAATGGTTCCCCCCCGAAAATATTAAATTACTGCTGCGAAAAAATTATATATTGTCGTGTATTTTTATCTAAAAATTAAATTTTCTTCTGTGAGGCCGGGTTTGCTATCTTCCAGCGACTAGGAGTTTGATGGCCGATTTTCTATGTTTATGTTATGTCGAGGTCAAGTAAATATACTTGATGTTCTAAAGAAATTAATTTGAATCATATTTTGTTGTAAATTTAAAAAAAATATATCTAAGATTTCACCGATTTGCATTGCCAATTTGAATTATTTGATGTATTTGGTGGGCAATTGCACCCCCTAAAAGCGCTTATCGGCAGCTTATATTGTGATGTTCTACAATATGTTATTCAAAAATTTTCCAAATCGGCTGGAACACCGGAAAAGCTTTATTTGTAAAAATAAGAATTTGCGAAATGATTAAAAAAAAAAGAAGTAGGAATTAAGCGATTAAACAGTTTTGAATAATTAAGGATGAATGGTAAACACTGTGTTTCTGAGTCATTAGTCTTCCTCAGTAACGTATACATAGTTAACCAACTCTTAATTATACAATATTGCACTAACGGCTGTAGTCTTCACGTAAGTGGAAGTGAAATTATGATATACTTGAGAAATTAACTTCAACATCACTTTAATTTTGATTGGTTTATCAGTAATCAAACGGATGTTGCGTCTCAAATAGAAGAGAGACTAAATAAAATACACCGTAAAACTATTCGCTAATATGGAAAATCGACAGAAAACAAAGTTTTTGGAATAATTACATAAATTGTAAATAATTAAAAGGTTATTAAATAACTAAGCATCTGGTAATGAAACGTTTAAAAATAATGTAGTTTACAGTGCATTTTATTTGTGAAATTGTTGGATTTTAGTTCTGAGTTAATATTTTGTTCTAGATTTGCATTTAAAACTTAAAAATATATATTATGTAGTAATATGTAATGTTTTCGATTAAATTTATAAAAGTATCCAATTGAAATACCGACGGAACATCGAAGAACTTTTCTAAAACCAAAAACGCAAACTGAATTATTTATAAAACTTTGTATGTAACGTGAACACTCATAAAAAAAACCACAAAATTTTATCGCTTCATATAAATGATTGTCGAATCTTACCAAAAAGCATTTTTTCTGTAATAAACAAATCAATATCGCAATATTAATTTCTTGAAAGGGTCCTTATTGTTATGTTTAACTGATATTAAGTAGGACCTATTAGTGAACCTTATGGAGTAATTAGGTCGAGGACAGAATTAATCTACAGTTAAACATCGGATTACAAGTGCAAATGGCCTGATCAAATAACTCATCTATGTTAAATTATAATGGTTCTGCACTTGATTTCGCCCGAAAGCTATTTCCACAATAAAAATAGTAATCTAATATTTTTATATCAATTAAAAATATAAAAAAATGCCGTAATTTTTTACTGCATTTAACCCAATTATAAAATTTTTATAAAACGTCATTATAGCCTTTTGAACTATCTAATCGCGTTTAATAAAATATTTCTGAACAAAAAAATCACCAACCATAGGTTTGGCTGTTAAATGTTATTGAGCTTCATATCGGAATGCCGACTATCCCCTTCGGTCCAGAACAAGTAAAGCTATCTAATATATTAGAATGTTCGCACATAATATTTTAAATATTTCTACAATACGATTTATTTTATACAAGAAAAGCTGGGCATGAAAACTTGAACAAATACAGAATTACAAAGAGTCATAATCGTTTACACCCATTCCAGTTGAAATTTTAAACTTCCTATTATCTTCTCTGCTAAAACAAAAATTTATAAATTGATAAATGATAAAATTTCTCTTTCGCAAATCTTACTTTATAAATAAATTACCTGTAAACTTGATACCATTGTTACAATTTTAATTAATTTTATTGATTAAAATTTCAACTTTTTGTTAAAATTTAATACCGTTCAAAAATTTGATAAATAATGAACTTGTAAAGATTTTAAATATTTCATTTAAGAATTAGGATGATAATTTCTTAAACTGTTTCTTGTATATTATATTTATTTTACGCTTGTTTGTTTATATTTATTAATAATTTGTGTTACGATTTTTTATTCAGAACCACTGATCTCTGACAAACGAGTGCAGCGTAATAAAAAACATTAACCATAAACATACACATATTGTAATGTTCGTTGTAGTTTTAATAAAATTGATAAAAAATAAATTTTCAACTATTGTATTAATTATTTTCACGATGTCAAATATCTAATTTTTTTAAATAATTTTTAAAAATTATAAAAAATAATTTAAGTAATTTTCTTACTTTTTTCGAACTTTTCTCTATATTCAAATTTCCATTCAACTTCTCTTTATTTCCAATTAATCCCGCTCCCATTTAATTGAATTCCTTTTATCTAATTTTTACTTTAAAAAAAACAAAATTCTCCATCCAAATAATGTAATTTATTATACTCGAACCATTCATAAAATAAACACTTTTTGCTAAACATTTTTTTTCTTTAATTGGGAAACTTCCTCTTATTTAAAAGAAATACATCTATATGACACCACAGTACCATATGAAATGCCCCCCCAATATTTCACTAGGTGCATAAAATATCTTTTAAGTTAACCCAGGTTTAACTCATTTTTTAGCCTCACTGATTGGGTAAATAGTGAGTTAACCCTGGGTTAGTTATTGCTTGAATTTTATACAACTGTCCCTGTAACATCCAATAAGCACATAATAGAAACATTAATTTATGGGAACGGTACGATTCGCCGCGACACGACTTGCCGGGAACTATTCGCCGCGGCACAATTCGCCGCGGCACAATTCGCCGACAAGCACGATTCGCCGTGTCACGATTCGCCGCGAGTTTTTTATTTTTACCGTTCAGTAACCCCATCTATCGATAATCTTTGATAAATTTTTAACTCATAAAAATAAATTGAATAAATTAAACAAATTAAATAAATAAATTTCTCAAAAGTTAGAAAAAACAACAGTAGTTCTTTATATTTTTGTTTATTTTATTTAGATTAAGCCTCCAACATTTCGAAATTGTGGGCCAAACCACGGAGGTATTCAAATATATCCCGAATCTCAAAATCATTGACTAATGTCGAGATTCTTTGATCTGCAAGGATAAACTTTTTATGTTTTTTTGCAGTATGGTTCCCGGCAACTAGGCTTTCATAAAAGACGTCTCTGTTTTTTGATCGTTTTTTAATTCGTTTATGAAACGCCAAATAGTCGGTCTTTCGATGCTCAACTGCGATTTAGCGTCCTATGAGCTGCCTCTGAAATATTATTAGTTCTCTGTAAATAAATTTAAATCGGCACTTGATTTACTTTAAAACTAAAAGTTTTGTACCTGGAAATTATTAATAGTTCTTTCATATAAGTTCCATGTCTCCGGAGGACACATTGTAGTACCATTCGAACCAATTGGATAAGGGCAAAATTGATTCAGGTAGATGGTCAAATAATGTATCAAAAGCATCGTTTAATTGGTTAGGTTAAAAGGATAGGTATATGGCGCTAGAAGCTCTCGGCGAATTGTGCCATGGCGAATCGTGCCACGGCGAATCGTGCCGCGGCGAATCGTGCCACGGCGAATCGTTACCGGCGAATCGTGCGCGGCGAGTTGTACCCAACCCTTAATTTATCGTCTAAATATTGCAGATCTATATTTCAACTACTAAACGTTATTTTGACGTTGATTTATTTTAACGTGATTTTAACGTTGATTTGAATGCTTCAAAAATATAACTCAAGAATTTACAACTGCAACGAAAATCATATACTAAGAACATCTTATGACAATAATTGTCATTTTCAGGTTTATAAAATACTTTCCAATAATAAACCAACAAAAGCCTTCCACGAACAATATTTCATCCGCTATTGCCAACTTGAAATCAAAATTTAAACAAGTAGACCCAACGTTGATTTTATTGGAGTGATGTACATTTTTTATCACAAACAAAAAGAAACTTAAATTTTTTTAAAAATTAATAGAATCCAGTAAAGTAAAATTAAATTAAGTAGATAACCTAAAAATAATTTTAGGTTATGCACACCAAACTGATACATAATTTGTAATGGGGATATGTAAAAAAAATATAGTAGTCCACATTATTGGTTTACCTTGAATACATAATATAATCGATTTAATTCTCGAAATTGCTGTATTGTTTGATGTTCTAATTAAAATTTTAAACTTGCCATACGTAGATATGTCTCACTACCCTCTCGAATCCGCAATACTCGAAATTTACGGAAACAATCTAATTTTATATTTCCCAGCATATAGCGATTTGCCAAGAATTTAGATTAGATAGAAATACTTTTAGATTTTTCTAAAGGTTTTATATGAATTCAAGCGGCCATTAATTTTCGCAAGGAGCAACCAGAAGTATCAATCGCAAATTTTTATTCTGCTATAAACTAGCAATGGTAGATATTATTTTTGAAACTGATAATAGAACTTAACTTAAATCATCTGTTCACATCGCTTTTCAAATTATTGAAACATAAATATTAACGTACCATCTGCAAATAATAGTTTCTACCCCGCTGCGCTAGAGCGTTCAATTTATAAAATTCGTTGTTCAGTAAGTTGTCAATGCCCATAATCTGTAAATCCTTTAACGTTTTATCTCCTTTAAACTATATAATTTTGTATAATCTTTCGTTTGAAAAAAAAATATTTATTGAAAAAAACTTGATAAAACACACATAATTTGATGAATATTGATGGAAATACACCAGATGCAGTACAGAAAAACAATATTTTGTTAAATTTTGAAATTTTTGAAGCAATAAATATTGCTTTAAAATAAATGCTTTCAAATGGATGCAACAATTTAATTGTGTAAAAATAAAGAATTAAGATTTTGAAAAGTAAAACACAAAGTAATTAAAGTAAAATAAAAGCAAATATTTAAAGCAGTTTTAAGTTTAAGGTTATTTAAAAATTGTGCAAGAGTTAGAATTCAACTATTTTTCTTCGCAATACAACAGAAAAATAATTTTAAGACCTGACAGTATTTTTCTTCCATTCGGACTGATTCCAAATACAGCAAAACAACTACTATTTTTATACAACTACACAATTGTGAAATTCCCGTGTTTTATACAAGGCGTTTTCTGCAAATGTCAAAGTTTTAGAAATGCGTTTGAAAAATTCTGAAAGAATATCATTTTAAAATGGTCGCGCGGTCACTTCCGCTGGTACAGACGTTAGCCCCTAGCAACCATTTTTGGTACAAAATTATAGTAAACAAAAGGGTTGTTTACTGTCTAACCTGTATGGCTAGCTGTTGAGTAGAGGGGTGGAAGAAGAAGAGGAATGACATTTCGATTAATTTCGTGATTTTGACATAACGCTAAGACAGACAACAGACATTTAGTTGAGAGGTTGTCAAAAACTTAAATGACGAACATTGCTTACCATAAAGGTGTGACTTAAATTTGTATTGTTAATTTTTAATTGGATGATCTAGTCCAGACGGGCCGTCATCTTCTACGGATACAACTACTAGATTATTCCTATTTTTTAAAGTAAAAGTTATAAATTTTCCTACACGTTAAAATTTTTGATTAATACATTTCTCTAGCGTCAATTTATTTTGGAACATTTTTTACTAAAAATGGGGTGTTTGGTAACTCGAGGGCTAAAGCAAATGATGGGGCGGGCGGGCTTCAAATTTTATCGCAATTTTTATGTAACTATAAATTTTATTTAAAAATAAAATTATTGTATTATAAAAATTTCTATACAAACTTCATTCTTATCGATTATTAAAATAAAGATGCAGAAAGCAATTGATAAATATAGATATATATATAATATATAATATATTTTCAGGTAATATATAAACGCTAAAAGCAATCGTGTAAATTTACAGCGTTTAAAAATTTATAAGTTCCTTGAAAGATTATATAAAAATCTGTACAGAAAGTTCTCTCAGCGGGCGTTAAAGAATGTGTAATTTCCATCCTAAAGTAAAATTTCTTTCAACGATAAGTGCTTTGAAAATTTTTAAGTTATCGATATGGGGCAATAAGCATTTTCTACGGCATTCTTTTCGCTATTCTTTAAGATCCTGTAATGTTGATTTGAAATTCGGTCAGGAACATAATACATTTAGCCAGTACAATACTACTTTGAAAGTTAATAATACGGGAGCTTTCAAATATATAAACCGTTCATCATAATTAGATAAATATTTTTTCAAATCATATAACTGTTTTCGCCAATTTTTTTTTTTTTATTTTGTTAGATTTTTAATTTCTCGCCAAATACGAACTTCATAGCTGATAGCTGTAGTAAACTGGTAGCAAAAAATAACAACGAAATTAGATTAATAAAAAATTGTGATTTATGTATAATTATCCTAATTCAGCAGTTTTTTTTCGTCTCGGTCGATGAGTTATCCGCGATGCTAACCGCATAATAGTGCATAATTCGATATGCACCTTCAACAAATTAGAAAGTTGACTCTAATATTATAATATTAATGATAAATCATAATAGAACAATTTTGCAGTTCCTAGAAGGTAGAAATTGATGAGAAATTTGTTCCTCGATTGATGAGTCCAATCTTCTTGGCCATCGGATTATTTACTTGTGAAACTAGAATTTTTATTGAAGTGAAACATCTTTACCGACGTATACTGTTTGAAGTTTATTACAATAAAGGAAAATAAGAGTGGGGACCGAACGTCAATAAGAGAAAATAAGAGTGGCAACCGAACGCGAGGGCTTCGGTAGTTTGGCATTATGAAAAAAATTAAACATACAAATAAAAATAACATAATGGATTCCTTAACTCCAAGTCACTTGGGAACTTCGTGTCAATAGGCAAAAACTTTAAAACATAATAAATATCAATCAATGAAAGCCCATTATGATTTCTCAGCTTTTGTGGTAGAGGCCCTGGACCTTTGGAGTAGATCGGTCGTCTTCTAAACAATGTGTCGGGAAGAGTATCTTGATTGAAAGAATCAGTTTGTGTGGGGAAATTCCACTTCAGCTGAATTTTTACACCTTACTGGATAACTTGATATTCATAATGTTAATAATTTATTGTTAAATTTATAAAGCATTGTTAGTATTGGATAACTATGCATCATTGCACTTCTTTGAATCCGTTAAATTCCAGAGCAGAAAGAAATTTTTTCCAAATAAAATTTATAAGAAGTTCTCATATTTAAGTTACGATCCCATATGTTTATAAAACTACATATATATTATGCTGCATCTAAAAAGTACTGTCGTAAGTTTATTTCAAAAACCAGAAGCTAAACGCGATGTAATTTAGTTTTTTTTATTAACAGTAGTTCGTATTTTAAACCTTTTAAAACTCGTCGCAAGTTTATTTCTTGAGAAAGAAGCGATTTACAACCTAGGACTTACAGTGCGAATAATTTTTAAATACTCGTATACTGGCGGTTTTTAAGCTAAAGATTGAACAGTTCAAGTAAAGATAAGATTGAATAAATAAAAACCATTAAAACATATGCCGAGTCGGCGAGATGACTAATTATTGTCCTAGACGGTGAAAAGTGAGAGGTTATGGGAGATTGACAGGTCAGTGCGGCCTGCGGGCCGCACAATCTAGGCGTTTTAGTTTCACACTAAAAATCTCCTAATCAAATAATTTTAAAAAAGTTTATAACTTGAATAACTCATAAAATTACTTTCGTGATTCATATTTATCACAAAACAGAAACATTTCTTAAAGTAGGTATATTAAATTTGCTACTACTTCAGCTCAAAAAAAGTTTTCTATCTCTGGTAGTTTCCGAGTTACAGCTCTTCAAAAATCAGCAAAATTTCCCAAAATTGAATTGGATAATTCAGTAATACTACGATTTCTCTGGTTTGAAAGTCGTAATTTAGAAGGTACGAGGTGAAAAGTGGTTGGAATTCTCAAATTTCCCACTTTTGGGAAATTTTGCTGATTTTTGAAATCAGTTACACTGGTTGATGTCCGGATCGATTTCCATTAGTTTCCCAACCAAATTACGGAAAACCGGTTCAAGTACAATAAATTTGCTACTAGCGTAGATCAAAAATTGTTTTCTATATCTAGTGATTTTCTAGTTACAACTCTTCAATAATTGGAAAAATTTCCCAAATGTGGGAAAGGGTGAAATGTGGCTTAAATTCCCAAATTTCTGTATTTTGGGAAATTTGGCAGATTTTTGCCTCCGAAACTACTGGAGTTAGAAAACTCATTTTGGTCTAAAATTCCAGAAACCTTTCAGGGTCATCATATCTGAGAGGGGTAAAAGGGTATCAAACAGGAGCTGGGAGCTCGGTGTGACACCATCTGGCATACGAATGGATCCAAAACGGAGATCAAAACTGGATCAAGAATAAGTGGATCCCGAATAGGCGATGCAACGAAAGGGCAGATGCCCTCGCCAAGGCTGCTGCAAAGCGGCAACTAGTTGGCCCAGAACCAACTTGCGGGATAGCATATCTGACCGCAAAAGGGACTATCAAGCAACTACTAGCAAACAACATCTGGAGTACTGGAGGAACCCGCGGATGTTCATGGAGGAGCCCTCTAATTACAAAAGAAAACAAAAAAATCCTCAAGCTGAGTAGACCACAGCTCAGGAAGACAGTAGGACTACTTACAGGGAACTGCTGTTTAAACAGACACCTCAAGATCATTGGGGTTGTAGATGATTCTACATGGAGGATGTGTGGGAAGGAGGAAGAGACTCCACTACATCTACTATGTGTATGTCCAGCACTAGCGAGAATAAGGCTAAGATATCCTCGGTGCTCTTTACCCGACAGCCAAGGAAATAAGCAAAACACCCATCGACTGTGTACTCAATTTTATTGAGGAAACAAAACCGATAGAGTAAAACTTGGAACGCGGGGCACAATAAACCAGGATCTTCAGTGCCTATGGGCCAGAAACCATAACCCATTCAGCGATGATAATAATAATGCACCTTAAAAAGATATGGCATAAATTTTCTGTCGGTCGCTTATTTTGACCGCTATTTGGCAAAAACTGAAAAAAGTCAGTAAATGTTGTTGTTATGTGAAAATGGCAGCTCCCGCGGCAGAGTTATTTGTTGGGAAACAATAACTTCTGTAAATCAATTTGGGAATCAACCCGTACAACTTGTAAAAAAATTAGCTTTACTGGAATGAATGCACCTATTTTCAATATTTTTACTGAGAACCACGTGAGTAAAAAATCGGTAGCATCTTTAAAAATTTATCACGAAATGTTGATGTACAATGACACTGTAACAAAAAATTTTCATTAAATTATATACAAGATTAATTATTTAACTTTCTCATAAAATAAATTAATTATTGATTAAATATTTAATTGGTTCATTAATTATTAACTGTATACTAATAATTAATCCAGTGGTTTTAAACATTTTTTTATTTAAAATACATTTTTCTATAATAATTTTTATTTAAAACAGAATTTTAATTAAAAACTTTTTGATTATATAATTATATCGCAAATGATAATTTAAGAGTCGGGAAAATTGACTACTTAAATTTAATTATCATTTGCAAGGCTCTCTTAAAGCGACTAATTAGGAAAACTGCATTTTTAAGACTATAACATTTGTTTTTATGAATGATATAAGGATAACTTTATATAAATAAGCCTTATTATAATTTGACTAGACGTTTACTTAAATTTGGAATTAGGATTTACAATTCTTTTATTAATAAATAATTTATATGTAAGAAGTACAAAATTTGATCTTTAATCTATCGTAATCAGAGTATCATACATATTTAATTTAGCGACTGAGCTATGCAAAAGATAATTAAATACTCATTTGATTTAAAAAAAATGTTTTTTAGAAATATAGAATTTCAAAGAAAGTTCTTATTCATGTTGTGAATAAGATCAAAATAGGCAGGATGATAGCCAACATCCGGAACGGATAGGCACCTGAAGAAGATGAAGAAGAAATTGTAAGATTGTTTTTCCAACCTCGTCTGTGTAATTGGTAGGCTATCCGGAGAAGAGTACTCTTCCGCCAGGTTTTCTTTGTTATTTTGAAATAGTTTGGATATATCAATTTTCTCTTGCTGTGCAGGCTGCTGGAAGTCTAATCTAGAGGCAGCCAGTCCCAGCTTCAGATAAAGATCGCCTCTAGTGTGTTTTTCTTTATTCAATTAGTTTGCAACTTAAGAAGCTCTCTGTATGTGAATGGACATAGGAAAAAAGTACCATTTATTAAAAAAGTTAAGTTAATAAAACTAACGTAACGACCATGTAGTATAGAACGTCTAGTAATTAAAAACGCACCACAAGAAGATATGGTTCATTTATTTTATTATTATCCACATCATTAAAATTTGTACTTAATTTTCTAAACTAAAAAAGAGACTGCTGAAAGTTATATCAAAATATTTATAAAAGGAAGGATTGATTTTTTTCCAAATGACGTATTTAAGTAATTTAAGATAATTTTGAAACCGCATAGGTTTGTAAACACGTAACAAATAATGGGGTTAGTATTTTTGTAGTCATAAAATTATAATGTAGAACATGCAAGGTTGTTTGTAATTCTATATTCAACAAACATTTGTTTATTTATTAATTTGAAGATTATAGAAGTTTTCAACATAATAAGAATCATATACGAACGTACTATGTACATACCTACCATAATATAAGAATATAGTGGAGATAAAGAAAGTTCCCTAAATTCAACGTGACTTGTTAAGTTTATAAATAATTTAATAGTTGCTAACTTTTTCAGTTGCATGCTCAACTGTAACGGTAACAAAATGCCAAGCCGCCCTTCGTACCTTACAAGCTTTCCCATTTTTCAAACCGACTTGCTTATGCAGAGAACCTCACGTAGATCCAGAATGCAACTCGTTCAGGGATTTTCTTTTCGATCATCCATGCGTATTCGTCCTCAGAAAAGGTAAGGCAGTTTAAAGATATTGAATATTTATTAATGTCAAATTAATTGGTTAAAAAAGTTTCAAACTTTTTTATTGAGAAATTTTTTAATCTTCCGTTCACGTTTTCTGTTCATTTTTACTGTGAGCTATAAAGTACAAAGTTATCCTCCCTTGCACGGTCATAGCAAGTAGAAAATTTAAAAATAAATTTTTGGCTTTGAATAAGTAATTTTAGCATTTGGCATGAAATGACCCCTAATAACTTATTTGTTTTGTATCTGTAATGCACTGTTTGCATTTAATTAAATTAGTTTTTAGTTAAATTAATAAATATTTATATATTACTTTTTGCGTTGCTAAATGTACACTCATTCATTTGTGAAAATAATAAAAAACAATATTATGCAAATTAGAAGTACGTCCTATATATGTGCGCCTGAAATAACAAATCGGACAGATAAAATGATCTTCGCATTTTGCAGCGGATCTAACGGAAGTAATTTTCATCTCCGGCTAGGATACATTATCATTTTATTCATCCTTGCTAATTTTATGGAAATCGTGGCGTTTAAATAAAGATTAACACTTTTTTTAATAAAGCAAAAAAATTTATTTTTATTCAGTTTCAAGTATTGCTGATTTTCAGATTGAATTGCTATAAATGTACGAATTAAACTCTTATTCAATTTGTTCTTCATTGCAAGAATCCGGCGCCATAAATACTAAGAGCCACATTGAACTATTGGTCGGTTTTCCAAACCTACCTGCTTTCGTTGTTTTCTATTTTCGTTTGTAATTTAAACCACCATTCAAACTTTCAATTTTTTTATTTTACAAATTACAGTATAAATCTACCTTTTACTACACTAGTACTTATTTTAGTGTCTTAACAGTTTATACATGGGTGTCGCAGCAAATCGTAATTCCAACTTCACACTACATAAAATTCTTAATTCTATAAAAACTATGAATCAAGTAATGTAATAGTTTTATCTAAATTGTGATTAAATCAGAATTTTTCATGAGTTTTCTCACTTTTTCTGTTTACTATTTTTAATAAAACATAATAATTAAACTGATATGCAGTATGTCCCGTTCCATTGTTGTAGAATTCAGAAAACTACTTCAATTTTTCCTTTAAATTTTGAAAATATCGTTTTTTTACAAAGGAGTTCGGTAAACAGCTCATTCTGTAAACTGTGCGCGTACTTGACGTATAAATAGTTGCAGCACTTGTTTTAGTGGGCGGGGCTGCCCATAGTTCAGTGCTAGCCGTGCTAATGCTAACAATATATTTTAAATTCATTCAGTTATGTAATTATAACCGAATTAAACTTAAAAACGAAGATCCCGTCTTACTAGCTCTGCAATTTTCGTTTCGTAGTCCTTGAACAACTCAAGATTTCTGTCCGCTTTGGGGATGTTTTTAATGATTGAAACGACTCAGAGTTTTGTTTATTTCGCGTATTTTTAAATTATCTTTAAAATTTACAATTTATATTTGTAATTGCATTCTAAACTACCATAATATCATTAGAAAATGTTTTAAATTATGAGAGTACTTAACGTACTACGTTAAGTACCCGCACCTTTCTACTGTAAGTTTCCTCGCGTTCTGAAATTTTTTTATATAAATCTACGCTTTCTTCGTTTTACGCTTTCTCCCTTTCTTCGGGAGGTGTGCGGAGATCTGCGGTGATCTACGAAGAATGTACGAAAATATTCAAAGCATATATAGGATTTAGGTGATATATTGCGCCGTTATTCGGTTGTAATAATTATTTTCGAAATTTCATTAACCAATAGTAACCCTTTTATAATTTCTTCTAGTTTCTTACCCCAATCCAAATATTTATTTCATAATCCATAAACCAAATTCAATTACCTTTTATTATTTTATCTCAATATAACCAATCTAATTTTCAAAAAAACTTCGCAGACCATTTTAACAGCTCCACTCTACAAGAGCAGAGCCGGCGAAACAGCCATTTTTAATTATTATATATTATAAACTTTTTATAAATTTCTATGCTTGGTCGGGGATTAAACCTGCGACTTCTCCATCAAGTATTCTACCATTTTTAGGCTTTCTATTGTTCTGCAACTTTTTTCGCCTTTTCTTTCAAAAATTGATACAGTAGGAATGCAATTTATTGTTTTCTATTATTTTATTTATTTTCAAAAGATTAAATTTTCGTCATTACAATCAGCAGCTCACCAGGCCCGGATTGGCCATCTGGCAGTTCTGGCAAATTCCAGAAGGGCCGATGCTCTAGTGGGCCGGTGAGCGATAATGTTTTTTGGTGGAAATACGAGAATTATTTAAATCTAATGAAGTTACTGATTTTCTGCTCCATTACCGTGGGCCGGTATAATGTGAATGCCAGGGCCGGTTTTTCTTCCCAGTCCGTCATTGCAGCTCACAGTGTAAGCACTCTTTACCACTATTCCAATTTTTCATAAAATCCTAAAGTCTTTCGAAAAATAGTTCTTTACTAATAACACTGCAGTATATTATAAATTTTTTATATTTTCAAAATGAAATTACTATATATAAAATATCCTACTAGTAATAACCGTCTACCCAAATTTCAGGTCTCTAAAATATTGTTAAATTTGTTAATTTGGGTAGAGTACGATAACCTAACCCCGAAGATATTATAGATATCGGCCTTATAATGAAAGACATTGTACATTGCACTACTTTTTTATGAACACCATTTGCATCATCGTCAATGATATCTAATTACTGGTTTATCTACTCGTGCGCGCTGTGAATACAATTTGATCATAATAGATATGTTTAAAATTTGTTTATTGAGAAAAAATGAGAGACTGGAGATAAAATTAACTTCATAAAATGTAATTAACTTAAAAATTAACAAAGAAATAATATTAATTTTGTAGATTCATTCAGTTACGTCAATTTTATAATTTTATGATTACTCATTTATACGTAAAGGAAATTCATTAAAACATAAAAAAGAGATTTATTTTGAAAGTTATTGAATATATTATATAAACGCTTTATTTAAATTGATATCATTAAAATTTATTCCTATGAGGAGTTTATGACAAATTATTGTATCGGTCGGTTACAATACATTTACTCCAATCAAATTATTCTATCGCATGTAATATGGTGATGAAATAATATACAAAAAATTTAATTTGTACGCATTTTTAATGTTATCTATATGCAGCTCTCATGAATGCAAAATGTAAAGGAAGCACTTAATTACATGATTAAAGTAACAATTAATTATATAATTTACAGATTATTTAGATGAGTGGAGAAACATCAACCTTAGCACTAATTCAGAAAAGCTGTCCCACTAACTTTTTTTTACGACAATATGCTATAATAATATAATACTTTTTGAAATAAATATTTTATTACTTTCACATAATCGATACTTGTTGTAACAAAATATTGTATCCATTCAAATCATAATCAGCTTATGGGCAATTGGTTGCTTTAATATTTGTTTCAACTGGGATTTAGATGATCCATGATATAATTTTCAAGAGTTTCTTTGATAGCATCGTCCTGCTCAGTTGTTCTGTTGAAAAAATTGCAAGAAAATAATTTGAATTGATGATATGATTGTAATTCTCATCTTTTATCTCGTTCTTTCCCTCTGCTTCAATATACTATAAATTATATTATTTTGGTGATGAAATTGAGTAATCAAATTGTAATGTAATGTAAGTAGTAATTATTAAAAAATCTCATTTAGTCAAATACAAATTTTTTGGAAGGTTTAAGTTTATTTTTTTTAATTATGAAGAACTTTCATAACTTTGATTATAAGAAGCGCTAAATATTCGCAAAAATTTGTTATATCATTTTCATAACTTTTATGATCACATTACTGCAAAACCTCGAAATAAAATAAAACTAGAATCTAGTCATAATTGATCTGTCTAGCAAAACGTGCAAAATGGAAGACTAAAATTAGATTTTACATATTATGATTTTCGGTAAAAGCTAATTATTAATAATTCTTCTAATCAACGGCTTAATAAACGTTAAAGAGAAGAGGAAATACGACAGGACTGGAGAAACGGTTTAGTAATTTAATTCATAAATAAAAAAGACAATTTCGGCTTGCAAAGCTATCTACTAATAAGTCTGCTTATGTCGGAAGTTTTATCTAGAATAATAGTTTGCAAACCATCAAATAAAGTAGAATTCTACGACTCTTACGCAAGGTGGGTTTAGAAAAAATTTAGAGCATGGACCATTATTATCTAATCGATAAGGAAAGGAAAACTAAGGAATATAACATAATATGTATTTACTGTGGATTGCAATAAGTCTTCGGATAATAATTTCATTTATTTCGCAACTGTAGAATACCATAACTTTATATGGGTTCAAGAAAACAAGGAAGCTGTAACAGGGAAGAGAACGTGAAGTTGGACAGGATGGATGGACCAAGATAATGACGGAACGAAGCAGGGTGATGGACTGATTTAAAACAAGTGGGGAACAGTACAAAAGCTGGAGTACATGTACTAGTCAGAGAGAGAGAAGGGTATATATTTAAAGACGTATAGCATCAGGACAGTTTTCAACTGACCCAAGGCCAGCGTTAAATTGCATTGTAAAACTACAAAAGAAAATTTTAATTGGATATCGCATTATAAAATTTAACTTCGTTGATGTATCTGTGTTAATAAATACTACGCTTTGTCTTTATTAATTAAACTAAAGACGTCACAATTATAACAAAGCTGTTGCTTGTCAACGCCAATGGCTGCCAACGCGTATATCTGACGCCTATTTGACATTTCTGCTAATTAAAACTTGTGAATAGTAATTAAAATCATAACATTTATTAAAAAAAAAAAAAAGGGATTTATTGATTTGATTGTTATCGGGTATATATAAAACAAAGCATCTCAAACAAGCTGGAGTCCGTGCAGACGGACGGACTGAAACAAACCATTCTCGGCATACTGCTTGTAAATGTCTAAAAACACAATCTCTCCAAAAATACTTTAATTAAATGGAGATGATTATTGGAAGTTCAGAGAGAGAGAGAGACGATGCCTAAGTGCAACTTTACATTGAAATGACAGGAAGTCAGTAAACGCATATAGTTCATTGGCGCATAAGGCAAAAGATAAATCTGATTCGATATTATTGAAATTGATGATGTGCAAGAAATCATTTCAACATATCAAAAACTGAAATATGTGAGATCATTGAATCGGCTTATTTGTTCTGATCAATTTAGCTTTACCTATATGCGAAGTGTGCACAGGAAACAGAAAAATAGATTTTAAAATAGAAGAAATCGAGTTTAAAAGCTGCTCAGTATGGAGCCAAAAATTGGACAGTGCTATTATTTCAGTATTGAATTATGGTAGCGATTTGAAAGTGCAGGTAATTTGTATACGTGAAACATTGTAAATGATATAGAAAAGGCGTTGTATGGAAGCTATATTTTCTATCAGAATTTAACACTTGACTCGGCAATTTATTCAACTTCAAGAGGTTTGCAAAGAAAGGAGTTGCTGGTACGAGAAGCTGCTACATTTGTCGCGGGTGATTACCCTGTTTAAAATAAAATTGTTAAACAAACCTGTTCAAATGAAAAAGCAGCATACTTTGTAAAGCTGAGTGTCTTGGCACAATAATGATGAGACGATGTAAATTACTTATTAATAATCCTGAGCAAAATCAGTTGTATTTTAATCTAAAACAAATTTTTTGTAGTGTTAACTTTAACTGCCAGTTAAAACTTGTTTTTGCTGAGAGATATTTAGTGAGAACTAGTTAGTAGTGTTTACTGAAAATTGTAGTAAAAACGTGCTCGTTTCAGGACGTAGTGAGAATAAAGGATAAAAGTTGCTTCTTTTTTAAATGGCAACATGGAATTTTAGAGAAAATACTAATTATGTAACAGTTGGTTTAGAAGCGGATTTTTGTAAAAAGTTTTTGTTTGACCCTAGAAGTTTGTATAGTAGGTTTGCTGCGACAACCAAAATAGTAACTGAATTTGCATTTACTAAATTTATTTTAAACGGTTTCTATTTATAGAAAAAGATCCATATCCGGTGGATGCACTTCCTACGTGCAATCACGCGTTGTCCGTATGTCAGCAAGAGCGCAAATGTATAAAATTATTCGAAGATTTCAAATTGAATTGCAAAGTACGAGATAACAAATGTCGTATGGAAGATAGGTAAGTAAATAAGATATTTAAATGGTTGAAATTTCGGAAAATCAACAAGAATATCTTTTAGAAATCTATGTCACGAATCTTGGGCAAATCTTCGGCGATCTCCAATGTTTGGATGTATTTGTCCTAATAATAATATGAAGCGAAGATGTGATCGCATTTTTAGTTTGGTAAACCACAATCCGTGTGTGGGTAAGTTTTGTTCTTGCTGTTGTCTTTAATACCTTCCCATTATCCGTCCAGTTAGTGCTTTTAGCCCAAGTCCTTCCGCAATAATAATCGTGCCGTTTATGTCATTCACTGGAAATTATACAATGCAAAAAAATGAATTTGTTTGTTGAAAATTCGCGAACACCAACGCAACGTTTAAAAAGTCACATTAAGCACAAAATTAATACGGTAATATAATTTAAAAGATCAAGAGTAACTCATTGCATGTTACTATTTAAAAAATCAAAAGACTGCTATAATTGTAATCGGTGGATCGACTGCATGTGATGTTCATTTGAGCACTGCACCAGTTAGTATAGTGGCTTAATCTACCTTAAATTCCTTTTTTTCTTGTTATAAATTTTAACTGCTTATAAAACACTCGCAATTAAGCTTTATTATGTGTATTATTATGATAAACGCGCTCTTCACGTCCACTATAAATTCTTCTTTTGTCTTATATTTCAGACATTTTTTTATTTCCAAATCCAAAGTTTAAAAAACTATTCTACCCAGACAATCCCGATCCACAATCGCCTGCAGGTTCCTATCCATCGTTATTATTTCCAACATCGACACCTCCAAATCACGGCACTGCTCATGCCTCCGGCACATATCGCACGCACCGCACAGGCACTGGCACTGATTTCCACATGCCCTTAGAAGAGACGCTCATCACTTCCTTACAGATTCCAGAGTACGTCGATCCGGGTGAGAGCGACTTTCTTTACTGTTCTTGTTCTTTTAGTTCCGTTTTGTTTTGTTTTTATGGCATTTTTAATGTAGCCTTATCTGACCGGGGGTACTGGACTTCTTTTCAGTAAAGGTGATTTCAGCTTTGGATAATACGTCGACCTCATTTGACTACGGTATAACCAATTCCGTAGTTGAGAACCCGCTAGTAGACGCGGCCAACGGTCTGGAGGCACATTCTAACCACGATCACGTTAGCGTGAGCGTTTTAAACAACAAGGATAAGCAGCACATTTTTTCTAACATTTCTTTTGATGAGGACATGGAAAACAAGCACGTCTTCCAGAACGGTCACAGAAAGCATTCAAGTAGGTATAAAATTGCCGAATCTCTTAGCGTCTCTGTAAAGCACACGCTGTTCATTGATGTTCTAATGTGTTTACATAGTATATTGTGTACAGAGACGTATCGAGATCAACCGTTTGTACTCGCTTCGGTGAGAGATAGAAACGGCAAAAGGCACTTAATAATTTAAGTCAAATTAAGTGGCCGATCCACTTACAATGCATGCAAGATTATAATTTAATAATAGTTCTAGCATACTACTTAAAAATACCAATAGAAGTTATGTGCACACGACTGATGCACTTGGTATTCTATCCCGGCACGTAGAATCATATGCATGGACTTTCAATTTGGGGATCGCACGTTTTTTATTCTTTCATATCAGATGCTCCATGCGCAGTAATACCCCTTTAAAGCACCGATCCCCTTTATCAATTTTCCTTTTTTTGATTCGACAGTTTCGTCGTTTGTAAATATTCAAACTGTAAATAATAAATAACTATTGATTGAAGTTGAATTATAGGGCACGATCCCCACGTGAGTTTAAAGTACGGATTGTAAAATTACAGTAAAAAATTTTGTTCAATTTTTTATATGTAAAATCTAGAACCTGGGAGGCATGCTATGTACTTATAATAAATGTTAGGCATAAAACAAGTAAACAAATCTGTAAAATAAACACAAAATTTAAGTGTTTAGATATAAAAAATTCAACATCAAATACAACAGGGAAGGTTGCTTTCAGATTCTACGGATACCGGACGCTCCGAAAGTAATGAAATAACAAAAATGATATTTCAAAGTACTTGTCATTTGGCAATGGAAAGTTGCGATAATAATTATAATTGTCGTATGGCAATGGCTCCTATTTTACATCATTGTGATTATTCTAGATGTAATAGAAATTCTTGTATGGAAGCATTACAAGGATTTTATAGACGACCTTCATTCCATTGGAATATCGAAGTTGCATTTTGTTTATGCAAGTAAGTTTCCTAAAACAATCACACATAAAACCTATACATCAAATTTTCATTTACAGAAAAACAGACAATAAACACGACATGTGTATGATGGCTCAACAAAAGCTGCATCCCGTATGTGCCCAAAGAATTGATGGAGCGTCTCAACCCACATGTCTGTATTTGGCAGAAACTTGCCGAGAAAATAAGGAATGCAGGTATGCCTCCTCACGGAACGCAATTTTAAAAATATTTACATTTAAATTTTCAGAACTAGATTGGAAACTTATGAGCAATCGTGCGCCGTAGACAGCGTAACCAAAAAATGTGCGGGTCCTCCAGGAGAATGCAGATCTGCAATGCTTGGAATATTAGGAACTGATTTACGAACGACTTGCGCTTGCAAAGGAATAGATATGACCCAGTTATATGAATGCTTGGGTTGGCAAAGACTTCTTTGGGTTAATCCATGTGTAGGTAAGTATTACAATCGCTATTTACATATACACTTGCAAATTTTCCCAATTTGCTATCTCAACTTTTGCCCGCATTTATTTTAAGAATAAATCTGATAAAAAAACTAATTTTCTTTTTAATTGGTGGATGTATCAAGTTAAAGAAGTTTATTTTGGTGTTAATATTAAGCAATCAAGTCTTGAAAATTAAGTTAGAAGTTGGTTAAGAAACGCAAGCGTTTTTTAACTTTTTTAGTTGACGTTCAATTAGCGATGCTTATTCAGAAAATCTCAATTTTGTGTTACATTTGAGTAATTACCATAAATTTAATTTTCTTGCTTTAATGCACCTACAATTAGATAAAAAAAATAAAAATATTATTGGCTTATCTATAGTCTACTCTTGTAACGTGAACGTGAAATTTATATTACTATAATCAATCACCTTTACAAAATCTTGAATAAAAACGTTTGACCTACTTTTATATTAACTTTTAATATATCGTAACCATAAAAATATAAACATAAATACAATAAAACCAATTGTGAACCATTTCAATTTTTCAAAAAAATTGTTATTCTAGTTAGGTACTACTAGAAAATTATTGATTTCTTGCTGCTTTCTAATTTAAGTAGAAAAACAATTGTTTTGAGGGTGTAAGTTGGATAAAATATCAAAACGATCAATTTAATAAATCAAATCTGTAATTTTCAAGTTAGGCCGATCAGGAATATTTTTAAGGGCAGGGACATTCTTAAATCCACCATTTTTGAGAGCAATTTAAACCCAAAATTACTTGTAAGAAATATAAACACTGCATGAGCGGAGCAACTCTGACAATTTCCCGATGATAAAAGATCCCTTCTGGGCAATCTTCAACCCAGTAGTATCTGCATGAACGCACTTACTAAACTGAAGATATTGTTTCTGCGGTCGACTCAACAAATCACCCTGTAGATAGTACATAATTTCTATTTTACTTAACAGTAAAATCTTAAAATCACGATTCTGCTCCATATTCTTCTGTCTGTTCCTTTCAATTCCTCTACATCTAAGTTTTGTAACTTGGATATCTCTTCTTTTCGTGTCATTCGGTTGAAAACCTGAAAGATATTTCACGTTTCTAAGTTGCTTTCGCAGAACTATTTTTGGTAGTATCGCGGTTGTCGTGCTCTCTATATGTCATCCATCTCACTCTATTCGCGTACAACGCCGCCGCTATGTTAGGCTCCCCAAAGATCTATTTGAACTCTTTATTCGTTTTTTCCCCATCCATTTTTTGAATATCTTTTTTTCTCTTATCATTCTTGCTTTTGATTCTGTACTTTCCTTCAGTTATCTATGCTCACCGTTGGCACCCTTTCAAATGTAAGACTCTCACTCCCATTAGTCTCAATTTCCAGAAAAGTCTCAGCCTCCTCCTTTTCTTCCAGTTTCACATATTATGTTTTTTATTCTTTATAACCAGACCTATCTTGCATGCTTCTCTGATTATATTCTTGGAGTGATTTCTTTTGTCGATTGTTCCAGTTTGTGATATTCTGACTCTTTTTGCTCTAAAATCTTTTATAGTGACAAACTCAATGTACAGTATATGTAGCAGCATCTCATACTCATGGCACACAATTTGCTATTCTTTCATAATAAAGATGTGATATGTATCTGCTTGATACTCGTCTGTTTGTTTGTCCATTTGTTCTTTTATTATTCTATACATTACTTTGGAGCTTGCATCAACTATTGCAATTCTTCTGTAGTTTTTGCACATTGTTATATTCTCTCGCTTTTTGATGGGACATTATTATCATTTTGACCCACTTGCTGGGCTTAATCTAGTGATTGAGGTTCATGAGAGAGGTTCTGGAATTCAGCTATGCTCTTTCACATTTAGTGGAGTAAATAGTATTGATTTGCAATAATTCGTATTGGTTAGTATAAGTGGTTAGTATATTTAAGGTAATGGTTTTTTTAACGGCAAAGCTCATTAAAATACTGGTCTAACAAAACAAAACATGCACCATTAGTGTAACGTCATAATATATCCCAACACCGCTTTTGTGCAATGCGACTGTATACATGCTTGGTTTGCAAAGAGTGTGACTAGGATTGTAGGATTCTTGCTCATTAAAAATTCCTTCTTATATATGATCGTATAGGCCCTGGATATATGGAAGGCACCTGTTCTAGAAGTACGCACAGTATTCTTTTTTTTTATGATTCTGTAATGCCTCTTCCCATATAAGTGCCGAATTATTAGTTCTTGTTAAGTTATACCTCTAATGACGCTGCTTTTAACACTATTCTATTTACATAGATATCATACGGTAGGATTTTGTTCAGATATAAACCATATAAAATCAGGTGTGCCACATGAGAGTGTGTCTGACTAACTTTTATATCTCAGGTATACTAATGATCTGCTAACTGACTACAACACTGAAACTGTCACTTATGCTTATAATACTGTGATAATGGCCTCATATCAAGACCCAAATATTGCCTCCAGATATCTACCAGAACATCTTGACAAAATGGAGATATTAATGAAATGGTGGTGGATTAAACCCAATGGTACAAAGTCTATCCATACCACGTTTACTCTTAGAAGGTGTAATTAAATAACAACGATTTCCTTCAAAAAGTGAAGAGATCAAATACCTCGGTCTCCATCTGGGCAGTGGTCTTACATGAATAAAGCAGATCTGAAAATACCTGTTGCAACTAGGTCTTCTCTACTTCAAAATGTACTAAGTAATGAGTAGAGATTCCCATCTTAGTTTGGAAAATATAATCTTTTTTGCCATCATCAAGTCAATGTGAACATATGGCATACAATTATAGGGCTCTGCTAGAGAATCAAATGTCATTAAATCAAGATTCCGGTCATAATCATTGCAAGCGGTTTTCAGTATTATAACCTGGTATGTTTGATATGTGGATGACCACTGTCAAAAAAGAGATTGTTTTAGCGAACGAGAAGTGCCAGCTCCAACTTAGTGCTTATTCAAATATGGTGGCTTTGGATCTTCTCATCATCCCCAATATAAAAAGGTTAACGAAAGTTGATCTTTTTGACTTGACCCAGCTGGAAACTTGGAAAGTTTGTGAAATATGCTCCTGGTTTCACTTGTCTTAGCACTGTCGAATTTCTTCAAACAAATCTATATTTCTTTATTCTTTTTCTTCAGCCCATTTTCCTCCCACTCCTGGACATAAGCCTCTCTCCTAGAGAAGGATTAAGCATTCAAATCGGATTGGGGAATACATGTAACTCTGTTTCGGTTGATGGTGGCAATCATCAACCCAGGAGACCGCCGGCTTAACGCGCCCTACGAAGTACGGACTTCGTAGTCCGACTCTTCGACTCTTCCCGGATTCAAACCGGGTACCTTAGAGTCAGCAAATGTTCGGCTAACTTACTAAACTAATGATCGTCTCTTTAATATCAGGTTTAATTAGAAATTGTTTTGGTCTCTCATTTATTTTATCTAGTAGTGAGGTGATTGTAAGTATTGATAATGGCTAATGCGCCAGTAATGGCCACCCTAAATATTTGTGCTTTACAAATATTATTTCTCCACCTATTAATTCATTGGTAAAAATTTTACTTTGTATTAAACAAGCTTTTTTACATACGATTATTAATCAGAAAAGTATTTTAGGGTGTCCATTACCGGTGCCGTCACCAAATTTTACCACAGTGTAGTATTAGTACAAAAATTGTTTATAATTATCTCACATTACACTTTAAATAATGTTTCTTTAATTCTCAATAAGTTTATCTACTGAAAAGCATAGTTTTTTTAGCATCGTCATAGTAAATATTTTACAGTATGTTTTTCTAGTAATTAGATCATCCTTGAGTACTCCATTAGTAGGTATCAAGTATTCGCGATAGTATCCAAGTAATTGTATCTTGTTATTAACATTTAAGTAGATTTCGAGTTTCAAAATTAGAATTCTAGCTCTTTAAACTTTAGTAATTAATATCACTTTTTTTTAGTGGAGTCCCAAAAAGACTTTCATAGGAAGAAAGCTGCCGAAAGAGCGTTGTTGAAAACCACAACAACTACCGTAGCGACAACTACTGGAGAAAATCCAGCAAATAGTATAATGAAATTTCCTATGGAACAAATAGTAACGATAATGAGTTATACTCAAGCTTCCATTCAAACTAGAGATAGCACAGTTGCTGAATATATAGAACCACCAATTATTTCAACTACGACCGTAACTACTACCACTACAATTAAAACAACTACAGTTGGTACGACAACGGTTCCCCCAAGTAAGTTTTATTAACACGATGTTTATTGAATTTTCATCCAAGGAAAATTTAAAATTTTAATTATTAACTAACACAATATCCGGTAGTTCTCATTTGTTTTATACAAGTTATATAACTTTTAGGATTTACGTTGTAATTCCTTAGTTTGGATGCATTTCCTTCATTTTAAATTTATTTAGTTGAATAATCTAGATATCACAAAGAGTTATCTTGAATTTTATATTTTATTCCGCCCTAATTTTTAGTATCGTCGCGTCGTTTAGATTCCAGGTTAACTTGACTTAACTTAACTGTATAAGAAATCCTACAAATACTAGTTGAAAAAATATTAAATCAAATGTTTTTTTGCATTATAATTTTTATGCATTTTACTTTAAATTTTTTTTTTTTTTAGTAAAAAAACAAAACACAAACGTGATTAAAAATATATTGTGTAAAATTACCCTGAACATATTTAAATCGCATATTGAAATGCAGTTATTTTTATTTGAGTGTTTCTGAACTATTCGATTTATATTAAAAATTAAAACTAGTTTTTGAATTTATTTTTGATGCATATTTGAAGTGCAGAAAATGTAACCTGTTCAAATTTCTCGTGAGATTATGATTAATACATTATGCCAAAAAGTCATCTGCTGGATGTATAACCCTGTAGTATTACCAAATGTACATATTTAAATAAACTACTAAATAATTGTTGATATCTAGAAGAACGGAAAATTTCACAATAAGAATGTTGGATGTCGCTCAAATTTGAAATTTGTCACCTAGAAAATGTTAACATTTCGTTTCATTCTAATAGTTTTAATTGACGTAGTGCTTTATGTCTGGAAATTCATGATAGAAGTTATTTAATATTAATAATATAAAATAAATTCAAAAGATTAAAACTTGAATAAATTTATATTAAAATTTGAATACATTTCATTATGTCCAGCGAAGCTAATAAAATTTATTAACTCCACTGAATTAACATATACCTAATTTTATGTCGATATTGTTGATATACAAAACATTAAATGCATAAATTAAATTATACTGTACATTTAGCACCGTGCAATCTGCGCAGAACAATGTGCACATGCGCACACTCTCAAAACTCGTTTCTGCGCAGAAACTGTACCAATAGCAAAAAGTGGGTAAAAGTAGTTAAGATGAAAAACTAACAAGTTATCCAAGAGGCGGGCAATTATTCCCAATTATTGGGAACCCAGGCACCTCATTTCGATATTCTCAAAAACTGAGAAATGAAACATAAATTATGGAATTTTATTTACAATAATTATTTTGTTATAGAGTATTGTATATTTCAAAGGCACGAATTTCCTGACCAATACATAAAAGAAGGAAGTTTCAAACGAGTAAGTCAAATCCCTTAGATATTTTCTCATGTATTCACAATTTTTTTTAGATATACCATGAAGATGAATCCGATTGTTCGGAGATATGTAAATGCGGTAAAGCAGAAGAATTAGTGTGTAAAACAATGTGTGTAGATAGGATGCCTTGTAAATCAGAATTTGCATTTTATAATCATGCTGCTCCTGCATTTCAAGCCTACCGAGGAAGATGTCTTTGCTACTCGGGGCGTTTCATATGTATGAAGCCTGCTCCTAGCGATTACACTCTCCCGCAAGGAATATTTTTATTTCTTGGGTATAGCGAAGCCGATGAGCAACAACTTAAGAACCATACGGAAATTGTTGTTCAAGATGTCGTTCATGCACTACAAGAATTCATCTTAAGAGAATCCGTGAACGGAGTAAGGTTATGATAATTTTGAAAATGCAAAAATATATTTTTAATTTTTTAGACCCTGTGTTCACTGCAATTGTTTAATATAACACCAGAAAATGTTATAATAGCCGGAAAATTGTCTTCGGAAGAAGTAGATTATAATATGTTATCTCCAAAAGAAAGTTTTGCGAAGGAAAAAGTAAGTTTTCGGCGATGAGGATTAAGTAACCGTTATGGAATTATATCTGTTTTTAGGAAGCATGTGCTGAATTATTAGAAATGATTAGCGAAAGGATAAATTCTCATAATCCGGAATTTATTTCTCACTTGCTTTTTTCCATTTTTAAAATGGCAGAAGTTGAAATAATTCAAATAGAAGCAAGTTCAGCTTCGGAAGTGTTTTCCGTTGAAATTTATACTTTTTTATACATATTAACACTATTAAATATTTTTCAAAACCTATTGGTAAAGGCTTCGTGACATTAAAGACTGTAATATTGAAAAAGCACAATTAGTAAACATATCCTTTAAAACGACGTTAGTCAATAAAATTTTAAAATTACAGTAATTGTGAGATCGTGCCATTTAGCAAATCTTGCGCACTAAAACAAAATAAAGAAATTTTCAGTAATTTTTTAATTAAATAAATAAAATTGCCAAGTTAAGTGGTTCGATTTATTGTACTGTAAATAATTCATTTGACCATTAACTAAATGTAAATATATAAATAGATATATCAGTGTTAACTGTTATCATTAGGGCGTAAGTCTTAGGTTTTTGTTAGCAATAATGTGATTTATGTAAACTAGATATTCTGTCAACCTATTCCAATGATGCTCATTACAATTTATGTAATTAATTAATATAAGGAAGAGTATATAACAACAAATGATAAATATAAATACAGCGAATACTTATCGACTCTTTTGTTACATATCAAAAAATATCTTAACAATCTTAAAGTCTTCCCATGTGAGTTAAAGGCATCAAAACTAAAAATTATTATACACAGTTTTATTCAATTTTATTTAAATAAAGTATTGCATAACATCTTAAACGTTAAATAAGTGTTTTTAAAAAGATAACATTAAATCAAAAGACGCACAGACGCAGCCAATATAGTAATTAAGAAAGGTAACGCGCCAGTTCAGTTTAGCGTGTGTGCATGTTGCCTACTCTAGGATTAGGCAACACCTATACACGTTAGTTTAACTGGCGAGTTAACTTTTAACTAGAATAGATACGTATTTTAAATATTAAGCTCCCACTTTCCACTTTACGGTTCACAACGTGGTTATTGGCAAAAATTGGCCCTGCATATCATTAATATGATTTATGTAAATTTTTTGTTGATCTAAAGGTTTTCAAATAACCTTTTCAGTATTATTAAACAGTTTTCTGGTTACATACCACATTTTATATGGGACTTTTAGAATTAAACAATTTTTTCTAAATATATTTGGTAAATCCAAACGAATCTAAAAAAACACTCGTTTAATCATTTAAGAATTTATGAACATTTTCATCAAAAACTTGTATATTTAAAGAAAACATGTCTTGGCTTACATGTTAAACATGCATATCACTATAGCTTTAATATATTTCATTACAATTAAAATGCCATAAGAAATAAATTAAAATTTTAATTTTAATTTGATGACTGAATTTAAAACATATCGTTTTTAGAACCTAAGAATTTTAGTACACTATGGTAGTTTGATATTTACATTATAATACACAAGTGGTTAAATACACAAATATCACTTGTACTGTGCACTATGTAGATGCAGTTTTAGATAATCCACGTTGTTATATATACACAGTTTAATGCTTAATCTTAATTGTTATTCTGAGAGTCTCAGTATTTGTTATAAATCTTATAGAATAATCTACAACATAAATTTAAATACACAAGCATATAAAACTACTTGAATGTGATAAGCGTACTTTTAAATATTTTTAATTTTATTCACATTGTTTTATCATTCTATGTAAGTAACTCATTACGCACTGTTTCATATGTTATTAATGGTTTTAGGCTCAGGCATATGTATAATATGTACAAACCGAACTTTCTATTTAAAAATTATCTTCCTAAATACCATTCAAACAATTAATTTTTCCCACCGAAATTATATTTTTGTTCCTCAAACATAGTTGGTATCATTGAAATTTTTGAAATAATTAAATTCCCTGAACGTAACCTAAAAATTTCAATTTTCTTTCTCAATTTGGATCCTAATATTTTTGGAGATGTAATATTTGTCTGAGGTTTCAGTGCTAAACATTTGTATGTTCACAATAGAGTAGAATGCTTAAACTTAGTAATAGTGAATAAATAGATATGTAAGTAGCATCCCGTCCAATCAAGTTTTACGTTAAAGTGCTATATAAATTGATCGGGTCAAATTTTATATGACCATTACTATCATTATTTTGATCCAGTCAATGCGTAAGTTTAGAATATTAAGGCTAATTCTAACTAGAATTTTCTTCGAGCGCACTTTATTGAGTTATATTAACTAATGTACTAAGTACCGATTTAAAAAATTGCTCGTACACACTTTTCTAGTGATGAAGCCTTAACTAGTATGCAATTTGAATTGAAATTTTGTAAATGCTTGTGTATTTAATCCTTTAGATAGAATAGAACCAATATCTAATTACAGCGTGTATTGTATAATACAAATTGTTTATTTATAATAAATTTTAATTTACTTTGAAATTGGGTTGCCGTTACACAAAAAACAAAACAAAAACGAATAAGTTTTATTTTTCAAAATATACATTTTTTACTGGTGATGCATAACACTGAAATAAGGCACGTTAAACATGAGCTGACTGTTTAGGAAAATTACAAATTGAAGAGATGGAAGTATGACTTACAGAAACTAAGTTGTACCTACCATCATGGTATGTAATACATCGCGAGTTGGTTTGATTAGAGAATACAAAAAATTAGTGATATAATCGCGGATAATACCACGCTGTAAAATTTTGCATTGTATTCTCGATATTATAAAAGTTAATCGATTGAAATTTTCCACTTCATCACTGTTTTCATATTTGCAAAAATTAACTCATTTTCTGCTTTTTTGGCATTAAATGTTTATAATAACACTTTAATCGATAAACTATATAATAATACATATAATATCTATAAAGCATTATTAGTATGTATTACTGCATCACCAAATAATTTTTCATCAATTTTTCGTACTATCTACATATTTTAATTATTTAATTATGTAATGTGAACACAAAACTTGCAGAATAAAATGTTCGTAACAAAATAATTTTCCTTTATTTAATTATGTTGAGCTCATACCCTCTACGCAGATGACAATTCACATAATTATATTATCTTCTGTTTTTAATCATAAATTTATTATTTACTTTTTCAGTTCTATGTTCTCTTCACATTCCTTGTCACACCATTTCTCATTTTTTCTTGTCTGTTTGTCACCTTCTCTGCTACTAACCTAACTCCTTCCTTGATATACTCTCCCACTCATCGTTAACATCGCAACCCATTTTCGCAATTTCCATTTTCACATTAATTTTTTTTTTTTTATTGATGTTGCTTTTCTTCTATTCGTCAATACATGTTCAACCTGGTTTTCTTCGTTACTTTTTTTTATCCATAATTCCATCTCTTACAAAATTAGGTGCTTATTAATTTCTACGTTCTAAGGACGGCGCTAGCCAATTTTCCGCCCTGGGCATGTTTAAAACTATGCCGCCCTTAACAGGCGAAGTAACGGAAAAATCTCGCCGCATCAGTGAATTTTTTTTAAAGGGGCGTACCCATCATTTAAGAGACTTCATATGAATTGGAGTGAATTACTATTAACTGTTGAGTTTTGTTTATAATAATTTCTTTTGATGTTGACATTTAAGAAAAATATCCAAACTTTCACATGCAAAAAAACGAAAATTTGCCGCCCCAAAAATCTGCCGCCCTGTGCAAAAGCACCGTTGGCACATATGGTGCTCTTTGACAGTGGCGGCTCGTGACATTTTCCAGTGAGAGGGCACAAAATAAAAAAATAGTTTTTAAAATATTTATTTATAATGAAAATCTATCTTTCTATTGTTTTGGGTTTTGAGATGGGAGGGCACGAGTCCCTGTGCCTTTTATGACAAGCCGCCACAGCTCTTTGATGCTATATCGAATTTAGGGAAGTTTTCACCATCTTATCCAGTATTAAAGTACTTACTAAGTATTACTCAAGTGAAGCATCAACTATAGTTACAGGAATTAAATTGGCGGTTAGGGAAGTATTTTGTCCACTTTTTAACCTACTTAGAATTTCCCTGTTAAAATCAAAATTAAAATAAACTCTAAAAAAGAACTGCAGGATTTATATTAATTTGTTAATCTACATACATACATTAACGATTAAAGTAAGAATACATAAATTTTATATCAATCTTAGAAAATATATTTAGTTAATAATAGTAAAAAAATTATAAAATAAGCAATATTTTAATACCTATATTTAACTTTTTGAAACAAAAAAATTTTTCAAGTTCTTTTAATCCACTTATAGATTACTTAAACTTAAAACTAACCTACTTAAAATTAAAGAAATGTATAATATTTTTTAAATATAATTTAGATACAAAATAATAATAATAATAATAAAACTAATATTTAAATTCAAAATTTCGTACCATTTCTACAACTAATCACAGCGAGAATAGGTCGCTTAGAAACTTAAGATCTTGCAGACTAGATAGAACCATTGGATTGGTAAACTCCTAAAACAAAATAAATTAATTAAAATTTCCCAAACAAAAATTTTAAATTTAATATTAGTTTTTCTATTAATTGCGTAAATTAATTCACCTGAACATGCGTTGCAATTCAAAGGAAGGTTATCCAAAAAAGTTTTTAAATTTTGGTACATAGCATCTTGTAGTATACCTCCAATTATGGTAAACTCCGCTTTCGAATCTAAAAATTATATAATTAATTATAAGAATCCTATTCCAATTTTTTGAAATGTCAAAAATTATTTCAAAATTTTGGGATGTGCAGAATATTCTAAACTAATAAATCAGGATAATGTTAACCCACCTTGCCTGCAGGGCATCACTGATGTGGGTTTAAGACATTTTGAGCAATGTATCATATAATACTTCTCAGCAGTTTTTTCCAATAAATCTACATTACTGGTGAAGCTATCGCCGTCAGTAATCCAGGTAATTCCATCAATAGGTAGCTTGACGATATTTACGAGTTGCTTAATGGTGTAATCATAAGATCCCATCTGACAGATAATACCAGAAAATTGGCGGCAATTCGAAATTACTATATTGTTTCCATCATCAACCAGAAGCAATACGCCCACATATGGCACATCATTCCACAGCAATTTTACCGTTTTTCCAAAAAACCTATCGATCCACATTTTAAAAACTTACACTGGCACTTGTACTTGCAAATGTTGGGGAACAACTGCTCTCCGAAAGCATTTTTCTTATTTTTAAGGCAAAATTTAGGTGGGAGACATTCAAAAAAGGAGATAATATACTTCTAGAAAGAAAGCTTTCAGTTGCTAAAATTGATAAAGAAGAACTAGAATTTTTTGTTTATCGTTAAATAAACACAACACAATGAATGGTATTGTTTTCCCAATCATTTTCAAATTTCTTCAGCGCAACATTGATAGAACAGAAAATGCAAAATCCTGTATTATAACAATGGGCAACTGTTACAAAACAATTTTTATTTACGAAAGCTTTAGGTATTATTTCGAGATAAATTGGGCAGATTTGGCCGTTTGGTGCAAAATCAAGTCGACGGATTTTCAAGACAAAACCAAAATATTTGTTCAGTAATATGTGAAAAAATGTAACTATGTTCTGTTATTTTATCAATTATCAATTTATCATAGCATAAATAATAAAATTTTGCAGGTGCATGGCTTTATCAACTTTTGCTTCTGCATTGGTATTTTGCATAATCGACAAAGGAAATAGATATCCGTATTATTTTGCTGATATGATTAATCGAACAATGTAAATAAGAATACCTATGGGTAATTGTGAAAACTTTTGGACAAATGAATAGAGCTTCTATGTTGCATTTCATTGCGTTAATAGTTTCAGTGTCGTAACTACCGGGGTTCCGCGGATTTAGTCAAACCAGGGTCCGCAACATGAGGGGTCCTGAATCAAACCATCTATAAGTTTAAACTTTATAGGCCAATATCTTATCCACACTTAATTCCAAGCTTATACTTTATTTTAATTTGTCCAATAAAAATTAAGTTTTTTTGACCACTTTATGTTTTTTTTTCATTTTGTCATTTGATTCCTATGTAATCTAGAATGTTCAAAGAATGTTCTATAAATTTTGATTGGTAGAAAAGTTATCTCTTAATCTACCATGACAACTGAACCTCACCAAAACAGTTTATAATAATAAAGCACGAAATGAATTTAAAATCTTATTTTTCTTACGACCTGTGATTACCAGGTGGTGTACCAAATTTACACTTGACACTCCCTTGGTTTTCTAAGCACTTGCATACATTCTAGTAGGGTACTAACCTGGCTAGATGCATAGCTCATTAGTAACTTAGGTACCACTGTTGGTATTAAAAATCAATTTTACAAATTTTTAATAAATAAATTAATTATAATAGAAATTCAAAACCAAAGCAAGTAACAAGTAGCAAGCAATTTGAAACGCTCTTATTTGAGCAACCAGCTGGATAAAATTACATCGATACCGAATTTACAAAACTCTGGAAGTTTTCAAACGAAGTTGGAAAATATTTGGGGGGGGGGTTGTTAAATACTTCAAACAATATTTATATTACGCGAGAAAACGACTGCGGTAATCAATCATGTCGTGCAGTGCCTACCGAACTTAGAACTCACGCGCTCTTTAGATCTCTGATGTGCAAAATGCGCTAATTTGATTGAAAATTCAAAAACAAAAAGAGGTTTAATTTAGGTGCTGGTTCAATAAAAGCTATTTTATCCTACAATTTATAAAATATGTACCTATAAATGTATGCAATAGGAGTACAAATTTAATAATTTTCGGAAGTTACATGTTTTCCAAATTAGGAATTCTGAAATAATATAATTAATTTAATTTTTTTTATTAAATGCATTTATGATTATCTAATAAAAATAATTAGTAGTATACAATCGTATATTGGGAATACATAATTTTTTTGAATTTTTCTGATCTCAATTTTGTGGAAGCTATTTAATTGTCGTCTTCATTGAAGATGTACGTTCTCTAATTATTGTTGCCAGCCGAGGTAAGTAAATTATTATTTAATTAATGCGGGCGGAGAGACTCCCTCCAAAAAGTGGCAAAAAGCCGCAAACGTAGAAGATAAAAAAAAAATGTAATAGACATCCGAACAAGGGTATCAAAAAATACACATCAACAGTTGGCAAATTGAAGACTGTTCCCACCCGAAAAATTTCTCTTGGAACCGTCCATGCCTCATATAGTACAGTTTAGTTTCGATAAACTAAAATATATATCATAATATAGTAGTACAACAAAATAATATTATGTTATATATTAATTACATCTAATATAATATAATATTACCTAAAATTACTTATTATTATAATCCAGTACAACATGGTATTATATCTATCAGTAGCATACGTACGTATTAATATAATGTTGGTTGGTTGATATACAAAATTGCACGCTTAAAATCAAGTTACATAGTATAACCATTTATAAATTATACTCATTAATTTATTATATTATGTTATATCACATATTATTCTAATAGTATATTAATATAGTATATAGATATTCAATTTAGTTAACTTGCAGTATATTATTATATATAATACTGTTAAGAAAATTTTTTAATTTTACAAATTTTAATATATCAGTATATCATAAAATTATTATATTGTGTATACTATGTATACTACATTGTATGTACGTGTGTGTTGTATGTAGTATGCTATTGTACTATAAGAGCATGAAATAAGATAATTATGAAGCAAGACTTGTTGATATACGTCTAGTATTTAACATATAATATGAAATATATATAAATATATATGAAATCGATAAAATATTATTATATTTTAATACTATATATAATAAGGTATACAGCTATCTATAGCAACTAACAGTAAATATTATACAATTAATATGATACACTTACCCAGGTTGTGCGACCTGAAGGCCGCACTGACGAATTATTCTCCAATTTTTTTTACGTAGTAACATAAAATAAACCAATGCGAGGTGCACTATGGAAAGACAAAAGAAGAAGTAAAAATCTCGTCAATATAAAAATGCATTGTATGTAGTATTTTATACGGTTATTCATATCGACACTTCATACTGTCAATCAGTCACTAAATCAGCTTTGCGTTGAAAAGGGTATCACGCCGAAAATGTATATAGGCCGAATAATATATGCGCCGAAATGCCTTGCACCGAACCTGGCACGCATCGAATTGCTTGCGCCGAAAAGAACCTGCCCCATATATATTTCCTTATTAATTTTAATTTGAAATAATATGTTTTACTGAAAAATACTGTAAAAATATTTTGGCATTGTAATCTGTCTGTCATCTGCGCTTTCCATCACGTTTTTAAATAAACGTATTACCAGCCCCGATTGCTATAAATTAAAATTTTTTAAAATAATTTAATTATATTTTCCCATCTTGATTAGATACCCTTGAAACTATACAATTAATCTATATTATAATTATGTAGTAATAAAATTATTATTAAGTTTGCAAACAACGTAAATGCTAAAAACTAGTTGATAAACTAAGGAATTCATATGAAGAATGGTTAAAGAATTCGCGATATCGTAATTCACCAGGCTCATATTAGTATCAAAACATTTACGTACGATTTTCTGACGCAGTTACGAGTAAGGTCATTAAATTATGATATTTATAATCAATTTTAATATTTCTTTTTAAATGAGTAATTTTTTGAAATGCAACATTTAAAATAAATTGAAAAAAAAAGAAAAACTCCGTTAAAACAATTAAGGTTTATTGATCTACTAGATCAAAATTTAATTATAGCTGTGTTTCTGCAGCAGTTGGAAACTTTTTTAAACTGTCAAACGCACGCGCAGGCTAGCTTTAAAGTGCACTTTTGATATGACTATGCGTTCCAAAAGATGTCGTGCACATCAAAATGCAATGCCTTGTTATGACTAACTCCAGTTATATTGCCAACAATTTTTTTATTTCATGTTCGGATGTTCATTTGAACAAAGTTTTTGTCTGAGTTCGGAGATTTTTGCTTTTATTCTTGAAACTGTGATTTGAAGTTTTGATTAAGTTGTAAATGTGTAAATCACTAAAAATAAATTAAATAAACTACAATAGAATTTGTAATATTACTGTAAAAAAGAGTTGTTTGAAGATTGACTGGTAAGAAAAAATATTCATTTTGATAAAACAAATTTTGATACATTTATATTTTTGATCTTACCTTTTATGTAAATTTTTTTTATATATTATGTTTTGGGGGTCCCATAAGCTAAAATCGAGTCTTTACAAAAATTACTCGTGTATGGTTAAATTTTATGTGCGCTCTACCTCAAAAATTAGTAACAGGTCTTTCAAAACTAAATTTAATATTTAATACTTTATTATTGGGATTAAAGAGAGTTATAATGTGTTTTGGGGGATATTTACCCTATATGTCCTCAAAAATTAAATATTGATTTATTGTTAATTTTTGAGATATTAATTTTTAAAATTCCTTATTTTATTTTCTCTGTAATATGTTGTTTTGAATATAAAATAAGGAAACCCGTATTTTCTTCAAATTAAAAATAATCCTGACGCCCGATAGTTGGATTTTGAGATTTTCAAATAAATAATGTTATTGTTAATTATTCGGTTTATACCAAAAGAAAACTAAATTTGGGAATTTTATAGCTTTCGGACTATAAACTTTCTATGATTTTAAAGTAGTTTGTTAAAATTTAACACTTTTTTGAAGTGCTTTATTGTTTACAAAAAAATAATAGTAAAATGTACCAAGGACGTAAAGTGTGATTTTCGGCCCGCGGCGTAAATGTTGTAGCACGAGCCGAAGTCATATATTGTAAGTCGAAATCGCATGAAAAAGAAATACAGGGATGAACATGTATTTGGTAAAATACGTATTTTTCGCCCTACAGCAGAAAAGTAATACTTTACGACCGTCAAAGCGGGGCGGAAGATATTTAAAATACATAAATTAATACTAACGCCTTGTAATAAATTAATACAATGCGTGCGATGATTCATTAAAACTTTTTATAATTTTCTGATTCATTAGTGATTTAGTAATCAAAATACGACTATAAGGTATTTGTTAATCAATATACCTACTGATATTTTCTTATCTCTACACTACCGTGATTAATCGAGTCGTACAAATTTAACACTATTATTTAAATAATCATGTCAATCTTTATTGTACTATTAAACATTAGAATTAATAAAATTACAAAACTGTAAACAAAGATAAAATTCCATAAAATCATGGCGTTCCCCGTCCTAACCTACAGATGTGAAACATGGGTTCCCTTCCAAAGAAATGAGTCAAAGATTCATACAAGCATCGGAGTATCATTTAAAAAAAAAACAAAAAAAGGTTCAAGTGATCTCCATTAAAGAGAAAATAACAGAATATATAGACAAAACTGGAGATCACATATTAATGGATTGGAAAACAACGGAATTCTAAAGAAGATGCACATATAGGATCCGAACGAGAAGAAAAATGTCGGATTCTGATCTATTTGACAAAGTGAGAACGCTAACACGATGTTTAAAGCCGAAAATAGTGAATACCAAGATTCATCTATTAAGGTCCTAATTTTTGTAAATTTTCCTGCACGGCGTGGAGTCATAGACCACAAGATGGTATACGGACGCCGCATTGACGCCTTCGAGATGTGGTACTGGCGACGTATGCTGAGAATCCCATAGACAGCAAAAAGAACAAAAGTGTCGATATTGCAGGAGTTGAAAATAAAGGACAGATTGCCAACCCATACACCGACAAAACATCCTGCAATATTTTGTACAAGTGATACGTAGAGATGGGTCAAGCCTGGAAAAGTTGGTGGTTCAAGGAAAGGCAGAAAGTATAGGAGACCTAGAGATAGATCTCCCAGTAGATGGATCGATCAAATAAAAAAAATAACCAAACGACCCCTACGGGCAACAGTGAGAGATGCAGAAATTGAAGAGCATATGGTGAGCAGCTGCTAATGAGCCATTTGGATCACGATTTCTCAGTCACGAGGATGCGACTTGGGAGAAAGCCATCAGCGACGCATATGAATGGATTAACGGGATTCTACATGTAAAATTTGTAAAAATATCTAAATTATTATAGAAAACACTTTTTTATATAGGAAATTCAAAAAATGAAATGGTAATATTCTGCAATAAATTCACAGCAGTGCTACAACCTAAAGTGGATTTTGACTGACCACTTTAATCTAAGAAAGTTTTAGTAGCAGATTATCTGGATAGTTTGCCATTGCCTATCAAAACGGTTAGAATAAAATTTTTGCTCCACCAAGACTTGTACCGGGCATTTAGGTTTAACAGTGGACACACTTAAGCGCAGAGCTGTACTTAACCGTCCACAATATATTATACTCTTTAGAAAAAATCAAAAATGAACATCGAACACACCTTTACTGTGCGAAAAAGAATTTTTGAATTTCAAGAAATTCGAAAGATGTTAATACTTTATTAGTTGTTGATCTTTAAAACTAGAATAACAAAAGAAATAGTTGAGATAAGGGCCGTTTTATCTACTAAGTAGATAAATTTCTAAATAAACAACATTGCAATAAAACACCATAGTAGTCAGGGTCGTCTTAAGAATTGGTGATGATTGCAAGTACAGCAAGAAAAAAATTATTCAATTCAAAAACAGCTTTAACTTTATAACAGTATGGTTTAATCGTGAATAAGATCGAAATACCTAATTTGTTAGAGCTTTTTTTAAATTTAGTTAAAAAAAATGTATTCATCACCGATGCTTAAGACGGCCCTGACTACTGACGTGTTATTGCAATGTTGTTTATTTAGAAATTTATTTATGGTCTTATTCGTCGTCTTCTAGCACATTTATTTCAAAAATTAGAATTTTTTTCTTGAAACCTTCAAAAATAGTTTTTTGATAAGAGTAAGACCACACTTATAAATGAAAAATTTTAGGTAAGAAAATTGTATTTTGACTAATGGCCAGTATTTCCCAACGTGGGGCTTACAGGGGGACAATTCGAAAATTGAAATAAACAAGTTTTGACTTTGTCCCCATGGAAATTTTGAAAAATCGACGCCCATGACTTTCTCTTATAAGAAAGGGCTGCCACTGACGCGTATCACCGCATGCGTTAGTTTTAAAACAACAGTTTGGGATAAATTAACCAAATTAACAAACTATTGTCACTGATAATAGGAAGCAATGAAATGATTATTGCATTAAATACCTTAAAATATATCTGTATTATCCATACAATTAAAAAAGCGTCATCTTCCGTAAAAATTTGACAGCCAGTAATAGCCGTGCCGTCATACCGTCACGTTGTCCTGCTATGCGAATTATTAACTGTGATATTTAAGAATCATTTATATAGTATTATTTTTAGCAAAAGACTGTTATTTTTATAATGGAAGCAAAGGAATTTCGACGTAGAGCACGTAAACGGATAAAAGAAGTTAAAGCGAAAGCTAGACCAGGTAGTTACATTACTATGAAAAACGTCGACATAACCTTATTTTAAACTATCAAAAATTATTTTGTTTTTTAAGAATTAAATACCAAAGAATTATGGACTTGTCAAGGATTTGCTGATTCGTTTGAACGGTTTTGGCAATTTACGGACAACTGTGACAGAATAAGTGTATACGATACAACTCCTGAAGAATTCATAAAAAAATATGAAGCTCCTTATAAACCTGTTGTTATAACAAACTGCCAAACTAATTGGAAAGCTACTGAAAAATGGACCCTAGATAGATTAGCCAAAAAGTACAGAAACCAAAAATTTAAGTGCGGTGAAGATAATGAGGGTTATAGCGTTAAAATGAAAATGAAGTATTATGTACATTACATGCTCAACACTCGTGACGATAGTCCTTTGTATATTTTTGATAGCAATTTTGGAGAAGTAAGTCTTTATTTTTAAATCATCAGTTAGGTTACTACTCCTTTTCTTACAGCATAGACGTCGAAAGAAACTACTAGAAGACTACGAAGTGCCATTATACTTTTCTGAAGACCTTTTTAAATATGCTGGTGAAAGGCGTAGGCCTCCTTATAGGTGGTTTGTAATGGGACCTGCACGCTCCGGTACTGGAATTCATATTGATCCTTTAGGAACAAGTGCCTGGAATGCTCTTATAAGTGGACATAAAAGGTTGACTAAATTCTTATTATGACGCTTTTATTTCAACACTAGCTAATTTTAACAACTTTCTTTAAGTTGATTTAATTTAAACAAACCCAAAACTCAATGCTTAAATTTAAATTATTTTTTTTTTTTATTATTAATGCTTGTTTTTATTTTCTATCATTCTAGCGGGCTACATACACTGAGATGTCTCATGAGACTGTTTCGTGATACCATATTATGAGATATGTCAAAATTGACATGTTTTTCGTTGAAAGCAAATTTACTTAAAGCTAAATAGTTATTGAAACTGGGCTAGCTTTGAAATGAAAGCACTGTATGTATGTATAGTTTCTTAAATCTATTAATTTCAGATGGTGCCTGTTTCCAACAAACACTCCCAAAGAACTCCTGAAAGTTACTGGCTCTTTGGGAGGTAAGCAACGAGATGAAGCAATTACGTGGTTTAATGTAATTTATCCACACACTAAAGAACCTACATGGCCGACTGATTGCCAACCAATTGAAATTTTACAAAAACCTGGAGAAACTGTTTTTGTACCTGGTGGATGGTGGCACGTTGTTTTAAATTTGGATGCAACTATAGCAGTGACACAAAATTTCTGCAGTAAAACTAACTTTCCTGTAGTGTGGCATAAAACTGCTCGTGGCCGACCAAAACTGTCGAACAGATGGTTGAGAAAACTGCATAAAGAAGAAAACATGTTGGCTTTAGTTGCCGAAAACATAAATATAGATCAACCAATTGATGTTGCCTCTGATAGTTCCAGCAATTCATCATCTAGTTCAAGCTCTGAAAATTCAGATTCAGAAGACGATGATAGCGGACAAGAGTCACTAACTGCAAAGAAACGGAAACGAAAATCTGATGTAGAATCAAATCGAAATCGAAAAGCAATTCGGACAGTAAGTTAAAAATTATCTCATTTTTTCCTCGCTCATTACTTTAAACTATCAACTTTCTTTTTATTTGGGAATTTTTTATTTCTCAAGAACTTCTCGTCTTTATAATCTTTAATTTGATAATATTTGAGAATATTACTTGTGATTTGGCATGGAAAACCTTTTTTACTTGCATAACAAATATAACTCCCTTACCCGAAGACATCTATCTTATCAACATGAGACTCCTTTCAAATTCAATTTTATGTTCACTTTTCCAAAATATTGGAACCTTGGTTCCAAATGTTCCCATTTCAATACAGTTTAAAGTAAATAATTTTAAACTCCTTACGGTTTTAATCTTTTTATTTATATTTTCCTCTCCAACAATCCAGCTTCTGTTTCAAATCAATTTCAAATTTATCCATAATACCAAATTTAATCCAAGAATTAAGTTCAAAGTAATCAAACTCAATATCACAATCACAATATCACTTTATTTTCTCAATTAAGTAAATCTCATACAAAATTCGGACACAATTATAAATACAAATTTGGCTAAAATGCCCCGAATGTATCGGCCATGCATGCTTAGGTCCCTTTTGCGTCGAGCAAGTTTTGGGAAAATTTAAACAATTAAAAATTCACACAATTACTTACCAAATTAAACAATACCACCCCATTCAACATAAAAATTCCACAACAATATATTTCTAAATTTTTGTGTAATTTTGCTTTCAAACTTCAGTTACGAGAAAGTAATTTACTAGTGGTCTACTTTGAAAAAACTGGGCAAAAAAATTATAACAGACCAGAGATGGTTGTTAGCTTTGTAAATTAGACCAACAACTTCTGACTCAAAGGTACCCGCTTGCCGTGCTTCCAAGGGCATGTAAACTTGTCGGTCCCCAGTTCATGATTGTCACTATCAACTATTAAAAACAGGATTACAGGCATTTCCAAATCCGGTTAAAGCTGCTGAAGGGGTCTAAGTGCTGAAACCTTTTCCGAAAGCAAAAAAGGCCTATGTTTGAAGTTGAGCAACAAATGAAGAAGAATTGGAGTATTATAGGAAAGTATGGTCAACCGAATTCACCCCGACTGCTATTCGGATGACCGAATTCAGCTGCAACCACCACAATTTTCGAATAAATTAGTACATCTTTTTTTTACAACATCATTCAGTCGCTAAAGATTTCCACAAGTGAATCCAAAACAAAAATCAAAACATTTTCGAGGAATTTAATAACATATTTGTATGATAGGAATTTACAATGAAATAAACGAAACTTTTATGGAATTTTAAGCAATTTTTGGCAATCAAGGGAAATTTTAAGGTATTTTTTATAACGTGGGATATTATGAAATTTGTACAGGAAAAGAATTTTCTTGTCCGCTGAGTTAGATTATGACCAACCAGCCTCTCAGAGAATACTTCACACAGATTCTGATCTTTAGATCTTTTGCAAATCCAAACTGCATATTGGAAATGTTTCAAAAAGACTTGGCGGTAGACTTGATCCAAGAAGCAAGACGAAGTAGCGGCTCTGTTGAAGAAGCAATCAAATGTGCTTATCAAGTCATCGCCTACAAGTTGAACACCGGAGATAACAGAAGGCAAAAGGTTCCAAAACTGTATACGATGATTAAAGCTTGAGTTTCATGCATTTCCTTTGTCTTACACAGAAAAGTGTATTCGTGGGCCATACGCTGCCTGACCTGCTAATAATAATTAAATAGAGATTGTCAATGTCGAAGCTTGATTATCTAATTACCTTATAACTTGGAACAGGCATGGAAGGATCTTGTTAATCCATAGGTGTGCGTCAGTGGCAGGTATAAATAGATAAAAGCCTAAAAATTACAAACCGTAAGTGTTCGCACTCAACAAATCTGGGTACAAGACTGAAAATAATAATGTGCAAATTGGAAAAATAATTTGTTTTAATGCAAAAACCATAGCTAGATAAAATAAGAAAATCCGTCCTAGCTGTTACTTAGTTATAAAAAGATAAATTCGCTTAAAAGAACACCCTCCTTTCCAAAAATATTGGATTGGCAATTAAAATAATATAAATACCTATATATTTTTCATTACTTTTATTATTTTTCAGAAATGGTCCACCCTAGAAATTAGAGATATGACCCCCTCTGATATCTACTATAGGTAAATTAACAAAATTATATTCTTTTATAAGTTTTGAATAAGTCGAATTATGTCTTTCTTTATTATTTTTTTAAAATATATATGACAATTTATGTCATAAATAAGTAATTTTCAAAACTCATTAGTTAAAAATTTTTAATGACTGATAAATGATAATGATTTATCAATTTTTAGTCACCTGAAATATTGTTTCATGATTTTTAAATTATTTTGAAAAGTACCCATAATACCTGACAGATTTGCATAAAATTCAAATTTTCTACTTTTTATGGAACTTGCTAAAACATGAAAACTAAAAGATTTTTTTTATATTCCTAGTTTTTGGAACCGAATTTACGGAGCGGCTTAATGAAAATTACTCCAGACCCTAATATAAATTTTCTTAAATCCTTTAATCTGTATTAAACAATCTCCTAAGTGTGCCTTGAGTGCTTTATTAATTGTGTTATGTAATACAGCTTTTATATGTAGTTAAAATTATAATTTTGGTAAAACACTTGATAATATTTATAAAGTGCAGTTTATATTATTTGATTTACTCGTTGATTTAGTATAGAAAAAGTTTTGGTCTCTATGTTGACTCAGTCTTGTGGTGATTGCTATGAAGAATCACTGTTATTACTGATATTACTGAAGCGGGCAGACAGATTTACTTTTATCATATAATCGCAGCCAAGATTTGAACTTAAGACCATTGATTAAACTTTCCATTCAGAGGTCGCATGGAGGATTTTATTTAGTGACGTTATAACAATATGTATCTCTAATTGGAAAATACTTTGTTGTTGAATCTTCCTAGCCTTCTTGTCAATTGCTAGACAGGATCGTTCAACTTTGAACATAGGTCTGCTGCAGCTGCTTAAATTGGATTGGGATATACCTGTAAACCTAATTTTAATAGTTGATGGTGACAGTCATCAACCCAGGGGGAACTCCAACTTTACGAAACCTCTAAACCACAGAAAATTTTTGACTTGGCTTATTGTTTATTAGTGTATTGAAGTGAAGCTTAAAGTGTTATCGCATATGAACCTTCTATTTAACGAAAGTTTGAAACAACGGGAATTGTAATGTACTTCATTTCTGAGAAGGATTTTCTTGCCAAATTACTTTGGTGGTTTGCCATTGCTTTCCAACGAAAGATGGTCAGAACAAAGTTACATGAGCTCAAACCAGATGTCTCAGTTATTCTCATCCGAGAATGAGATTCAAGCGATCTAAGCTCACGTTTCGATGGGTAATTGATTTAAAAACATTGCTTGTTTCTGCTCCCTCGCTTTTGAAATATGAGGAAATTAAGAGTTTTAATTGGTTTAACGCAAGTCGAGTTAACACCAAACGATTTTGAATTGACTACGTTTGTTTTTATGTTTAGGTTGGTATTGCATGATTTAAAAAAATTATTACTGGGTAATCTTTTTAGGGAGATATTTAGATCTAGATAACAAGAATAAAATTTATTTTCCAGAATAACAGCCTTGATGCACCTACAGCAACATACGATGCCAATGGATACTCTGTAAATCAAAACGTTGCAGTTCATAATACATGTCCCTAACATTTTCTCCTACTTTTTATTTTTAAAAATTGTGTTTTTTAAACATGTGATCTTTTTACTTCTTTATTAGTTACCAATTTTAGTTATTAATTTACACCACAAAAAGTGATGTTTCATTTTGGTTTTTAATATTGTTTACAAAAACTTGAACTTGATTATGAACAAAGGAAATTGTTGGATGTTATTCATATTATACTTTTACAAGTATCAAATGAATAATTTATATGTACAAATGTAATAAATATATTTTTATAAGATTTATGAAACCCATTCGGTTTTTATTTTTCAAAATTTTATTAAAATTTGATTTTTATTTATCTATCAAAGTATTAAAGGATATTGGACAAATTATTTTTAAATTATCGGCTTAATATTTTTAATTTCCGTGTTTTTTGGTCAAATTATTCAAATACTTAACATGCAGTATTTCTATTTTAGGTGGTTTGTAGTATTGAAATGATATTGACTTGAAAAAGTTTGTTTATATTTTATATTATTATTAATTGTGTGTATTTTTATTTTTACTGATTAGTAAGTTTTATTGAAATAGTATTGTGGAAGTTAACTAAAAGTTACTGACGCCCTAAAGTAATAGAAATTAATTGTTCACTGAGCGTTTACAATTTTTATGGTATATTGTTATCTATAATTATTCGTACTTTAAGTTTAACTTGCAGCAATTAATTCGTTTTGTAAACACTCGTTACAGGTGTGATTAATTTTTTGAATCGGCAAATTAACTTTTTGGACGTTAGGATTAATTCTGAAATTTGCTTTACATATCTTGTATCCACTGTAACTTGTAACACTGGCATATGAAGGCGATTTATTAATTTTATAATGTAAGTTGTGATGCAATTTGTAATAATTTTATTGAAAATAAAAGTTTTAATAAATTTAGTGAAATAAGGGGAACTTGAATATATTATAAAATATTTGTATAAGAGAAATTGATCAATTTTTTAAAACAATTAATTTGTTTATTGTTAGACTTTAAGTTTACATTAATGCTACTAATATGAATTGTATATTTTCTAAAAAAAATTTAAGTTTGAATAATTTTTGTCGATTTTGTGATCTAATATAGTGCCTCGATAATTATTCAATATCAATGTTAATTATTTTTTAGAAAATTTATTTTAAAAGACAATTCTAACTACATTAGATTAATAAATAATCAAATACAGGCAGTTCGAAGACAACATTTTTTCAAGTTGTAACTATTATTAATAATTATAATCGTCGCTTTGGAAGTAACTCGACCTGATATCTACATATCGGAAATTTCGCTTAGAACTCTTCCAAATTGACAATATAAGGTTTTGGTTTTATGTCTTCAACCAAATTTCTTAAAAATTAAATTTATAGAATTTCTTACGCATCTGTCAGGGTTCTAAACGAAACTTTGCATATGTGGATCTGGTCACTCCACCTCTAAGGTCTGGTCTTTTCACTTACAATTAGGATCATAGGATAACAACCTTTTGGTTGCGTAGTAACGTTAGTGATTTTTTTATTGAATTTTACAAAATTAAACTTATATTTGTAAATCCAGGGGACCTACAACTTTATGCCATATCTAAACTGCTGGAAGTGTACATTTAATTTACAGAGAATATTAGTAACCTCAAAAATGTCTCCAGCACTGGTGGACTTGGTAGACGATGAAACCCACAACTATGGTATAGCAATCTAATACTCCAAGAGCCGGTTGTATAACAGAAGATCAACCTCGAATCAGAATAAACCCAGGGTTTTGACCATTGTGATTGGATAAACAATAAAAATTACTAATTTTACTATGCTACCAAGAGTTTGTTATCGTATAGTTAGTTTAACTGTAAGTGAGGAAGCCAAACCTAGGACAACTTAATGTGTCTCGTAAACTGTTAGCAATAATAAAAATTTCACCACCGAATGAACATGAAATGTTTTGAACTTTCTAATAAATTTTCAGTTTACAGTCATTTAAAGATTTAACTGGCAGTTAAATCAAGTTAAATTGAATTTTTGTATTAAATGCCAGTTATAAAGTTCAATTTAATTTAAATGACATTGATGCAATCAACCTTTGATGTACATAAAAATTTTGTTTTAATGTAACAGTTATTTAAAATAATATCACACGTATTGCTTACATCAAGTAACTGCCACATTTTTGTAATATGCCATCATGAATTATCGATAAGTTTAATATATGTTGATGTAAAACAATATCGTAAGCACTAGTAGGTGCTTTAATTCTTTATATTTTTAAATAAATTTATAAAATAACAAAATCTTTAATTTTACCATTCTTTAAGATGAATTTAGGGTCAACGGAAGCTAAGTTGTTTTTAACATATTTCCGTTCCACCTACCTTGACTCACGTAGTCTTTTTAAATCCTTTGTATGCATTTTTCTGGAATTTAAACTTGTATTTTGATTAATTTTGTTTGTATTTAACTTTGCAGTTAAAATTAATTAATAGGTATCTATATTATAAAATCGATTAAATAATTAATTACTTTTCAGCGGTTTTCTTCATACTTCTCAGTAAGCTAGAAGGATAGAAGATTAAAATTTGGTATGGAATTTCCTGAAAACCCAGGAATGTAAAAATTCTAAATCCTTGAAAATAGATTGATGACATGAGTAGTGACACGCATGAATGGATTAACGATTATTCATATCCGGTGTTGTTATAAATCATCGTTCTCTCAGTTCTTATATTATTTTTAGAACACATAAACCTACATCTTGGACGGCAATGACTTCGTTTAATGTTTCATATTTTTGCGCTTGCCAAATATCGATTAATTTTAATCAAAACCCAAATTCGATTTAGTCCGTTTTTGCTCTATTGAAATAAAATCAGAATTATAAAGTTGCGTTTACACGCTTTATGGATGCGTTTACACTGCAAACTTTTTGATTACTCAAACTATGATTTTTACACAAACAGCCCAAACCAGTTTTGAAATATCTGTAAAAATTTCAATAATTCAACGAGAACAGTACCTACAAATGTAATTTTATTAACATTAATTTTTGACATTGTAATATTCCGCTCAGCTTTGGAACGACTTTTAAAAATTCACCTACAACTTATTATATTTATTTCCGTAAATTAAAATGTGGGTATGTATTTACTCACACTCTAGTGTAATTAAATTAATTAAAAATTTGAATTCTAATAGATTTGTAACAATTGCAAATGGAGAATGAAAATTGTTTCCGTTCTGCGCCATCTATTACTGAATACTGGTACCTTAGTTGTGTAAAAGTTGCCATAGAAACGACATCATTTCCTTTCCTACTGTCATATTTTATTGCAAGAAATACGAAGGTGTTAAAGTAAGTTTATATTAACTTAATATTGTAATTTAAACAATATGTTACTTTTTAGACAAGCAATGAATAATACTTTAGATGTTAATCATTTAAAAAATAAACTACTCCTGCCTCTTGCAGTTCCAATAGTTTATACCTCTCAACCAAAATATAAAGCAAGAAATCTTGCAATTCACTTAGGTAAGTTTAACTAAAATTAAATTAAACATAAGAATATTTTATTAGGCACCACAAGAATGATTTCTGAGTCCCAAGGTCGGAGAGATCACATTGCTGATGCATGAATTGTCAGAAATCCCACTCTTGGAGATCTTATTGACTTTGTACTATTTACCTAGAAAACTAGAAAATTTTAACACGACCCCCCCCCCCACACCTTCAACTAAACAATTTTTTACTTAAAATCGCTCTTGGGCAGAGACGAACCGAAGAGAAATTTTTCGGGGGGCGCAGTCTTCAATTTGCCAACTGTCGATGTTTAATTTCTGCTCCTCGTCCATTTTCGGTACACCAATGAGCTTTTTCTTTTCGTTTTTTAAAAAAATGCTTTCTTTTGATTTTGCCAACTCATCGGTGGATTTGACCAAGTTTAGCTATTTTTCGAAGACATTGGGGGGGAGGCTGCCCTGAAGCAGAGGGGCAAAAAAACTGAATGCAGAGAAGTGAGGGCAGCTATAAAAGCACCCCCTGGTAAACATTCAAATTATTATTTGAAGCTGTCCAGAGTCAAGCTACGGATAATTGCAGGGATTTAACTGGACACTTCAAATTAAACAAACATCTGAACACACTGAGATTTGTGGATAATCCTAAGTGTCGGGAATGCAACAGAGCAGACGAAACAGCAGAGCATGGGCTTTGTCACTCTTTGTCTCTAGCTTTAAAGAGCGCTATCATACTGAGGACTTCTAGCTTAGCAGGGCCAGAATCAGTAACACTGCACTTGCCAACATATTTGAGTTTATTCTGAAATTGGGATAGCTTGAGGAGTGGCAGGACGGGGACTGCTGCATCGGAGGCAATACTATACAATGGACCCAGTTTAACGGCTGAAGTGCGCGTGGAGATCTTTCCCTGCCCTCCTATCTAAAATCCAGAGAATCCAGAGTCTTAGCACGAAAAATTTTGAATTATTTTTTTAATTCTAAAAACTTTTAAAATCTTTCTTTGATTGTTGATGAAACTTGACTTCACCACTTTGATCCGAAGTCTAAACAATAAAGAAATGAACCTCCGTTTTCTCGCAGGTGTGATAAGCAAGAGCTTCCACGGGCTATAATATATAGCTGCAAATTTTAGGATTCTAGGACAATTGTTCGCCTAGGACTTTTGTTCGCCGTGCAATTGTTCGCTATTTGTTCGTCTATATAAATGTTTGTGTTACCATATCTCCCGAACACCTATAAGTAAGCGACGTACTTCTTTGACAGGATGTGTGTAAAGATCAGGAGAATGTTCCTGTTCCCGGTCAAATACAAATTCAGTATTCTATATATACATCTATAATAGTTGAGAAATTACCTCAAGTTGGTAATTGTTTCGTTTAAAAATAAAATTGAAAATTTTGAAAACCTTTGACTGTAAAAAAAATTCCAGAAATAAAAATTAACAATAAAAGCACTGTTCCATTATTTAAAAGGAAACAAATAATTTTTTCTTCACTCAAAAACATAGACTCTCGGACACTTAACTCGAAAAATTAACTTTAACTAACCCCCCCCCCGCCCCCCACTACAAAGTTTAAGTTTTTTTTTTTTAAACATTTTATTTTTAAACGAAACATTTACCAACTTGGGGGACGGTCCAAAAGTTCTACGCTTCCGAATTTCGCCGAAATTTTTGCACTGGGTGGAAGGTAATGGCCTAATAGTAGATATAAATAATAAAATTTGCGGATAGTCCAGTAGTTTTGATATAATTAAAAACATCTCCCGTAAGGAACGGGCCTCGAATAAATGACGAAATTCGAAAGCTGGGATCCGAGATTATCCAATATCAGGGGCAGGGAAAACCTAGCCTCCGCACGCCCTTCGGTAGGCTCCGGGCGGTTTAAGGGTTCAGAATATTTAAGGGTTTTCTATCGTACTTTTGAAGGAAAGAAGCGTAGAAGTTGGACCTAAACCCAACTTGATTTAATTTTATTGATTTAATTGATTTTTTTAAATAAAAATTTAATCTTCAGCAAAGTTTTAAATTGTGTCTATTGTAGTATGTTTTTGAAACAGTTTTTGGTATATGGTACATTTCATAAGGTAAATTATTTATAAACAAAAAATCAAGCGAATAATTATCCGGCGAACAATTATCCTATGCGAACAATTATCCGGCGAATAATTGACCTATTCGAACAATTGACCTATTCGAAAAATTTTCCGGCGAATAATTGTCCAGCGAACAATCGTCCGGCGAACAATTGTCCGGATACCAAATTTTAGAGAATGTTTACACATATTTACAAATAAAAACGGAGAGAAATTGCTAAGTTAAATTCTGCCTCGTTCGGATTAATTTGGACAAATTCTCTTCGTTCTCAAAAAATTGTATATGAGAACCTTCGGGAAACAAAATTTGGTTTGAATGGTTAAAGGCCAAGGGCCTATTTGGGAAATAAGTTTTTAATCTATACTACGGACAACAAAATATCCTGTGCATTTCTCTTAAATACAGAAAGGCTGGATTATCGGGCAACTGTCGCATAATCCTATATACCCATTAATGCAATGTTGATGCCCCATTTTTTATATCAAAGATATTGAATTTCCTGCATACATAATTCTTCTTCGGGTGCCTTCTCCACTACAGAGTTTGGCAATTTTTATATTTGAAACAGCTGTCCTGAACAGTTCGGTTGATTCACACTTACACCATTCTTTCCCAGCCAAGATGTCCGTCTTCGGCCAACACTTTTCTTCCCCTGAATTTTTCCCTGCATGATGACCTGCATTAGTTGGTATTTTTGTCCTCTCATCACATGGCCCAAGTATTCAAGCTTCCTCCTTTTGATGGTTATGACAATTTCCCGTTGTTTCTCCATTCTTTTGAGGATCTCCACATTTGAAACTCAAAGCATTATTCGATACACAATTAACATCAATAAAATCACTCCCTTCAAATGATCTTCTTACATTGACCCTTATATGGAATAAAAATTCAGTAATTTGATAATATATTTTTTCGCGATTTTACAATTTATGTTTTAGTTAGGTGGGATCCAAAACAAATCTTTGTATTTAATTTATTGCGTTGTACTACTGAACATGATCTCCGTAGAATATTTTCTGTATATGGCAGAATAACCAAGATTGATCTTATGTTAAACGATTTCAATGAAGAAGCTTTCAATCATGCATATATTACGTTTCATGCAGAGATTGGAGCTCGACGAGCTATTAATTCCAAATATAGGCTATCAAATGGAACAAATCTGGAAATAGCTGCAGAAAAAGACCCACTCGTACGGTTTAGATTCTTAGTTGTGTATGCATTTACTTAGATTTTTTTTAGAACTACTTACCTGATAAATATACTTCATCTCCTCCTTCCACATCTGGAAGCAAACCACCGTCTCAATATGATTTAACTACGCCTTCTCTGTCTTCCAGTACTCTTACAACAGCAACATCGTTATCAAGCGACGACTACTATTTTGGTAAGTTTTTGGCATAATACATATAGCAGAAAAAATAATCTATTTGTGGATGATATCAAATACAATGGAATTTTTTTTGTTTAGATAATTCACCAAGAAACAGCAGTATTCCTATCAGCCATTGCGATTTTGAAGATGAGTTGTACTGCAATGCTGTAAGCTATTTTATTGCACTACATTTCATTTAAGTTCACTGAATTTTTTATTTATTATTCTCTAATATCAACATTTCCTTTTACTTTAAGCTCTTGAGTGATGATTCCGATTGAAAAAAAAACAAACTAATTATTCTTGTTATGTTGTGTTAATAGTAATAAAATAAATTTTATTATTTATTGAAATTTTCTTTTTTGAAGTATTTTTAAACGCCCACTAATTTTTTTAAATTTATCTTACAGAAATAATATCGTAATGTTTAGGTTATTAACTTCAATGAGATCAATTTTCTTAATTCAAATTAAAATTAAGTTAAAATGAACTTCATAAACCACGTGCATCACTTTTATTTTAGTTCGTCAGATGGTTATATTCAAATATAATTACTATTGTTAAAATTAAAACTCAATTATAAGGAATTTTTTCTAAAAATAAATATTTTTTACATTTTTCAAAATGAGAGCAAAGCATTTTTTCTCACCAAATGTCTATCTGCTGGTCACAGGTAACATTATAAATGTCCAAAATATTTATAGTTCCTTTGGAAGTTAGGCATCAGAAAACAGAAACAATAGCGGCGTTGAGAGACTTTTTGGTTTGAGTGGGCTCAAATCTATAAAATATAAAGTATCACGCCTACCGGTTATTATTGACGTCATAATGAAGATTGCCCGATTTTTAGATTATACTTTAATTTTATAAAATTGAGCTGAACCAAATAAATTTTAGGGATCTCATCCTCTGGCGATAAAAATTTTAAAAATATGATTTATATAAGTTTGATTTAATTTTGAAAATTTGAATAAAATAAATGTTTTCTGGAGAAGTTTATTTTTCCGATTCAGTCTTATTTAGTAAAATTATCAAGACTGATTAGCTAAATGATTTGGCAACGTTATTAGTACATTAGCACTTGAAAGAAGAAAAGTTTTTCAAAGTAAATATTATTGTAAAAATAAACCAAATCCTTGAAATAATACAAATCATTTAATACTGGTCTTTGTAATTACAGATATTTATATAAAGTCTCCATAATAAAAAAAACATCTATGCTAACATAAAATAATGTAGAATAATAACTTATCTAATAGAAGCAGTTCGTGTTTGAGATCCGGATCTGGATATTTGCCGAAAACTACTGACAACTCGAGTACTATTTGAATGTATAGAAACTTGATTTCTTATACAGCAAAGTGCCGATTGAAAGCTTTCTCGAAAGCTTTTTGACATAAATCCATATATTATAGGATTTATACAACTGCAATAGAAAGAATGACCGTTGATAATTTATATTATCTGAAACGCGTCAATGGTGTGACTTGATACACCAGAGTGTATCAAGTCACACGTCAGAACGTCACGGGCAATGCTGATTATATTTACTTACCTATTAAAATATGCCATGAGATGAAAGACAGTTGCCATATATTTTAACCGTCCAGTTCGTTGTTTTGGTAAAACATTATAAGCAGTCAAAACATTATCAATCAGTAAAGGTCCCCAACAAATTGAAAACAGTACAACCACTGCTATGAGCATGTAGATAACTTGCTTTACCACTCGTGTATCGTCCTTATGAGTTCTTGTTTTCTGTTTTATTTTATTCACATCTGTGAGCTGAAAGGTTTCTATATGTTTGTCGCTATGAGATGATTGATTTCTAGACAAACTAATAAAACACATTTATTAGGTTGGTAGGCAATAATTAAAATCATTGTTCAAGATATTTACGCATTCCGGCTGGTCATAATAGATCTCCTTTCCATAACTCTCCATACTTCCCAACAAATTAAAGTATACGCTAATGACATTATGCATGTTGGTCCTATTAAAACCAATACCAACATGTAAACTTCGTGAAAACGCCATAAAGAACGATTGTCCCAATTTCGGACACACCAAAATGCTTTGAAACGTTCTCCCACGGGCAATTGTACCTAAAGGTAAAGGAGTTAGCTAATTTGTACTATAAATCTATTGATTTGATAAAATATAAAAACGAAAGTTCAAATCCTTAACAGCCTAAACAATTTTAACCTCTTGCGAAAAATGTTTTTTGGATCAAAGTCATGTTCAAACTGATTTTCCCATATTTTAGTTTTCTATTACACAACGATTTCTATATTCAAATCATTATTCTTCAACTTCAAAGAAAAATTCAAAAAAATAATGCAACACCAAGGTACCTATGGTGCTCAGATATTCAGTGACGGATTTAGGCTTGCTGCCGCCTTAGGCCCCATTCGATGCGCCGCCCTTTTTGATAAAATGAATTTCATTAATTTTGATCCAATATTTTTATTTTAAAATAACTTTATTTATTGAAACATAATTTTTTAAATATAACCAATAAACATTACAGATAAATAAGTTATAAACTTCAGACATATAATAAATATTTTTTTTAATATTAATCAATTTGAAAAATTTTTTTTCCTGGGTTTGGTTCGCGCAAAAACGTCGATTATATCGTCATAATTAATTTCTTGGACTAGTTGAGCTTCAATAGACAATAATGCAAGAGCATTAAGCCTATCTTGGCCCATGCTTGCGCGTAATTTTGAAATTGATTGTCTTTATTTTTTTTCGCCTCTAAAATTTTGGCATTTCAAAACTTTTGCCGCCCTTCAAATTATGCCGCCCTAGGCCCGGGCCTCACGGGCCTAGGCGTAAATCCATCACTGCAGATATTCTAGGTCCTATTATCCTAAACTATGCACAATCGACTAGCATGGCGATTTTCTTCAAATGAACTAATTGAAAGTAAATTTACAACTGAAATTGGTGGTAGTCTAATGTCCACCAATTTTAGATGTACAACCCACGAAACATAAACGAATTTTGTTTTCAATTCTATAATTTGACGCCGTCTTCTGATGATAGTCTAATAAACCGAAACCGGTCGAGACCTAGCAAGTACTTTATTTGGTAAGAAACAACTATATCCAATTTTGTAATTGCAATAGACGGAGTGTCTAATACCGATAAGTATCCCTCCAAAACATTACATTTTCAGAACAAAAAAGTGTTTTTTTTTTAGAAAAACGACTTTCAAATTTTTTTAGAAAAATTGCAGTAGATTTTTTTTTTGATTTTTATTAACATTAGGTCCACCCAGCCTCGTGGTCCTGCATGATTATAAATGGATTTAAATATAAGAAGAGTTAAATATAGAGGGGGGCAAAGTTAAATATAGAGGGGGGCAAAGTATTCAGTTTTGTTCGGTTTTATGACTTTAAAGGAAAATTCTTAATATTTTACGAGCCCTAGATAGTTAAAAACAAAAAATTTAATTTTCTAAGGGGGGCAAGTGCCCTGCTTTGCCCCCCCTCTTATCCGGCGCCTATGATTCAGTTTATATGATAAATCTTGTTTTCTCATTTAGTTTTTATGATTTTATGTTATTTTTGTTATTATGTTTTAATCAGAATACTATTTTTTACATATAATCCAAACACAAGCAAATTTAGGTGCCAATGGCATTTTATCACTTCGTCATTGATAAGTAAAATGCGTGTATGTTAATTTAAACAATTTCATTGGAAACAAATCGGTTTAAAGTTAATTTGATTTAAAAATTTTGATATCTTCATACAACACTGATCAAGTTCCAATGGTTCAAGAGATGACTAAATTGTAACTGCTGTTCATTATTTTGATTAACGCACTCATTCCAATTTTGCAGTCCAATGGGTTTTTTTCTGATTTTTAAAATACTACGGAAATTATTTAAATAATATATCAAATTTCGTAATTTCACCCCTGGTAATTTGGTCACCAGGTGATTTCACCCCCGGTAAGATGGAAAAAAGCCGAGGTCGGACTGTGTACAAAGCGGCTCATACCCGACATAAAAAGATGGGTCTCCGGAGGCCACGGTGAGGTAAACTTCCACCTGACGCAAGCTCTCACCGGACATTGATGCTTCAATGCATACCTGCACAGATTCGCAAGAAGAGCGGCTCCCCAATGCGGTTACTCTGACGAGGAGAACACTGCCAAGCACACCCTATTCCAATGCAGGAAATGGGAATCGGCCAGGACCACCGTACAGTTGGGCACGAGAATGCAACTCACGCTCGACAACTTAGTGAGCCCAATGTTGCTAAGGCCTGAGGACTGGTCCTGCAACACACAATCCACACGGTCCTGCAAGACACTTAAAACTTAAACCGGATGAACGATACGGCGATAGAGGTAACAACAACCCATATGAAAAGGTAGGATAGAGTTTTAAGTCAGTGCAAGTCTGACACACTACTGTTGTAGATGGTGGTGGTGTCTCGTACGAGATTTCCTCCTCCCTGTGGAAAGCTAAAGAAAAAGATTGAAAACTAAGATCTAGCCATTTCGAGATCCGTAATTTTCGAGTTTGGTCGCGCCTCAGGGATATTTTTACTGGGTATAGCGTATGATCCTCAAAATGTCATTTTTATATTTGTTATTTACGCCCTCAACTACCACAATGTCATTAAAAAAATTTATAATTCGAGGGGGGAGGGGGTTGGGGTAGTTAGCAAGCTACTCACTAAAAACCCTTGTTGTGCAATGAAATTTACATACTATGCAAATATTCAATTAATTATGCCCAAATTTTCATACAGTTGCCTTTAAAAAATTAATTTTTTAGGTTATTTTTGGTGAAAACTTTTAATTACAGACTCAAAGTTCTAAGACTCCAAGAAAACAGACAGGTAACGTTTACTTTCGTATAATTAAACATAAAAAAAATAATGAAATTGTTGCAAAAAGAACCACCCAGGCCAGAGGAAAACAAACTTGTGTCGCGAAACGTGTCAGCAGGCTCAGCGATCTAATTAGTTATGAAGAGAAGTCATCCGTTGGAATTATGAAATCCCGACCCAAAAGTGGGGAGTTATAAGTTTGGCGAGTATATCTGTCTATCAGTGGCTTCATAACTCATCAATGGAAGGTTTTTTTAAATGATTGAGCACTTTATTGAGAAAGTCCTTAGCTGTGTTCCATCATGCTAGCCTTTCTGCCTATCTCCAAAAATTTTAGTTTAGACGCCGAAAATATTGAAAGTCGCAGATAATGATTTTTTAGTAGTTAGTATTAGTTCAGAAATTTGTTGTTAAGCATCAACCCAAAAGAGTCAGTAAAAAATAATTCCAATAATTGGTTTTCTATACCCTAAATCTCAATTTCGTTCTCTCTACCATCTCAATACCACCTGGTATGCGCGGCATCACCCATTCCGTACATTTTAACCTTCCCAAATTATTTTCTTCTATTTCAGCAAATTCAGGGATGCAGAACTTCGAGCGACTTTCAACGATGACGACAAAGAAAAGCTGTTACTCATTGGCGATCTTAATTTAACTGTGAACTAAAAATTTAAGAAAATCAATGTAGAAAAATTATCCAAGCATAAAACGAAATATTTTAGACAAAGTACCTGCAAACTTTGCAACACATGTCATAGCTATTACAGAAATTTGAAAACGTGTGTCTAGAGAGATAGCTGGTTTGCATATTTCATCATTGGTTTATCGTTCATTAAACACGTGTGGGATGAGATAAAAGAGTGATTACATTTATTGCTTAATATACTAAACACTATAGACCGATGATGGTGAACCTATTGTACGCGTGACAAAGAAGGCGGAAAATTCCACACGAGGCGGCTCTTTTTGTATTGTTTTCATTTTCAACTACGATATCATTACTAATCAGGAAAAGCCAGAGTAGGGGAGATCTGTATCAAAAGCAACAGTTTTAAGTAAACATTGTAGAGTCTATTGCAATAGACAAAATAAACTGTTTTTTTCCTGATGGATTATCCAGGTATTCTGGAAAATCTCTCAATAATTTAACAATGTATTGAAATAATCAAAAGTAATTGTGTTTTTAAAATTAATTTGATTGCAAAACAAAACATAAATCACTAGAAATATTAAATTTTGGTATTAATAGAACATGAGATCTAGTCATTGTTTACTTTTAGATTCAATAATCTTTTGTATTCATGACAAATGTTCTTAAACATGTAAACAACATGTTTGCATAATTAAGGAATGAGCGATGTGCCGGTGAGCACAACATTAATTAATTAAGAATTAATCATGTGTATGCGGTACTGAGGATGGCTAATTTAGCCAGAAGCACAGAGTCTATCATTCATTCCTTAATTATGCAAAATTTATACAAGATAACGTTTTCTAGATCATCAGACCAGCAGTATTATAGTATAGAGCTACACCAACCGATTAGAAAGCTGGAGATCGCGGTTATTCGGAATCGACGTTAACTGTAGGTCCTTCATACTTAACCTCAGCGCTGAGGAAGAGTATGTAACAGAGACGAAGGCTGATATTCAAGGATGAGTAATTAATTGCTAAAAAAGTAAATCAAAAGCATTTGAAAAATACAATACCTAGAATTGAATTTGTATTCTGAATTCTGAAAACATTATAACAACTTTATAGAATTTTTAGTGCCAGTTTGCCGCTGACCAAATACAGAAATGTTGCATACGGCATATTATTATACTAAAAATTCTTTTCTTGTAACGCTGCAAACTCAAAACGTTTCTAATACATCTAGAGTTTTAAAAAGGATCTAAATTACTTGGTCTGCAGATTAACTTTCCACAGCTTCCATTCCGTCTTCTTTGGAAGGAAATTTGCGACTTTTCAAACTTGTTTTTTCAGTTTAACATGGAAATAATAATTCGAAAGAGCCAAATCCGGTGAATAACGAGGGTTTTCCACTAATGCAAACCCCAAATCACGAAGTTTATTCACAGTAATGTGCGATTTATGCGACAGAGCATTGTCTTGCAAAAACAAAACTCTTTTGGAGTTTTTCCTATTCGTTCTAAATAATACACTATAGTTCTGATTTTCTCCTGTTTTAGGTAATCAATAAGAATAAATCAATAAGAATGATACCACGACTATCCCAAAACATTGAAACAAGAACTTTTCCATTAGATTTTTAAAGTCAAAATTTCTTTAGCATTGAAAGCCTATAGTGACAATTTGGTTCAAACTTCGGATATTTTTCAAATCGAATAAAGGCATAACCTTTGTAAAAATAAATTGGGGTTTTCCCCGACGGCGACGGGAATCCCGCTCTCTGATTTGTCCGAATCGAGTGATACGTCACAGATATTATATGCGGTTTAAATTGAAACTAAATCCTGCAACACCTTTTTCTGATTATGGTTATGACGTTTTAAAATTTTGGTATGCTTTGCCCAATTAGTAAAATAAGAAATTATTTACAAAAAACAATTTACTATTATTAGACTTGATTGAAACTAAAATTTTATTACAAATTATGAAAAATAGACAGCAGCATTCTTAAATAAAAAGCTGTTGATAGATTGTGTTAATCAAACCGCAAACATAATAATTATTATAAAAAAAACTTAATAAAATGCACTCTTCTCGTTGCTATATTTAATTATGACGCAAGTGATTTCGATCAAACATCGCCGATCAAACTATACTGGAAAAGTTTAAATTATTAATAATCTTAGCAAATAGATTCCCCACATATTCGAAACTTAAAACACATGCAATTTAAATGTGAGTTCCGCGTTTTATAAGGTTGGAAATATATATGTTGTAATAGTATATTACATATCAACAGAGAAAAATAAGTCATTAATTGTGACTGTGGATAATCTCACAAGATGTTAAGTAGAGTAACAAATTAATTACTAAGTTATATATACTATTTTATATCTTCCCGAAAAATTGATCAAGTTAAATAAGTTTTAAATTAAAAAGTTATTATGATCCAGGCGCTGACCATCCTGGTTCCAGGCAGTCAGTCCTGATCTAGCGAATATCTATTCGAATCTAAGTTAAGTTAAGTTTGCTGTGTTTTACAAAGAATGAGGTTACTGGAACACAAGTTAATAAATTTTAAATGATTTATAAATGCTCTCAAGATAACACAATTACAGAGACTTATAATTAGCTCTGCTTTACATTTGATTTACCTACAACAATTTTCAGAGTTAATTATGACCTAGTATGTAGGAAAACAATCGAGATAATTACTATTGATTCAGGAAAAATAAATACGTACCTGAGCGAAAAGTATAGGAATAGCTAGTAAAATAGCAAGACACCAAGTCAACAAAATTATCCTTTTAGCTTGACTTATGGTGCATATATATTTTGCTCTCATTGGATGGACTATAGCATAGTAACTGTAATAAATTATTTTAAAGTAAACATGATTTGTAAAGAAATAGTTTTTATACTAAAATTGAAAATTATAATAATCAAATCAAGACAACAGTAATGTTCTTTTACTTTTTACCAAAACATGTACAGTTTAACTGCATTTTAATCATGCTGACCATTAAATAAAATTCCAGTAGCTAAAAGGTAAGTAGTACAAAAAAAAACTTACCGTTCGATACTTATGGCTGTTAATGTCAAAACTGAACAAATCGCCGAAACGTTTTGCATATAATGAACACATTTACATAAAAATGAACCCATGGCCCAAGTATAGGAAAATAATTTGGCAACCTGAAAGAATTACACTTTGTAAAGAAAATCATCAGTTTAACTTAGAGATCTACGTCTAAAGCAATTTTGGGAAAATACTTTTTCCCTATCCAGGAAATCCATACATTGTAGCGCCGTTATTTTTAAATTTATATTTTGTTAAATGTCTAAATCTCAACCAAAATAAACATTAAAGTTTAACTTTGCGGTGAATAGCTAAAACAGGGCATAATTGTGCTTTCGGGAAAAATGTTTATTGTCCAATTTTTTCACATAAAATGCCGAAAAGAAATCAGGAGGTCGTCCGATAGTGGTAGTAGATTTATCGGACCTTGAATACCTAGACAAGAAATCCATAAATAAACTTGATGACTGATCAGACCGGTCTGATGGTCTAGACTCTAGACAGAAAATACGGCACCCAAATAATAAACTAAGCTTTATTTTTTAATTTTTTTTGCAAATCCCGAGTACTTTCAGGAGGTTACCGACGCTTTTTCCAAAGTAGAGATTGAATACCAAGATGAAACCAAGGAATTATTTTTGGAATTAATTATTATTGCATTTTGACGTCACTAGACGTAAAAAATCAAGTGACAGGTAACATTATGTTAAACTCTTCTTTGAAGTTAATATTTTTAATGTAATTCAGGAACCACGAGTGCTGTAAATTATTTTGGAAATGCCGGGTTCTTTAATTTTTTATTAGGAAGTAACGAATTTTAGCCGAAGAGGGGCCAACTTGACAAATTGACCCCTCGGTATTTAAATTTTAGATAGTAAAATTTTCTTTACGTCATTTAAAAGTATTCGTGCAATACCGGCAAATGCTGTAAAGTAAACTATTTAAAGACACTCATTTTATTACAAAATTTAAGAACAGCTCCGAGCAAGATACTTGGAATTCAAAAAGCAGTTTTTGTATTATTTTAATATTTTTATGTATTAACTTTGACCAATAAAAATTACTAAATTACAAAATTCCTAATAATATTACGAATATTACTAGTAAAAAACAAGAAATAACTGAAAACACTGGAAATTAAGTGAAGATTGTTGGGAATACCCCAAAATTAAACGTAAGGAATGCAATGAATTACTTTTTGGTTAATTTTTTGATTTACTTTTACCAAGTATGTGATTATTAAAATACTTTCTCTTATTTTAATAAATCGATAATATGACAAATAATTTTAAGAAAATTTAGTATTTGGTATTACAGGATTTTCTATATTCTTAGCAGCTGGTGAGGAGAACTTTGTGGGTACCGCCCTTTCAAAGCAGAGTATAAAATCAAAATCAAACTTTAAATTCAACATCGTTATTATACAGAACATAAATCTTCAAGCTTTGAAGACAGAGTTTGGGAGGTATAGAATACTTTCCGTGTTTCCTGTAAAAATCTAAAAATTGGAAAATTTAATTTGCACCCTAATAAAACCCTACAGAGGTCCCTTATTTTTCGATGCTCTACAATATATCCAAAATTTATCATAAATCTGTGATTCTTTATTTTCTGGATACTAGAGGTATTCTAAACTTCCCGGTTTTACATTATACATGTTCATCTATTCTATATCGCGTAGGTATGCACTGGAAGGTCTGAGAAGTTGAAATACCTTCCAGTATCCTACTACTGTTTGGAAAAATTTATTTTTAATTTTTGTTTTAATCGCAATATAGGTAAACTTACACTGTGACCCCCACTTATGATTAATTGGTAATTGAATTACTTTTACCAAGTGCTGTGTACAGTTTTGTATGATCTGAGAGTTCTCGTACGTATGTTAAATCAACTAAAAACAGATAGAGAAAGTGGAATACCAAGTGTTTATCTAATTTATGCGTTGAGTTCGAAAATTATTGTAAAATTCTGAATTTTATAAATTATAAAATTAAAAAACAGAATGCAGATTTATGGTGCAATTGTAAAACCTAGCAAGTGAAGTTACTAGAAATTAATAAAACGAGTTGTTTCCATTGTACAATCGACAATTTTTTGAAATAATAAACATCTGATCAATGATAATTCAGCAAGGCTGTGCGCTTTTGTTGTAATTTTGTGTTTTATGTGATGTTTATTATTTATAAAAGTTTAACAGGTTACTTCAAATTTAATTTACATTAGGTGAATTATTGTAAAAAACTGAAGCATTAAATGTTACACTTGTTTATTTAATAATTTTTTTCTTATGTTAGAAGTACCAAAAAAGTTTTGAAAAAATTCTTAAGCCTCTGTTTGACCGTAACTCGACTTACTAGGTTTTAAAATTGCAATCGAAAATTGGTCGCTATGAGTTCTTATATCTTGAATTTTATAGAAATTTTTACAATAGATAGACAGAAAAATTATGGCAAGTAGCGTCGGTCTAGGAACTCAGGTGTAAATTCAAAAATAACGGCGCTGAAAACGGTATGCTGCACATCCGTCTGTCGGTACAAAATGTTTTTGGAAAAAGTCATTGCAGTGCAATGACATATCTGGGTTAAAAACATGAAAAAAATTATTTTTGATTAAAAATGTAATAATTTTAGTAAATTGATTTTTTAACTCAATCTGTTTAACCTAGCAATAATAAAATTGCGATAAATAAACAAATCGATGTAGCTAGCACTTAACATTCTTGTTTCATCAATGATAACAGATATTATAAATCACATACAAAGTTAGAAAATTAATACTCGTACACATGTTTTTTATGTATTTAAATTACATATGGTTAGTTTGCAGTTTTAAAATATAAATGCTTTAAACACTAAAAGGTTTCTAAAAATAAACAATTTTATTTGTAATTCTTTACTGCCTTTTAAATATTGATTCTTAAATAGAGAAGATTTATTAAAAATAATTAATAAAAATAACTTCCTGACTCTTGAAATTGTTATTGTTAAGTAAACATCATTAACGAGATGCCAATATGTTTTTATCTTAAATTGATAAATATTTATAAATAATTGATGTCAAGTGAACTGCAACCGAATGGATATTTTTTTATCGAAATAAAAACAAAGTAAATAAGAAAAAGCAAAAGCAAAAAATTCAGGTGTCCTCCTACCTTAACAGGTATGCAAAATGTTATTAACAGAAGATCTGCCGAAGCTAAACTTGCAAGTAACATATTTGTTGCACTTTGCATTCTTCTGTATTTGTAGGTGGTAAACACAATTAAACTATTACCGATTAACCCTATAATCAAAGTTATTCCATATACTACAAGGGTAGGTAACAATTCTTCCCAACGAAATGTTGAATGCGAATCTTGAAACTCATATTCGTATTCACTACTGTATTCGTAGTCGAGCATTTCGTAAGATGACATATTTTTAAGGGATGCTAGGTGTTATAGATACACTGTACTGAATTGATTAATTCTTATTATTATTATTGCATTAGGATGCGTATTTTCTTCTATTTCCAAGGACTCAACAATGGAAAATCAATATTTTGAATTGTTATATTATTATGCTGAACTACGTGAGAGTAATTGTTTTAACAATAAAAATTAATTAAATATAAAAAAATTTGCCATTTTTAAGTCACATAGTATGTTTAAATTAATGAACGTTTAACAGCGATTGTAGGTTTAAACTGAATTGGAGCGTCACGACGCTGTATATATGACGCTTTACTTAAAATATACTCACTCGAATTTGAGTGAATTATAGCCCCTATCTATTTGAAGGGTTTTAATTGACGTACGATAAGATCCATAACAATTTAGATAATCGTATTCCAAGTGATGTGTTATTTTTACGACCAATGCTTACATTTAAATTCTTACAATTTAGTTACAAGGTGATACTAGTTTACCTTTTTGTTAAAAATAAAATCAGTAACATACATGTTTAAATTATCTACCATTTCATGCTGATTCAAATTACTTTATTTACGAAAACTGCAATGCAAATATTAATTTATTGTATTATGACCCCAAAATTGCTGAATTGCTTCAATATTAACTATATAAATCCAATTATGCTAATCCACTGCCATATTCTGTGATTTCAATCCACACAAAATGGATTGGAAAATTTTGTTAGTGTGTTTCAGTAAGTAACAATTTTTATTTTCATTTACGTAAAAATTTTTCATTTTTTCATATAATCCGGTATTTTCATAATTCCATTGCGCAGGTAGTTCATGCAGTTGCTAGGGAAAACCTAAGGATCATAACTTTCACTCTCAATATGCTGCCAAATTATTTCTACCGTGGTTCAGATTCCACGTTAAACGCTCGGTCAGATACAGTAGCTTTTCAATTTTTTTGTTTCGACATAAAATATATTTTTAAATTTTCAGATTTTTAACTATTTTTTTTTTTGTTACCACAGCACATAATTTTATGTTGCTATAACAAAGTTTTTTCAGTTCAGTAAAAAATTAGTTGATTCGACAAGCTGTTTCCTACTATTACGGGTAGATTGTCTTGGTTTTCAGCATTCGGTGTATTTGTTAATCAAAAATTTAAATTATTCATTGTTTGTTTATACACAAAATATACTGTATCAGCATAATAAATTCGTTGTAAAGCATCATAGCTTTAATATTTTATTCGATCAATCTGAACATATACAAAATGGCGCTTATTGGAACAAAATCATACCTGCTCACCGCAGGTAGCATATTTTTTACGCATTGTGAATTCAGCATTTCGGCTACTCTCGTATTATCTGAACCGTAGTTTCGATTCACGTTAAACTGTAGGTCCCCTTAAAACCTCTAATAAGCAAAAAATATATATTATGTAGTTTATCTGAAAATACCAGATCATAAAACTGCTATTTGCGATTTACTACATAATAACTAAATAACACTTGAGTCAAGATTATGGAGAATTTTATCGAATTATTTTAATTATATGTATGAATATTAGTTGAACTTGATTGAAAAAGCTTTTTGATGCAAATAAATCAATTTACCAATATAAATTTAATGTGCTAGTAAAATATAGCAAAGTATAATACATTTAGATAATGTTTGTTTATTTATTACAGTAGGCTCAATTGCTGCTACCGCTACCAACAGCGGCTGGCGGGAAAATACCGAATATAATTATGACGTCGAAGGTCGTACTTTGAGTGGTCATCCAGATGTTGGCAATCAATACAGCGGTATCATACTAAAATACGTTTTGAATATTGTTGTTCGATCCAATGGAATCTTGGTTGCAACAATTCGTGACCCGAAATATGCGAAAGTTCACACCCATCTTGCTGATGGTCCCAGCACCCATATTCCTCACGAAAAATTGAAGTTCAATAAGCTTAACATGGTTTCTTCTCATTTTGAAATAGAAATGAAGAACGGAATTGTTAAACGAATTCGAATGCAGCGACACGTTCCTAATTGGGAAGTCAATATGATCAAAAGTATAATAAGTCAACTTCAATTAGATACTCGTGGAGAAAACTTAATCAAATGTATCGACAACGAAGTACCAGAAGTAGATTCATATTCTGGCGCTTATAAAACTATGGAAGAAAGCATCCTTGGAAAATATGAAGTTTTATACGAAGTAAACCAATTGCCCGAAATTAAATATCAAGATAATCAATGGCTTGTCCCACATCCTGAATTGAAAGATGATGGCGAAATAATGGAAATCGTAAAAACAAAGAATTTCGATCACAACGAGAAGCACATTGGCTATCATCATGGTTTAACTGGTAGTCAAAAATGGATACCATTCAGTAACAATATGGGTGAATTTTTCTCAAGGTTTTCTGTAAGTAAAGCCACCGTTAGTGGAAAGTTAAATAAATACACCATTCAATCTGTGGAAACAAATAACAATATTCATGTTAGTCCAGCCCATAACGGTAATCAAAAAATGATGGTTTCCAGTTCATATAAATTAAGTTTAATGAGTGTATCAGTTAACACTTTCCCACCGGCACCTTTGGATAATCCAAACAAATATGTAGATTTAAAATCTTTAGTGTACCAGTACAATAATCCATTATTAGATATTGACCAGCTAGATCAACAAAACACTGACTTTTTTGGAACTGAATCTTTAGGAGTATCTCCTCGAGATTGGAAGAGAGATGCCCGGCAAACATTACCAGAAACTGATGAAGAAAATCAACAAGCTAGTGGAACTTCTGAGAACGATTCTGTTGAAGAATCTCTTGGTAATTGGAAGACCGAAACTGAGGAGCCTTCAGCAGCACCTATGCATCCCCTTAATGTTGGCTATATGGGAAGTTCAGTTAAATCAGCCAAAGGAGCAAGTGTTCCGAATTCGGTCATACATATAGCCGAAGATATTGCTCATGATTTGAAAAAACCCGGAGAAATGCCACAAGCGCAGACTCTTTCCAAATTTTTAAAAATGAATCAACTTATCCGTCTTCTCAATAGAAGAGAATTACAAACAGTTGCGAATAAATTGTACTGCAATGAACACGATTCTCACATGTGCCACGCATGGAAAGTGTTTTGCGATGGATTAGCCGAAAGTGGTACTCCAGCATCTTTAATGGAAATTCAAAGACTTATCATAGAAAAAAAGATAACCACCGAAACTGCCCTTTACATGATTCCACAAATGATAAACTCAGTAAGAGTACCAAATTATACATTTATGCGTATGTTTTATGCATTTAGCACCCGTCCGGAAATTCAATCGACTCCAGAATTAAACGCAATTACCATTTTATCTTTTTCAAGATTAGTAGGTGATGTCTTTGTAGATAGAAATTTCAGCCGAAACCAGTTCCCAATTTATGTTTATGGTAGTTTTGACACTCAACAAGGAGATAAACTCGTTAAGGATGAATTCGTTCCATACTTGATGAAACAACTCGATGACGCAATTGAGAAAAAGGATAATCCAAGAGCTCAAGTTTATATTTACTCCCTCGGTTATGTAGGTCACCCAAAAATGTTAAATGGATTTAAAAAATATTTGGAAGGTAAAAAGGAAGTTAGCCACTTCTTGAGAAGTCAAATGGCGTATGCATTATGGCGAATGGCATATTTATTCCCCAAAGAAGCACAATCAGTTTTAAATAAATTATACCGCAATCCTGCAGAACACACCGACGTTAGAATTGCAGCTCTTCATATGCTACCTTTAACTAATCCTTCTGCAAGCATGTTCCAAAAAATCGCAGTAAACACCTATTTTGATTTAAACAAGCAAGTCAACTCAGCTGCAGATTCTATGATTCGAACCCTAGCAGAATTCGAAAGCAATGTCGATCTGTAAGTTGAAATATTATTGCAGTATTTTAAATTAAAACTTATTTTTTTTTAGTCAAATAAACGCTCAATCTGCTGTCCATCTATTACCTAAAACAAAATACGGAAGGCAATATTCTGCAACCAATTTTGCTGACCATTTCCCTGAAGCCAAGACTATTTTTAGTGAATTTGGACTTCATATTGGATCAGACGATTCTATATTTAGAAAATCTTTACAATATGCATTATTTTCAACCAATGGTAGAGTCGACCAAATCAACTTTGCTTTAGAGTACATGACTAGCAGCATGGAAGCACTCATGAAAGCGTTAAGAAATGAAACAGAAAATGGCAATGGGGAACAAGGTGGTTCTGACTCTGATAGGGATTCCAAATGGTCCAGCGAAGAAGTGCGACGTATTCTTAAAATAAAGCCAAATCAACTTGAATCACCTGAAGCCAATATGTACTTTGGAATAAATGGACTGGAGAGATACTTCTACTTTGATGTTAACAATCTCAGTACAATGAGAAAAGGTAAATCAATACATTTTTTTTTAAACAGTTAAACTAAGATATTTTGTGTAGTTGTTGAAGATATCAAAGAAAGTCTTAAGAAAGGAAAAGATATTCACATCACTAAATTCGTCAATCAGCAAGGAATGGCCATGGGATGTCCAACAGAAACCGGTTTACCTACTTGGTTTAGCTCAGACAATCCTCTATTGGTAAATATTCAAGGACGCGTTTCCGGTGATTTACAAACACAAGAGCAAAGTGATCATCTCGTAAGTGTTGATATAGATTCAAGAATTAGAATTGTCGTTTCCAAAAAAATGCAAGATAGAGTTGGTTTCGTCGCACCCTTCGAGCACCATCATTATATGGCCGGACATGACGTTAATGCTCAAGCTTATTTACCTCTGAAAATGAAAGTCAAGGCCAATATGGAAAAGAATATCTATGAAGCGAAATTGGAACCATCCACAAATGAAAAACTTATTCCAGTGGTACACTTCAGTACTGTACCATACACTTCCCGAAGCAATATCTTAAAATTACGACCTGTTGTTGGTGATAGTGAAACTCATATCATAAATGCAAAACCACAAGGACAATTCAATGCGGTTGTTGGTCAAGATGTTATGGGTATGTCATGGCGTGTACATGTTGCTTGTGAACATAGCATTTTGAAAGATGGTAAATTGTTTAACGCAATTGGTGATCATCGCTTAACATCCAGTTTATTTATGCACTTCTTCCACGGATATATCCATAACTCCAAACTAGAAATCTCTTATGATGCCGAAAAATCAAACCGTGAAATGCATATACAAGCAGGTTACAAACAATGGAAGAAATCAAATCCACAAAATAATAAATCAAATAACGACAACGAAAATGAATCCACTGTTGCCCGAAAATTATTCGACGTCCAAGATCCTAAAGAAGAAATAGCGACACAGGTTTCTGAAGGAATATCAAATCCTACGGTAGATTTATACGAATTAAAGATCTCATACAATAACAAACACACTATTGAATACATTAACATTGCTGGTGTTTCTAAAAGCGATACCAAGGAAAGAACTAAGATGGTGGTAGTATCCCTAAAACATGATCGTCAACAACCAAATAGAAATTATCGATCAGTGCTGTTAACTAGAAGTCAAACACCAAACGTTAACGCTATAGATCCACTTTTTGCTTTGAAACATGCTCCATCTTCGAATTCTCAGATGAAATTAGTATTTGGCAAAGATTATGAATCTGCTACTAAAATTAACGCCAGTATTGAAATGAGTAGAAGCCACGACAGAAATCGTGAATTACAAGGAAGCCAAATGGCCCATGATTGTAAAAAAGAAACAGAAAAGGGTAATCTACTTTTGGAAGCCTGTTCGCAATTGCACATAAACGCTAACTCTCTTGATCAAATTCGAGTTCAATTACATCATAAAAATCTGAAACCGGAACATCAAAATATGACTAACCATTTAATCAATTATGTTAAGCATTTGTTGTACGAAAATATGGAAGAAAATAGTGTTAATGCAACCGGTTCTGGAGAAAATAAAGTAAATATTAAAATAAACTTCCACCATGATTTCAAAAGAGTAAATGTTACTAAAAACACTGAAAACAAAGATGTTCAATTTAATAACGTCCGCGTTCCATCATGGCTTCGTCCAGTAGTCAAAGTACATCCAACTTACAACGCACTTGATCGTCTCCAAAGTAAACTCTTTGAATCCCAATGGTATCAAGGTAAATATAAAGAAACCCAATTATAATTAGCTATAAAACCAATTTTTTTAATTTTAGCTTCCTGTGCGGTCGATAGTTCAGCTGTTAACACTTTTGATAACAAAACTTATCAGGTAAAACAAGGAGACTGGACCGTCATGTTTTTGTATGTTCCAAATCGCGTTAACAAGAATATCAACTCACATAAAAACCCACGAGATGAAGAAGGCAGTTCCAGTACTGAAGACAGAAGTAAAGAAGAATTTTTGGTTTTAACTAGCAATTCAAATAAAGAAATGAAAATTACTATTCGTACACCTGAAACCCAGAACAAATTAATCGAAATCGATATGATTCAAAAGGGCAAATCCAATGTGGAAGTACGTGTAAACCAAAAACAACAACATCTTCGTACTGAAACCGTTATTGAAGTTGCTAATGGATTTATCAAAATGGTTTTGTTGCCCAATCAAGAAATTCGAGTTGATGTGCAACATGCATTTACCATGTTTTATGATGGAGAGCGTGCCAGGTTAACAACTAGATACAACAACAAATTTAGGAACAAGGTTAGAGGTTTGTGTGGTAATTTTGACTCACAACCATCAAACGACTGGTATGGACCTGAAACTTGCGTTCACAACAACTTAGAAAGTTTTGTTGCTTCATACCAACCATACCGAAAGGATCCAAGACTGGACCAATCCAAAGCAAATAAATGCAGTTATCAAGAAGTAATTTACGGAAATGTTATTCCTAGAAATGATGACGACAAATGTACTGCATATAGAAGAGTTTACACCATGATCGAAAACTCCGTTTGCATTACCGTCAAACCTGTTCGCGTTTGCAAATTAAGTTGCACACCACACCAAACCACTCAACAAAAGGTTTTAGCACACTGCATTGAAAATGATGATGTTGCCCAAAGATTAATTAAAAATATTGAAGACGACAAAGATATAGACGAATCAAGTTTGGGTACTAATGTAAAACGAATTAGCCTAAAATTACCAAAATATTGTTTGCAACGTGCCTAGATATGTTGTAATAGCCAATAAGATGAAATGCTTTTTTCTGATGAATTTATAAAAATCAAAAAAAAATATAAATAAATTAGCAATATAATATAATTAATAATACTATGACTTTATTTCATATTATCTCCCTGTACCCTCCAGTTTTCAGGCTTTTGGCTTGTTCGGATTTACGGTTATTAGGGTTTCTATTTCTACGATATCCCACTACATCCATTCAACATGTTCTTTCCAATGGTGTTTGTAGTTTTCACCTTTTCCTCTAAAGAAATATCTGGAATTCTTCCCTAATACCTCGGTTTTCTTCATGTCCAATGTTTTGCTTCCGTAAAAGGGTCTGATCGAAGAAATGTATTCACATTGTATTTGATTACACTGCAACCAAGGAAGGAATCGCTGGGGAAATCTGGTGTACATGTAAAAGAAATTCTGAGGAAATCCAAGAAAATCTCAGAAAATCTTAAGAAATTCTAGAAAATCTTAAAAAAAACAGAAAATTCTCCATCAAGGATATTGTTTATGCACAAAAACCAACACGAGATTATAGGGGATGAATATTCAAATAAAATTATATACAATGGAAATAATTGGAATTCATAAAAATCCTTGAAAATCGCTCAAATTTTTTGAAATTCCCAAGAATTTTTTGAAATTATTTAGAAATCATTGGAATTCTTTGGAAATCTCTGGAATTCTTGAAAATCTCTGAAATACTTGGAAATCATTGGAATTCTTTGAAATCCTTTAGAAATGATTGGAATGCTTTGGAAATGATTGGAATTCTTATAATTATTTTGGAACTCTTTGGAATTCCGAGTCTTGGGAATTCCAGATTTCAAAGAGAATTCCAACCATATGTACACAACTTTTTTGGAATATTAATTGAACACCGAAAACAAAATTCACTTTGATTTTTCTGGAATTGAAATTTTTTGCAGAGATTTTTCAAGTTTTTCTAATGAGTGACAAGTAATTTTTGTTTTTTCTTTTAATTCCGCAATTTTACTCGTATTTGATCACTTCCGCCAAACACAAGAGGGTTTTCCAAACTCAGCGTATCGGAATACGTCGTTTTACGGAATAAAAAGGTCATCTAAATTTTTTTACAATCTCCCAGCTGTGCCTGGTTTTACGATGAATACATTCTGATACCTACGATAAATTTTGGAAGAGTTCTCAAAGACTTCATGAGATTTCACAAAAGCTTCCGAGATTTCATAAAACTTTATGAGATTGCACAAAGACTTCACAAAGAATCATTTTCCCCGTTGCACAACTACAATTAATGTTTACCCCCTTGCAGTATAGCTACACGAAGTACACAAATCGGTTCAAGTATAATACAAAATAATATTTTATTGTATAAAAACATGCAACATAACAACAATTATTGTAAACAAAGGCTTAATTGAGCAACGCGTAACGATTACGTAAAAAAATAGTATTAATTAAATCAAAAACTATGAAACATTTTTTATACAAACATTAAGAGATTACAGAATAAATTAAACGACATTACGAATATCATTCATAATACTGTGAATTATCGAGATATCATTACATAATAAAAGTTTACGTAATAATTTGCGAGATTTAGCAATTTTTTCTTGATGAAGAGCAACTTGAAGAGCATCTTTTATAATACCTTTGGGTAAACCTGCCAATTGCGCAGCACTAAATCCATAAGACTTAGGGCATCTACCTTCACTTAATTGATACAATAAAGTAACAGAAGGTAATTCTTGATCAACTTCTTTCTCGTTAGTTTCAGTCATACAAGCCTAAAATTTTTAAATTAAGAAAGGTGAAAATAAAGAAAACATCAACTTACCATATGAGCCAACTGAATATCTTCGTTGTTTATAAATTGATCGATCAATGAATGGTAGTGAGTTGAAAATATGGTACGACATTTAATTTTAGTCAATTTGGTGACATATGCAGTTGCTATGGCGTTACCATCATGAGTAGAAGTACCTCGACCCAATTCGTCAATTAGAACAAACGAGTAATGTGTTGCACACTTTAAAATTGAAGATGCTTCTGATAACTCAACCAAAAATGTCGATTGACCACGAAGGATGTCATCACTAGCACCTAAGCGAGTAAATATGCGATCCACTAGACTGAGAGTGCAACTAGCAGCAGGAACTGGACAACCCTGCAAAAATATAGTCATACAAATAATTCCAAAATTTTGTTATAAAAGTTACTTACCATTTGAGCCAAAATAATTATAAGAGCAACTTGACGCATCAAAGTTGATTTTCCTCCCATATTTGGACCAGAAAGTAGCATAATCTTCGGAAAATTATCAAACCCTAGTTTTGTATTGTTAGGAACAAAATCCTCAAGAAGAGTAGATGGATGAACGCCTTCTTCAATGTTAATGACGCTCTAAAATAAATTTTCTTTTACGAAGTTTAAAAATATAAATATATGTACCTCATCTTGAAATGGTAGAACTGTAGGAAAACAAATCCTATGCGAAACAGAATTTCCATATTCTGCAAAAGCACATAAAACATCTAAAAGCATCAAGCACTTAATTGATTGACTCAACTCTTCATGTCTGTTAAACAAAAAGTTACCGCAACAAAATACAAAGATACAATATTTTTACCTGTCCCCAAATTTCTCAAAAATACGTCGATTTAAATCCTTCACAATTTTATCTCTTCTGTTTTCAGCTTGTATCATTTCAGCCAAAAATTTCTAAAAACAATTTATTACAAAAAAAGAATAAATAATAAAGAAAGAAAATCTTACACGAGTGGTCGGTGTAGTATACCTCTTCGCAGGTTTGGTTCCTTTCTTAGCTCCTTCTATTTTATAATCCCCAGTTACTTTATGGGTTTTATTTTCAGGAACTTCCAATTGATATCTTTTTTTGTCTGCCCCAAAATACAAAAGCTTGCATCCAAAAAATGCTTCTTGCGCTTTTAAATACTCAGAAATTTCTTGCTGTAAATCTAAAATTGCTTGTTCTGCTTCATCATAATCGTCATCAACTCCATTCTTAGGGATAATTTTGCCTTGAGTTTCTGCTTGTTTTTGATCAAAAGCTTTCTAGAAATGAAAAAAATGAAATTTTAAAACAAAAACTGATTATAAAATTACCCCAAAGAATTCCAGTGTAGAAGATAAATCAACAAATTCTCCTTGTGGTGGATGCTGGGTTATCTTCTTCAAAAGAGATGATTTGCAATCAGTAAATAAGGGAACTAATTCTTGAGATTTCTCAAATCCTTTTAGTGTGGAAAGTAGATCATGAATTTTGGTTTTGGAGTAAGTTTTGGCCTCATACAAAATGGCTCTACTATCTGGATGACTTTGCGCGCAGAATTTATTTCCGAAAGTGTGAATTCTAAAATAACGAAATTGTAGATCTATTTGGGAAATACTGTAACTTAACAGTACTTGGCAATTTGACGTTCAAGATCGGGAATCTTTTTCAGAATGTCACGAACTGATTGACGTAATTCCCTGTCGTTGTACAACTCTTGCACTGCTTCTTGGCGATTCAAAATTTCTTGGTGATCACACAAAGGGCGGCAGATAATATCTTGCATTAGTCTAAACAAATTTTGTATTAGCAAAAGAAAATAAAAATTTACTTGATTACCTTTTCCCAAATGAAGTCTTGCAGTAGTCCAGAGTTTTCTGCAATGTTCCGGTACTGCCAAGAAGATCTAAGTGTTCCATTGTAATAGAATCCAAAACCATAAAATTTCTCTTAACAACTTCTTGTGCGTTCCCATCAGAAGACAAATAAACTTCAAACTTCTGCATGCATAATATTTGCATATCCAACTGAGAATCTTTTAAGTACCATGTGCAAGCTCCCAAAGATTTGAGGGCTAATTCAAATTCTGGTTTAGGTGTTCCTAGAAAATCAACATTTTTAAATGGATTCTTGGTAGCGAAATAAAAACATTACCATCCTCGATAAACTGCTTGAAAACAAGAGGCCATTCAAATACATCATTTTTATCACGAAAATAGCAGCCTTTAGCTAACACATCGATGGTTTGTTGAGCAGAATAAAATTGTGTCTTAGATGCCAAGGTATCATGTCTAATAGACCTAATCACTTTTTTCAATAAAGCTGCAGTTGATGGTTTTAGAGAACCACGTTCGGTTAAAATCTAAAAATTTTATTACGAGATATATCGGCATTAGCTTGCTGACATGCTTGTGTTTGTTATTACAATCTCCGTTAAGCAACGTTAGTGAAATTGGTTCCTAGCAAACTTTGTCTATTATAAATTATAACTCATAATCGCATTTTATTTAAACGAAATAATGGCAAGCATCAAAATAAGTTCAAAAAAAGTTTTAATAATAAAAACTCACCAATCCAGGAGGATACTGCGCAAAAAGAGACAACAATTTGGAACAATGCTTGTCATCATTGAATTGTCCCAAATGGAACACACCAATAGAAGTATCGATAAAACAGACCCCAAAGGTACTTCCCGATTCATGATGCTAAATATAATAAACTTTAAATTGAATTCAAATTTATTAATTTCAATTTTACCACTTCGGAGATTGCAATCATATGACAAGGTAAGGCTTGTTTGGCATTGATGATTTGAGCACCATAAATGCATGTAGCCTTGGTTGTGACCTGACAAACTTCTCTTGTAACAACCTTGTCGAACTTACTTGTTTTCTTAGAATTCCTACAACGTTCTGCCATCATTTCTGGCGTTTCTGTTTGTTCGACACGAACAACTTTAAAATTTTGATCAATTAAGGAACTTGCCATTTTGCCATATACAATTTCAGGAAAACCGGAATGTGCAAATTCTCCCTAAAAAAGTTAATTAATTCGTGATCATGATAGAGTTTAAATATTACCCTCATGAAAGAAAGTCCTAAATGGTTCACAGCGGTAACAGCATCCATATGGTATAACTCGTAAAATTTTCCCACTTTAAAGAACAAAATACTGTCATAATGTTGACTCTTTAAAACCCACCACTGGCGCATGGCAGGAGTTTGGGAATTTAAAAAATCTTCAGGAACAAATAACGTACGATTGTCATAATCAAGATGATCCATTTTATTTTTATTTGCATCACGAATTTTATCAGGTTTTAAGAATGGCAAATTATTGTGCGTCCAAACTTTTACCGCGGTGAAAGAGGCAACTTTACTTTGAGATTTTTGCAAAGAACTTGTATTTTTGGTTTTGGTATTCGAAGTTTTGCTTTTGTCTAATTTAAAAGACTTCAAAGCTACTTTTGGAGATTGAGTTTCATTTTGAGGTTTTATCAGTTTTCTTTTCAAGTTTTTATTTTCTTTATTGTGCGACTTTTTCGATTCGGTTTCACTGCCGCTGCTTTCAGAATCGTCTTCAGATTTATCTTCATGTTTTAATTGAAACGTTGGATCATCAGGACTTGAAGTATCTAAATTGGGCTTTTTCTTTTGTTGTTTTACCGAATCACTTTCTGAACCAGAATCACTGTCGACAATAGCAAGGCGTCGTTTCTTCGTTCGACATTTCAATGGTTCGTTATCACTATCTAAAATTCAATGCAAATTATTTACTACAAATCACAAAAATGTGGAATTTACCTTCAGATTTCTCTTGCTTCGCAGTTTTTGGTGTAACTGGTGTGCTAGGAGCACTTTTATCAGCATTACGTTTTGGTGTAGTCTTAGGAGACTGAAAATAGTTAAACAAAGTGTTACTTTGACTGCTACTCAAACGTCTCGACATTTTTATAAATATTGCCGTCTTGATCCGAAAACAGTTTACTATTGCTCTAACCTATTAAAATAAATTAATTTGGCGCCAATCACTATCACTTCAAAACACAATTTAGTGTATAGTTGCCAACTTTAGAAAATCAGTAACTAGGATGCAATCGCTGTTTCAACTTTCAAGAGCGGATCAAAATGGATTCGCAAAGGGGTAATAACATCCATAAATATTTTTAAGCCATCCCAAAATCTATCTAGCCTGAATGTTTTTATGTTCAAAATTTTTCACTTTTGTTCTAGCTTTTGAAAAATACTTTTAATCCTCCTCTGTTATGAACGATAAATAAATTTTTTTCTCTTCATCAAGGGAATGTTGCCAGTATACCATATCGGTTGAATACGTTAATGACTGGCGGTGGGGTGTATTTTCATTTGAATTGTTTCGGTTTCTGGGGTGATCAGTTTGGAGGACACGGCTTGATTGATTTCGTTTGTGGCTGTTTCTTGGGCTGGTAGTCCGACTTCCTCGAATATCCGGTTTAGCCTTTGTTGGAAGACTTCATCAGATGCTTGTTGGTCAATGTTTTTGGATCTGGCAATCTAATTCCTCTTTGCCCGTTTGGCTTTGGTAGCTTTGTTGGTTGATTTTAGTAACCTCGTAACTATGAGGTTGTTCTGATCTTCCAAAATTGATGTTCTTCGCTCGTCAAAGACTCGGGTTAAACTGGTCGTCAACAAGCATCGACAGACTATTCCTGTCTCTAATAATATCATCATCAAACACAGACCCAGGTGGCTACTTGACAATTGCCAGGAAACCCCAGCTAGAGTTTAAAAGAAAATAAAAAATAAATAGTAAACTATAACTATAAAAATAATATTTTGATCCTAGAAGTTTGTTTGTCAAACAATACATAAAAATGTAATTTTTTAAAATAAAATAAAAAGTTTTTTCCGGGGAGGACCCCTATATTTAAAATGTTACTTTTAAAAATTCAAATTTAATTTCAAAAACATTTTCATCACAATTTTTGAAATCCCCCTCGCCCCAATATCACAAGGGTCTGAGTTCCCCCCTTCCCTTCATGCATGAAGTAATTTATGAATGACTCCTAATACTTATGGGATATTTTTCGTTGCAAATTTCATTGTTTTAATTTTTGTTTATTTTTCTATTTCGTCGCACCATTTTTGAAATATAGTTACTTAAAAAAGTCTGTACGATACAATAAAATTTCCATCCGTTTCTCACAAACAGTACTACGAAATAGAAAAATGTATACATTTTTTGTTCTGAAGTTTATTCTCTTCATTTTTGTGTATTTACATTTTCAAAAATGGAAATCAATCGAATCAATTTGGAGGTCAACGAAGACACTCCAATCAAATTCCACTGTAAAGGTAAAAGCTGCATTTACTACTTAGATTTAAAATTATCAAATTCAATTGAAGAAATTTAAAATTATGAACACAATTATTTGACGATGATGCCGTTACAATAAAATCAAAATAATTAAAATTGACTTTTTATTCAAATACATTAAGGTAACCATTGTTTACAAGCCAAATTAAATTATTTACTTAACTAGTCAGTAATAAAATCATGCCATGGAATGAATGATTTAAAAAATCATACATGGAATGTAATCTTTTAAAATCAATTTTACAAACAAAAATATTATACAATAGAACTTGAATGTCACTATAAATAATTCAATGAATTTATAAAAATCATACAATAACTAACACACTTTTTCAAACATTAAGTTATTCGGGACAAATATAAAGACATGCAATAAATATAAAATTAGGATAATCAAAGTAAAATTGTAAAATCTTCAGCGTCGACTTCCAAGTCTATTGTATACAAAAATACACAACAGTAAAATTGTTCATCATTAAAATATCTGCATGTTACTTAAAGAAGTACTTTACATATTCACAATCTATGTAATTGAACTATGAGTAAACTTCATTTAAGAATTTTACATTAAAAATTTAGCTAGTCATTTACTGATTAAATTTCACCTCTTCCTCCAATAGAAGAGAAACTTTTCTTAATCCCCTCATAAACTTGTTCAACTGGTTGACTACCGTCAACTTGATTTACCATATTCAAGCCTTTGTAGTAGTCAATAATCGGTTTGGTTTCAGAAACATACGTATTAAAACGTTTATGAAGACTCTCAATGTTATCATCAGAGCGTCCACTTCCAGCAGCACCTCTCGAAAGGCATCTCTGAGTGCAAACCTACAAAAACTAGATTAGAATTTTGTAATATCGCTAATCAAACTTACTTCAAGTGGACAATCAAAGTATAAAACAAATAAAAGGTGAACTTTATCAGCAACACGACGCTTCCAGCCATCTAAATTATCCTGATTACGAGGAAAACCGTCAATAAGGAAATATTCTTTTCCTGATCTTTGCATAGCACGCTCTAATAAACTACACGTTATGTCAACCGGAACAATTTTACCTTCACGAATGTAGGTTTCGATCAGTTCACCGTACTCTGAACCAGGTTTCGATCTTTCTTCTCGTAATAAATCACCAGCTGAAAGATGAACAAAACCAAAATCCTAAAATGTGATATATAAAAACTCATGCGCTGTTCGGAATCGAATGTTACCTTAACAATGTTCTGACACTGTGTACCTTTTCCAGCTCCTGGTCCTCCCAGCACAAACACAACTTTAGGTACCATATTTACAAGTGTTTTGCTAAAACGGCGTAAATAAAATAACATAAAAATATAAGACCTACACGTACGTGTAACTACTCGTAATCTAACTGTAAAAAGTGCATTGTAAATCAGGTGTATCTCAAAAACCTAAAATAACGTAATCTTAATTAATTACCTTATCGTACGACGTGTTTATCAAATTTATAATAACTACTTGATTGATTAATTTTAGAGGTTATCCACAGTCAGGTATGTATTACCAAATCCAGATAAAAAATTATAATTTACTGCTATCGCACAGTGGCGTACCAGAAACATTATTTTCAGAGTAAAATTTTTTTTATGCTTTTAAAAAGATTACAGGTATTAATAATAAAATAATCAATTGATACATATTTTAAAGGTTTAGGTAGTAAAACTCGACATTAACCATAAAATATACCAAAAAAAAACTCTTTCTAAGATTTCCCAAATTCTTAAATTTTCCCGGATTTCCCTTCACCAATAAACTAATATTCCTTAGCAATTCCCCCCTCGATTGAAATGTTTTTAAGTTTTCACAAATAAAATGCACAGTAAGTATAATTTTCGCAAATATTTTCATCACAAGCTTTAAAAAAAATTATTCAAAAAATTGACTTGTCCGGTTATTGTATTGGAGCTTTCAATTATCCCCTAATATTTTTTTAATTCTTACGGCAAATAAAATAAAATTAAAATTAAAGACCTAGGACGCAAAATTATTTTTATGCCCTAGGGAGTAAATATTACACTTTACGCTTTCCTGGACAATATTAGCTTTTAGGTAACAGCAAAAATAAACTCCGCATTTCATCAGGTCTAAAGTAATTTTCTAAGTAATTTTCGAAAACACATTTTATCTAGTTTTACTCGCCTAGAGGTGGAATACCTAAAAAAAAACATTTCTTATTCTATGCTTACTGCATGGAAGGGATGTACCTACTTCTCGAATTTCACGTTGGTTGTTGGTCAGTGAGGACTTTGAAATTTATACAGATATAGAAAATTTTCCCAATTAAATTTTTTTTGTTTGATTCTTTTAGATTTTTAGTCTCCGCTTTCTGTATTGGCCGCCCTTATGCAAGACACATCGTGCACATCTCCTGGAACGGCCCTAACTACAGCTCTACACAGGTTTTTGCAAACATTTTTTCACTTCCGGACAGTCACCGCGGTCGAAAACTTGAATTCGAAAAACCTAAAATTTTTCAAAAATCATAATTATCGAACCTTTCGCAAGAACATGTTATTTTTCGGCCCAGTAAATTGGGCTAATAAAATGCGTTGGGTCTTTCAATCGTTCATTTGAAAAATGTCGAATTCAATTTTTCGCGCCCAAAAATAACTCTAAATTAATTAATATTTTAAACGTTTGTGTATTTTTTTATTGCAATTCTGTTCGCGAATCTAAATTGTTTTAACGTTTCTAACCTAAAATAATTCAAACCGCTTGCAGTTGTCGTTACTAATAGCAACGCTGACTTGACGGAAAACAATTAAACTGTTGAGAGGTTTGATCTGCCAAAGCTTAGTTAAAGTGTTACTTAATGTGAATTAAAAAGAATTATAATTGCAGTTTTTGTGTTTTGAATATTTACATCTTCCATCGTAAGTATTTGCAATGTTATTTTATTACAATTAGATATACAGGTGGCTAAGACAATTTGTTAAACTTTTGCTAACCATTTTTCGTAACCGTCATTTTTTGCCTTTCGTCAAGTCAATTGATTTTATCAAAGATCAATTATTTCAGTACAGCCAAAATTTTTCCATCAATCTGTTAATCTTAAAACTTTTCGGTGGCAAATTTATCATTAGTGCCGCGTCAAATTCTAGGAATTGCAAAGCAAATTAAGCAATATAACCTCATTTTTTGACATTTGCTGATAATATTTTTAGTTAACGCTTTTTCCCTATGTATATGTTCATGTACTTTTCCTACACGGAAGCCCCAAACTAGCTTGTAATGACAATTTAAAAAATGAATTTATTTGGGATCATTATGCTGCTTTGGTTAGGTCACAATTCGAAAAATCTGACCCTACACTAATGTGGCGTATGTTTCATAGCTATTTACGGATGAGCGACCGAATCATATGGGCAGTGTGATTTTTTTTTATAATTAGATAAGGAATCTTCTATCAATTACGTCCTCTCTTAGGGGACCCCAATCCTTACGGGTGTAAGTTTTTCTTACGTGGGGTTTCCTTTTTGACTAATTTGGGCTATTGAAATTACTTCTCACGTACTAATCCAATAAATCTTATAAACTTATTTTTGGAAATTCAAAAAGAAGAAATGTGAACACAGAAATTCACAGGCATAGCAACTGAATCTTGGGACGCGGACGGTGGAGGATACATAAGGACAGGGGGGGTCTACCAAAACCTTACGAACCAAGCTTTATGTGCTGAATTGGTTATCATTATCACTGATAACCAATTAAATTACTAATACGCTAAGAGAGTACGTGTTAGGCCTGACGTCAAGAGTAGTATACCTTTTTCTAAATTTATTGACAAATAGTTGGTTTTTTGATATTATTTATTTTCAAGATTTACCAACCCTTTATAAATATTGTAATACTCAGCGAATCGTTCGTAATTTTGAAATCTCGATAGTATGCGCAGTCAGTTCCAAACAGTTTTGAATTTTGATAGTCGTCAGCTCTATGGAATGATAAAAACGGTGAAATATTCGATTAAATGAACAAAACATTTAATAATATGAGGTTTAATTTTTTTACTAGTGAAAACTAAAATACTTTCAAATTTATTGCAGCTTATATGCAAAACTTAAAAAAAAGATGAAAAATTTTGATATTAAATTGTTACATTTTAATTAAATTATTTATATATAATTCATTTTTTAAATTTTAGTTACGTTGCTTTGTCGTCATCCAAGGATTCAAGGTTCTTCTCCGAGATTGAAAAGAGTTAGTAAATATGAGTAAGCGCAGGGAAAAAGGAAGAAGGAGTTTAGCTCTGACAGAGAGGAATCTTGACAGAATGGACGGTGAGGAACTCTATTACTCTATGTCAGACCTTGCTAAAAGTACATTAAAAGTTGAATCTTGGCTTGCAACACAAGACGAATGGATTAAAGTGAACGGCAGATGTGCAGATCCAACAGAAATCGAAAACCAGAACTTGGCTCTGCTGGCAGAGAACGAAAAACTGAGAAGTAAATCAACTGAAGAGTTATCAAAAAAAGATAACATAAATAAGAAGACAAAGCTAACTTTGTGATAACAGTTTTAAATGTTTAGTTGTTTTTAAAACTTTTGTGTTTAGTTTTTATCAAATCAATTTATTTCAAAGTTTAATTAATTAATGTATATAATAAATAATTTTGTGTAATACGTAATAGTTTATAAAAGTTAATAAAAACCTGATATAGATTATAGTAACAAGTAGAGTTTGCATTTCTGAAGCGTAGCGTAGCGTCAAGTATCGTCTGATCTAAAACTTAAATTTTATTTAATTTTAACAGAGGTGGATTATTTGCTCATAATAAAAATAATAATTTGTAAAATAATTTTTAACACAGGTTAAAATTATCAAATTAAATCAAAAATTGGCAAAATCCTTTTGCGATCTGTAATCAATTTTTCAACTGTGTGACGAGATTTATTGGTTCTGTGAGTACTATGTTTTTTTCTAGTAGGGTGCTAACCTGACTAAATTGTCAGACATGTTGGTTTTTATGAAATAAAATGTAGGGTGTTTTTAAGTATTTATTTTTAAATTCAGAACACAATTAACTTTAAAATTTAAAAAAAAAATGGAGGAACTAAACGAAAATACTATGCAATACACAACACCCAACACATAATTGGGAATTAGAAATACAAAACTACTTATATTAGTAGTCAGTTTGTTCTATGCATTTATCGCAATGACTAATTTGATTTGAGTCAATATGAGAAGAAATAAAAAAGAAATGTCCATTTGGACATTTAAACCAGCTCCCTGTTTTAAGACTCATAGGTTTTACAATATTGCTGCATTGTTTATCTTTAAAATCTGGAACTTTAAATTTTCTATATAATTCCAATAATTTGACTTTCAATTGTTTATCGTATTTTTTAGTGTAAACAATTGGCTGATAAATCAATTCTCTTATTTCGATAAAGTCATGGGTTTCGAATTTGGTCGAAATAAATATAAGTTGATCGATTCGTTGCAATCTCCAAAGTTCTCTTTCCAAATCCAAAATTTCTTGGTCAGTAATTTGTAAAATGTTGCCTAATAAAGGTTTAAATAAAATCTCTAAATAGTCTTCTGCTTCTGAAGAAATTGTAAGGCTAGCTCTCTTTGACCTTCGGGATAAATTCAACTTATCTCTCTTCAGCAAAATACCAATACATTGAACAATTGATAATTTTGCTTCTAAGGATTTTCCCATAAACATACTGAACAATTGTCGATCGTTTTTGATTGAATTAAAAAGTGAAGAACATTGGTTAATAAATGTAGTAAATTCTCCTATGGGAAAAACTGAAATAAAGAGAAATAATATAATTGAAAATATTTTAAAAACTAACATACCCAAAATGTGATGGAGTTCTTCAACTGATCTAAATATTTCCTGCAACTCATTGAGGTTTGCTTCTCTTTCAAAAAAGTTGCCATAATTTTTCTTCTGTATGCTGACCATATCATTATTGGTTTCTCTAATGTAGTCTTTGTAGCGCTCCGTCAATGTCAAAAGTATTCCACATTTTGGACATTTTGGGTAACTAATTTGAACAACATTTTCATTGCTGTTTTGTTTACAAAGAATTTCCATTTTTTTACTTTCAATTATGTGTTTACATTCGTCCAACAAGATGAAAATTGTATCATCATTGTCTTCATATCCAAATACTATTTCAGGAAGCTTTTTTTTATCACAAATTTTGCATATTGGTGGACATGGATCACCACAAAAACCTGTACATGTATGTGAGCATGATAAAATTTTATCACAAGGTTTTTGGCATGGTGCAACTGTACATTTTGCCCCACATATATCTTTACATTGCATATGTTTACATCGTCTAGAACACTTTTTTCTACATATTGTGTATTTTTCGCCGCACTTCTGCTTACATGTTCTGTGAATACATTTTACAGAATATTCAAAGTTACATGGTTGACAAATTTCGTTACAAGGTGAAGTACACTCATGGCCACATACTAAGGGAATCCCACACGTTTCCAAGCAGATCACATGGATTCGTCCTTGAAAGCATTTACCACATGTGCCCAAACATTTGTGTGAGCATTCTAAAATTTGAGAACACGGTTCCTTGCAATATTGAAGTAATTTGTTGCTGTAGTTAGGTAACTCGACACCTGTTAAGTAACACATTACTTTGAATTTGTGACCACAAGAAGAATTATCGTAATCCACCAATTCTTCACACTCAGGCGTGCAGGGTTCGTTGCACCTTGTTTTACAAGCATGGCCGCATTGAAGTAATTTAGGGCACATACCAAAACAATTCTTACTATTGGGAATTTCACAGCACTTCGTCATAACTTCATGTCCGCAGTTGGATAATATTTTAGGTACCTGAATTCAAACAGAAAAATTTCGTTAATAACAATTAAGTGTATAGTTGTGCTTTCATTTCAAAACTAGTCAGTTTCAATTATTCCAAGCACTTTCAACATTAACAAGTATTTGGTAATTGAATTACTTTCACCAAGTGCTTTGTACAGCTCTGAATACCCGTTTATCGGACTAAGATGAAAAGAAATACCATCTACAAAATCAACATTTAAAATTAAAACTCACCATCTTTTGACATTTTCCACAAATTTCATGACATTTTCTTTTGCATTGATGACCACAAGATAACAATTTATCGCATGGTTCCATACATTTAATTTTTCCGGCTGTAGAACTACATATTACACTATGTAGATGATTACAATCCTTCAATTTTCTCTCTACAATGACTCTGCAAGAAGAGCAATTTTCGTAACACAACTTTGGACATTTGTGAGTTTTAGTTCGGCAACTTATTGCAATTTTTTCGCATGGCCTGACACAATTATACTGAAAATGCAAACAATTATTTTAGTAGATAAAAATTCAATTTCACTTAATTAAAGTTACCCGTTTGTGTTCCAGATCAGTCATATGACAATTAAGTTTGCAAACATGTCCGCAAAGTTTAATAAGTACTCCACATTTTTGAACACATTCCATATCTTCCAAGTTCTTGTAACATGGTTTATTGAAAATTGTATGTCCACATGATAAAGTCGCCGTCACTAAAGTATCACATTTATAATTTTTTGGATCTACATGGCAGGGCAATACATGTTTATGGCTACAGTCCAAAACGTGCGAAACCTCGGCCGTACAACCTCCACATTTTTCGTAACACATCTTCTGGCAAATGTGGTTACTGCCACAAAGCACTCTAAAATGAAAATGAAACATTTGAAACACTGTTACCCAAAGGAGACCCACAAAGTCTTACTTTAAACATGGCTCTCGACATTTGACTGCTTTGTGAAGACGATCTTTCAAGTGACAAGGGCTTTGGCAGCTGTGTCCGCAACTCATCAATGTTCCACATTTTCTATTACAAGTTCCATCTGGGAGTAAGCTATCAAAATCTGATGCTTTTTCAATTCGAGTAACATTATCACGATGGACTTCACAATAAATGGATAAATAGTTTCCCAAGCAATTTTGTTTCACCAAAGTTTCTTTAATTTTGTACCAAACCTGCGGTTCAATAATAACATTTTTAATTTTAAATCTGTACTCTTCAAATTATACTCACTTGGCTGTTTTCGGATAACAAATCCATATTACCCATAATATAAAACCCATGCTTGGCACGTGACAGAGCGACACAAATACGGTTTTCCGTTTTTAGAAATCCAATGTTCCTTTTGCTATTATTCCTAACCAAGGATAGCAAAATAATTTTGGATTCCTCGCCTTGAAAGTTGTCGATTACAGTAATTCGAACGTCTTGAAGTATTAAACCATAATTTCTAGCTTGGTCCTGCATGAGAAACATTTGAGCCGAATATGCTGACAAAATTGTAATATCTTTCGGATCGTAACCGTTTTGTATTAAATAGCGGGCAAGCTTTAACAAAAAGTGAGCTTCATGCAAATTTGATTTGCTTCCGAATTCCGATGACACTTCTTGGTGTTCATGATGAATAAAATACAAAGAAGATACTATTCCCAAAACTGGCGGAAAAGCAGTAACCGAATGGTGATTTTCTAGTTTTGGGTAAATATGAGGCACAATTAACTGAGCAATTTCGGGACGCATGCGATGTTGAACTTCCAATACGTGACATTGTATTTTATTGCGTACCATTCGTTCAAACATGCTGATTCCTAGATTAAAATCTGTTCCAATACGATAATCAGATGTGCTTGGACGTAATTGCTGATGGTCGCCAAGTAAGATTACTTGTTCGCAATGGTGGCTTATGGCAACTGCCACGTGAGATTCCAAAACTTCAGCAGCTTCTTCCACAATTACAATTCGGCACTTAAGTGTATGTAGGAGAGATTGAAGACGTGCTGCTCCCGTGGTCGTCATACCTACCACTAACATATCCTTCATTAAGTTTGCGTCATGCATGTTTCTAATTTCCAAATATTTTCTATGTTCTGTGTAATAAGAACTTCTAAGTTCAACCAGTTGTGTTGTGACAAAGTCTTGATATAAATATAGCCAATAAAAATATAAATCCCATCGATCGGTTGGATGCATGTGTTGAGGCGACTCATAATTGATATTGGGTTTTTTCGGTGGCGACATAGACTTGCCATTTTGGAGCTTTGCCTAAACAAAATGTAATCTTTAATAACCTTCCAATCCTTCTCCTTTCACATCCTTTCCCTCCTCTCCCCAAACTGCGACCCTTTAGGTCGCTTAGGTTCCTGACCTGAATGTCCATGAAGGAGTCACAACGCCCTAAAAGGGCAACTTATAATCGAAAGCACGAAAAAGTGTAAGAAGAACACTGGAGCCTTGACTCCCTAGTACGGCGTTTACGTTTAAGGAATCGTCCCTGCCCTCCCCAAAAAGGATACGTTGTGTCGTCTCAGAAATTTATACTTGGGGATGTTTATTATTTTCCACTTTTGTCGAAATTTTTGCAATAGTGATATATAATTATATTTGCTAGATTTTCTAGGAGAATCAAACCTGAACATAGTGTAAGTTGAACACAATTATTTTATTCTAGATTTTATTTGGACATGTTAGTAATTTTGTGACATAGAACATTTAACATTTTGTTTTCTGTTAGTCGTGTAGGTGGAGTCTTCTGGAAACTGTCAGGGTGGGTTGGATTCAACTTCTGGTACTTTCTTCTCCCCCATCAATGGAGGAGAAAAGTGGAAATTCAAGTTCTTTAATATTAGCAAATTGAAAGCGGCAGTAGTCCGGGATTCGCGAACTCAAAAATTGTGATTATTTTGGTCGGTTTTCGCGTCTGGTGTGTCGAATACAAAATTTTGGAAAAGTTTGATGGAAGATTTAAACAATCGTTATTCATTTTTTATTAAAATCTTGGTTTTAATAGTAGTGGTCAGTGTTCATTAAAATTTTTTATTCGTGGCCGTGTAAAAATAGTGCCAGTGTTTGAACATATATGTTTGATGTTCTAGGATAGAATTGGAGGAAAGACGCGTTTATTGCGGCAGGACTACAGGAATAAAGGTAAGTTTGTTTGAAAACATGAATTACAACAAAATAAATGTTAATACATTTTTCCTTTTTTTTTATAGGTAGGTCCACTTGGTGGGTTTATCAATAATTAAGGTTAATATCCAACTTTACCCAACAAATCTTATCAAGATTGCATCTTGCATGAGCCGGATTACAAAAATACAGGTAGAAATTTCAACGAGATTTTGATTATATTTATCAATTTTAAATTCCAAGTAGTAATTTTTAAAAATCGAAAGCCAGGTGGGGCAATTAAAATAATTGAAAATTCAAAGAGTCAATTTTTGAATTTGACTTCTTAAATATTTTGAATTGCTTCTTTTGAATAATTTTTGTCCTCATAGACTGAAGATGGGAATACAATAAGATTCCGGAAACGTGTATCTAATATATTAAAGGACTTGGAGAATAGATTTTTATTTTAATTAATTCTAAAACTGGAAAATAAGAGTTATAATATAAGTTTATGTAAAAAAAATGTGAAAAGCATAAAAGCGGGACGGGGGTTAACCATATGGCAACAGCCAATCGAATAGTCGCATCACGATTTCTGTCTTTTTTACTCAAATTTTTGAGTGATTCACTAAATTTTACTTTTATATTTGTAATTTACGCTCTCAACTACCACAATTTCATTAGAAACTTTTTAAAATCTGGGTACCTCTCCATTTGTGCCGGCATGTATCCACGTCGCGCTGGGGGGCAACTACGACATTTTCGAAGGTAAAATCTGCGGTATGACTGCATGGGAAATTCATCATTTCCAAACAAATTAGTAAATGATGGGGAAAGATGACTTTTTTTATTGTTATCTGCATTAGTGCTCCAAGCAGAAAATTCTACTTCTGCCATAGCGTCGTGACAAACTTAGGTTGTGTATTCTGAGGAAAGTATCCATTTTGGACAGATCACACGACCAAAGTCATTTGGTTTTATTTGATTAATATAAAAGATACTTTTTGAACAATGGAATGTTAGTAGTCCAAATTGGAAAAATAATAAACTTACCGTTAAATATTTTAGAGTGATTGATAGCTCAGATGAATCCGTTTCTAGTTTCCACTTTTCAAGACAACTTTCATCTTCACGAACATTTGAGTCAAACTCTTTCAACGAAGTTTTGTATTTTGAAATTTGAAGATATAACTCCCTCATCGAGAGCAAATTAATTTTCTCCATATGATAAACTTCAAATTTTTCATCTTTCTCACAATATCTGGATGATTCCCGGAGGTCTTCGCCGTCATCTGGTAACTAATACGTGAAACTTAAAAAAACATGTTATTTGAAAAAAATGAGTGTTACTTACGTTTTGTAAGTGGACATTCTTGCTTTCCTGTTCAGCCAACAACCATTCTAAAATGTGGGCATCAGAAGCACCCGCAAACCAACTGTTTTCTAAATTTTCGTCAATTTGTTGGAAAATATTAAATCGCAGGACGCTTTCGAAACTTTTTATTACTTTTAGTTCTAGTTCAAAAGTTCTTATTTTGTAGGCCAAGTCGCACACATTTCTTTTATAGGAATGATAAATTTTTCCAATATCCGACTGGTCATCAATATAGTTCATTCTTAGGTAACTTAGATTATACTTGTTCAAATTTTTATTTTTTGATTGGCAACCTACCCGGACTATTTGATCTGTTGTTGTTACCAAGCCTTCCAAAAATTGGTCCAATGCATGATTAGTAAAACTAATAATCAATATTGGACTGCCATTGTACCAAATATCTATATTTTCAGGATGCAGATATGTTTTCACAATTTGATGAGCCAAATAAGTTTTTCCAGTACCTGGAGGACCCTGAATTACCACAAATTTTTGCGTTAATGCTGCTTTAAATGCAGAATACTGGGTCTTATTTAATGGCAAACTATCGGGAATCGGCCACTCGTTTTCTAGTAAATCTATAAATTTACCACCAATTACGTATTTGCATGAAGGTATATTTAAATAGTTCAGACGTTCAGTCTTAGGATTTACGTAGATGACATAATTTTCCATGAGAAATTCATTTTCAGATGTGCCTTGCAAAGCTTTCAATACGAGATAATATGGTTCATAAAAAGTTTTGCATTCGATCATAGTATATTCAATATCATATTCATAGTTATGTTCTGGTTCAAAACCAACTATTAACATCCCATTTTTTATATCTTTCTTGATTATTTTTCCAAATAATATAGTGGAAAAGTTATCTTTTGTAAAACCAAGCAAGGAACCGTAGTTGAGACGTTCAGAATGCCTTGTGAAAACATTATACAAATTGTTCTTGATCGGAAAACTTAAAATTATTCCCATTTGATGATTGTTTAGAATATGCGGCAAATGAAAAGTCACACCAGGATGAATTCTACAGTTCGAAAATTCCATATTACAACCTTTCGAATTTTGTTTGACGTACTCCACAATATTTTGTCGCAATGGTCCAATAAAGTCTTCTTTCAACAGTTTAAATTGCACATCCAAATAATGGTTCACACTATCATACTCTCCATCAATAATATTCTTCTCTAAGGACATATAATTTTCCGAGAAGATATCATCGCGATTTGGATATACGCTCAGTTGTCGAAAATTACGAGGATTAAAGTTTTCAGTCATATCAACTAATTCAATTTTTTGGCCATTTTTACCCAATTCGCATTTAGAAAGCAGGTATCTAAGCTTCAATTTCATTTTATCAGTAAACTGTTCATCGTTTTTCTCAAACGATGTAATGCAATTTTCCACAAGGTTCAGCAATCTTGGGAAAAATTCAGATAGTACTTCAAATGGTGCGATTTTAATCACAGATTCACACACGACCATAAGGTCCGTAAAAAAAGTTTCTACATCTTTCCAAAAATAAGCACAATTATTATTATTACAGGTTTCATGCTGCCTAGCCATTAAGAATTTTTCAACAGCCCTTAAGAATGAATCTTTTGGCACTAAATTTATAATTACTATTTGATTTTCCTCGTACAACGACAAGCACACGTTTGAAAGAATGTTAATTATTAACACTAACCAATCTGGTTTTAAATTTGTGTGAAATAGCTCAGAAAAATCCACCTTCCGTGAAAGAATATCAATTATTACTTCGGTAGAATCTTCTTCACTCATTGTCACTAATCTTTCAAAGTCGTAAGTGAACTTGTATTCTTTAATCTTTTTATAAATATTTTTATAGCTGTCCGGAGATTTTGATGTTTTCCTTTTCGCTAAAATTGGTATTCAAATTATAATTTGTTCGTATAAACATTTAAAAAATTAAGTTTTAAAAAGAAACTCCATAGTGTAATTTACACAGTATTAAATACCTATAATATATTATTTAAATTCGCATTCGGGCACGAGCTTTTTTAATCCGCATGCTTGAAAATGAGTTTTTTTAATAACTTGAAAGTAACTAATTCTGATCTTAAAGTTGTTAATTTGAAGATGAGATTAAATTTAACTTAAAACCGTTAAACCTCATAATAATTATAAAAATTACTTACCATATTTGGAATTTTCCCCGAAACGCAATTTATCTTCTTCCATATTGGAAAGCAACCAATACCTAAAAAGTTAATACGATTACTTTAAAATATCAATAATGCATGCTGATATAAAAATATATTACTAGAATGGACAAAATGGTTATACTCTTACATAAAATTAGAAAAAATCCCAATCTGCCAACTTGGTTATAAGAAATCAACAAGACAAGAAATGAAATATTTTGGAAAAACATTTCCCCTCTTTGTATCTTCAATACAAATAAAAAATGAAACAAAGGCAGAAATAGCGCTGAACAAAAAAATCCAATTATTACTATACAAGAATAAAATAAAACATAACAGGCGATAAAACTTTCTCCCGATGTGTTTCTGAGAGTGTATAACAGGTTGCGCAAAAATAAAAATAAATAAAGTAGATACAATAAAAGCCCGTTTCGCCGGCACGGTCGGGACCATAAACATGCAGTGCGATTGCAATTTTCCGCTGATTCGGGCTGTAACAGATATTCCTGTTTTATAAACAACATACAAATATCCAAAAATTTCAACAAAATATATGTGTAAAATGTATTTAAATTGACATTGAATTAAATAATTTGGAAAACGTGTAAGTATGCAAATTTTGAAAGAAAAGACTCGTACTTTTAAGCAAGTTACAAAATAAATTTGTATTTAAAACTTAAATAAAATGCACAAAATATGCGAAACTTCCAGAATCAGGGTCGACTGATATTTAATTGCTGACTTTCCTTTAAAAATTCCCCGATTTTTGTAGGTATTTTCAGTTTTCCAGTATTCCTTTGTTATAAATTTAATTTTACAACGGGCTGATTGTAACCTGTAACGTGGTAAATTTATGATTATTTCTATCGCAATTCAATCAATGCAGATCAGGCAGAATTTACTGTTTAACTTGGTATCTGAACCACGGCATCATATTATAGAAAAAGCATTAGCTATTTCAAAAATTGTATTTTTCGAGTGATGCTGTTTTAGATCTAGCTTCGCATTTCAACAGATATGCAGTTGTTATATCTACCATATACATGGAAAGCCGTCAGTGCATTAAAGGCACACCTTTCTTGATTTAACTTTTAACAAAAAAACCTTACAACTTTTAATTATTTAATAATGCAATATTTTTCATTCTAATTTACAATTAAAGATATGCGGTTTTGTAGGCAATCTGTTTTTTTTGTTATATAATACATATTCTTGCTATATGACAAACATTATTTCTCACACAGCTAAATTATTGTTCCTATAGCACAATTATTATTTCTATAGATGAAATTTTTTTTACATATCAGGATTCCCACTCATTTGTCAAATCAAATTCCAGGTTTTCGATGACTAAAATTAAAGATTTTCCGTGACTTTTCGAACTTTGATATATTTTAATAATTTGCAGAAAAAAAAAGTAATTTCCCAGACTTTCACTTAAAAATTCAAAATTTTTTGACTTTCCCTGACAAAATTAGCATAATTTAAAATTCCCTTACTTTTCCCGACGAGAGGGAACCCTGCATATGTATGACTACTGCAATATTAATTTAAATACAAATACAAATAAATAACATCTTTTCTTCGGTCGATTATATTATATTAATGATGTTAAATGGTCTTCTAGTTTTCCATATAAACATAAAGATAACTTATGACCAAGACTCGTTTATATCCTATTCTTCTTGTGCTAGCTATATATAACAAGTATTAATTCTATACGACAAAAATTAATTCTATACATTATGTATCAAAATAAATATGAAACTCAGATAAATAACAAAGAGTATTTCGTACCTATACAAATTTCAACGGTTATAAAATTTATAAGTTAATGTAATTTATCATGGTTCCCCCCAAAAATCAACCCCCCCGTTCTCCTATACTGGAACTTTTCCCACGTGTAAGTGCTTTTCAGATTGGTAAATTTTACCAAACATTTCGAAAAATGTTGATTATTAAGAGTACAGGCTGCTTTGGAAAATCCAAAATTTACAATATTTTACACGGTTCGTCTGGATTTGCAACTTTACAGCAACACGATGAAGTGAAAGTTTTTCCAAATGGAAAAAAATTACGTTGAGTCATTTACAATTTCTCATATTATCGAATTGAAATATAACGAAATTGCTCAGGTTTAGTAAAGTAAATACGACTTACTTTTTAACACGATTTTATAATTTATTTTATCACAATCACACCTTAACTGCTTGCAAAAATTGGCATGCGTAAATGAATCTACTGGTATATTAGTTTCACCTAACTAGGGTTTGTAGTTTTATGTGAGTGGTACTCCTGTTATCTTCAAATTTACAAGTTCATTCTGTATATTTTTCAGGCCCGTAGCCAGGATTTTATTTTAGGGGGGGGGGGGCACTTGTAAAAAGTAAAATTTTCGAAGGCTTCCCTTCTGAGAATTTTTAATGTTGTAAACAAAGAGGTGGAGTTGGGCGAAGCCGCCACGAGCGCCGCAGGCGAGAAAATTTGAGTTTTCAAGGTCAACAAGGTTTAAAAGTTAGAAATTTTTGAAGGTATTATTGTAATACAAATGTAGCTACAAAATTCCAATGAAATTTTTACCAAATAAATGCTTTCAATGGCTACCACAAAGGAATTAAGTAAGCCTTAACTCATAACTTTAATAATAATTTCACGTAAATCGGGCCCTTTTCCTAGCAGGACCCGGGGCGGTGCCCCCCTCTTTAGTTCGCCACTGATCCCTATGAATATTCATGAGCTTAAAAGATTAATTCAATGTAAAAGTCTTTGTGCAGTACAATTTACATTGCTGATATAGAATCGTAAGCAGACTCTATTGGGTAATTCTTAATAGTATTATGTGTGATCAAACCAAGTGTGGATAGGTGTTCTTTAAATAATTTTAATTCCGTTGTTGAAAGGAATTAGCTTTATAAGATCGTGGGTTGGTGTACACTAGTACAGTATACCTACTGCTACATTGCTGGTTTAAAAATTCTATACAAGATCTAGATATCTAGTAAAATTCATTTGTAAATCAGCCAAGTAATTTAATACTAGGGTAGAATGTAATAAAACAGGAGTAAGTATAAAAAAATTTAATTAACCTTTGGACGGTTTTACAATAAAAAAAATATAATGTTAGCTTAACAATACATAGTAAAATATACTATAAATATTTGTTTTGTTGAACATCACATTTTCTTTTGAAAATATTAATTGTATTTAACAAAAATTAGCTATTATAATTTCCAAGCTAAAATTATGTTTACAATTCGGTTTTGTCGACTTTTCAGTGTTAACAAATAAAGAAAGTTTTATAATATGTAATACAACAAAATTTAAATTTTACAAAAACTAGAGATACATACGTCTTAGCAATCTATCAACTTAGCCAACTTCCATTATTTTGATTGAAGTTCCTTAGAAATACTTCTTAAAAAAGATTGATAAATAATGCACAGCTTATCTACTAATTCACAACATTTCATAATACTATAATGAACACTTTTTGATTAATGTAACATTTGTTTAAAACTCAAATTTAAATATATAAATAAAACAACAACTAAACAAAACTAGAAAAATGATTCACTGAGCTTCGTCATCAGCTTCATCATCAAATTGTAATAATTTATTTTGTAACTGTACTTGTTTTTTGATTAATTCGTTTGCTTCTTCTTCATAACTTTTTATGATATTATTCGGATCATGCATTATGAGAGGATTACGTTTATTGGCTAAAATTTTATTATACATTTCCAGTACCTACAAAAAAATTATTAATATATAAAGAAAAGAAAATTCAGAACAATTATTACTTTTTTGTCAACTTCGTCTAAAGAAGCTTTAAGTTTCTGACGCTTTATATTTCTGGATGCCGCAGTACGTAGTTTAGTCAGTTCAGTTACATTATGCTCTTTTACTACATTTAATTCTTGAACACATCTGTCAATTTCTCTTAATATTTCATCATTGTGCTCCTAGAAGATAAATCAAGAATTATGACAAACTAATAGTATTTACTTAATTTGAATTTATTAAACAAATCAGTATTTATGAATTACGTAGTTTGAGAAAACCTTACAAAAGTACACTTTGAATATTATAATCTGAAATTATAGCATGAGATAGGTAAACCTCATGGAAGTTTCACAAGCTACTCTCTTGTTATGTACGTACTAGAAGTTGATTGAATAGGATTTCGAAATAAATTTTTTTTCCAAGTCCAAACCGTTGGGAGGTAGCCCTCCTTAAAGTAATTTTTTAAATTTCGACTTTAAATGACTATAGCACCAAAACTATAGACATTTTAGAGTTAATGGATTAGTAATTTGTTAAAGAGCCTTTACTTATCTACAAACTAGATTATAACTCTTTATAGTCTACAAGCAACAGGTTTCCAGATATGAATTAAATTAGTAGAAAAAATGTTAAAAAAAAAGTTTTATTTTTCTTGTAAATCCTGTATCTTTTAAACCAAAGATACGGGAAGGATTGTCAGTCTACTCGAAAAAAAACCCTTAGTTGTGTTTTCTCCCAATGCAGAAAACTGCAAGACGTGAAAGCATTAAAAATGTGGGAAAAAGAACTACATCTGGTAAAAGAGGTTAAGTATCTGGACAATATTCTGACCTTTACTTCTCAAATATGAGTCTATGAGTCTGTAGATGCACGATTGGTAAAACATGGGGACTGAAACCAAAAGTGGTACTCTGACAATATACCAGAGTGGTGAAACTCAGTGACATACTTGACCCTGATCTGGTGGCATGCAACCAAGAAAAGGGAAAGCATAAGCAGGTTCGGAAAGCTGCAAAGACATGCAGGCTGAAAAATTATGGGAGTAGATTCTTCATGGTGACAGGTACAAAATTGTGTAAGCAAACTTCAAAAGTACAGTAAAAGATCGTAGAGGCTATGTTTAGCAACATCGACAATTTTTTTTGGAGAATTGTCATCTTTAATAATTCCCTTATTATGCTGGGAGTCTAATAATTTATTCAGTGCCCCTATATGATCTTTTTGAATATTTAGTTAGGTAAAATGTTTGTCTTGATTGAAAGATAACAAAATAAAGTAAAAAATATTTTTACCGCAGCAATATCGTCCATTTTCAAAAGTCCCTCTGCCATTAAGTCTTTTTGTAACCTCTTGTACATGCAAGAACGTTTCTTCAATTTTGGTGGAATTCGTTTCGTGGTTGTTTCATTTGCTAAAAGCACAATAAATTTATGCAACTATCATATTAAAAACAAAAAACTTACAAGAATCTATTCGTATGTTTACATCCACTAAGGACTCAAATAATCGCTGGCTTAATGGACTAGTGAACGTGTTAACCATTCTAAAACAAATCAATTAAAAATTGAAAAACTATTAGGTCAACTTACTTGTTAAAATCAAAAGACTCCACTTTATTTCCAATGGCAGTATTGTTTTTGGTTTTTAATTTCTGACTGCCAGTTAAATTTTTTTGTTGCGCAAACATTTCGCAGTTCCACTTTTTGGCGTAATGTTTATCAACTGGCGGAATAATTATTTCATCTTTCTCGGAAGATTCTTGAATTAGATCATCTAAAAACTTAAAAAAAGTTTATTTTAAACAAACTTAATTAAACAATAATTTCAAGTAATTATTGGGAATAAGAATTAATTGATTAGGCGTAAAAACTCATTTAAGTTATTTAAGAATAAATAAAATTACTAACGGCAACATCATCATGTGAAATTTCAGCACAAAAAGGTTCGGTGGATAACCAAAACTTATCGGAAGAGTCGTTTTTGGCAAGAGCTACTTTTGGAACATCTGATGATTTAGACGGAGTGTTCACCAAGGAATCGGCAGGTAACGTGTTGTGATTTCTTGTTGGACGAATTCCATTTTTCAAGTTTCTACGTTTTCCTTTTCCTTTCATTTCTACTTTCTTTGGTTTAACTGTTAGCTGTTGTTGCTGATAATATAGAATAAATAAAATTCAATTTTTGTAAAAATATTAAAACGGTTACCTTATTCATATCAAATAGACAAATCTTATTCCGTTTATTCTTTTTAGTTCTTTGAAATTGCTTTAAGGTTTCGATTTTTTCAAGAAGAAGTCTCTTACGCAATTCACAAGTTGACAACATTTTTTCTAAATCACCTTGTAAAGGAGTTAAATCATCCATGGTGATTCCATCTTGAGTTAAAACTATAATATATAAATTAAATTTATGAAAAGCCGAAAGTAAAATTAAGAATTATACGAACATGAACTGTAAATAGGGACAGCTTCATCTAAATCGGCAGCTCCAACAAGAGGAATATTAGGCGGTGGAAGATCATTGACAATGGGTACACTAGCAATTTTAACCTTTTTTGCAACCTTAGTCGGAGACTTTGATTCGATAGCACTACGTGAACGTTTAACTGCAATATTTTTACCCTTCGTAGTAAAAACTGCGGATCGCTTAGTTCCATTCCTGGTCTTATGCATGGTTTTTAGAGTTTCAAAACAAAGTTAAAAAAACGATTGTAAAATTTTGAGATGGTTAACCTGAAAATTGTAAAATTCCACTTTTAGAATGAATTTTTAAATCCAAAAACTTTCAAATTTTACCGTTTTATTAAGAGAAATAAACGTACCGTTTTGAAAATCATTTAATTAATTAATGTAACTGAGGAATATAAAAAGTTTTACAACTGAAACAAAACAAAAATCTTTACGAATTTAAGGTTAAGTTGCGGTTGAACATAAAACAAAATAAATTGTACGTGAGGTGCTGCACCTAACGTGAAATTTAAGAACCAAAAACAATTGGCGCGTGAAAGTTTCAGTTCAAAATAATTTGAATAATAAACTTGTCATTAATTTTAATGAAAATTGAAATTTTAGAAGTCGAAAATCTAACAAAAATAAACCCATGCCTCTGTAAAAATTGTTGAGCAAATGTGTAATAAATAATAACATTTCGTGTCTAAATTGGAACAAATACTTTCTTAATTTTAATGAAATCCTGCTTAAATTACAATTTCTATTGAGTTTAATAATTAAATTTGAAATAAATTTTGAATGGTAAACTTCTAACTCTTGAAAATCAAGATAAAGATTTCTGAAGGGGGGGGTTATCCTTCCCCTGTTGTGGTGCCTGGTCATAGCCGATCTTCTGGGGGACCTGGAGCAGAGTGTGAGTGGCATACATGCGCAAGGATTTGGAACCCATCTTCCCATGGGACCATTCCTGCATACCCAGCTTATGGGGGAAAAACCTATAGCTAGTAGGGGGGTTAAATATCTAGGTTTGCCCTAATCAAATCGATTAGGTCAATGTGGGCCTGAAAAAACATTTTAGGGTTCTCATACCTGTGAGGGGAGAATAAAACACCAGATAAGAAATGAGGGCTTGATATGACACCATTTGTCACACAGATGGATTCAAAACGGAAATCAGCACTGGAGCAGGAATAAATGGACGTCAAACGAGAGATGCATTCAGCATAAACCTAGGCTGCCGCGCTTCTGCTTTCCAGGCAGAGATAATTGCAATGTTGGTCTGTGCAGAGAAAATGGAGGGCTTATACAAATAAGCGGATCTGTATCATGACCGATAGCCAGACAGCACTAAGACTTACTAGATGTCATTTTGCAGCAGCATCTACTGTCACCAGTGAGTGAAAAAAGTATTCGTACACTCCTATGTTGGCAATGTAAATTAACCGTTTTTGTCATGAAAAATTCGATTTTAGAGCAAAACTTTTTAGACATATTTTGTTGAAAATTTCATTGCCTTCAATTTTGTTCATATACAATTTTCTATTTTGTCGCACCGTTTCTGACTGACAGCGACTTAAACCAGACTCCGTAGAATACAAAAAAATATTGTCATCTATATCTCGGAATCAGTGCAACAAAACAGAAAAATGTATAGGAATAAAAATGTAGAGAATGAAATTTACAAGAAAAAATGCCGATACATTTTTCTATTTTGTCGCACCCATTCCGAGATATGGATGATAATATTTTTTGCATTTTACGGAGTCTTGTTTAAGTCGCTTTTGTCGCGTCCGACAAAATATAAAATTGTATATAAACAAAATTGAAGACAATGAACTTTGAAACAAAAAATGTCTAAAAAGTTTTGCTCTAAAATCGATTTTTATATGACAAAAATCGGCTTCAAAATGGTCAATTTACATTGCTAACATAGGAGTGTACGAATACTTTTGACACTCACTGTACTTGATCCATTAAATAAACGGTCAATGTGCTTTCATCAAAAATAATGTTTTACCTTGTTTTTGGTTTTCCTGCCTTTGGTTTTTACTGTTTAAATTTTTTTTTGGGATCACATGACAAATTTTCGTGTAGATAAAAATATAAAGTAATTATATCAGCGACGTGACGGAAGCATAATTCCATATAAACATAATTTTGAAGAAAGACAAAAATTAGTTATTCACTTAAAAACAAAAGTTTAAAATTAAAATAAAATATAAATTGATACTTCGCGTGATTATTTCTAAATTACATACCAAAAAACGTATTTCATTTAATTATAAACGGAAACTCGAATCATTAGCAGATCAGAATATATTCTACTTAATTGTAGTTATAGTAAATTATTAATGGTTGAAACTTTGTAAAGCTCACAAGTGTTCAAAATGAAAATTTTAAAGTTAGTTGTATTGGCATTAAATGCTTTTGCCTGCGTGAAATTTATCGCTGTAAGATTTATACAATTGTTGTCTCAGTGAATTGACGAATTTAATTATATTGTTCACTTAGGGTGCAAGTGGCCAGAAAACCATGAAATTCGAACGCCTTTTGCCCTGTCCAGGGTATAAAAATTTAACTCTAGTTGTGGATAAAATAAATTTCGTCCGTGTTGGCAAAATTTATGCAATTACAATGAAATTTAAACTTACCGCGACGACTTCCACGCAGTTAAAAGTAAGTTTTCTAATTAATGTTATTTTTTATATCTTAGAATTAATAAAAACAATTTGTGTAAAAAATGTTTGTAAACTTACATTAAAAAAAGTGTAATTTTTACATTGAAATTATAATATACTTTATGCGTAATGTCTCATTAAACATTATGTAATTTTACAGAAAATGGTAAAATTTTGATAAAATGGTATGCGAATTTCCATTATTTTCAATGTAAAAATTATATTTCTTTACTGTAAATTTACATTAGCGTTTCTACAGTTTAAAAAAAAAAATTTTATTTTAAAAGCAACTTGATTAGCTATTAAATTTTTAAAGTAAAAAAACTGAAATTAAAAACACCGAAAAGTTAAAATTAATTAGAAACGTGGAATTTTGAGTTTTAATGATATTATTAAATGATTTTTTCTAAACAAAAAAACATTATTATCCAAAACTTTTAAAAAATCAAAAACATAAAGAAATTTCTAAAATACTTAGTTGCTCTATGTTGCGTATTTATGCAAAGTAATGTTACCAAAAAAATCGTTAATTACACCTAAATCCAGATTAATTGCTTTTGATTCTCAACTCTAGATATTTTTAACTAACGAAAAGTAAATACCAAACTCCAGTAATTCAAATGTTGTGCATTTTGTACAACATGTTTTGGATTATAAAAATACTTATCAAGACAAATAAAAAATTTATAAACTCAAAATTCTTCGTAGTTCAAAGGTTGATTAATCATAGCCTTCTACGTCAATGTTACCAATCATTAATTTTACTTCTTGGAAATAGAAATGTATACAAATAAACACAATATATAAAAATACCCAGTATAGCAATCACAAAATCGCCTCTCCCCCTTTTTGACTTTTAAAATATTCAAAATTGAAAAATGTAATTTTTAATAATTTATTTTTTTAAATTTAAAATAAAAAAATATTTTTTGCTCTGTGAAATCGAAAAAACCGTTTGATGATTTTTTGGAAAAATCAAATTTTTTTTGGAAACATTCTCGAATTTTATAGTAGAGGCAAAGGTAATTGTGATCTACTAGGTTAAGACATACACTATTAACACATTGATTGTAGTTTAAAAAAAAATTATTTAAATCCGTATTAACTTCTTTTTTCTTATATACAGATACGTCTGCAATTAGTACGATGCAAAACAAAAGAAGCACTAGATACGTGTGAATCAATTCCAGATATGGTATTTTCTACTCTGTGTATGATACTAACCCTTAAGTTACCACCGTTTGGTTCCGCGATAAATGCAATTGAACCTCAAATGAAATGTCCAATTCAAAAAGTAAATAACCAAAATATTTTATCTAATTTCGCAGAGAAAAACGTTTTTTGAGACTCATTGTTAAAGTAGTTTTTTTATTGGCCCAATGACAACTTTTCCACGTGATATTAGATAAAATGTTGTACACTACTCGTAAAAATAGGTTACTGAATTTGTAAATTTTGTACACTCGCTAGGTAGCTCGTGCTTAAATTAATTTACTCATTCAGTAATTTGCATTTTATTTCCACTTGTGGTGTATGATACTTTTAAAATAATTATTTTAGGGAACTTATACAATGACAAATTATACCATTGATGAGGCTTCACTTGCGGTATTACCTTTGGAGGGATGGTATTGGAAAATGCATACTTCTATGTACGATAAAATTGATGGCGTAGAAAAACTTATTTCGTGTATGTATATGGAATGTAGTATGGTTTACATATAAAATAATTATTGGTTTATTGCATACCAAAATCAACCAAACTTGCACTCATTTGAAATTATGTGCGTTTCAATTTTGAAAAAAGTAATCTGCATTATTTGTTTTAAAATATAACAAGGGGTAAATATTTAGAAAAATTTATGTACACATGCTTGGAGTGTATTGTGAAAATTTTGTGGACATTTCTGGAAATTTTTGAAAAACCTTAGGATTTCTTGGAAATCTCAAGAATTTATTGGAAATAAGTGGAAATTTCTGCCAAAAATTATTTGGAAATTCTTGGAATTCTCTAAAATTCTACTGCTGTTATTGAAATTTCAAATTTTGTGTACATATTTTTGAGATTTTTGCCCGGTGTGATATGATGTTCTAAAATCTGAAAAAACCTTACGTTGGACCAAAGTTTTTATTCCAAGTTGCATGTTTTTATGTAATTAAAATGCGAAGGTAAAAAAAAATTTGTTAATAAATTCTAATAGAAATGGTTCCTATTTCAATTCCATAAAAGAATGTTATCAGTTTGATTGATTTGGCATGAAAAACTTTTGTAAGATATTTGTTAATTTTTAAATTGTTGAATTGTTATAATTATAATTAAATAATATGTAGGTGATGGAAAAATTTTAAATAAAATTATTCTTGTGGGTTTTCAAAGTAAATTGTTTATAATTCTTAATATTTTATTTTTGAAATTGTTTAAAATTTTTTCTATTACTCCATTTTTGATGAAAAGCTGATTTCCCATTCGGTCAATTGAATTTTCTTACAGAATAAAAATATAATTATATTATTAGGACTTCTTGACGATTTCCATTCAAAATTAAAAAAATAAATAAGATTTATTTTGAATATTATTGTGTTACCGGTTTCAGTTTGTAATCGTCATCATCAGATTCGCTAGAAAAAATCAAGTTGGTATTATACCAACTAAAGAAAAATTTGTTGTAGTTTTCAATTATTAAAGATTAAATTATGCAGCTTAAACTCTAAAAACGATATAATTTATTATTTAAGTTCCAATATATAATTGCAGCTATAAATTTAAACAATTAGTAAGGCAAAACAAAAGATTTTTGAAAGCATAAATATTACATACGACCAGTTAAAATAACAAGTGGAATAAAATTTACAATACAGTTTTGCAAAATTTCATTCTAATCCGCTTAATGAAACTAACAGACCGGATGTAACGTTTGCTTAGAATTTACGTGCTTAATTATTAAAGCGGTTAGTTAAAACATACAAGTCGGGAGTTAAAAATTAAAATTGTTAGTAAGTAAATTAATCAAAAAGTAGAATTTTTTACGCCATTCCAAAATAGTAGTAATAAAATCTATACTATGCTTTAGTAGAAAAACTTCAATGTGTAAAAAAAAAGTAAAAATGATCAGCAGAAAGTAAATAATATAACAAAATAAATTTTAATAATTCAATATAATTCAAATTTTATTTTATTTTTATAAAAAAAAGAAATATAAATCTTTATTTTTAATTTTATTCAACCCGAAATTTCGAGCTGCTCAAAAAATTTGAAAGAGACGAAAATTTGGCCAGACACCAATTGTTAATTTTTATTAATTATATTAACATATTGGTGTCGACAAGTGACCAAGAATCGAGGGGATGGATTAATAGTTTTGATTGAAACTTAAAGAACGACGAATATAATAACAGCGACATCCATCAACTTAACTATGAGTTTAAAATTAAGTTAATCTAATTAAATATTTTGATAAAATAAATTGTAATATTGATTAAGTATCCATTGCAAATATGTAATGCTTTATGAGAAACTCTAAACTGAGACGAAAGTAATCGAAAATTATTAAATTTAGCGCGTAAGAAGTGCGCATCCGTGGAGTGCAATACCAAAAATGAAAGAAAGTTAATTTACAATTTTGAGATTAATATAATTTCTAAATAAACCTTGACAATTATCTTGCACTTACAGGAACAAATGACAAGAAGAAGAAATCTTTATTTTTAATTTTATTTTACCCGAAACTTCGAGCTGTTCAAAAAATTTACTTTCACTTTGTGTGTATATTTATGGAAAAAAATTGGCCAGACACCTAATTGTTAATAATTATTAATTACATTAACATATAGGCGCCGACAAGTAAATAAGAATCGAGTGGATTGATTGATAGTTTTGATTAAAACTTAAACAACGACGAATAATAACAGCGACATCCATGAACTTAACTATGAATTTTAAATTTAGTTAATCTAATTAAATATATTGAAAATATAAATTTTAATATTGACTAAAAATCCATTGCAAAGAAGCAATCACGATATTTTTCCTTGTGTGCTTCAACGTACCAAGGGTACGTACCAATTTGTAATTCATGATAAAATCATATGATATATAATATTAATTTAATATGTTTTTTTTTGTGATAATATTTAATACAAAAATATTAATTATTTTACATATCATAGAAAAAATAATATTTTATCGATTTAATAAGTTTTCGAACTTCGAATTCTCATCAGAAAAACCTGGAATTATTGTTTAAATGAACTTGAAAAGTTCCGTAGTTAAATTCAATACTATTTGAAAAGGAAAATTATTTTGACGTTTATGGACCCCCAAAATAAGAAACTAGCATCTTGGGAACCCCTAGAAACATTTTCGAAACAGTTTTGTTACAAATTCAGAAACACTTTATTCTTAACGTATTTTTGCTTATACGCCTATTTTTATTACTATTTATTTTGTGGGTTCGCGGACCCCCAATAAATATGCCGCGGACCCCTGGGGTTTCGAAAGGGTCCGCAGACCACTATTTAGGAAACACTGGCCTAGATGATTCGAACTGAAAGTTTGCAGACCTCGTTCAGATAACCAAAATATTCGGATTATAGAACTCATAATAAATTAAGTCAATAATTCGAAGGTTTGGTATATTATAATATATTATATCTTACTCAACTCATCCAGACTTCCATTGACGCAAAATATCAGTCTTTTTTTGAAGAGACAACATGACATACTTCTGTTTTAAAGCCATTTTTTAAATACAACCATTCTGGTGCTCGTCGTCATAATCACGAAGAAATTTATCAGCAAAAAGTAAGGTGATAAATTGTCAGTGGTGAAGCCAAACAAAAAGCAATTGAAAATACTTCGCAAAAACTCCAGTTTACGTCTTAGTTCAGTGTTCAATAAAAAAGCTTAGACGTAAGCATTTGATAAGCCATTCACATGGAAAACTTGTAAGTTCCACTGCGGGTCAAAAAGGTGTCCGGGAAAAAACATGTAAGTTCCACCGTTGGTAACTTAAAGTATTACTGGATTGTAGGACCCACAAATGGTGGATTTTAGATTGCCTGGATCTCAGATTTGCCGATTGCGCTTGTGAAAACTATGCCCTACAAACCATCGCTGCTCTGGAGCGTTCCAGACCGTTTTGACATACGCTAAGCTCGTTAAAAACACCCCCCTAGGGTTACCGAACTCGAAAATTACAGAACTTGAAATCTGAGATCCGAGATTTGACAAGAAATGATTTGACAGACAGCTTAAACTTTGCTCTTTCAGAATATTTAATAATAATTTGTAATTCGTGGTAAAATGAATGGATGTTGATATTAATTTAATGTTAATTTTATCAATCTCTTACCTTTAATCACAAAGGTAAACTTCTATCAAACTCCACTGCTAACTGCCAAAATCTGATAATGGAGTCAATCTTCATTTTTAATTATATTCAACCCGAAAATTCGAGCTGTTCAAAAATTTTTAAGGTAAACTAGATTTTTTTCTATATAGGTGGAAAAATTTTGGAAAGGTACTCAATAGTTAATTCATTTTAACATAAAAGTGCCGACAAGCAAACAAGAATCGAGTGGATGGATTAAGAGTTATGATTGAAACTTAAATAACGACGAATAACAACAGCGACATCCATTACCATAACTATGAATTAAAAATTAATTAGATATCATTAAATATTCTGATAATATAAATTGCAATATTGACTAAGAATCCATTGCAAACAGCAATTCACGATGTTTTTAAATAATTTAATTTGTAATTCATGGTTACATCGGTTACATCTATGGATGGTATCAATTTTTAAAGTTTTTACGCAGTTAATTTTAAAGTGAAATGTTGATACCACGTTCAAATGACCAAATTTAGACTTGCCTTATGCCCGGTTTCTTCATTCTTCAATCTTCATTCTTCGGCTTGTCAAGTTGACCGCGCTGTTAACTTTATGAAGAAACCGGGCATTAATCAAAGAGACAAATGCCTCTCAAACTCCATCATTGGCTGCCAAAATTTGCTGATGGAGAGATAAGAAATGCCCAGGATCAAAGATATCCAAGGTCCGAAGCTTCTGGCACCATAGTGTCGAATATAAAACGGTTTACAAATGCATTATAAATTGTGGTTCTTTTACCAATATATAACTAAGACAAAGAATAAGAGAGAGCAGACTTCCAAGACAAGTTCTAGAATGGACTCCAAACGAAAAGTGAAAGAGAGGAAAGTAAGAAAAAACTGGATAGAAGTTTTCCTTGTTGACCTTGAAAACTCAAATTTTCTCGCTTGCGGCGCTCGTGAGGGCTTCGCATCTCTCCACCCCCTTAGAGCCACAGCACAGGTCACAAGACGTTCTAAACCGCTTTCTGAAAAACTCTAAACTGCGACGAAAGTGATAAAAAATTATTTGAATCTAAAAGCGCGCATTTATGAAATAGCACCATAAAAATTAAAAATAAAGTTAATTAATAATTTTGACATTAAGAAAATTCCAAAATAAAAATTACCTGTTTTATTACAAAGAAATATAAATCTTTATTTTTAATTTTATTCAACCCGAAGTTCGAGTTGTTCAAAAATTTTCTTAAGACTATTATTATTATTAATATGTGGAAAAAAATTTGGCCAGACACCTAATTGTTAATTTTTATTAATTATATTAACATATAGGTGTCGACAACAAAACAAGAATAAAGTGGATGGATTAAGAATTTTGATTGAAACTTAAACAACAACGAATAACAACAGCGACAACTATGAGTTATGAATATAACTTTGAATGAGAGTTAATTTAATCTCATTAAATATTCTGATGATATAATATGCAATATTAATTAAGAATACATTGCAAATCTCAATTTAAAAACAGCAATAATTTTTTGCTGTTGTTATATTGCTGTGTTGCTATTATTTAATGTTAATTTTTAAAGTTTTTAACTTTAATGCAATTTGATCTAGCTTTACTTAAAGCAAATCAAAGAGATACACCCCTCTCAAATTCCACAGCTTGCTGCCAAAATTTGATGAAAAACCAAAAAATAATATTTATTTTCCACCAGGTATACCAAATTCCAGGAAAATATTGATGAAACCTACAGTAGTTATTTACTGTATAAAAGAAAAAACAATATTGCTGTGTTATTTAATTTTCCTGCAGTGCATCCAAATAAATATTAAATTTAACCATTTCAATAATTTTCAACGTGAATAAAATTTTATCTCTTTATCTCCAATTGTCGGCCTTGCAAAACAACTTAGAATTTTCTAATCACATTAAATTTACTTTCCAATTATTAAATTTTACCACTGAAATTCAATAAAACCACTTTTCCAAATTCTAACTTTTCAATTTTCCCATTTAAAAAAATATTTATTTGAACTTATCATAATTTATATTATCTGCGTAAAGCAAATTGGACATTTCACAGCATCCACCAAGTCATTTATGAAAATCAGAAATAGAAGAGGTCCAAGATTTGTTCCTTGTGGAATACCAGACGCAAGACCGAACGTTGCAGACTTGCACCTCTTATATACTCAGCATCATGATATAATCTGTTAAACAGTTTCAACAGCTCTATAAAGTCAACTGACTTTGAGAAATTGCACCATATTTCGGCTTCTTTCTATTGCTTTTAAATATCATATCTATCTTTGTCGGTGAGATCCTGCCCTTAATCCCCCTTTTGACCGCTATCTCTGGAAATAGTGTACAAACAGGATGCTGAACAATAGGCACATTTGAATGCGTATGTAACCACTTTGAGTGGTAATTAATTATTAAGCTACGTAATTTTCACATTAAATTTTTGTTTATGTTTATGTTCATTAAATGTAGTATTTTATCAATTTTACGTAAAAAACATAAACCTACCTTTAACACATCAGCAGTAAAGATAGTGAAATTTTGTATTGAGAGCTTATAATACAATTGAAAAATCAAGATTGAATTGGAAAAAATAATTTGTATTATTAATTAATTAAATGAAGCAGAAGCAGAAGCAGAAGCAGAAGCATACAGTCCACTCTCAATAAAGGAAGGTACCACGTGATTCAAAGTTGTATTCATCAGAATTAAAACTTGTAATTTTTTATTTTTGATAATGTTATAACCCGGTTGCCCGGGTCTTCAAAAATTTGTAAATCTTGTAGGATGCGCAAGACAACAAATATTTTGGTAGAACAATCTACAGTTTACAATTAATTTGTAAACCGTCTCGTGTTCGACTCCAAGGAAGTAAATTTTCAAAATTACAATTTTATTGTAAAATATATTTGGTCTAAACATGAAAAATTAAGCACGATAGTAGCGACAACCATTCTTTGCAGGTTAAACTAAAAATTAGTTAAGGTGATGGATGTCGCTGTTGTTGTATTTACGTTGTTATTTAAGTTTTAATCTAAACTTAATCTATTTTCTTGATTCAGGTTTACATGTCGACACCAATATGTTAATATAATAATAATTTATAAATATTAATAAATTGTTGGATGTTCAAATTTTTGTTTCATATTGTATATTAAATAACTAAACAAAATTTTCGACAGCTCGAATTTTCGGGTTGAATAAAATTAAAAATAAAGATTTTTTTTGGCTGACTGCTATTGACTGATAAAGAAGAATGTTTAGTTATAGGTACTTATAAATAATAAAAATTAAATAATACCCTAAGTAGGACCAACAGGTACCTATTAAAACTTATTTTGGAATTGTCGTAATGTCAACATTCTAAATAATTAACATTGTTTTTCTTTTTTTGAAAATTTGCTGAAACAATCACAGTTTACATTAATTTATAAACCGTTTTTAGTTTGACACCAAGGTTTCAGAATCATTGAACTTAGAATTTCTTGGTTCCAGGGCATCCCCTATCTCTCCGTCAACAGACTTTGGCAGTTGGTGGTGGGGTTTGAGAGGAGATTGCCCCGTTTGGTTAGCACATGGCTAGGAAAGATTGGAACGGTTGACACGAAATTTGGTCATTTCATATCATTCTGATATTTACCATGTTGTTATGTTTTATTCTTAGTCTATATTAAAATTTATATTATCAAAATATTTAATTAGATTAAATTTATTTGAAATTCATAGTTAAGGTGGTGGATGGCGCTATTGTTAAACGTCGTTATTTAAGTTTCAATTAAAATTGTTAATCCATCCACTCGATTATGTTGTTCTTGTTGACACCAATATGTTAATATGATTAATAAACATTAACTGATTTGGTATTCAACCAATTTTTTTTAAAGATAAGAAATTACTTTTCAAAAAATTTTTGAACAGCTCGAATGTTGGGTTGAATAAAATTAAAAATACAGATTTAATATTCCTTGTTCCTTGTTGTTAACTGCACGATAAAGTATGCTGGCTTGGATAAAACCAGCTATATTATTAAGTTTATTGTGGAAATATTTCAATGTAACAAGGTATTTAGTATCGTCGGCATACATTGTCTGATTTCCCAGGACATTAAAATTTAGGTCGTTCACATAAACTTTAAAAAGTAAAGGACCAAGAATTGTACCCTGTGCAACACCCCGGAATACTTCCTCTCGGTTACTCAGTTTTCCATTATACTCTACAGTTTGAAATATTTAATAATTACAAATCACAAAAATTACTCTATTATAAACGTTTATCTTCAGTTTCAATAGTTTCAATATGGGTATTTTTTTTTCAACTTGCGCAATTCTCTTGCACTTGCTGTATTGCTGGATATTTAATTAGATTAAATTATATTATAATCCATAGTTAAGGCGATGGATGTCGCTGTTGTTATTCGTCGGTATTTAAGTTTCAATCAAACCTGTTAATCCATCCATTCAATTCCGGTATGATGGCCGACACCAATATGTTAATTTAATTAAAAAGAATTAACTCTTGAGTGTTCTGCCAAATTTTTTTCTATAATTGTGATGATTGGATGAGTCGATCCATTTTGAAGAAAATTTTTGAACAGCTCGAATTTTCGGGTTGAATAAAATTAAATAAGTTTGAATACCTGCCTGCAAAAGAAAGCTTTCTTTTTGGCCAAAAATCTCAGAAATGAATTATTTCACCCTGTAATGCAGTATACATAGTTGCACTTTCCTAGCTACAAGCATTAAACTAGCCATCTGGTGTACCATAATTAAACGCGTGTCCGAGAATATTACTAAAGTACATGTTTTCTAATAATATACACCAGGTGACCGGTTTAATCAATGCACTTGCTTGTGATGTGAAATTAAACTTTATTATCAACTAAATCCGTGCACTATGTATACAATATGTATTTCTAAGAAAACTATGCAAATTGCAGTTAGCCAACACAAAAAAATTGCATGTTTTACTTTGGCGTCTTGTCAATCCAGTTAGGTATATAATATAATTGTAATTTTTTTAAATTTGTGTTTTTCATTTTTATTCCATCGAGCTTTGAAAGCCCGGCCCTACTACTGCTGGCCTGATTTCTTTTACATTATTTGCGAAAATAGTAATAGAAATGGTATTATTTATATTACTTCACTTTCAAGTTTATAAACAGCACTCATTTTAACTTAAATCTTATAATTTTGTGATTTTGATTTAACAATCAAAAATGGGTTACCGATCTTACATCTGATTATAGGGAAATAACATGGAAAAATAGACTTTTTTTAAAATCCTGCTTGATATTATAACGGATAATTTAAAGAAATTACTGGCAATGAATCGACAATCCTTCTCAACTGCCTATTATCTTTCTCAGGTCTCTCCTCACCGTTTCAATCCATATGGACAGTTCATTTCTTTTGTTTCTTCTTGTTCTTCTTTTCAATGTTCTATATAATTCTTTTATTTTGATATTTATTTCCGTTTCGTATTTTTGTCCTTATATCTGGGCGTTTCATGCAGTGTCTGGAGTTCTTGCAATCTCGTATGGAGATGGGGTCATCCATGTTCCTTTGTGACTGTCCTTTTGTCAAAACTTTGTGCTACTATTACCTACGAGTATTTGATACTGTCTGCCTGTTCATGATCCAAAATACATCCATCTCTCATTATGCCTTCATTCGTTTGTATCTCACATTGCTTTCCTCTGTCGTATTTTGTATTTTTGCTTAATTTCAACAAAGTTAATTTTCCACAGATAAGGCAGAATTAGAGTGGTCATGTAAACTTTAGAGTGGATATGGTGCTGCCTAAAGCGTAAGGTTAGCGGATTAACCCATGTTTTATGTGAACAATTTACTTTCAGAATTGCACAAAAGAATAAAATAATTGCCAGTCACGTCAATCTCTGTTTATTCAAACACGAACACAAAAATTGATTTACATATTGGAATATTACGTAAAATGAAATTTAGATTTTGAAACTCTTATTCCATTTTCAAATAAAGTGTAAGTGTTGGACCCGAGGAATTAAACTGTTTTCTAATATATAATATTTGTTACTGATAATAAATGTAACTCCTGATCAGAAGCAAAATGCACGTCTGAGGATATCATCGTTAAGGCAGCCGTAAGCTATAACATTTTAATATTTTCACGCCAGATGTCAGGATTGGGATTAACTTGAAAGTTCATCTGAGATTTCTTTATACCTCTATAAATTACGTATCACAATTAACAATCATTACTTTAATTGACATTAATATGATGCTTCAAAAATTTTTAAATTTATAGACATAGGAACTTTGGTTTTGGTGGCTTAAATTTTCTAATAAGGCCATTTGTATTTATTAACAATTTATAAAACCGACCATTGACCTATGATTTACTACGGGTCATGGTAGTAGGAATGTATGTTATGGGGACAGAAAGAAATGCGAAATACGATGGTTTAACAAGTTATACAAGAATAGAAGTAGATTGCTTACACCTGATGCGGAATCAATTTCATTCATTTTAGCAGCTATTTTTAATGTATTATTCATCTTATAAATTTCTTTGTTATTTGTAGTGAGAGTGAAACTATATCCGTAGGCCTACATTTTTTTGGGTTTTACGATTCTAGGTACATCTACTTTCTTATTTAAACACAGAATGGAATAATTCAGAATTCATACTTCTACTCTCAAGTTTACTCAAGCATGGCGAATCTTGCTCTTACAAAATTGTGAGCAGTATATTATAATTTCTTTACACGAATTTTTATTTCCCACATCAACAAATATTAACAACGTTACATTTTAATTAAGTCATCCTTGAATAATTTTATGAGTTTTGCAATTTACACCTTTTATTTTTACAATTTAATGCCATTGTAATAGCATGTAATATATTTCATAAAACGTAAAAAAGCTTCAATTTAAAAATATAATTAAACGAATAAAAAGTTTGGTATTAAAACCAGAGCGTAGCGAATGTCGGTTCTCAGGTTACATCAAAATACTTACATATTGTGTGGGTGGATTAATTGATAGTATTTTTAATTTGATTGTAGTAAATAGTCAGAATTTTAAAATATCAATAGGTTAATGTACAATTAAGCTATGAATTTAATAATTTCAATTAATAAAATGACGTTGCACGACTCGGGATAATCTTTTTTTAATTTCGAAAAATTTTATACATTTTTTTCTTAAAGTAAAAAGAATTTTTTAATCAATTTTATTTTAATTTAAAAAAGTATTTCCCCGGGGAAATGCAACTAATAGAAATAGAAACATCACCATTAATGGAATTTTCTACATGCTAGTGGGAAAGCAGAAACATTAAAATACGTACATACATTACACATAACTTGATTTTCATCTTGTAGAGAAATAAAAATTAAGAAAGATGAGGCAAAAGCTGTAAATATGAAATGTGAAAAAAAAACTGGCCAAAAATGAGATTAACAATAGGATCTATATACTGAATAAAGGAATTTGTAAAACTTGTTTGTATTTTTTTCTGTGTAAAACAGGAGTAAGTAGGGAGTACAAAGCACAACAGAAATTATATGGAGTTTGAATCAACAAATAAAAAAATGGAACGCAGAATGGCATTAGTGTTTGGATGGAACGGAATCATTGCTTGAATTGTGCGGCCTTTAGGCCGCACTGTCCCAAAACTTCAATGATAAATTAAAATGAATCAATATATACAAATTTTCTTAATTAATAATTCCACATAGTGGAAATCAAAAACAGAAAATGAAAAGTTTCAGTTTTATTAGATCGTCAGGTAGTCAAATAAATTGAGAGAAAGCTTAAAAACATTTTAAAAACTGAACAATGAAATAACAAATAAAAATAAATCTATTACCTTGAAAAGTTATGAATATGAGACATGGAGGTGCACTTAAATTGTAATATATTATTAAAATTCCAGAGTGCTGTTAATGTAGTCTTGAGTATACGAATGCATCATACAACACATACACAGTTTTAAGTTTTTGTAAACTAACATTAAATAATTTACTACGACGGAATGGTGCTGTTAGTTTTTATGCATTTTGTTCTTTCAACACTTTTATCAGTTTTTAAAACCACAATTTTGCAGTATATTAGCACATTTAAGAAATTATCTGCTAGCATAAGTACCAATAACAACTATTTTCAACATAATCCTTTTTAATTTAAAGATTAAGTATACCAATTAAGAAGGGGTTAGTAGAGTATAGAGTTAATAGTACAAATAATGAACAGAAGAAAGAAGATTAAGAAGAAAAGAAAGAAAACAAGAAAGTTGTTAAAAAGCTGCACGTGGTATATATCTATCTTTGTTCTGCAAGGTACTTGTTCTATGAAATCAATTGCAGACCATGCACTTAAATCTTCGGTCTCTGAAACCGAGGGGTCTGGGGGGTATGGAACGATCTCTCCCCAGTCCATACCAATAAGTTGTACTTAAATGAAAAACTTTATAATTACAGAAAACCATCTACTTTATGCTCTGAACTGAAAGAGTAAAGTAGAAGTTATGCCACCGGGAGAACACCACGGGATTGCCTTTCCGTTGCGTTTACTGGTATTGCAGTAAGTTTGGCTTATGGTCGTATTCTTTACAATATGTTTAAGTTGCCTATTCCTATTCCATTATATGCAAATTCTGTCTCCAACGTCAAACCCGGCTCATCTCATGCCATGAGATTATCGAAATTAAGTTTAATTATCATGGACGAGGCACCTATGACTCCCGCTGCTGCATTTTCATCCATTGACGTATTGTTTTGTGATTTAGCAAGCAAGGAAGTAGCCCCAATGTGCGGCGACTCGTCAAATACTACCAGCGGTGCCGCACAGTAGTTGTATTATCAACATAAGAGTGTCTGAAGGCAAACACGAATTTGGTCAATTTTTACTTAAAGTTGGCAACGCAGTATTACTCGGAGCTTATCTTCAATGATCTTGTAGGAATAGACATCGGCCAAACCGTCGCTGACAATTCGATTGTCAACAAAGCAATTTCAACTCTAAAAAATGAAGACATTGCTAATATTAAGAGTTAAATTTTTACCGTTGCAACATTTGTCTCAAAGTAAGCGGTCCATCCAGACACAAACTTGAGCTCAAACTGAACGTTATCATGTTGCTTATGGGCAACCTAAACACAGGCAAGGGTTAGATAAATGGTACAAAAGTGCGTGTTAAACATATGCACAATAATATCATTGACTGTGAAGTATTAACTGGAGCATCACGTCTTCCGTTTTTCCTTTTAAACTACAAAGTACGCAGTTTCCCTTAACGGTTGATTTGGTCATGAATATTAACAATAACCAAGGTCAGACTGTTACTAAGGGTCGTATTCACTAACTCTTAAAGGATTTTATCGGAAAGGATGCCTTTACGTAAAGGCAAAACCTATTCTGTAATAACAAATGATCCTTTAGTTAAAGGCTGTCCTTATTACCTAAACCTGCTTGCGCACATGGTCAATTTTACGTGGCCCTCAGCCGAGCCCTGCCTTGGCGAGAGTGTAGATGGGAGCGCTCGCTCCGCCTCGCTGGTCTCAGTGTTCCTCGCTAGCTCTCCATCCAAAGTCGGTTTTTTAGGTCCGAGTCAAAGGGTCTCGCTTGACTAGCGAATGTGTTCCTGTACACTCTCGCATTTCTCAGTCTCGTTCGTGACTTACGATATGGAAGACGTGTTTTGTATTAAAATAAAAACGTCTTTTGCATGAAAATGGCATGGAATAACGAATGCGAACTAAATTTCTTGGAAGTGTATCAAATTGTACCTGTTTTGTGGAATCCTGGTCACAGGTTCCACACGGTCCATCTCCCCTGAGTTCACAATTACAACTAAACTCGGCGAGAGTGTACATGGTCGCACTCGAGCATAGGCCTCTCGCCGAGACTGGCAAGTCAGTGCGGCTTTTGCCCGCACAATCTCTCTGTTTTTCTTAGATAACGTGTCTCCAATTGGTTGGAAAACTAAAAAGTCAGTGCGGTCTTGAGGCCAAACAAACTGGGTAATCGAATTCTGTACTATTCATATACTATTGTTTTTATAAGTTATATATAACTTATTGAAAAATCACACATCACCAATAAGATAAAATTGGGATGACCGCAGTTCCCAGGCTCCTACGCAGATGCCCTTCTGGTTTACTGATTTGTAACGAAATTCCCATTTTGCATATTTTGGAGTTTGTGGGAGATAATAATGTCCATCTGAGTAGTGACATTTGTAAATTGATGCCCCGAAAAGTTACACAGCTAACACCTTTGCTAAAATCAACTTTCTAGATTTAACAGCTCTCAACTCTGTTTCATATCACGTCATTTTCCAGAAGAGTTTTCTCTTGACAGTAATTACGTTGACTTAATAGATTGTAATGTGATTATTTTAGTATTAAAAAAAAGAATTAACAAAATAACAGTTCAGGTTCGAATCTAGATCGAGCACCACGCAATCATAATTGGTTTTATTGATTTTTAATTTGGCTAATGAATGCTTTTCTTAATAAACAACGAAAAACCTTTAATTTATTGTGGAAATTAGAGAAGATTACCCGTACACATTATTATTACATAATCGCATGAAGTGCGTGTATGTTTTTGTAACAGGTGATTTGCCATTTTTTTTAGATAATCAGTAATTTAAATTAATATATTTAATTAATACTACGATGAGACCCACACCTGTCTTAAGAATGTCGATTCTAAGTCAAGTTCAGCATACTTCTTGCCGTTTTAAAAACCTGCTTTCTCCATGCTCAACTAGTTTACTTCAAGGACCGATTTTAACCATTTTAAGTGCATCTGTAAATTCCATAGGTAGTAATTTAATACCTTTTTATCAAATTAAGCTTAACCCTACATACCAAAAATTTTTGGTTGAAAATAAGCGTTTTTTTCATTTTTTCACATTTACTGCTTTAAATTATATCCGTTAACCGTTTAAGTCAACTTGATCAAACTTTCCACTTTCATTTATTTTTTAATAATTGTGCAATATTATTCCAATTTTCGAAATGAACTATTAATTGAATTAATAACAATAAAATAATAAGTTAACAAAGTGTGACTAATTTTTGCAAAAGATTTTTCTCGGCTCAAATACAATTAATTAAATTAGTATGGCAAATGAATCGTTCACTTTCTTATATTTAGATAACATCAGTTTGTATAAATTATAATAGTTAAAAATTTAATTAATAGTTGTAAAGCGTTAAGTGTGACAATTTTTGCTAAATGGATGTTCTTCGTCCAATAATTGTGAAATTCACGAGTCGCTACTGTGTTGTATTTTCTCCATAGTACTGAATTAAATTGAAATTTCTTCAATAATGTGATAACCGTCAACTTCTATTATTGTTTAACTAAAAGTTATGATCTTACTTAGGACAAGGTGTATTTGAGCTTCCCTTAAAAACAATAACTCCAAGACCTCAAATAGGATTTTGCTATTGACATTGGCCGGCATTTCAAAAGGTAGCACTCCCAATTTTGTACACTCATGGGCTTATTAAAATAAGCGTTTTCTTTTTCACGTTGACCGTTTAATAAAATTAAAACGAGTTGACCATCGAAGAAAGCCTTGCCCTTGAGGGGAATTTCTGTCTGAGATGAGAGAAAGTAATGCAATACGCACTAGCCTACACCTACTTGACGATTCCGTGTTACTAATTCTTAAATTATTTTTGTATTGACCAACTACATACTGAAAAAGTTTATCTGTACAAAATAAAAATTTAATTTAAAAAATGAAAAAAACATTTTTAAATTTTTAATACCAACTAATAAGATTTTTATTTTTTTTTAAATTATTGATACAACCTGATTTTTAGATTAAAGCATTACAGTAGTTCCTGCTTTTTTTAAAAGGTTTTAAACATATAATTTGTGGTGATTGTTTAACTAAAACAAATAAAAATTAAAGTGACGGGTTAGCTAAAAATTATTCAAACGGATGGGGGCATTTTTAAAAGTTTTATTTAATAAATACGAACAATAAGTAGTTTTTCTGAATATCAATAAATAAAGAAGAAAGAATAAAGAAGCGATAATTTTTGTATATTGCATGGACTGATGGACCACACCCATCCGCTGGAGGGTTAAAGTTTAGAATATGAAGAGCTAGTTAATACAATTATTTTCTTTGTTTTTCAAGCGTTTTTTTTTATTAATGGTTACTTTTATATCGCGTGACTGCCGTTTTTCAAACTTTCAATTTTATTTTAGGCATTCAATTTTACAAATTTTGTAATTACTTTGAGACAGACGTTGATTGAATTTTGGATCATTTCTTGTGTGTAAAAGTTCAATATAGCGGATTCAAAATAGTAGAATTTTTTCAAATTTTCCAATTTTTGCATTTTTTTAGTACTAAAATCTGCTGTACCATAATCTTAACCATCTTTCCTGATAATTAATTTACACTATTATTGCTGCACTGTCATCTGTCAGATTTTAATTTGACATATATTATTTTTAGGTTAATGACACCCTTCTGATATTTATTTGAGTCTCTATTTCGCCATTGACTAGCCAAAAATGTTAAATAACTTACATTTTGAAACTTAATTATTATTGTATAACATAAAATAATAAATGATGTATCTAAAATAATATTTACTATTTGCTTTATTTGAATTGATTTCTTTTTATTTTAATTGAATGCCACTTACGAAATTATTATTATAAATGATAGAAAAGATTATTAAAATATAATTGAAGTTCATGCGTGACTTTTATTTACTAATCATCGCCATAATATATTAAGTTTTCAATTATAATATAAACATTTCATCTTTTCTATTTGCTATTATCGTTTAATTTTTTTATTTCTCTTATTATTAAATCAAGAAATTTTTTTAATTTTTGTGAAGTTCAGATTAAAATTATTAATTTTCGGACTTGGTCCGATATAGTGCATTTTAGCCCAATAATTATATATTTGAAATTTAATATTCTGTTTCGGGAAGGTGGCGCCTTAGCGCATTGCTTTTCCCGTAGCAGCGCCACTGAATTATACTATTTCATATTTGTACTAAAATTCAAAACACTTATTATTGTATTGTAAAAAATTAATAATTTTAATCTGAACTTCACAAAAATTAAAAAAATTTCTTGATTTAATAATAAGAGAAATAAAAAATTAAACGATAATAGCAAATAGAAAAGATGAAATGTTTATATTATAATTGACAACTTAATATATTATGGCGATGATTAGTAAATAAAAGTCACGCATGAACTTCAATTATATTTTAATAATTTATTGTCAATTCTGAATATTATTTTTTAGTATAGACAAAATTAATTTTAACCTCATATTTTTTGCCCTTCTTTTATAGCAGATTACGAGCCACCGCTGCTATTATACAACAAGCGGATAAAGAACGATTACTGGCTTGTCAAAATAATGTTTAAGTTGGCTGTTGAATGGTAGATTGTCAGAAGAACAGCTTTAAAATAGACCGGGGCAACATGTTAATTATTTATTATTACATATTATTATTTATTAACTACACATAATTAAGCCTAAAGGTTTTCAAAGATATTTCTTGAAATAAAGCGGTCAAATTAAGGATTAACTTAAATTTTCGTTTAAGAAGTCCCGCCAACAGGCCAAATTGTACTTGAAAACAGAGATTCCTGACTTTCTAGACCCGTACCTTCAAAGATCTGTTGTTTCAGATGGAATTTCAACAGTAAACTGATACCTTTATGAAGGAACTGGAACTCTAACTGTTCCTGTTCTGATGACATGTGTTCAATTCATGCCAGTCTTTTCGCTTTCACTTCGCTGGTGATTGGTGGCTGTGGAATAATCTCTCGTTCCTCCGCATTAGTTCTACGGCTCCATATTCTTCTCTGGTGTAAATCCGGGGGGGTCTAGGGGGTCTAGGGGGTCTAGGGGCTCTGGGGGTATGGAATACTGAAAGATTTGGAAATCAATTGTTAAAATGCTGTCAAAGGCCGGGCAACCACCTCAATCGCCGATTGCTGTTTAATTATATAAACCAGAAAGTCCCCTTTATTATTTGTTTGTTATACATATTCATACCTTTATAAGTAACAACCGCTGAATATTTTACACAGTGAGTTATTTTTTCAGGATGCAGAATATATTATGCAAATTATTAAGGGGTTATCTCCGGAGTCTACAAATTTTTTCCACGCGAAGACGTAAATAGGGTCCTGTTTCATCAGAGGCCTGACGCTTTAATTTACTCATTAGTTTCAATGTAGATCCACTGCTGCGTACAACTTGATCTATTTTTGAGCCGTAAAACTGTGATTATGTTCATTCACAATATTTTAAAGTTTCCTAATTAGAAAAGAATATAAAATTGAATTTATTTAAATAAAAAGTTACATTTTTAAGCGGAGACAAGGAATTTAATGTTTTGATAGAAAAACTGCCGTATAAAATTAGTAAAATTCAAGAATTCGCATCCACTTGTCTTACAACTAATCTAAAAATATTTTGTATAAATTAATAAAATTTAATTAAAATTTTATAGCTTTCTTATCAATATGCTATTCATTATGGACTAATCATGGATATGCGAACGTTGGTTTACATATTTAGATCGAAATATTTAGTTCAAAGGAAAAATTGCATTTTAACATTTTACAACATGTGCAGTGAATTAACAAACAAGAACTAATAACTAAATAAAAGAAAAATAAATCTTATAATAGCCAAATTTTACACTCGTATTCATAATAAGATTGTTTATTAAATCGCAGATGGAGAAAGTTATTTTTTTAAACTTAATTAAGAGCAATTGAAAACGACCACGACATCCCAATGATCATTGGGACTCGGTTTACCCCACCCTTAAAATAAAACCTTATCAAAAATTCTTACTTTTAGTAATTCGACTTACTAGGTTCTTCGTTTGTATTTGCTGTTGATCCCGGAAATTTGTTTTTCTGTTATGAAATTATTAAATTTCCGAATTTAGCCGGGCGCGTATGGGCTCAATATCAATTATTCAAAAAGTGTCACATTGAATATATCGGAAAATCTTTTCACATGTGTTTTGACAAACAAGTGTGAAGGTATAGATTAAACGACAGGACATCAACACTCAAAACACCTTTTAGATAATAATTAACGAGCGTATAATTAAAATGGCTATTCAAAAAAGCCGGAATGCAAATTGAGCAAGAACTACATAATAAATTTCATACAAATTGTTCATCAATGAACAAACAGTTTTTGTTTCAATTTTAGTGCAAAACAATTAAAAGCTTATAATACAAAATAATATGTTGTCACTAGTCCATACAGTGACAATGTGCCTTTTAAATAATGGTCCAAATTAGCAATTAAATTTTTATTAACCAATGCTTTGAATTAGCACGTCTAATTGCACACGGGCTATTCAGAATCATGCATCAGTGGAGAAACATGCAATTTACATTAAAGATTGTGAACTGTACACCAAATCCTCTTGTAATTTAATTCGACAATTACGTCAAGTACTTCACTGACCTCAAAGTATAATAATTAATTCAAATATTTAAATCACAATTTTAACATCAGTTTCATTTTTTTATTTAAATTTCTAAAATTTGATTAAAAGTTATATTAGTTTTGCCAATATCAAAATTTACGTTTCCATAATACCTAACAAAATTTTGCTATTCTGTTATACATTTTGATTTAAAAATCCGTTTTGAATTTTAATTCAAAAGAAAACGTTTCATCAAATATAAACCCAGATTTGGCCTAAAGCAAATCGAATCAATATAGCATACATAAAATGAAGTTTTTTTTATTTATAAACAAATTGAAAATTCAAATGTATTTGTGCCTTAAACTGTTTGAATTTTGGAAAAAATTTAATTTAACCTTTATAATTGCTTTTGATAATGTAATGTATTTGTAGAAAAAAGATTTTTTTAATAATCTCGTTTCTTCTGTGACATTTTCGTTAATTTATTCGTGCGCGTCACAAATTGAATGACAAAGCATATGCCCTGTTGTAAGACAACTTGCCTGTTGTGACTGTTTGGTAATGTTAGCAGTTAGCAATCAATGAATAATCGGTATTACTTATATAACAATCATGATTTTCACAAGCTAATAATTGTCATATAGGAAATTAATTTGTAAATATTAAAATCTGTATACGTCCGTATATAACTCATACTGAAAATAAAATTTTACTTCGTGATTTTTCCTGTTTTAGTGTTGAATTAAAGTTCAATGTATTTCGATAAGATTTATTTTGCAAGTTTTAAAACTTTCCGAAATTTATCTCTTTTTGGTTTTACGCTTAATGATTCACAAATACATTTTAATTTGTTAAATAAATGCTACTGAAAAACTTCATTAACCTATTTTCTCGTTTATATTGAACCAAATTTGAAAATAAAATAATTTATTTAAAAAACCGCTTAATTAATACATAAAAATCTCATTAAGTGGTAAGTTTAACAGTTGAATTGGTTTCTATTTAACTATTTCCGTTTTTAAGCGTACATGTGTTTGTAATAACAATTTTCACAATAAAACGCGTAAACTCTCACTACATAAAAATTAAGTATCCGGACATGATTTCACTTCAAGTAGATTTTTAAAATTAGAGTCAGTATTGTGTGGCTTGTGGCTTTCCTTCTACGTCACTTTCTTACGCCTACAGAAACGTTTTTACTTATAACGGCATTCCTCTATCGTGAAATTTCTGTAAATTTTAAAACGTACCAAAAATTGTTCACCACAAAAAATTTTTTTTATGAGGCTTCTTAAAAATTATAGGCTATTTATAAATTAAACTTGTAGTGGTTAACAGACCTATTATTATAATTTTACTAATTTGTTGGTTAGTTTTTTCTCAAATTGCTGTACATAGTTGTAACGTGTAATGCATTTTTAAGTGGTACCTACTACTTAAACTAGTAGGTGAAAAGACCACCATCGACTCACTTAATAACAAAAAATGTGTTCAATGAACTCGACTAATATTAGAATTTCACTTTCAATAACACAATACATGTTAAAGGTATGCAGACGATAGGCCTTCCGGCTTTGATATTAACCATATCAGTCTATCAGAATCATCAAAAAAGCCAAACACTTTTTAAAACTGTATTTAGTTAAACAATTCTTTTGTGATTTTAAAGTAACAATAATTGTGGTTATATAATCACCATATTAACATCAAAGTAAAATGTTGGATATTTTAACACCAGGGTTATAATCCAGTGTTTTTACTACACAATGGACAGCTACACATAAAGAGGAGCTTTTCCTTCTCGATCAGCATCCCAGTGGTATTTTGATTACTGAGTTAACACTACAGTTAAAAAATCACCCTATTAACACTAACGTAAAATATTGGTAATTTTAACACGCGGTTATAATTTTTAAGTTTTTAGTATCCAATTGGTAACTTGGTTTTAAATTGATGTTTTTGTTACTTTATCAACATCCTAGTAATGAAATGGTGTTTTTAATACTCAATTAACACCACGATTACGTAATCGCCATATTAACACCAAATAATATTTTAACACAATGGTTAAGCTAGCAAGAGTAGAATAGCCTGTGAATACTTGTTAGATGAATAGTAAATACTCAATGGAACATATAAACATCCAATCCAGAGGGAATTCCCAATAAATAATCGATAATTTGTAACAATTAATGGTACATTTTAAGACAAACTACAAAAATTGTTTTGTATTTATAACATAACAAAGCATGTATCTCGTTACTCTAAATGGCAAATATAAAAACATTTTTATGACACATAAAAGTGTCACATTCCAAATATATCGTTTTGAGTAAAGAATTGGGTTTATAACAAAAGAAATGACTATTTCACATAAAATTCCTTTTAAAAAATTATTGTGTTATATATAACCTGTCAAGCAATGATCAATTTAGTCATCTAACTTTGATAAATATCTACAACCACGTATTTTTGTTTTGTTTCTTAAACGAAAACTTCCAAGTGTTTATATTAAAATTAGCCAATCAATCAAAAATCAAAACGAAAACTCATGCACCGGAAAATATTTTTATTTTGAGCTTTCCGATGTAACGCTGAATTTATATCGATTTAAGACTAGTATACTGCAATATTCGTTGCAGTTCCAGTTCACAGATAAACAATATGTTGAATTACTTGTGTCGATAATATATAAATCTGCAACAGTAACAGCAGCCATAACCGCAGCAGGGAACAACTTGCTACGTAAATTTATAAATTGGCAGATTTACAACAACTGCAACTGCCGTGCCTACCATTGCAATACCCACTGTGTAAATATTCTTTGAATTATTTGTAAATTTTGGATGCCTCTGTACATATAAATAGGAATATAGGCCAATAAAGAAAATAATATTACTAATTGGACTACGATATCATACATACAATAAATCCAATATATTTTATCTCCTATCCCCGAGAGGTAGAATCTCTCTACCTCTCACTTGTAATCAGCTGTAATCCTTTGATTACAAGATTACCAGTAATCCGCAGCGCTTCAACTGTAATCTGTAGAAATGTAGATCACTCCTGTAATCTCTCATAGTTTTCACTTGTAAGCAGCTCGAATAATGTGGTAATCATCGGTAATCCTTGTATCCTACCGTAATAATAGTAATTCAAAGTAGTTTGAGTAATAATTTGTATTCAATCCTCATTTTTACGTAATTTCCGGTATAATTTCCTCTCTATAATCACTTGTATTCAACCGGAATCAACCGTAATCACCTGTAATCACATGTAATTATCGATATTCTTTTATATTCCTCTGTAATATTATGAATTTTCATGTAAAATCTATGGTTAGAAATTACTATTCATTACGTATGTAATTTTACAGAGGAATACCCAAGAATATCGATAATTACAAGTGATTACGGTTGATTACATGTATTATTCTTAATCTCCCCAAGTGGTTCATATTTCGTTGACATCTAAACCTCAGCATGATTCTGAATTGACAAAGGAAAAATTGCAAACCATTGCCCCAAAACCCTCAACTGCAGAGAATCGCTTCGACAACTTACATAGAGTTTATTTGATCTCACTTATTTATTTCAGAGGAGGAAGAAATTCAAAAAATTCCATTTAACTTCATTTATAATAAAATCAGATTCCTTAATTTCAAGATTCAATATCTCGAGAAAAAAATCATGGAAGCTGTTTTGGAAATACCGAAAAATATACTTAACAGCATTTTCATTCTATTACGGCCTGAATATATATTTAAATAATAATATATAGCAAAATTAATATCATCTTAAAATATAGAACTCTTTTGAGTTTATCAAGAAACTGAAGATATTTTGCACAAGCAATATTATTATTTACGAAGACAAAAAATTTTATGTTTGTAACTATAAAAACATTTATTCATCAACAATTTATGTTAAAATGAAAAAGTGTAGATGTCACGTATAATACTTGTATGCATATGGTGCCAACAATAAATATTATTTTTATCTACCTTCCATTAAAGCACGATCAATAATTATAATTAATGGTGTATAAATTAATTTATGACTTTCGTGTCCATTTAAACAATAAATAATTATAAAACCTAAAATTTATAACTGGCAAAGGATATGTTAGTAGCAAATTCGTTAAGAAAGTCGCAACTGATTTCTAAAACACCTACCAATTTACAATTTGGTCTTTTAATAGACCAATAATCCTAGATTAATTCAGAATCATAAGCCACAATCGGAAGATGGAGTTGCAAATTTATACACATAATTATTATGTAAAAATTTAAACTCCACTTGAAAAAATGATTTTCTTGCAAGTTTCATCTATATTTTTTTTGGAAAGCATTAAATTTATTTAATTAGCAGTTATCTTTCTCTTGGTCTGGCTTTTTCAAGCTCTTCTAAATTACGAGCTTTTTCCCAATATGCAGGATAGGAAACAATCTTCAATTTATCTACATTTTCTGAGCTATATGACCGAAGAATCTTCGGTTAATTCAGCAAATTTACTCGGATTTGGGCGTTTCCGCCAAACCTTAGCGTGTTTATCCAACATTTTTAAAATTTTCGAAAAAAACGTCAGGTACGTTTTCACCCCAAAAAATGAAAGTTCCAAATCTGAATCTCTTTTAGGTTTATCTAGCTTACCTCTAGCAGAAAAATAGAATGCCCATGCGTAGACTGCGAGTAAGTATGATATTTTACAATTTATTGGACTTTAAATTGAGGGTAATAAAGCAATTTACAATAAATTGCTCTTGCTAATTTCACAAATGTTGGTGTTGTTATTGGGTAGTCTAATGACTTTAGATTTGGAGTATTGTGCATTCATCTACACTGATGTATCTCTTTAGCCTGCAGAATTCATTACATATTAATTTATTATATTCGCAGACCTCGATTAGTCTGGTGACATTATCATTTATCATTACATCTTCATATAGAGAAATTCTTTTGTTTTCAATCTTTGTTCCAAATCTATTGTCGAGAAGACTACTTCTCATTTAATATTTTATTTTCTTAGTAGTATATAAATTTTTTCAGTCAGGATATTATTTCAAAAATGCAATATAGAAAAAGTGTGAACTATTCAAAAGATCCACATTTCCTTTGGATTCCGGTCTATGAAACTTGATTTTTTTCATCCTGAATTTCATGTTTGGATATAAATTTTAATGCTACAATTTTCTAAGTAGCAGTTGATTTAATAAAATCATCTTTTGAAAATGAATGACACCTGGTACTAATTCCTCCTTATATATTAAAATATTAGTAGGTTAAAATTAATAAACTAGCATTATAGAATAATTTAATAATGTATAGTATTTATTTAATGCATTTTTGTGATATAATTTGTCAGGTTGAAAACGTAACTTTCTACCATCCGCCTTTCTTCAAAAAAAAAAAAAACATAAAATTTCTTCTTCAAATTGGGAAAAATATTATGTGTGCTAGTATGATTGAAAATAATGTATTTTCAGGAATACATTACCGTACAAAAAAAATTAACTACCTTTCCTGATTACACATTACGCGATATCTCAAAAAAACCTGAAGTGCAATGAAACCGTTTCCAAAACTAATTTAGAAGATAAATTGAAGTGCAAGGTTACTTTTTCTACCTTAGTGTCAGGAATTTTAAGCCTAAAACAAGTTGAAGGTAGGTATAAAGCGCACAGTTGTTGTGTAAGATGAAAATATTAACATAGCTTTAACCTTGTTAAGGTCAACAAGTTTCTCTTGTGATAGACATTAATATGAAATGGTTAAGATGCATATCTACGGTAAATATGTAATTATCAATCTCATTCGTACACACTGAATTAATTTAAAAAATAATGGAACAACATTTCGAAACAGTTCAAAGAAAGCAAAAGTCGACCTACGAGACTTGTTAAAGTACTTCAGCTCTCATTTCTTTTCCTTGTTTATAAATTTTTTTTGTCAGTATTGAATTTTTTATTATGGAATTCAGTTTTGTTTTGCGATAATTGTAATTGTAGATTTTCGCTAAATTCCGCTCGACTTTTAACAGCCGGTGGGCTGTCATTTCCAAATTTAGGTCAAGTAGTAATATTGGCTTTATTCCATTTAAGTACGAATTCTAAACCTTGAATCATCGGATGATGAAATTTATCCTGAATTGTTGGGTAGGTAAAGGATATAAGGCCGCTTGTTTGGTGAGGTCAGGTCGAATTTCGTGGTATTATATCTAATTTGGGGCACTATGTCGTGGTGATCCGCAGGGTTCAATTTAAGAAATAACATTAAAGCTAACATGTATGCGGATGATGTGTAAATCCCTGGGGAATGTTCTCAGTATTCCTTTATTATTAGCAATAGTAACTTTTTGGCTATGTTTTTTGGTTAACCTTCTACTCGGTCCTTTTGCCTTGGAAAGGGCTTGGTGACCGCTTTCTCAATGATTGAGAAGCGGTTTTCTTGGCAAAGTACCTTGGTATAGTTAACCTCAGCGTTGTGATCTTCAACGGAATTCAAAAGGCCAAAGGTAAGACTGGGCTGGATAAAGAGAACTACTCGAGAATTTCACTGCACTGAAAACAAGGGAATACCAACGGAAGCTAAGGTAAATCTTATATTAAAGAGATTTCGGGAAAGCTCGTGAATTACTGGTTGTATGTACACTACTTGGGAGTTTTTCATGAATCATTGCTACTTGCTACTGGTACTGCTAACTACTGTTATTATTGTGATTTACTGTTGATACTGCATAATATAAATAATATAGGCAGTAATGGCAGTAAATAGCAGTGTTGGACAATAACAGCAGTAAGTGGCAGTATCAAGAGTATCGGGTAGCGAGAAGCAGTGCTAGGCAGTCACCTGTAGTATTAGGTAGGTTTTGCAGTAAACAATAGAATTAGCAGTAAAGGTCAGTATCAGAAATAATTGGCAGGCCACCACATACTACTAACGCTGCCCGATATTTACTAGTTCATCTCTGAAAAATTAGTTGTAAGTGGCGCAGTATAGAATTCAAAGATGAAGACTTGAACGGGAGGTCCATGTGCAGCAGTAGCGACTATTAACATGATGATTCAAAATATAAGTTAACCATTAAGAAGTCTGCAACTTAACCGCCAAATACTTCAATGTACTTGCTTTTTTAAAGAGGTATTTTAAAAATGCAATTTCAGTGAACAGAAGTAGGTATGCATATTTACTATAATTTTCTAAAATCGTATTCGTTTTGAAAGTAGACTTACTTATTCAAACTTAATTATTGATTTTAAACTATCTTCTAATTTATTCTGTTAAAAAAAATTATAAATACCTACTAATAAAAATATAGCCACTGAACTTTAGAGTTACATAGTTAAATCCAAGAATTTTAAAAATTCCTAAAATTCTTTTTTTAAGTGGTAGTGTGGTAAAGTACACACGGGCAGGCTGAATACACTGCTGTAATCCGGTTATTATTTGCTATTTATAGAATTTTCAGTTACAGCTACATCTTCAGCTCATTTAATATTAAATAATAATAAATACATATAAAGGTAAATTAAAATTTAACTCCCCCCCCCCCCATATAGCTAGAAACCGACAGTATTGATGCTACGTCACAAAACTGCACTGCTCGACTGCCCGTGCAGTCTGCTCTTAAAAAGAGATAATATTTTTTAAACATTGAGAAAGTTTAATTTTTTTGATATTTCATTATGACTATTAAATATTAAATTAGAATTAATAATCGCTTTGATCAAATAGTATCGCAACCTGTTTAATATAAAAACATCTCAAATAACTATATTTAATTACATTGATAGAGACATGCTCGGTTAAATCTCAGATTTGAATCTGCAAAAAGATTACCGCAAAAGCAACATTTAATTAAATATATTAAATATGACATCAAAATTAAGGAAAGATTATTAAACTTCCTTCATGCACTATTCCTTAAAATAAATTCAAGTAGGATTTAGTTAAAAACCAAATTACAGTACAGATTATTTCTAAACACCAATTGGGAAACAATATCCAAGTTAGGACGTAAATGAATGACATTAAAAACAAAATTATTGTTTTTTTACAAGTTTGGTTATACCGAATCCATGGTGAAATATAGAAAATTATCAATAAATTCGGGATCTATTTTTTAATTAATAGAGGAATTTTGCCTTTACAGAATTACCAACCTGACAACAAAGACAATAATATCTGTGAATTATGAGTATTCAAATGCTTCAAAAATCGATGCTAATCGAACGTAATGTATTAATTACAAGTGATTTTATGTGACAATTTATTCTAAAAAAAAATTGAAAAAATTATTTATTGCACGCTTTTCGTGGTCAATAGTCCACGTTAAACAGTAGGTTTCCTATGTATATATGTGAAAATACTTCGAAAATCACGGACATAGGAGAAACGGTTACGATGTTCATTAAGCGAATGATACGCTGAGAAGAGGTCATCAAAGCATGAACGGAGAAGGTATTAAAATTGTGGTTGGATAATTGAAGGACAAGTTGGCAAGACGAGGTAGATGATAAATCACGTATTTCTAGCTTAAAATCTTACATTCGGTTTTGGAAGTTTTCTAATCAACCAGCACGAAATTGCAATAAGTCGTTTGGTACTCCATATACAGCATACGGAGCCTTAATCTAGACGTGAATATATTAAAATTTACTTGCATTTTCTTATTAACATTACCCGATTTCATTAATCTATCTTCAACCTACATTAAACCTTATGTGCTTAGTCATTCGTGTTCTTCATTTGTTTAGCTAGACCATAATAATTACATAATACAGTACGTTATAATTATATCGGTCCGCATTCCTTTATCATTCACGAAATTTTGAATCAGGACTAATTTATTTATAATTTCATAAATTTCACAATTTAAATTTGTATTAGACAATAATTCATTTTGAACAATTGATTTTCCATTTTTATAATTATTTAACGTTCACTTATTAAATATTTAACCTCAAGCAATAAATGATAATAAATTTTCTATTAAAATCTACAATGGTTTTACTTTACCGCAAATTGTTTGTGAAAGAAAAGGTATTAGTGAAATTCTTAAAGGGGAGCTTTTATTATCAAGCAAGCTAATAAAATTTTCTTAAATGTGCAAGACTGAAAATCAACACTTACAAAGAAAGATGAGGTTAAAGAGGTTGTTGCATGAGTTCACTTTAAAATTGCAATACAAAATACAATAATGATATTGCAAAATGATTCTTGCTAAATTAATGGCGTACTTCAATTTTATTAATAGTGCAATAAATTTTGTTTGCGATATAATGCACTTTACAGTACCGATTAATTTTTAAAATCCAAATTGAATTCATTATATCAACTCTTGTTTATATGGAAGTGAGAGTTACACTACTTTCCATTGAGAGACGACTGGTCTTCTTTTAATTTCAGTATTTGCATGTTGTATAATTTATGTAAACTACAGATAAATTTAAATGTTATAATATTTTAATATAAACTTTCTATAACAAAATATATACATTATTAGTTAAACCTGAATTTTGGTGAACTTCATTTTGCTAACCTACACATTTAGTAATTTATTGGCGTAACACAATTGTTTCCTAAATAAGCTTTTGTATTTAAAATTAAAAGACTGAATTAAATATCAGTCGAGGTGTCAAAATTGAAACTTTATCTTCTCTAATATTAGACAGGAAATTTACATCGTTTTCCACTAAATATTTTATTTTGGTAGCTTTTGGCACTTCTACCGTTAGTTAAATTAATATATATTATCTCTTTTCTTCTTCTTCTTTTTCTTCTTCTTCAACTATAGGTAATGTTTTTTTGTCAAAATTAATAACATTAAAATACAAAAGTGAATTTTATTCATTTAAAAACCACTTCGATATGGATATTGTGGTGGAGGATTAAAACCAATTTTAATATACCAACTTTCGTTGGCTGGTAAGTTCCAGCGAGTTGTGACACAATATTACATATTAACAATTTGTAACAATTAAACTAATAATTATTAAAATAAATAGGGTCGCGCTCAAAGAAATTAAGTATAGATGTGAATCAATTCAGAAATGAAAAAGTAACCAAGTCTAGCCGACTTCCTATAAAATACATAAAATATCAGTAATTTGTAGACTGCAGAATTGAAGGTAAACGAACCTCGAGTATGAGAATAAGGAATTTTTTCAATAAGTTATCGTACGCAGGGTATTCCTAAGTATTAAGTTAGTATTTTGGTTGCATCTGGTGCGGATAAGATGAACAATTACTTTATAATTTCATAAGTTTTAAAAATGTTAGTTTAAAAATTTCATTCTGCATTTTGTTGAAAAAATATGTTCCAGTCAGACCGGTATAATTCCTTCAGTAGCACATATGTATTTCGATAACCAAATTAAGTTGCTAAAGTACATAATCCAAATCAGTTTTCATTTGATCCAAATCTGTTTTCATGTTTTTAAATTTGTTATTATTTGCACCAAATTTGTTGTTTTGCACCAAATCTGTTTTCTTTTGCACCAAATCTGTTTTCTTTTGCACCAAATCTGTTTTCACTTGCACAAAATCTGTTCTCTTTTGCACCAAATCTGTTTTCGTTTGCCCAAAATCTGTTTTCGTTTGTACCAAATCTGTTTTTATTTGTACCAAATCTGTTTTCCTTTGCTCGAAATCTGTTTTCATTTGCTCCAAATCTGTTGTCATTTGCTCCAAATAATACTGTAAAAGGTATAGTTAGTATTTTTGATGAATTACTCCCACCTATCCCATTGGAAGAACTCAAGAACAGGATGGACGCTAAACCCATATGTATTTTTATTTTAATTTTTGTAAACTATTCTTTATTCGTCAAATAAAGAATGGTCAATAAAACCTACTGATAAAAGATGCATGGGTCACAGATCCGGTAATTTGTAAGCCATGATGACTAGGCTAGGTAGAAGAAGAAACTTTAGCTTCTTGTACAGGCGGTGGTCTATTCAGTGATCACGTCAAGCCGTTTTCAATGTGCTCCTTATTGATGGATCTTCTTGATAACTGCAAGCAGGTAGTTATCGGTCGCAGCGGAGGCTGGTAAGCCTAAATTTGGCTGATCGGTCTTGATCTTTTTATATTCCTTCACCAACGTAGCAGTAGAAATAAGATCGGTAGCCTGTGGTAAGTCTATTAGCAAGGATTAAAAATTTATAAAGAATTTGAAATATAAAGAATTTCAACAAGAAGTTAAATAAAATCTCGATTCTTACATTATTCAAATTCAAACAATCAACCTGAAAGTTTAACGTATTAAAAGTACTTTTTCTCCGTTTGGAAAAAATAGCGTATTTGGTACTTCAGTATGTGCAAATGTCGGTCTTTCATACGGAGTTTGAATGATTGATTGATGAACAAGAATGGACAACACTTTATTTACTATTACGTAAATAGAACAGATTATAACTAAATAAATGTTCGTTAAAAAAATATACTTTTAAAAGTAAAAACTGTGATAACAAATTTTGTGAAGTTGGGAAAAATATTATTTGAACGATGCGATTTATATATAGCATTTTTTTATTGGATTTTCAGTAGAAAATATGATCAAATTTTTATATTTTTGTCTAGACCTAGAAAAACTTCGATAAAAGGCGATTTAATTTTTAATTTTATTAAAATGCTAACCAATTTGGAAGTGTGAATTAACTTGTGAAATCTAATTCCGTATTATTGTGATACTTAAATCGATACCTTTCAAAATGTTTTTAATAGAGATACGAGTATATTTTGATGTTTGCTAAGGTCAAGTGTAATATTGGAGAAGAGCGAGCTGCCAATAATAATTATAGGTAAATATTGAAAATTCAGTAGGTCATCGACATATTTTTTATTAGTCGGAAGTTTACACTTTTTTATCAAAAATTTAGCGAAATAAATCACGGAATATAATAGTATTTATTCAACAAATTAAATATTGTAGTTTTATATAATGAATTTTAAATTCAACAGCATAGACATGTTAATGTTGCTGAAAAACAAATAAAAATGTATATTTATTGAACGAAATTGAATTAATATTCAATAAAAATACAGCGCAAAACTTTAAGAAAAAGGCAGAGCAAACGACATTATTAATGTTATTAAAGAAAAAATAATTCTACTTTACGATCACATCGCACCTCAATGTGATACTTATTTTCTTCGTCTACTTTCTTTGAGTCAGTCCAAGTTGTACCCTACTTTCTCTGCTCAACCTAAGCCTTCTTCCATTCTTGTAATATTCTTATGGTCCTCAGATTTTAACATCCCTTCTCTTGTATTGCACATTTAATTAATCAAGTGGGGATTTTTATCTTCAACTTAACACTGAATGTATATAACTACTATCTCTTAAAACATTAAAGTTATTTTTTAATTTTACTTTGCCATGACCGTATGTAGAAAATAAGAGTGTTTAGTGAAGTGTAGCAGCTTTGTTTTTGTGATATATTGGTGACAAAAAGGATATTATTTGGATTTAAACTATGAATACACGACAGGTTAGGACATTTCCGATAATATTTTTACGGTTCTTTTTCAAACACTAACTTAAGGAATTTTATATACATGGCCCTTTTGTTAGTTTTTTCTTATCTGCTGTAAAAATTGTAATAATTTAAAAAATTTAAAAATTTTTGAAATTCCAAAAATTTGAAATTTTTTGAAATTTGAAAAATTTGAAATTTTTTGAAATTTGAAAATTTTGAATTTTGTTTTTCTATAAATTAGAAATATTTAAATTAACCATATAAATTAATATTTTAAATTATTAATAAAAGCAGTCATTAATCATCATTAATGTAAACAAAAACTTAATATCTTACGTAGAGTAAAATTTCAAATTAAATAGCATATAGTTAGTATTTAGCTCTGATAAAATATTATAAGCATTTCATGTTAATGTCACGAATTCTATTGCCTATTTAATTTACCTAGTGCAGCCAGAACAATTATCATTATTAATACTTCCTAGATTATTGATTGCTTGAATTAATTTCTGAATACAGAAAATTTCGTTAATTTACATTACTTCATCATTTAATTTTTTTACGTAATTGCACAGGCAATTAAGGATAACGACAGTGTAAAACTTTGTTGGCATTGTTGTGGAATCAATTTATTAATTTTAATGATTTTAATTCACATAGTCTCAAAAACATTTTTGTTTCAGATGATTGTTGCATATTTCTGCATTTTAATTGCAACGCAACAAACACTAGCTGTCGTTAATAATGGGCAAAACACAGAAGATAATACACCAGATACAAATACAAAAACCGCAGTTGTGAATGAAAATAGTGCAAATAATGCCAGCGCACCTTCCGTACCCGATTCCTTAGCGGAGAGTTCAGACACAGTGCGAAGAGAAGCACCATTTACCATAAGTGCTTCCTATGAACTTCCGTTTCAAGGAAATTCTGACAATTCATACCAACCGTCATCTTCAAACAACGTAGGCCTCCCAGTTCCAGTGTACGGAGTTCCCGATGCACCTTCCAACAATTTTGTTTATCCTGCACCACCGCCAGACATACCGCCTCCCCAAAACCAGCCCATCAACAATATTTACGGACCTCCAGTTGCAATACCTTTGCCTCCAGTAAAATTTCAATCAACATTCTTTTCAAGTCAATCCAAACCATTTAATTACCCCAAACCACTCTACGGGCCTCCACAATCATACAGCCATGGACCGCAATTTGGATCATCGTTGAAATCACAGTATGGGCCTCCAAAACCATATTATACATCTTTCAAATCACCAAAGCCAATTTATGGACCACCGCATAAATTATCCAAACCCTACTTTGGATCGAAACCTCTCTTTACCGCAAACAAACCATCAAACGCGTATGGACCTCCAAACGGATATTACAACATACCTAAAGACAACTTTGGACCACCAAAAGACTTATATGGTCCACCAAAACAAAATTACGGACCACCAAAACCAATAATATCTTTACCATCTGTACCAGTTTTACCAGCTTTACCCCCTTCACCGCCAATACAGTATGGACCTCCTGAACCAATTCCTCACGGACCTCCTCATCCAGGTGCACCAGCACCACCAACTCCTCCAGATATAAAATACGATGGATGGCAACCAATTCCAGGATTAGTATCAAGACCACCATCAGATTCTTATGGAATACCCAAAGACCAATCAGCAGGCCTTAACGATTTACAACAAAACATAGACTTTTTACCACCTATTGAAGGAATTTTAAGTGATTCTCTTAAAGGAGAAGGTCTGAGTGATTCATACGGAGCACCATTAAATTCAGTAACTGGTTCTGGCGGTATCATTAGCTCTTCGGGCGATACATTAAGAGGAAACGGTGGTACTCGAAATGAACTATCAGTGGTTAAAAGTTTAGGCTTTGACCTTGCTCCACCCCATAACGGTGGCGGAAACTTAAATATAAATAACAATTTCATAGCCGATTCATACTCATCTCCACCATTGAATTCATACTCCTCCAATGGACCATACGCTGCAGCACATTCTTACAAAAATAATGATGTTTTATTATTACCATCATTAGAAAATTTTGCATCATCTTTAGCAAACAGTTTTGATACAACACTACAAAGTAATCAATTTGGAAATCATTTCGGAAATCAATTTGGAAACCAATTTGGTAATCAATTTTCTTCTGGAATTGGACTAATTCCACCTTCTGGAGTATACGGAGTACCACCAAATGGAAAATACGGTACACCTTTAATTCATCCACCAAATAAATATGGTCCACCAATAAACTTCAAGCCTCCAAAACATCCAGTCATATTCAGAGATCCAGTTCCAACAGGATTAATTCAATCCATTGGGAAAGCTGTAGCTCAAAAAGATGCACATGGTATTATAGAAAATATTCACTCCAATAAATTCTCTGGACCAGCTTATGTACCACCACCAGTTCCAGATATATCAGATTTCAACAAACATTACAAAAATGGGCCACCAAACCCATCGAATTTGTATAGTCTTCCAACGAAAAATTCGTTATCATTTCAAAATATAGCCCATGGATCTTCCAGTTTTGGATTAAATAATAATTTTAACAGTGATTTTAATTTCAATGGCGGGAATTATGGAGCTCCTTACGCGTTACCACAGGCATCTTCTCATTTACCAGTATACAGCGGTGCTTATTCGAGTTACCAAAATATCGGTTATGATTGTGCTCATAAATCCCAAATATTTGGAGTACCTCCAAGTAATGGTTATTCAAATGCAGGGCCTTCTTTGAACACTAACTTTGGAGGAATATCTGATTTGCATATCGCCCATTCGCAACCCAACAGCATTGTTAGTGGACCAAATTCCAACTTTGTAGGCGACAACAAACTGAATATCAATGGAAAATCAATTGCCGAAAGCTTTGCTCCCGGTGGTGAATTAGTCAAGTCTGAAAGTATTGATTTAAATAATATACCATTGCAAGGTGCTTTAGGAAGTTATACCCTTCAAATACAGTCGGCTAATGGTGATGGAAGCGAGAATAAAATTCCTCATAATCAAGTATTTAATGATCAACTCTTCCATTCCATTTTGAATGCTATTGAACAGCCACAGGAAAATTCTCAAAATGTACTTGGTCAATCGTTGTTCAATATTCAACAATTACCTTCTCAGTCACAAAGTGATTATCAAGTGCCTCATCAGCCGCAAGGTTATCAATTGCTTCCCCAATCCGAATCTTCTTATTCATCTGGAGATTTCTCTCAATTTAATGTGCCAAATATACAAAATAATTTCCATCACGATGATTCGGATGGTCAAAACTCGATTACCAAAAGTGTAGTTGTATCTCCACCACCGTCAGAAAATGCTGGTGTAAATAAGGAAACGGCTACAAATGAACCACAAATTGATGATCTTATGGATGTTCCACAGATCGATAACAACGAAATCGCAATCTATTTTAATAAAACGAATACTGATAATGACCAGAATTCAAATAAGCAGATGGAAGTCAGCAATGAATTAAATCAAAATAGAAATGGTCAACAATATGGTAGTTACGTTTCATTCAAAAGTGAAAATGCCAATTTTGAGTACGGAGATATAAATGTAAAAAATTCTACGGTAATGAGTGATCCAAAATCTTCGATTATCACATAGCCATATTGTGAAAATTTGTTAATGATTTGTATTTAAATTATTTTTTCCGCGTTCTTTCCAGTCGAGGAAAATGAAGGTGCTAAAGAACATTTAAGTCACAAATTCTCGATCACTTGAAGAGCGAGTTGAATTGTAATTTATTATTTAAAATTGTAGAATGCCGTATTAATTTATTATTACCTTTTTGTACACAATTTCTATATTATCTTAAATACTATCGATAAATGACTGAATTTATAGAAAGCAGTTGTAGATAATAAATGGACGTTTGATCGACTGGTTTATTACCTTTTTATTTATTGCTCAAGTAAATAGTTTTAAGTGTTTGTAAATTTAACTAAAACGCGGCAATAAAATTACCCTTAAATTAATTGATGAAATGTCAATTTTATTGATTTTTGTAAAACAAATTGTATGACTGTTCTTTTAAATTCATTAATTTATTGTTTTATTTTTAATTTGCAAAATAAAAATTATTAATAATTATTGTTCTAAGATAAAAATTGTAAAATTTGTACAAATAATAAGTATAAGGAAATAAAACAAAAAAAATTTTTAAATGCTGCTTTTGTAAGACTACAAATTGAATTTATCGCTAAAAAATGAGACCAACTTTTATTAATTCTAATTTTGTTTCACGAATTATTTATAACTTGAATCGATCCGATCAATTTCTCTTCTGGTAATTCCATTGTTTTATAATTATTTCATTATTAATCATTGTCAACTAGCAAAGATTATTAATCTTCACCAACTTCTTAAACATAACCAAAAATTACATCGCCTTTGAGATTTAAGAGCTTTCTGCAAAAAAAATTTAAGTTTAGGTAGGTAATTTATTTTGTTTTATTTGGCAGAACAATAAGAAGCATAAAACCAATTTTTATAATTTAAAAAAATATATTAAAATCGCTAAATTGGTCCAGGAGAAAGTTGCTACTTTAAATTACTTGATTATAATTTATCGATATTAAAATTAATTATTTATGCTTAATTTAAAACCTGAAGAGACATTTTTGATTTATTTGTACACCACTTTCTATTTTTATCGAGATTTATTTTAATGTATCGCATAAATTCCCAAAATTTTTTTTATGGAATATTAAAAATTATTTGCAATTCAAAATGTTTTGGTGTAATATATTAACGGTATTTATTCGAAAGGGTGGCTTGTGGTATATTAGTAAAGTGCTCCGAGCAACATTTACGGTGGAAGAATATAATTATATATTGTATCCGTTATTTCTAGATAGTTACCTAGTTTGCCTGAGGTATTTGGGATGCTGATGGAACCGGCCTTTAACAAATTGGTTGCCGTTAAAATTTAATAATCATTTTCTCTCATTATAGCATAGGAAAAAAATTTGATAAGCTCAAAACTTTCACTAATTCAAGATAACTAAAATTCCAGTATTTAGAACATCTGTAACTTTTAATTTGACAAATATGCCTAATTAATAGAAATTGAAAGTCACTTTAATGTGTTTTTTTAAATAATTACAGAATTCGTAATAAGGCGGCGAACATAATTGCTGCAAAAACGACAGTGATTTGATAAGTAGCTTTTTTCAAGCAATAAATGAAGTTTTAGCAGTTATTTATTTACTAATATATTTTTAATTTTTAAAAAGTAAAATTGTGTAAAATAATTGGCGCAGTCGAACGCAATCTCGGTTCCGTATTATTTTTAAGAAATAACTTAAAAATTCAAAATTAACTCAGATTAAATTGTTAATAATATATTACAGAGAAAATATTTTCTAATTATGTGTTCGATATAAAGCATTGTCGAGGTGTACCGTCAAAACTAAAATAAATGTTTATATCCGTAAGGTTTATCGAAAGGTGAGAACTGTGAGCGAGAGATAAACTCTATATGGATGCCTAGGCCTTAATATATTGAAGTGTCCATCAACAGTGTTAAATTTAATATACTTTTTATCACTTTTAAAGGCTTTTCTTACTTTATTTTTATTTATTTTTGTTTGCGCTCCATATAGCACACAATATAAAAATGACTTTAAGAATTTTGGATTTCTTTTTATAAATTGTTAAAAGGGTTAAAATTTGATATAAATTTTGTGTGACTGCCAAAGGTGAAATTACACAAAAGAAATTGGTATTTCTATGAGAATTTTTGACCTAACATATCAATTAATAGCGATTTGCACGTTCCGAGGTAATTGAGCATACCTGACATTTTTCACAAACCTTTGAGCTTTTCTCTGTTTGTTAAGCAAATATGAAACAAATTATATCTTTTTTATGCACTTTCTTTCATTTTTTAATTAGTTGTATTTACTATAAACTATACCTTAAAACAACAAACAGTTTCTAAAATTAGGTATGCTGTTAACATATTTGTTGCTTGTTTTTGCACTTTCAAATCAAACAAAGGCTTGTTTGTGTTCTACATAATTTTAGTAATTTGTAAGAAACTGCAGTTAATTAGATTTTAACATAGAATTCCTTATATGCACGAAATTAATTTGTAGTTCTCTCAACAAGGCTTAATTAATTAAAAGGAAATTGCTTACGAACTTAAATAATTTTCATAGAACAAAGATTTCAATTTTGTATTCTAAAAGGGATTTTCAAATCAGTGACCAATCGAATGTGCTTTTATTTCTATCAATTCGTTTACAATTTGATCCTTCGAGACGGATCAACTCTAAATTGGGGTCCTGCGAGCTTCGAGCCAGATCATTCGCACTTATACTACTAATCAGAAATTTGAAATTGAAAAACTCCGGTAAAAAGAAACAATTTTATTAGTTAGGTAATTTTCCGAGTTCCAAAAATACGTTTTGTCTGCAATACACGAACACCTTTTTTTACTTAATTAAAAATGATTGATAAATTAATTTTACTAATTACCTATTATTTTGACGCAATTTGAGATAAATAAATATCGGTAGCACTTTCTAAACGTGCAAAAGTGCGGTCATTTAGATAAAGCTTGTAGTATTACGTACAGGTGTGAGTGACCGCAATTTCAATGCCAAAGTTGTAACCCAAGGAAAGTATATTCCATTTTCGTGTCAACAACTTTTATTAATCATGAACTTTGCCTCAACTAATTTTATGATCTATTGAAATTTTTATTTTAACAATTTATTGTATAATAATGCAAAATAAGAAAATCAATAACATAAAAACACGTTTCGATATTTTTTGATCTCATCGGTGTCGTTTAGAAAAAAAGTTTCCGACGGTGACCAAATCTTTAATTTGTTTGTAGACAAGCTTTCAGAAACGCTTAAAAACTTTTCAGAACCCGCTTGTCAACGGAAATCTTCAAAGTTACGTAAATTTTTTATTTGTTCGAAAATCTTTGTGTTCCGAGACCTGTAAATTTTGATTAAAGAATTGCAGTTAATTGGTTGTGTAATTTTACACGAATTTTATTTTAAGTTTTTTTCCATCAGCCAGCTAAAATTAATTTTCATTAATGATTCAAATGGATGGATTCGGTCGGACATTTACCCTATTTCTTTATGATGTCTACTCTCTACTCTACTATAAGATTTTTGTATCATTCACATTAGTTCAATCAATCATCTAAAAATGTTCAAAAGACCCAATTTTCTGAATTTCATTTAAATTTAAATTGCAGGTTTTGGAAACTGTCGTTGGATGGTTTGTCTCTCAGGTTAACAATAGCTACTATGCAATTTTTGTGCTGGTGCCGCTTCAGGATTTTTGTTTTGAATTCGGTTACGCCACAGGGATGTTTTAATAGCAGAGTGGCTCAAAGATTCGTCCTTTAAAGTAGATCTGACATTCTCGAGTGCAATTTACTCTAAAAAATACTTGCATGACATAGAAAGAGCCAATACAGTAGCCGTTTCCAATTTTTCAATGTTTTTTGGCCTTTATCATCCGAATTTGTAAATAATCTATACATTTTAATGTTTACATTTGTAATTAACGTTATAAACTACAATAATTTTAGTAGAAAATTTTTAATATCTGAATAAAGGTTATCGTACTATAACTAAGTAATGTAAAGTTTTAAATACTAAATTTTTATATTCATTCTAAATTTTTTATTCAGATTATAAATCTATCGAAATAAATTATTGTTACAGTCCACCGTGATTAGCATAGAATTTAATTCCCAAAAAACTTAATTACAAATAACAAGTATATTAATTGCGAACATAACGGATATTCTCAAATAAAAGTAAAAAATTATTTAAAACTCAATTTTTACGACAATGTCTGATTACAATTTGAATTTGCATCAAATGGTTAAACACAGGTCATACAAATTTTATACAGTTTAATTTATTGTAAACTCGTCTGTGCAAATTACCGGGTAAACATTTTTTTTTTAAATTAAATGACCGGTTAGTTATCCCCAGTGATGTAAATGTATCATCTGTTTTTTTGTAATTTACATTTTCCAGTTAATTTTTTTCAACAAAATGTATATTGATCAAATAATTTCACAACAATGTTGAATTTTAAATAATTATATGGTAATTAAAGTGGAAAATTAACCAAAATCTCTATGTTACTTTAATGAAGAGTCAAGACCCGTAAGGATACAAAATCCTATTGTGTATTTACAACCTCATGGTAACGGTTAATTCACGTTTATTATACAATTTATCAATAAATTTGCTTTTTTTTCAAAATCAATCGCCTGCGACGCTTTTGGGAACAAAAAATGGTCTTTTATTATTAAACGTTGGAAGGCTATAAAATACACATTGTTAAAGCTGAGCTTTAATTTTTTATTTTATAAATTATTCAATTTAGAGCAGTGGTTCCCAAACATTTTTTATTTTATTTTTAAAATTTAAATTTTTAAAATATTAAAAAATTACAGTAGAAAGCAAAGAAAAACTTTTTTTTTTTCATATTTTAATTATTATTTTTAATAAGTTTTTGTAATAATATAATATCTAAATTAAGCTGTTATGAGTAGGTATTGAGTGAAATTAAAAACTTATTGAAACATTAGCAAAAAATCTCTTTGTTAATTATTGATGTAAGTTTTATAATTAGATAAATAAATTGTGTGCTATTGTTTTGCAATTTACAAGTAAAGCCCCCGAGCAGCAAATACATTAATTACATTTATTTAAGAAGAATATTATAATGGCACATTAGTTACATGAGTTAGTTTTTTTTTATATAAAAATATAAATTCCAGCTTCAATCTTCAATATTATAAAAAATTTTATTAATGATCTATGTACCTTGAAGCAACGAAACTTGTGCAATATTAAATTATTGCTTTATTCTGCATTTGAATTTTTTACACTATTATCATGTGAAAGTTCACAGCCAATATTACATAAGTTTAATGTGGTTCAAAATTCATTACATGTCTAAGTATTTAAATTTAAGCAAAAATTATAAAAAAAAATTTATTTGTTGTTTTGTATACAATAATGCAATAACAAGTGGGCTTTTAAAAATACGTTACTTTACACAATTATTTACATTTTGTAAGAATATTTAAACAATTCTAAAATTCAAATTGCCAATTTCACACCCACAAATAATCCAGAGTAATTAGCATTTTGTTTAAATTAAATTTTAAAGTGCTATTATAATACCTACATTGCATTAAGTACTCTTGTATTTCGAAGTTTTAACATTTTGTCCAATGATGGCAATCAATCGATGATCCAGAAGAGTGCAATTTTTTATTATAAACATTATTTAACCTAAACTTTTGAAAGTTTGATTTTAAAAAGTCATTTCCTTATAAAATTTGTATTATAGACATTTAAAAAATTTCAACAATCGCCCGCGGCGCTATTTACAGCTTGCAGGAAATATGGCTTCAAAACCAGTGGTATTTAGAAGTCTTCGGTGTCAAACTATTTTTAACAAGTTATTTTTAATTAATTGGACATCTTATTTACATAATGTTTTATTCAATGATAAATTCGTTAATTTCTTTTGCGGAAGACTGTTTTCCGTAATTGATAAGTTTCTAAGTGTTCGTACTACGAGAAGAAACTCGTTTATTTTATCACAATTTATATTTTAGCCAGGTTTCTGATTTCTCAAAAAAATTTACATGTTATATGTATCAAGGAAGTTGTTTGCATCACCATTACGCCAGTTTGCGAAATTTAGAGATGAGGTTGAGTAGAATAATTCTGTCGACAGGGTGGAATATCCTGCTGGGGGGCCCGGTAGTAAAGCACGCTTGCAAATATCGACAAGATTAAATGAAAAAGTGGCAGTAAATATACCATAATATACAAAAAAAATATAAAATCTGAGGAAGATCTGGTAGGTTTTCCAAAATTTTCCAAAATATTTTTGTATATTATTTATATAATTTAGTACATACAATAAACTGGATTCGGTTAATTACAGCCAAATTTAAGTTAAAACTAAGATCTCGCCTTTCGAGATCAGTATTTTTCGAGTTCGGTCGCCCCACAGGGATGTTTTTAATAAGTAATTAATTGATGCGTTGGAATTTTTTTTTATAATTAGTGTTTTATTTTGAATTTCAAGACGCCCTACTCTGCCCTGGCTCGGCTCCCACGTAAGGACTCCCTTGGGTTACTTTACGTTTACTTTCTTTTCGCTTTTTTACCGGTTTCGGAACGCTACTTGATTAGTAACTTGCGTCCCATATTCTCCTGATATACATAGGTAAATTGTTAGAATTTGTGTTAAGTATTATCACTAATCCGATTAGGGTTCGGGACGCAATTTACTCGTGCCTCTTTTTGACCACTTTAGAAAACCTTAAAAATAGTGACCGCGAGAAGCAATTTGAATGCGCCCGGTGGAACTTACATGTGGACTAATATAGTGACTCAAAACCAATCGGTGGAACTTACATGTCGGTTTAAAAAAGATTTGACCGATTGGTGGAATTTATAATCGCCCAATTATTAAACTAAGAATTACAAGAATGAAGAGGTCTCAGTTTTTTGAGAGTCATCTGTTTGTCGCTTTGTTATGACTATAATTTGAGCAAAATTGGAACATCTATTGTTCTATATATTAATCAATTGTATTTTTAATTCTTTAGTGTGGTCTTTTAAGCAGTATTGCTTATTTTTGATATATTTTCAATATATTATATGTTTTTTTTTGCTGCTTATTCATCTGAAAAGAAATTCCTGTGTTGTATATTGACTTACAATTTCCCTCTAGTTGCGAAATTGTTATTTTTTTGTTGAGTTTCACACTCGCTGAAGTCTCAACTTGAAATGAATTGGTATCTTAAACTTTAATAACAGTACGTCATCATACCTTTTATTTATTACTTTTGGCGAGACAAAGTTTCTATTTTTTTGTTTTATTAACTTCACCTGGCACCCAGCAGCAGAATATAAAATTAATTACTTAAATTAAAATTAAGAAAATTTTAAGTTAAAAAAATTACTTTCAATTTCTTAACTTATATTATAAGTAATATCAAAATCATTTAATTGAATGACCGTGGTTTTATTACACCTTTGCTCGAACACTGGCTTTCCAATTTCGGTTTCTCATTTGACAAACCTGGAATTATTATGATTCACTTTACGACTGGAGAACTTGTAGCTCAGCATCTCTTTGCCTCCATAAGCTCTAAAAGTTTCTTCTCCCCAAAACCGAAGACAGTGAGTATTACTCCTGTCGGTGTCGAAAAAGACGCATTATTGATAGTCACCCCAGCCCGAAACCGTCGGCTCACCATTCCAGTCGGTACTGATTTCCCTGGAACCCAAATGATGGTTATGAACAGCCTAGGTAGCTCGTCTTCCAGAGCAACGTCAAATTTTGCTCCTCCCTGAGAGAGTCTAGTTACAATAATTTGTAACCATTTCAGGGAATTATTATCGTCTTTCCAGGTAATTCTAAAGATCTGAGTACTATTATTGGCCTTTCTTGAATCGCCAAAATGGTGATGTATAGGGCTTGGTTGAGATGTATCTCGATAATATCTTTCTGGGCCGCAGTGAGTTTGCACAGAAGGTTGAAGCGGTCAATCAGTGCTACTCGGAGGTGCTTAGTAGCTGCGTCCTTGTAGGTGACTGAAACCGTCACGATCGTTGCTAGTATATATCCAGACATTTTATCCCTCTTTCTCTGATCACCCAGAAGCGATGGCTGCAAGTCCCGAGAGAATCTCAGTGTCTCATTTGGCAATACTCATTTGGCTGACAGTTTTCGGCCGACAAATGATTTGGTCGATAACAACCAGGAATTAGTATGTTATGGAAAGGGGACACTTCCAACAATTAATAATTTTAAAGACTTATTTTCAAAACTGAAAGCCCGTGCCACCTCTTCTCTGGCTACGGGGAGGTGTAGTCCCTTCTCGGAGCCAATCGTCCCACCATGCGGAAATTTATGATGGGCTTAAACAGGAGAAACGTAATATTGAATTTAATCTTGCTTAGTATATTGCTGGTTCAGTGCTCGATCTTCCCATGCCCAAGTATGTCAAATTGGCTTACTAGCTGAAACGACTTATCGAAGATAATACTTTTAATTTTGTTAATTTTATTCAACAACAATGCAATTAATAAATATCTTTTGTCTAATAAAAAATTCAACCAAGGACACGATATTTTAGTTTTGAAGAGAAATTCTCAAAATTATTAATAGTTGTGTCTTTCTCTCACAACCAAAATATGGCTACATCACTAAACCACATTGTCGTCCAATTGACTTTCGGCCAAATGATTGTCGGCCAAATAATCTGTCGGCCAAGTGATCTATCGGCCAAATAATTTGTGGGCCAAATGAATGTGTCAGCCAAAAGCTGCCGGCCAAATGAGTTTAGGCCAAAAAAATTTGGGCAAATGACTTGATACCCTTAGAAAATATAGCTCCCGGAAAGGCAGAGTGTTTGCATACCCCGTCCTTACCTAAGAACTTCTCCTGCCGTCCTCTGATGGAGGACGGGACAGCGGATTGATCTAGGGCTAGCCCAGACCTCTCGTTTTAGTGGAAATCGAGGCCAAAGAGGAGTGTTGCAAAATCTTGGAGAACTATATCTGCTCTTGGATCTGCTCAGCCACCAGAATCCTTTCATCTCACTTTACGGGTTACTAGCATGACAAAAACACAAAAGGTACCTGTAATTAATCTGTTTTTTTCATGACGGGAGTTATTTATTGCCCAAAATCGGAACACTAAGGGTTTTAGACCCCGGCCCGAATCCTAACAGATATAACACTAACTTATAATAAATTTAATTATACAGAGAAGTTATCACTTTTACGTATTATAAACATTTGACTGCAAAATTTAGAAATAATTTGCATTTATCATAAAAATTGGGATTAACTTTTTAATAAAATTTCTTACCATTTACAAGATGTAAAAGTGAAGTAATCAATTACATAGTTAATTATGAAAACTCAATTTTAACTTAACTTCTCCATTTACTTACTGCGCACGAAAACTTTTTAATTTGCCGTGAATACGGCACGAAAAATTAAAATTATTCTTCAAAAACTGAAAAACTTAAAATATTTGTGCTCGTAAAATATTGCATTTAAGCGGAACTAATCTTAGGGATGGGCCATAGACTTTAGTAACATTCCTTTGACAACAATTTCCCTGATAATTTAAGATAATTACATTTTTTGTAAAATATCACGCTTTATTATGCAAAATTTTATGTTAGAAATGTTAAAATAAGAAGTTTACAAATTGTTATTCCTCTAAAATATGTTTTATTTGAAGAATGCATGACGGCTTATCAAGTTTTAGTAACTTATAAAACGTATTCTAAAGTTCCCTTTTAGGGGCGTCTGTGACAAATAGTATTCATTTTCTCTTCTTGTTAGACAAAACTTGGATCTCAGAAACTCAAATTAATGGCCTTCTCATTTATTCGTATTTGTCTCAACTTCACTCCAAGTCATTACTTATGAATTTCAATAAAAATTTATAAGTGAGTATAACTTTTAAACGTTTTTTTGAATCTTTGAATATTCAAACTGTTTTAATAATAACAGGAGCTTATAGTCAATTACAACTTTGTAAAGTGAAGTTTAAACAGGGCGGACACCATCTGCTGAACCAAAATACAAAATATATTTATTTAGTTAAAAAACCTAAGAATAATTATTGTTATGCCATTTCAAACTGATTTAAATTCAAAATTATCCCAGTTTTCAACGTAATTTAATTTAATTTTTTAATTAATGTTAATAGTGGATATAGATTAAATTATGGATCCACAGAAATGTTTCTTTGGAATTTCAAAATAATCAAATTTGAAATATTGATTTTTGCATCAGGTTGGCGACCATCATGGGCTGTTGGACCTGGGGATTCAACTCCGCCTCAGATTATCCGGTATGCATCTTGCTGACATTTCGGTCGCACATCAGTACTGAAGCTGCTGCTGCCTAGAATCAGGTTGGTTTACCATAATCTGGCTACCCTCAATGCAGTTGCCCGGGGTGTGGCACCAGGGGCCATAAGTGAGAGTTGGGTACTCCGAGAGGACCAGTTACCATCAACCATCTCCCGTTTAAAACACTTGATGTGACCGTTGTGGTAAAGGGTACTACCTCTTCAGAGTAGCCCCAACACCCCCCAGAAAGTACGTTTTTGTATCGTTTATTAACGATACGCGTGTTCGACGTAAATAGTGGCGAGATCGTGTTTTGGAACCGAGCGACTGGTAACATAATTTAATAAATTGTAATGTTTAAGTTCGGTCGCGTCCTAGGGATTATTTTAATGAGTTCAGCGATTGTGAAAACAGTCTGTCGGTTTTGACAAGCGCAATTATTTGCCTATATAAACTTTTAATCTGCAAAGGTAGTAAATGTTTTGGGAGATATTAGTATAATAAAAGTAACGAAGAAAAAGTGAACAAAATAGAGCAAGGACGCAGAGCCATTAGGAAATTGAATTCAATATTGTGGAACACTAAAATAATATTAGAGTTTTAACTGTAAATTCAAAAATAGCTTGGTAGAAAATTATTACTTAAAGCAACTAAAAAAACATTCATTTATCACTTTTGACAAGTTAGGACTAAGAATAATTGAAAAAGATACAAGTGAAAAAGCGAATAATCTGTAATATGAAAAATGAAATTTAAATAAGTTTTCTTATAAGACATTTCACGAAATATTATATTTTATAACATAATACTAAATACCCCATAATTTACTTGAAATTCTTATTTTGTAGTTCACTGCTATTATAACATAATTGCGGTGGTTTGCCTACATTTTGACTGAAAAGTCAAACTTGGGTTTCTCTTTCAGCAAAAATCAGCAATAATTTTAAAAATAATGAAAATCAGAAAAAGAAAAGAGAAAAGAAATGATAACATAAGTTTGTGAATTACAAGATGCCAAAACGTCTTTCTGCAATTTTTCGAAATTGCTCGAATGTATTCTTCTGTATTTTATTGAAGATAATAAACAAAAATATAATAAAATCGAATAAATTATAGAAATTTAATTAGTATTATAAATTATAATTTGTTTTAGCAACTGCACTGCTTTCTTATAAATTTCAAATATCTTAATTAAAAAGCAATTAAATGTTTTTCAAATTTGCTAAAAATATCTAATGAAGTGTACAAATTTTAAAATCAATTAAGCTAATTTTGCGGTTGTTATTTAAAACTCCTCAAAATTGATTTCTCTAATTAATATTAAGTAAGTGAAAATTTTATGGGTTTATGCGTATACGAATGTAAAATATCGATTATGGAATTCCAACTTTAGAAAATTTAGTGTTGTTAATAATAAAGCCGGTAGTTGTATTATTAAAGAGGAACTATAATAGCATAAGATTAATATTGGTTATACTACAGCTCGGCATTGGCCTACTTTGAAGAAAGCATTTATGAAGATGCGGTTTCTCTCCATTTCTGTTTAGTAGCACAATATTTAAAATACATATATTTAATAAAAAAATGTATATTTGTGAAAAGATCACTACAAATTTTTTAAATCATTTAACAGAGCTTTTAATATATACTTTAATTGCACCAGCATTTTATTAGCTATTTAACTTACTTGAATAGTTTGAACAATTAAAGTCAAACAATCCATAGCTATGGAATTCCATTCAACGGGAAAACCCACTTGAAGAGAAATTTTTTATAGTTATTAATTGGGAATACTCCAAAACTGTGACTGTATGACATCATTATGATGCAGGATATTCAGTAATATGAAAGCTGATATTATTAGATCTGAGCAAATTTCTTCAACTGGACGATTTTAATAAGATATTATTATTGAAAATGACAACATTTCTGAATCCATTTCTTTGAAAACGGATGAAGAAAGAGATATCGGTCTGAAATCATATAAGATAAATTTTTAAATTGATATACATACATCGCTGGCAAGATAGTATTAAATAGCTAACTGCCAGCCAGCTATTAAACAGCTATTGAAATTCGCAGCTGAGTTTTAGATAGAAATGCTACGTGGGTTATTTTATCTGCATTTAGAAATGACTTCGTGATCCAGGGCGGTACACTCTACTATCCGAAATGGAGCAAGGTAGATTATGGTTCAAAGTAATTAGTAGTATGGATAGTATTAATAGTGGTGGTACCTAAGGCCTGCCTGCTCCAAATTCAACTTAATTTTTTTTAAGTGGAGTGTTAATAAAGTTAATCAAGTACTTGCGCCGAGTCGATGCGCGCCGAATCGGCGGCACCGAAACCGCCCATCACTGCAAAAACTGTCAATATCGATTAAATTGGGGTTTTATTCATATGAATGATTAGTTTGTTAATCCAGAGAATATTGTATTTTTATTTTCGCACATAATTCTTTTTTGTGCAGTACCCCATTAAACGATTGTTTTAATTATATATAAGGAAGTATAATAATATGTGAATATCATTAAAATTTTATGTGAAACTGAAATTATTGTAATTAGTACTTGTTGATATCTACTCTCGATTACATAATATTATGAACTAATTTCAAAATGTTTAATTTATATACTATACAATATTATTTCTTTCATTTTCCCCAGGGATTTGGTTTATACCATTAGCATTTCGGTTAACGCCTTGTTGAGTAAATTGCAGCTTAGGTAAAAAGAAAATGAAAATAAGAAGAAAACTTAAAAATGTAGTTGCAATGTTGATCGTAATTAAAAAATTCTATTACTTATTTTGATTAAAAATTCATTTGAATGCGATTCGCTCTGTATTAATCTTGAGAGCAATAAAAATTCAATACGTTGTATTGTAAATTTCAATATTTAAAATATTATTTCTGCTTGGTAAAGCTGTAATTAAAGGAACCTATGGAATAGTAAATTAAAATGGTTTGAATTATTATTAGCTTGGAAATATATTATGGTTATTGTATTTTTTTTTTAAATTTTATAAATGGGAACAAAAATTTATGATTGATATACGAGGATTTTTGTTCTAACAAATGATGATTTATTGAATGTGTGATCCGATTCACATCAATAATACTCAAAATATCTGATGCGCACGTATTGCTATTCGTGAAAATTGTATCATAGCTTTCAACTTTAATGTGCGTCTCTTTGTAAAATACAAGAAGTAATATATCAATGCAGTTGGGATTGTAATCGAATTTCTGAACAACTTTATTATTATTTAGTGCAACCTACAAAGTTTCGAATTTTCCATAAATGCATCATTTAAATTATTTTGCGATAAAAACTTCTAATTTGTGAATTTAAAAATTTGTGCTCAATTTTATTAATTTACTTGTCATATACTTGCTGAACATGCCAACCCATGCTAACTCCAATTACACAGCAATCAAAGCAAGTAGTTCCTATCCGATTGGGGTAGCAGTTCGCTACCCTCGCCCGATGTGCAACACACCGAAATGCATGTTTACAGCTTTTTGATTCTATTTCAAGTTTCAATTGAGCCCGGAAAATCGCTTAGTGAAAAATATATTTGCCATACCAGAATTGACAAAAGTTGAATTTAATTAAAAAAAGACAATACAAATTATAGAACAAAATATCCTGTTTATTGAAAGATGCGATGCAAAGACGAAGGTTGTGTCAACAAGCGTTCAGTAAACGACGTAACAAAAGGAATCAAAAAGTGATATTCCTTTAACGAACCTAACATCAGAATAGAATCCAATAAAAGTTAACAAAAGCGGGTCCCCAATCTATTTGCGGCAGACGTTGAAAGGCGGTAGAATGTCTCTAGGGCAATCTGCCGATCACCAAATCACTATTTTAGATGTCACTCAAGTTAAGAAAAATACAAATGATATCACTAGAAGACGACAAACGAGAAAACGTTTAACGTAAATCAAGTTTTTATATAATTGAAATATGTAAATTTTACTTTGATAATAATATACGCGGTGATTAAAATACATGCCACGTCTTAAATTTAATCTAAAAAAATCAATATTAAATACCCAAGATATAACTTTCGTGTTTCAGTTTAATGTTAATTTTGCCAGCAAGGGTAGTTAAAATTGATACAATTTGCAACCAGCTAAATAACGTAATTCCAAAAATTGCATTTACTAGGTTCATGTGTTATAATCAAAAATGTTTCAGCTTTAATTTCTACCTTGAAATTTATATCTAAAACAATAATTTAATAAAATCAAGTTCACATTAAATAACTATCGAGTTTTAGGAAAGTAGAAATTAACTAAAAATAGAATTTCAAGTAAATGTGTGGTTATGTATGCGTAAAATACGTTGTCTGGGGAATTTTCTGCAAGTCCTAGTTTCCCTATGCTTCCCTGCAAATTGCCGCTTGCTTAACACGTATAATATATTTGAGAAATATTTGGGATAGTGTAGGTTTACTGGTAGAACGGGCATCGCAACGGTTTCTAATGTTTTAAAGCTTTAAGTTTTTACCCTAATAGTTCTTTTTGGAGCGATTAATTATGGCGTTTATTTAGTTACTGGTCCAACTATGGGCGTGTAGGGCTGCGCTGCAGGGGTAAACCTTTTTGACAGAACGGCCACATTGAGTATCATAGACAGGAGATGGTTGTTGATTGGTCCCTGCAAAGCATCTAATTCTCTCTTACGGCTCCAAGCGTCACACGCCGGGCAGCTGCATTGGCCTGCAGGCGAAACTAAGTGAGGGTAACCAGATATGGTGATGCAGTAGCGTCTGTCCCAAACTGGGCTGCTGAAATATAGATGCAGAGGAAGAGGAACCCCCACTGCCATCAAGAGTATCTGGAATGGCCCAGAGAAGATTTCAAGAAGAGAGTCGACGGTGGTGAGAAATAAATATTGCGCCAATATTGGAAATCAATATAGCGCCAATATTTCGCACTTCTACTCAAATAGTGTCGTAAGTCAGAAAAAGCAAACTTTCGAGAAAAAGGTTTTTTCCACTTACGGGTCAAAAAAATTTTCAAATATTTTAAGCTGTGACACTATTTGAGCGGAGGTGCGATTTGTGCTACATGGGAATATGCATTTTTTTGTAGAATTTGAAACAGAGAAGAAGCTAAGTGGTACTAGTAGATCGACATTTTTATCTACGATTATTGCAGAAGTTCAATCATGGGATAATTGATTGATTGCTATGCAAATGATCAGTCAGCATTAATGCGAGCCTACCAGCTGACCTACAGTGCATAATACATATTGTGTATTATGATGTGTATTTTGTATTATATTTTTTGTGTTTGTGTAATTTTAGTACCTTTCCCAATTTAGACACTTTCTGTTCAGTTCATGAAATGGAAAATTTATTTATCCACTTGATGAAAGTGTCTCAACTTCCACAATCGATAGATGGGAATCATTCACTTCGTGAACTACAACAATGGCATTGTACACTTTGTGTAATAGGGTCAACTATTCAGTTATTAAACATTTAGAGATGTTTTTCGGTTAAAAATTTTATCGGTTTGAATGGTTTACACAAACATTTGGATTTATTATACAACTACTGCTTCTTATCTATTGTGTATGGCTTCTTGTTCGGTTTTTGTTGTAGTATTGATTTAGAATTAAATAAAAATTATCTTTAACTGCAAATATGGTTGGTAACTAACTTTAGGGGAGGGTAGTACCAACTGAGACAGGGTACTAAGTGAGACAAGCTGGGCCTGTTCAAAATTTATATTGACCCTAATTCTGACCTTATTTGCAAATTACAAATGAGTATCCATCAATTTACCAAGTCCTGAAAGCACGTACGTATTTGACTGTTAATTTGTTTTTTTTTATCAAATTTGTCTTCTATTGCATGTTTCAGTGCAGCTGTTAAGAGACATATTCTTGTAATAATACTTACACCACTCTTTGACACCACTAAGTTTTCATGGAATACTTGGAATTGACCTCCTTGGAATTATTTTGATAATTTGGATCACAGAATTCATTTGGAATTATTTCGAAATATTTAGAATTACTTTAGAATTATCTGGATTGATTTGCAAATTGCCGGAAATATATTGGGTTAGTGGAAATTTTTGAAGGTAAACTGGAATTGGGATTAATTCTTCGGAATTATCTTGATAATGTGAAATTATTTAGAATTGTAAGAATTATATTGAATACCTGAAAGTTTTTGGAAGTTAATAGATTTTTGGTTTTCTTTTCTCTTAGCCATTGCTGGACAGGAACGTCCAACTTTGAACTTAGGCATCTTTCTTATAGAGAAAGGATTCAGTATTTAGACCCCAAGGCTGCTGAAATCGGATTGGGGAATCCTTGTAACCCTGTTTTTAATAGTTAATGGTGGCAATCATCAACCCAAGGGGAATCACCGGCTGAACGTGCCCTCCGAAGCAAGAAGATAATTATCAGAAATTTTTGACTCTTCCTCGATACAAAACCTATAAATATTCTGAAAGAGCACATTCTGAGCTTTCCGATCGGGTGAGGAAAACTGATTAGACCCACCGGTTACATCACAATTAAATTTTGAAAATCACCTTTTTAGTGGTATTTTGCTCATCATACGTTAGTACGTTAAAATTCCATTCTATTGACGATATGTTGACTCCAGAACAGTATTCAGGAAAATGTTGTTGTAGAACATTGATTATCGCCAGACGTTTTTTCTTTATATTAATGTTAGCATTTCCTGTTCACTAATTCAAAATCAACTAATAATATAATACAAATTATAAAAATTGGTAAACCAAAATATCTTGACAATTTTAAGAATTTGAATTTCATGATGAAGAGAAAAAAAAGTTGGAAAGGTGGAAAGATAATATGTTATGGCCAATACTGGCAAATTTTATTCGAATATTATGTCATGTTAAGATTCAAATATTTTTTTATTGATCCTGTACATACTTGTGATCTTGTATTCATTCTTGGTTTGTCGATATTTGTTTCGTTGAATTGCTGTTTTACTTAACTTTTTAATAATTTTTAATTGTTGGCCATTTAGCAGAAATTTTATCAAAGGTTTGTTACATAACTTTTATTTTGAAGTACGTGAGGTTTGAAGTGAATTCTAATGTAGCAGTCAAAATGTATATAATATGTTTGTTGGCAACGAAGTTATTCCATTCACCGCACGGCTCAATTGAGCTATTGATTAATATTTTTGAAGTTAACTGTTGAATCTCAAAAGGTATCGAAGTGCACTTACCGTATTGGTAGATATATTAATATGTGTTTATTATTAATTTTTGCTTCCCGAGCCAAAAATAAATTCTCGTTTCGACGGTTTCGTTATGGGGTTGAATAATCCAGTGTGTTATTTTTAGATAGGGAGCGGAGAAACGAGATTCTCTCATAACTTCTGAATTTTGAATTGCGGTAGCCAAGATATTGGATAAGAAGCTAAATAAACTTTATTGAAATTTAAATTTAGAAACAATAGATGATAAAATTTTATTCAAATGAACTTGAATTTTTGTGTCTGCATTTAAGGATATTTTAAAATTTGACAAAAAAGTCCTGCTAAAATTGTACACTTTTCGTGCCAACACGTTTATGTAATTTAATTCGTCCAGATTGCGCGTCAGCAATAATAATACAAGCGTCAGATAGGGATGATATAGCTATAGTAACCCTCTTTCTTGCAATATGTGCACAGCCCTGCAAAAATATCCAATTCAAACGATTTTGGTTGGTCTGGAACGCGTCTCGCGCGTCGCGCTGCGCCTCAACTGTTGCATTGTGGTCAAGTGACGCTTGGTTACCCTTCGCAGCGAGTTCACAAAGCTTCTCTTTCTAAATAGAACTCCGAGTTCTAATTAAATATATTACTGTTTATCCTTTGCGATACTCCACATTCAAGTTGCGGTTTTGCCATTTTAGCTTTACTACCCATAATGAGATTAATATCTCATTTATAAAGTATGCGGTACAATTATAAGCGAAAATTAATATCTCAATTGTAAATATTAAATACATATATTGTCAACTTATATTACCTTCGATTATACTATAATAGGATTATGTAATATGGAAATGTTAGCTTGTAATATTCATAATAATTGAAGTGGACTCAATTAGTTTAAAACACAATTCTAATCGGATTATCCTTAATTTATACCTATACACCTACGATCCTACGCATTATCTTAAATAATCGAAAAACTTTTTTTTATATTGTTCCAGGCTCCCTAGTAGGCAGTAGCTATATATAATTTGATTATGCTATTACAGTTTCGAAAAGTAATAATCTGGAGATTTAACAACTTTATCACTAAAACCTAGTAGCGATGCACTCATCGTTGCCTCTAAACGGAACTCGAGAGCTTTATAACTTTATCTGTAACTAATAGATCGTAGTCCTTTGACTGTCACAATTTCCTTATTTTCGCGAAAATGCTACATTTTTCAAATGCACACAATTGATTTTCCTGAACTTTTTTTTATTTATGAGGTGATTATCATGTAGTATGCTGTAGTCGGTGGTGAACTGAAAAGCATAGGCAGGGGTTGCAGTGATGGTCGGCAGTATGCAGTGTAAAATACACATGTGACGCGTGTTAAACAAATCAATAGTCGTCGCGACCCTAGCTTTAACCACGTTGATGAACACTGACCACATTCTGTTGTTTTAATCTACTAAATCTATTAAAAGATTTAAAAAAAAACAACAAACAACAAAATAAAAATTTACAAGAAACAACAAAATAAAAATTGAAAACAACACTAAAGAAAAATATTAAAATTTTTCTGCAAGAACCTGGCCTTTCATTCGTAATAATTAATTACTGTTACGATTATTCTATCAAAAATTATAAAAAAAATTTACAGACCGGATTACACGCTAAGAAAAGTTAAAATATGTAAGATTTGGCTGCAAGCCAAATTATTAACAAATATTGTTGGGAAAATAGTACAACAGAACATCTTTTAGTTGTAAATGTGAAGTTTAAACAGCCTATGTACATTTGCAAATGGTTTTAGGGTTTTATGACCATTTCTGTTTGCTACACAGCATTAAGCACTCGGTCATATTTATTTTACAATTGTAAATTAATTCAAAATTCGTACGAAGAAATCGACCAGAAAATATCTGAAACAGTCCGAATTCTAAAATTTTTTGGTTTGAAGTCTAACTGTTGAGAGACCGAAGTGTACATTGGGAAAATATTATATCCCGCCCGGTTAACTTTTGATTTGCTTCAAGTCCGATTTAGATTTCATGCCTTTTTCTGTTAAAGATTCAATTACGTATTTCCGCCATGTGACTGCGTTTGAATTTACTCTTCGGCTTGAGTTAATTCGAAAAAAGTAAATCAACAAACTATATTAGATCATTAGATGTGATATTTTTTATATTTGTGGAACTCCTAGATTTAGTAATTCAACCATTTTTAACTAAAAAAGTTATCAAAAAATGACACGCTGTAGCTGCAGCACGGGCTCTCTGACTTTTGTTTGTCAAAGATGATTATCAAATTAATTATTTTTTTATAAATCCAACGTAAAAGTATTGATAATATTATGTATCACAACAAATTATTATAATTTTATGTTAGTGTTATTTTCCAACATAAATAGAAAAATAAACTCAATCCAATTAATATAGGCAACCAAAGTTGCAGACATAATAATTTATTGTAAGAATTTATTATAGAATTATTATAATATTGTAAGTGCAAGATATAATCAATATTATATTATTGAAAATGAATAGTATGTTTATAATATACATATATTGTTATGTCTACCTGCTGACCCTAGCTACTATACGTAACTTAAATTTATTTTATCTGGATGGACGAACAAAATATTTTTTAGTTCCGTGGTTTTGAATCCTCGTTAAGCTATGGGTTCCATATGACGTTTTTTATACATTTTCAACACGCAACGGAGCCAGTCAGGCAAGACCGACAGCTGTGTTAACAATATAAAGTCAGAAATTATACTGCATTCATTCTTTGAAGAACAATCGTTTCAACCAAATTTAAAAATATTGTTAAAAGTAGTAACAATTCATACAAAGGAGGAAACTCCTTTTCAACTCAAAATTCAATAGAACTAACATCCTGTTCAAAGTTAAGTTTTAATTTTCACTTGTTGATTCTTGCTTTGACAAAACTGACAATTCATTTGAAATACAGTTTCATACTTTTGATTAGTTTGATTAAATTATACGAACTATTATGATATAAGTAAGATCCTGATCATATTTTAATAATATGTATATAATTATAAGGCAATAAAATATTTCAGTCATAAAATGCTAAAATTTAGAGTTTTACTTTGATCCAAATAAACCATTAATACATCTTGTTTGCTTAGGTAAACATAAAAAATAATATTTATTTTTTATTTTCTGACGTATTATTTTAATTCAAACACGGTCGTTAAGTTGGCAGTTTGTATTGGATTTCTATGTCCTAATCGTGGTTTACAAGGTTATGGAATACCTTGGTCTTTTTTTATTTCTATTTGATGAAACTCATTCTTCATATCCAGTGTAGTGAAATACGAATCCTAATGTTGGTGAGGTTGGTTGCCTAGGCCTAGGTTATTTAGTGGATATCGATCTTTAATAGTTTTCTAATTCATTTCCCGATAATCAATGCATAAGCGAAGGGATCTATTATTTTTTTAACTAGTAATATAGGTCCGACAATGGCGAAGGGTCCCTAAGCTTTCCTCTATCTGAAATTTTTTGAATTATTGTGAATAGTTGTATATTCTGAGTATGCTAATCATCTGATGATCTCATCATTCAATCCTGAGATAGTCTATCTTGGAATTCCAATTTAATACATCGAGCAGGTCCGTATTTGGGGTGACATCTCTTTCCATTCGTCTGTTCATAGTTAGGATTATTTTCTCTTACTTTGCAACAGGACCGGTCTTGGTTTGATTTCATTATTCCTAACATATATACAGATCTACATATTTCGGATGGTAAGAGAAGTCAACCAATCAGAGCTTCTTATTTTTTGGTTAGTAAAAGGTTATTGAGGAGGTGAATGAATGAGTGAGTAATTTTTATACGTCATTTTAATGTAAATTAAAAACCAATGGTAGAATTTAAATTATTATTTTATTTGGATTACTTAGTGGTAGATCAGGGTCTTATTTGCAATTTTACCTACGAAATGATATCAATATAAAAGATTTCTCAGACAAAGGCGAAACAATCGTACCGGCGCAATGGCAACAGAAATTTAATATAATCTGTCATTCAATTTGATTAATCATTTACGGCTTACTGTATTTTGTTGTCATTTTACGGCTACAAAATAGTATATTGTTTTATGAAGAGCTAATGTGATTCTTTGTGGTAAGTGTGTAGTATTGACGTCACTGTCATAAATATAAAACCTTGAAAAGAAGAGAGCTTTTTATATTTGGCAAAATAGCGTAATGCACTAGTGCTGTGCTTTCAATGAGTAAGCTGATCATCTGAAATGAAATCAGATAGAGTGAATTTTATAATTCGTTGTTTGTTTTATTTTTGTTGGTTTTACAGAAACTAACGAAACATTACAGAAAGTTTAAATTAAATTTGCATTAAGTTACCCCTATCGTATCGGGGCCCGAAGCTTAAGCTTCATTAGCTTCTAGGAAAATCCATCATTGGGTTTGTTTGTACCATTTCTGAGTTATAAGATCGTATGGTTCATGTATGATTAATAACTGTAATAGATTAAATTTGAGTTTACAAAATTTAAAAATTGAAATGAGAGTTATTTTGTATTTCAATGCGATATTGCCGTGATATCTATTTGTCACTTACTTTTGTCGCTCAGTAGCAAAAATGCGTTGAGTGAGGCAGTGTCGTCCAATATTATCAAGTTTGTCCTGAGCTTGGGGTCGCTCGTGGAGGAGAAGGGATAGCCGGCGGCGGCAGCTTTTATTTCTGACCAATTTCAATCCACAATCCCGAAACGCAGTGAAAAGATTTATACTGGAATTCACTTTACGACAAAGTTAATTTATACAGCTATTGCAGCTTTGGCGAAATTAATTCATCATTATTGGGGTTTAAAAAAGTAAAAATGCCTATAAAGGAATAAATCACACCAAATTCTACTACAGTATACTAAATAAGTCGTGAAGCGAATCCCTGCAGATATTACTTCTATGTGTTTGATAGATACATTAGAAAGTTGTGGAAACTGAATCCCGGTTTGTTATAAATTCATTGCTCGTATTATATTCATTGCAGTCATATAAGTTTATTTTAGAATATTTATTTTTGATGTATAAGAAAAGTGAGATATTTTCAGGAATACTTTAGTATGAAGGTGTGTAAGTAATTATCCTTTTAAATTAAGGAGCATTCTTATCAATTAGGTAAGCAAAACAGGCCACATTTGTGACACGTCTAATTAGTGTTCAAACTAAAACTACCACGATATGTCATAAAATCAATCGGTCCCTAGAGCTTCCCGTGTCAGTTCAACCTCATCGTGCCATGCGAAACTAAATTAAAACAACTTTCAAAGGCTCGTTTTTCATCGCTCTAATTAAAGTGTCAGATACACATATTTTACAATTCACCAACAGTTGCCATTGCTGGACTAACTTGCTAAGTTTTATTTTGCTTCCCTCGGATCTGTTATTTCTACAACCCTTTCTCTAGGCCAGTGTTAGTTTAGCGGCCGAACGCCTAGCGGTTTTGCACTTATATTTTCTCTTCCATCTCGTTCCAGTTTTCGCGACTCTTCAACTCTAATTACGTTTAGATTAAAGCCATCATTTTAGGTTGCAAATTGAAAGGACTGCTTATTGGTAAAAAAAATAAGAATGGGCTGTTTAATTTAAAAAGGAACATATTCACTAATAATATCTAATTAGTAGCGATTTGTTTAAGAAGCTTCGCGGAGGTATTTCCAAAGGTAATAAATAAAGCCGTCCCCTGTTCGCGTTTTATATTTATTGAATTTAGGGTAGATTCTTAATTAGCAAGTTTTAATGATGTCTATCCAGACGAAAGAGTTTTTATTAAAGTTTTGAATGACGACATTTTCACAAGTTGGGTTGTGTATCAATATCAGGAATGGCCACAAAAGGGTGCACCTGACGCCCGTGCTACATTTTACATCAATGGTGCTATAAGCTTGATCTCGTGGTGTGACAACGAACGTGCGCTTTATACAAATGGCTTATAATAAAGAAGCATTCATAAAACACAAACTACACATGAATAATAGTGAGAATATCTCTTAGGATATCTTTGCTCTTTGCTTATATAGCGGTAGATTCATTGACTTTTACGATACGCATGATTTGCTTTTCAAGATATTTAACGCAGACGGATAAAAATGAGTTGTTGAAATGGCTAAGTTTAAAGAAGGGTGCGGGCGTGCTTCGCTAGCAAAGACGCTCATTAAGACATGCAAATGAGCCCTATTTCAATTCTTAGGGCATTTTCACAGTGAATTGCGATGGGCATAACCGCAGATAGCAACGAAAGCTTAACTGTTAAACTAACTTTTAAGAAGATTGTCCCCCAAAGATAAATTTGCCTAACAATTATATATATTTTTAATAATTGACGTATTGCTAATATTACTTAACGTCGTAAATAGTTAATTGTTGCAATATAATTTAGAAAATCGTTCGAGCGTCTTAAACTTAGTTTGCTGCATAGCTGCTAGCGCTACGTGCGCGAACTCGATTTCAATTAATTTAACTGTAATGAGTCTTGGCTCGTTCGTTTCAGACATAACAGGTCGCCCTTTTAAAAAAATTTAATAATTTTTAATTGTTTAACTTGCTTATTTTTCGACAAATTATCGCTGGATCTATGCGAGGAGCATTTAATTAAATCAAATTATATTTTTTATTAAACCATTTTTAATTCGCCATCATTAAGTTATTTGAATTGATGTGGCCTGTAATGCTTGCACCATTGTTTTAAATGTTACCTAATTAATGGTAAGAACCTAATACAGTAAAAACTATAAAGAAGTACTTTAACTTAAAGATGTTGTCTTTAGTGTTGAGAAAGGGCGGTTCAAAGACGTAATGTCGCTAATTAATTAATAGCATAGACCTTGAGCCAGAGTGCTTCTGGCTTCATATCTACTTCCCTTGAGGGCTATTGTGCGCCCACCAGCCTAAACCAACTGTGTAAGTGAATTAAAATATTTATTAAGGAATTCACATATACACGCCTCTGGGGATTCATGCTTAATTAGCCAGTAACCATCTTAGATACTCCTTGAATAATTAAATTTTACACTTAAGCGACTATCTATATGTATATAGGGTTCATATTTTACCTACTTAACTAATAAAATATATAAGATTATAATTTTCTCCGATTCTTACATTTTTGGGCTTTCTTTAATTTTAATTGCCTATATTATTTCCAACCTCCAAAGAAAGGGCAAAGAATTCTTTAATTAAGGGAATACTTAATTAAGCACATTCTTATCGTAATGAATTAGTATTTAATACTCCGTAAATCCGCTAATACCTCAATAATCAGTAAATGAACAATACTTGCAATTGCTGATACAATGAAACAAATTTCGAGCTTAATCAGTAATATGTAAGTATTGAATCAACAAAACTTCATTTTCATCGAGTATACCCATATCAAATATTTCACTCAATTCAAAAATTTTCAAAAACTAATATTTAAAGCAGGCTAATTTACATTTTGTTTTATAGTTGTGTATATCAAAAATTGTATTTGCATAAATGCGAGAGATATACAGTTTAGGTGAACCGTATTAAACTCCATGAAATTTATGAGACAAGCCCAGGCGTATTCGATCATTATACGCTGGATGGTTGTTGCAATTTCCTCAATGTTTGTTTTCGACTGGAAATGTATATTCCGCTATTTTGCACTTTTTGTATATTTTCCTGTTTTGGTTTAATAATATCACAACTAAAATTTTGATTTTTATTTTTAACCAAATTACCAAATTTTAATACATATTTTTCATATATGGTTCTTAAATGAGAAACAACCCAACTTTCTAATTTATTGAAAAATAATTTTTTTAACATGGTGGATTGCAGTTTTGCAGGTAGGATTGACTAATAAACAAAAAGTATAAGCTACTATTTTTACGATTATTACCAATCACTCAGTTACTTTTAATCAAATATACTCGGTTGAGCAGAACGTGCGGCCTGAAGGCTCCACTGAATTATCACTTCCTACTTTAATGATTACTTCAGTTATTACTCGAATAAATAATTATTAAAATATCACTTTAAAAACAATTTAGTCATCTTGTTCGAATTTCATTGCCATCTCCGAAGCACGGAGATGATCATAAAAAGTTAGATTTTATTCGGATTCGAACCGGGTTCCTAGCATTAGCAGTTCATCTCGTTATAAAACAATGATAAGATCACAAACTTACATAATTTTAATAAAAACAAACCAAAACAATGAAATTGCAAACCCCCCCTTACTCCCGACACATACCATAGTCGGCTTTCCAAAAGCTCCTGTATGGAATATACGATGCCTCCATAAGAAGCATGCTCATTGACCTATCGAACAACCTAGCATCTTGGGCTTTAATTGCAGACGGTATTCTGTTATATATTTTGGTTTTCCAATAATTAAGATGTGGCAGGGTTGTTTTTAGACTATGAAACGGGGCACGCAACATCTGTCCTCCTTTGGTGTTATTGTGATGTATTTCCAACATTTGTATCATAGTCCGATGCCCCAATAAATTTTTTTGGCCCATAATATGTATGTATACCGAAGGCAAGGTAAATATTTGTTTACGCTATCAGGCTGTCTTAAGCCGCACAAAGCTCTTATTACTTTTTTGTGCATTATGAATAGCTTTTCAGCGTCTGATGCCTAAAATAGAATGCCAATGTTGCGGCACTTTGAAAATTGGAAAAGTACATCAAACAATACGATTTGTTTAAGTTCTCCAGACAGTTTGTGTAGACTGTGTTTTGCTTGTTTTACGAAAAAAAATTATTCTGGATTTAGCTGAGCTCAGATTAGACCAATTTTCGAAATTTTAATAGTAAACCTGGAATACCAAGATCAATACACATTAGTTCAAGGAATTTGGGGTATAGAACCCCTCCACTACACCATTTACATTCTACTCTGAAGGGAATTTCAGAATGTGGTGATTTGATGAATTTGGATTGGAATACAATTTAAACAAACGAAAGCTGTATTGTTTTGAGAAGAAGAAGGTTAAAAAAAAGGAAAGAAATAATAATTTAGATTAAAATAAAGAAAATTAAATTACTTATATAAAATTAGAAATTAATAACTTTAATTTTGAATTTAATAGCGGGGCAAAATAATAAAAAATAATATGTAAGAATTGAAAATATAAAGACAAATCTAATAAAATTAAGAGTCTCATGTTATAGAATGAATGTATCCGGGTGGTAGATTTTTTTTTATAATTTGATTGTAGAAAAATACACCCCGAATATTACAATACGTAGGATAATAAAAAATGGATAAATAAAGATTTTATTATTATTATTATTCTAATTTCGCAAAAAAAATGCTTAAAAATTATAATATTGGAATTGTACAACAATGGTATGTATAAAAGACCGGGTTCTATTAGAATAAACAAGCAGTATAATAGAATGCAAATTTACAATTTACTAATATAATTAATTGTTTGTTGACAAGGTTCTGTATGCGATGGCACTATTTTATAATATGTAATGGAAAGCATGTTATTAATAACTTTCATGTACGTACTTATGTTGTAAACAATAAGGCATGAAAAGGTTATATATTAATTTGTGACCAAGCTTTTGTTTATTGATTGATGTTTCCATATTTTGATAGGTTAGATATTTTCTATTATGTATAAATATTATGAATATTATATTAAAATCCCGATTTGCATATATTAAAGGGTAAAGTGGGGATTACTGACCATGTGAGTAAAGTCGGTCATGTAGATTTTAATTGAAATAATTGCTCGATCAAAAGCAAATCGTAATCGAGAAAACAAAAAGATATAAAAAAAGACAAAATTAATGTAGCTAATTAAATTTAAGTATAATACCATATCGTAATTTTTTATTTTTTCTATAAAAAATCCTATCCCTCTTCTTCTTATTCTCCTTTATTTTCACTATTAATTTTGCTTGAATCTCTTTAATTACGTTCTGGCTAACATTATTGTGTATACCAACATTTAAACGTACACTTAAAATTAATTATTTAGAATAACAATGAAATGTTAGGTAAATTACTTGTGTAAATTTAGACTCGATATTATGTTAAAATTAGTAAAAGTACAATAAACTTATTAATTGTTCTTTAAAAAATTCTTAAATAAGTAATTTACTAAGTAAATTATAAAAATCTGAAAATTGCGTTATCCTTAAGGATTCTATTATACTTCCAAAATAAAAACTTGACTAAAATAAGCAAACGACTTTAGTATAATGAACCATAAATATCCTAATAATATTTGCCGGGTATTATTTACTTCAAGTTTTTGCCTTAAGCATAAAATTAAGTATGCAAAACGCTGGATGTAGGGATAAGTAAGATAAATAAATAAATGTATTTATTATATTTCTTTATGCCAACATTAAAATTTAAAAAGGAATTTGTTGAGAAGTTTTCTGGTGCTAATTTCATGCTGTTACCCGTTTTCAAGTTTGGTTTTGGATTACTTAATGTTTACATTAATTTAATAAGTTGTGTATTTAAGAAAGTTAAATTTCATTAATTAACTAATACTAAAACTCAACGCTGTAAGTGGTGACCCCGACGTGACTTGCAAACACGGATGCAAAACAATTTATTTTTAACGATTAATTGTGTTGTAACACGCAAAAACTTTGAGACAAAATAAAAAAATTTAATTAACGTATGTAATTTAGAGCAATAAAACTGTGTAATATAAACAAACTACTTATAAAATTTTAATCATCAAATAATCATTAGTAAATTTGTTGTTAATATCGCGAAACGTCTGAAATAACACAGAAAATGTTAAAATTAGCGTAACGCGAAATACGTATATTCGAACGTGGTATTTACCCCGTGTATAATCCTGAATAATTTCATAGACCCTAACACTTGCTAGGCAATTAAAGGAATATACAGAGAAAATGTTAGCGATTTTCCAAATAAACATTTAATAGTGAGAACCTCAAAATTATATTAGCGTATAATTATTAATTACCAAATTTTAATTACATACGAAATGCTATCAATAAATTGTTACGTTATTCAATATTAATTAATTAAAACCGAGAATTTACATACGACAAGCACTTTGTTATTAAATTTCTGTATATTTTTGGATTATTGAAATCGAAATCTACCTAATCTATTACAATATTACTATTGGTTCATAGCAACATGAAACAATCCTTCTTTCCCTTCGCTTTTCGTAAAGGCAGGATAACTCCTTGATTTTCCCTTTTTCATTTATTTTTTGAATGGTTTTTATGGTAGATTACCTCGATGGTTTGCCATTGCCTGCTGATGGAAAACAGTCAGAACAAAGTTAATATTTCGTACAGGCTCGAGGGACATAATAAGCAATATAAGAGCTAAATGATCAGAGGGTTTCCTCAAATTTCAATTATTTTTATAGCAGCATCTCACTTACAAATCGCCTACAGTCGATAACTGTTAGTCTTCCGGGACAACAGTAAGGGGTAACTCCACACTGCAGATTTAAAGTCTATTCACACGTGATCTCTCATGATCATGTACGGAAATGCTGAAAAAAAATGTATAGCTTTCAAAAATGTAGGACAAAGTGAAATTTTGATTGCTGAGAGAAACTTTGCATATCCATGGCAGCGCTCAGTAATTGAAAAATTAAAATACTGATCTCAATTTCATACATTTCAATATTTGTGTCTATCACAATATTTGTGATTTTCGAAATCCAAAATTTTCACTTTTAAAATTTTTTTTTCCTGAACATTTCGGGGAGCACGTGGCCCCAGGTGCTCCCCCTTGGCTACGGGTCTGCAATGCAGGTACAAAATTAATGGTATTAGCGAGTGAATCCGTTTCGAATATATCCGACACGACACGAACGCTAATTTCGATCGAACCGAAATTTCGGGTGAAAACGAAACTGCCAATCCGCCGAAACCAACATTTTTTGCCGAAACCGAATCTTTAGTGGGACTCTAATTTCAATCATACAAATATCAACTTATAAATAATAGCCTTATAATTTGTGTATGTGTCCGTAACACTTAGGAACGCCTCTCACTGGTTCTCATGCAACGAATGTCACGCCATTATATATGTAAAACTCCATATAAAGGAAGAAAAATTATATAAGAATAGGAAGAGAATGATTTAGTCTGATAAATATGGACTAAGATTACCCTGGTTGTGCGGCCTAAAGGCCGCATTGAGCCATCATTATTATTCGATCTCACCGGGTGGAATATCGTTACCAATAAACTGATTAGTTTAGTTGTATAACAAAAGATCGACCTCGGATCAGAGTTAACCCAGGGGTTTGACCACTTTGATTGGATAAAAAGTGAGTTAAACCTGGTTTAACTCTTACCTGAGCTTTATACAACTGACCCTTTATGAGCTGGAAAAATTTGAAATATAATGCTAATTGGGGAGGAATTTGGATAGGAATTCACAGCTCTGTGAGTCGCAGTGGGGCAAATTTTTTTCTCTCAATTTCCCTATATACGAAACAATCTGTATAAATTTACTATGTTCACTTTCGCATAAGGCATAGCCAACATTAATAAGGTTTTCCTGTCTAGGAGCAAATTTTCAAGGTCGAAATGTCCTAGAACCCGTTTAAGTAAGATCTTGGAATTCATGTTCCAGAAATGGTCATAGGTCAAAACCAGCATCGTTTAAGGTATTTATAATTAGATATGGTGGCACCACGGGTTTTCATAAATACAATAATTTATTTTTGTAGAATTTAAAAGATGATATTAAAATGAATCAACTGAACTATGGATCACCTAATTTTTTTCTGAAATAATCGAATTTAAAGTTTTGATTTTTCTCATAAAAGTCAGCCAGTAGTTCATTCTGTTGACTGCACTTATTCTCAACGTAAATAGGTGCTGCATTTTATTTATAAATTGGGGGGGGGGGTGTCTACAATTGAGTCTTGACCGTCGTCGTACTGCTAACAACCTATTGTTCTATTACAAATCAAATTTCGTTTACTATAGCGGAATTTTACTTAAATTTTGAGTTGGGACCGCTCAGGTATGTTTTTAATGGCAAGAGCGGCTCAAAGATGTTCAAAATGTTGAAAAATACTTATCTTAAAATAAAACATATCATGGGCAGAGCAACTCTTATTAAACCATCCAATCGAATACATATTTTCAGTTTTTGACATTTTCAGTCGTATTTTTGAATGACCCATAAAATTTAATGTTTTTGCAATATTATGGGCAGTACAGAACTGCAGTGCTACAAATAATAAAATTTATAAGCAATATACTAGATAATTAAAACAGAAAAGGACTTGGAATATGGGTAAAAACTAATTAATTCGTTATTAAAATTTTTCTGTATCGGCACAGTACAAAATGTATGTTTCCGGCAGATGAATTTAGGGCAAAATTGATACTAAATTATTGAATATTGTATAATAACAAAATTTTGTATGAGACTACCTACAAAGATCTGATTTCTAATGAAAATAATTACTACAATTACATGGTATAATCTGCCCGTGGCGAGTTGTACAATAATGTAGTAGATGTGCGCTAAATTTTAGCTGGAGGCCGATTTGTTGGCTCACGGGGGGTTGCGGAGAGTTTGAATCGTGAAAATGTATTTGAATTTATACCATTATTCTACTATTTAAATTAATTTATCTGTTGAATTGAATTATAGGTACGAAATCACAATATTTTAATTCGATTTTGGTAATCGGTGCTAAATTTTGCTACAAAGATATTGAATTACTTGAAACCTGTTGTGGAATTATATTATTTAGAAAATAGTCTTAAGTTTGTTATAATTGACTTTGTTTTACTGGTTTACAAATCATAAGTTAGAAAGTTATTATTTGTAAAGTTCTATACAGATTACAGTCATGACATTGTTCACTGTTTCACACCCTAATCTTGGTTTTTGACTTAAAGCGTGCAAAGTTTATGAGCATTTAATTTTTAAAGATATTCAAGTTTAGACAAACATAGTAAAGCTGTTAGTTAAACCAGAAGCAATTTTGACGTAATAATGTTTTTATGAGAACAATTTTGTGGGGATTATTATAAAGCTTACTCTTCATTTAATTAAATAAGTTTATTTGTACAGCAAAATAAGTCGTTACTGTAAAATCACATTTGCAATTACAAAATGTCATTAAGTAAACTTACTTTTATGATTACTCCTACTTTCCTAGTTCATCAAATTTTAGCCTAAAATTCTACATTAATTCATATTCAAAAAATCATTTCTTGGGGTTCATTTCATGCAGTATAAGAAAATTTTGTCCGCTTTCTAAATTATTCATCCATTACAGGCACCAAAAATATGAATTTGAGGTTAAAACTCAATGTAAAATAATATTTACTTAAGACTATCAATATTTTAGAACATGAAACTTTCTTGAAATAACTTGAAGTTAGCAAAATAAAAATACTTTAGCATTTACTTTTGCAGTTAAAAGTTGTATGAAAGAATTTTAATGTAAACTGAAGAATGCTAATAAAAGTATATTTTCAATTCTAAATGCCTAACGGTTAGCAAATAATGAAACTCCTACTTTTTCAATCTAAAAATGTATTTAGATTTTTGTTTCGAAATTTCGAGTAGCAGTACACTGTCACATTTTCTTTTCAAAATAAAATTAATCCTTAAAAACACTTAACACTTAAACGTAGAAATATGTAAAGAAAATAGCTATAAATATCCTTTTAATTAAAATTTAAAGTAAATTAATATTCCTATAATTTAATTTTTTATAACTAAAAATATCAACCGAAAGATATCTTTATTTTGTTATAATCCTGAAAAAAAATTATATTCATTAATTTTAATCCGTTATAATAGGAAGCAGGAATTTGGAAAAAAAAAATTTTCAGATAGTTTTCCTAGGTTCCGGTATGCGGCCGGCCACCTACCATCAGTACACAGTAGTACCGGTACTTCTATATCAAAATGTTCTATGTATAAGACGATGACGATGAGGAAGTCAACTATAGGCTTCCCCGAAGCACAAGGACTTTAGATCACAGCAGTCACAGTTTTACCGCTCTCTAGTCTATAATATACAATTTAATATACAGGCCTTCTAGTATATTAATTGTATCAAATAAATTATTAAAATGGAAAAAATTTGTTTAATATATTAAATTGAGCTTTAATTATAATTGCAAGATATCTCATAATTTTAAATAGTAAAAATTTGTGTAAACACTTTGTATATTTGACTGTTTTATTTTCAATAAATAATGATATTTACGCATTTGAGATATTTCCTAAAAAATTTAATTAACGCTATTTTCATAAATTTTGATTTTACGTTTATCTAAATTTTTCTAAAAATAAGCAGTGTCAACAGAATTTCCTTAATCGTATTTTAATGAAAAAATACTTGCTCGAATACAATCCCCTGGTTCATTTCTTTGAAATCATCAACATTAGCGGTTTCATCGATTTTTTAAATTTTGTGGTACGATTTATGGATAATCCATCTTTATATTACGTATAATAGCTGTTCTAAATGTAATTTAATTTAATTTAATTAATATAATTTATAGTTTAAAATTCTGGAAATTGTATTAATATGATTTAGTTCCAATTTTTGTAAAAGTCGTCGGATATTACTTTGCTGTTCCATAGTTTCTCTTTCGTTTAATTATTATGGCATGATACCTGGCTTTAAACAACAGTAACCCCGGGGTTACTTTTACCTTTGGGATGAGTCTGCCCAAATAATAGTTTTTTTTAATTGTAAAAATTGCAAAGAACGAGTATAATACTATGATGTTAACTTAAGAAAGTTAACAAAAGTAGTAAGTATTGATTTTTAAGAAAATAACAATGAAATTAGGGAAATAAAGGAGAAACTTATTGGAATGCAAGTCCACTGGAATAAACAAATGAATGAAATGAAACAGGTGGTTGAAATATTGTAGGGAAAAACTTGTGATCAGGAGAAAAAAATAGCGACATTGGGAGATCAATTAAAAAAGTACGAGAGACATAAAACAGAGATGCGAATTTACAAAACAATGATAAGATCAATAATTTCATATGCAGCGGAAACAATGTGTCTTCTTAAGAAAATGAAGGTTTTCGAGAGAAAAGTTTTGCCCACAATATTGGGACCAGTAAAAAGTAACGATCAGGAAAGTAGACCTATGATGAAATTCGAGATATTGAGATGTTTGGACAGTGAGGATGTTGTGAAGATGGTCAAGTGATAGTTGGTTCTGGTGATGGATGCCCTGAGAAGAATGGGGAGAGAGAGAATGGAAAACAAGAAAAGAATAGAGAAGGATCACATTAAAAGCAATAACGGAGGAAAGATTGTAGAAATGAATTAATTTAAGATTAATATCGAAAGAGATAGCCAGGTTCCTACAGGAGTATAAGGCTTATTTATTTATTATTATTATTATACCCAAGTAACATTTCAATCCTGGTAATTACCTGCAAAATCAAATTGTACCTGGCAGCCCTGTGGCAGGCCTGGCTGACACCAAATAAATAATAATTGACAGGTTATTTAGCTATACCTGGGAATACCCTGCGCTTGGCCTGGCACAAGGCAAATGCAGGATATTTTACCGTACCTGAGAATTACCTGCGTTTATTGCTGCGTTTAGCTCGCGCTTGGCCTGGCTCAAGTCAAAATGCAGGTTATTCTGCCGTACCTGAGAATTACCTGTACTTATTGCTGCGTTTAGCCTGCGCTTGCTCTGGCTCGTAAGTTGCAGCTTATCAAAAATTGTCAAAACACGTGACCAAATTGGGCACGTGTACATGCAGTAGGTAAATTTTATAACTGCGCTAAATTTTCAAAATTACCCACTAAAATAGTAGGTATTTACAATTTTCGAATATTTTATAACTATTAGCAAATATTTAATTTTAGATAACTGAACGGGATAAAATTCAATTTAGAATTGTTTATTTAATGTTTTTGACGAAAATGATTCAATTGAATCGCATTTTTAATTTAAATCTGAAATTTCAATAACAGGTATAATATTAATATTACTTTGTAACAGGGTAGAACCAGAAATATTTGAAAAATACGTTAGAAATCAAGAATAGCGTAGGGGGGGGGGTGCAAAATATGTTTTTAAGAAAAACTTGCAGAAATATTAATAGTAAGTTAATAGAGAATTTATCACGGCGAAGATTAAAATAGCTTTATATCGCATTATCAGGAAAGATTCTCTAATAATTTTACTATATTTTTACAAAATTTTATTAAAAACTTCACGTTTTTGTACCCCCCTTTTTTTAAATTTCATTAATCTGTTAATATTTATTATAATTATAATATTTAAAGTATTTATTTGAATTTAAATTATGTTATGTTCCCTCACCATGTATAGTGGTGATAAAGGTGGTGATACCAATCTAGAAATATAAATAAGTTATATTGTGGTTATGGAGGTAACACTTCTGTAGGTACCACTTTCCTTTCAGGGCCCGGGGCGGTGCCCCCCCTTTAGTTCGACACTGATCCCTATGAATATTCATGAGCGCTAGACCGGTTCAACTTCTTTCACTTGTAGAATTTCTCTAATGAGTTTTTATTCGATGTAATTTAGAATGTTTTCTCTCTGCTGTTGCTGTAGTCACTGGTAATATTAATCTTAACAGCAGAACAGCTATTTTGTTTACAGTTCATGGTTTTTGTATTAAATTAATACCATGCCTTTCATGTAAAAAAGGATAAATAGGGTTGACCTATAAGCCGACTTAAATAAAGTACGGCAAATATATTTGGAAAAAAAACTCTTCCCAATTTTAAAATAGAATTATCTATTTCATTTAAAAAATTCAAAATTTTCACGTTTATGAATTTTTTTTGCTGAACATTTTTCCTGAACTTGCCCCAAGAGCCCCCCCCCCCTGGCTACGGGCCTCCTGATGTCTATTATATTTCCATCCAACCATTTCAATTTTTTAATACTATCTACTATGTATTTTACTATATATTTTTAAAAATTAATAAAAATAAAATTTAATAACTATAAATAAAAAATATCCAAATATGAAATATTAATGTAGTGGAAACGGATAAAGTGTTCTCAATTGGTAAATTAATTCAAAAGTAAGAAAAAATATAATTTTATAACACTAATATTATGATAATAAAATAAATTAAAAATTTTTTTTTATCACTCAATTTTTTTAAAATGTGATTGGGTTTTCCTGTAAAATCAATAAACGTGTGATACGCAGTGTCACTTCTTCAACGACTTCGACGATATCAATCACCAATAATTAAAGTATTACAACCAAACGTGATGGCTCAGTGGTCAATGTACAAGTTATTCCTAATCTACGAAAAATAGGTTCGGGTTCGATCCCCAGTGAAGGTAAGATTTAAAAAAAATTATATTTTCAGATTCCATAATAGTAAGAAAATCGTAAAATATTGTGAGAATTGTAACATAACAAAGAATTTAATAATAATTAATTAATAAAATATAATTCTAAAAATGAAACAGAAAAATAAATTTAAAAATGAAAAAAGGTTAAAAATTATAGAAATTAAATTTTTTCATTCAATGAAATTTATTTACAATAAATTTAAAAATTATTTAAATTCATTAATCAATAATTATTTTTTTATTTAATATAATTTTTTGACACGTGGTTATCAAAACCGTTGCAGGCTTTTTTACCTGCCCCAGGGTTGCCTCAAGCAATTACCTGGCTTGCAAAGGGTTTAGGCCAGGTTTGCGCCAGCACCTGATTGCTTTCAACCAAGCTTGTCACAGGGTTCCCACAGGTAAATTCATGCGCCATTTTCCTCAGACAGCACCTGTGGCAGATTTGCCTCAGCCTTGACACAGGAGCAGGTCCTGGCTGAGTCTTCACTGACAGGCAATTGTCAGCCATTTCCCAGGTCGAAATGTTGCTTGGGTAATAACATAAAAGACATTGTAATTATAATCAACGTGTAAATCTCTTTGTAAATCTCTCAATCGATGACGTTTAATATCGCATTTAATAGGTTATTTTGTTTTCACAAAGGTGAGTTAAAATTTAATCTATGGTTTTACAATTAAAATGCTTTGTTGTAAAATTTTAATCATATAATAAATTTTAGCTCGCTTTTGTGAAACCGAGCATAAATATAATATAGATGAAGCCTAAGTCTTCATGTGTGATGGTAATCCCTGTACTGTGAGGCCAAAGGCCGAACAACCACATCAATCACTTATTCGAATGTGTTTGATTTAGTAAAAAATTAAATTAGAAAATAATGAAATACTAATTTTAATCCAATGCGTAGGAAACCCCGCTTGTTGTTTCCGTGTATTGAGTCAGAATGAGTTGATTAATATCTACGATAATTGACCTATCTGATGTAGTTGCATTTACTAAAAGTAGAACATGTTTGTAGTTTCATATTCAAAAAGGAAAATAGGTCAGTAGGTAATTTAGAAATTTTTACAATTAAGCTACAAGTTCAATGTATTGAATTTTAGGTTGGTGTATATGCGAGGGTGGAATGCAAGGGTAGCAATTTTAAAGGGGTTCCTAACCTCGCGGCTGTTTTCCCTAGATGTTTTTGATAGTAATTGTTACCTTCATAAATTTTTTATGAGGAAATAAATCAATACGTTTTGAAAATTTTAGGAAATTCAGTTTTTCGCCGAAATAAAAATCAATCATGCGGTAAAATAATTTTGAGCTGTAAAAATATTTAACTTACTAAGCGTCTAAAAGTGTTAAATTTCCATTATTATCGTTAGTTTTTAATGTTTACATGCTTATTTCAACATGTCCCTAAAGAGTCTTCATCTAATGATTAATGAAGAGCAGGCACGACACCCTGAACTGACCACGAGTCTCGTCCATCAATGTCTTCTAGAAACTACAGTTAACAGACATTCCGTCTGCCTTGTGTTTTCTTCTGTTATTAAAGTGCTTTTCTACATAATGAAAGCCATTATACAAAAAAAAAGAAATCAAATTTATTTTGTGTAAACACCGAAATGCATTATTTAATAAAAGGGAATTTGGAGAATGTTGTGACTACGCTGGAGATTATTTTTAAAATTAGTATAGCAGTAAATCCACGTTACAACGAACAACAAGTTAGTATAAAATAGTGGGAATATTTTTTAGCTGTGAGGTAAATTTAAAAAGGAATGAAGTGCGTAGATCCTGCTGTAATTATTTAACGAATGAGTGAATTAAATAAAAGTCTGCTGAGAAATGCGAAATTGCGAAATAGAATCGAGTTAACGTTTAATCCTCGCTTTATGACCCAAAATAATAGCTATTTAATTTAAAATAATTGACTTCTAAAAGAGCGGAAAATAAGTCAACGTAGGTTCAACCTATTTCTGAAAGTTATAGTTTACCATCAACTTACGATTTGTCAAATGTACTTTTGAAAAGAAGAAAAACCACATAGATGCGAAACGGGAAGTTTTGAGATAACGTAGAAAATATGAATAAAAGGGATGTATCAAAAATAGCCTATAAATTTTCAAATATCTAGTGAGCGCTTTACGTACAGATTTCACATAGGTCGTGTAAACATGATATATACACGATGAAATTTGATCTGGAAATTCGTCTATATTTCAGCAGGTTGGAATATTTCATAGTAGCTTTCGGGTCCCTTCACGGTTCTTACTGATATCCCAAACCCGCAGGGAATCTCCGGTGTTTTTAAAGAAGGTAAGACTTATCTTGATTTACTGATTGGAAAATCACCCTCTTCAAGGGGACTTAACATTGAACAAACCACTGGGAATTTAAATATTTCCCTCTGCTTTACATTATATCTGCACTTATTATAAAAAAAATTATTCTTTTATATTACCGGAAAAATTATTTTATCATTATTTGCTGCTATGAATTATTAATTCGGCCGTGATGAAGTGTATTTGCTGATTTAAATTGGTTGATGAATGATAAAAGCAGTTGCTTTTTTGCTTAAACCAAATTTGTCACTTTCAATGTCTTTTCTATTTCGGCGACACAACTCGTCTTTGTAATGGTAATTGTCTTGTGAAACGTCGAAATCAATTTTGAATTCAATCAGTGTAACCACCCTAACATTTATCAAATATTAATTTTAAAGCATTTAATTAGTGGCAAGCAAAAGAGGCCACGTTCAAATTTCTAAATTATTTTATATGTAAATAAATACAAAATTGGGGTTTAACAAAAATCAGCTTTATAAAAAGAATAAGTTGGATAATTTAAAGTAAGCTAGCGTCAGATCTGTCTACGCTTGGTTCCCGAGAGTAAAGTGCTTCATCCCCAACTACCCCAATCACAAGAGACCGTTTCATTGAGGGAGAACGCGAGAATAGAATTGGAAGTAACACAAACCAGGTGGTGCGTATTTGACGACCCCGCTTGTAAAACAAGTAATTGATTATTCATCAATCGAGAAAGTGTAAGTTCACATTCCTCTTTTCTTCTTTTTCCAATGAAGATAAATTAAGATTTGATCGGTTCGTTGCATTTAGTCGCTTGTAATTTTTATGAATTAGACGACGCGATAAATAATCAGAAAAGGAGGGTTAAGCTTTTTGATTGCCAAATTGTAATGGAAATAAATGAAGGAAACGTTAATCGGTTAGTTAGTTATACTTCTTACTTCTATTCCTTCTTGTGTTTGAGTTTATGAAAATGATTTGTTAATATTATCATAATTAAAATCAAACTAAAGAAACCGTGTAGAAGCTTTGGGGAGAAAAGAAATATATTACATTAATAGAAGACAGCATTGCAATCGATCATAGTTCAGTTCCGGCTATTACTAGAAGTAATGAACTGCAAACGATTTCTTTTGGACATTGCTTTTAAACGAAATAATAAGCTTTGCTATTATCGTTTATTAATCTCTTCTGTTATACTAAAGCATAAGTATAATTTCGCATTTCTATTTTCCACTTCATATAGACAGAACGAATCAATAGTGTGGACTTTGTCGATACCTTTTTTACTCTTTCAAAATTACAAAATTTAATTAAAAGCTTTACCTGTATAACATTACTTCCATAACTTTTACCTCTAGTGTACATAAATGGTAATTGACGTGGTGCACAGGGAGTAGACTTCGTACCGAGGAGTAATCCGCTGCCTAAAATTTGTTATTAAAATATTCATTTCACGTTTAATTCTAACTAGTACTTAAGTAATACTCCGTTTGAGTAATTATTTATTTGATAGATTACAATAAACAATAATCGACAGAACGTAATTTAAGAAAAACAATTTTATAAATTTTTTAAAATTCAAATATTCCTTTTACCTCTTGTTTAAATTTGGTGAAGTATACAAACATAAGTCAGATAGCCTATAGATTATTCTATATCCTATCCAATTACATCATTGTAATATGCACATTCGGCAGTTAGGTGCACGATGGCAGTTTCATGATCGTTTGGAATGATGGTAGGTTTAATTTTATTTTTTACATAGCCTGTATGTATCTGACCATGTCGCGGATAAAACGATGAATAAGGTCAAAACATACAATTAAGGCTGTTTTTTTAATGTAATAATAATTTTTTTCTTTCTAATTTAGATAAGCCTGATTATTGATACTCTATTGCATTGTTGTTTCTGTAGTAATTTATTTACTTAAGCCCAGTTTTTAAATCGCGAGTTAACCCAAATTCAATAATTAACTTCGACTCCTGACCAATCAGAATAGTCATAACTGTAGGTTAACTATTGAATTTGACAATGTTAATTTAAAAATTTAAATTTTTACATTTCAATAATTATTATGTATTACAATTTGTGAGGTACTGTAAGATATTCCCTACCCGCAGACCCTCCTCAAACCATCCTAAAGGATGCTTCAGAAAAAATAACATCAACATTTTTGTTTTAAACAAAATTCGAGTCTCGGCGTTCACACTTTTGTTAATTTGATTTTGAAAAATTATGATTTTAAAATTAATTTTGATAAACCAGAAAATTATTGCTGAAGAAATTATGTCTTGAGATATTTCTATATAAATTACATTCCATCTCAAAACACAACTCGTTGCCTTAGATTTATCATCAAATAAGAAGGAACACTGGAAGATCAATTATATTGTAGCTTATATTGGCACTTGATCGAACACTTGTGGAGTCAACAAATTTATTTCTTACAGGCAAATAAGCCGCTCACGGCATTTCATCCTATTTAACTACGAAAGTTCTGTTCTTTGAGATTCACAATAAATTTCCCATCGAACCCTCCAATCTATTTGAGTTTTTTTATTAGATAATTCCGGTAATCTCTATTTTTTTTAGGTTGGTAACGTAACATAAACCAATGGGGGATGCGTTACGGATGGATAGAAATAGCTGCATATTTATATAATAAATAAAAAATTCGATTTAAAGATTCTATGAAAAATATAGTTTTTAAGTTGGTAGAAAATGTGACCAATCAGAGGTGCATGACGGTTAGATATATAGAAAATGGCAATTATAGTATAGAGAAGACTATTACCCTGGTTGTGCGGCCTGGAGGCCGCACTGAGCCGTCACTTCCTAATTAATGATTGACGTCTTGGGTCTAGGACGTTAACCTGGCCCAGCGGTTTTTAAAGATAGCATTAATTAATTAATTCTTGCAGAATATGAAAGACGACATTAAATGAAGCGATTGAACTATGATTAACATAAAGTTTTTCTTGAAATTTCGAAAAATTTATTTTTGCATTAGAAACTATGTTCTAGTCGCATTCTATTGGCGGTACAAGTGTTACACGTGTTGTAGATTAGGGAGCGCGGCTCATTCGAATTTGAAACGAGCGACTGTTCACATTTGTAATTTCGAGTTCTGCCGGGCTTCAGGGATTTCTTTAAGAGTATGGCGTTTGTCAAAACGGCTTGGAGCGCTCGAGCGAAGGGAGAGTATTATGATTCCTATTTATCAAAGTTCTGAAATCTTTCTCATTCCGGTATTTCTTTCAAGTTTTTCGTAGTGTTTTAAATTATTTCTGGAGTAATATCACTGTGGCTTGAGGTCTACCTATTTTTATTTTCTTTTTCTTTAATTTAATTTTTAAAGATGACTATAGTACATTGTTCTCATAATAATTAATATATTATATTGCTAGTTTTCTTCGACTTCATCTAATATGTTCTCTGTAAAAATATAGTGGTAGTCTGGTGGTAACTAAAATATAATTAAGTAGTAAAATAGAAAGCAGCAATGTTATATTTTGTTGGTGTATTTTCGAACTACTCAGAGAACGAGAAGCTTGAAATTTGGCATGGAGTGTGCTGGGAACCTTAGAATGATGTGAAAAATTGTTTGAAGAAGATCTATTACAAGAATACGTAATGGTGTAATGACGGGATAATCACTGACTGGAATGAATTGATTAACGAGATCTAAACTATGGAAATGTAATAAATGCGTACTTATTTGTATTGGTAATGGATTTAATATTAAGTATTCTGTAAATTTAAGTTATTTTCGTTTTCCAACCAAAAACCAAAAAATTTTGAGCAATTAACTAGAAAACATTTTGAGTAATTTTGTGGTTATATTTAACAATGGAATAGATGTATGGGTTTTGAAGTGATTCATATGAAGATATTCTGAAAGTTAAATTATATAATTAGGACGAATTGTGATTAATTATAAGTTAGCTGTGGAGGAAATGCAAACGATTGATACGCCCTGTACATTATGTAATAAGCATTTGATGCTTTTATACTTATCGTGGATATTGTATCTACAGCATGGTTTCTTTAAAAGTTATTGTTAATTTTATAATGATGAAAGTGTGAAAGAAAATTGAATTAAGTACATAACAATAAATGAAAATGTTTTAAAAATGTACTTTGTATTACTACGACTACTTTATATAATTGAAAATGTAAATTTTCACAAATAAATTTAGGGAGAACAAATTTGTGCTGGTATTATAAATGAAACTGAACTGAACTATAGTAATAGTACATACATATATTATTCTGCATGTTCAAGTTGTATTGTTAAGGAAAGTTCAATAAAGCTGAAAAAGTTTCCAATTCTGAAATTGGTACTTGAGCAGTTTCACTTAACTTGGGTATAGAAAAACTATCATGCGAGTTTTAGTCTCCATTGCTTTGCATATACTAAAACGTTCTCTTCAATTTTACTAAGTATACACCCTGCATGTTTACAAGTTTTAAAAGTAAACTTTGAAAAAATAAATTTTAACATCTGAAAGTAATGTTTTCAATTCAGTAAATACATAGCAATTAAATTATTTTTTTTAACACGTCAGCTTAAAATTTATTGCAAGCTATTTGTAAAGCTAAATTATATACTAGCTACTAGCTACTACCTCGTACAATCTTTTATAACTCAGTGTCTATTAAAATGTAATTCATAATGACAGTCGATTAGTTCTTCGTATTAAATATCGATTTGAAGCTTCTGACATTTTCAGCTTCATTTATATTTTTATTTACTATGGTGAAAGCTAGTATTTAAAATTCTTAAAAAGCCTTATCAAAATTATTTAAATTTTTATAACGTTTTTTTCGTAAACTACCTTACAGTTTAAAAAGTTGCTATGTGGGACCGAACTAACTAACTTTCGGGTTGACGTCTTTTATGGGATCAATTCAAGTCATATTAACGAAAAGTCTAACATTGATGTTACAGATTTCAGTAAATTCCTCTATTTTACGACTAATGAACAAGTATATAATATGTAAACTTTTCAAACATTCTTAGTCCTACTCTGCTAAAAGTAATAAATTAATGAATTTTCATTGCTTTTTAAATAATAATTTTCTACGTATGTATTTTTATCTTTACAGTTAAAATTCTATTCTTTTACTTTTTTGTTTAGATTTTTGGGGGGGCCGGTAGCAACCTACGGTTACAGATTTTACCGAAATTTTTGCGTAGTGGATATAAATAATAAAATTTGAGGATGGTCCAGTAGTTTTTCAAAAATTAATAAAAATTCTGGATCCGAGATTTGCCGTGGTTGCGCTTTCTGCTACTTTCGCTCGGCTCCGCCTCGCTTCCAGCGCTCCGAGCTGTTTTGACATGTGCCAAACTCATTAAAAACATCGCTCGGAAGGCACGGAACTCGAAAAATTACGAAATTCGAAGGCTGGGATCCGAGATTTGCCTATATCAGGAGCAGGGAAAACCGCCCGAAGAGCGTGCGGAGGGTAGGTTTTCCCAACCCCTGTGTAAATTTTTACAGACGCCGGATGGCAAATGAACTAGAACGATGTTATCACTTCAACGGCATGCACTTGAATGAACACGATCTCTCCCTACCAAAATTTCAATTGCCATGACCCAAGTAGAGCACACATACCGGCAATAGAATGGCTTATTAACCATTGGGCCGATTTTATTCATCCTCACCTCATAAGGAAGCTAAAATTGTGCTCTTTCAGAATTACACTGGTTTTATTTCCTATTTTGAAAGGGGATAGCCAGGAATACTACGTCTAACCAGTGGTTGAAATGCGGAGATATTTTCCTCTAAACTACAGCTAGATATGGGCATAGTCCAGGAAAAGGACTATCCTAAGTCATAAGATCATCTCGGACCTGGTACTGTAATATTGTAATATTAACCCTTTCCGTCTTGGTTAAATTTTCCTAGTTGCCTTTCAAATTTTCAATTTTATGAAACTTTGGATCTAAAAGTAGCACTTGCAGCTGAATATTATTGCTGGGTGTCTCACAGCACAGCAAGCTAAATAAACACCCACATACAATGGAACTGGTGCTTTGCAATTGTCCATCGCTAGAGTCAAGAAGAGGATTCATGTTGAGAAACTTCTGGCCTGACGTGGTCAGTGTTAGTGACCCATTGCCCTCCTAAATACTCGAGGTTGTCTTAAGTTCGGGATCGCTGTGGGAATTGAAGCGAAGGTGGGCTACTACAAAAACCGGAGTTAGCATAATGGAACAGATACCATAAATGAACTAATAGTTCATCCTCCACGCATCCAATCCAGAATTCAGTTAAATCCAAAAGTACTCAGCATATGTGAACATAATATTGCAATTAAGTAATTGAGTTCTGAACTATTCGGCGTTTCAAGTTTTTAAATCTGGATTGTTAATTTAAAAAAATGTTTCTCCAATGAATTTACCATCCTGTTGTTTTAAATCACTTGCACCTGGGATTCGTTCGGCTCTCTTTTTATTATCCTTCACTTCTGGTAAGGACGAATAAAAACTAGATTTAAATTAAACATAAAGGTAACGATCAACAGAAAGGTTATCAGTTATGCAAAACAAATCAAATATTTACCTACCCAACTAACAAGGATTAACAGGACTAAATCCTAAATTAAGTGTAAGATTAAAAAGGTGCAAATATTTTTTGCAATTTGATGAACATTTGCATCGCCATTGTTTTGTTTAATTTGGAAGTTATTGTTGTCAGAATAAAATTTGTTTTGAGTTAGATATAAACATTTCATGTAAACAAAAGATTAGGTATCCACTATGAGAAAAGTTAAATTGAGAAAAGTTGCACTATTTATGTCTTATATGCCAACGGGGTATTTAAGTTTAATGTGTGTTTTTATGTTAATTTAATTATAAAATCTTTAGAAAATGTTTGTACGCGAAACATTGTTAAATAACAAATATGATAATACAATTTTAAAAACTTACATAAAGTTAAATAGTTATAGAGTACAAGCTTAATCGCTACTCTAGCTTGTTTTTACGATGGGTAGGAAATGAACTTCATATCCACTTAAAATAATCGCTCTCTGCAAAACGAGAGACCCTGAGGGAAATCAGCCGACTGGGCTAACGGAAGAGGCATCAGCAGGGAAGATGACGGAACTGGTGCCAAGTGGGGCCAAGCAACTAGGGAAATATCAAGATGTTACTTCGCACTTCTATTTTAAACATTTCAAAGAACGTATTGCTGAAGAATTTGGGTAAACAAATGAAAATATCCGCGTGGAAAGTCGTCCTACAAGTTGGATAACTTGCTGCAAATTAAGTTCAATAATGACGGTTTTGTATGGCATACCTACCAAAAGCTCCAAACTAACAGTAGCGTGAAATTACACTACAGTTGAAGTATTTAATGACCTCCACAACGATTTTAGAACGTCTAGAAGTTCTCCAAATTTATATGCATACATCATGCAGTATAGCTAATTAATTTCAAGTTGCGATTACAAATTTAAATTTATAAAAGGAAACTGTTTAGTAAAACGTTTACGATAGAATTTCGATTAAGTTCGTCAATTTTCTCCGTCAGCGCCTGTGACCGGTCTGTTTGCACAACAGGTTTGTTGTTATCGACAGATCCTGGTTAGTAAGGTGTCGAATGGTTAGGGGCGACTTTAAGGAAAAACAAACAATAAATCTGCATTAAAAGTTGTTAAGTTAAATAATATATAGGATTAAGATATAGTAGTTGTTACACGTACGCGACTCATTGTATGCGTGTATTTATTCTTGAGCCTGTATTCGGTCCACCGTCACCGCCTCGATAGGTCGCTCAAAGCTTAAGCTTAATCCGGCTTTTGTTTATTCATTTTGTTTGCACATCTCCTTTTGTAATACCGACATTCAAGTTGTTCATAGCACCATTTCTAATACAATAAAAGATTGTGTTTGTGTTATTATTTATTTGATTTACTCAAAATTGGTCTTTACGCTTGACGGCGCCCAAAAATTGTTTTGCAATATTGTATTAAAAAGTTTGAATTTATAAATTTGCCAAATCCGCCAAAGCATCCATCAATTGAATTTTCAATGCATAATTAATTTTATTGTTCTAGATGCGACATCGCGACATGCGACACGGGGAGATATACGATATTAAATTGCAACAGTTACGCTCATTTGAAGCTCATTTTCCTCTTCATTTCATTGCAACAAAGTGGTTTAGCGACCCCACTTTCACATTCCATGGTAACTTCTTTATAAGGTGTATAAATCACGTAAGATGCTCACGAGTTTCTTGGCTGTTACTGTCACCATCTGCCGCGTCAATCGGCACACCGCCCTTTATTGAAGTTGATATCGTAGTATCTCCTGCGATATCATCATATACCAATTCACGAATTGCTCAAAAAGTTCTAATAAAAAATGTAATATCGTTTTTCTGATTTAGCGCTTGTTTATAAAATCCGCTAAAAATAAAAAAACCGTCTAAATGCTGAAAAGAACGTTATTTATATGCTTTCGAAACTTTGTTACGATTTGAGTATAGAATTTGTAAAATCGAAATAACACAAACGAAGCGTATAAATTGGCTGCATTTGTAGCGCAGCTACAAGAAAGTTCCACTAGCGAAATAATGAATTGCGTATTTAATTCGCACATGGCAAAGTTAACGAGTTTTTATGATAATTTTACCCTGAAAGCTAGCTTAATTTAGAAAAACCTATTTAAAGTGCACTTAACCAAGGGGTCGAACTTTCGTAGCGGTTTAAAATTGTTGTCCATATCGCGTTACTTGCGGCTACACAATTTTGCGTGCCACATGGTGATATCGACCGAGAATATATTGTATCGCCCGTTTTAACGTTTATCTTCGCCTTTTGTTGTTGTTGTCAACACTCATTCACTGCTCTTTCCCGATGACGGACGATAATTTTCCTTAATTGAATGCTTGGGCAGATAATCTTAAGATGTTTCATGGAAAGTTTTGGAAACTGTTCAGGTCGCCGTACTGTAGTGTACTGTATAGTGTATATTTCATTGATTGCGCTGGCGTTGGGCTTTAGGGAGCCTGTGACACGCCCGCCTCGCTCATCCTAGAAAGCGCGCGTTGCCGCCTCCGGCCTCCACCGTCCGAGTTTTCTGTAGCTGCTTATTTATCGGGCGGCTGCGAGCTGAACCGCGCCGCGTTACACCTGTTTTACAACACGTTATGATCGATTTTAAGGAAAAACTTGACTAACTTTTAGTTTAATCAACCGCGCGGGAGCCGGCTATGAAAACTTCTTCTTGTAGTTACCTAGCGCGCACGTCACATCACTGATTTTCAAACACCGGTGACCACGTGCTATGAGCGACACAGTGCTTACTTATCATTTTTTAGTACATCATTCTTAAAACGGTTACCGAAGAGCCTTTGTGGTGCTAGAGTGTGTGCTTGTGAGTGACGTGTTGTAACAGTGTATAAGAGATGTTGGTTGTGAGCATCTGCGGATAACCGCAACAGATTGCAACGCTGTCGCACACGCCGCAGCTGATTTCCTCTGTGATTAGATTTACGTAAACAGTTGCCTTGGCTCCATCACCGGTACTCGTGGGCTACAGCCTGGTTGGCGTGTACCCGTGCGCGGTTTGGAAGCCGCGACGTAGCACCAGCCCTTGCAGCTCACAAACAACACAAACAGGACCCCATCGTTCTCGAGTTACTGGTAACGCACGTACTCAACCTTATCCTCAAACTCAACCGTGCCAGTGCCGGCACTCTCAACCACAGGTTACTCCACCTCTTCAACCTCAGCTGTCATCAATAACCACAAACACGGCAGCCGCAGGTGTTCACATACCTCAGGTGCTGGTAGGTTCCTGTACCTGTCGCGATCTGAACAGTAACACTTCCGAACAGCAATCTCAAGTTTCTCAAATACCAATTAACGCCACCCCAATGCTTTTTGTTCCATTCACCGTGCCCAATCTTGCACCTCCAATGACAGGGAGTTCTTTACATACTGCTAGCTGTAGTCCTTCCAAGGTAATTAAACATTTTCTATAAGCACACTTTTCAGCTAACTTAACAATGTCATGTCTTTTACGTCCATCATACATTATATAAAAAAGAAACTTTTGCATTTCGCCATATTTTTCACAATTTTCCATGCTAATTTTTCTCAAACCATACAACAAACTGTTAATTAAGAAATTTTCTTTTATATATTTTCAGTTAAGTACGTTAAGACATGATGATGGTATCGTTATAAATCCTTGGCAAGCAGAAATTTCTTTGGCCTGCACGCCACATTTACGATATTATAAGGATGTGTTGACACTAACTTTATATTAAAGCGCTCTCATTGAATGGGCATTTAACATTTAAATGCAAATCTTAGAAATAAGCTCAACTTTAGTTAATTAATATTTAAAATACTTCACCGATATGGAACTTTTATATTAATCCTTCTTTAATATTCAACACGACTGCCTTAATCCTAACAAGTTTTGGGCTCCTTGAAATTTTTTACCTAATAGTTTGTTTTTATTTAATAAAAAGTTTTAATTTAAAATTGAGTTTACATCAAAACTTGTAATTTAATAATAGCGGCTTATAAATAACAAGATTTTTCATACAACTTTCAATTTAGAAATTTTTAATTTTACGGATTTGTTTTAATGCTAAAACTTTGTAAATTTTTTTTACAAATCTAATTCTGCTAACTTTTGAATAAATTTACAAATCAAATAACATTTCATTAAATGGGTTAGCTAGGTTAGGGTTGCTTTATATCCTAAATGATAAATGATTTTCTTCAAATTCCCATAAATCTTTGATTTTTACAAATTTAAAGTGGTTGGTAAAAAAAGGATAGAACCAAATATTTTATTAATTTTTTTTTAATAATTTATTATTATCAAAAAATATTTTTTATTTAGATTTGAAAATGTTTAATAAATCCTGTCAATCTAAAAATAGATTAAAAGTAGGTTAATCTAAAAAAAACCTTCACGAAGAAATTTTTTTTAATTGTTAATAGCTTCTTATTTAATTTTTTTACTTAATTTTACTTTACCTTTTTCAAGCAGTTATTCAAATTTAAATGCAAATTTTTCTAAATAACCCTTTGGTTCTGTCCTTAAATTTATCTGCTCTTTTTTTTAATTTATCTTTTCTCGCTCCATTGTGTAAACTCCTATTTTAGGGTTTCATTTTAGAATAATTACTGTAGTATGTAATTAAGATAAAATTTTTGCCATAAAGAAATTATTTTACAATTAAGAATGAGCGGCAGACACGTGTTTCTGACTAATTCTCTAAAATATTGCGTTTATACAATTTTGGTCATATTTTATACAACTGAAAAAATAACAATGTGAAAAATACATAGTTTTTGAGAATGATATTAAATGAAGCTTTGTTTTTAATGTATTTTTAATTACAAGTAAAATTTAATATGCTCGAATGCGCGATTTGAAAATAAACTAATAAACTTAAGTGTTGGTTTCCTATAAAATAGCAGTTCTTGACTTGCATCCGCTTCGAATTCATTAATTTAATGCATATTATGTACAGAATAAATGTGAGATCTTTTAATTTTTAACATAATCTTGAATTTTTTTTAATTCTGCTAAAAATCAAAAATGCCTACCTGAAAACATTAGTTTCAGAACCTCTCATTGATCGGTTTATTTATAGTCAACCAATAGTAGGTGCATTATTTTATCTGCAGAAGACAAGTGGCAGTCTAATTAAAATCTGACTAGCTGATTGAATTATAAGAGGAATTATTAAAGAACTCATTAATTATTTCAACTAAGTAATAATTATTTTGTAAGTTCAGTTTACAAGATAATTATGAAAATTTGCTGATATATATTTTTATTATTTATTTCCTACCGGTTGCGTTTTATGACATCATCAGGTAAATTAATTCGAGTTGTCAATCATTTTTAAAAAAACGTTTTATTAGTGTAATTCGCATAATAACTATGGAAGAAACTAAGTCATTTATTAATAATAAATAATTATAAAGACGTTTTTGAAGAAAGCCAAAGAAGTAAGTCTTCGTTTTTCTTCAAGAACGGTCTTCGTCTCTCTTATTGCTTAGATTGAAGCATGGACTCTCCGTGTAAAGACGCTTATTGTCTATTTTGGGATCTAGAGACCTATTCTCTCTAGCGATTAGATTGAATATGGAAGACTTACAGTTTAAGGTAATTTCCAACAGGATAATTAGAGGAAGATTTAGGAATGGTGTGCGGTTGGTTGCAGTATGTATGTGTTTTTAATTTTACTAGGTAGTTTGATAAGAAATTGAACCAGATATTTTCCTCAAATCCCATGCTAATGGGTTAACCGCATATTGCTAATATTTTTTGTTCGACAGTTCTAATTTAATTATTATGTGGTTCTAAAGTGCGAATAAGAAGATGTCTATGCTAATAACCCGCATGTAGAGTATGGGAAATGATTTTCTTGGCGTTAGCGAAAAAGGGATTTTTGAACAAATTGGGGTGGAAACATACTCGGGTCGAGTTTGTCATTCTGCATCTAAATTAAAATCGTTTTATCGCTAAGTAACTTTTATCCTGAGATGTAGTCATGTGAAAAAGAAGATAACTAAAAACTATTTCGCTATTTATTACGATTACATTTAAAAATTGATATCAACCGAAATAGCCTAAAATTTCTCAGATTTATAGAAATTAAAATTGAGTTTTCTTTTAAATTTTGTTGTACTACAAAAATGCCAAATATGTACAACATATTATATTGAAGTATTGTTTTATGAGAGTTCCGACGGAAGTATGACTTTAAATTCATCTTCTGGAATTAATCAAGTTCAAACCTTACTTTTTCCCACCTTGTTTTCAGGTTAACCTAAGTCTACATTTTGATAAGAAAAAAAGTTTAGCTTGAAGTAATTCTAGATTCTGGATTTTGAGTCTTGCTGCTTCTGAATTTAATATCATTTCATTATATTCACAAATTTAAATTAAATTCCGTTATCAAGTTGTCATCCTGAAAGATCATATTGTTGATTATTACAATGGATAGACATCTTATCTCATACTTAAAAATTAATAAATAAATAAAATATAAGATAAACATTCTCAGACGAAAACTTGAGAGCAGAACTTCAGTTATTGCTAATATCTTTTAAAGTTTGACAGAAATACATAGCAACTGGTAATCGAGTGGTTAGTGCTTTGGACTCAAGTAAGTGCATCTCAAATGTTCCGCGTTAAAGACTTCTGATGTTCTTTTCTGTTTCTCAGTTTTTGTTCAGCGCTACTATCACAAAAAAGTGGAGAAGAAGTTTAGTATACTTATCTGTAACTCAACTGCTTTGCCCCATTTTAGGTGTATTGGAACTCTTTATGTTCTGAGTTTATTACCATTGGTTCATTTATCAACATAAAAGATATGGATCATAACAGTAGTGCAAGCAATCTAGATATTAGTACCATTTCGAAATAATTCCTTCGCAATAAAAAATAATAATATTATGAAAGTATAGTAAAAATTCTTTAAGTGTCGCAGAGCTCTTTAATTTTGTTTTTATGTTATGTTATAGTGTGTTATACTATAGAGTATAGAGAGGGTCAAAAATAACGTTTTAGCTATCGAATCTATCGCACATAGAAGAATAAAAATAATCAACCTACTATTAACGCGATTTTTGTTCCGCGTTATATGGAAACCGCGCTATGAAAACTTACAATTAACACAAGACAGATTAGTTCGTATGAGGTTATATAAAAACCACATTTTTTGAAATAATTTTGTAGATACAAAAGCAATAAACATGTTGATTCTCGCGTTATATGGAAACTGTATATAAGAATGTCGCGTTATGGGAGGATTTATTGTATAGAGAATATAATATTAAGCTAATATTATGTCTTACCGGAAAGTTGCCTAGGAATATTTGTTTCAGCGCCAGCGGCTTGCTTTCTCGGTTCTTATGGAGAGTGGGGTATTTGGAATGCCAACTTCTAAGACATTTTGCTACAAAGATATTTTACTATCAGGGACATTTCGCAACCTAAGTTTGCTACCACTCCTGGTTAATTATCAAATTTACAAGCCTATGTTCTGAAATATTTGAGTTATTTATCAAAGTGTTTGTGTAGACGTGATTTAATTTGTTCTTCCGGTTAATAAAATAAACCTATTGTTTTCAACTTCTTATTAATAACAAGGATTTCCACCCCTCCGTTTCAAAATATTATTATTAAAATGTTTTCGTGTATTTAAAAGTCTTGTTTAATATTGTATTTTCTGAATTTAACGAAACTTTGCTGAATTTAGGACCTTCATTGACTTGATTAACATAACTTTTCTTGCCGGTCACGAGCGGCAGAAAACAATTTTATACCACGAACTACGCAGTTTTGAACAATCAGACCAGAAATGGCAGCAAAATGTAAACAGCATTTGTTTGGTTATTAAACCCCATCTCTGGATTTTACGCTAAGATGGGCACAAGGGGCCTATAGCTTAACGTGCGATGCACACCACGAGAATCGAAGATTTTTATTAAGTCCACCCAAGCTTTTGAGGCAACCCTATTAACCTAAAAACATGAAACGTAACTAAACTCTGTTGTTATCATAGTACCAAGAGTCCAGCTTAAATGGTTAATTGACGCTTTGAAAGTCTGTTAACTAATCGAAAAACAACAACACTCTTTCGGTACTTATTTTAAGCCATCTTGTTTGAATACATCTAAATTTAAATGAGTTACGTTGGTAAGCACGCATTTAAATTTAAATTGCTGATTTTATTATTTATTCCTATAATATAGACAATTCAAAATATTTTATAGAACTTTTTCTGTTTTTACCGTAGATCAGCGTGCGGTATACTTTAATTTTTAAAGTTAAAGTCGGATATGTTTAAGAATTTTATTTAATTATTAATATAAAATGTCTATTATTTTCAGTCAATTAATAATTTAAAAAATAAAACGTTTTATACTTGAGCAAAAAATGTTGAAATTTGTATTCCCTTCACACTAACTAGGGGGTTTAGATTTTCCAATTTAGTTTAACCGTAGGTTGCTTTGAGAGTTATTCATGTGACTCAACTCTACTTAAGTTTCCAGCATGAGATATAAACTATATATTCATGAAAAGGCGTCGTTATGGACTGCGGTTGCATATGTACGGTAAGAAGAGGGTAAAAATTTCTCGAGGAAAATTTATTATAAGCGTTTTTATTGCTATAACTTTTACATTATACATAATTACTGCTAACAAAGACTTGTAAAAATATCCTTTTCTGACATAAATTGGTAAATCGACGTAATATATTAAAATTACTCATGCTATGAATACATAAAGCGGAATGGAATTATATTTGTTAATAATATGCAAAGGATAAAATTGTCTGCAGATGTATGAATACCCAAAGTTAGAAAGATATAACAAAGCGTAAACTGTAGAAGATATGGAGAACTGTAAGAGCGTGAGAGCGTGTAGAATAGCGCTTTACGAACTGCAGAAGTTATGAAATGCGAGCTAACGCGACTTTATTGGCTTTTAAGACCGAATGTAATTAAAATGTAAAGGGTTGACGAGAATCGGCTGTTGTTGGTTGATGGGTCTTAAATTTTGCTCCCCGTTACTAAAAGTTGTGATTGAAATATCTTTCTTGCATCGAAATTATATAATGTGTCGGTTCGAATTATCACAAATGTTTGAGTAGTCATCAGTCATTTTCATTCGTTGTAAAGCTTTGCCCTGGAAAACTTTGGCAATGATTAATAGCTTAACTGATCGACCGGTTCACTGATTTTCATTAATTTTATTTTGTATAAGCAAGGTTGATGAGTATTTGTCTAGAAGCTGTAAGAAGAAAGCAAACTGTTTTGCAATAACAAGCAAATGAAAAATGAACGTCAACGGAATTAAAATTCTCTTAACTTAAACGACTATGTACTACTAAGTTTTAAATATCTGCTCCAAATTTTTAATTAATTTCCAAATTTTACACACAAAATTATTAATTACTATTATAATCTCTTCTTACGCGTAAAAGATACATAAATAAAAATATTAAACAGTGCTACTGTGCTGTTTTCAAAAGTATGGCAAAATATGCTTCTGATATTCTATTTAACAGAGTGGTCAAAGCTAAAAATTGAAAATTTGGTAAATACGGAATTAGAAATAAATTAATTTACCTGCAAATTTAACATTCCATCTGTTTTAATACAATCAACACTTTGTTTAAACCTTCAGATCTAAGAAACAAATAAGTTTTTATCAAAAATTCGATTCTTAACTTGTGGTGTCCCACGTTGGGCGCCAAATTGTAGTGTGTCACGATGGTTGCAGAATTACACTACTTACTATGTGACGAATTACATTTTTGATTATTATTACTTTGATAATACAATTCTTTTCGTTCAAATCTCGAGGCCTTTGAAACATTTGAATTTTTCTCGAAAAAGTTGTTTGACCGACACTTGACTGCCGATAGTCTTCACTCTAAAATCACCATTTACATTTACTTTATTTTTTATGTTGTTGTTAATCGTTTAAAGTTGATTCTCTTAAAGGGATCCTAATTTTATAAAAATTGAACAAAGTAGTATTCATAGCCGTCTAAAGCAAAAATTCCAAAAGGAAATTTTATTGATTCTATACAACTGCCCGAAGAAAACATGCTACTTAGTCTATCTGGTTATCGTTTAATTTCATAATTACACAGCACTGATTTTTTAGCAAGCGAATACAGTAGAACTAAATTTCTCAGGTGGTGCGGTCTAAAGGCTGCACGGAAACCATCATAACCTTTAATTATTTTTAAGTTGGCAATAAAATATATCAATTGGAGGATTTCTACGAAAGGACTGACAGATTTGGCTTTTATTATGTATAACATAATTCTATGTAAAACAAATGTATTGATATCTCTTCAGAAAAAGAAAATTACTTTTTAAACCTGTTAGATGCAATTTTTAAAATTTCTTTAAGCATTTGTGAATCTCAAAAACCGCTACCTTTAACAAACAAGATCAAATTTAAAAGTTTGAGTTTTTGTCCTTTTATTTTCAATATGTCCTTCTATTCGTTCCGGATTGTGCTCTATTATACATGAAGACACTTTAAATTGATAAAGTTGTAACGAAAAAATAAAAAACTGATTTTTGATTGACTAACGCGACGGTCCCGACATCTCTAAACTATTATTCAACTCTGGAACTTCAAGGTTGAATAATTTATAAAATTTAAATAGTGGGAATACTGAAAAAGACTACTTTCGATCTAAAGTGGAGTAGATCTAACCTTCACATTAAGTCGATTTAAAAGCTATAAATCTGCCCTAAAGTAAAAAATTTAATATATTGTGATATACGGGGTGCGGTTTTATTTTATAAACCGATTTGAAAGCGGGGGAGACTGAGGTTCAAATCGTGGTCGCGTCGGATACACAGCTGTGATCTAAACCCCAATATTAATCTGTGGGCTATGGGGTAGGCAACGGAAAATTACGCTAGTCAGCCATCTTGGCTTTGGCCAAGTTGATCGCCTAAGCACAGTAAGATGTATGGCACTCGAAGAAGAAGATACTATGTATATTAATTCATTATACTGGCCATTCACCCCCCGTTGTCGTTCTCGAACCCCGGCATCCCTCTCTTCTCTCCAAAGCTTTAAAATTTCACTGCAAACCGGATTAGATCATTCCTAGATCTTTTACACCAAAACTCCTCAGCAGTTAATTATTAAAAATTATGAACAAATTCTGCTTTGCAAAATACTAAAGTTGATGCCACTGGGTTATCGGCTATTATAAAATTCAGGGACTTTAGATTTTGCATAATTTTTAGTACAATACGAAAATAATTTTAAATACCTAGGTTAGGAAAAAAACACTACATAATAATCCTTATTATAATTTATTTTTGGCTACAACCAGAATGCTTTTGTTTCCAGCACTGCACTACATATTATGTAAATCTCATCCAAGGAATAGGAATTTGTCCCACATAATGGTGAACTTGATCCTGCAAATGTTATGTTTAAGTATTGTTTTTGAATAAATTTAACACAATAAAATCTGTATTTAGGTTTTTGATGTAACAAATTATTTTGCCTACTCTGAAATCCAACGAGGGATTTCTCATCCCGATTGAATACCCCCTAAAACTTATTTCTGGTTATAGACTTGCTGTGAGCTTACCAACTGTATAAATTGTTTAAGTATCTTAACTTACTTTACAATAAATTTCGGAGTAAAGTACAGTAGGTAAGAAACTTGGTGTATTATGTGTTTTTGTTTTGTTTTTCATTACATTTAAGCCAATTTAATTATAAAAGTTAAATTATAAATTCAATTGTGACAAATTAAACTATCGCACAGTTTTTTGAAATATTTAGAAAATTTCAGTAATATTGACGCGCATGATGGATTTACAAGATTAATAATTTTTACGTTTGAAGTGAATGAATAAAATTTTAGATGTTTTAATGTTGACTTGAAATTCCCGAAAGAAAACAATGTCTTTTAAAAAATAGATATTAGTATATACAAATATGTACAAATGTTCGCAAGAAAGCCAAAATAAGCTAGTGTTATGAATGCTAACTCATCCTTTGGCATAATAAAATAAATTCTAAACAATTGACTTGACATAAAAATTGCCAAAAAGATTTATTTCAGTATTACGGTATCTGCATAAAAAAAAGGCATTGCGATTTTGAAAAGTGGTCATCAAATTTTATTTTAATCAGTGTAAAGTTGTATTAGATTTTTTTTATAAAAAATTAATAAAAATGGTAATTGAGCAGGGGTTTAAGAAAATTATAGTAATAAATTGCAAATTTTAATTAAAGTTATTTATTAAGAAATTTAAAATTAAAAGTTAATTAGTTAACCTTTGCTAGGCGTAGTTTGTAACAGCTTCTTAATATTTTCATTTGAATGAGTAATTGAGCAATTTTCACAAATTCCGATGTAGATGAAGTGCACTGACTAACAACCTAATTACACTTTAACCGCGTTAGCATTAAGCGCAAATAGTGAAGTGTACGTGCGGTCCTTGTCGAATCTTAGCCACACTCGAACCCAGTTATAATCTGATTAATCCTGGAAAGTAATAATTTCCGGCCAACTCGACACCCTACGTTTCCTGTCCCGCATATTCGCACTGTAATAATAACGTTCACGTTAACAACTTTTACCTTTATGGTCAATTAGTTAATTTTTAAGATCTGTCAGGAATTTAGTTACTTTCTACACCGAGAGAATGTTAATTCATCTTGCTCGCCTACTAACGTCTAGTTAGCAGAAGTTAAATCCTAAATGAAACAGAAACGTCACAGGTTCTGATTAAGCCCCTTCAACTTTTACAATTCTTAATTAGTTATTAGATTAAAGTCGGCCAACTATGTTTTGGACTTTTCCAATTTTAGCTAGTAAAATAATCTTGAGGATAAAAAGCGATTGCCATGTTTTTCAATTTATATGAATTGTAGCACTTGTATATAACTATAATGGAAGCAAAGGGATGGGCTGGTGGTAGACAAAAACTACTAGGCAAGAAATAGCATTTGTGCTTTAGATATATTGCTTACGGTTCGTCGGAAGCCACTAAGTCACCCATCACCGTTTATCTATTACCTACATTATATGCTGCTTCAAGATTAATAAGCACTGAAGAAAATAAAAAAATTATTTGTATGTTTTCTCAATAAGTAAATCGAAAATGGTTGGAAAATAATAAACTCGAGGCTTTCATTAGTACAATCTTTCAAAGCAGCTGTCGTAATGCCGGTTGAATAGGCTGGGAACGCCATAAACGCCGTATTCGAATGACTGGATTATTTGAAAGCTGTTTCGTTTTTAATGGTCCCGGTATGCTACTTTTGTTCGATTAGTCTTGAGTATCGATTTGTCGGAATGTCAGCTTAGTTAAAGGGTTTCTCCTATACGCCGTATTCATATAATAAGGCTCAAGTGTCTCTTCACGTTACTAAGGTTTTGATAAAAAGGTCACTTAAATCTTTTGTTAACTAAGGCAAATATTTGTAATCTTTAGCAGTTTCTAACTAACAACGGCATGTAGCTATACTTCTATCTATTTTATTTTCTCCGGGTGTTTTTCTACTAAAACCCATGTAGCTTCAGTAAATAAAAATGTTCTTAGTGTTTTAAGACTCGACGTGTCCTGTTTGTAACAATTTCTTGTATTCTTTATTCTCTAGAGAATCTAAAAGCTATTAGCGATGGCGTAGCTCAACATTGAGGTAGCACGTTTTATGATGAACGTATGCCTGCTCGATTCGCTTCTGAATATTTCAATGCTTTTTCGCACGCTATAAATTATACAACGATCGACGCATCGCTAACTTAGTCATCCTCTCGTGGAAACTTTTTATGTTTATACAAAATGCGCACGACAGAAAATATAGCCTTCGAGATAACAGCACGGTACGTACAGCAACGTTTCCAGTTAACCAAGTCAACCGTATGCCACGTGTCGTATACAGAAATAAGGTAGTTTTATAAAAATCACTATAGAAATCGTGTGCCTGTTACTGGATCCAACAGCAAACCATAAATAATAAAATTTGCGGTTTATAAAAAAGCACGAAATATTTGATTAAAATTTTACAACCCCTGCTTTAAAGGTTAACAACAAATATTTTCCTACCAAACAAAATGGATATCCGTTTTTATAATTATTTTAATTTTACCTAAACGGAATTTAACGTCCAACTTTAAATTATTATTGTTAAAACTTTACACTAACGAAAAGACTACAAAATATTAAGTGCCTTGGGCCTTTTTCACACGGAGAGGGTGCGGTTCAAGCGCGGATGCGCACTCAAGAGACCTTCACCAAAAGTTCTTCTTCTTCGCAGTCTTTTTTCCATCTACTGCTGGACATAAGCCTTCCGGGCTGGGAAATGCTTGGAACCCTGTTCAATAATGGTCGATGGTGGTAATCATCAACCAGGGGAATCGCCGGCTTAACGTGCCCTCCGAAGCACAAAGACGGTCATCTGAATGTTTTTTGACTCTTCCCAGATTCGAGTTAGCAGTTGTTCGGCTAACTTACTAAGCTAATGACCGTCTCTAACCTTCACCTAAAGTGTGGAGCATGGAATCAAATTTTTGTTCTTCTAATAAAACCAATACGACAACGCCTGTTTTTACCTATTCAAATCTGGTCTCTTTTGACACTTTACGCCAAAAACTGAAAACTACGTTTTTTTGGGAAAATATCTATTAAAATCGGATTTCTATAAAGAACAATATCTCGGAAACTAGATGGATAATTTTTATTTACTTCTATCCAAAATTTTATCTACTTTAATTTTGATGTAATCCATTTTGTTCATGGGATGTACAGGAATCGACCAATTTAAGATTTTGTGATTTTTGGAACATTTTTTAACAAATTTTCGCCTTTCTTCAGCAAAAAAATTTTAATTTCCAGTTATTTCCAAGCATAAGTACCCAATAACTGAACTATCGAAAATAAACGACGTTACAAAATAATAAAAATGCAATAGTAATTGCTAAAATTGAAATAATAAAAAATAAAAAAAGAGTCGCAACTTTTCTTTAATTTTGTAGTTAATTATTTTTAAGATAGAAAAAATAATAAAAATAATACGGAGTTGGAGCTAAAGACTCCATATCGTAAAAGGTTGAAATTCCAGTCGCTCTCAAATTACTTGCGCCGTGGTTGAAATTACACGGTTAGCTATCGATTCTGCTATAACGTCTAGTCGGTAGGTAAAACTGATGACTTGTAATTCGTTCTCTGCGGATTTATTATAACAAATGTCACATATTGTGGCAGATTCCAAATTTGAATGTGGGAAGCATAGTGCCTTAAATCCAATTTAAATTAAATTTATTTTTTTACTTTGTTATAATCAACTAGGATTGAATTTTACGCCTTTTCCCGGACAAAAATTTATAATTATATTGATATATTTGTAGCTAATTTTTAATTTTTAGTGATAAATGTACATAAACTGACCAGTAAAGCGTAGGGAAGGAAGTTAGCTAATTAATCGTTAACGACAAGTAGGCAGTAAAGTACTTTATTGTCGGCCGTTATTTTTCTTTTTAAAAATAATTGTGTGTACAAAAACGCGTCATTTAATTTTCATAATTGATTGACCTAAAGCGAACATTTTATATTTTTTTAGAAGAAAACATTTGAATATTAGTACATACTTTACTTTTTAAGTTTTCATGTCACACATGATTCGCCAAATAGTTAAATTTTAATAAATCACTAATTAAAATGACATAATAACTGCTAAGGCTGTGCGGTCTGAAGGCCGCACTGCTCCGTCACCTTACTGAGCTAGTTAATGATATTCCTTCAGCTATCGCCTACATTCTGTTAGATGCCAATTTATTTTTGTTCAATTTAATTTTGATACGCCGTTTTTGACTTTTAGCCATTTAAGCAAGACTCTGTAAAATATCAAAAATATTTTCACTTATATCTCGAAAACGGTGCTATAAATAGGAAAATGTATATGAACAAAAATGTAGATAATGAAATATTCAAGAAAAATTGACCGATTCATTTTTGAAAATATTTTTATTATTTTATTGTCCTGTTTAAGCGGCTGTAAGTCAGAAACGGCAAGACAAAATAAAAAAATGCATATAAACAAAATTGAAAGCAAGGAAATTTTCAATAAAATATGTCTGATAATTTTTGCTATAAAATCGATTTTTAAATATCAAAAAACGGCTTCAAAATGTTCAATTTACATTGCTAACATAGGATGTGGGCTAATTACATTTCCACAACTGTAATTTAGGTGCCAGACATTTAATGACAAAAAATGTATTTTTGCCTAACTTTGAAAAATCTAAATTATGGCAATAGTATTAATAATTTGATGTATTACCCTGGTATCCTTTATTCTTTTTATTCTTTATTCCTTATTTTACTCCATTTTTCGAATTTAAGGATTTTCTTTTTGAAGTGAAACTTCTTTAGAGACGTCTTCTGTTTGAAATTTATTGCAATAATAGGAAATAAGAGTGGGGTCCAAACGCGAAGGGCTTCGGTAACAACAAACGATGACGGGAATGAGTTGTACAACAAAGTATTAGTTTAACACCGCGGAGCATCTCTTTTGTTTAAAAACATTATTAATTGCAATTAATATGTATTTCCAATATTTTATAAAAAACCTTAACTGATAAAGATAAATAAGATAAAATCTTAAATATGCTACAAAGTAATTGTATATCTTAATATTGAAAAGTAGCTTCACTGTCCTGTAACAAAGCTTTTGAAGAATCCTTCGAAAAACAAACAAACAAAATAATGCGGTACTGCAATCGCAAGTATTTTTAGAAAAGCTGTTACAGTATAAGCAGTCTAACTACTATAGCTTTGAAAACTTTATATAATTAACGAAATTCGGATAGCAAATCGTTTCGAAAGGTTCTACAAAAGATGCATTTTCTGGTTGCAGTAATTGTTATCAAAATTGTGATCGTTAATGTAATTACCATGTAAATGTTTGAGGCATAGACAAAATAGCTATTGTTACTAAAATATGGAAATTAACTTCATATGCAGCTGAATTATTGTTAACTTTAGATAATACACCTACCATTGATAAAAAATGAATGGATGCGACTATTTAAAGTAAAATAATGTGTTATCCCAGTTTAATGTACGTGAACTTGTTGGTAATTTTCAAATCGATCCATCGGTGGATGGAAATTTCAACCAAATGCTTAACATTCGGAAAGTAATCAAAAGAACAAAACATTGTCCTTGTTTAATTTAAAAATTATTTTTATTCTTCTATTTAAGCCATGAATTGTTTTCCAATGTTTATTAATTTTTACTCACTCTTAAATTCAATTTTCCTTTCTTTTCATTTAAATTTTCATATTTTTAAAATTTTTTTAATTGCGTTTTCGTCAAAATTGGTTTGAATATTTTAACATTAGTAATTTTTGTATGTTTATTTATATTTGCAGATGAGGAGAAAAAACTTGTAGAGGTAATTACTTTGCACGATATCTACAGTAACAAAGTTATAAATGAAATGAATATCCTTATTTTAAAAGTTTTATTGTGTGCGATTCCATTTTTGCATATTGAAATAACATTGCGGCAATCTTTGCACCCTTCTGCACCTGCTGCCATATTTCTTACGGAAACTCGATTCACTGATAGCTCTTTGTCATGCACGAAAAATATTCATGCGATTGCAATAGTGTTTATGAAAGTAAGTTTTCCTATCAGGCTAGACCTTAATGATGTTTGGAATTCATTATCGGGGAGACATTCTTAATAAATAGAAAATTACAACCCCTCGTTTTAGAAAATCAGCAGCACAATCCAAACAAAGTATATCCAGCTTTCATTGAATAAGAAATTTTTGTTGGTCGAAAGCTATTTAGAAAGTTGTCACGTACACACGTTACGCAATTTAGTGTTACACGTGGTCGTGGAAATAGAGAATTTGTACAATTTTGAATGCAAAATTAGTTTTAATACACAATTTGCATGATCAAACAATAGTAGTGTCGCACAGCCTATCTGTGTTTACCCAGCTTAGATTGGTGACGGCTACAGTCATATTCTCTTTGTCTATTAAATAGTACAAATAAAAATCAAAATTTTCACACGAACATCACACAGGCTTTTCGCCGACATTAATTTTTGTCGTCGAATTTATTTTATTGTACAAACGACTGAAAATTTCAATGCAATTCATTATTTTTACTGTGGTCGGGTCTGGAAGCCTCTAGGGAATGAATAAATTAATAATGCCCCGTTCTGTTGCCCTGAAAGAGTCTCGTGCATTTATTTGCATGGAACTTTCCTGAGTTTATTAATTTTTTATATTCGCCACATCGTCGGCTTCCTACCGTATCGTTTTCACTACGTTACATTATTCTAACTCATTTCGGTGCAGAGTACGTACACCTTAAATGAATAAAACTTCGGATGATTGTTTTCCATTTTACTTTGTTCAAATCGTTCGGACTTTAAAATTCATTGGATTCTACCTCAACAAAGCTGGATTAATCTATTCAAGATTTTCTTGCATTAATTTTTTGTTCAAAAATCTCATGCAACCATCGTACATTGTTCTTTACCATATTAATTAACATTGTCTAATTCTGTTTTATCTAAAGACGTTTTATCTCATAACCTTTTCATAATCACGAATATTATGAAAAATATTCCAAACTATTCTGTATCTTTTTGTTTGCAAGATTTGGATAACTTTGAGATTTTTTCAAAATTTTTGGGATCAGACAAAATATTTTTGGGCACGATATTGATCTTATGAAGGCTATAAATGAACTTTATGCATTTATTAGAATTAGAATATAGGCACCTATCGAGAGAATGCCTGTGTGGTTACGACGCAATGCTCAGGAACAGAAATTTTTTATTCATATTCATGTTAATTAAATCATTAAACAGGAGGACTATCGTGTCGAAAGCTTCAAGTGTGTTGGGTATTGAACCTCACTTATCAACTACTGCATACAAGGTTTTTCAGTATGGCACTCGTGTCGCCAAAAAACATTCTCGTGAGTAAACATTGATTATACGCTCATTGAAAATTTACATTTGTTTATTTTAAAGCTTCACTAACCACTCTGTATCTTGAAACTACGAAACACATTGAGATGAAGGTAACGGTGAGTTTGAAAAATTTAACAATACATTTAATTTTAAAATATTTATTGGGATATGATAAAACTAAAAAATTATATTTTGATGTAGCCTAAACTTTGATCAAATGTTTTTGTTGCTACTATAAAGACTAAAGGAATAAAAATTAATTGATCAAATAAAAAAATGTATCATAAAATGGAAATTAAAATTTGCATTGCGTTATAATTTTAATGGAAATATTGTGGCCGTATGTCACTCTGGCCATATGAATATAGTCCATTCTAATTTAGTCAACAAATTTGAATGAATCTGTTTGAAATAAACAAAAATTATTTCAAAAATTTTGTTCATATATTAAAATGTGAAAAATAAAAACCATCTATTGCATTGAAAAGTACGCAAAGTAGATGTTTAAACCTGTTCTCTATCGAATCCTATAATCTATTTTCTTCTAGTTTTCTATAAAATATAAATTTTTATTTTTAATCAAAAGAAACAGGAGATTACGGAAGTGTGAAATGTGAGAGCGGCTTTCAGGCCGCACGACATTTATACGCGTGCATGAAAATAACTCGGAAATGAATTTTTTTTATTATACTCTCTACTTTAATATCAGGAAGGAGACCTTAGATTTTCTACATCAGATTCAACAAAAGCTTCAAAAAATCACGAAATCTTAAATTAGCCGTTTCCTGTACGTCCTATATCCAATATAGATCTTATCAAAATTAAAGTTGATAAAATATTATGTAGAAATATGAAAAAATTATGGTTCTAGTTTATCTTATTTTGGAGATATAGCTCTTCGTAGCACCCTAGTTTTAATTGATTTTTGAGCCAAACAACGTAGTTTTCAGTTTCCGACAGAAAACTGTGTTTTCTATTAATTTTAGGTAAAAGTAATCTTTTAGAGATAAGCGAAACTTGACTCAGTTATCTGTAAATCTATGTATAGAGCAACTTTGTAGCTTCAATAGGGCCGCATCTGTAAGCTTTCTAGTTTTTCAATCTTAGACATTTTTTCAAATAGCTTAATGGTAATCGATCTCAGGCTCAATGCTACTGTTGCCAGTTGTTTATAGTAATAACATCCCCCTCCACTTTAAAAACATAGTCAAACCCAAACAGCTCACCTTGATCTCGATATGAGGATTGTCCCCCCTGTAAGTGGAAACCGAAATATGGTGAAACTAAGCTCCCAAATTAGCTCTCATACGAAACAATGCGTAGCCTGTATACACAATTATTTCATAGATCAAGATATGCTTTAACAAGGAGGAGAGAGTCTTAAGCTCAATCCCATGTACTACACCGATAAAAAAATTTAGATTTTTATTGCTTCAGTATTGTGGAGAAATTTTCTTGAAATAAAAACTAACTGGAAGTAAGATCCTGAACTTATGAGCATAGATTTAAATCCCGGTTGCTTCCAAATTATTTGTACCGTGATTGAAATTCACGTCAAACTGTCGATTCCACTATAACGTTAATTAAGTAAAAACTGCTAACTGGTAATTTAATTTTTGCCGGTTTATTCCGAGCAGACAGATTCTAAACACATATAACTGAAGAAGCATCTCTTAGTTGATGCTGTTACAGTTTACCTATCCTAGATGTTGTATAGGTGAACCACAATGGCGCGTCATGGTTACATGATGATAATTACACTCCTGGAAGTTTCCATTGCATACTTTACATAAACACCTTACAAAATTTTGTAATTCAATAAATCTGTAAGTAAATAAATTTAAAATTTTAATATTATTTCTAATACTTAAAAAAAATGTACTTTAGGTCTTCCAATTTTGGTTAGTTCATTTATTATAATTTTGTCGGATTTGATATTATGGTCGCGCATCATATATTACTTCACAACCGGTTCTCAAATATCAATAAATTATTCCTTCTTTCAAGTACTGCCCACACTTTTGGGACGTCGGCGGCGTCGTTTTAATAAATATTGTTTGACTTCTGTAGCCCATTTACTCCTCCCGGACGTCAATTATTATTTTATCTTTAATTACCCCATCGATATAATATTTATTTGGCCATTTAATACACCATCATAGTATAATTGATTGGAACAAATTTTCATTTGTAATTTTGTTTTATTGTTTTAAATGAAATTATGTTCTACCATCTAATATGTATGTTCGAGCATCTATGGCTAGTCGTGAACGGATTAACGAGATTTTTAATGGTGTTTAATAGATTGGCTAGTATATTTCTACAGTAAACTTTGAAAAACAAATACTATTTCAAGGAATGAACTTAAACTATTACAATTTTTCAAAAAAGCTATTCATATTATATTACACTTTTAAAATAAAATGTTGAATTATGATTATGTGTAAATCATTTTTCTCAAAATAAAAAGTTAAAAATATATAAGTTGTAATTTAAATAATGTGTTGTATAGATTTAAATTTATAAAAATTCAAATCTTGAGTGAAGCTTTACATCTATGAAATTTGTATTTTAATGTGAAATATATACTTTTTAGTCTTTGGCATGCGAAAATCTCCATCAATTTATATTGTTAGACATTGATAGATGGATAAGAATTATTGATTTCATTGTGCAACAGGTAGTAGATGCAAAAATTGTACATAATGGGCTATTATATAAAGATTCGGTTACACATTCAATCCTCATTTTATTTATGCAATATACTTCAAATTTACATATTGTTTTATTAGTCAATTTACTATGTTTATGTTCTGAATCAGCTATTTGTCAAGGTTATAAGACTAAATCAAAATACTTAAATTGCATACACAATTTATTTAGTGGTATTGGCCATTCAATAATAAATTGAAATCATTATTTATAGCGGACGTGTTTGTAATTTATTGTAAGTACTGACATTGTACCATCAGATTCCCACACTTTAGTAGCCTTGTCACAAATTAATGCGAATGAAAAATTATTGTGTGTATCTTTTAAAAATATACATTAACATTTTTCTGATTTAAATATTATGAAATTCATAAATTCATTCTATTTCAAATAAAAGCACATCTTTTAGAAGTCTTGAGAAATAATGTATGTTATTGTCAAGCAGCCACTTGCATCCGCACCTGATAGAATAGCCCATCCCCCATTGTTCTCAAATTTTCCCCATCCCGAATCACCTGCATTCGGTTTCTCACTACACTCCTGACATTCAGTCAACGGTCGACGATCTTCCTGGGCTTGAGATTTTTAATGAAGAAATGATTTTATTGTTTATTGTATTTAACGTCCTGTTAAATAGATGTTAACTGAATGTTAAGAAACTAATATAGCGAATATTTAGTTTAAATGAGCTAATAATTATCTGGAATGAATTCGGAAAGAAGTAAATAACAAACATCCTATTGTAATATTTTATACCAGCTTTGAAAAGGATTCTTTTGAAGAACTTTAACTATTTTTTATGTGAAATTAAACGGGATAATAAATAAATAACAAACGATTTATTTTTACGACACTATCACGATATTAAAACTAAAGTGTAATACGATGCTTTTGTATCAGTGTCATAACTTTTACAATTTTGAAATACCGAAAAAGCTTTTTTAATTATAATAAAATGAATACTACTGAGTAATTGCAGATAAATTATTAATTAATTTTAGTGTATGGGGTGAGAAATTTGCCAGTTAGCAGATTTTGTTGTGAACAATTAATAAGCTAATTCCCTAAAATTGCGTTTATTTGGAACATATTTAATTATAACCCGACAATTATTTTAATAGGCTAAAAAGTTTGGAGATACCTGATTTAGCCGAAAACTAACTACTTTCGAATTCAAAAGTCTGCGTCGAGAAAAGTGATCGCGATAGCAAATGCTAACAGTTGGCAATGATCCTGTCATTTGGTATCTTCAATGAACATATATTTTCGTGAAGCGAAGTAAAATTATAGATAACGTACAAAGCCAGTAATTGAATTCAAATGTGACGACAGAGCAATTGGCAGAAAAAATGGTAAATTTCCAAAAATTTTAGCAATACAGAGTTAAGGGCCTGTCCTATAAAATTTATAAATAACGAATTACAATTTATTGCATCTTAGCAGTTTTCAGCGCGATCAGGATTGGAACCGCAGTTTTTTGCTTCTTAATCTCCTGGTGTTGGTTTTAAGTATAAGTTTCAGACTGAGGTATTTTTGAAAAGTGGCAGGAAGAAGTTAAACAGAATTGTGAGGTCATTTGAACTAACAGAAATATACTACAAATGAAGTTTTTCAAGCCCTTCAACTTCCTGATGTAGCAGACCAAATATGCTATCATAGTACTTATCCCTGCAGTTAAAGAGATTGCAGTTTAACGTCAGTTTATTCAGATAATCAATAAGATCCAAAAGCACCCACTGAAGGTGGCAGGAATTAAAAAAAGAATGCTTCTCAAATAAGCAATTCCAGTTTTCCTGCTCCAAAGCAAATTAAAATTAAATCAGCCTAATTTCACTTATAAACAGGTGCATTTCGCCAGCCCCTCCATTTTGAATTTTGAATCCAAAATTGCTTAAATCGTTTGTATCTCGTTTGTATCCGTTTGTACCTTTGTTATTTTTGTTTGCACCCATTTAGTTTTTCAGATATTTTAAAATATCTTAAATGGGCAGTTCTCCAACCCCCCCCCCCTATTTCGAATTTTGATTCAGTAAAAAGTAGAAAGATCGTTGTACAGAGTTCACCAAAATGTAATGATTAGAAAGTAGTAAAGAAATTGTCCTTGGAGAAAATATTAATAATTTTGAAAAGCTGTCGTCAAACTTGAGGCAAAAGGTCTATTCCTCCAACGACCAGTGGTAAGGAGTTCGATGTTATATAATGTTTTTTTATATCTGAAAAACTAAATGGGTACAAACGAAAATAAAGAAGGTACAAACAGGTACAAACGATTTAAATCATTTTGGATCCAAAATTATAAATGGGGGGCTGGCGAAATACGCATATTTAAGATATTTTAAAATATTTGAAAATCTAAAAGGGTGCAATCGAAAATAACAAAGGTACAAACGGATACAAATAAGGTAGAAACGATTTAAATTATTGTAAAACCAAAATTCACAATGGGAGGGGGCTGGAAGAATACTAATTTAGATATTTTAAAATATCTGAAAAACTAAGTGGGTACAAACGAAAATAAAGAAGGTACAAACGAGGTACAAACGATTTAAACTATTTTGAATCCAAAATTCCAAATGGGGGTCTGTGGAAATGCACCTGTTAAAAACAAAAATTCGTGTTGCGGGTTCATCAAATATCTTCAGGGTTTATTTTTTTTTTATAAAATCTAGTACATTTGTTACTTCGGGGAATATTTCTTATTAAAAAGAATATATATTTTTAGCCCTAACAATGGTCGGGGTATGATAAAATAAGAAATACAAAAACTTACTGCTGAAGATTCATATAATCTCTGGGCGAAGCTAAACACATTGAAACAGCCAATAAAGTAATCATATTAGATTTTTACGTTGCAAGCCTATTTTTTGTAATACTTCTAAAAATTAATTTGTGTAAATTAAGCCCTCAACTATCATAATTTCCTTATTTTGTAGAATTGGATATTTTGATATTCTTTAATGTTATAATTTTTATATTACTACGAGAAATTATTAATTCTCCTAAGTAAATCCAAAAGTTTTGTGACAAACTATGGTGTAAACTTATGATTGCAATTTTTTCGGTGCGGCCTTTAGGCCGCACAACATTGACAATTATGGATATAATATAATTAAAAATATCAGATATTACCCTGGTTTGCTTAACCAAATTGACCTCACCGATATAGCATAATTTTAAATTACAGAGTTGTGCGTTAGATGCAATCTGCTGTCATCTTTATTTTTATATAAGCTGATGAGGAAAATTGATGATTTTTCTGAAATTGTTAGTACGATTAAATTGAGAATATCCAGGTCCTGCAATATCCGACTTTTCAGTGTTCTGTAGTTCACCACAGATGGGACGCTGTATATGGGCCTTCCACTATTTTATGCCGTATGCCACTATTTTAACAGCTTACTTATCAATACAGATGTAGACTTTGACATAGACCTCGCTCAACTAAGGAACATTGGCAGACAATTTAACAATATATTATAGTTGTATGGCGGGATCTTGTGGTTGTTTTCCCGTAGCTGTTTGCATGCCTCTCGCAGACTGGAATGCTATATGTGCCGCTATTTACAATTTTGTTGAATTATGTGAAATATCTACACGTAGTTTGGCGTATGCCTGTTTTTGGAAATATTTTGAAATAATTAAAAAAAATAATAACATAATATGGAGCAATCTTGGAACTTTGTTGTTTGTTGTTTGGCTTGACATGAATTGTGTTTCTTCTTTCTTTTTAATTTAATAAAAATATTACATTTTACATTTTTTCATTATTATTCTATTAATTATTTAATTCATTTATTCGTTATTCTGTTCTCTCTTCTATTAAATTTTATTTATATATCCTTATTTCTATTTTTCTGATTTTCCTATATTACTAATCTATATACTTCTCATTCATTTCTTCTCTATTACAAATGATGTTAATTATTAAAGATTTTTGTTACAAGATTGGATATAATTTATTTTAGTTGTACTTTAATTTAAATCTAGACTTATGCATGAGAAATTCTACGGTTTGATAGCATTTTACAAGATTTTGATATAAACAGTTTTACTTATTCACTTAAAGATTGCTAGGTAAATGAAGTTTTAGCAACTTTTTTGTAATAAAAAAGTTTTCCAAGAAAATCGTTTAAACTTCTACAAAATCCACTATACATATTGAATATCGTCATACCTTTTCCAATCTTGATATTTTATGTTATCTTATTATTCTGGTAATTTTTAAGGTGTTCCATCACCATCCGCTTTCGAAATCAAATAATGAACCCGTATGAACTTTGACAAATGAACACTGATGTCTGCAAATGAGTTAATTATCTAAGTCCGACTATACACAATTATATTTTGATTACCCTCAACGGCTTCTTTATTATCAGCAATTTGTCTGATATTCTGTGTTAAGCAACCAAACTTGAGCGGGCGCGGCTCTTATTTCATGAATAAATCTCTCCAGCCGTAACTAAGCTCTCTAAGCTGACGATGTGCTGTACATCATCAGAGCTGAAACAGTAATGAGTACGCTCCTATTGTATCCTTGGTTGCACAGTTTCATGTTCCTGCACAAATAAATTTAAATAAGACATTCAAAAGTTTCTTGTTTTGGAGTATTCACTTTTGTAGCTTAAACCCATCTCGTGCATAACGTAATTCTGGGTAAAACTGAACATAGATCAGACATCACGCAATTATTTTTTATTACAATAAATTTATAATAATAAATAAGAATCGTACATGTGAATCTAAAAATGTCGAGATTTACGAGTGTATGGATTTGAGCGATAGACACTTTACTGATCTACACATTAATAGCAATCAATTTAAGAAAACGGACGTTGGCTACCCTCGACAATCCACAGTTGCGATTTAGAGGTCTGCAGCTTTCAGATATGACGAAGGAAATATTCTGTTATGAGCATTTTTTAGCTGGGGTTGGTCCCTTGAGACTACCCCATATCATAGTTACAACCTTATCTCACTTTTGTGGTGAATTTCGACTAAACATTAGCTGTCGCATAGAAGCACTGTTCAATTTCGATATTCCATCGCCGATTCTACAATGTTTACTTTTAATCGATACTCGATTGTTCCTACGTTGAGTAAACTCATTATATTTTATATCGACTTGATTTAAATTATTCACTTTATATACCGAATCCCATACAACGGTAAACGGATTTTGTTTTAATTTTTAATTAACTTGCGGCAACCACATATATTTTTAAACCCACAGTCTGTACGCATCTTTAATATATTAATTAAATTTTAAAATAATATCAACCAAAATCGGCTATTAGCTTGCGTAAATTTAAAAACTAATAACATTTTTTATGGATGTACTAATTTATTCCACTGTTATTTATTCGCACAACATAGCATCCACACAATAAAATTGGTCTCAATTGAGCAGTCAGTCTGTGGATGATCAGTCCTACCACAGGACAGCTGGCGCCGTTAAACTAATTACTTCTAGGCACATTTTGATTGTTACAACAAAAACAATAAATTTATTTGAATGTAAATAATATAACGAAATATTTGTAAATTAATTGTAACGTCTCAGAAATCACAACATTAATCCTGTTTTCAATTTTTCAAATTTCCTCTTTTGTGTATATTATAATTATTGGCATGGATAAAAATTAACTTCGAAAAGAATTTAAAGTAAAATTACAGTAATTTGTACTTACTATTAATTATACCGTAAATTTTTTTGAAAAACTAGAAAGTATTACCAAACTACATTGCGCAGGTTAGGCCGCACACTGGAGCTATAACTTCTCAAATATTTTAGGTTATGCAAGGAAAATATACAGAAACACTATTTTAAATATTGTTTACTAAGTATATAATTAGAATAGCCTGATTGTGCGGCCTGAAGGCCGCACTGAGCCGTCACTTCCAAATTACTAATTAACGTGGTTGGTCTACCTACATCCCCACTGGGAGCATGTCGTTACAGATTCATTTCTATCGGCCCCCTAACCTAATATTGATTTTATTTGTAGAAGAACTACCACTACTTTGGTTCTTACCATAGTAATGACTAATGATAAACCGATTTTTTCATGTTTCACCTATCATTAAAATTTACACAACAGATGGCGTGACAATCGTTGCATGAGGACCAATGAGTTACAGACACACATACATACACAAATTAAGGCTATTATTTATATGTTGATATACTAGTGCAGCAGGGATAGGAGGTTTAGAATACCGGCCAATGGTGATTTAACGGAGTGATAAAGTTTAAATTAAAAAATTCCCCGTTTGCGAAGTAGATTAAAAATATACAATTAAAGATAATTAAAATTTAAATTTGAACGCTGTTTGGTTTGGATAATTGAATTGCACTCTTGAATTTAAAGAAAAGATCATACCATCTATTCGTGGCACCTAAAGATGTAAAGCAAAAAATGGAAAAATGTTACTAACTTTTTCAAGTACAAATTAAAAATTTTAATTTGAAACTAACATGTAGCTGGTGAAATTTTATGAATAAATGATAAAAATAAAATTTCATATTGTCATAGAATAATTTAAGCTAAAATCCTGGATCTACGAAATATAATCGAAAGGATAAAACGGTTTAAAGAGATAATGAGGAAAGAAATGAGAAATTAAACAAATAGAAATTATGGAGAATTCGACAAAAGATTGAAGAAAGTGGAAATTAAAAAAAACTGGAAATAATGCTTGTACAAATAGGGAACACGATTTTAAAAAATTAAGACAATAATAATGAACCACTAACAAGATAACAATTTAAATATCACAATTGGAAACCTCAAAAACGTGATAATAATTTGTCAATACAGAAAATTGAAAACGGAAACTTGTGAAGAATATAAAAATTTTCAAATGAAAATTACAAACAAAAAAGCAAAAGTTAAGTTGTAAATTTCAGAAAGACATAAAGAAGAAAATGAGAGTGTTAAAATGTGTTTACAAAATAGATACTAGAAAATGAGAAAAATATGAAAATTTTTAACTAAAATAATTTCCAAGTTCTGTTTAGAATTGTGCTAGTAAATAAATATTTTCTTTAATTAACAATCTGGTATTCTCCTTTTCCTCATTTTCTCTCTAATATTTTCTTTATGCCAGATCATTATTTTGTATTTGTTCCTATTGGTTTATATCTATACTTCATTATTCAAATTTACTCTTGTTTTTTTTTAGGAATTTTAGGAAATCAGAGAAAATTTGGATGAATCCAAACGCGATCATTTGGTTTGTTCTACCTTCTTACCGAAAGCAATGAGCTTTTTATTTTTATGCTCTACTGATTAAAACAAGGGTAAATTGCACTAATAATAATTAGAAATATAACATGTAAATAATTTTCTTAATTTTCCTTCTCAATAATTGTAATCTAAAATTGTAACATCAATTTTCGGATTTTCTTGTCGGGTTAGCACCCTACCAGATTGAACTTAATTATAAAATCAATAATCACTTAAATTCACGTAGTTTGGTGGAAAGCCAAAGAATTAATTTTTCTTTTACTTTAAATGTTGGCTACTCTATAATAAATTATTTTCGATGGTTCTGATTCCACGTTAAACTTAGTTAGCAAGTAAAAACCGTTAGCGTGAAAATCGATAATACGGTTCACCCGTAAATATGGTATAATTTTGGAAAAATTAAAAATGCGAAAAAGGGTAATTAATATATCAAAACGAAGAATATCACAATTTATTATGTAAAATTTCTTGATATAACAGCGACAATTTGAAGCGGCTGAAATTTATTATCCATGTCGTTGATTTTAATTGCTGATTTTAATCAACCCATAATAATTATTATTACGATAAATTGTTATTTGTTGGATATACACTTATTTATAACATTAACATGTCTCTTCCAGATTATTAAGCAGTGCTTTGTTCTTATGATTTTTCTGAATGATGAAATTTTTACATCTCGGGGAAATTAAATAATTTAATTGTGCGGTGTAAGAGAAAAATTACAAAGTCATAACTTTCAACGCTTGTAACAGTAAAACAATAAAGTGCCAATTGAGGCTTGAACTTGGGTTCTTGATCTTGAGAGCCAATTTACCACACCAGATGGAGATTGTTAAAGTGGCGTGCGCGAGCATACCACCTTTTTCAATAAACGTGTAAGTATGGTATGTGGAGATGGTTTGATACCGCATGTAGTATAAGGCTATATAAAATTTTTATGGGAAATTTACTTTTCCTAACACCAAAAACATTATTCTTCTGAGATAATAAATTTAAAAAAGAGGTTATTGATGTTTCATTGTCAGGCGTAAATAGACTGATGAAATATTTACAAATACAACATACTTTAAAATTCTTTTCGAAATTTTGCTTTATTATTACCATAAATCCACAATTATTATTATTACCATAAATCCACAATTATTATTATTACCTTTCAAAAAAACTCAAACTTCTGCTTAATTTCATCGAGTCGACATTATTCTTTAGATTATCAACCAAGTAAATTTAATGGCACATTAACGAGCAAAATTACATATTAAAATCATAATAATATTATAAAGAAAATTAACAATGGTATTGAAATACTTTTACAAGTTTTAACGCAATAAAATGTTGTAACAGCATTCAGCTCGCGATGTTAAACTGATCTTTTAAGCCGTTTAAAAATAAACCTAAACACTTTTTCTGTAAAAACGAACAGAACCTCGTTCTTTAAATATCCAATGTAATTGAAAGATTACATGAGTCAAGATATGGTTTATCATTTAATGTTTATTGTTAAAAAAGTTATGTTCATAATTTTTTTTTTACCTCAAATCAATATCAAAAATATTCGATGGAACATTTTCTTGCGTTTCACCTTCATCATCGTTTCACTACACATTGTTTGATGCATATTTATCTCTATTTATCTATCTACCAATCTATAAAACCATTTTAATTTAATTTGATGACAACAATATATGCAGAAATAACTTGGAAGGATGAGTCATCAGGATTTAGAATAATTATTCTTCAACTTCCTGGGATATCCATTTCTCGTCTTGCTCGGCCTTTAGTCATTCAATATCTATCGCACTTCTTAATTCGTTCGTCTAGCTTGCTTTTAGGCGTCTGGGAAGACAGGATTTAGGTTACAGAGGCTCTGTATGCACGCATATCTAACCCATAAACTTTAGTTTGCAGTTTACCCAACAGGAAGTTAATACATTCATTACTGTAATATTAAAATATACTACCTGGCATATGATCAATATTCAACTTACAAAAGAAAAACTACCGTCATGATAAATTGATTTTTACCAAAGTTATGCCAAAAACTTTAAAACTTTGACTACATATGTATTCAGCATTGTGTCTTAAATCGCATCAAAATATTCAATTAATGTGAAAAATAGAACTTCACGAGCTTCCTTTGTATATCGAGCATTAAATAAAATCTACCTATCTATACATCGGTTTTATTTTGTTTTGTTTAGTATTGGTGTTTTAAATTTTAGTTTATTTGCTTTCCTAAACAATTTATTCAATTTAAAACAAAGACAGTTTATTTCATATTTAATATGAATAAATAAATAATTCTACCACATGAGTTCGCAACACTTACATAATAGGTATCATTTGTGCTTCACATTTTGTATACAAATGAATAGAAGTATTCACAATTCAATAGGTAGAAAACACCGACATGTATATAGCATTTGTTTAAAAGTTTATTGGAAATTTGATTACTGGTGGATTTTTACTAGATGGTTAGTGGTTTCGATATCGTCCATGATTTTCCAAATGGGATGATTTCATCAGACCTAACTCACCCAGAACTAACTGAATTACTTGAAAAGCTTCCATAATCCAAGTACAACATCTTTTTGAGCATGAGACTCTTATCAATTAAAATTTAGCCTACGTGTAGCAAATACGGTTTCTCGGTAATTTTAACCAAAAAATAACTTTTACACTTTTCTTACAGCTTTTAATTATAATTTGAAAATTTCCAACCATTTTTTTCTTTTTAATCAAAATTCCATTTTTAGTTTTTCGTCAAGTTTTCTTCAAAAAATAAAATTTTAACAATTCTAAAAGAATTTTGGACTTTTATCTTCAAATTTCATCTAGTTTCTACTTAAAGGGTCCAAAATTCTTTTAGAATTGTTAAAATTTTCACTTTTCAGACTGGTCATGAAATAAATTCAATTTAATTTCGAAATAATTACCTTGGAAACTTACATGGCCAGTCTGATAAATGAAAATTTTAACAATTTTAAAAGCATTTTTTGACCCTATAAGTAAAGATTACATGAAATCTAATGCTTTTATCATACGTAGTTTATATTTCTGCATTCTTTTTGTGTCTTTCATTTTTTCTCTAAAATAATTTGGGAAGCAGGAATTTGCATAAATAAGTTTTTACGTGTTAATTCCCTATGTTCGGCTATTCGAGTCAGCACCCGGTATACTAAATACTCGGTTCTGAACGACGGATTTCTTTTTTTTTTCAATTATAACTTATTTTATAATTAAACAATAGAGCAATTTGTGTCAAAAATCAGAGTTTTTTGATTGTACCTTTCTTGGTTTTTTGATTTGAGATGAAGCAATCATGCGTTCTCCTGCCTACCCCATGGAATCTTTTTTTTGAGGTGACTTGGTTCACATCATTACCACTGGCTTATTTTTCAATATTTTTTTATGAAAATTTAGCAGAATGTACTTAGACTAATGTTTAATAATGTAAAAAAATTTAAAAATATTAATCACAAAAATATGCTTGTTTCTCGTACCTCAAACCCTTTCCTCCCCTTAATCAACAGTGGGAATCTCGTTATTAATCCAGTCATGCGCGTCACGCGCCATTTTTATTAATATGAATAAAATATTGTTAAGATAATTAGGTCTAGTTAAAAAATTCAATTGTCCGACGTTTCGGGTCGTTTATTGACCAATTTTCAAGGCAATACAATAATATAGATTTAATATTAATTTTATTGCATATAATATTGAAAATGGATCAATAAACAATCCGAAACGTCGGACAATTGAATTGTTAAAATAACTCTAATTATCTTAACAATATATTATTGTTATTCTATGCCTACACCACGGGAAAGATATATACGTACCACTTTCAACATTTCATGTTCGTATTAAATAATTATTTCTAGTCAGCATATTATGAAAATTTTGTTTCAAAAAGTTTGGAAAATAGCGTACATACCTCAGGACTAAAGGACTTGTATAATTTCCACTTTTATATCAAGTTTGGGAATTTTCGACATTTTGATGAAATAGTAAAATTCAAAATTTCTCAATTTTTACTCTCAATTCCAAATCGGCTCATTTATGAGTTTTACCAGTTCAAAACTATAGGACGGACGGAGATTAATGCTGAAATTTCAATGGGTTACGGTTCAAAAAGCTGTAACATGCCGGCTGCTGATTCATAGCTGGTTGCCAGCGTCGCCGCCGTCGCGAAAAGTTGTCCGGCGCGCATCCGCCGCCGCTGCTAACCAAAATTTCTACATGGATGCATTTTAGCTTAGAATTAAACTTATTTTATTTTCAAATCTTAGTTATGTTTTTGGAAAAACTTTAATTATTTAATTTCCTCTTGCGTCGAACTGGAGACCCGGGATACTAGCAATATAGTGGGAATTTTAATTAGATTTTTCTTAAAAGAAAAGCATTAAAGAGCTTTATAATTTGTTTAGATAAATTTGTAAACACCTCGGGGAATATTAAAATCCAATTTTTTGCTAAAGTAAATTGAAAGCACAATATGAATTTTTCAATAAAATCTATATTTGATGATTAAGGAAAGTGAGGAATAGAAAATTTTGATTAATGCTGTTATTTGTTAAATGTGAGTGCGATGAAAAATTGTAATAAGCTACCTCCGCGGAATAGCGAAAATATAATCTAAACAATCCCTTTGGTTAATTTAATACAATTGTTCATGCAAATGAATTACAAGAAGAAATTCAATTAGCTGCTGCATAAGATATTTCAATTTATTTGCTTAATTAAAACATTACTTTCATTGATGTTCTTTTTTAGCATTGTGATGTTTTTGTCTATTTGTGGGGATTTTTAGTGTTTTATTATTATAAATTTATTACACAACTTTTGAACTTTAACTGAGTTGTACTGATGTAAAAAAGCATTTAGTGACATTATGAGTTTGGTTAAGTTAATTAAGAAAAGCGGTACGCGAATACTTGCAAAACCCAACACAAAGTAAGTAACGAGGAAGATATGCAAATCGTATTCATCAGAATCCCCATTGTCTGGTATGCATGTACCCTGAATCATAACACCGAGAGTTGAGTTTGCATCGTTATGTTACACATTCATTACAGTTTTTTTCTTGTAGAAATAGAATGTAGTGTTGGACCAGAAGGGGCGTCGCGACAAACGCTAAGTGCAACTTGATAGCTTTTCGAGAGCGTATTTTAAATAAAAAGCAGGAGAGTTGACTATCTTCACAATTCCATTTTATGCTTTGGAAAGAACTAGTAAATTGTCACGAAAACAATGACTACGTCAATTGGTAGTAGTAAATTGAAAACACATGTACCCATAATTGAATTTCACGTTTGTGGCTTTGCACTAACTTGTCGTTCAAATTGTGCACAAAATCAGCACATTTTCAATTTGATGCGATTTCCTAAAATCCACTGACCATCATTTTTTTCAATAAAAAATACAAAAAATACACACGTTCACAGCTTCCATCATTTCTAATAGCTAATTATACTTTTCGCTTCTCCTCGAAAATGTAAAAACAGTTTTCTTTTTCAATATAAATTTAAAAAAACGCAACGAAATGTCTGGAAAATGATAAAGTGGCGTGAAAATATCATATAAGAAAGAAAAATTGAAGTTGTCTGAAGTAATAAAACATTGAATGTAATTTAGCAGTACAACATACCGAATGCACGGTACATTTATATAATATAAATTATAGGATGTTAATGGTTGGCAATAGTAAAACACATCCTGATGTTCCTTTAAGTCAATTTCCCAACATGGTGATGATTTACCTCGCTCTGTTTATGCACATAAGTTTATGAATTTTGAACGACGACTAGAAATTTGTCTAATGAATCAAACAAATTATTTTTATTTATATCGAGAGCACAATTTACAAAGACTTTATGACATCGTAAGGTTTCTTTGTAGTAGTTTGGTGTTTTTCACCAACGGTATAACTTTGTACTGGCGTTCAAACGGCGCCCATGACGCTCATTTTTCTTGATGTATCAGCTGAGATACGCTTTTTTGGTTCCAAATATTTCAAGGCTTTTATATAAACCACAAGATATTCTATACAAAGCTCTTTTATGGAAGCTGCACACGAAGATTTCAAATTCTATTTAATTTTAAATTTTATTACGTAGTATAAGCTAAAATATTTTCGCACTTTTATAAAGTACTACGTAAAAACCAGTTCTCTCTCTAAAAAATACAAAACTTTTAAATAAAACTTCACTTTCAAGTCAGATTTAAACCATCGATCCACCGGTTGGTCCTCCGCCAACCGAGGGGCTAACCTGTCGGTTAGCAAGTGAGGTTGCTTACCCTTTCTTTCCTCGCATGATCCGATTTCACATTTAAATTTTCCTTTAAAATCCCCAAATAATTGCAAATTTTTTTTTATAAACCTATCAACAAATTTCCTCTGTTTACTCGGGCTTTAAATGTTGTTCAATTTATTTTGATACAAATAATTTTGTAAACTATGGTTTACTTTGTCGTCACCTTGTCCTAGGTAAACAGCATCACAGGGCAAACAATTTAAATAAATAGTGGAAGGTATTTCGCAAGATACCTTATACGATTGCTTCTATTTTTAATTCAAAGCAACTTCTCTCAGAGTTTATTGGTAAATTGTTCTATAGCTTTAGTTTATTGTTGGTTACCCTGCACCCAGAGCCGGTTCTAGGGGTCTAGCCGCCTTTGCGCCAGAATCTAAAATTAATGCCAAGTAAAAAATAATGGTTTTTACTTCAGGTTTTCTTTACTGTATTACATAAACTATAACACAAATTCCTTGCAAATCAATACAAAATTTTAGTTTTCACTCAACTTTTATAAAAATATTTTATGCAATTAACTTACAGTAATTTATTTTAATTAGAAAAAAATTGAATACATTTACACTATCAATTCTGAACAAAAACAAACAGTCATAATTTCTTTCTAAACCAATGCTTAAATAGTATTTTTTTTAAATCTCTAATTTTATTAAACAAAACCGATTAGTGCGAAAATTGGACAGTCAAATAACACATAGTTTTAATCGATCAACATTGCGAGGTTTTGTTTTTCCTCTGATCCCTGAAGATTTTGTGCAAGGCACAACATATACAGACTTGAAAATAGCCCTTGCTTTAGCTTTTATTTAAGTACTAGATTGCCCAGGTTGTGCGGCCTGAAGGCCGCACTGATTAATCATTCCCCTCAATTAATCGTTTAGGTTACGTTACGGGATGAATAAAAAGACAGAAATGGGCTATTATGTTCGATTCGATTTGATGGTAATATAAACAATATAATTTTTAAGTTGGTAAAACTTAACTTTTTTGGAAATTCTTTGCATGAGGATCAATGTGGCATTTCTGAGCGTTACGGACACATACATAAATTAAGGGGTGACCGGACAGTTGGCCCTACGACAGTTGACCCCCCGACAACTGGATCCTGGCGACAATCGGTCTTCGGGACTATATTATCCTTTGTAATTATTGACCTTTGGAACTATTGGCTTAGTGGTTATTGGCCTTCGGGACTATTAGCCTCGCGGCAATTGGCCTGACCTCACGACGGAGGTCTCAGAAAGCAAGTTTTAGTGAATTGGTTTCTGGAATTGGAATGTCCGTGCTTTTGCTGTAACGATTAATTCTGTACTTTCACTTTTTATGGATTCTCATTGGATAAAATTAATGTAAAAACGAACCTGAAAGCTATTGCTCATTTGCACATTCTTAATTTTTTGGTAATTTTAATAGAACAAAAAAAGTAAACCGTAGTTTCTTGTGTTTTTTGATTAATTTTTCATTTTTCAAAACGTTTTCACCAAATATAGTGAGAATATAGGATAAATAGTTACAGCAAGAGTGGGGGCATTTCAATCCCAAAAACCAATTCACTGAAACTAGTTTTCTAAGACGTCAGTGGTAATCATTGATCTCACGCGAGGCCAATAGTCCCGAAGGCCAATTGCCTCAAAGCCAATAGTACCAAAGGACAATAATAGTCTCAAAGGTGAATAGTTTCGAAGGGTAATAGTCTAAAAGGCCGATAGTACCGAAGGTAAAAATTGTCGCCAACCACCTGCCTAGCTGGTTTACAAAACCTTAAACTAAGATTTGTATGACACAGAAAATTATCAAACTAAATTGTCTAAAGTAGTTACAATCTGGACACAATACAGCGGGTGGGGCAGGGGGAGCTAGATCCCCGAGACTCGGACCTGCAGCCCATTGTTGTCCATACCTTTATACAAAATTGTTTTTAATCATTTGCAGTTATTAAAATTTTAATAAACCCAAATATTGTATATTTTTATTCATATATTATTAAACATAAATATTAATATTGTACTAAAGTGGTAAGATGTGTATCTTAACCAAATAAGTATAAGTAAAGGGGACATGTAATCGATCAGCCCCGGGGCCCACAAAAGTTCTCGCCGGCCCTGATTAAGCCTATCGTCGCCTATGGTCATGAAATATGGCCAAAAAAAAAAGATAAGACACATAAATTTAAACCCGCTATGATGCTACGGTTTCTGCTGTTAAATTATTGCAAACCCCTACAAAATCGTATCAGCCCTTTCCGCAGTTTACAAATTATTAATTGGGTTTTTGTGAAATTTTTGATAATTTTCAAGCCATGATTTGAACCTTAAAAAAATTAAAATAGCTTTTCAAACCTCATTTTATATTCAAGTTATGAAGTCTCCCCTTTTATTTTAAAAATTTTATTTTAAAGCAAAATTAATCAAACAGCTAAAATCAAACTCCTGGAAAACAAGGGTTAAGGTAATTATAAAAACGTAAGCAAAGTTACTTACCTTAACAGTTCCAAACACAGTTTACATTTAAAGAAAAATGTAGTTTTCACGCTTTTCCACAATAACTCACTGCTACATCACTTGAAAAAAATTGTTGACTAACCTTAATTGTTCTCAACCCCACGAAATGGACCCTACCTATACAAAGAAAACAAATTTATTAATATTTATTTTTTCCAGTTTGTTTTCAATCAAATTTACCTTTATTACTGCTATCCTGTCGCAACAGTCGTCTTTCCTCCAATTCCATCCTTCCTAGGGTGGACACCAAACACAAATTCAAACACTTGCACAATTCTTTAACCCCCACGAAGGAATTTATTTTAATGAACACTGATCACTACTATTAAAAGTAAGATTTAAATCAAAAATAAATGGCAATTATTTAAATCCCCCACACTCCTGACCGCGAATACCGTCCGAAATGGTTTATAATTATTGCATACGTGGATCCCGAACAATTTATCTAAGATTTAGCTAAATACTATATCGAACTTTGGTTGTTGTCCGAAGAAAATCCAACAATATTTATTATATCGCGTACCCAAAAATTTCGGCAAAAGTGGAAAATTATAAACACATGAACACATTTCTAACACGACTTATTTCGGCTGCGTTTATAGCAATACTGATTGCTTAGTAACAATTTCTAGTTAACTAAAATTTTTTGCAATTTAAATATGCATCATCAGGTGATAAAGGCTTTCGTACATGTGTTAAGCCGGAAGTTACAAAACTTAAAATTATTTGTACGTTATTGACGAACATTTAAATATCTACAAGGTAGAAACGAAAAATTAATTTATGAAAAAGTTTTGCGCCTTATTAGTGCTGCAAAATTGCTCAGCAATTTGTTTAATTTAAGTGAAACGCCCAAAATAAAAAATTCACCTGTCATCTATGGCCAAAATCGTTGGACAAGTCAACTTCATTTTTTCAACGTTCATCTTTTCATCATAACGATGTTATCTTCACTTCTTTTAAATGGCAACCACCTCATTTTTTTACTGTTTGTGCAGTTACTATGCAGTCGGATATTAATGTGTTTAGTTAGCAATATTATTAATATCATTAAATAACAAAGGACAATAAAAAATTCGGAGTGGATTCTCAAGAGACTCCAAGTCTGGAAAGGGCTGCTTGAACCATGCAGTTAACTCTTCAAACTTTAGTTTCAAAAAGGAAATCAAAAATGATCAATGACAATGGCAAGAACAATGAAAAAATTTGAGGAATGGACGAATTACCAAAAACACCCCAACACCCCTAGATTTAAATTACTCTTTGTGGATGTTAAAACTATTGTTACACAAGTAGTTGACCTGGATGTCCTTTTCAAAATCTGGAGGTTTCTTTTGAGGACGAACTATTTTTCTTCTTCTCAAGTTAGAACTTTGTTGGGTGATTACCATATGTCCAAAGTTTACCCTCATTATTTATGGTTCTATGAGCAGTTGAATAAATTCTACTAGCGTGCTAACCTCGCTAGATGCATAGCTTATAAATCAAGACTTCTTGCATAATAACTTGCCGATTTAAGCTGTATAACGCACTGCTGGTCATGTTTACGCGAGCGTGACCTGGTACATCATCCCTTAGGAGTGAAAGTTTTTGAATTGTTCCAGCTAAGCTAGCTTTAAATTAAAATTAAAATATAACTTGAAGTTTTGAGGAGTTTCTAAGAAATTCATAACAGTACGTAGTTGATCTCTATTGTTTTGGTGAAAACATGCCGTTTTTCTTTTTTTTTATATTTCTAACCAAACTAAATTCTCATGCTATTCTTGTAGTTGCTTCTGAACAGATTTATCTTGTCTAATCTGTATTTGAAACCATTGCACGCTGCCCGCAAGCTGTTTAAAATATTTCAGCATGTAGTTGAATTTTTGAAGAAAATTTATTCATAATCTTATATGGAAATTCATATTTCCTTAAATTATTTAGGAAACTTTGCCGTTTTTTGAAAGCATATGCTAGTAGGTTATTATATTGGATACCAAGCTCTAATTTTTGGCTTAATTTAGTTAACCAAAGTTTTTATTAAAATTTGAAGCTCGTTTACTTCGGAACTTTAGTCTATAAAAACTACTATTCAATTAAGATAATATTTAGTGTTTTGAGTGAATTTTTCGACAGTTTTCAAATTGGATATGTTATAATCACACTGCATGTGCTAACGTATTATACGAGATATTTAACAATGCTTTAGAAATCCTTAGTCGAGAATGGTGGCAAAATATTTACAAATTGCAAGCTCAAATACCTATCACATGTTTAGATGTTACACAATTTAAAGGATCATCAAGCTTCAGCTTGGCTTTTGAATAAGGATTTGGTTGAGTTTATAGATTCTGTTGGTCTTTCAAGTGTATTGTGTTTTAAATTTGTTTGCTTGGTTACGTAAGAAGAACATCTTAAATAAATAAATATAAAAGAAAATCAAATAAAAAATAAGGATTAATTTTATTTGCACAGCTTGATTGTTGAATATAAAGTATTTGAAATTGGTTCTATGTTTATATAATTAAAGAGAAGTTAAAGTTGTAAAAGAAAAAACTAAACTCATAGTAAACATGATATGTAATATAATTTGAAAAGCAAAGCCAATAATCTGTTTTACAGGTTTTAAAACGTCAATTTTAATCAGATTAAAATTATTTTATGCAATACGAGTTCATTTCAGGGTTTGATCAGAGCTATTAATTCTCTTATTGTGTTTATTATTATGATTTTTATGTATTGCTTTTATTTAAAGATACAAATTTTGACCAAAATTATAAAAGTAAACTTCGAAAAACACAAATAGTAAGAAACAAAACAGGTAGTGACAAGAATTGAGAAGATAAGACATCAGAGAGAATGCAAATAAAGGAGAGGAAGTTGTAATTTAAATTAAACATCATGAAATGAAAACTAACCGTAGAGGACGTCACTGGTGCAGACGATCGACAGTTAAGTGTCGATAAAATAATTTAAGTGTAGTCAAGGTAATCTTGGATAAACATAACAAAGATTGGTATTTTTAATCTTTTAAAACTAGATTTTTCATCTCATATTTTTCAAGTCGAAAAGTGGGAGATTATATTGTGTGAAGATACAACATAACTGAACTTAAAAACCTATGGAATGGTTTACTATAAGCGGAGATTCACTACAATATATTAATAATTAATTAATCACTTCATATTGTCTTGTATTTTTTTCTTTCATTGTTCTTATATTCTATTGTCAGTACGAAACTATCTATATTTAATTTCTACTTGAGCTACTGAAAAAGCAACACTTAGTTCTTCTGTGTTCTTATAATGTGTAATATAGTTAAACATAAATTATTTGTTTTAATTGTTTGAAATAATTCATAATTTTAACTTTCAAGTATATTTTTATTAAATTGTCATCTCTTCTTCATCGCTGTGTCTCAATTTTCCCGTTGCTCTTAATAAATAAATTTCTATTTATTTGATTCTTTCTATTTTTTAATTTCGTCAATATAATTCTCTTCTTTCATTTAACTTTTACAAATTGAATAACTTTATATTGTTACTATTATAATAATTACTATCGCTGCAAAGTAAAATTTCTTATTTTCCTTTTGAATAATATATTAAGTTTTGAGTAGAAAGCTCTTCTGAAAAAATAGCTTTTGTTAGCAGAAAACTTATAAACACGTAAAGCTTCTCTCTTTTGTCTTTTAATCGCATTTGCTTTTATGTCACATGTTTTGTTATGGTTACGCATTCCACTGAACTTATTTTAAATAAAATTGTTATAAGTGGCCACCATTCCAAGCAAGGCCACAGTTACCATCTTTACGCTAATTTGGCATTTAACGTGTTAACTTAATTTAAAATCTTTCTTCTGTATTTTCTTTTACTTGCTTACTTTTTTTTAAAGAACTTAATAAATCCTATGCCTGATTTTTTTTTCTTTATATTATTCTCAATTTCAAAACAGCGAATGATTTAAAAGAAGAGAGAGCCTGTTCATATAACATTAAAAAAACAAACCCAATCGTGGCAAATCAACTTATTTTATACTAGTATATTTTAAGGTATATAACCAAAAATTACAATAAATCAATATTGTTTTATATAATTACTGGGATACTGAGAGTATTCCATAGCCCCAAACCCATTCTTGATTATGTGTATATTTCTTTGCATTTTCGTCAATGTATTCCTGCCCATAATTTGTTCACTGAACTTTTTGATTAATTGCTCTTCATTAACTTTTGTTAACGATGGCCTTATCTTCCCATTTATATTGAATTTCATTTATCACGGCTTTCTAACAATTTACTCTAGCTGATTTGCATCGTCCTCTTTCCTTCTTAGCCGGAGGTCTAAATATATTTTGAATTTGGCTATCTTCAACGGTAATACTGTTATTTATATTTACAATATTGTATTCATTGAAAAAAAAAACTTTATCGGGGGTTCCCATTGATTTTATACTACGCAATTTTCATTTTTATTTCTTCCTATAGAAATAATTATTCAATATTTAATTCTTTAATTTTTTCTTGTTATTGTTCCTTTTGTATTATTTGTTCTTTTTACTACTCTTTGTTTTTCTTTATCTTTTCTTTGACATCTTCTATTTTTATATTTTCAGATACATTTTTTGATTTACCTGTTTTCATTTTATGTTGAAGTTTCTTATTTCCTCTTTTAGTTAATCTGTTTTGGTTTTTATTTTTCCTGTTTTCTATACCTTTTAATTCAAATATTCAGATTATGTTTTTCGTTTGCTAAATATTACAAGTTCAATCTCATTTTTCTTTCTTGTTTTAGCCAATTCATGTAAATTTTTTATGCATCAATTATTTTTATTTCTATTTCTTTTCTGTTTTATGTTCTTTTTCTTTTTTATTGTAAAATGAAGTGCTAGAAGTAAAATACTGTTATTGGTTTGTAAATATAGTAATAATTGGTAAAGATGATAGAATTAATTAAATAAGCGAAATTAAAAGAAAAAGTTTCCTTTTGTAAAGTTAAAGTGAGGGCGTAGTTGAGCTAAAAAGAAAATTGGTATCTTATTCACTCATAATCAATATGGTAAAACTTAGCTAAAAGGAGTTAAAGTTATATTATTCCGTAAAACATTGTTCAATGTGAAAAGAAAAATTTGGGACAGAGGGATGATGAGCGAGGCAACCCTAATTTAATAACGTTAAAAACGGAGCGAGTTCAATTTTCCTTTCTATCTGGTGCCGACGCTAATATATTCTTTAAGTCTGTGTTACCAATGTCGACTATACGTTCAAAGTTTGCACCTTGTACTTTACACACCCGGTCCGTAAAGAGTATGACGTTTCCTTAAGCATTGTTTTAAACTCTCGAGAAATTTCCTAATTAGGAATTCTTTTCAACTGTTTTATATCCTTTGTTATCTTTTCTTAGTGGTAGTAAATGAATATTTTACAACGATGATATCCTGTTTTGAGGCGTTATTACGGTTGGACGACTTTCTCATTTCCATTCTTCGTGTTAAACTAATCCATATCAAGTACACAATGTTTACACATCAGTTATGCAAAACAATTTTGAAATACTTAAATCTCAACATTAAAAATAAAATTTTCTTGTTTTATTTAAACTTCCGCTTTTTAGTATGGAAATGGGACAATTTAAAAATCTTCCCCAACTTCTACATAATGAATTTACATCTAATCGCTGTTCAAACATAAAGCCATGGGTTATCTATCGTTTCCTCAGCTTATACTTAAGCTAATTTTAACTGCTAAGATTTTTCATTTAGATATGTCTGAAAACGAAAACGTTTCTTGCGGTTGCATAATATTTATAATCTTATAATTAGTTTTCCATTACATCATAAAGTAATTAAATTAACAGATGTTGACAAGTTGTAGATATAAATTAATATAAAATAGATTAAATAAAATTCTTAATTTAAAAATTAAAATTAAAATTTCTAGATAAATATTCGCTCATCGAATTTGAATAGCTAAATTAGAAAAATCCGTTTTTCTTTTTAGCTCTTTTTGATGGCAAGACAAAGTTTAAAAGTGTCGTATACCTGTTAAACTCTTTCCAAGTTTGTTTTTTATTCAAGAGCGACTGCAACTTTAAAATAATAGTAACTTTTTTAAGTGTTAAAGTTAAATTACAACTTTATCCATTGTTTTATAAAGTAATGAATTATATCTTTGTAATTATTTTTGTTGTACCTAAATTTTTTACTTTCATTTCACCTTTATGAACTTCGGATTCGACTTAAACATTACATTGTTTGACCCGGAAACATTTCTTGTTTAATAAAAGTTTGCTCAAGGGAAAGAAGACAAAGCTTAATAAAGACTAAAAGTATTGCATTTTTCAACTATCTAAAATTTGTTTATACAACATCCTTTGTTTTCGGCGAGATAAACAAATTGCATACTTTTTTTGTAATAATAAGGTAAAACTCGAGTTTCCAAGCTATCTACGCTAGAATTTCTAAAATTCTAAAATTAAAACCTAATTATGCAACCAACCGCACACAATTCTAACCCGGTGTAAGCAGCTGTAGGGTTTAAATTTAAAGCTTTGATCTACCTTTCTTTTACTAAGCATCAAAATTGATACTAGTTTTACCAGCAGTTTGGACTAGCACGGAGCTTCCACCATTATTATCTCCAACTGGAGATTTTCTAATCGTAGCTAGCGACTGTTCTAGCTGAGCCACGCAGTCTTCTCAAAGAGATTTTATTAGAACCGGATATTGATGTGAAACTTCTATGCTGAGGAGACTACAATTTTCTAGCGTTACGAGAATTAAGATCGCATGGGAGGAATAGTTAGGTAACCGGTAGAAGAAGAGAATGATTCATAAAAAATGAGAACTATTGAGAAATGAGAATTATTGTTTGTTTCATTTGAGTTCACACCCGTATCCTTACAATTCTCAATTATAATCTCTTGTTCAATAAAATAATACTAATAATTTAGATTTAAGAAATCCGTGAATTTTCAAAATTTTAAGTTAATATTTTTTATTTTTTTTGAAGGTAGATTTAAATATGCAAATGGTATATCATACTACATATATGTAACCTACGTGTTATTTCGTGAACAAAAATGGTTCGTACCTGACATAACACTGCTTGACACATTACATGCAGTAGATTACGGATATTTGAAAAACTTGTTTCTTTAAACGTTGATTTGAAAAAACTTTTATAATCCAGAGAAAATATATAATTCTGTAGAGGTTTTAAAATTTCCAATTTACAAATTTACCTTCTTGTACGCATTTCTATTTTTAAAAATTTGCCTACATGAGAGATAATTGTAAAACAACAAATTTTTTAAAAATAACAACGTATTCTGTGTTAAAAAACGGTTATATACAAAAATTATACATAAAAATAAGTAAAACATAGGGAAATTCCCAAAAAAAGAGTATTTTTAGCTCATCTTGGTAGAAAATTAGCTACCAGCAGGTTGACAGCTATTTAGCGGCTAAAAGTGTGCATTGAGTTAGTAACAAAATTATATTTTTGATTATAATGAAACTGAAAAATTGCAAATGTCGTATGACATTTTCAAAATTCATGAATTTAAATGTAAAAATGGTGCAAAAACGCAAAAAACATTCTCAGGTTAATGGAATTAAATGATTAAAATATGTTCTAAAATATCAAAGCTAAATAGCAAGAGGTTGAAGGGAGTCTTGTTGCCTACATTTCCGACTTAATTTACCGTCGCTTACTCCAGATTAGGTAGCAGCCACGTAAGGGTGAAACAAACGCTATAAATTTTAACTTTTCAATAATAATTGTCCATTTATTATTGTAAATTATAACCAATCAGCTATTCCAGAGCCCTAAGAAATTTATTTTGTCTTTTTGTATCGATCATAATACATATCCCATTTGGTTCATTTTAACTTTTATGGACTCTTTTGAAAAAATTTGCGCTTTCAACCTTACTAATTTCTTAAAAATTGTAAAAAAAATTTAAATTGGTATACCTGGCTGCTTACGAAGCTTACATTTAAAATATTACCAAGATTTAAAGTCAAATATAAAAGATTCGAATTTTTTAATTTAAAAAAACGGAATCTTCCCTTAAGTTCCTTGCTAAACAAACAGACTGTTTATTACGTACCCCAAGCTGGAATGACCACTTCGGAAAAAAAATTCGGACTATCTCAGGGATTTAGTGCTCTTTTGTTGCCGCATTCCTGATTTTGTTGCTCCACCCGTTTCGCCGGAATCCGTGGCGCTGCCAAATTGAGATCAAGCTAGCAAAACCGCGTTGGTAATTAATGAAAGGATTATTGGAAAAATATTTCATAAATACCATAATTTGTTGCTAATTTGTTGCCGCATTCTCGATTTTGTTGCTCCATCCGTTTAGCCGGAATCGATTGCATTGCCAGCTGTGATCGGCTGTACAACCGATCATAGGGAAATAACATGGGAAATTGATCTGTTTAAATTGATACTTTCTTAATTTTTATTCATTATAATTGCAATCAAAAATTTAAAAAAATATTAATTTCCGTGTTATTTCCCTACGATCGAATGTAAGGTCGGTCACCCGGTGTAACTATTTCTTACAACAATAGTGTGAACTATAAAATATTTGAATTTAACTAATGCTTAAATTATTTCAAATACAAAAAAAATAAAATATTTTGAGTCTAATTTAAAGGGCCCTTTATCTATCAATTTCATGGCGTATTAGCCAATATTTGAAATTTGCTTAATCTAACCTAAATAAGTAATAAATTCTTTTAAGAAATAACAAAGTAATAAAAAATTTACAAAATACATTGGAAAAACCTTTAAAACTCTAATATGGTAACGATAAGAACATCAAAATTTAACGATAATGTTGGTTTTTTATTTTATATTTTACATTATTTTATTGTGATTCTTACAATAAACTTTAGCATGTTTTATATATTTTTTTGTTTTTGTTCAATTCGCTCAATAAATTAACTGCAAATCTAATAAAATTGAACATTGTGAATAATTTTGAAAATTTGAAAATATGTTATATTGAACTTTTGAATAGAAAATTGTTGAATATTATAATGCTGTATGCTTTCAGACAAGCTTCTGAAAAATAAATTTCTCCAATTACAGGGAAAATTCAGTTTGTTTACTTTTGTGTGAAGGGCCCTAAATTGTGTTGCAACTAACTAGAAATTAGAGGCGAGCGATGGCTGGGTCATTTTCTTGTGAATAAAATTACCTTCCCGAAAAAAAAATAGAAGAATAGAAAAAAAAATTTTATGGCATATTATTAATCGATCAATTAAAAATAAGAATCACCAAAGCATTTTGTATACATTTTACCCAGAAGCCACTTTAAATTATTTTTAAATTGCTATAGCAACAAGTAAAACTTTGTTGCTATTTCTCAAAACTCTATGGAAGTATTTTTGGAAGCACGTATCACATAAGTTCACAGTGCACAATAGTAACGTCGTTTAACTTAATTTAAACTTCTTTATACTAAAGTTAGACGTAGCTCCTATATTAAACAATTTGTGAATGCGATTTTTACTGCTAAAGTGACATTAAGTTGAAAAGGTTTGTTGTTTTATTTGGAAGCAAAGAAAAACTAAGTTATCGCGAGAACAAAATTTTACTGGTGGTTTTTACTTATAAATTACTATTATCCGTTGCAAAAATTATAATGAGTGTAATATGCATTTACAATTAAAATATGACATGCATGAAAAGTGCTTGAGGAAAATAAAACGTATAATAAAAGTTGTATAGAAGTGTGATAAAACTTTCTTTATGTCAGTATGGTGATGTATGTTATCGTTAAGTGCAATATTTCCATAGCTAGGTAGGCTGAATATATTGCACCACATGGTACTCGCAATTTTTATATTTCAAGACCGTTTTTACATATAAAATATTCTATTTTTGGAAAAAAAATATTTTATTTCAATTACGACGACGACTTTTTATTTGGAAATTTATTATTTATACTGAAAAACGAAGTAATATCGAATAAATAAATTTATTACCAATGCATATAAACTTCAAAATTTTATTTGAAAGTTTTAAAAATTGTGTATTTAAAATTTTAAAAAATTTTGAAAATTTTACTGTACAATTATCTTCTAGTTTCGTAAAATTCAACATTGATGTGAAATTATTTGGTAAAAGTACATTCTGTTGATGTAAACTAACCTGAAAATGTAAAATTAACCGGTGATTTTACACCTGAAATTAATTTTACCTGATGGTATTTATCAAACTATTTTATTCTGATAATTGGCCATAATGGGCACCTGAATAGTTAATTAGATTGGATTAGATTATTTTTTAATTAGATTGATACTGGGTTGCATTATGTGCCAACGAGAAGATTAATAATGAGTTAATTTGAACCGGAAACTTAAAGAAAACAAAAACTTTTGTTGATATATTGAAATCTTGTGTTTTGAACCCAGTTTCTTATAACCGTACAGAAGTACAGCTGGTTTACATCGTAATCGTTCTAATTACAGCCGGAGTATTGAACTTCAAGTATAAAAAAACCATTTAAATGATGAACTACCATTTATGTAGGTTTTGGGGTAAATTATAAATACATGGCATAGTTAATAATTTAGTCTGTATTCGTTGATTTTATTTCGTACACTATTTTTGTATTAAATTTATAATGTGCAACTTGTTTTATTTTCTTTCACTTTTCGAACAAACAACGACCTGAGTGTTTTTCATTCAGAGCTATCTTTAGTTGGACGCCAGAGCAATTAATAAATATTTGAATAAAACAAAGCAATAACACGAGTTAAAACTAAACTTTATCCCAACTAAAATTTAGTTTCGTAATTTAATTTTCCTCAATGAAATCTAATTTTATCAAGTAATTTTACAACAACGTTAAATTTTACAGAATAAGATAGCAATTAAAAAAACTTGCTGACAGTTACACTACTAGTATAACTATGTGACCACTATGTTGCTACCTATTTAGGCGTAATTTTATCCTGGAATTTTTTACATTGTAAAAAATAACATTCGGTTAACATTTGATCATCTAATTGAATAATAATAATAATAAAAATAATAGTTCAAATGCGAGTCAAATAAAATAAAAGTATACCTAAATAATTGAATTGATAAGAGTCTCGTGCTCCAAAAGATGCTGTACTCGGTTGAGGGAATTGATGAAGTGTCCATTGACAATTTTATGGTACCTTTAAGAAATTTTTAAACCCAATACATTTAAACATAAAACTTGTAAACAGAGATATTTATTCATTTACGAGAAAATCTACTTATTTATTCGCAACGGCATTGACATTGCTACAATGCTTAAATGTCTAGAGAGAGAAAGAGAAGGTATTTAAATCTTTAAATGTGTTGAATATGTTACCTACCCCTACCGAGTATTCTAGCCACGAAACATTTCTGCAAGGAAACTCCTTGCAAGGATAACAAGCAACCACGTAGTAGTTGAATATGTACCACGTTATTGTATGCAGAGTTTTTGCAGTTTCAGCGTTGAATTCACATGGTTTTTCACCTTACAAAGACAACAAAGAAACACGTAGTAGTTATCATGTTGTTTATGTGAGGAACCTTTGTCATTTAAACGTTGAATACGCGTGGTTTCCACTTTATAAATTTTTATGTTAAAGAGAATTCAATAAAATCTGTTTTATTCTTGATGAAAGAAATTAAATTTTTATAAGCTCTCAAAGAATAAGTTCTTATAAAATACAATGTTTTATAATGGCAAAACAAAATAAGAAGAAATATAATTATTTGGCTTATATAGTAGTATTTCATTCTCATTATTATTATTATTATATTTTTTTTCTATTTTGTGAAGTGAGCATTATGCGGTACATGCTGTTTTAACCATATTTTTATCTTATTTGTTTTGTTGTTATACCTCGCAGAGTTATTCGCATTCTTGCTGCTATGGTATATTAGCCTTATTTAGTTGAGTTATTAGTTTCCCCATGAAAGAAGATAAATTTATTTGAATACTTCATTTTAATTTTGTCACATTTCTAACTAATTGTTAGCTTGAATTAAATTATAAATGTCCGTTTTTTTCAGCGCGGATAAGCAATTCATATTTTGTGTCCCAGCATCCTTCTTATTAGTTGCTTCGCTGCTTTTCGAGTGCCGTGAGAGCGAAGAAAATTAAGTAAAATTTTCAGTGCCGCGTAAAATATTCATTTTAGACCATATTACTTACCTAAATAATTTTTGTTAAATTTTTTAATAAGGTTTATTCATTTAATCCTTATAAAATTTTTCACAATACAAATATTTTTTGTCAATTTCTATAATTAACTTAAGCAGGCATTAAGAAAGGGGATTACCCCTTCCTTAATATCACAATTTCCATAAATAAGCAGCTATGCAAATGTTTGTATTTAATTTTGTTTATTAAAGAAAAGAAAGAGTAAATAATACACTTTTAAAGAATTGTAAAAGTTTTTGAGAGCTACGGAATTATTGAAAGACGAATATAAGAAAATTGGTTAACTGTCCTCTTAGATGGAATTAAATGTAATTTATGGGTGTGTAAAACAGCAACCAACAGCTTACAATTTGTTTTGTGAGATTTATTTAAGTAAGAGTTTTTGTATTTGTGTTATACATTTAATTCTGATACGTATTTTATCATTTTTTATATTTATGGAATTTTCCACTTATTCCCGTTTATTTTGCAAGAATGTTTAACCTCACTCTTGAAAGTGATTTATTTAATTAATAATAAAGTTCTGCATTGTTTAGAAATAAATATAAACTACGATTTATACATGTGAAACATGAACTTGACTAAGTACATGCATAGTTTGCTGCATTGAATTAATTTAGATTGTTACAAATATGTTTCCTGAAAATTAATTTTACGGAAAATTAATGAAAACTAAAGTAGTTTTCTATTATGTTATATTTTAATATACACTTTATTAAAAAAATAATTATTACCCGCATCTACAATAAAAACTACCGCTGTCTGATTGGTCAATATATGCTGCCATCTATATGCTGCCATAATTAAAATTTCAAATTTTTACCGCTCATTTCAGGTGGATTATTATAAATTAATGAAGTTGTATGTTGTTTTCTTCTACAGTACACACTGATGTTAGAAACATTTTGAATGGATTTTTTCTAATCCCCTGTGTAAACAGAAGCGAGCTAAAGCGAAACGGATTTAAAGTAAACTATAACTACAATATTAAGGAATTGTTTGTTTCTGATTTACTAAAACAGAATCAAAAGTCAAGAACTTTAATAGGACAAGTAGAAACAAGATTGAAATGTTTTGTGAAGCAAACTGAATGAATGAAGAATCGATGTAGCATGCACAGAGGCGGAAGTGAGTTCAGGGAGGGCCCTGCGTAAAGTGTATTCTTTTAGAGTGGGCTATTTGTCAAAGTACGATAACGATCGTACGCCGTTGCAGACTCCCAACTCGAACAGATTATTAATATTTGAGTGCTAATATATTTATTCTCCAAGTATGAATCTCTATTCAAGTACTTAATATTTAATAACTTGTAAATATTTGTTATCTTCCAAAGGATTCTCGACTTCGGTTTGTCCCTTGATAATAATGAACGATTTGAAATAACAACGTAAACGATTACACTAGGTAAACGTCGCGTCGCGTCGTATTAAGGGGGGTGCAATATTAAAACATAATTAAAACTGGTTTCTTTAACATACCAAATATTTTTTAATCCCAGAACAAAAAACTTTTATAATTTTAAAATAACTTTTATTATAAAGCTTAAACGTTTTCGTCCTGTACCTTCGACAAGCGATTTAATTTAAAAAATTATTCTCAAAAGGGGGGGGGTGGTTAAAAATTATATACAAACAAAATATTTTTGTTTAAATCAAACCATTCAGAACATCGACATCGTTAAAGCAAATAAAAAATTTTTTTAAATAAATCGAAAAAATAAATAAAATCAATTAAAATTTAATGTAATAAATTAACGGTTTTTCATGTAAAATAAGATGTTATCACATCAATAATTTTAACACATCAACGGATGGAGTCGATTAACTAGAGATTTTGTCGAATGGGAAACCGGAACTCATTTAAATTGCTAAGATGGGTTTTTCAAAAAGATTTTCTAAACTAAAATTGTATCTTGTTAAATGTGATATCAGGAACGGTCTATTTCTTTTTTTTGTAAAACTTTCAGTCTAAAAGTTATATAATAGTTGACAAGAAAGTGAAATTTAAAATTTTTATATTTCATTTCTTAATTTAATCTATAGAAATATGTATATCTCAAAAATTGTTGATTGCAGACTATAAATGATTATAATTTATTTTGTGGATAATTAAAAACATTATTTTTCTCGCTCTTCATCTGTCACTTCGTATGATACATTGAAATCCTACTTGACATGTAAAAATATAACGTGCGTTATTGTATGATGTACGTAAGCCTCTTGTTTTAAACGTAAGTCTATATTATTTGATTCATTAGTCATAGTATCTACACTAAATGATTGGCATATATATAAAGTAGCAGTTGTTACCAATTATTTATCGAGAGGATTCAAAATTGTCTCATTCTGTAAGGAACTTTTGATTGCTTTATGTATTCATTCATTCACATTCATTCTCGTGCAGAGGGCCCAAATTGATCTTACAACTAGCTGAATATCGCGGAAGCGAGAGTAAACTATTCCAAACAAGTCCAGCTCATGCGAAATACAACACCATGTAAAAAAGGAATTTATTCTATAAAAAACCAGAGATCAAAGAAATTTTAAGGATCGCTGTCACACAGTTACTGGTTATCGGTAGAAATGTTATAATTAAAACTCAAACAAGATTCGGGTACCTCACCGTGACTAAACTGCTCCACAACAAAAGGTTCGTCGGATTAGGAGTAATAAAAAATACTCACTCTACTCTAACCTCTAATTACGGATCCGGTAGTATAATAAATAAGCTACAAATAAATCTTCGGCCTCACACCACGAATTATTTATAATTCCAGCGGAGTTTAACAAAGAAACAATTCCAGAATTTTCTGAAAGAGAACGGTGCTCTAACGGACTAGCAAGTCACAAATTATGACTAAATCCTTAAATCCAAAACCAATCAACTCTGCAATTATAAAATGTCGGATCCTTCTCCTCGCGCTTCATAATAGAACCTATTGCTAAGGAAAATCTCTAACAGTTTTTACCAAAATTTGCGTCGTACTTCTATTCAAGGTCAAACTATTACGGTACGTCTATTTTCCCCCCACTGAAATGCTGGTACCGACTAACTAGCGGGAGGTCGCAGGTAATTGCCAAAAAGGGGAAAGTCGAAAGTTCAACCCGCAAGTAATGGCCAAATCAGGGTTGTCAAACAAGTTTGATGAAAGATCAATAAGATGGGCGCAACCACAAGAATCCAGTGCCAATTTACCCAGGGCACTATACAAACGAACTTACCGTGCTGAATTTTGAAAAGGTTGCACTTTATTTAGCGCGAGTCGATGTTAAAATTTTAAATAATAATCTGGCAAAATGTTACCTTAATTAACAAGTTGATCGTGACGTCCTTCTCCACGGCCGAACCGGAGAAGTTCCTGGGTCATTCAGTGATGTCGGTTCCCATTACAATTTTCTTTCCACAAAGTGAATTCGAATATTTTCGATTGTATCCAAAGTTATACCAACAAAATCACAAGATTGACCAAAATCATGCGGTCTGCGCGATATGGTTATTTTTACTAAGACCACTTAGAATATTTATGGAGTTGAACAATCACATCACCAATTTTCAAACCAATCAAAATTGCCAAATTTGAAAGTGCACCATCAGAAGAATACTATAAATTCCGCCCTTAAACGTGGTAACGAAGCAGATTTGCTTGAACCGTTTGGTTCAAGATGTTGAATCAAACTTAGACGCGGGGGCCAAAATGCAGATTACAATCTCCACTGCGATGACCTGTGACCAGCGCAATAAGTAAATTAGCAAGGTCAAACCGAAAATTTCCCACTAATAGAACAAAGAAAGCGAAGTAAATGTTCTAATTATAACTTTTCAAGGTAAAGGAGGTTTCCAGAATTCAAATACATGGGTTCATAATAAATTTACACTGATAATTTTTTAAACGCACGTTACAAAATAACTGCGGTGGGTTCCATCCACTGAACACACTTCTACACCCATTTATGTCGACCACACATACCGTCAACAGAATGCCTACATAACCGACTTTTATATATAAAATCAAAACTTTAAAATCTTTAAAATAAAAAAGCGGAAATCTTAAGGCGCCGAGGAAAAAAGATGAAGATTGCTAAGTTCTCAAAAACAACTTATTAAAGAGTGAATTGAATATAAATTAACAAAATTATCCAGAATAAAATTTGTGATTTGTTTAACCAACATTATTGTTAATCTAACGTCTTATTAACCTTTTTGCTACAGGGAACTATGTGGGGATTGAAAGGTAAGACTGAAATTAGAAGTGATCCTTTTGTGGAGAGTTCCGTTATAGATATATTGTATTTCTGGCAGGGGTGGGTTGCTTGGGGTGGCTTTATGGTTCAAATTCCGAGTCGGTTAGAAGATCCGACTCTGGGTCAATTGAACCTTGGATTTCCATTTTGTGGGCCTTAAGGGGTATCTTCTCCATGACTTGAAAAGACTCCCCGTGAGAAGCTACGCTATTTCGAATGTCCCGTTTGATGGGGGGGGGGGGGTGCTCTACCTTGGTTACGAAAGAATGTGGTATTCTTCCGTACTTTTCATCTCTCTGCTATTCTTTTAGTATTTCATTCAAGAGATCTTTCTTCATATAGGGTTTCTCTGTACTGTGCTGGGTCAAAGTCTTCTGACCCTTTCTGGGTCAAGTATTGGCGCTTGATTTTCAAAATAATCAGATCTAATAAATTAATAACTAAAATAAATCAAACAAAAATGCTGAAAAGCTCTTATGAAATTTCTTATGTGCTCTTTCAGTAAACGTAGATGGCAATTTGAAAGAACTCGAGCATTCAAATCTGAAATATCCATAGAGGAAAGTGTTACAAACACCACTTAAAGATTTCATATGTTTTCTTTATTAATCGGATAAAGGTTAGCATTTTTTCAATTTGTTTCAAGTGTTTTTCACCATCAATAATTTCAAATTGATTTCTGTCACTTACAATTTATATCCGATATATTAAATTTATCGAATATCGAAATAATAATTTATTGCTTTTTATTGAAACTGAAATTTATTAGTAAAAGTTGAGTTTACATAATTTTAAAATTATTGTAATAATATGGCAAAGAGTTTGAAAATATTAAAGAGTTCTTGTTAATTGGAGCCTACGAAGTCATTTGTAAAATAAATACGTACTATTCTAAAAGTGTAATCGAAATTCAAGACACAAACGTTTCCAATTCCAAGAATGAATAGAAGAACATTTCGTAATTATATTAGCTTCGTAATATACCAGACAATATAAGGGAAAAGTGAAAAAATATGAGATCGAAAAAAGTGGCGTCGCAAACATTGCTCTGGGGAGAATCCAGACTTAACTGTAATTGCATTAACTTTACGAACCAGATTCACTTTAACGTAAAATTTGTCATCTTATTGTATGGTTTTTCGTTTATCATTTATTTTAAAATTAAAAATATGTAAAGAAAAAATATTAAATGACGCCCCAAATTTAATCGAAACTTTAATACTTATTCTCCGGTGCATGTAGCTGATTAGGTACTTTAAAAACAAATTAATGTCAACTATTAAATATTCATTACGTTTTACTTTCTCCTTAAAGCTGAACTAATTAGGTGCATTACTTGTTTATCTTCTTTGTAACTTAATTTTAGAATATCAATTTTTAATTATGTAATAAATTCACTAGATTCTACACCGAAAGTAGTAAGTTAGGGAAAGCGGAATGGTTTAACACTGATCACTATTTTCGAATAAAGTCGGTGAATTTTTTATGCATTTAATAAATTAGCTTTTATTCTAACTGCGAATTTCCACTAAAGCTGCTGAAGCATTAAATTTTCTCCAATGCGAAACGATGATTCCACATGACTTTTCAACTTGGAAATTAAATGATAGAAAATGTAAAGCGTTCAGATGTGTGAAAAACTACAATTATTGAATTGGGGATTGCTAAAACCTCTAAAACTAATCTCTAAGTCACAGCTTAAGAAAAATCTAGTAAGTTAACAATTTTTCATTTCGTGATACTTATGTTTCATCCGTAATTCCATTATTGCAAAAAATTATACCTTAGAAAATCGATGAACTTGCATGCGGAAAAAAGTAATCTAAAACAAGAAAGAAACTGCAAAAACCTAAATTAATGTTTTTCAATTTTCTTCAGTTAAACATTTTCAAAATATTACATTTATACATTCCAAATATTCAACAAATGGAAGTGGTTAATTTATTATACGTACCAATTGAATTAAGGGATGCATTTTAGAAGATAGTAGTGGGTTGCTGTAGTGGCCTTATTTTTTTTTTTTTTGAAAACTTGCGTTTGAATAATGTGCAACTCGATTACCCAAGTTGTGCGGACTAAAGGCCGCACTATCTCGCAACTTCCTAATCAAAGGATGTTACTATTATTTTAATGGCATAAACCTCGATTGGTGTTTAACTCAAAAATCTTTCAAGTTAGTAACTTAGAATAAACTAATTGGGGGTGTACTAAAAAATTCGTTCAAACAAGAAAAGAAAAGTGGGATGTCTTAAGAGGAATTGGAGAGTTAACATGTACACGATAAAAAATAAAAGAAGGATAATTAAGAATAAAACAAACGGGGGGTGATTTTCCAAAAATTTATAGGCTGATAACCTGCCGATAGGACAGCCTGTGAGAGTGAATATTATAATGACAATATAATAAACGTACTTTACAAAACATTTTGTAGGCCTGTTAGTTTTGCAAGCATGTCGGAATTACCATGTATGTTTTTGAAATTAAAACCACATCAGTGGATTGATATCATCGCTGGTTGAGTTACAGAGCGGAAATTCTGGGTTCGAATCTCGGTGTGTATCAATCAACACGGAGTGGATTTAAGAATTGGTTCTATATTTACATAAGTCTGGCTAATTGACAGAACGTCAGGGTGAAAAATAATAAAAAAATTTTTTTAATTATATACATGGGGATCCACATTTTAGTAATATTATAGCCCATTTATATCTATCCCGTAACGCACCTCTGATTGGTGTATTTTACGTTATCAACTAAAAAAATTGAAGATTACAAGAGAATGGTTAGTCAGTGCGGCCATCAGACTGCACAACCTGGACAATCTAGTAATATTAAACAGCCATATTTTTGCATTTTACTTTTAGTTATGCACTTTTATAATATTTTAACCCTTTCATACTCCTTGTGCACGAACAAAAGTTAACAGCGCGGTCAACTTGACAAGCTGTTCCGGACAAACACGAATACGAGTTCTTTTATGAAAATTAAATATTCTAAATATTTTATTTTTATAAAAGAATTCGTACTCGTGTATTTCTGGAACAACTTGTTAAGTTGACTGCGCTGTTAACATTATGAAGAAACCGGGCATTAACCAATTTTATTCAAAATACATTCTAGCAACTTATTTAAATACATAACTAAATATAATTTTTTTATCGATGTTATTTAATTCTGGTCTGAAGGGGATAATTTCAATTTTATAATTTATGTTCGAATTTTTAAATTTACAAAAAATTTAAATCCGATTGCTCGTCTGTAAACTTTGCAGGTTTTTTTATCAAATATTTGTTGAAACTTAACTTCTTTTTATCTTTTACCGCTTACCTTTAGTTAAAAGAACTTTATCAATCAATCACTCTATTCCTCTAATTATAATGAAAATCTTGTTATCCATCAGGGTTGGCTGATCGCACCTATAATTTATAATGGTTATGATAGGATACTGCATTTGATTATTATTTTATTTATTATTAAATTCTATATTTAATTTCTCTGCCCTGTACTCAATCGTTTAAAAGAGCTGGTAGCCTTTATATGCAGGTTTGAAACAGTGATCTACCAAGTTCATTTCCTCAAGTGTAATGTCGCAAGATGCAATTAATACTAGGAACAAAAAGAAAGAAATGGCGGACATAAAATTATAAACTAACTTTAAAAAAAATAAATCAAGGTAGAACCACAAAATTTTGAGACTTGAACTTTGCTAAAAATGGGAAAAATATTTTTTCTCAGTAAAAATCATCTAAATGATGCAGTGCACCGTATATTTGCTGTATGCAACTGCTGTGCGACCGACGCAATACGATGTCGGTGTGACGTCACGTCTGATTTAAAAACGGTGTATCACAGCGATATGCGGTTTGAAAATTTGTTCTTAAAATTTTGTGTACTATAAACTTTAATTTTTAGGTATCTACTCCTTTAAAGACGTAGTTTTTGTAGTTTTTCTTTCCAAGTTGACTACAGAAGATGTAGATTCAAGTGTTCAATTTAGTCTTTAAAAGTTGAATTTGCGATGAATATAATTTTGGGTCTGTGAATAGAAATTTTTAAATAGCAAAGTAATTAATTATAATTTTATTTATGAATCAGTGGTTTACAAAGACACATTATTTACAGACTCGGTGGTCTTCGTACTAGGTTTATATTAAGATTAAATGAATTTGTGTTGTAATTAATTATTAAGCTGATGAATACTATTAATGATTACTTTATATAATTAAGTTTTTGCACTGCTAAATTATAAAATATGACAGTAAGTTTGTTAATTAATTTTATATATTTCTTACTCGATTAACAAAAACGTTGTTTTTTAAGTGTTAACGATTGGGGGTTAAGTGGCCAAAGTCACGAAGAAATGTTGATCAAATTTTAGATTTTAACAAGTAATTAATCATTATGGTTTTGTCAGACTGTTATTATATAGAAATTCTTTGTTAATGGGTGTTAATAAATTGCAAGTTTTCATGTTTTTTGTTAGTAAATTCTGTTTAAAAAAGTATATTGTCTTATATCTAAATTGCAAAACGAAACGTTTAAAGAATTCATAATAAAAATTGTTTGTTATTTCTAAACTTAGGGGAAAAATAAATTAATTTAATAAAATTAAGTAAGGAATTGGATGATTACTTATTATGTTTCAGACTTATTTGATACAAAGCGAGTAAAGGATGTTTACCCGATCATCAGGGTATCGAGGATCAAACTCACTGTTCTCTGATGATTTTAATATATTAAGTGGGTAATTTGTTTTGGCAAAGATCGACGTTGAAAAGTTAAAATTAATTTAATGTGAAAAAAATTCATCATAAAAATTTACTCTCTCCACACATTTTTTTCGATGTTATTGAATCTTGTACTTATATTTGAAATAAGAAACGTTGAATATTTAAACGTCAAAGTTTTTTCAGTTGAATAGAGTAACAGTAAATCTAAAAGAAAAGTGGGAAATAGGTATGTCTCAAAAATGCATTGCATCATTATAAGAAATAGGAAAAGCGGCATACTATAGTGCCTAAGCACAAGTGACTGCTTTTCCTTGCTTTGAAATCTAAACCGTAACATCGGTTCGAATATAAATGGGGCCATTTATAAATTTTGTGACGTTTGTTCATGCAAAGGATCATTTCCGACATATCGAAACGATTTGAAAACACATTCTACAAATGGCTCTGTATGAGAAAGGCTACAGATTCATATAAAAAGAATATATTCCAAAATGGTAAATTTTTTAACATATTTTTTATTCCATTACTTCTTAAATATAAAAATTTATTTAGAAGAAACAAAGAAAATGAAAAGCAACATGTAAGTGTGTAAAATAAAATTGTGTTATCTAATATTAGTAATTGCTATAAATATCTAATAATCTAATTATGAAGTTCTGGCGTGTAGGTAATTTCCGGTTAATAATTGCTAATGAAAGGTTTAATTGCCTAGGGGTTTTTATTTAATAATTAAGTGGCTATTCAAAATTTTTAAAATTACATCGAATGTCGGAGTTTCTAGCATTAATAATCTTTATACAGTTTACAATTTATTTTTATAGCTTTTGCCTTTTTTGTGCTAAGCTCTTGTTTTATCTTTATTTGGACTCATAATGAGCGTTATAATGATTTTTTAGATGGTGGAACAAGATGAGAATAGGGGCTCTATAATATTAATGTCAATAGTGTCTGTGAATGTCATTGTTCTTAAAATGAGGAACCCTTATCAAAACTTTTCAATGTTTTTATTGCAGAGAGATTTAAATTTTCTTCCTTTTAGGGTGCACAGCCAGTTTACATTGTGTAATTTTTTCAAATAATTTTTTATCTAATTACTTAATTAAGCGGTAAGCACTATATTGAAATTAAATTTTCACAATTATAATCAAAATTTTATTTCCTTATTTCTTCGTTTATTTACTTTCATCACTCTACAGGATATTAACTTTTTATAAACTTATAATCAAACAGAATACAAGAAATAACTGAAATCAGATCAAATATACATGTACAAATATTTTTAATATATTGTCGTGTATTTGTCAACTTTAGACCACAATATCATGAAAATTTTAGGCAAAACAAAGAATTAATAAAATTTTATTTTTCAAAAGTTGGTATTTTTGAAATCTGGGGGTTTCCTACCATTTGCGCGATATAACAAAAAAGGCTCGTTCGTCTACAACCAAGGCGACGCGACGCTCGGATAAGAAAAAGAGAAAAAATGAAAAGAGTCTCATGCTCACACAGATGCTGCATTCGGGTTCGTGGAGTTTGATATTTTCAGTTTTAAATTCATTGCATTCACTTTGTTCCGTAAGAAGTTCTATACAAAATAATATAAAAAATACAGATATCTCTCAGGTCGCCGAGGGCACCCCTAGCCGAACGCATTCAAATATTTTAGGGAAGTATATTTCTTCATAGAGTAATCGGACGTCAAATGAGGCGCGGGCCCTATCTCGCCTTAAACTGAGTAGTTGCAAGCCAACAACAGACTCCACATCTGGGAAGCATATTCGAAAATCGATCTTAAAGAAGTTGCGAAGATACGAGTTAGAGCAGCTTTATCGTCAAACTGTTTACATAGTCGCAAAACCAAACCCAACATTCTGTCGATATTAAGCTTAAATTGCAATGAAGGCACAGATCTCACGTCTAAATCCATGAATTGAAATACTCCTTCCATATATTTATTAATCCTCATAATCTGGAGTGCTCTTTTGGTAAACTGTCGTTACCTTACATTTGTCGCATCTAGTATGCGTAGGTTTTATAGATATCACTAAAATTCTTTGAGAATGTGAAAAATTTCGAAATAATAGAATTTAAAATATCGATTTTTGAATAACAAAGTAAATACGTTACAATCGCATTCAGTTGAAGATACGTGTGTTAAGCAAAGTACATGCACTTGCGATTTGCGGAATGCGATTTTACGAATTTTTGATGTTTGATTGGTCAAATTGGTCAACTGCGTTCAAATTTGATTAATCAAAACAAATATCGCATTCCAAAAACCTCAAATCGCTAGTGCATGTACTTACCTTTGAATATTTCTTAGGTACATGTCGCTGCCCGCTCCTTTGTTTCAGCCTCAACCGTCGCAGAGCTATTCCCTGAAACTTTTGGGGAGGACTGTAAAACGTTGAGTAAAATTGATATCAAATGTTTGAGATTAATTTGAGCCTGACTACTCTTCCATTCCCATCCTTGTAACTTAATTTCTTTCTAAGTTAAAGGTTCATTTTATACATCTCTGAGCAAGTTGCGTGCAAAAACGTGCAATTTTTATTTAATTTTAAAAATAAAAATTCTACTAAGAAAATTTAGATCAGACAATAAGAAAAATACTTTTGGTATTTAAGAAGATTTAAATTTATTAAATAAACACATTTATCAATGAAATGCAAATATTCATTGCTTTGTTAAGAAAACAATTTAATTTTATTAATCAAATTGGCGGTAGACACATATTAGAGTAATCTGCTAACTGCTGTAATCTGAATTTGAATCGAATAAATTTGAATTAAAATTGAGAATTTCCTAAGCTCAAAGTTTTCGAAAATTTCAAACACTGCCCAACTTAGCCTAATAATGATAATGCATGCCCATTTCAACTGTATAAGTTCTATATAGCTCAAATAAGTAGTTTGAAACGTTTGCGAAGTTGTCCCGAAATAACTTTGATTTTGATGGCAATTAATCCAGTTCATTTGAGCTTCATTGAACTGTTATTCTCATTGTTCTAATTTTAGTTTCACAAAGTCATTTAAGAAATATTTAGTTTAGGGGGGGGGGGTAATTTTGGAAATCTACTAATTTTTTCTTAGTTTTAGCAGTGAATATAAGGCTTTCTGCATAGATTAGTAAATCCAATTTTAAGTCTACATTTCTTTGGGATTTTGTATTCAACAGGGCATTGACAACGACGCGAGAGCGCAATACAATTAATAAGCTTTTATAAATATTAAAGAAATATTAAATTTAAATATTATAAACTACATCTTTAGTAAACGGATTTATCCAAACATTAAATTAATGAAATTACAAATTTTTGTTAAAAACATGCAGCTGAAGTAATATTTTAAATTAAATTTTATCTTAAGAAAAAGTTATTTCGTATAGTTCTTTTATATCATTTGTAAACTTATAGAAACAATTTTCGTTCAAAACTAAATTTTATTTTGTATCAAGTTTGATATTAAGTATCGTACTGTAGCACGCATATTTTGCAAGTATTTTATTTTCATTGTTAAAGCCGGAGCTCAGCATAGGTTTTCTTTTAAGTAGGAAGAAATACAAACAGTTTGGGTGGGTTTAATCAATAGATCGTATTTTTTATTAAAATTTTATACATTTATTTTCTAACACGAAAATGGTAGTCAAATTGATACAATAGTCAAGTTTAGAAAATTCAAATACTTCGTCCAAATGCGTATGAATAGATTAACGAGAATTGTTATATATTGTTCCAGTTTGTCGTAATTTATATTTCAAACTTTGATTGGAATATTAGTTCATTGGAAATTTTGATTGAATAATTAACAATTGGGGTTAATTTTCTGAGCAATTAATATTACTAGGAGTGGATAATTAAACCAAGTATTAATTAGCATTCCGAGATGGTTTTATTAATTTTTTAAGCCGAACACCGGCCAATTAAATTACCGACAGTGCCTTATTATTTGTGATGTTTTCAGGACGTTCGTTGGGGTCCTGTATTTATTACACAAAATTATATATAATCATCTTATTGCTTATCACAACTTACTTCTAATTATATCATGCTTTAACCTGGTTATTAAATTTCTACTTCATATTTAGCTATTTCGGTCTGAAATGTTTGTTTAAAATTTCAATAAACTCAATTACTTAAAACTAAAATTATAGTTAAGACCGAAATAGCCATACAATTTGAACCAAAATTATCAGGATTGAAACGAAGGGATCAAAACGACCTAGAACTCAATAGGATTCAATATTATTAAAATGTCTTATTTAAATCGGGCATTTCAAAATGCACAGAATTCATTTGTACAGCACAAACGTCTAGTTTTTAAGAAATCGACGAAATTATTAGAAAGTTTAGTTGGCCTATTAGTTCTGTAAATGTAATCGGTTCTTGGTCATTTTGATCCTACCTTTTATATCGTGAATTTTGGTCCGGACCATTTCATAATTGAATTCTGTTGCATTTTGAAAATTCTTTGTTTAAATAAGATATTTTACTATTAATAATGAATCCTAAAGTGGCTTTCTTGTTTCACTTGCAGATGATGTAGTAATCGGAATCCGAAGTTGTCCTTCGGAAGAACACTGCAGTTACAGCGGTATCTCTGGATTACACCCTGGGATCTAGAAATTTTTCCGAAAGAATAATAGAATAATTTAGATCGGAAAAATTATCCTTTTACTCAAAACTCAAGTACTGGAATCAAGTTATTGGGGTAAAATTAACCAACACCTACTAATGGAATCACTATGGATTTATCAAAAAAGTAAAAAGTGGAGATTCAGTCGTGAGATCTATCAGCAGATAGGACTAAGTTTTGATTTTTAATAATTTTTGTCAATACCTAAGTGAGTTTGTAATAAGGACGCTTGAGCAAATCGATCGAATTTTTAAATTAAATAATTGTTAATAAAATATTTTGAAAATCTGGTTTTTCATTGAAATTTTCTTTAGGTTCGAATTAGCGACTTAGAAAAGTTTTCATTTAAAATGTGCGGAAATCAAAACAGAATCGATACGTTTAAAGTTGTAATTTGTACTTGAACATTGTTACATTGCATTGGAAGGATGGAATGGTGGATTATAAAATAGATGAGAGATAATGAGATTTAGATTAAGATAAGTAATTATCCTAAGAGTATGTATGTGAGTAGTGTATTACCAGGAAGTGTGGTAATAATTTGCCTCGCAAGAGTGCAGTCTATGCCAGCTGCTGACTACAATACCAGGCTTTGTCCAACACCGCCCTTTAGCCATTCAAAACAGCCCCAAAGTGGGAATCGGTGCTCGCTATTTTAGCTGACAAAACCTTCCACCGATATATCAAACGACGTCTTATTTTTAAAACCGTTTTACGACCCGCTTGACAGCACAATTTATTCTAATTGGTTGTTGAGTTTACTGCAAAAGAAAACCAAAAGAAATAGATTAATTTTTAAATTTTATTTTTATTGTATAAATGTGTTATTTTGTGTTCTATTCATTTTTTTATTGCTATTCATTTTTGTTTTCATTGTTTTCATGAAAAGTAAATTATTCACTTTCATAAAGCTAATCTTTCAAATTTGCATAATGAAAAGTTCATTAAATTACAGCATGAATTTAAGTTTATCGTTAATATTTTAAAAAATCGACCATGCGTCGCTCTGCTTGAAAATTTATATAAATTAAAAGAAAACGTACTTAAAATTTGTAGTAAAAAAGCCAAATGACGCTTTTAGTTGAAAACCTAATAAAAGAACAATATATTCAAAATTTAAATATTAAGTGTTCTGTGTATCTCACGCGACTGCCAATAGCTGTAGATAATTTGCATTTTGCTGGGCCCATGGCTAATGTTCTATGAATCGTGATAAGAGGCTCGCTTCAACTTTCGAGCACGCTAGAGGGTGGTGTACGGGAAACAAGTCAAGTTTATCTTTCTAAAAAATGAAAGATTCTCTTCGTTTTAACTGACCAGAAAATTTATTTTCCTTTTCAATTGCATATGATAATTTTCTATCTGCAACGTCTCCTGGTGTGTTTTTATGCCTACATTTCATTTAAATTTTTTTACATAATCACTTGAAAATTATTTAGTTTTCAAAAAATTTGTAAAAATTTTTCCCCCCTAAATTTTTTTATTTTTAATAATTTTAATACAATAAATTACGTGATTTTAAAAGAAGTTTTGAAGGGTTCTATACAAAAATAATTTAGTTTTTCCCAGGTAATGTATTAATTTTTTTAAAAGGGGTCCGCTTTCGAAAAAATTAAAATACATTAATTACTATCATTAAAAATAATTTAAAAATAGTAGTTTTGATCCAGTTATTCAATTAATAAAGCGGAATTTAAAAATATACTCCACAACACTGCAAACAATTGATTGAAAATCAAATATATTAATAATTAAAAATTTATTTGTGACGATTGGGTTGGTTTTTTAGCAACTTGCGAATAAAAATAAGAAGCGAAGATTAGGATCCTTCAATTTTCCAGGATGGCAAAGTTTTCAAACAAATATGCTTTTCATCATGTTATTAGAACTTGGTTCTTATTGGTCTCAAGATGACTTTAAACTTAATTAAGCAATATTAATGTTTTTCGACATAAAAGTTAGTCCGAAAACTGAACATAACAATAAAGCACGGTAACGTAATTAACCTAAAAAATATAATGAACTTGCAAATGAAATATCTTATAGTTTACTTTAATTACCTATAAATTAAATTATAATTTAGGTATCCCGTCTTAACGGTTTTCTTTGCATACTAAACCTTGGAATTTCCTCAATAAAACTGAGTTTTAAAAATTTTAAGCTTATAGTACAATTTTATGGTTATATAAATTTAGTATTGGTTGGAAAAAGGGCAATAATCCGAAGTACTTAAGAAATAAGTGAACATAATGTAAACTAATCAAATTAATAATATTTAAATTAAATGTTAACAAACTGTGTAAAATCGCATGGGTATCCAAAATTACAAATTGCTCATCAGCAATAATTGTATATAAAAAGACAGTTTAAAAATTAACTTTGATTTGAGTTTTATGTTAGAAATAGTGCTGACTTTTTGGGATCCAATTATAAAAAACTCGTTAGTGAGACTGCTAACGCTCAAAAGTCATCCCAATATCCCTAATCTCTTTACGGTATTAAACAGATCGAAAACAAAGCTTAGAATAACTGAGAATACTAATTTGGGAATAACTAAGAATTTTTGGGAATACTTAAAAATTCTTGGGATTATTTGCAACTTCTATTTTTTTACTCGTTCCAGACTTTTCAGTCTAAAATTATCAGTATTGGATTCTCTATTTTTAGGATTATTATGAAATTATAAATTAAATACACAATATAATATTATATTATTTAAAAACTAACCAGAACAATTAATGATTAAACTTTAACATAAGAATTTGACTGTCCTCAAAATTAAATAATGTAAACGTAAGTTAAAAATTATACACAATTAAAAGAAAATCAACTGTGTATCAACGGTTGTTTTGTTAATAATTACGAGTTTTGATTTTATATCGTAAAAACTAAAACATTTCGATGTTAAACACAAATTCATAATTATAATCAACAATAACCACATTACCTCACCGCTATCGCATAATAACATGCAATAAAAGAGTAGCCTTAAATCACGTTAAAAAACCATAAATCCACATTTAGTCAACCCTCAAATTTCAATTTAACACCAGTACAAAATCATGTAGAATCTAGAAAATGTGGCGCCCTAAAGCCCTATGCGCACTAATCCCGCTATATACTGGATAGCTAATTTTGGAATTTTTTTATCTTTTGTGTTATATGCAAATTTAAAAAAAGGAGACATTGCAAAATGGAAAACATTAATGAAAATTAAAAAAGTAAGTTAATAATAATTACAATTGTTTTATACTTCTTTCCATTTGGCGAATGCCCAAAAGGCAAAAAATTTAAATTAGAAATATAATTAAAGTAAAATAGAAAAGAAATATGAAATAAAAAAAAAATATATTGATTAAAATAACTTGGAAACCAAAATAGAAAAAATAACATTTAAGTAACTGATTTTACCTTTAAAGTTTATAAATTGAATTAAATAAATACAAAACAAATAACCTTCAAGTAGCACTGCAAAAATTAAAATTAACTTTTGAAATTCAAGCTTTTAGTTTTTCAGTTTTAATTTTTTACTTTCATTATTTTTTTTTCACGTTACTTTTATATTTTAGTTTTCGCTATTTCGTAAAAAAATTTTTATTTAATTTGTTTTTACAATAACTTCCATTCTATTTTTTACCTATAATCTCTTGGGATTTTGATTAACTTTTCGATCCTTAAAATATTTTTCATATTGTTCTTTAAATATTGATTTTTTTAATATATTAATTATTCTTAATATTATCCTTCTTTCTTAATATTTAATGAATTGTAAATCATAAATTATTTAAGAGCTTCTCTATTCTTTATGCAAATTTGAGTCGAAATTTGAACGTCAATGAAATCAACGTTCTACACGGTACACACGGAAGGAAGTCAACTTCAACTTTTGAAAGGCTTCCAAAATAAAAAACCGATTAATTTGGAAGGACAATATCACAAATTTTCATTAAAACGAAAGTTCTAAACAAGTTATTAATTTTTAATTTTCCCAAAAGACTATTAGTAAAATTGCTCTGCGGTGATTTATTTTATTTTAACTCTTTATTCCAGCTATAAAAAATACTATGTTACGCCATCAAATGTATGATTTTTTAAACCTCTCAAATATGAAAGGGTAAAGCTGAGCGGACACCGTTTGATGGGTCTAAAATTAAACGTAACGTAAATTATACATAAGTATAAATTATGGTTGTAAAAATTAAGCATACATAGTGGTTCAAAATAGAAGTACAACTTTCGCTCGTTACATTGCAGTTTAAATGGAAGAAAAATAACTAACGGCCTAGATATTATTGCAAAAAAGCAATAGTTTAAATTGAAAGTTATACTGTAATCAACTGAAATATTACCAACTATAATTTATTCGAATGTAATTTTAAATTCTCAATCACGTTTCGATGTACTGAAAAATCTCGGATACAGTAGAAATCTAAGGGTTGAGGTAACGTCTACAATAAATCAGACAGTGCAGTCTAGAGAAACAGCTCGTATAAATGCAGGCCTAAATCACGACTTGACAACATGATACTGGAAGGATTTTAGTTCAAGAGCCTTCTCATGCTAGTATCGCTTGAATAGATGAAACCATTACATATTATATTGCTTATATTTCTAAAATAAATTACATTTTATTTACTTCTGATACAAAATTTTATTATGTTATAAAAATAACATAACTTTAAATTGGATTGAGTATATTAAAATATGCAATATTAGGTAAAGCGTTTTGTTTATTCATAAGGTTTAGCTTGACTATATCGTACTTAACCTCAATGTATTCAGAGTATGGAATGTATGGATATTAAAAGTGAGAATATTTCCAATCTTGCGAAGTAAATTTCATCATTCCCACCTCATAAAACTCAACTCGCATAGAACGACAAGAGATATAACCAGTGCAAACGGTAAGATGGTGAGGAAAATGCACCCCTTATACCATGATTTAGAGCCATGGTGGATATCTGCTTAATTCCCAGGATTTCTAGGAAGATTGAAAGATAGCATCATGTTGCACTCTCGTATACACCGTAATAAGACAAACCCCTTGTTAAGACTGTTGTTTTTAGCATAACCTCAAAATTTATAACAAATATTTTAATAAATAAATTTAAACAATTAATATAAATGTACACGTAAACTACCTACTATACAGTATATCTTTCAGTTGTGGAAACAGATTTTTAGCTCTCTAAAGCTCTAAAGCGAATGGAAAGTTTAATTTAGTTAACGCTTTTAGTGACGTAGGTACCTACTATTCTTTAATGAATACTAACTGAATTTTTAAATGTAGAAATAAATTTTCTGCCGCATAAAATTGTATTCTTTCAATAATTCTTTAAAAATCGAATTATAAGAACTTAACAAAGTTAAAATTGAGGGGTTGGGAGGCACAATAATATATTATATTTTATATTTTCTATTATATTTTATATTATTTTTTTATTATTTTATATTATTTTATATTATATTATATTTTATATTATATATTTACATCATATTATATTTTCTATGGCCACCATTTGTAGAATTTATACTTCTTTAATTTTTGCATTATTCTTTTACTTCTTCTATCTGATTTTTTTATATCCATATTGTAGTTTTTCTGTCATTCGTACATATAGATTGTCATTGGATAATCCATACGTTCCATTTTCTTTTTTTTATCATTGGTATTCTACTCAAAGTTTTTCTTCCTTCTTTTTTCATTTCTAACTTTTTAACGTTCCTAGTTTCCTCTTTTACACCTTTTTAATATATTTTTTCCTCTCACGTATTTCTTCATATTTTTCTAAATATTCTTTTCCCCAATAAATAAATAATTTATGCAAAGCAGCACTTGCGTTTCAGTTCAGAAGAACAGACAGGTTTCTACTCTATATTTATGTGTATTGATGCACTTACCAGTAAAAGACTAATCACTTAATCAGCTATACATATACGTACTTACCAATGTTCAAAGTACACGCGATTATAATCATGATCCATTCTTCATGCGCTAAATGCGTGCGAGTGCCATGTAGTACACTACTCTCAAAATTACCTCACCAAAGCTTTTATGTCCAATTCAGTTAGAATCTGTATTATTTAATTAAGTTCAGTTTATGCGAAATAATAGGCATTTACATGCCGGGTTTATTATCTATATGCCATAAATGTTGAATTACTATGTATTGGGATTGTTAAAAATCATACTCACCGGTATTTTATCCTTAATTCAGAATTATCTAATGGAGATTTTAATTCAAATTTAAATAATTTAAAACAAATCAATGAAATTGGTTTTATACACAATAAAGCTTTAAATACACTGAAGAATATGCTTAAAAGTGTTAATATGGGGTAATTTGTTAAGTTATGCAAAAATATTCAAGATCAAATTTTACAATTTGGATTATTACCGTTAAAATTCAAAAGCACTAAAAGTGTTATAGAAAATGTACCCATTTGCAATTAAAATAAGATTTTCTTCAAAATTCACCTGTTTTAAGCTTCAAATTAATAGAAATTTACAAATTTAAATAAAGCACATTAAATCCCCGAATGATTTTTGTTCGTCACGAAGTTTTTGTTTGCTTTCTAAAATTTTTGAAATACGAAATCTTTTTGTTTATCGTCAGCAGCATGACATGTTCACCGATGTTATCTTCTGATTATGTAATTTAAAAAATCTCCGTTTACTACAGCCTAATCTTCTCATTTTACGTATACCACATTGCCTGATAAACTTATAAATGCATGAAAGTTTACTTTCTCAAATGGAATTCATGAAAAATTATATTAGAAATACTTATTTGCTTGGAAGCCTAGATATCAAAAATGTAGACCCTGTTTGGCGTGATAAGTAAAAATTAAACGTGAAGCTGGGTTTCCCAATTTTGAGTCTAATTGGCCAACAATTTTAAGATTTATCGTAACTGCAATAATTACAGTATTGTAATTTTTTAAATATTCCAAAATAAACTAAAGTACCAATCAGGGTAATACAAATACAAAAAAAATAGTATGAAACTGTTTCGCAAACAGCTACCAATGAACATGAATATTTTGCTGTATGTACAGTATAGCAAGGACGGCATATTAAGGTTAAGGGGGTAGGCTATCACTTAGAGTGTTGAATTTCTATGCCTCAGTCGCAGGATTTCTTTTGCAATGTGTCCATAAATAAAAAACCTCAACGTCACACTTGTTGAGGTAGTTCCAGTAGCCTTTAACCCTTTTTTAAGGATGGGAATCAAAGGGTTAATTCGCGGGGTGCCAGAAACACCGTATAATAGGAAATACTTGTACATTAAATGATCACTTAAATCTACATTTAAATATGAAATGTTTATATACGCCCTCATGGGAATCGAGTAAATAACTCTAGTTGTATTTAATGAGTCCGAATTATGTACATATTTACAATATATTACGCAAGCATACATTAGTTTAAGTTTTTCACACTCGGTTCCCTCATGATTGCCCAGATTTTTGGGTTGCCAAAATTGAAGAATTAAAATAATTTGTTCACTACCCGACATTGGAATATCTCATATCAATTTAATATTTAAAATAATACAGCATTATAACATTTCAAAGTAAATAAAACAAAAAAATAAACAGCGCTATTGGGCGTCATCCAGAAAGTTTTCCAGAGAATAACGAATTTCTTTACGAGTTTTGCATAAAAAGGATTTTCTTACCGGCTAAGTATTTTCTCAAAGTTTGCCTGCTATTAATTAAATTTCTAAGAATAATCCGTAATTATTGTTACTTTGTTAAAATTGCAGGAAAAGCGGTTACAATTGCTTCTTGTTCGCATAAGTTTTAATTAAAGTGTATCGTAAAGTATCCAGTTATGATCTACGCAACAATACACGAAATCTGTTCAAAACTTTAGTCTTGGTAACAGTAACGACAGATTCTTATTATTACTGAATTTTCTCAGCTGTAAGGCGGGCTTTTACAAACTTTCTAATTTTAAATTGCAATTATTACAAAATCTTATTAAAAATACTTTAATGTAAACCGCATTAAGATATTCTTTAGCTTCAGCAATGGCTTAATAATTATACAAATTCAAACTTAGGTAGATATTGTTCTAGAAAGTTCTTTAAATAATATTACACCAGCTTATAGTTTAAAACATTAATTAAACTTAAATATTACTTTAATTATTCTAAACTTTCAGAAATGAAATAAAATAATTGAGATCTATGTCAAAACAAATTACTCAACAAATTAAGTTTTCAAACCCACTCTAACCCCACTTTCAAAGTGGGGTTATATTTCATTGTAATTTAAAGGAATAAAAATTAAATAAATCAGGTGAATGAAAAAATGAAGTGGAGATAAACGATCGGAAAAGTTAAAAGAACGACATATTTCGTTTTAGCTATGTCAATTTTAAAGTATTACTTTAAAATATAGAAATTATAGCTTGATTAGTTGGCTTGTACTAGCCAGCGTTATTTCTCGTTACGACCAATATACATGCATGCCTTCTTTTATAGGGTAACTCGTTTAATTACAAGCGAGTGAAAATTTAATCGCATTTACATGAACCAAGTACCTTTCAAACAAAGGATCGTATTTAGTACTAAATTAACTGTTTTACAAAGAATTGACTCACGCTACCTACCTATAAATATTCCTACAGTACAATACAGTAAAAAATTACTACTCTTTTTACCGTTCATAAAGTAATTCGATGCGAATTACAAAAAAATTAACTGAAATGTTGAATAAAATAATTTTAGTTGAAAGGCACATGGGAATTAAAAGTCTAATCATAAAGCGCTTTTAAGACACAATGGAGCGAATAAAAAAGGTAAATGCTGAATTTAGCAAAATTTCAGTAAATAATAATTCTTACATCTAGCGAATAAAAATAATATTAATGTAAATTCAAAATTTTTAGTTTAACCTTAGCGTCATCTGCTTTTTCTTAGACAAAAAATTGCAAAATAAAATATAAAAAGTAAAATGTTTTGTTCTCACCGGGAGTAACATTGCCTAGTTTCGGCCCTGATCATCGCCAGAAACAGGGATTGGTATAAACATGATTACTGATTCATTTTAGAAAATATTTGGTGTTAGAAATGAAGTTATTACTGTTTCATTTAATAATTTTTTATTTTAATATCCCAATCCCATTGGTTCATTTTACGTTACCAACCTAAAAAATATTGGAGATTCCGACAGAATGACTTGTCAGTGCGGCCTTCGGGCCGCGCAACCGGGGCAATCTAGTTATTATTAAATATAATGATTAACAGTATAATACACTATATTATACTCAATATAATACAATACTATACTCTAACTCAAAGTATTTTTGTACTGAAATGCTCTGTATATTAAAATATTTATTATAAATAAAAGAAAATTAAAATAACTTTATATTATAAAATTTAGAAAAATTCAATATATTTATATAACTTTTCATTCAAGTTAATGATATTACTTCAATGTACCTACATTATAATATATTGCGATGTCTATCTTGAAGCTAATCAGCTCAATATTATTTTCAACATTTTCCTTCTCTTTCCTCAATTCGATTCGAATAAGATGACAGGAGTTTTAAAAGATTACGTTTATCATCAAAGCAACAAAGGTGTCAACTTGTCCTGTATTTATGAAAAAAATATTTTGGCTGAGAGTTCTAAATTAATTTATTTTATTTATCATGTCAAATTCATGTGTTGGTGTATGCTTTTCTTAGGAGACCATTCCAAATGATTTAATTTTGAAATTGGGTTTGAAAATTAAAAATTAATAAAACCAGTAGTGTTACTTTTCCCGTAACTTCTTGTCTCGCGAGTACTGACTGTAAACATAGAAACCCCATGTCTTACTGAGGGAAACCCAAGAGAATTGGATGAGATAAACAATGGCTTGACCAACCTTAATTTTCTTGGCCGAAAATTACAGCAGTTGCACTGTTTCATTTCCACTTCCACAGTGATATGATCGATTGTTACAGTTTCACTCAAATGGTTGCTTAATTACATTTAATCAAAAGCTCCAGCTTATTTTTTTAAATATCTAATGGCCATTTCAAAATTTTAAAAAATTTTAGTTTTGGAACTTTCAGTTTTCGCTTTTTTTCAAAATCTTAAAAAAATTTAGATGGTCTTTTTATACCATACAACGACGTATTCCTTAGTGTAGTGTTTGAAAATCGGTTTGCCCTGCGGATACGCTGAAATCCGAGTTAATTTTTGGAAAACTTAAACCCTTAACACTTAAACCCGAAAGAAAATGTAAAATATGATACTTGCCCCAAATCTGTGCGCGGCATTGGAATTTGCTAGTCAAGGTACGCTAGAAATTTATTAAAAATATTTTATCTTTCGAACTTTAATTTTTTGGGGCGAATAATGATTGAAGGGGTTAATCTATCGGGTTTTTCAAATACCTTACACAATCTAGATCAGGATGATCTTTTTATACCAAACAATGACGTATTCTGTAGAGCGGAGTCTGAAAAGCACATTTGTTCCCGGCGGAAAAGCTCAAATCCGAGTAAATCCGCGGAATTAACAAGAGAAAACGAAAGTTATTTTTACTCAAAGTAACGTAAAATAAAATGTGAAATTACATACATACCACAATTATGTGCCAGCATTCGAATTTTCTGGTCAAATTACAATAAAAAAAAAAGTTAAAAAGCTTTGGATTTGAAGCTTTCATTTTTTGAGATGAAAAAACATCAAAGGGGTTAAACTTTGGTTTTTTCAAAAATTTTCATAACTTTAGATGGTCTTTTTATATTATAAAACATTTATTTCAAAAAGTACAGTTACAAAAATATGGTTTTCCCCCGCGGAAACGCGCAAAACCAAGTAAGATTGCGGAATTACATTTTTTTTCAAGTTAACGCCAAATAAAATGTAAAATATTATACTTACGTGAAATCTGGGCACGGCATTCGAATTTTATGGTAAAATACGCTAGAAAAACTTGAAAAAAGCTTTCGATTTGGAACTTTCATTTTTTGGGGTGTAAAATAGTACATTATGCACCAAGGGAATAAAGTGATCCTTTTTTGGCCTGAGGGTAAAGGTTTGTTTGCACGAGGCGTAGCCGAGGGCAAAAATTACCCTCAGGCCAAAAAATTCACTTTATTCCCGAGGTGCATATACTGTTTTTTGCAATTGCGGGAGGTAAAGTACTTACTTCGACAATAATTACGAAATTTTAATTAAAATTTGTTCAATAAAGCACGTGGTTGATAGTACCAAAGTACATGAAGCATATTTGGTTATATTATTATTGCCATCTAGAATTTTTTCACTAAAAATTTTTTCACTAAAGGTACTAGAATGGTTCAGTTACATTTGTGCCTTTGAAGGAATAAGACGTGTCAAAAAGCTAAAACGTTGAAGTCGTTGACCATGTGGTCGCAGTATTCTATGATCAAGGCGGTCATCAAATTGGAAAATAAGATTGACATCGGCAATTTCCACAAGTTATCCTCTTTTATGAAGCGGAAAAACGAAGGATATGTTCCGAAAACATCGCGCGTCGTAACCTCTGACCACGTGGTAAAATTTTTAAAAGGGCGCCTCGTGAGAATTTTTTGGTAGCTAAAGTAAGTGCTTTTTATTTATTTACCAATTTATTTCACTGTAGGTTGCACTAATATTGGAATCACAAATTACGGTCAAGTAAACATAAATATAAATGTTACAAAAAAATGAGAATTAAATTGGTAATAAAATCTGGTGACTTCTTTTTTGCCCGGCAGTAACTTCTTTTTTACCCGGCAGTAACTTCTTTTTTGCCCTAGGGCAAAAAAGTACCACTTTACACCCGCAAATCGGGGTCTAAAGTGAGTACTTTAGCCCCGCAATTGCAAAAATACCATTAATTCGGATAGTTTTTTTATTCCATGCAACGACGTATTCCGATGCGTAGAGTCTGAAAAACACGGCTTTTCCCGGGGGAAACTCTCAAATTCGAGTAAAAGTACGGAATTAACAAAAGCAAACAAAAATTACTTTTTCTTCTTTTAAGGCCAAATTAAATGTTAAATATCACATTTTCTGCTTAAAGTACGCTGGAAAAACTTTAAAAAGCATTATGAAACATAATAACTTTATGTAACCTCTCTATGCTTGCTTTAAAGCAGTCTATGTGAAATCTTTGAAAATACCAAGTGATCAATGCAATTCTGTTAATTATGTGTTATCCTTCGAAATTCTTTTGAAAATACTAATGAAGTCTTGCGAAGTCTCATGCAGTCTTTATGGTCTCGCGAAAATTTGGTGAAATTTCTTGAATTTTTCTGCAATATTAGAGAAGTCTCTGCAATCTTGTGATATCTTTATGAAATCCAATGATGCCTACGAAGTCTCATGAAATCTTATGAAGCCTATGAAAGTCCATGAAATTTTATGAAATCTTACAAAGTCTTGTGAAGTCGTGCAAAGCCTCCATGAAATGACGTGAGAAGTTATGCAATCTTTGTGTAGTTTGGCGAATCTTTTAAAATATTTAAGAAGTCTCTGAAGTCTCGTGTAATCTTTATGAAGGCTCACGAAGTCTTGTGACTTCTTTCTTAACACTTGAAGTTTTTTAACTTCATGAAGTTTGTGGAACGCAAAATTTAAAGTGATTACCCCCTTGGATTTTATATACCTATATAAGGGACCTATGATTTAACGTAGGTTTAGAACTATGGAAAGCTTAAAATACTTCTATTCAAGAACTCAGTTCTGTCATGGCAGATTACTTCGATAGTTTACTTAATTAAAATAAATAACTAACTCTTATTGCTTTTATTCCAAAAATTGGGTTTACGTAGTCAAAACAGCTTCTACAGCGCAGCGATAAAAAATAATGGGCGGTTAAGAAAGGTATACTTTAAAGTTAAAATAGTATTCGGATACTATGTAGCTATTATTGTTTAAAGTTTTAAGTTCAGAAGTTGAAATACATTGTAAAATTTGAAAAATTAACCAAGCAATTGCAGAAAAACTGTACGTTAACCCTTTGAGTACTAGTGGTTTCATGGTTTAATTACATATTTTGAAAGATTTTAAAGATTTTTTTTTAAATTTCAATAAAATTAATATTTTTTAATTGTCGGACTTGATCGGACCGAAATCGAGTTATGGGCAAACTTAAGGGTTTTATTGAAAGCTCTCTGTAAAGATTTTCATTTCTTTTCATGATTTTTCACATAGAATTATAGAAATGAATAAATATTTAAAGATTAACAAGTTAAAAATTACATGGTGTAATATTGATAGCTAACACGTACAATACTCTTAACGTAATTTTGCTGTTAAGTTCTGGAATGATATATCTGATAATAGGGCTGCCTGCTGTAAACTGTAACGCCAAGTTTATACGGAGACTGCGGCTTTCGGTGTATCTCCCTCCCTTATTTATGTTTACGTTTTGAAGGTTCGATACAACGTTGTACATTTCGCGCGCCACGACGACTTAACATCTTCAGGACAGGATAATGTGTTTCAATCTAGCAATTATTGATATCAATCATATCTATTATCAATGATAAGCGATTAGGGGCAGACCGTCGCGACGCTAGATACAGTGACGTCAAGAGAGGCGTCGTTTACCGCCCAATACGCCACCGAGGGAGTGGCAAGAGGTCATTTTAATCTTTTTATGCCATTCAAATTTTGTGGGTGGTTCATCCAAAATCCTGCGCTGCACCAAGAAATCATATTTTATAAAATATTCAATAACCTTCATTTGCATTTTAAAACTATCCTTAAGTCATGCTTTCAGCCAGACAGTTTGCTGGGTTCGAAGCACGAAATCCATAAACACAACAGCACACAATAATAGTATAACAAAACCAATTTTTAAATGAACAAATGACTTGATAGCTCGTTTAATTCTATCGGTTTTTGCAGTATAACCACAGCAGAAAGTTAACAATTGAAATCACAGTAGCAATTTAAACAGAAGCTAAAACGTGACTCCAATGAATAACTTTTATCTGTAGAAAATTCTCTAAATCATAGGTCTTTTTCAAGATAATTTAAATTAATTTACTTCAATTTACCACACGAAAATTTGGTAAATCTGATAACTGCCAATTTATTTACAAAAACTAGAATATCTATATTTATCCTTGTTTTTAAAACAAAAACTATTTCGTTTGGGTTTTTGGGTATACAAGTATTTTGAAAATAAAAAGAAAGGTTATGGAATTTCTTGCTCAAGTGTAATAATTAAATAAGCGGAAAATTTGAATTTAGCTCAGGAGCGAACCAGGAAAGTAAGAGGATTTTTTCGTCCTGAAAGCAGCATTCCGAACTGTTCTGCTCTATCGATTTGGCCTGCCGAAGCTTCGGAAAGCTTTCGCTAGAGCGCAATGTCTCATCTAATTGAAAAACGCTTTAGCTCTTTGTATTTGATAGTTGCAGATGTGTTAATATAAATATCAATAATAATAGTAATGATATAAGGTTAATATTTGAATAAATTAAATAAAAATGTAATATATTAATTTTGAAAAAAAGTTTGTTATAGGTCGGAGGTGATTGGTAATAAATAAAATATTGTAATTAATATTTTGAATATTGCAATGGATAAGGTTGGATATATTTAATCAATAAAATCTTGTTTTGTAAACTGTAGGAAGTAGTGCAGATATACTGCAGGGTCCGTCCCAAGAGTCTGAGAGTCATTAAATATGCAACTTCGAACTGCTAGTGTAGCTTCCGTACGCCGCAGTAGCAAAACAAAGTACTTGCAGAGTGTCTGCATTTTTACTAGTTTATTTAACACGAAAACTTTTTTCAACGTGTACTTTGAGACCTTATCGAAATGCATATCTATGCCGCATTAAAGAAATACTAAAAAACATCAGTATGCATATTTTTCATACGAATTAACAATTTCATGTTGCATACTAATTAAACAATTAATTTGATAGTCATAAATATTATTCCATTATGCATTTACATTACAAAGTGTTTTGCATGAAATTCATATTGAAATGATCATCGACATTAACCGCATGTGGTTTTTCCTATGATATACGGAAACGGAACCAACGTTACAAACGTGCCTTCTACTGCAGGAACCGGAAATCATTCGAAGGTGTCATAGAGTTACTGCAGCAATAGCAGTGCTATTAAAACTCACATACACAAAGAAACCAACAACGTACATATTACTGAAACTTCAGATTTCCTCCCACGAACTCTACAATGAGAATCGATATAAATAGTCAGTCCGCCGTAGGTCATTAAAAATAAGTTCCAGATTTCTGTTGCATTAAAATAGGGCTGATTTTTAAAAGCATTCAATATGATTTGTGTTAGCTGTATGCCGGTAATGGAGTTGAAAAATTTTAAAGGTAGAAAACAATATTTTGTAACGAGGCACGTGTATAACTCGTCGGAATATTATTGTAACAATGCGCACTAACCGCATTGCTCGGGGCTCTACGAGGGATTCCAGCCTAAAATCAAATAACTCCAGATGTTTCGACCATATACGGGCTCTTGTAAAATACATGAATAATAGGAACAACAAACGATTCTCATTTATTATTATCAGCACTAACCAAATACACTCTGCAATTAGATATAACGTTTGACTACCACATTCGTACAAACTACCAAGTATCTCTAATTAGTATAATCACCCACGCATGACTTGGTTTTCGTATTTTTCCTTCCAATTGCATATCATGCTATTTATTTTCCAAGCTATACATTTAAATATATTTTTATCCATTTGCATACAAAAATACTAAATTTTTAATTTCACCTTACAGTTATCTATACACAACGTTCATGTCCAAGTTGAAACAAGGTCCATGTAAAACCCAAGAGTGTGGTTTAAGATACCCTAAATGTTGGAAACCTTATTTTAATTTCGTCGTTGTCTAAGTTGGCGATTTTCAACCTTTGTACCAAAAATTGCTCTTTTTAAGGGTTACTTAGCCCTTTTTGCTGCCAGAAAATGTTATTATTACACGCGGTAACCCAACTTTGTCTATTTAGGACTCACCGTCGAGAATTACAATATTTCTGAATTTCTGTTGACAGCTTTGTCATTATCATCGAAATTGATACTAAAACTAAATAAGTCAACTTAAAGACCGAAATTATCTTAAAGAGATAGCTAAACTGGCAAGATATTATCAACTGATAATCATCATCAATTTTTATTCACAACAAATTGAAAACTCACGAAAAAAATCTTTAACAATAATCTGTATGTAAGTTGGTTAATAAACTCACCACATGCAGCAACACCTTTGCAATAGTTCCAATGTTTAGTTTCTCAATATACAGCATGCCATGTTGGGTAAAAGATTAAACCAGCCAATAAAATACCGAAAAGTTGTAAAAATTATCTATCTGTAATAAATCAATAGTTGTTGAAGTAAACATTTTCTTGAGAAAAGTTTTTTTGAATAAAAGTGCTACGAAAAACAATATCTTGGATACTAGATAGACTAGAATAATATTTTACCACCGCCAGCAGCCAACATACTGTAAAGGAGATATGGTGATTGCCCTGGAACTCCGCAAGTTCAAGATCTAAGATTTTAGTTTGGTGCATTTTCAGGGTCAATCTATCCAATCCGATTAAACCTCGCGCTATCCACACATGTCACCGCTTCTCAAACCCCACTACCAGCTGTCAACATGCGATGACGGAGACTGCCCCGGTTCTCCGCGAAGTCAACGAAGATTTAAGATTTAGGTATAGTGCAAGAAGGTCCTTGAAAATTTTCTCTTTCAACGCACTTAACTTTACCTCCCATTTAATACAGAAGAAAGGGATTGTCTGCCCTAATATTTAGATATTTTTAAAATACAGTGAGTGTAAAAAGTATTCGTACACTCCTATGTTGGCAATGCAAAATGAACATTTTTAAGCCGATTTTTGTCATATAAAAATCGATTTTAGAGCAAAACTTTTTAGACATTTTTTGTTGCAAATTTCATCTTCTTCAATTTTGTTCATATACAATTTTCTATTTTGTGGCACCGGTGTTGACTGACAGCGACTTAAACTAGACTCAGTAAAATACAAAAAATACTTTCATCGGAATCGGTGCGACAAAATAGAAAAATTTATAGGCATTTTTTCTTGTAAATTTCATTCTCTACAGTTTTATTCTTATACATTTTTCTATTTTGTCGCACCGATTTCGAGATATACATGACAATATCTTTTGTATTTTACTGAGTCTAGTTTAAGTCGCTGTTAGTAAGAAACGGTGCGACAAAATAGAAAATTATATATAAACAAAATTGAAGACGATGAAATTTGCAACAAAAAATGCCAAAGAACGTTTTGCCCTAAAATCAATTTTTGTATTACAAAAAACGGCTCAAAAATGTTCATTTTGCATTGCCAACATAGGAGTGTACGAATACTTTTTACACTAACTGTAAATTAATGTAAAAGAACTTGTAAGGTATGCTCGTGCCCCAACTAAATTAATAGATGTTATTTGATTTAACGGACATGGTTATAGCAGAGTGTGTATATTTGATGATGAAAAATTGGATAATAGCAAAATCGATGAGAGACTAAGGCCTTTTGATCTATGTTTTTGATTACTATCTGCAATTTACGTTCTATACTGAAGAGGAAAAACTATGAAATATGTGGTAATCGTGCTATATGGTTTTCAGAAATAATATATTTATGTATTTATTTTATTTAACTAAAAAAATAATTATTAATAATTATTATTATAGGTATAATCGTTCGGTTTATTATTTGTATTTCAGAAATATTTCTTTATTGTGACCTATACATAAAAATGAATATATTTAGTCATAAAATTTTATGTCGTCAATAACATCACTAAATTTGGATAGAAAATCCATCTTTTGTAATTTTAGGTTGTTTGGGTTCCATTCGATGGTGCAGTAAATATTTTACCAAATTTATCGTTTAGCAAGTTTTGTAATAAGTATTCCAATGATAAGTCAATATTCACATTAACTAGTCAGTCAGTCGGGAAAATTGAGTCGTAGCCACTTAAATAATATATTTGAAATTATATTTAATATTTAGTATAATATATAATTTAATATTATTCCAGGCGAGCAGAGTGGAATTGTCATTTAGTTTATGATAAAACACAGTAAGTGACTGCTTAGTAAAAAGTAAATAGTAAATTAAAAAAAAATTCCAAAATCCCATTTAAATAGATTAATTTTCAAGAAACAAAGTTTTCAGTAGCTACATATCCCAGCAGAGTATTTTTGTTGCTACAACAAATTTTATGCTACGATTACAAAGTTTTTTTTGTTTAGAATAGCAAAATTGCCGAATTAACAAATTTGAAAAATTGATGAACCAATTAATTTGTTTTCTGAACAATTTTTTTTGTGATAGCCTGAAATTTGTTGAACCAGCAAAAAATCTTTGTTGAGACCATAGCTACTAAAAGTTGTGTTAAAAATCTTTTAATAAAACATCTTAATACTTCTACGCTTGTGTTTAATATTTTATTATAATAAACTCTCACATATTTTATGCAGAAGGTTTTGAGTGTCTCAATATTCAAGTTCTCATTTGTGCCCCACAGAATACATTAACCTAAGTTTTTAACATTTCATTGATATTTTGTTTATTCAGTTTCCAAATTTACCTCAAAGTAATAAGGAGTTAAATATTAAATTGGAATAAGTGTTTTCAATTAGTGTTTGTCCCTTATGAACAGGTTTCAAATGAAACCAAACTAAATTGTTATAATTCCATTGTATCGAATTAACTTACATTTTACTTACCAAGAATAAATATAATTTCGTATCTAAATTTTTTAAATTATTCAAGGGTTAAACTCACATTAAAATTGTATTAGTTTATTTATTTGAAAACAAAAAATAATCCAAATGGGTTCTCTAAACATTCAAGATTTTTCACAAAGCTATACTAAATTTGCTTTTAAAAACCTCTTAAACAATAATTAGCAGCCTTCATATTATTTAATTTCAATTTGGTATGTAATACATATAACAAATTTTTTTCTTTTTGGAGTCCTTGACACTAAATATTCAAATTGTAGTTTCTGACACTAATGCTTTTGTAATGAGTAATCGAAACAAAATTGAAGCCTTGCGTAGGGTTGTCCATCACTTGTAATGTTGTCATAAATTACACTGCAAACCCATACAATAAAATTGTATCTAATAGTTTTAGTTTCTTTTTAAATATATGTATGTAATTTATCTTTAATTTTACATTATTCAGTATGGTCGACACCCACCGATACTTTAACGCGTCTATTATCCAGTTTCTTGCTTCGGGAATTTAAATTTAATAAATTGTGACAACTTTCGTAATAATTTAAGCTGAGTTTTGGTGGCGGTTTTTGAGTTTTGGATATCATAATAGAGATATCCAAAATACGTGACCAGTGGAAGGATTAACACGTTCATTTTTCGTTCGGAAATAAAGTTTTTCGTTTTTGTTGTCGGAACTTTTACAACAAAGTTTATGATTGGGCGTTGTTTTGCATCACATAATACTAAACAACTGTGCCGATTCCAATTGACAATGATGGTTGACGGGATTGCATATTCGACATCGCTACATCATGATGTGTATGAACGATGTATGTATTTCTGAGTTTTTCATGCATGACAAAGCAGGTTCGGTCCCAATGAAAACTTTATGTAGCAATATGCCAACCTGGAAAGCAATCACCTTTCAAGTGCTAGTCCATTTCCAAGTCCATTCTTTACTTTGCGTACTGACCATGCGGACATCCTTCCTTAATTATTGATAAATTTACTCGTTTTTGATTTTCTATATTTTAAAAATATGACGTCACTATGTTTCCCTATTTAGAGCATAAGTAACATGGTAATCCATCTTTCTTCTTGACGTTTGCCTGCCAGACTGTCTACGTTTCATTACGTGCACTTTTCTTTCTGAACTATAATTAAAAAGGCCAGCTGTTGATTATTGCTTGCAGTGAGATTGAAATATGAGGCCATGTCTTACTTCCACCATTCTTTTTGTGAAAAACTATCGTATAGTTGCAATATAATTTTCTTTGTGCAGAAAAGAATGAAACTCATACAAAGCGAATGTTAAGTTTTATATTAAGAACACGTCGGAATAAGCATAGCGCAAAAATTAAATTTTAAATAACAACAAAATTTTTAGAACTGTCGGCAAGCGTATCTGATGTCAAAGTCAATAATTGAGAGAAACTTTGTGTTGTGATCCTTACTCAAAAGAAACTTGCATACCTAAAACGTGATTCATTCATGTTATCCGAATCTCAAAGAGATTGAATTTAATTCCAGCGGTTTTATTAATTGCACACAATTAAATAAGACTACAAATTTTAATATGAAAAGTTGGCAGTAGAAAAGTCAATTAACAAGTCTACAATTATTTATTAAAATAATTAATAACTTTCAAATTATTTCTTTTACATTTGAAGTGTGAACTGAATACCTTAACCTTAAATATAAAACCCTTGTCTCTCCAGTTTTCCGGTTAAAGAAAAAAACTAGTTTTCTTTTAATTGTTTTATTTTAATTGTCTTTACTTTTTCTTTAATTCATTTAATAAACAAGATAAAACTAATTTTTATTTCATTTCCTAATAAGTGAGGGACGATTACTAAACTACAAAAAAAAATATTAAATTTCCGAACCCGAATACTGCACCACCGAACATGAGACTCTTATCAAAAATAATGATGTTGGTTTACTTTTCCTCACCACTTTATAGTACCTTCTTCTATCTCAAAGCAATATTCCGTTTAAACATTTAAATTTATGTTCGCAAATCCAAAATAATCAAAACCATTTATCATCAAACACCTTCTATTTTACAAAATTCACAATTTCCATCTCAAAAAATAAAAGGAATTTTGTGTGTTAATGATATACTGGGGATTTTTTATTGGGAAAAAATAGTGCTGGAACAAAAACTTGGCTTGATAAGTGGTATCCGGACTCTGCTCCAGCGGAAGCAGCCATTCGTAAGTGGTTTGTTAAATTACGTACAGGCCATATGAACATCGAGGATGATGAGCGCGGTAGACGTCCAAAAGAGACTGTTACAGACGAAAACATCATAAAAATCTACCAAATAATTTTGGATGACCGTAAAGTGAAGTTGATCGAGATAACTGAGACTCTAAAGATATCAAAGGAACCTGTTGGACATATCGTGCATGAATATTTAGACAAGCGAAAGCTCTGTGAAGCTCAATGTCAATCACAAGCAACAACGTGTTTATGATTCGGAGCAATGTTTGGAGCTGTTCAACCTCAATCAAATCAAATTTTTGCCTCGATATGTGATAATGGATGAAACATGGCTCCATCGCCACACTCCAGAGTCCAATCGGCAGTTAGCACACAACAGTTAAAACACAACAGTCGGCTGGCTAGGTTATGGCGTCTGTATTTTGGGATGCGCAAGGTATATTGTTTATCGATTATTTTGAAAAGGGGAAAACAATCAACAGGGTCTATTATATAGCATTGTTGGAGCGTTTTAAAAATGAAATTTGGAGAAAACGACTCCATTTGAAGAATAAAAATTTTGTTTCACCAAGACAATGCACCGTGTCACAAATCGATAAAAACGATTGTCAAATTCAATGAATTGGGCTATGAATTACATCCCCACCCAGCGTATTCTCCAGATTTTCCCCCCAGCGACTATTTTCTGTTTGGAGACCTCAAGAGAATGCTCACTGCAAAGAAATTTAGAACCAATGAAGAAGTAATCGCCAAAACAGAGACCTATTTTGAGGTTAAAGACAAATCGTACTACAAAAATGGAATCAAAAAGTTAGAAGATCCCTATAATCGGTGTATCGCCCTCGACGGCACTATGTTGAATAATTAAATTGAATTTTGCCAAAAAAATGTTGTTTTCTGCAAAACGATACTATAACTTTTCAGCCGAACTTATATAAAATATGTACGACGTAAATAATTGCAGCCAGGCATTTTAAATTGGCAAAGACCAGCAGTCCGTTGTAACCGTTCAAGTTGGTTACTGTCCAAGCTTCAATATTTTTTTCTAGCTCCGTAGTTTATGAGTTCTGGCGGCCTCAGGGATGCTTTTACCAACATCGTGGATGTAGAGACATTTGTCTTAACATTTGTTATTTTCTTAAATGTGTCGTTTAACGCGCACGTTTTTACTTGAAATAACAAAATTTTTATTTTTATATGTTTTTGGTTATAACTTCATAGTCACAACATAATTAGTAATATAATGTACTAAATTTCAAATTATAACAAAAAGCACTTAAAGCAGCTCAATGAAAATATCAATTACAGATTGGATTGTAACTTTAAGGTTTTTGGGCCTATTTTATCAAAATTTTGGAATAATACGCAAATTATTTGTAATTTACACTCTCAACTATAAATTTTTTCTAGTAGACAATTTAAAAAAAAAAGTTATCGTACTTTCCCTATAGCTGCTTTTTGTTGCATCCAGTGGCGCAACTACCGGTGTTCGACGTGTTAACTGTGAGACTGCTATCATAAAAAAATTTGTTTATGTTAATTTATTACCTATTAGGGGGCCCAGTTTGACTCTCGAACATATGCCCAAAATAGTTTTAAATACGATCAGTTACATGGAGACGTAGAAAAATAGTTAGTAGGTAGTAAGTACTATTTGAAGCGTAGCCGTCATTTAGACCGCTATAATCGGAAATAGAATAGCTTAAAAAACACGTTAATTGTAGTTAACTGAGTAGCATTGTAGGAAGATTTCCTTAAAATGAGTTTTTGTCGTTATTTACCGACAAACTAGAATGGATTGAGTAAACAAGGTTATTTGAGATAGAATGAACAATATAATTTTTATTTGTGTGTTTATCTTAGTTTATTTGCGATTAGTAATTTATTGACCGGTTAGGTTAACTGGATCTTGCCTAAACAAAAAAATTAATTTATTACTTCAATCATTTAACTATTTAGGTTTTTGATGATTATAACCACATTACTGACTTTAACTAACGGTTAAACTAACCGTTCTATATCGATTTAAAAAAATGATCCAGTTAACTTCGTTCTCTCCTAGTATAGAATATGTTGTGTATACGAAGCTATTAGAATAAATATGGAGAAGAAAAATAATATCGACAAGAAATTGGATAAGATACGAACTATTCTAAAAATAGTTAGTTACGATTATGTAAGTGCGTTGACTGCTGATGCTAAGTTTCCCATTACTTACTTTTACTCTTGCTCAATTTTTTGAGTAATATGAAAGTTCAAGAGGGCTTCCTCTTAAGGGAAATAGTATAAAAAGTTATTTCATTCATATTTGGAGCTCTGTTATAATATCTACTGACTATACAGGTATATCAACTTTATAAAAATATAAAATTTTGTGTAGCGTAAAACATTGGTAATTTAGATAGAATGGCTAAACTTAGCATTGGATATTATTTTACTTGCAAAGTACATGCTTACGTGGAATATAGCTTTTCAGTAAAAACTAAATTTTGTGAAAAATTATTGCGTATACTGGAAAATATCAATAGTGGTGACCTCGTGTACCTGCGGGTAATTTTATTAATCAAATTGATTGAAAATGTTAATCGGTGATTAACCGAGTGACGAGTAGCCGATTTACCGGCCGTCTTGATTACTATTCCATTTCTGTTCTACGGAATACTACATAACTTTCATAAATTGGAAATTGTTATTAGTATTGGAAATCGGCTTTTTCGATTTACATCGAGTTACATGAACTCTTTGATAATCCTCGTCAGGTTAACGTTATTCTTGTAATCTCTTACCCAAAGGAATACATTCAATCTTTAAGATCAGAAAGTTTGTATAATGTAACATAGAGAAGAAATTAGGAAACAATGGACTACGTTGAAATTCAAAACAGTTTCTTCTATAAAGCAGATTAGTTGGAAGAACTTGTGATAAGTGAGATAAGTTTATTCGCATTCCGTCATGATTTCCCAAAGGAACACACGTGTACACGTATTGTTATTTGCCCTTACTTGAGTTTCTACCGTTTAATCCCATGCCAACAACCATTTGCGACCTCCAAATACACATCGTTTGGAAAAACGGGCTTTAGACAAGACATTATTAAGTGTATTTGAATTACTCGCAATATTTTTACCGCATACAATTAATTAAGTACGGTATTAAAAATTTTTTTTTAAATTATTAAAATAATTACTTTAAAATTGTATTACCTAAACCTTACGTTGATAAGTTTTGTTTGTTAAAAAACGAAAAAGAGTTTTTTCGCGCTTCAGGGAACTTCTAAAATTATTATTTTTATTAAATTTTGTCTTTTCATCTTTAGGTTACTTTGTAATATATATTTTGTAATTCATTTTTTCAGGAATATTAAGTAGCAATTTATTTTAAAATGAAAATTTCAACATTAAATACTCGAGGGGTTTTAATCATTGTACTACACTGAACAAGAAATTAAACTCATACTTGTTTAAATTTTTATTAATTTACATTTACGTAAGACGAGAGTAGTAGAACTTATGTTATCATTTTAAAGAAAATTGTGCAAACTCCAATATTTTTTTATTGCATGCACCAGCAAATTCTGATTTTGTATTATATTAAATCGATGATTCCGTAAGTTGATCAGTTATGAGTTTACGGTGAGCACCGTTATATTGAGTGTTAAAAAAAAAGACTTCAAAAATGTATAGAAGAAAATTTTTACGAGATTACGTTCAAAAACTATTCGCTTAAACATTCAATGTTTAAAAATAACAGAATAAAAATTAAAATAACTTAAGTTTCAATACAAACAAATTCTTTAACCAAAACAAAATTAAAAACTAAAAGTTGGATTTGAAACTATGGAATTATGAATGAGAGTTGAAATTAATAAAAAGTTAAAAAGAGTATGTTTCAACCTGCTTAGGTTTTTCTCGGGTAAGAACAGCCAATAAATAGAAAGCAATTAAAATTAAGAAAAGTTATGAAAAATGAAAAAGAAAAATAACAATAAGAAATTTAAATAGTTATTTATGTTACTAGTAAACATGAATTATTTCTTCTCCTGATTACGTTTGCCCACGCGAAAGCTAAACTCGGATTGGATCGAATCGTCTTTTACTCCCCCCTTTCCTGAAGTTTTCCTACGAATTACAATAAAATATTTCCTAAACGTGACTTCTTAATAATTTTTTAACAGGTTATGACTAAAAATATTTGAAAAATATACTACAGATGAAAAACAATTTTCAATTTTGGAAAACGGTATAATATAAATACAGACTTCACAATGCAATTTGATCGTGCCATTTTTTGATTGTTTGATTTTATTTTCAATTTGTTTAATGTTCTCAATAACATAATCGATAGATGTTTTCAAAGATCACAATGCAGATTAAATATATATTTCCCAAGTGGATTAGTCGGGAATCGAAACACGCGACTTTAGGGCTCATACTTTTATAGCACAATTATTATAAGGGCATAAAAAATTTATCAGCATCCAGGGTTTGTCTATCGATCAACTTGTAGGGCACAGCCATTCATTTATTATAAAATTTATATTTTAGATGTAATTAATAAAACTGCTAGTGACACTTTTGGTGCGGAGCATGCTGGAAATAAAACAAAACAAACGATATTTTGATATTTACATTATATTTGAGATTTAATAGGTATACCCCAGTATAACAGGGCGTTTACTATGTAAGGCCTTTAATCTGCTACTGTTATATTTATATTCAGGCATATCTTATCTGATATTTGATTGAGACTCCTATTATTTCATCGTATTCCCAACGTCGTCACAAAACGGGAGTGAAAAGGCCGCACTGACCCTTTATTCCCCTGTAATTTCCCATCTGTAAGGATTATTCAAAAAATTGAATAAATTAATAAATATCCAAAAATAATATTTATATTCTCAGTAGAACGGCTTCTACTTATCCAGAACCGAAATAAACAGTTTTGAAGACCTTAAATCAGTTTCTCGGCGTCTACCCTAAACCCAGGTTCTACTTGCAATTTTAATTTTATTTAAAGAAAAACTATTAGCCCAAACAAGGTTGTTCAAATTTTAGCGTTTGGAAGAATAAAATTGGAAAATTACAGTTAAACCTTTAAAACGTACTGGAATATTCAAGAATGAGAATAACTTCTGCAAACTGCAATATCGTATATAGGCAAGACAACGAAGCACAAATAGAAAATTTATTTTCTTAGGGAATTTCCTAACATTCTCTGGGCCATATCAGGTTTCAACATGGTATGTCCCATTAGGACATTTATTTCTGGGCCTGATCTGGCGAGCTCTATTGAGGCAATCTATCGCTGAACCTGACTGTTGCCAGAACCGGCATACCGGAGATGGCCCTTATGCTAAGCGCCTTAATATGCTCTCCAACACCGTTTCAATTTTGAAGGCTCTATTAGGGCAGGTATGACTGGACCTCATTGTTGCCAGATCTGCTTCTATGTGGAGCCTGATCTGGCACCACTAGATCAGCCGGATGTGGTCCTGATCAAGTTTAGCATTACGTGCCTGATCCGGACCTGATCAAACCGAATCCGGACCATATTCCAGCTTTAAGAAATTTCTAGTCGGGTTGATTGTTGGGATTTCTATAGACTCATTAAGATATAAATTTGGACATACATTTTTTAAACCTTTTGAACGTTTTTTGTATATATTGATGAATTCTATGCCCTTTATAAAATTTGGTACCACCCTTTTTCAACACCCAGTAGATTCAAGATTCCATAGTACGTTATTAAAGTAACACTTCAGCGAAGTAAGAAAACTAATTTCAATTTAAGATAATACTACTGGGGTATTTCACACTTGAAATTGAATATTTCCGGTTAGGTTGTTGAAACTATGGTCGGAAATACCCAATTTCAAGTAAAAGCATTCCAATTATTGCAAATTCAAATTGCAATTATTCGTTTCAAATTATGGCAAAATTACGAGACATAAAAAGTAGGCCTTACCACAACTTTTAAAATGTTGCTAAAAATCAAAATTATTTTAAAAATATTATGCAGATATGGATTCAGGATTATATTAATTACTATTATAATATTTTCAATCGTTTGGGAAGATTTAGTTCACTAACTTTTGTTCAATAACTGCTCTAATTTATTTAACAATTATCATATTATAGCATAACAGAACCTTTACAAGTTTAATCCTCAGTAAATATGTATAAATTTTATGATTCATTAATGAATCATTAAAATGCTTCACATTAAATAATCTTAATTTGAATTTATAATACGAAAACGAATCTAATTTACCTATAGTTTACGTTAAAATTATTCATTTAAATTATCTTTGAACTTCCTATCGACAAAAATGAATAACACAGCAATGTAATACAACTTAAGTTTTTTTTAAATTACAATTTATCTGTTAAAATTTGTACCACTAATTTTGCTGTATGTACAATGGCACCTTAAATTATTCCGAGCCCTCCCTCAAAAACCCCAACTACTAAGTGGAAAGAAAACTGATTTGGAATTTTCCAACAGGTACATATTGCCATAAGAGAATCTCCCTTACCCCTAAACAAAATAACCACAGATACTGTAGAAAAATGCGTTAGCTAGCTTCGAGCTTTAACTCACAGTTCTTGAGAGCAAAATCTTTTAGGAGTAGTTTTTAAGTTGTTGTCACTGGAATTCTAATAATACTAAGTTGTTATCTTAACTAAGTGAAAAACATATGATGTGGGTGCCAAAATAAATTAATGAAGAACTAAAAAGTTGCTGTAATATGCGTTTCCGTATAACAAGCTAACTTCTTACATTCCAATGCGAAGCAGCGAGTGCTTCACAATTATAAAATAGCAAAATTATTTAATAATGCAAAAATTGTATTAAAGCACAAAAACACATAAAAAATTTTATGAACAGGGTGTTACATTACCACTACCAACCTTATTTATATTAATAAATTGAAAACTTAGTGAAATGTTGTACCCGATAAAAATTCATTAGTGAGCATTTAACTACATGAATTCTCTAGTGGATATAATACCTCTATAAAATGTCCCTAGTGAAAATTTATTTATTTCAGTTAAAACTTCCCGCTAAACACTGTAAGGTAAATAAGTTCTACTTACTTTGTAATATTAACAAAGTTTTCTTTCTATCTTTTATTTTATTTTATATTTCTTTTGGATTTAGATTTTCTGTACAATTCTAATTTTACGGTGCTTTTGATTTGATTATTGTGTTTTTCGCACAGTACACTTTAATAACACAGCAAAGCAATCTTAATTTTCTGAATATTTCAATATATCAAACAATGGATAAGCCCATCGGAGTTCTTTCAAACACATTTGAAACCTTTTGATTATTAAACGCTTTATTGTTTATTAGGTTTATTTACGCTTATTAGCTTATGTAATTTCTAATATCTGCCTTTTTGGTTTTCCTTATAATCAATTATGTTGAGGGTGCTTTGTAAATTCGAGATTCCAAGCTGTGCATCAAAATTTTACTCAAAACGTAAAGAGAAGGTGCTTTACAATTTATAAAGCATTATATCTGTATTTCCAGACCCACTTTGATCATAAGCTAACTCAACATTAAATCTAAACGCATGACAATTAATTTGTAAATAAAAACAATGGACCGGCCAGCTTCTTCACTTTCAGAATGCAACAGTTCCAAAATGAATCGACAAAAAAATCAAATTTTTACTACCATTATTTAAGTATAAAAATAATAAACAATTTTTGTTATATAGAGCAAGGAAAATTTTAATATTGGATACCTAAATGGTATTTTTCATCAACACAATTTTACTAATCAAAAATAAGTCCAAAACAGAATAACCTTCCTGAATGTTCAGTTAATTCATGAGAGTAGTAATTGTTTTACATTTTAATGAAGCCAAAAACCAAGTTCCTTTGAAATATATTAAAATTATTATAATTTATGTCATCATAAATGTTAAATAAAGCAACATCCACAGGACGAAAACAGGACAAAAGTTTAAATATGTAATAGAATAACAAAATTGTTTGACAAAAAAAGACCAAATTGAAATGTGATTATTGGATTGACTGTTTCCATTTGTCTTCCACATATTAAAAACATTCCTAAAGCCGCACCCATTCGAAAACTACGGAACTAGTTTTTGTTTTTAAGTTTCGGCTATATTTAACAAAATCTAAATTAAAATAAATCAATGTTATGGTGTCAACTGTTTCATCAGATGGCAACTGGTGGTAAATTCTTGTAAAATTTATGTAATCAATTAATAATAATATTAATTTTAAGGCCCAAGTACTGATTATAATTTTTAAATAAAATGAAAAAAGCGATCTCTCAAGTATATTTCACAAAAATCAAGTTTTGTATCAAAAATATTTACGAAACTACACAGTAACAAATGAAATGAAAGTAACAAAAACCACAAATGAAAAGTGTAAATAATATTTTTGATGTGAAAAGCATTAATAAATGGATTGTGTAACGTAGGTACAACTAATAAATTGCTACTTATTTTTTTTCTTGCATTTCAGAGAAAGTATAACATAAATACAACTTTAAAAGTGTCAACAATATTGTTATTACTAAGAAGAAAATATTTATTGTCAAACAATAATAGCAAATAGAAAATCGTGTTAGTTTATTTAAAGCAAAAAGATGCGTAGCTCAGTCCTAAATGATTATAACCAGGAAAATTTGAAAATTGTTTAATTGCTTTCTTTTAGGTCTGGCATGAAATTGTTCTCTATTAAAGTAAAAAAAAATTTTTTGAACAATTTGAAAGAAGGCATTAAAATGAAGTTATTAAACTATGAATGAACTCTAAATATCGATTAATTTAGGAAAGAATTGATTTTAAAGTACGTAAAAACTCATTATGTTGACGGTACGAGTGCTCGACGTAAATACGTGCAAGTGTGGGCAGATGCGTCTTCCAGTAACTTAAATTAATTTATTTTAAATGAGATTCGATTAACTGTAGCCGAATTTAAGTTAAAAACTAAGATCCCGCCTTTTCGAGTTCGGTCACCCCCCAGGTATTTTTTTAAATTATACAAAGCTTGCGAAGCTACGAATGTAAATATTGTAGTTCTTTTAAGTTTATTTTGTTTGGATTTTAAAGCAGATTGATTTCAGTAATTAAATAAAAGTTAACCAAATTGTTAATTAAAAATAGGTAAAGTTTGTAGGAAATTGATAACATGAGTACCTATTACTAAAAAGATTTACTTCACCGAGATATGAAAAGTAAGGAATGCAAATAAATCTTTTGTCAACTATACATATATGCATGATTTATTGCGAAATCAAGCACTCGTAAAATATGGTACTTTTTACATACAAAATGTTAAATGTTAATACGTGTCAATGGAAAGATAAAATACGATTTCAAAAGAGGACTTTGGTGTAAAAGTTACAAAACGATAAATATAAGATGCACTTATCAAACTCATCAATCTTTAAAGTTATATGTATATATCATTGTACACTTGAACTAATGGAAAAATAATTAGGAATACGGATTTAAAACAGAGACACAAGGCAAAGCAAATTCAACAAATTAAAATAGGTACTACGTTGAATAACAATGTTCATTCAGTTAAATATAAAATATTTATACCAATACTTCTGATTATACCACGCCTACCTATATGCAACCCCATTAACAGAAGTGTATGGAGGTTGTCTTTTGTTTCCGATTGAGGTTTAGAACTTTAACATAGATAATTTTTAAAATTTGCGAAGATACTTTTTCACATAAATATTATATTATCAATAAATACTCCAATCATTTTCAAACAAGTCATCCGATGAAGATCCGCTATGCAGTGTTATTCACGTCAAATTGATGATTTTACACTTGTGATTTTGAGATTCGCTTTTACCAATACTTGAAGGCAGTTTACAAGCTATTTCGAAAACTGCTAGCAGCCATCTTAATCAGGCGCGGTTTTTGCTAAGGCAGTCTCACATCATCTTTTATGAGCGAGGTATTTGTTATGAGAACTAATCCATACCTGAAGCAAAATTAGTTACGGTAATGAAATTTGTCACAATTTATTGAACATATTATATACCTTATTTAACAGACTACCTATATAATTATAATACAATGTATGTTAATGTAAAGTTAACTAAGTTTTTACTTGTTACCATTATTTAGATACAGATCTGACTGATTATTGATTTCTCGTGATGGTGCTTTCAAAGAAATTCGTGCCTACATTGTAGAAATTAGTGATCATAATCTGAAATTTAATTATTTTTAATAATTGTTTTAATTAATATTTGGTCAAAAGCTTTAATTTGAACATAAACTGTTAAAGTTATTGTATAAAGGTTAGTTAAAAATCAATATTGAAATAAAATTATTAATACTCAAAATCTTTCAATTAAAAATGTGTAATTTATTAATTTTGTTTGATGTGCATGTAAGCGAAATGTATCTTAATTTACTTAAATAATTGCTGGTAATTCGTGATTTGAATATTAATTTAATGTTTTAATTAAATGTAGGTAAACAGTATAATGAAAGCAACTGGCCCAAATTGTAAACATTTAGTTGACATACACACTTAATTTTATTAATATTTTTATTGTAGATTTTTATCGCATAAGTATGGAGGTACATAAAATTAGATCGGGTATAATATGTTAAAATGTAGATAGAGACGGTATTAGTTTCAATTTTTATGTAAGCATACTACACATATTGGATACGTTATGAAAACCATTCAAAATACGCCTTTAGTTTTTGTTTCTCGTTAATCCATTCGTGCTCATTATTTCTACTTTTGTCCCTTTTTCCCTACGAATTTGCACTCACTTTGTTTAAACCAACATGAAAGTTGCAGACAGGCGCATTGAAAAAGGCTTGAACTTTTTTAGATACTAAAAATTAAAAAAATCCTACTCATTAACATTTGAATTATTAAAAAATAATAATAGAGAGCTGAAGTTAATATTATGTAAAGTAAAAGTAATAAGGTTTTATTTTGAACTGAACTGTAAAAAGAAAGTTCAAGTTATCCATACGGATGATAGTCTTTCAAATAAATGTTAATTGAAATGAATATCAAAACTACAGATTAAATAAAAAAAAGAACATTTTAACGACCCTCAAGAGAACTAAATTTGCATTTTCAACATTGCCATCGGCTTCTGATTTTAGACTGCTGTTATCATAGGATGCATATAAACATCATTTACAGACCTATAATAGCACTAATATCAAAATGTCTAAGTACATTCCTTTATAGTCAGCAACAAGTTTCACTAACGTAACCGATACGTAATATTGATCTTTCCATCTTAAAAACTGATTTTGCCATTTACAAAACGAAAGTGTTTCCAATAATAAATAATTAATATTATAATTATTATTTATTTTGTTAATAAAATGTGTATATTTACTGTCAAACCAACTTCTATCCGGAAAGTTATTGGCACAACTTTATTGATGTAATATTTGTTAATATATTGACGAGTAGCATACATAACCCTACTTATACACCGTTCACTACGGTTCAACAACAACATGTTGAGACAATGTAGCATACTTCTTCAGAATGATTGAACATCCATCTGCTTAAGACACATTCAGAATCTATCATAGCTGGAAAGATTTCAACATTCACCTCAAGGTATACCCCAAGCCGAATAGCAAGTCAACAACATCGACACATAATATTGGGAAATACGTAGTATATAATAGTCGTAGATTCTCAATAGGGCTTGAAATAAATATAAAGCAATTAACCATTGAAAATCGTCTGCTCATATTAGCCGACCAATGGAAACCATGTTAAAAACAATTTGGTAAAATTTTCAAGAACCTATTGCTGGGGTGGGATTTATCTCATAATTACGTAAACCTGAAAGGTATGCCAAATCACCAAATTTAGGCCAACATGAACAGAAATTTTCTTCAAAAATAGTCCGGCCCTGTAAATATATGTTTTTAAAGCGGCATTTGAATTTCTCATAGTTAAAATTGAAATATGTTAGCGTTCGATTAAGTTTGAAATAATTAAGTAGTTAAAAATTGCTTTTTAAAATTTTTTTTATTAACATTGCAAAATTAACAAACTAGAAGAGATTTACAAAACAGTTAAAAATTACATTTTTTAATTTTCATTAATTACCCCGAATTGCAGGGCTTTTGTTTAACCTCTATCCTGATCATTATATTATGTTGTGCTCCACAAGTGTAAATTCAATGATAAAACATTAATAATGTATGAAATGGTTTTGATAGAAGTTGAAGGAAATGTAGAGAGGGATAAAATTGTTTGAAAATTAATCATATTCCATTGGAAAATCATATAACATAATTTAAAATTTAGTATCTTCCACTTTATAATCTAAAATTTTACAACTAAATGAATTGCTTTTAATAAAAAAAAGTGGAAAATAGGTAGAAATTGGAATTTTGTGAATTTATAATAAACATCTATAAAAAATTGCTTTCTATTTACCATATAGAAAATTTTAAAAAGCGAAAGTAAATACTTTTTTCTAAATAATTAAATAAATTTGGAGAGATAATAAAAACAGGCAATCAAATATAAACGTGTAATTAATTAAACGCGTTTTCGTTATACATTAAATAATAATGTGTTTGTCTACAATTGTTTTCATTGCAAAGCACTTTATTTATTTGAGAACAACACAATGTCGTTTTTATTAGAAAAACGGAGAACTTGTATATGCATTATTAATCAAATTGTTTACCTTTAATTAACTATATTTTGATTAAATGTCATCATTTACTAAATTGACTTTAAGTAATTATCAAACTTGATTAATTAAAAGTGTTTTTTAAGATAATATATTATAACAAAGTAAAGTGCTAAAGTAGTTGGAGTCAAGAGTAAATATAATTTGTTTATACAAAATTTGTACTTTAAATACTTGGAAGTATTTATACAAGCACTTTATTACTACTCCATGATGATAAGACCGTTTGGGCAAAGAAAAACAGAAAGGCTTTACATTTCAAATCTTATCTAGCTGTTGGTTCTGCTGGATGTTCCCTCAAACTATGACGCACCACAAACTCTACTTCACTTAAATTGGTTTCAAAAATTTTCAATTATTTTTGTATCGCAGAAATGAAAAGCTTACGTTTTGAATATCACCATATTAGTTTTTGTCTCATTCAGTATCATTCTGTTGTTGTTAAACCATTGTATTAACTCGTTTTGCTGCTCTGATAACGTCAGGGCAACTTGCTTCCTACAGAAGTACATTTATATCGTCGACGTAAGTAGTTCTAATATGTTTTCTATATTTCTCTTGAACTTCATTATATTGTTCACATAGTATATATTGAAAAGAGAAGGGTACCTGCGTTACTCCCCTGGGGTACTCCAATTCCCATTTCTCTACTAGTAGATCTTATCCTGATCTTATCTGATTCCTCTTCTTTAAATAGGATTTTAACCAGTTTAGGGCTTTTCCTCTAATTCCATATTGAAAATTAATATTATTTTTGAAAAGAAAATTTTTATTATTTGTAACATCATCTTGTATATTATTTTTCAAATTTCAATTTTCAGCCTTAGATAACGACAATATTTTTGAAAAAGTGCTAATAAACGGGCTATTTGGTGTACATAAAATATAATAATATTTGCAGAAAACCCGGTAGTTTTTTCAAAATTTTCTTAAGGGGTCATTTCCAGTTAGAATTTTGAAACATTTTTTTTTTAGAATCTTCTAAAAGTACAATGTTTCGAAAACATTCTCGGAAAATTTCAGACAAATCGGACCGTTATTTATGGAATCCACGTTTTTGAAGTCGGTGATCATTGTAACTTGAGAACGGCTTTACCGATCGGTTTCAAATTTCACTCACTTATTCTATACATAATTTATTGTCCTCCGAATGAACGCAGAAATTTTTTTTCGGACTATTTTCTTCTTTATAACCGAAAATGTGAGTGAAATTTTGGTCGACTTTCAACAAAAAAATTAAGCAGTTACTACTCAGCGCGGCCTTTAGGCCGCACAAATTGAGGAATCGCGTTGTATTACATTATTTATTGTAAGAATTTAAAATAAATTAAATATTTTAACATATAATTTAAATTTGTGAACAAAATTATTTTGTTTTATTTAAAATAAAATTGAAAATACTAATATTTTGATTAGAAATAATACATGCAGGGCTCGGAAAAGAATATATTATAATATATTTTAACCTCATAAAGTTTTAACGGACCAGTTGGATGAATAATCCTGTATAAACTTAAATTTTGAGTTTGGAAATGGCAGAGTGAGGTAAATATCGCAATCTATTACATTGTATCTAATTTGAGTACTGCTTTAGGCGTACAAATTTTATTATAATCTATTACAGAATATACAGAAAGTTTGTATATGTAGTACTATATATATATATTCGCATTTTATTTCAATAAAAATAAATTTCATAATGCTTTGCTTTAGATTAAAAAATTGAGCTACATAGCTCTCATTATGTTATATTGTATTATGTAGGTAAGCATTATAAAGCATTTAATGATTTTTTTGTTGAAATTTATTAGGGTTAATTAATGTTAGAATTTATGAAATTAATTAATAACAAAAGTTAAAAATATATCAAAGCTTTTATAATTTCATTGTTGCTTACAAAATAAAAAGTTATTTCTACGACATAATCAGTAAAGTAAACATATTGATAAATATCCTGACGTATCCCATGGGAAATTTAAAGTTATTTATAATTCAGCACTTAAAAACTGTTTGATAACGGTTTCAGGATGTATATGAAAACTTGTTACATAACAACGTAATATCAGACAAAGCTTCATATTCAAAAGCTCAGCATCATGCTTTTGGGTTAATATATCGTAACGAATTCATGCTAATGACAAATGGCCGTAGTACTCGTGTGTTAGATTATATGACATCTTTGTTGAAATCTTTACAAATGTAACAACGTCTAAGAAGATGACAAAAATTTTTAAATATGTAACTGAACGAGCATTCACATAAGTACCCTTGACGCCAGTCGCGACACTTTTCTGAATTAAATTGGATTTATTATTTGCTTTCTCTTCAAAATATGTTCGGTTATTCAATTAAATAGTACATAAACGTAAATAAAAATTTTGCCCAAAAATTTTTCAAGTCATATTATAACTTAAAGCACCCCATTTAATCCCTTACTATACGATTATTTTCTTTTAAAGTTGTTCTACAAACTGCAAAAACTCTATTTGCAATCTATTTTAAATGCTGCTTTCCTCTTATTGATAATAAAAGTTTTTATTTAAGATGTAGCTTTAGCTTTTCTAAATAACTCTATTCCAAATTTTTATTATTATCTTGTAATTTTACTATGTAGGTTTTTGCTACACAAATCTAACCAGATATAAAATATTGGCGTACAATCAAAAAAACGAGTAAATCAAGTTGATAAAACTTACTTTGTATGCATTTTATGACTGAAAGATGAGAAACGCGTTAAAGTCTTGCTCTATTTAATCGACGTCTTTTCTCAATTGGATCTTTTTCAAGTTACGCTATTTTTGAATTATTTGAATTACTTAAAACGTTAAAATACATTTATTAAATTTTTCATTTCAATTTGGTAAAAATTTGAGCCAATCAAAACATAAATAGATAACATAGACCATCATAGACTGCTATTATTAATAATTTGTATTTGATTTGTTGATTTGATTTGAAATGTAATTTGAATTGAAACGGATTTATATACCAAATCTTGTAATTTCATAATCGGCTGACGTCTTTCCTTTTACTTTGAACTTAATGAACCAATGTGTTATATTATATATACGCAGAATCATTTATTAGCTCAGCAGGGTATGATTTTCCTTTAGTAATTCGCAAATCTTATTATCTATCTTATTTCTGAAATTATCTCCATCTGAGATAAAAATACAGTAATATTTAAGCTTTAAGTAAAAGTATTATCGATTGCAATTTTACGGATCCTACTAAAACATTTCAAAACAATTCAAGATGGAATAATCATATTCTATCTTACATTGTCCAAGTAGCACTTTGATGCTAAAAAAAAGCAAATTGCTGCCTAATTCCTCTGTTTCACAGCTGAACCAGCTGCGGCTGGTTGCAGAGAATGTGTTCGATCGATTCACTTTCCGATTCGCGTAGTCTGCATCTGTCATTGTTTTCCACTCTCATTTTCCAGTCCGGTGAGCAACCCCGTAATGTCTCTGATTTGATTCTTTGATAAAAGAAGAAACATTTTAGCCTCTGCAGTTGAGAACTCTATAAATTTCTTCGCCTGTCTTTGTCCTGGTGTACTGTTCCAGAGAGCTTTCTCGCTTTCGCCTCCCCTTTCTGGACTTCCAAACCCCTGTGCGTCTTGGACAGTCCACAAAATGACTCTGGTCCAGCCGGTTTGGCTTTCGAGCTTGATCTAGCTAGTTTGTCAGCTATTTCATTACCTTCAATTCCAAAAAAAAAATCGCCCAAAAACCTAATGATTTAGACAGTGTTACATTTCGGCATTTACTTTTTCCCATCGTGGATAATTATGAATTTTTTCGAACAGCTTGGCGACATTATGCCGAAGCCAAACTCTGGTCAAAAAGCTTGATGGAGTACGAATGTCGTACGTCGGACGTTGCGGCATAAAATAAGTTTTATTGTGTAATTGCTGACAGAAAACTAAGTTTTGATTGATTAACCAATTTTTAACTTTTTAAAATTTCATTAAAAAATTATGGAATGAAAATTTTTAATGTATTTGAGTTCACTTTTAATTTTTATTCACACTTAAAACAATAAAACTTATTTCAAAACTAACTAGCGATGTTCCTGGTAATTCCATACATGTTTGCCTTCTTATAATACTAGTAAACAACAGTTTTTCCTCTCCAATTAATTTGTAAACAAAATTTACTTAGAACAAAAAATTAATTAACATTTAATTCAACTCAGTAGCTGAATGTTTCTCTGTTTGCACTTTACTTTCCCTTCAGCCATTTCCATTTGTTATAATATATCCTGCCCATGTTTTCAATGTTCTTGAGATTATTAACCCCCTAATTTCTCCCTCCTAAATTTTTTTGTTTATTTGTTCAATTAATTGATAACAAACCGTTGCGTTTTTTGATTAATTTTTAAATTTTCATACTTTTTTGTGATTATTTCTTCTTATTAATTTTTATCGAAAATGTAGTTATTCATTAATTTACTTCAAATTAATGCTAATTTGTCTATCGAAAGTTATTTCTCTCAATTACTTCATTAGTTACTACTAATACATGCAAAATTATGTCAATGGAACATCGGATCAGGAGTTAATTTACTATTATTGTCATATAAATTTGTAATTTAACAAAAAAACCTGATTATGCATTGTAACAGAATAACTTCAATTTGATTGCAGATATTCAAAGCGGAATAAATGCGTTTTAGGCGCCTATTAAAATGCAACTATTAAAGTTTAACTATTCATATAACGAACTATAGGATTTAAATGTTAAAAAGAGTATAAAAGGAATAAAGCGAAAATGTAAAATAATATTTAATAAAGTAAAAATTTGGAAGTATAGATATTAATAAAGAGCGTCATCTCGGCAGTTGTAACAGAATGTGGTGCTCTGGCTATAATAGCGCAAAATGATATGAGAAATAACAACTAAGTAATAGCGAACTAAAGTAATTTAGTCTTTATTGGGTGTAAACTGGCATTTAATTTACCATCTGTGCCTCTATTGGGAGCCGAACCACCACCATCAGTTACCTACTATTGAGATCTGTATCAATATTGATCTTCATTACGGTACATTTATTTGTAGGTACTTCGAGCGGGCGGGTTCGTGTTATTTTCGATGCGTTTCCGATTAGCTTTTCTACAAGTGCACAAAATTTATGACTTTTCACCAATTCACCTTTTTATTCCAATCAATAAAGAAAGTGTTGTGTCTACCGTAATACAATTAGAAACTTTGAAACTTCCCAACTTTAAATGTGTATATCATATTTCTATGCAACTTGAACCAATTGCTCGTGGATAAGCAATTATCGTTAGCATTTATAAATGCTCAGCTATGGAATAAACCTTTTTATTCAGACAAAGCGATGAAAATATTACGTGCTGTAATTGTACAAATTTTAGTTAAAATTCATTACCACGGAAAATAAAATAACACAAAATAACACAAAAAAACAATTTCTAGGCCCCCCTTAAAATTTTATTTTTTGAAATATAATAAAAAATATTTATTTCATATAATATCCATAATTTCACAAAAATAAACAAAAGAAAGTGTTAATTAAATAAACCAAAAATTAAATGTGGGAATCCCTCGTTTTTCATTTACCAATTTCTTAATAAAACTTAATTTGGCATTAAAATTTAAGCGGAGAATTAAATTAAAATCGGTTTATTTAACTCAATAATTCTACCAATTTCCAATTAAATTGTAACGCCAGCCTAAATTTAATTCGAAATTTATTAATTTGTGAGCTCGGTTAGCGCCTTTACAGTTTTTAACCAATTTTGCTGTAGATGATTTTGTGCATTAAAACTTTAACTGGATAACAATACTGCTTAATCACTAAATTTTCGATCTTCTCACACATAAAAATTTTTTTAAATTAATTCACATTATAATAAATAGGATGTCCAGATGTCGATATTTTAATTTTTGTAGAGAAAAATTTTGTAGGGAAAAAAATTTTCTTAAAATCTTTAAATTTAAAAAATATTCTTAGAGCATAGAGCACTGTAATGAAACTGCACTGAGGAAAGCTGTACCTAATGAACCCTTCTAGAAACTCCCAGAAAGATCTCTCTAGAACCTTCCGGAACGATCAAATTTGCAAGTCAGCAGATATCAGGGTTATCACATATGATTTATCAAATATAATTAACCAGTTCTACTTCGTAACATTACTAAAAGGTGTTCTAAAATTTTTTAAATCTATATATTTTAGAAAACCCAAAAATTGCCCCCACACTATTTAGAACTAAAATGTTTTTAATTTATCATACTCAAAAAACATTTTTAACAAACTATGGTGAATTACTAATTAGCAAAAAGAGTAAAGGGAATCCGGTTAAATATGGATCAAATTGTAAGAAAAATATATTTGAAATAAAAAAATTTTTAGAGGTGGTGAAATAAAAATTAACAATTTCTGAAATTTCAAAATGAAATTTGACACTGTTTGATTTACGTGACGATTACGATTTCTGAATTTCATTTCACACTTATTTGATTATAGTTGACAAATCTGAATTACAGTTGACCATTTCTGAATATCAAGTGATAAATAATTTGAATTACAGTTAGCAATTTATGGATAAGAGTTGACGTTTTATTTATTTTGAAAGTTGAATTAATTTTTAAATTACTTACTTGAGAAGGTATACGGCAGGGGTAAAAAAAATATTAATATCATGTACAGGTACTCCCATTGGTTAAGGTTTAGACCGCATGTTTAAAGGGCGATTGTAAGTTCCACCGATCGGTCCAATTTTTATTAATCCTATATGTAAGTTCCACCGAGCTGGCTAAGGGTCTAAAGTACAAAAGAAAACCATTAAATATTCTGGAAGAGCAAAGTTTATTTAAGGTTAATATTGTCAAATCTCGGATCCCAGGTTTCGAGTTCGGTAACCCTCGGGGGATGTTTTTAGCGTGTTTAGCGCTTATCAAAATCTCGGATCCAGGCACTCTAAAATTCACCATTTTTGGGTGATTTGAAAAAAACATAAGGTTTCATAAGTAATTCTCACAGGCTCCACCTCCTGCTTGTTGTCAGTGACCAATGGTATATCACAATATAATACAATAATTGCAAAAATCTTACATGTTTTACCCGGGTACCTTTTTAACCAGCGGTGGGACTTAACATATTTACCCTCGGCAGCTTAGCAAAAAAAAGGACTAAAAACTGCCCATCGCATCGGTGGAACTTACCACTGTCCGGTTTAAAACATATTATGTAAGTGTTTCAAATCTCAATTTATGTATTACCATTGATAAGAGAATAATCTTCTTATAGAGTAATCCTGTCCTTAACGCGGAAATTTAATAATCCTCTTATACCATAATGTTCTCGTCTGTGCCCAAAATAAGGGTAAGATTAAAGAGTATTGAGGGATTAGTGCCCAATTTATGTACACCCTAACTCTCAATCCATTTCAAGTACTTCAAAATCGGTGGAAATTACATATAGCCGTGCGGACACGCACGAAGGATCGAAGGTTCGGCCAAAAATGCTTGTTTTGGTCAAGGATTGCCCCATACACCATTAATTATTTACCTTTACTTAATTCCAACAATTAAGTGACTTAATAATAAATTGAAATCTTTTATTTAATCTAATCGGATAATTTGTAACAACGCTAAAATTTAACTAAATTTTAACTTAACTACAGAAGTTTCGGTTTTGGCTGAAAGTGGAAGAGGAGTCGAATATTCGGATACGGTTTCTTTCAAAACCTAATTGAAACCCAATCATCATTACATCTATATAATCCAAAATTTTGGTTTTGGACTTTCATAAATATCATTGGAGTATCATTGGAGTAGCCAAAAATCCAAATCAAGTTTTTATCGTTTTGGGGTTGCATAAATTGAGTATTATCCCTTAATCCTTTTTAATCATATAAGAGGATGAAACGATCTTATGCGCTGTAAAAGGATTATTAAAATTCAGCGCTGAGAAGAAGATTACGCTATAAATGGATTATTCTGGTAACAATGGTTGTAATTTGCTATTAGAAATAGTTGGTATTTAAAAACAAGTTTAAAATTGGATAATTTCATAAGATTTACAAATAATATAAAAATATGAAAAAATTAAATAGGATTGACAATATCTACTTTACATTTTCAATTAATGGTGTAAATTATATTGTTTATTTGTTTTATTATTTAAATTGTATATTTGCACAAGTGCAGAATGTAGTTGATCTTCTTTAAATTCAATGTTTTCTTAAACTGATGGTAAAATTAAAAGAAATTGTTGTTGCAGTAAAGCGCACCTGAATAAATAAAGCGAGACAGTTTATAATTTGTTTGCTACTTGCTGTCTCGAGCAATTGTATACCAAGTTGTCTTTAATCACACTCTTATTTTGTTACAATTTAAATTTTTAACTGTTTTCTCTTACACGAAATCTAACACGAAAATTTAAATTAAAATATTAAATGTTATCAAAGCTGTTTTTTCCATATTTCAAAATTTAATTATAAATTAATAATTGTGCAGTTATGTCAGTGTACAAGAGAGATTATGCACGGTAATGGTATCGGTACGTATTTATCATCTTGCACGCTAACCACATATCTCTGTCAAGTTAAACATCTTTTTTGTATTATTAATCTACGGTTTAACATAGCGCACATGGAGACTTACAGCATTCAAAAAGGAGCAATTAAAAGTTAACTCTGAGCAATTATTTCAATTAGCCGTTATTAAAAAATTGTTGCAGAATTATTTTGACCAAAAACTAACGTTAAAAACGTTAGAAAAGTTATAACTTCGTACGGATAAAAATACGTAAATTATACGTAAAAAATATACGTTTTCATTATACGCTTTGTTTACTTACTACTTTTACGGATATATACGTGTGTCAAATACGTATATTACACGTGAAAAATTTACCTCTAGATGTCCGTTTATGACCGCAACATTAGCACGTATAATATAACGTTTTATTTACGTACTACTTATTTTACTAAAAAAATATATGTACATCTAGATGTTTTTATCCCAAGGTACATTTTTATATAACCCTAGAAGCGAGAGAGTTAATAATTAATGTACACTTAACCAATGCACTGTTTCTGAAGGATTTGATGAGAATACGTATGGGTTTCTTTGGAAATACAAGGCAGCATCAAGCTTTTCATCGGAGGGTAATAGAGTGGAAATACTGTGAAACTAAACCTGAAGAAAGATTTACAGCTTACATGGAATCTGAACCATGGCAAATAAAAAAAATCAATAATTCAATGCTACATTGCACATAATTGAAGAAGCACCTAAAAATTTTACTAATTCACGGTTGAATTATTACCACCTAAAATAAAAATAACATTTATGTGCACTACGAAATTATTTTTTAGTGTAAAATGTAACGTACATATTTTTAAAAAATGACTGGTGTTGGCGATTGAGTTTCCGAGTGCCCGGACAGCTTTTCATAGCGTGTGCAGCAAACGTTTATTTTGTAAAAAAATAACCTTATTCAAAACATTCATAACGTAATGAAATGGCTTACTAGCATGCCATTTGAAATGTTAGATAGTTTGATTTTTATATAGCGGCATTAAAAAATAGATAAACCATAATAATTGGCAGTCATAATTATTATTCTCGGGAAAAAGCTCTTTTTTTACACCTTTTAATTGTATAAGAAATATCCCAAATTTATGTAATGCATTCGCAGGTATCAGCATCGCGATTATAATGTACCCACGTAAATCCAAACTAATAATATAAAAAGTATAAAAAAATAATAATAAAATCCAAACCTAAATATAAATATAATAATATTTTAAACTAAAATATCGTGTCTAATAAATACAATTTTAAAATACTTAAGCGTTTATTTAACTTGGTTTTAGTTTAAAATATTATTATAATTTATCACAAGTTACAAATTCTGAAATTTAAATGTAAATATAATTCTTTAAATGTCGATTGCGTAAATATAAGCGAATGTATTGCAGATATGAAGGGTGCTTAAAATGTGGCAATCTCACAGACCGCTACACCAGTGTTAAAGATGAATATATTCAATTTTATAGATTAAACGATGTGGTATGTTTGTAGATAATATTACTCGACTTCAAACTAAAGTACTATGATGAAAACGGCTATTAAACCTTAGTGCTAGGTTTGAATAGCTTTAGTAATCGATAAGTGCAATGTGGTTATAAATAGCCTAATTAAGTTGATATTAGAAGGTAGCAAGTAAAGTGTTAACCTTACTTTACAACAGATAATAACAGAAAATTTGCTAACGGTTCACATAGAATCGAGATTGTAAATATATAATAACTTAATAAAAACCCGCTTTCAAATCATTATAATATACTTTCCTCGAGCATTTTCATAAATTTTCCACATACTAGCTTTAACAAAAATCTTTTTTTTGTTTAATTTTAATGAAGGTTACCTACATTATCGTTCACAATAATTAATCCAACAAAACTCGTTAAAAACTTGAAAGATTTTAACTATGCATGTAAAGCAAGCAATTGTTGATTCAACCAAGTGTTGATTTTAAAACCTAGCAACCCCCTTCTGTTGATATCACTTTAAATTTTAATTTATAACTAAAGTAGAAAGTTACTGAAGTTATTCAATGATATCTAAAAATACAATTTATAAAAAATAATTTTAAATAAGATGGGTTTAAAAAGTTAACATAATTCAGATTAAATAAAAATTTTATCAATTAAACCAACCGTTTTCGCTAATAAACCAAAAAATTTAAGTATTTTCTATAACTTAATTAAGCCGCATTCATTACTTCAAATTTAACGATTAAAAACATTTGAAATTAACTTAATGAAAGAACTACAACACCAAACACATATAGCTTAAGGGGAAGCTCCGGTTTTTATGATTGCTGAATGGATATCATTTATTTAAGTTGTACATATTTTAGAAATATTTTTAACGTATGACGCCCCAGTGGCGTAATGCACGGCCCCCATTAATAATAATTAATTTTATTGTTTTGGCGTTTGATTTTTTATTGTGTGGTTTTCTTTTGGTCTTAATAAAACTACTATATTCTTACTAATTTAGATTAGATTAATAGAGATAATCATATTAGATTGTTGTGTACCACTCATGAAAAAATATTACTGAATTAGTAGACTGTGCACTCGCTTGGTAGCTCGTATTTAAAATTGTGTACTGATTCAGTAATTTGACTCTTTTGTATTTGGTTTAAACATGTCAAGTTAAATTACAAGTAGTCGTTACTTACTGTCGAAACGTAAGGCAACAATGTATAGCTTAACGTGGAATTTAAGCTACAATACTTTTAATTTGACAGTAACTTACATTTTGAACATTACCAATAATATTCAGAATTAAAAAAGAGAAAAATTGATTTTAAATTTACATTGCAGAATGTCTCGATACAAGTTAAGAGAAATCTTCGCTATGCTCGGGTAATAAATTTTATCTTTAGGGAAACCACAAGTATAATTAGTTCAATTAAGTAATTGACAGACGTTAATATTGTCCAAGTATATTGGAAATAAGTGTATTATGTCTATCATATTAATAAAATATCATAAACTCATTTACTTAGTTATTCTTTTTTCAATTTAATTAATCAAACCAAAATACTTAATTGAAATCGAGATTATTAAATTTTTTTTGCAACCCTGATTTTATCATTAACTATTTATAACACTATGTCAGAGGGCCTGCCTGTTGCTTTAGTAACTTGATTCTTGTGTGTCTAGTTTTCCCAGGTTGTGCGGTCTGAAGGCCGCATTGACCTGCCGCTCACTCTCTAACTTCCCATTTCTTTTAATTAAAAATAATTTCCAAACAGAAAGAATGACAGATAAAAGTCCTTTCGTTTCCAAAGCTGCAAATCAGATTTTGGCAAGGCGTTTATCTATAAATTTGTTATTAAAGATTATTTGTTAAGTCACATTAGGCTTTAAAATTATTTATAATTGGTGTTTGAAATAAAATAATTTTGAAAGCAATAGGTTAAAAAAGACGAAAAGTTAATAAAATTTAAGACAAAAGTCATGGAAGATAATTAGAAGAACATAATTAAATAAAATTTGGAAATAAAAGTCGAAAAGGTAAAATTAAGAGGTAAATAAATAAATAATAATAATAATTTTGCTTTACTATTTTGTTCAGTAGAAGTGAAATTTAAATTGATTTATAAATAAAAATTAGAATAGAAGAAATTCAACAAAATAAATTTCCAATATGCATAAAAATTGGTTGAGGTCTATTGAAAGAATTTAATTATCCGACGTTTCGGGTTGTTCTATTAACCCAGTTTCAAAGCTGAATTACAATAAAATCACTATAATACAATTATTAAATTATTAGAACTTGTATTTACTAAGAGGCTTGATAAAATGATTGCGGTTGCCTTTCATATGTTTTTCATTGCATTATGAGATAAACATTATTCTACTCCTTACGGGGAAGTATAATTTTTTTCACACGCTGAAATTTCAGCTTTCTACTTTGTGTGGAGGGCCCTAGCTGGTCTGGAAGCCAACTGAACTTCGCGGAAGCGAGAGCGGGTTTGAAAGGTAATCCTGACAAGTCCGAAATAAAAAACAGGATGTCACTACCGTGACCAAAAGGATAACACTACTCCACCAATAAGTAATCAATAAGCGTCAAGTGCTCAATTAAAATAAATTACCATTCTAAGTGATGTCTGAAACAAAAACCTAAGGCTAGGCTACCAATGACGAAATCACTTCAGCCTCAGTCTATCACCTGTACTGAAAGAAGGTTTACAAATCTATACAGCATTTATTATTCCAAATATCGCGCTGCGCCGTGCAATTTGATGTTTGACTAAATGCCAACAACTGCAATTTTTCAAAAATTAAAAGAAGACAATGAAATTGAAAAGTAATATAAATGCACAGAGATACACGACATAGGTTTCTTATAAATGTCTAAACTTTAAATTGCGCACACCTTTATCTCAAACAAAAGAAACTAACATTTAACCAAAAGATTTATAGATTTAAAGTTTAGTCAAATTAAAACTACACGAAAAAAAAATTTATCTAGAAATTCGATTATGAGTTCCTCTTGCAGGATGCTGTTATCCAGGACACACGGCCAAAGCATTAGTTAAATATGTAGTTATATAAATATATCATTATTTAACTGAAAATTTTACTTTTTATCTCATTTGTATAAATTTTTTGAATTTGTCGCATGAAGCAAATTTTATAGTTGCAGATTGTGCCAATTTTGGTGTAATGCGAAGAATGGTCAAGCTCATTTTGCTCACATGCACATGTGAAGCTCAAGGACGCGTACTTTTCAAAGGTATATGTGGCCTGGAATGCAGACAGCTTTTACAAAGAGTAGTACAAAGCGATCCTGTAAAACTTTCACCGTTTATAGGATCCAATTTCATGTAAAATTTAAAACCATATCAGTTTACTGCTTTAACAATTTTCAGTAATTAATACTTGAATCTAAAGTTCTTTGCAAAATTAGAGATTTGAGTGTTAATGAGATGCTTTTTTTAATGTGTCGATAAAATGAAAAACAATTTTACTTCTATAATATTTCATTTTCTCCCTAGTCTCTGGTTAAGAGGCTTACAATCCTTGTTCCGTAACATCTCAAAGGAACTAAACAGAATAAAAAGCAGTTTTCATTGCGACAGCTGCGGAAAATTCGTTCGCCTCGTGGGACGACAAATACGCTACCTGCAATTCAGCTTAGTTACGCATTTCCTGTGTACCCTGTTAGCTAATTCGTACTTGTTCTACCCAATTCATTAACATACCAGAATTCTCCCATACTTCAAAATTAATTTTTAATAAATGCATTCCTACCAACATTAAAAAGTATAAAAAATTTAAATTAAAACTCCGGTGTCCCTATCAAATGAAAATTATAAACATAAATGGAAAACTCTAATAACGAATAAAATTTGGTAATAAAACAATAGGATACCTACCGTTTGGAGTATCTCTCGGATTTTTTTGCTCAAATTTTTAATTCATTGAGCGTTTTGCTTATTTGTAGTGCAATGATGATTGACATCAGAACATAAGTGACTATTAGGAGACTGGTGTGTCTTGAGCATCTTAATTTAAATCTGAAATTGCAGGTTGGAATGGAGCTTTGCGGTGGAGTAACAGTAGAATGTCGTCATATAAACAATACAATGATAGTTTGGGTGGGGTTTGTGTTGAGATGAATGACAGACAAAGGAAATCGAATAACATTATTACGTGTAATGTAGATGAAAGTGACTCCTCATTCCAAGTTGAAAGGTTACAACATAATTTGTATGAAACTTCAAGCGAGGTATGGAATAGATCTGAAATAGAAACAGACAACAGAACTTCTGGTTTGGAATGTACACCGATGAAGCTCAATTAGTATATATCTAATTTGTATTATCAAATAAACATAAAAAGCGGAAGATAAAAAATCACCATTGGAGTTGCTGCATAGTTTCCAAGGATGACCATCTAAAAGTTATAGGCGAGGAGCTAAATCTAACTCTGCAATTAATATACTATAAACTCCGATCCGAACATTGTCTGTCAAAAAACCACATTACACAAATTTAATTAAGAGTTTACAGCATCAACTTTTCAGTTTGTTGATTACGCACATACGTCTTATTGATTTATCGTACAACCTAACTATTAGTATTTCCTCTCTCGACTGCAGCAAGACTATGTAGCAGTAACTGGCTTGACTGCTCAATTAATATTCACTTACTACAGATTAAACTTTGTTTCACTCGCATTGTTCTTTGTTTTGATTAGAATAAGTTCCTAGCGGAATTTTTATAATATTCCAACTTTTCGCATAAAATTTTTGATATTCATCTAAGTATGGTAATGAAATTTATCCAATTGTTCTTAAACTGTTATTTGGATATTGTATGTTGGTTGTGCTGTTTATGGAAGAAAAAAATAAATAAAAACTTTAACACCATCATGTAACATTTGTCGCTCAAAGATGATTTGAACACAAAGACATATTTGAATATAGATCAAAGCTTCTCCAGCTTAAACTCGTACATCAATTGAAAATTCCGTTTCTTTTGATTATTGCATTCTAAAATTGCGTCGGAAACTAAAATAAAACACTTCCTTTATATCAGAATTATTAAGCGTATGCAGTTAAAAAATTGCTCTAGGTGGATATTGAAAATGAAACACGAAATACTTTAAGATTGCGAAGATTTAAGATTCAATCTGATGCACCTGTTGCAATGTCTAACCACACTGGCTGGAAAATAAATCAGTTTTCTTTCTTTCATTACATTTCACTACCCTTATCACAGTACGGACACTGCTTTATTCATTGTTTCATTATTTCTCTTATTTCAAAATAATACCTGAAATTTAAAATTTTAAATTCCGAATTTTGATATTTTTCAAAATTCTTGGATGTCCCATACGGAAGTTCAGAATATTTTTAAAAATATTTTGAAATACGGTTCACTTAATTCTGTTTTTAATGAATGACGGTTTTTACCACGCGAATATTGTTTGAAAAAAATTAGCACGAAAAATGTTGTAAATGATATTTTATTTCTTTATTATATTGTGACAGGACCCGCTTTTCTTCATGATAGAAATTTACTTTCTAGTTCATCTAGCCGAAAATGGTTTAACATGAACCACAACAGCCGTAAAGAAAAAGTTTGTGCAACTTTTTTCATGAGTAATATTTTTCGAACGTTAGTTACGTTATTAAAGAAATTTTATTTTTGGCTCTGGCTCAAAAGCATGCATTTTACGACTAAAGTTCATTAAACAAAAATTAAAGAAGACAAAATTTTGTGAAAGCTGAGAGCTTTTTTATATACAGGATGCTTTGTTTCCAGAGCGCCAATAACGGAGATTTCGCTTGTTATAAGCAATTTAATTTTTTGCAATAAAAGACGAATGTATTGAATACAAGCGGGGGTAATAGGAGTAACTACCTCAATATAACATTTTAAAAAATAAAAAAAAAAGATTAAATCCCCCCCCCCCCATTAACTTTGACTAATGTGTCCCTGTTCTTTTTCGTCTTATCTACTGGTTGTTTAAAAATGTATAACTGATTTATCTTTCTCTATCCTATATATAACATTTAAATTTAAGAGTCTAAAATTTTCTTATGGCTGTCTCTGTCCTTCGGAATAGACGTAAAGCTGGCGGTCTCGGTGGGTTGATGATTACCACCATCAACTACTACAATTAGGATTATAGGCATTCCCCCAACTGGTTTAAGCAGCTGTGGGGTCTAAATAATAAAAACTTTTTCAAAAGAGAAGAAACTGATAGTGAAGGAGTGCACTGAAGGGCTGATAATGATTAAAAATAGTTATTAAATGAATATAAAATGAATTTTTATCACTTGAATATATGTATAACCCTTTCATACATTGGGTCCATTATAATGGACAGCAAATTGAATGGCGCATAATTATGTTTTTTGTCTTTAGGAAAATAAACAATATTTTTCAATATTTATTAAGTTCATGCATGAAAGGGATAATTGTAATTTATTTATTATTGCCCAGGCTGTGCGGCCTGAAGGCCGCACTGACTAGACATTCTCACGTAATCTCTAATTTTTCATAAGTTGGTAAAAAAACTGTCCAATCAGAGGCGTTACGAGATAGATAAAACTGAGTTATTATGTTACTAATTTTCCCGTGACTTTCCAATTTTTTAGGCTAGCAAAAAGTTAACCAGCAGTGGTGGCTTGGTGTGATCTTGTGAATTTAAATTTCAACACAATTACGGAAATACTGCAGGGTATACCCCCCAGCCCCCTGGTTTGAATGGTTGAAACTATGAGTACTTGTTTTGTAATCCACTTTAGTACTCACAAACTTTTCACTTTTTCAGAATGAATACATTTTTGCTTGTTGAGCCATTTTCCGCCCAATCCGGGACATAAACCTCTTCCATAAGGGAGGATAAAGTATTCAGACCTCAGGACTGCTTAAAACGGGTTGGGAAATACCTGTAACCTTGTTTAATAATGGTTGATGGTGTAAATCATCAACCCAAGGGGACTGCCGGCTTAACGTGCCCTCCGAAGCTCGGAGATGGCCATTTGAAAGATTTTCGGGGACGGTCGATAGGTGATGGTCTATTATAGTAAATATAAAAAATAAAATTTTCAGAATATCCTGCAATTTTTCCAAAATTTTCATAAAACTTTTCTTTGATTTTAATTTTACCCACGGCAGGTTGGAGGAGGAGCCCGTGAGAATTACTTAACAAACCTAATGTTTCATCAAATAACTCAAAAATGGTGGATTTTAGAGTGACTGGATCCAAGGTTTGCCGTTCTAAAAACATCCCTGTAGGGTTACCGAAATCGAAAATTACCAAATTTGAATGCTGAGATCCGCGATTTGACAATGTCTGGGGAAGTGAAAACTTACTAATAAACATACTAACCTGTACTAAGAAGTACACAAAATTAACTTTAATTGAACTTTGAAATGTCGTTTAAGGGGTAACACTTGCGTAGCGATCTGTTTATTGGGTAATTTTCTCTTTTCGACATAATTACGGAAATACTAGAGGGTATCCCATACCCCCAGACCCCCCCCCCTCGGTTTTAATGGCTGAAACTTTGCACTGGAACCCATCCAAGATAATATTGTACTAATTAGATGAAGTAAACTTTAAAATGTTTTGCTAAAATCCTTTTAATAAGCACTAAAAAATAAACTTTTATTGACTTTGAAATTTCGCTCCAACACGCTTAAGGGGTAACACCTGCGTAACGATTTGTTTAGTGGGTATCATTTTGAGAACTTTTTATGAAAAAAGAAAAAATCGATTTATTTATTATTTACAAAGTAGATGCGCTAGATTCTCGTCAATGAAAAGCTTTTTTGAAAAAGTGACTGGTATGACCGGTGTTTTAAATAATAAATAAATTTTCTTAAATAAAAGAAGACAATGAAAATGATATTTCATTTTAAAATACCATTGACGATTCTCCTACAACACTGATAGGTCTTATATCTTAAGAAATTTTCAAGCCTGTAGAGAAGTAGAACTTGGTAAAAACTGTTTTATATTAAATTTTTTTTAACTTTTAAACAGTGAAGTTTTAAGTTTAATTGTTTATTTTGGAGTATAGATATGTTTGTAAAACTTTTCGTTCAAAAGTTACCGGGTTTGCAAGAAAAATAAAACTTTGACTTTTTTAACATTTCTTTACTTAATTTAATCCATAACTCAAAAACGTTTGATGTTAGGCAAAAGATCATAACATAGTTTGTAGACAATTTCGCGATTTTAAAAAAATAACTCGAACATTAACAGACAAAAATTTATAATTTCGGGGATATGGCCATTTTAAAGTAAAAAAAAATGTAAATGTAATATATCTTTTAACGTAAATTTTGTAACAGTTGGAGAGAAAGGTTTCCCAAAAGTGATCAGAGTTTATGGGAAGTGGGTATTGTTCCTTTTTTTTTTTGACATCAATACTTCGTTAATTGACAATATTGTTTTTCTGCCAAGAGTGTCTTCTGTTATTTTTTGGTTTTTGTTCTAAAATACGTTAATTTTAATAATTACTTAATAATTAATAATACGTAATAATTTCAAATTATTTTCATATGCTCTTTGGCAGTTGGTGAGTATAGCTATAGAAAAAAGTTGCAATTTTTCAAACATAACCTAAAAATATCCTAAAGTTACTATTGCAAGAAGTTTTATAGTAACTTTTTTAAACTACATTTGGTAAGTTTAGAGTCAGATTGCATATACCAGATTGTCATTGCGGACAATTATTGCTAGAAGAGGAAGTATGTAATAATCTAACTTTATATGTATTATACTGACTAGATATTAGATATGTATATAATTTCAATTCTCTAGATACATAAATATTGACCAAAGCTTTGCTCGCTTATTTGGTTATTATGTTTGCCAAATAGAGATTAATAATCTAAGTACTTACTATATTCAACCAAAACTAACTGCATCAATGATAGCATTTGCATAATAGGTAAATAGTAATAAATTACATAAAACTGCATAAGTAGTATAAATTATTGTAAAATCACATGATTTATGATTTATACTTAATTTATATTATTTACGCTTTAATTCTAATAAAGTTTAAAACTAATATTATATGAATTTTTATTTTCTCAATGACATAACCTTACTTTTAAAAAAGTTTATATATAGCCTATTTTTTGCAAAGAATAATGCCGATCACACATCGCTGATGGTCTTGACCAGCTTAATTTCTTGTTTGAAAGAAATGGGGAAAAATTAATGTTTTATACTTTTATCTAAATTGGATCCACGTAATGGAGTCGGTCGTTTGGAAATCCGGTGTAAAAAGTCTCAGTCCGCCACTGTTTATGACAGTGTTTCCCAACCTAGGATCCCCAGTCCAAAATGGACTAAGAACGATCGAAGAAGGAAACCACAGATTTTCGTATTAATTTTAGAATCTATTGCGGAATTTTATAAAAAGGAAATAGGACGGAACAGGAAGTGTAATAGCAATTGCATCAAGATTGGATTCACCCCAATTAAAATGAACGGAGAAATTTGCGCAAATGAAATTTCGTGTTCATAAATTTTGGTGTGTAGGGCCGTTAACGAATTGAAATTTTTGTATGAAGGTCCGCGCTTGTCAAAAGTTGAGAAACACTGGTTTAACAGATGAGATAAAAAATAGGTAAAATTCTCGGTGTTTTGAGATGTTTGTAGTTAAAGTTGATGTTTTTAGCGAGGAGATAATGTTGGAAATAATTAACAAATGTTTAAATGGATTTGTAGTTTATTTTTTAATTGTATGTTGAAAGCGCACTAGGTCTGTATGATACAAAACATTCCATATTGTACACAAACAAAGTAATTAGTATTAATTAAAGTGCAATTGCTGCATAATTAGAAAAACAACTTTTAGTAAATGCTCAGTAATTGCTTTAAGTGTAACCATCTAAATATAATTATGAATAAATTGTCTGGTACAATTGGAACCGCAATAATAGGATACATCCTTACAAATGTCATATTCTCTTCATTCTCTTATTTTAAATGTTGCGGTTAGCTCTAAATATTTGCTTTGAATATAACTTTAATATCTTAACTAACTCTGTAATTAATAAATTTTTTAATCTTTTAATATAAATACAATATCATTTAATTTTATTGCGAACTATTACATTAACTGAAATTAATAAATTTATCTTTTTGTTTCCCGGTTGTATGGGTTTATAATCCAAGTACTTACTGAGATCTCGTATATCTATTTAGCGCGTCACTATAATTTTTTTCCTGTATGAGTGAGAAAAGCTGGAATTAAGCACATGGGATTTTAACTATTTTTGGATGTTTTATTCAAAATTTTTGCAGTACTTGAGGCAATGATTAATTTCTTTGTCACGTTATAGAAGTTGGCACTATAATTAAGGGGTATAGCAGATTCAGACATTTAGTGTAATTAACAATGTGATTAGTAAAAAAATGTTGACACTAATTAATTTTTAAGTAATAGAATCACAATATTTATTACTAAGGTACATGCATGTGTAATTAAGTAGTGTTACAGTAGTATTTAATAAATGTATTTTACCTTGTTATCTAAGTTAAGTGATCAATCACTTGTTTATACATTTTATACCCTTACGCACTGTTAGAACTAGAATACAATATTCGGAAATGTAAATCCTCAGAGTATAAAATTGTGGTTTTAATCTAACTGTAAAATTTAAGATGTTTTACAAGCTAGAATAACGTGATATATCATAGTAGCAAGTGTAATTTGAAATAAAATTTATACTAAATAATAAACATAAAGGAAATTGGAATATTACGAGGTACAAGTATTAATTTAGTATGTTAATTTAAATTTCTCTTTGTTCTTTGACAGTTTTTTATAAATAATCCCATTATTTTTTAATTTAGAATATTGAACTACCAGACAAACATTTTATTAAATATTCTAAATTAAAGGTAAAAAATTTTTTAATAAAATTTTCTCTGCAATTTAATTTCTTACAAATCCTATTATCGCGTCAACCAGATTATGTATTTTTATTGTTTAGTGAAGTAGAGTTACTTTGGATGAAAACTGTTAAGCTAACCTCTTTCATCTTGGATTTTATGGAAAATTTGAAATGATGTGTAATATTAAATTATTAAATTATAATTTTTACTCGCTACGTTACGCTAAGTTACGGCTTAACGTAAAGCATTTAAGCAAATTAACTTACTTCATAAAACATTTTGGGGTGAAAATATTGAAGTTATTTAAATAAATTGTTGTTAATATAAAAAATCATTTATTCGCATTATTGAATTTACATACAGACAGTTGTAGAATAATGTGTTACCTTTCAACAGAAAATATCGAATAAAAGCTTAAATGCATTATCAATCCGCAGTGAAGAGTACAGCGGTAAATCACATTTAAATAACAAAGACAGGAGACACATGGAAGGGAGTATAATATAGGGAAGGCAGAGGTGAAAATATTTAGTTAAAAAGCAAATAAAACGTTGGAACCAAATTAAAAAAATTAATTACTTTTTGTCTAATTAAAATAACAACACAAACACATAAAGCAAAAGAGAGGGATACGTAAATTGTACTAATTCGAACTTTAGTAAACACTAAATATCTTATTAGGTATATATCGGTTAATCCATTACTTTAATGTTAACGAAAATTGCGACGCAGCCTTTAATCTTACTCAAGATCTACAGTGACCGCACTTTACTAGGATCGAAGATCGTTCTCTGTATACTTTTTCTGCCAATTTTAGTCTTACCCTTGGCCCAAACGGAAATTAGTTCTTTTTTACATCGACGATGCTTCCCCAATATCTTGGTTCGTCTCCATGCTCGATTTACTTAAATCGGCTCTACAAAATAATGATAACTTTCTCTCAGTTTGTGCTTGCTTGACTTTTATAATCCCCTTTTCTTTGAGCGACGCAACAAATAAAATTTCATCAATTTATGTATAAAATTTATAAACCCGCTTCTTGATAAATAAACGAATTAAGCTGTTAAAAAATTTTCAGCTAATTTGTTTTTTATTAATTTAATTACAGCACAATAAAAAGTTAAATTGAACCTTTGCGCTTCAGATAAATAAAATTTAAAATGTTTTATATTTAACTGCAACACTAATCCCATACTAAAATTAAATGTCACAAAGATACGTTTCAAGCTCAATTCTAATTTAATACCTCTATTAGTTACTTTAAACTTTTGTTCAATATAAATTTTCAATACGATAATATCGAATTACAATGCAAACGATTTTCTGATTTGTACATAATACCACTTTAACTTTTATTACTCTTCAATTTATGTTTGCATGTTTCTAATGCAGCTATTATTGCTTTTGTGCTTTATTCAAGGGTGGACAGCTTTCAGATATTCTAAATATTGTTATACAGCATACATGGGTAATTATCTACCTATCTTTGTAGCATTTAACCTTTTAAATTTTAAAATGTTTAAATTTGACTGATATTGCATTATATACTCGACAGGGCCGTATATAAGAGGGTGGTTTTGGGGGTTAATAACTGAAAACTGAAAAAATGTACAAAGGAAGAAATTAAAGCTGCAGGTCATTTGTAACCAAGCTATAATTTCTTCTTAGTATTTCCTGATTACAAGAATTAAATTAAAATACGGGCATACCAACCTCTTTTTTAATTCCATAACCCCCCCCCATGGCCAATCTCTAACTAAGGTCCTGATACTCGATCAGAATATCAGCTATTATTTGAAACTAAAAGTATTATAAATATATTGCCAACTAGGAAGCGCATTATTTAAGTTACCTATATTTATTTTACTTCTGTTTGACTTCTTGTGCAAAAAGGGCATCCTTAGCAGGTTGGTAATGATCCAGATGAAAAACTTGTAATTTGTACCGTAAACTGCTCAAGTTTCGCTCCATCCTAACACTTACTTAACCGTAGATGGTCTTTACGCGTCGGCCAGCTATGTTATTTAAAATGCAGTTCTCGAGACCGTGGTTTCGGAAAACGTCGTGGATTCACACGTAATTGAGGATTACGTACTAGAAAACATAATAAAAATATATAAAGTTAAAGAACTAACATCCACGTGAAGAGCATATTCAGTAGTGAAAATACAGTTGGGTATCCTTGAAGAGGATAGCTCAACAAACCGAAGTTATGCCACAGCAAAGATTATTCGCACACCGAATTTTAAATACTCGGAATTGTTGACTCGATGAATGCAGTACCACCAATTTCATGAATCTGCAAGTGCCTTTCCTTCGTCAGGACTTTTCAAAATCAATAACATTGCATCATCATTTTATAGACATTCTCACACTTCGAATCCCAGTTTTCGAATTTCGTTATTTTTCTAGTTCCGTGCCCTCCGGGGGATGTTTTTAATGAGTTTAGGCAAATCCACCACGGAAAATCTCGGATCCATCACCTTTGAATTTGTAATTTTCCAATTTTGTTATTTTCGAAAAACTACTGGATATTCCGCAAATTTTATTATTTCTATTTACTATATAGATTATTATAGACCATTACCTAACCACCCAGTGCAAAAATTTCGGCAAAATTCGGAAGCGTAGAACTTGTACCGTTCCCGAAATGACATTTGACCGGCCATCAGGTATAAATATTTTCACAAGGAAATATCCTATTTGGTGATTAAAAAAACCAACCATGAGAAATCAAAATTCAAAAGGGCAAAATAATACCATCTTCGCACCAATATAATGCGTGGTTAAAAGATTTCTAACACGGATGAATTTCAATTTTGCGACGACAACTTACAAGTTAATAACAAACCATATAAGTACAAATAATAATTATCAACGAACTATATGGCATCCACCTGAGTGCCAAAAATTCCCCGTTATCCATCAAAATTAAAGAAACTTAGAACATTTAGAAAGCAAAATTGATGAACATCATGATTATACGTTAATTTTCTCTGGAAACTGTTCGTATAATAATGCCAATTAAAACTAAACACATTTCAAAACTTATGCGTTTCAGCGGCGCGGCGTAGCTAGAAAAAGAAATGAAACGGTCAAAAACTAATTGTGATATGTTACATGTAAAGGGTGCCCACAACGAATAGCCTTCAGACCGACCCTGTGGAACGCCTTTTTAGGTGACTATTTGGATCAGGACTACAACCCAATAGAAGACCACACAGACGAAGGGGAACAGCCTACGAGGGTTTGGACCAAAACATATGCGGATGATCTGACAAAGATAGTATCGGCTTTACAAAAGCACTGATATAGAGGCTCCAAAAAGAAGTAGATAAATTCGACCAATGATGCAAAACATTGAAATCTACAACAAAACAATGAAAGATACCTATTATTTAAACTGAAAAAAGAGCTAATTCACATTTATAACCACTGTCTAGTAAACCCCATGAGAAGACTCAGAGTACGGACGGATAATTAATGCGTTCCTTGCCAAAATGGACTCGATGGTGAGAGGGACAACAGATTTTAAGATGACTCAGACTCGCAAGGTATGGATATTTGGAAAGTTTGAATGAATTAACAATATATACCCCAAGAAAGAACCAATCTTATTTCGCGGATGTCGTCGCGAAAAGGCCGACCTTCAGCTCAGTAGAAACATAAGTGCTAATTAATTAGGACACGTACACACTTTTGAGCGCCACCACATTATAAAAACGAGAGGGACCAAAACCTCGGATGTCTTCCAGGAGATCCTTTTCTGAGGGTAAATGGTAATGAGTATTCTCAAGTTAAAGCCTCCAAAATAATGGAAGATTTTACTGAAATAACCAAAACGAACATTATAAACAAGAACCTTTAAGTAAAACTTACAATAATATTCATTAATTTATAACTGTAAATTAACAAATAAAAAGTTTGAAAGAAAACAACAAAAACAGATGATGTCACCGCGAGCCGAAAAACCGACTATATGGATCAGTCTGAAAATTTAACGCCTAGGCAACACAAAGAACCTACTCGCGCACAGAGTGGTCCAAATCCTGAAGCTCGCAATTTTCGGGGGGTATACACTAAATCTAACTACAATGAACTAACCATAACCTAACTTGCATTTAGCGGTTTAACCAGTCCGGAAGTCTCCACCAATACTGGATACTCAAGACCTGCTTATAACTGATTACCATCGACTGTTTTCTGGGATCGTTTTGGATTCTGAATGAATCACACCTACGTTCAAGAAAGAAGAAAAAACTATCACCTATACAGACTAACGCCTCAAAACGGACAACCGCGTTTCCTAGATGTATGTGTTTATTTTTACTTCATCTTCCTTCTTTCCAGCTTTACTCTAATTCCATTGAAAAAAAATAACGCGTGTCTATTTCACTGCCCATCAACCCCATTATATTACATTATGTAAAATATCTCGCGGGTTCCTGAAGAAGTTCAACCGGATGCAACTGAAGACGTCACGACAATAAACCTTTTTCTATTACTGTGCCCTTAAAGAATCTTTCCCTTCCTTTGTAAGCAAGGACCCTGCATGCCTTACAAGAATCAACAGATAGACGTCTGTTAGAATTAGTTCGTCGAACATAAATTGTTACAAAGACACCTTGAGAGATTGAGGAAGTCCCCGAATGGACTGTGCTCTATGTGCAAGACGATAGATGATTCTATACATCGGATTTTTGACTGTGAGCTGTGCATGGATGAGCGAGAAAGGACGGAAGACTCTTTCAGAGACAACCTCTCCCTGAACTTGAGTGAACTGTAGATGCGATCTGATGCATGGGTTTCTAGAAAAAAAAAGCAATGCAACTGTCTAAACCCGGACTCAGATCGAATGTGAACGACTCAGACTTCCTCACTAAAACATAAGATCAGGAAATTAGAGTCCGGCGGCAGAGGGCGTTCACAAATGGGTGTGATAACTAAAAACAAATATATTTAGAGATGGATTCAATCAATATTTGGTTATCTGAATTAATTTAATTTTTGATACTACCGTCTTCTTGTAAGTAAATTGAATAAATTAGGACTTAAAAAATAAAAAATATTATGGGCGCCTTGAATTGGATGCTTATGAAACTTTAAGTGCAAATTAGTGGCGGCTAATATTAATATTTAACATCGTGGTGTTCTCTACCAACCCTACCGAGGAGGGTACGAATAAAACTATTAAGTGTATGATTGCTTGATAAGTACAGGAGAATCATTAGGCTTGGAGGTGATATAGCAGTCGCACTTCAGTAATTGTTGCCACTTATCGTGCTGGAAGGTCAGCCCTCCAATAACAATTCCCCAAAGTTGTAGAGAAAGATGGCCAGAAGTTTTCGAAAAAATCGACTTTGAAAATATTCACTCCGAGTTATAAAGACTTGAATAAGAAAATTTGCAATAGCTAGCTTAGCCTAAATGGTAGCGAGTGGGTCTAGTGAACGGTAGGTCACGGGTTCGAATCTCGCAGGCTCCAACTTTTTTTTTCTTCGATTCATTTTAGTTTACTCCCAATATGTAATCCCACATCATTTACGTGTAAAATTGATCGAATTTAATATTATGCTTCTTGACTAACCATATTTATGATAACTTTTAACTCCATAGTCGGGCATAATAAAAATAAAAAACTAGGAAACGGAATGATTCTATTGTCAAATAGAAATATAAATATTCTATTTATTTAACTCGTTTTATTTTAATTAAATTTTATATACTAGTATAGAGTTATTATTTAAATAAAAATTCCAAAGCACAAACTAAAAATAAGGACAAATGGTAAAATAACGTTGTCAAAACGAATAACTAAATAAAACTGAACGAATATTTCATAAATGTTAAAGAAATGTAACAAAATTCTCACCAAAAATTTGTAATTTATGCGTTTAAATGCATCGGTAAATATTACCGAAGTGATATTTTAAGCTAACACAAAATCTGTTGATCGTCATAGAATTTATATTCCTTAGTTTTTAGTTCAAACAATACCTATTTTATTTATTTCAAAATACAAGGTGGTCCAAAAACACTCATGCGATTTACCAAAAAGTAAATATCATGTTGGACATCGAAAGCCCGACTATGGAGTTAAAAGTTATCATAAATATGGTTAGTCAAGAAGCATAATATTAAATTCGATCAATTTTACACGTACTCGTAAATGATGTGGGATTACGTATTGGGAGTAAACTAAAATGAATTGAAGAAAAAAAAGTTGGAGCCTGCGAGATTCGAACCCGTGACCTACCGTTCACTAGACCCACTCGCTACCATTTAGGCTAAGCTAGCTATTGCAAATTTTCTTATTCAAGTCTTTATAACTCGGAGTGAATATTTTCAAAGTCGATTTTTTCGAAAACTTCTGGCCATCTTTCTCTACAACTTTGGGGAATTGTTATTGGAGGGCTGACCTTCCAGCACGATAAGTGGCAACAATTACTGAAGTGCGACTGCTATATCACCTCCTTGTTAGAACGAAAATTTTTCTAAGGTATCGTGTGCAATTTGGCACTCGAAAAGCGAAGCTACTCAATAAAGAAATGAAAAATATATGATGAAATTATAATATACACAATTTAGATGGTCACAAATGTGGACATCAAAAGCAATATTAAAGTTAATAATTTGAAAGATTTTTCTGCTTGCAAAGCAAGTCGATAGACTTGGCTTAAAAGTAAGTTAGATGAAAAGTCTATGGTTCGCTGGCCGGCGTTTCCACACGTACCAACTTAATTGACAACTTTCAATAAAAGCTGTAAGGAACTTTTTTCCTCAAGATCAACTTAAGCTGCAACTTTGCTACACATTATGCAAGTTTGACCATCTTATCTGTTCAAGTCAAGCTTATAACTTGCTCGAGTGTGTGTAGGCGACTTAAAGCAAAAACTGTTAGCAGCTTAAAATTCATAATTTCAAGAAAACAAATGACATAAAAGAGAGACCGCGTTGAATGAGCATTTGTTTAGTAACTGTTCTTGCCCTTGAGCAGGGGGAGGCCAAACTGTAACATTCAGACTTGATCGTTATGACAAAAAAATGGCGCCATTGAAATTAAATTGTTTTTTGTTGAAATTAAATTTTGAGCACTCGGTACAGTTATAATTAAAATATTTTCAATATAATGAACAAATTTTAATGTTAAAGTTGTCGAAAAAGACAATTTCCTGTTGATAAGTTCAGAATTACTACTTTTGATGTAGTTAAATAAGTTATAATCTTCTATTTTATTTGGTTAATTCTTATGTATTCATTAACCGTCTTTCGGGAACCATCAGAGCGATTAATGATATATGAAAGGTTTAACATTAAACTGATATTGGCTTACGAGTGCTTCTGTATTATTCATTTTCGGAATTAAATAAGATTACAATTTTATTCACCTAGCTTTAATTACGTAAATTTAAATTCGACATTTGGGTATCATTTTTAAATATTTAATTAGGAACGAGAACATCAAGCAATTCGTTGCAAAGCCGATTCGGTGCAAACCTTTGCGACGCGAAGCCGATTCGACGGAAAATTTGCGTTATTATCGTTATCTGATCTTAAACCAGTAATTTCCAAAAGACTGACTTAAATCAACCAAACCTATTTACTTAAAGTAACCTACTATAATCTACATATTTAATAATTTATAATTGTATCCTGACTCCAAAGAAATTTGGCAACAAATCATTTAAGCCGAGTCGGCTGAACGAAGCAGTAAAAATTGGTGTTATTTCCTAGATCTTGAGTTTAAGAATCTTTTGTGGAAAATAATTCGAACAAATTGGTATTTTAATTTGGGTTTTTAAATCAAATTTTCAAAAGTATCGTAAATTTAACTTAAGGTTATTGAGAAGCTTAATAAAATAAGAAATATGAAAGTATTTTAATTTTAACTGAAATTTATACAAATTTCTTATTAAGTCAAAAATTAGAAATATCCTAGAAAATGAATATTGAAATTGAAATCAAAGCAAAATTTTAATAGAAGACGATAACTTATGATATGTTTCGATTACGTAGGTAATATTGAAATCTCATCAGAAAAAGAGAATAAAAAATCATCAAACAAATTGCTTTAAGGAGTATACATTATGTAGTTAAAGGTGGGTAGGCGACTCTTAGTAATTGAGATAAATAAACTAATATTTTTATGTTTTAATTATTTTGAAAACTTGAAAATTGATTAAGGATCTCTTACAAATTATAAAAAATAATAAACACAAATTGTTACGTTTCCCATATCTTGCCTCAAATTTTCTTCAATGGAATCTTGTTTTCGTCGAATGCCCAAAATCTTCCATTTGTATTTGGCATTGAATTAAAATCTTTAATTAACTTTAGTACGATCGATCCCAGTTTAAAAAAAGTTAAAATGCTTAGACTAGTTTTTTCAGGAAGTTTAATTATTATAAAAAAGATAACCGTTTAAGTAAAGCTAACTTTGCATGGAAGTTGCTTGAAGCTAATAGGAACAAAGGCAGCTGTATTGTAATATAAAATTACATATCCCAAAAAATGTTTAAATTTACAATTACTGAGTTCCAAAACAGCATTTTAATCCAAATTGTTTATAATTTTAAAATTTTTAAGAACAAAAAAATTTTATTTTATTTTAAAGCTATATAATTTGCTTTAGGGTAAGATAATTATTTTTGTTTTGTAGGATAACCATTTCTGTTTTATAATAAATTACCTAAATTTTCACAAATCAAACAAAGAATTTTTAACTGCAATTTTGTGTTTTGAATTTTTTTGCACCCATTTGGCCATTTTATTTTGAAAATTAAAGAGCTTTTCGGAAATATTAAATTATTTTAAAATTTTATGTTATTCAATATTGTATCAATTTACTGTTTATTTTATATTTCCTATTTGCTGTCACTTTGTGTTACAATAAATTGCCGAACAGATTAATTTCAATTATACAAAGCAATCAAAGCACTGTGGAATTCGAGTCACGAGACAAACAAATCCGATGAAACTGGGGTAAAACTGAAGGTGCTAGATTTGGTTTTCACTCTACCCAGTTTACCAAATTATTTGGAAAATATTCATATTAGTAAATTTTAAGGACAAAATTTTAACAATTTATGATGAATAAATATAATATCTGAAATAAACTGCATAAAAAATAAATAGTTTTTAAATAAATTGCAGATTAGTGACGCCCAGAACGGGATTAACGAGATTGAGTACAAAAACTACACAAATCTAAATTAATAAAAGGGTTTTGCTTGAGAGAGAAAAAATAAAAACCCACCGGTCATTAATAATTTTAAAATGTGGCAAGACCCCCGTCCCTGTCCTCATCTCCATGTTTATGTCCCTAATTTGTCCTTCCTAATTTGTAATTCTTCTTTTTCATCAGTATTTTATTGCTCACTACTGTAGTACCGAGAGAAAAATTGTAATAAAATTAGTCGCTCCTTGAATTCCAACCAATTACCTTTTTTCAGATCAAACGTATCAGAAATGGACAGTCGTCAGTAAGTCTCGAGGTACAGGTTTTTATTTAATGATTAATAATTATTTTGCTGAAATAAATGTTGTTTAATTTTAACTTTTAAATACTTTGTGTTTGTACATTTGAATAATTACTATAAATGAAGGAAAAAAAATTAATAAAGCTAAATGAGTTTTTACCAGGTGGAATATTTTTGTAAACCTTCAAAGCACTTATTACGTTACCATCAGCAACTGTTCAGAAAGTTTGAAAGCATTATCTGTAATTAAGTAGGTACATTTTATTAAAAAATATTTAATCAGTGTAGGTGGTTTTTAATTTTTGAGTTCTGTACTTTTAAAAATGTTTCGAGTAATTAGTGAAATAAAATAGTAAACATATTACATATAACGTTTATAATTAGAACAATTAAAATTTATATCTCTGCAGTTTGATGATGTACGGCAAGGTATTATTTTTGAATTCTTAATGTAAATATTATTCAATTCATTATGAGAAGTGAGCGAATTCTGCAAACGACTCCCTTGGTAATGCGATAACAGTAGCATTAGGGAGTCATTCATTAACGGACGCCTCGGATGCGACCAACGCGTCAACCGAATATTCGGGCGGCGCTGTGCTTATTTAATGCAGGCTGCGGTGCGACGTGGAGCGTTGCGACGCCCCGCGGTGCTACACTCTGTCTAGTTTACTGTTAAAATAATTTAGAAACACCCGTTACAGGTGGCCCTCTTCATGTCCGTAACGTAGTCATGAATATTTTAGTCGAATTAATTTCTGGTTCAAATCGCCAAAGTTGCCGGGCTTTTATTACACTTTTTGTCTTTTATAGACCTCTATTAAATATATAACGTGTGAGAACTTGTTAATGAAACACACACGTGTATAAGTATGTATATTCCTAAAAACCTTGTTTAATAAAAAATAAACGGTACTCGCACGCTTATTACACTGCATTTACTTATTATTCCGGTCATGTTCCAGCCACATCTGCAAATAACTCGCCTGGCTTTTTTCAAAAAATAGATAATATTTACAACAACAATTTTTGGCAGTTTTAAAAAAGCTATACGCTGATTATTAACAACTTTATATTTAATTTTATGTCCTAAACTTTTTATCACCTCATAATAAATACGCAACTCGCAACTTGATAACAATATAAAAATCATAAAAAATTTTATTTATTACTTTCCACATAATGTAATAAACGAATGCAAGCAACAGCTATATTTATTTAAAACACATTTTTTATAAAATTTAAACAAAATTTAACTTAACTAAGCTTTCCCTACGTACAGAGGGCCCTAAATGATCTTACAACTAGCTGATTTCTAGCGGAAGAAAGAGCAAGGTTACAGAAATATCTTGTTATTTTCTTTTAGACATGACTGATTAGTTTTCTGGCTCTTAAAATTCCAGAAATTCCAGTTCTGCTGTCCCAGAAGAATAGCAAACGTCCCAACTTTTGTTATTCTCTTAAATCTGCCGTTAGAAGAAAATTATTTTGTTAAAAATAATAAAAAATGCATTTATAATATAATTTAAAATACAAATACCCGAATTATGTCAAAAAACAGTTGTATAACATGAAGACACGCTGTGGGCGGAGTTTCCTTATTGAACAGCCAATTGAATAACCGCATTAGGTTATTTGGTTTTTCTTAACTGATTTTCAAATTGCATCATAAGTATTGCAAAAATAAGTTATAATTAAATTGATAAGTTTTTAATTTTTAATTTTTAAGAATCAATAAAATTGAAAAAAAAAGTTTAAAAATTTTGATATACAAAAAATGTGATTGTAACACAAATGTGATAGTCACAAATGATGTAAGAAATTGACAAGCAAAGCAATTGTAATTGAATTTACCAAAAATCAGATTTAAATTTAAAACAAACGGCAATTTCAAACCATCACACAGATTCAAAGAGATGTCCTCTGGCGTATATAGCTTTTGGTTGATATGCTTGAGTGGTATTGACGTAAACTTTGCAATTTATAAAATTTTTGTTCCTTTGTAAAGTTTTTTTCGCATATTGTTCTGGATGATTTGTGATTAATGTCATTTTTCGGTACTTAAACATTGTAGTTCAACTCCTTTGCATTAATTTGCATTTTGTCCTGTAAATTGGACCAACGGGTTATTGTCCAGAAAGTTATTTCATTTCTTCCCGACTTTGTTTTTCAATTGCACGATATTTTAAATTTTTTATGTAATTATTCTAAGTATAAAAAAAAATAATTTTCATGAAACTTTTCTATATCTGGAAAATATATTTTTTTTAGATAGAAAGTTGCGTTTTCCAAATAGGATGACGTAGAAATGTTAAACTACACAACTTTCGCGGTTGTATCATTCTTTTTTAAATATCACGCAAGCGTAAAAATAAATTATTAAACTTAATAAAAGTTGAAATTTATCCGACATTTTCAGATCAAAATTTTCCCAATGGCATTGAAACTTGTCAATTACATTACCTTGAAGTAATTGCATTACATCAGGCGCAAACGCGTTTATTCTGTCGTTATAATTTAAGGATTATAAAGTTACCATATAATACTACTTAACATCTAAATAGATTTAATGACAAATTTAACGTAAATATTTTTTAACAGACTGGCAAAATAATAAATTTTATAAATTTCTATTAATAAAAGCGTTTGTTGTTTAAATAATTTATTTATTTATTAAATTTTTTACAAGTTTCGGAAGCGTTAACACGTTAACATGTTAACACATGTTAAGTGTTACCGAAACCGTTCCATTTGAAGGTTATGTTGTTTTGATATTTCTGTAATCTATCGAAAGCCGAACAAAAAATTGTTAATGACGGCTCAAGATGGAAGCCCAATCAAAAAATATCATTGTCCAAAAATTTTTTTTTATCTTTAACTAATTGAAACGCTATAATAATTCATCCAATGCCTACGTTGCCATCATCACCTACAGATTTATCCAGTTGATGAATCTTTCCTTCATAAACTGAAATTGCTTTCGGAATTTTTTCCAATATTAAAGGAAAGATACCAAATAAATATTGTTATGATTACTTGGTGAAATTAAATTTCTATGGTTTTCTAGTAGATACCAGCTCAATAATTATAATATTGTTATATCAGCATGGACCAAGTGGCAGATTCGTAAATAAATATTTTTTTGTGCTTATATGTGTTTAATCTCATTAAAAATTTACAGCCTAGGAGAGGGTTCCCATTGAACAGACGAGTGAACCGCATGCTAACTTTTCTCTTGGGTTATGAGTAGAAAAATTTCATTTTTGGTAACCCAATAAGTGTGGATTATATAAATAAAAACTTGACCTGCGGTCAAAAATACTTTGAACAAATGAGCTATATTGTAGCAGTCTTCAGCTGGTAACAAACAATATAAAAAAATAATTAGTTATTATATTATGTTGAGTTATAAATAACATGAAAAATATGCCTTGTAGGACTGAAAGCAATACCAGTTAGTGTTTATCAAGGCTTGGCCCTCAAGGCTTTGGGGTTGTTTTATAACCTCGATGCAAAATCTGGCTAAACGTGATAAAAAAATTTTTAATATTAAAATTAACACCGGAACGGCATAAATATTATATAAAATAATGAATTCAGAATTTTAATAATAGAATGTACTCATAAAAATGTTAACTTGTTTGAAATTTATTTATTTTACATTATACAGAACAAAACAAGCCTGAAAGGTAAATAATTAATTCAAAATCGACGTGTATATCATGGAAAAGCAAATAGAAAGGGTCGCGAGAACTAACACTGCAGCAATGCTAGCGGCGGTATTGGCGGCGTCGTCGTGCGTGCAAGCAGATAAAAACAGCAAATAGTATGAAAATAAGGTTTTGCTACAATACACAATATATTGTACAAAACCATTATTTTCAGAACAGAAAATTATTTTTTTGTCTATCTAGGAAGGTAATATTCCTTTTCGTCCTTTTAAGCACACTTTCATATGTATTTTCGTAAAGCAAGAATCCAATTTTCAGGAAACTAGATTTAGCTTCCACTGTGGGTATACACTGAGTTTTGAGAATTAATTATTAACAAAATCGTTTTAAATAGGTTTAATAGAGTGCAACTTGGGTAATAGTTAAATTATGACTATAGGCACCGTCTCCATCGAGTTTGACCGTTTGCAGATTTTATCTTCACGTAATAAACCGTATGTCAGGCAACATTGCGTGACGTACCATGACAACGTAAAATACAGTCATACACCCTTTATTCTTTTCTCATGTACTTCTTTCTTGTTTTTATTTTCATTTTCATTAATTAAACAAATGAAATATGTATCTACACATAATACGTATACATTTAATTTGAAGGTTCCGTGTTACATAATACACCTTATATGCATAACAACATTCTACTACATAAAACAATGAAACATATAAATTTTTGAGCACCTCTAATTTTCTACATCAAATGTATATTAATATGAAATGGAACCGTCAGGGTAGTAATTGCAAATGCTGAACCTGTTAAGTGCACATTGATAATATATAATAAAATTTTGCCAATAACTTTCAGTTAAATGAAAATTAATTTTCCTATTTCTACTTCAGATTTATACTGAAAAAAGGAATTATTTGACGAAATATCGCTAATTTTGATTAAAAAAAATCTAGTTTATTTAAAACAAATAAATTTTTATACAGCTTTATTTGATTCAAATAAATATAATACTTAGTATCATACAATATTTTATAACACTACATATATAATATAGTATTTGGCGAAGTAATCAAATAAAGATATATGTTCCCAATAAACAAAATTTTTACCAAATAAGCAAGAGTTAATTCAAATAAATTGATCAAATAAATCGCCATTTATTTGCCACAAATTTTTATTTTTCTCAGTGTATGTTAATATTTCTACTATATGTACCAATATATTATACAGCTAAATTAAGCTGGGGTTTTTCTGTTGCATTGATGCTGCATTTCAAAGATTTATTATGAAAGAATAGCTTAGAAAACAGATTATTAATTCTGCTTTTTAAGTCATACTAAATATTAAAAACTGCGTTATCGAAGCATAAAGTGGATTTGTAACTAAATTTTTTCATCGTGCAGTAGGCTACCAACAACACCACCATCTAAAATATATTTAAACAAGAGGTGTATTTATTTAATCAGTGTTCGGTTACAATGACGAAACCACTAATATTAAATCCCCCTTTAGCAATAATTAATAAAGGTGAAACAAATACAAATTAACATTCAATTAGTCAGTATTACTTAACCTAATATTAAATTGAAATGTGGTCAGAATTTCGAAGCACGTACTTGATGATGCGTAAGTGGAAATAATTAGTTCATGCTATTCATGTTCAAGTACTGCTTACTATATATGTGTATATTATTATCTGAATTAAATGAATAAAAATTAACTTCCAAAATATTATAAATATTTAAACTTTCAAATGAGATTTTACCGGTTAAATATTAGAATTTTAAGTCTTTATTTCGTAAATTACATCAAGTACATTCATTCTAATAACAAGTTGCAATTGACAATGGTTTCAATCTGACCATCTATTCTATCATACATTTTACAATGTGTTATGATTTTTGCCGCGGTCTCTTGCCGATTCTGCTCCGCAGCATCATATAAATGAACATGAAACGATATAATTAATAAATCATAATAATTACCATGGCCAATTACTGTTATATACGCGGCCAATTACTAATAAAAGTGGTCAATAACTTGATAACCTAAAGTCGTCTTTAGGTGTTTTTGATGAAATTAAAAATTTTGAAATTGAACTGTAAATTTAAATGTAGAACTAAATTGATTTGGTCCTTTCATACAAATATGAAACTCAATCAAGCGTACTCAAGATTGAGTACGCTTAAATCCAATAATAAATAGGATTATTATTAATTAATAGGATGCAGTGCTCAAGAGAGATAATATATAAATCAATAATTACACTTGTCCTTACCTATGTGAATACAGTGTGGTAAACAAAATGAAAAATAAATATAATGTAATTACGATGACTACAAAATTACATAACAAGAATTATTAATTTGGGCAACTCATAATCTTAGCTATTGATCAATTTAATAGAAGTTGTGCAAGAAACTGCTTGACAAAACTAAAAGAATGTCCGGGTGCAGTGTATTTTAAAATAGGAAAAAAGTAGAGTTTTCAAGTTTAAAAACTAAACTTTTACAAGACTTTTTCTAATTTAATCTAAAAATTCCTGATTTTGTAATACATAATTTAATTTGTTGAATTTAGCTGATTGCAGTTGAACTGGCAATAAATGAATTAAAAACAAAAATACGAGCAACCCATAAAATTTAAATGTGTAATTTTACAGCTAGAGTCGCATCTAAACGTTGACTGCGCCCAAACTTAGTAGCTCCAAACATCTTAATCTAGGGTAAAAATCTGCTAAACCATTATAATCCTGAGATTGAAGCAAATATTGCACTAATTTGTATTATTATTTGCTAACAATAATAGTTCAAGCGAAAGTATTCAAGAATTGGAATACAAATAATTTTTAATTGGAATCAAATTGGACGGATTTAGTAATTAATAAATGGAATTAGAAGTAATCGGATAGAAAAGTATAAATTTTTTGGTGTTTGTAATTGGTCGATGGATGATCGTTTTGATTGGAAATTTCTTTGAAATTATGGAGTTGCCGTTCAACATGTGGTTACCCTTCACAAGCTACCAGTAATCTAATTAATACATCCAGGAATTTAATTAATAATCTACAGTGAGTTTAAACTTTAATTTAAAAATGAAAAATTCATAAACTTAACAAATTAAATGTAGGGTTATTATTTGTAATACTACCATAAAGCGACTTATTAAAAAGGAAACTGTACTTTTTTTGAATTGTTAATCAATCTTGTTCCTTGAAGAACTCTTTTCATATCAATTGCAATTATAATAATTTTATTCGTTTAAGTTAAAATTGTAATTGATTTAATAAAAGTTTTATTTCTTAAACGGAAATTTTAATCTTTATTAAAAAGTTTAAAAGGCGTCTCATGCATATTTTAATTAACCGACTGAGCTAAGACAAAATAAAAGTAGTAAACAAATTATTTTTTTATTGTTATTAAGGCAGGAACATTACACTTCACTACAGGTGCATATTTAGTATATTACTAAATCGTATGATCAATCTGTAATTATCTACAAAATCAAAACGGTGAGGGGTTTTTGAAATGGATATTTTTATTGACTTAATACTAAGATAAAATTTGCTAGGTATAAAGTGAGGTTAATAAGCACCTAATAAAATTTTAATTGACATTTAATATTTGACAGTTTATGTTGTACATTAACACATACTGGTTGTTGACAATTTCCTATATAAGCTTTTCCTATTTAAGCTTTCCGTTGCAAGGTAATTAATAATATATTACCTGGTCAGTCGATGAACTTCTAACTTTCAAAATTCAAAGGTTTTTTTTGAGTTTGAAGCAAAATCAAAATTGGTGTTAAAATATCGCAATGTCAAAAAGGGCTGCGTCAAAACCTTCTAAACCGCTTTAGTTGTATTCGAAATTTGAACTTCAATTTAATCAGAAACATAATTTAATTTAATCCGGGCTTCAATCATTGCTAATCGAGACGACATGCGGTAGCGATTTTGATTTCACATAACAACCTGGTTTTGCAACAATATTGTTATTTAACCGGTATTGATAATAATATTTGGTATTCTAATTTTAAGTAAACATCAATAATTAAACAAAATTTGAGGTTATAGTAAGTTTAAAAATCAAATTGAACAAATTCATGGTTAGATCTTGTAGCGTGTATTCTAACAATCACATTTTAATGTTTGCTGTTTGCTTGTTAACTAGGGTAAGTTCGGGAGAGATGGCGCATGTATTTTAAGAAAACTGCAAACAAATTTGTTTTTAGTTTCTAAATCAAATAATTGACAATAAGTCATTAAAATTACCATGGCCAATCATTGTTATATACGTGGCCAATTACTATTAAAAGTGGCAAATAACTCAATAAATGTTCAAAATAACCTATTTTTTTTATTTGTAGTTATAAATGAAAAACCTAGATTAACTTACCATTCCCAAAGTATGTCTGATTATTTTACAACTTCATAAAGTTTTGCTGTGATCGAAGTCGAAACAGGTAGTCAGTATTATCATTTAGTCTAATTGCAAATCAAAGAATGTTTCACTTCCAGACTGCTTAATACTGAATTTATTTTAAACTTACGTTATTTAGGTTATTTTTGGAAAATGTAAGTTTTGTAAAATATGTTATGCAATTGATATACGTATATATAACGTATGATGGTCGAGAAAAAGAAAGAAGTAAGCGTTTGTTTGCCATTTCTCCCTAGTGTGCTTTTGTGGTGAGTTGCTTGTAAAGTGCAGTTGATTAATGTGCGGTGATTGTTTTCAGGACATGAAAGGTGGGTGGGCAGCCTCGCCGGGGAACACAGCTCCCGCGAATCCACCAACTCTACTTGCTGTACAGCCACTGTTAACGCAACCTAGCACCCCTGTTCAGGTAGTTCAGCCGCAACCTCAACCTAAGCAAGACACTTCAAGTAAGTACAATAAGAAATCAAAGAACATCAAATATTCGTATCATTGTGACCAGAAACAAAAAATTTATTGGACGGTTTCCAGATAATGGTCAAGTGGAAATTTATACTTGAAGTAACGTTTTTTTAACGTAATTAATTGAATTCCTAGTTGTATAGTTGAGAAAGCATAAATGTAGTGGAAAACAGTAGGTATTCAGTTTGGTTGTTACAAATTAAATAAATGTACTTTTTAATCGGGAAAGACGAACCCAAATCTTTAATATACTAGGTGGAAACTCAAGTTCCATTAATTAGAAATTTACGTTCTTAAGTATTTTTTGATTGCTGTGATTAATTTAATCAATTTTTATCAAATTTAAATACAAAACAAGCGTGCGGTTTATAATAAATTTATTATTTCTCCGGAAGAAATTATCATAATCACAATGTATGACTAAAAAAATCTATATTGACGAAAGGGGAATAAGTTTCCAGCAACAAACTAGATTGCAAGTGTGGTCTCGGGTGTGAAAAGTAGAAAGCATTACACACCAAGGAACCAAGAACTAATGCACACAATAAATACAAATAAACATATAAAGGTTTTCTTAAATCAAAATAAATCCAATATTATGGATATACAATACGTGATTATTGGATGAAGAGAAAATTTATAATTGAAATGGAAATTCTTTGGAATTAATTTTGGTGAACGAACTCAAACACTTGTGGTTCTTAAAATACTTAAATTTATTTTCACATCATACAAAAAGGTGTTGAACCGTTTCCATAACTGCGAAGTGGCGCAGTCAAAGAGCAAACGTAAAACGGCTAGCGTAGGATTTAACTTATAATGAACATACAAATAAACAATCGATTACGTTGAAATGGGAAATTTGTTAAGTGTGGATTAAATTGTTTAAAAATTTAGGGTAGCGAGTTAAAATTTACACTTTTGAAATAAAGGATGGGCGTTGAGATGATTCTATACTTCATCTTATTTTAATATTGCATTATGCATAGGATGTTAAGTATACGTGTGAACAGATCTGGGGTGCGGCATGCAAATAGTGACTTGTGGGTTTTGTCAACTACAGGCTATTTTGACACACGCAAGTAAAACTCTAAATTACCAAGCACAACTTTAGGAAGATCTCGAGAAAATTTTCTATTGTTACAGATTTTCCAATTAAAAATTTATTGAGTGATCTTTATTTCTAAAAGGACAATTTATAAACGTAATCTTTTTAAAATTTTGTAAAAGAAAAATTAAAACGATGTAATTAATTAGTGTTTATTAGATTAAAGATGATATAAAAGGAAAAATTTAGCTTGAGGTATTAAAGGAAGTCTCGTGCCTTTTCTAGCCGCAATTCGGATAACTACCTATAAATAAAAGAAGAGAACATTATCTGACAGAGTTTGGGACCAGGTATTCCATTAATGATGGCTTCAGGCTTTGAATCTGATTACAGAAATGAATGCTTTTTTGTAATGCTTTATAAAAAATAAGGCATTTTGGTTTGAAAGAAAAATAATTTGGTTCTGTATCAAACGTGTAATATGTCAATGCCTCGGGATAATTCCGGTGGTTGATACAAGTAGTCCGTTATACCAAACCTTGATCATATTAATGAAATACTCAAACGTCTACCTAATTCCGGGATAGAGAAGGAAATTCGATGCTTGCTCACTTGTTTTCAGTGGTTAGTGGTTGTCCGTTCATCCCTCGCTGGTCTGCAGTCGAACACACAATTGACCCCGTATGTCACTTCATCGCGCAGAATACAAAGCAGCCATCGGTTGAGCAAATCTCTGATGTCCTTTGTTTCAAAGTGTTTTTGTTAGATTTTTTATCCCTTGTTCATTTTCCGCGTTTGTAGTTAGCTATAAAATGGACAAGCGCGGCGCTATTGTAGAATTTCACGAAGAAGAATCATTTTTAAACAGCAGATGTTACTCCGATTCTATTGTTAAGATTTTGTTGATTTCAAAAGCTTATCGACAAACAATTAAATAATACTAATAAAAATAGAAAATCAATAACAATATTTTTTTATTTTCCATTCTTTACTAAACTATGCAACTGCAATGCAAAAGTACGCATAGTTTCGCGTCAGTCCAGAGCTAAGCAGAGCAGAGTTTGCCGTGGTTTCGATTCCACGTTAAATAAAAATACAATTTTTTTTACAATTTTCACAATTATTACAAAAATGAAAATTTCGGTGTGTTTAACCTGATCCGATTAGCTAAAAGGTAGTAATTAGAGTTCAAAGGAATTTCAAAATATGATAGACTCTAATTACCTGCCCTCACATCAGTCGTGGATTGCTCGGAGCGATGTTTCGTGAAAGTTAATCCTTTTTAAATTTCGATTATTACAAATATGAATTTGTGTTACACTATTATAGCTATTAATTTTAATTGTTATTGCAGTTGTCTATGCATTTTATTATTCATCAATTTTTAATTTTAAAATCTTTATAATTCAAATTTATAGCAAATATTTACGCTATAAATGCCCTTTAAATTCAAGCTGCGCGTTTAATTTGTTATTAAAATTGCAATTTCCGTCGTGCATGTCCTGCTGAAGAATCAATCATGCATTTTATACTAGCAGTTCCTCGCTCAATATGATACCAATTTCCGGTTCACTGTAATTTGTATGTTTAAAAATTGAACAAAAATTTTTTGTTTTCAATTCAACTTTACATGTTAAACGTATTTTATAATCACGGATTTTGTACTTATAATCTACTCAAATTAGAGTCAAACAACCCAAATAGATGTATTCATTCCGGTAAAACAATTTTTATTCTATATTCTAAGGGTTGTCCGGATCGATTTCCACTAGTTTCCCAACAAACTTTTTTGCCGCGGTCGCCGCCATCTTCAAAAAACGGCAAACATTAAAAAATAGGAAATTTTTATTCCGTATCTTTCTAAAGTACATTAAATTTGCTACTATTTCAGACTAAAAGGAGTTTTCTAGCTCTAGTAGTTTCCGAGTTACAGCTCTTCAAAGATCAGCAAAATTTCCCAAAATTCAATTGGGAAATTTAGTAATTCTACAATAAATTACTCAATTTTGAAAGTTAATAAACAGGTTTTTACCATAGGTGTCGTTATTTAGAAAGTACACGTGGTGAAATGTGACTGGAATTCTCAAATTTCCCAATTTTGGAATTTTTTGCTGATTTTTAAAAAGCTGTAACCTAAGGCTGTAACTCGGAAACTACTGGAACTAGAAAGCTTCTTTTGGTCTGAAATAGTAGCAAATTATATGTACTTCAAAAAGACATAACATAAATTTTCTGTCAGACGCTTATTTTGACCATTATTCGGCAAAGACTAAAAAAAGTCTCGTTTTTTAAGAGTTTTTATGTTGTTTGAAGATAACAGCGCCCACGGCAAAAATGTTTGTTTTACAAAAATTACAACATGTAAAAAAATTAGTTCTATGAACAGTAGAAAATTAAAATTTCTTTCAAACTCTCTTGCTTGGTTTATTTATTGTTGTTTTGTATTATATTTTATAGCCCCACTTGAACCAACAATTTATTATTTCTCACACAGAGAGAAAAGTTTGTATACTTTATACAAAATTGTTAAAAAAATTAATACAAATTGGACCTGAAAATGTGACGGAACTAAATTGTGCAGTTTCATTAGATATATTTGTGTCAATCAAATTGTTGTGGGTTTTCATAGAACATATTGATATTTTTTCAATATTTCGCGTCCTGTTGTTTGTATGGTTTTTAAAATACACAAAAAATATGCTGATGGCATGCCGAACTCTAAGCGGATGTCTAATCCTTATGCAAATCCTAACAATTTACCTGAGTAGGTACGTAGGTACATAATTCAAAAATGTTATTATTTCAACATTAAAAAACATCATAAAACTGTCACTTATTCAATTATTTATTGCATTTTAATATTTTTTGATGTGCAGTTGCCCCCCTCCTGGCTTTCAATTTAAATATTACTACATTAAATTTAATATTAGTAAATATCAAACTAATTGTTGGAATCCCTAACCGTATTTTGGTAATCCGGCACATGCAAGATGCAATCGTTGTAAAGCTTTTTTTATGATATTATTTATTTGGGTTTATTGTAAATCTATATATTTACGAAAATTGGTATATTTTCATTATTAAGAAAATGCGAAAAGTAGGAAATTTTACCTAAAACACCTAAAATCAAATACCTGGAAAACTAGGTCAAGGTTGTTTACTAACCTTAATTATTGACAAACCCACTAAGTGGACTTACCTATAAAAAAAAGAAAAATTTATTAACATTTATTTAGTTTCGGTTCATGATTTCAAACAAACTTACCTTTATCGCTGTAGTCCTGTCGCCATGAACGCGTCTTTGCTCCAATTCCATCCTAGGACACTAAACATATTATGTTCAAACACTTACACCATTTTACACGGTCACGAAAAAAAATTTTTAATGAACACTGGCCACTACTATTAAAACTAAGATTTAAATTAAAAATAAATCGCGATTCTTTAAAGTTTCCATCAAACTCTTCCACAAATACGTACTCGACACACTACACTCCCGACCGCGAAAACCGACCGAAGTAATTACAATTTTTGCGTACGCGAATCGCGGACAACTTCTCTGTAATTAAAAAAATTAAAGGTCTATATTTGTGTAAATAAAAACTTTATAAAAAATTGCGGAACCCTTGGATAACAAAACCGCTTAAAAGTCATAACTGGAGTATACCTTTTTTGACTAACCTTATTTGTTGACAAACCCACGAAGTGGATCTTACCTATAACAATATGAAAAATTCTGTAAGAATACATTTTTTCCAAGCAGTGTTTTCAATTAAACCTACCTTAAACGCAAAATGTTACTTGGAACTGCAGTCCTACCCCAATAGTCGTCGTCTTTCAACAAATTCCATCATAGAGCACTAAACACAAGTTCTAACACTAGCACAATTTTTTAACGGTCACGAAAAATTCTATTTTAATTAACACTAATCACTATACTATTAATTAAAACCAAGATTTAAATAAAAAATGAAACACGATTATTTAAAGCTTTCATCAAGCTTTTCCACAAGTTTGTACTAAACGTCACAATCGCGACAGTGAAAACCGACTGGAATGTTCTTCGCGTACCGGATACCGAACAACTTATTTGTGAATCATCTGATTGAAGGTAAAAATTATTAAGTGGTAATTCCACAAAATACTAAATGGAGCACATAGAACAAAATGATCAAACGGGAAACATCCAACTGACCTTACAAAATTGCCACCCAAGCTGAGTCAACAAATTTTTCTCTTCCATGCAAATAAATCATTTGTAGCTTACTTTCTTCGTTCTCGGAGTTTTTCGGAAAATTTGTAAATAGATTCCATGCTGACTAAATTTCTTTCTTTGAAATTACGCTGAATGTAGTTTGCCAATGTTCACGTCATGAAGCAAAGCCGTAAACGCCCAATTGAAACCTGCAAAATAAACATCTGTAAAAATTTTGAGATAGAAAGAAATTTCCGACAAACGACAGTAGTTTGGTTAATAATCAAGTTTGAAAAATGCTTAAAATTAAGTTTGTCGTAAAGCTGATTCATTTAGAAAACTTTCTTAATTATGTAAAATAAAACATTTTATCCCCCCCGCTGCCTATTTGCTAATATTCAAAAACACGAATTTCTACTTTAATGGGGAGAAGAAATCACTATCTCACCCTGAGAGTTTCCAAAAGACTCCCAGCTCCACGACTAACGAAAAACAAAATGTTAAATGTTCTATTTCACAAAATTACTAACATGACCAAATAAAATCTAGAATAGAATAATTTTGTTCAACTTACACTATGTTCAGGTTTGATTCTTCTAGAAAATATACCAAAATTGTGATAAAAGTGGAAAATAATAAACACCCCAAGTATAAATTTTGAGTACGACACATCGTACCTCGAGAACGTTTACAACAAGAATGTGTGAATGATAGTTAATTTTTGTGTCTAAAATTTTTTTGTAATTTTAAAGTGCATCATCGGTGATAAGAATTTTACATATACGTTAAGCCGGAAGTGACAAATATTAAAATAACTTTAATTTTGTTTAAGCATATTTAAACATCTACAAGGTGAAAGTGAAAAACTAATTAACAATTAATAATAAAAACGGCAAAATTTTTTGACCTTTTTGTTTTTGCCAAACTTTTTTCAGTTTTGATCAAAGTATTGATTTTTTTATTTATTTTATTATTGCTACTACTATTTCAGACCAAAAAGAGTTTGCTAGCTCCAGTGGTTTACGAGTTACATAGCTCTTCAAGAATCAGCAAAATTTCCCAAAAAGAATGGGAAAAACATTCGTTACTTGTAAATATTAAATATAAACAGGACCTATATACATAGTATAAATAGGGTATAAAATATACAAAAAATTAGTTTTGCGCTATTTTGTAATTGAGCTAATTGTGTAGAAAACAATTGATCAAATTGGTTCATCTTCATTGCTGTCGATCAACAGAGAAATTATAATATTTGTAAGAAAATCTTGTAAACATAAAATAGCATATAAATCCATGACAATATCTTTTTAGAATAAAAATGTGGACAAGGAAGCGCAATGGCACAATTGATTAATTAACAAATAAAAGTATTTTGAAATTCCTTGAAGCTTTCATCGAAGACCTACATATATTTGAACAGAAATAAAAACAGTATTAATTTTATCAATAAATGTACCTAAAGTCAAAATCAAAGTTAACTCAAGATTTTATAGATGTGTTTCTCAGAAGTTTTTCACTAGGTCCATAATAATATCATTAAAACAAAAATTTACGACAACTCTCTGTTTGAATTTATTGATATTTGGTGTTAATTTATAGGTATCTCACAGCTCTAGGGTCATATCCCAACTTTTCTAAAGATATTAATAATCTGAGTACTAGAAATTGCTCGATAAATTTTAACATTATGGAAATTCGTTTTTTGGGATAAAATGTAACAACAAAATTTAATTGTTGATGAAAACATCGATATAATATGTAATCATCCAACTAGCAGTAAAGTCGTGCGGTAGGAGGGCAGCCTTCTTGTTCTGAAAAATCTAATTGCAATTACTAGATAAACATATTTATTTTTAAATTTTAAATTATTTTATTTATTTATCCCAATAATGTAAGTTGAAATCATTATTTCGTAATTAATTTTAATACAGATATTTAAGAAGGTTTAATTTTAAGAACAAAAGAATCTGCGATTTAATTAAAATTTGGAAGTAGTAAGCTTTAAATGTTTGTTATTTACTTTATTTTGACTTCTTTTAAATTGTAATTGTCAATTAGTTTATAAAAATTTCAGTAGTAAAAATAATGACTGCAGGTATTTTTTAATTGTATAATAAATGCCTACCGGTTTTGTATGCTTAAATGACATGAACTTGTTCTGAAGATGTGTACCAGTTAAGCACACGAAACCGGTTGGTTGCAATTAAATTATATACAGCAAAATTAATTATTATTTTCCTTTAAATTAAAAAAAAAACGTAACTTAACTTAACTTAGCGTAACTTAAGTGAGAAAAATTAGAAGTTCCTTCATTAAGTTATAGAAAAGATACAAATTTAAAATTTGGTTGATTTGTTATTTTTGACTGTGAGACAACACATAATAAATTATAGTTATGCATGCAATATTGGAACTGATTTTAGTAAAATTAGTGAGTCGACAAACCGCAAAGGCATTGTTTCGCTATGGATTAGCAATATAATCCATCATATAATTGTTTCGAATTCAAACTCTGTTTATCAAAAGAAACTATAAATCGCGTGAATGTAACTTTAACAATTGTAACTCATAGAAGCAGTTATGCTGTACAAGTACATTTATAACCTGAAATGAGTTTAAAAATCTGGAAGTGATAGTATTTGCTCTGCTGCAGCAGTGGAATTCCTGCTACTTAATGCTACATTGCCTGTAACTACCACTTATTTTTAGTAATAATACCGATACTGCCTAAAACTTCCCATACTGTTAATTACTGAACTGTTTCTCAGTGCAAACTATACTGCTGCATCGGAGAGGTGCCCCATGTATGAACTTGCCCTACTTTACCTACTTCTGGAAAAGCAATAAACAGCTTTTGCCATAGTGGGAGGAAGAAATTAAAACTTTAAATGATGTATTATTGCAAATAATATCATATTGTTGAATTACTTTTCGTATGGTTTAATGTAGTAACAACCAATTAATCATCTAAACGCCCTATAATAAAAATTGTTCATTATTTTAGCAAATGAAATATATGCAAAATAGTTTAAAAATTCCGTACAAAATCGATTAATTTAATTTTGAACGGTTGCATGTGAAACATTGCATGAGCAATTGAAATCAGATATTCCCTACTTTTGCACAAATATTACGCACCAAATGAACTCGGAATAAAAATAGCTTATTATAACTTTTGTTAATTAAATTTTATTAAACGAACATTGACTAACAATATTACTGATTGTGCAGTGGGAATTTTATAGATATTGAAAAATAGATATCGTGCATATTAGAAGGCAGAGATTTTAAGGACGGCTCTGGAATTTCGTAAGTATATCAACGATAAAACAATAGTTAATCAAAAATTAATTAAAAACCAATATTTGTCAGAGGTATTACTTATAAGGTAAATAGATTAAGCGTTGGTTTTCTAATTTTATATCACAGGAGTTCATTTTTTTGATATGGAAAATTACTAATTAAAAACCATTTTAAATTTATATTTTTGATATAGAAAGATTTAAATAAATGCTATATTTTTTCGTAAACGTTCGTGGATGTTATTCAAGGAGTATAAAAAATAAGCAAAATTAACAAGGGTAGTCATCAAATAAATTATCCCAAGGATAATGTAGCTTGAAAATTGAAATTCTCATTCTTTAATTTAAATTATAATTTATCGATAACTGTTAGTATGTTGGAAATAATTTTTTATTAAAGTTAAAAAAACTTTGACGTTACTCAACTCGGAACATACTAACTCTTAAATCCAGGATTACAGCAGTCTCTTAGCTATGTTGAGTGGTACTTGGGACGTGTTCTTAGGCGGCGATTAGCGTCCGATGATGTCTCAGGGGTATTTACAAATCACACGGGTTCTTGTACATCCCAACAAGACTATCACATACCAAGCCCAGTTCCTTCAAATAAATTATATTGCCAAAGCATTTCCACTGTTGAATTTGCACATTAGCTTTGAGGAGTTCGCGTGAAGGTAAGTGTTAAAATTATTGTGATAGAAATATGAGCTAACTCAAGTTTCATAACCTGAAAATCTAGTATGCTTGTAATGGAATATTACAGGCATATTTATAGCGTTTGATACAATCATCTTCTTCAGAGGGAAACAAATGTCAATAGGAAATACTAGACTAACAGCATGTCAGTGAAAATTATTCCACTTCGACATAAGTAACATAATTCTACAAATAAATTTAATTACACGCAAAGAAGAACATTTTGCAGCTAAATAAGCGTCGATAAATTTTTCAGAAAATGTTTCCAGGTGACGCTTATTAAAAAGAGCTATTTGTGAAACGCTATTTATTTAATCGAACCCATAAAATTTAAAGGATTTTCCCAATTCAAACGTTCGATACTAGGGCATGTGTGGTTAATATGTTATCTGTTTTAAATGTCTACTGCAGATTTTTATATTTCTGATATTCAATTGTAATAAATCATCAAATATTTAACGCTTTACTCAAACATGCAATAACAATAAAAAGTTATTGAATAAATAATTTAGAGCATTAAAGAACAAAAGAATTGCATGGGTAAATGATTTATTGAGGAAAACGCTGACACTATTTCAATCCGTCAATACTTCTTAATATCAACAATGTGAAATTATTATATTTTAAGATGAAATTTAATTTTCCAAAGGACACCAATGTACAAACACAAAAATCTCGAAATGTAGGTTTAATGTAACTAAAACGTCACTTCCGTCCGAAACAAGATCTGAGTTACCGTCAAGTCGCGCTTAAAGAAGTTTTGCTCCAAGAAAGCAGGTTACCTGCTGACTGGTTACCGGTTTTATTATAAATTTACCGGAATTAAGTTAATATCCCTGATCAAATCGTAATTTTTCTTTTCGTACATTTTTATTTTCGTTTCGGAAACAGCTTATCTGTAAAAATTCTAAACTAATTCATCTGTAAATAGAATATTTCCAGTTCTTTACTCAAATGGCAACTTTTTAGTTCAAATTATTAATTTTTTCTTTTTTAACTCTTTTAGATTCATAGAAATAGTATAATGTTTTATTAGAATAAAAAGGTAACAAGGGTTTTATTGGAGTGTTTGTAAATAATACACTGCTATTTTCTTTTAATCGCCAACAAAGGCTAACTTCAGGTTGGATTAGGTTAAGTTCATTTCTATTATTTTAATTTATTGTATTTAACTTTGTAGGAATAGGTACCGACTTCAAAGAATTATTTAAACAAAAATAAAGCTGGCAGTTGTTTTACTTTTTCTGCCGGCGACGGATATTTATCGAGTCAATGAAAATACTAATTTTATCTATTATTGAACACATTATACTATTAAATCGTATTAATTTAAAATTATGTCGTCACGCTCGGATGGGTCTGTTGCTAACTTTTTATGTAAATAGACACAAATAGTTTTATATTAATTAATTTATTGCATAATATTAACTATGTGAACGTACAACTGTTACTAAAGCTTGCTACACACACACAGGCAAATTGGCAGATTTGGCTTGAACAGACGAGTTCGTCAGACTCGCATGTGTGTATAACGTAAATTTGAACTTGAAAACTTGAAATTTTATTGAAAGTCATCGATTAAATCACTACGTGTCGGGACGCCGGCGAATTATAGACTTTTAACCCAACTTTGACCGCAGTTGCAAGTAATAAGAAGCACAATTTTTGAATTTTGAAAAAAAAATAGCATTTTTCATTACTAGTGTAGCAATTGTAGTTAAAAATAATTAGTTTAATAGTTAATTCAATGTCAAAATGCCGACATTGACAAAATGTCTCGCTATTATAGTAAATCACGAGTCCCCTGAGATAAATATATATGTATAATACCCTCAGATACTCTTAGATTATATACAGGGTTTCTACGTGAACTATGTTTGTCCACTGTTTAAGTGGGGATTTTTTAGTTAATTTTAAATTAGGTTTACAATAAATCAATATATGCAGACGGTTACAGTCTGATGCTTAAGCGTGTCGACTACAAAGCAGATATTCCTGGCTCTGACTGCAGCCAGAACTTTGTTCTAACCGTCCTCTCTCAGCAGGCAATGGCAAACCACCGAGGTAATCTGAAAGCCACCCTGTGATGTATATAAACTTGAATTAAATTAAAAAAAAAAAACTTTTATGAACTGTAATTATAATTTTAACTACCAAGCGGTTCCATAATGATGGTATGTGGAAAGGTTGGAATCTTCAATTTTACTAACAAAAATAACAAAGCTGATTTAAGTTGTACGGAAGCAGGGATACTTAATGAACGTAGGGATGTCGTTTAAAGCATTAAACCAGATTTTGAAATTTTGAAAGTTGGTTTATTTGCATAGTTCCAATTGATGTTTATTCGGGCCGTCATCTCTCATTTAAAGTACCCTTTACGACAGTGTTAACGACCAAAAGTCTGTTTTAAGTTTTTCTTCAAAGTCACAATGTACATAGCAACTTGACTTATACAGGGTGTTAAAAACAATTGTACCAAATGTATTTACGATTTACAGAAATCAAAACAAAACTAAAATTTGGATTTTAACCTTGATTGAACACTCTGTATAAATTCAGTAGAATTTTTTTGCATTTGGAAATTGGTACACTAACGGCCACTGATATATCATATTTACCCCTTCCGTACATTCAAGTGCGTACTAAAACCTACAGACCGGTAAAAGCTTTTTTATTAGTCATGTAGTATCATAATTATGTTTACAAATTAACCACCCCTAAAATATATTTTTTTTAATTAAACATTAAAATGCTTTGATTTACTAATTAAAAATTGGTAAATTTATTTGCTTAAATATTTAATCGGTTATTAAGTTATTAATAAATAATTGATCTACTGGAATATTTCTGCCATACTCTGTTTACTTATTTTGGGAATTAAAAAAATTTCCAAATCATGATTTAATTAACGTATTGATGAATTACGTCAAAAGGAACAAAAAATTACAGTTTATGGCATTTATAGCGCTAAATTAAGAAAAACATTAAATGCGATACTTATTTACTTTTGTTAAGTTGTTTTTCAATTTCTTTTCTTTTATAAAGAGACTCGTCTTTATAATATATTGTTGTACATCAGTAAAAGAAATTGTTATGCCTATAAAAACAAAGTTAAATAAATCACATTTATTGAGAAAACGAATATTCCAGTACAGTACGAGAGATATCCATTTATTATTGGCGTTTTTTCTTAATCGCATTATTTATATGGAACAGTTAGTATGATTTCCTCATATTATACGAACTCATATTAATAATTAATAACTGCTTATTTATTTTAAATATATTTCTTCTAATAATAACAAATATTAATCTCACATTCGCAATATTAACCTAAACTACAGAAATTTCCATGTTTCGCTTTGTGAAATTACTAGTTTCCTCTGGACTACAATACAAAAATGAGTAAAATCAATATATTAACAACCCATAAAGAACAAAATAATGAATTAAAAATTGATGAGAGGAAAGCACCTAAAACGGTCGAGAACATTAAGGAAATCACAATTACATAAATAAGTAAACTATACATTTTTATGTTTAGACCTAATTTTACGTAAACAGCCAATTTGTTTTAGAGTTATTACGAAAAACTACTTAATATTTATGAAAATATTTTATATATGATATTTCAAAATTAATGGGCGGGATCAAGGCAAAGTTTATCAATAATTTATGAACTATTCATATATTTAAAGGAGAAGTTTGCTAAATTTTTACCTTTAATTTTTTGAAAACGACTGCTTTAATATTTTAAAATGTTTTTGTTAATAAGTATATTCATGGGATATTTGGTCGCAGTAGGACCATGACAAGAAATGGTGTTGAACCGTTGAATTTAACTTGCTATTATATTTTTTCAAAAAAATGAACCAACAGTGTGGTATAAGGCTTAAATCGACTCCGACTACATTGTTGTGATCTAAAGTCTAAGTTCCACCTATGGGCTATGCATCTAGCCAGATTGTATGCAAGTGCTCAGAGACCCAAGGGAGTGCCAAGTGTAAATTTGGTACACCACTTAGTAATAGCAGGACGTAGTCCTATATTAAGAGGAAGAAGAAGAAAAAAATAGAGATATTGCTTAATTTAAAACTTAAAAGATTTCGTTAGTAGATTACTTTATCTCGAGAGTGGACGAAGAATTTTGAAAAAAAATAAATTATTGATATTTTAGCGAACTTCAAAGTCAAAAAAAATCTACCTTTTTTTTACATCAATTTCGAATTATTGAAATACAAAATTCTTCATCCATCTCCTAGTAAATCGTATCTAAAAGAAGTGTGTAAAATTGTAGAAACATTGGTTCATTATTGTTTGAGATATCATGTCCAGCGACTTTGAAAATACTGTTTTGAGATAAACACATTGAAACCTTGCTCTATCATTTTCAATTTTCTTCGAAACGACTCGAAACTTCGGGAGAACATTTCTGACATTCTGTACTTTAATAAAACAAAATAAAATAAAATAGATTATTTGAAAATGATGACTGCGTATGTCCCCTTAAGAAGGTATTTTGGTTTAGAATTTTGAAAATATCAATTTTCTTTTATTACATATTCTTAAAATTTGGGCCTTTAAGAACACATCCCCGAGGGAAAATTTTAAAATTCCTATGATTTACGGAGTTATAGCTATTTAACTTAGAGCGCTCCAAACTTGAATCGAATTTTTATAAATTATTCAAATATTTTTCAACACGGTTGACATGATTTCTCAAGTTCTATTTAACCGATTTACTTCAAATTATTTACCAACCTTCAATGTACAACTTTCTATCGCCCCTACTATTTTTGCATCAATATTAATTTTTTTACTATTTTACAAAATTAAAAATTATGAAAAAAAAGATAAAATACCATTTTTTCAATCAGCCGCCATATCGCAAAACATTTTTTTACCGTCTTCTCTTTGGTGGGGGTTATAACGACATTCCTACTAATTAAAAATCTTTTTTAAAATTTTGTTTCAGATGACCACAAAGGCTGCAATCGTGTCAATGTCAATTTGTGTCAGCACAAGTCTTTGTTCTTTTACCCCAAATTTTTCCAGCTTAAAACTTATTTAATTTTCATTCATATTCTTCAAATTTTTTTTTGTACATTGTCAAAATACCAATAAATAAGTTTTACAAAAATGAATGGTAAAAATAACTTTTTGTTTTCAAGAATTCCAGCTCGACAAAACCTTTAAAATTTATGCCTCTAGACCCGAAGGCCGAGTTATGCCTCTAAAATGTTTCCTAAATCCCCAAATACATAAACTCATAAAGAAAAAACAGTTCAACAACTAAACATGGTTGGGTGTAGCACGCTAACCGGGTTTCACGGTTTTTATAGATATCACTGAAATTCTTTCAGAATTTGAAATGAAGCGACTGAATTGTTGATCTGCAAATGTTTTTCTTGAAATTTCGAAATAATGAAATTTTACATCAAAAAGTACGATTTTGTACATTTTGTGGACTGTACGTGTGTTCGACGTAAATAGTGACCAAGACGTGTTATAGTGGGCGGAAACTGCTTCACTTAACTTGAAACCGCGTGACTGGTAATATCGTTTAATAAATTGTAGTTTTCGAGTTCGGTCCCGCCCCAGGGATACTTTTAATGAGTTCAGTGCTTGTCTAAACCATAGTAAATCTCGGATTCATCACGTTTGAGTACTACAATAATAGGAAATCCTAGTTGTATAAATTTTGGGCCATAATAAGGACAAACCTTCAATTAACATTGCATGGGCGGAGCCAAGTTAATGGAGTAAGCCAATCGAATAGTTGCTTACAGTTTTTGGACCTGGTCTCTCCGTCTGTCGTATAGAAGTCTGAAATCTGGAAAATTCTTCAGGAATTGCTGCTTAGCAGCGGGTGTCCTTTCAGCTTAAACACTTTATGGTTTTGCATTCCAGTACATGGGGGATTTAAAATTTCACTTAATACAAAGTATCATAAACTAATGTGATTGTTTAATTAATTAATCAAATATAATTAGTATAATTTAAACCCCATCTTTTGATATTTACAAATTATAAATTCGAATTCGTAACTCTTGTTTGTAAAAGTGTGATATTTAAATTGGCACATAAATGAAATTGTGTTGTTTGTCTTTAAATTAAAAGCAAATACAATTTGAATTTTTATAATCCGTTGAACTTTACACTTATTAACACTGTAAATTGTTTCGAATAATCAATATTTAGATAAATTTATTATTCATAATGGCAAATTATAACAAACAAAGCATTTTCGAAAATTATTTTTATTAGAAAATATTACGAAGTTGTTTTGTATATTTGTCTTACGTATATAGGAGTAAAAAAATATTAAACCTGGAAAAAAATTAAAATCAAGCGAAACAAAAAACTGAAAGATATTAAGATATGGCATTTTTCATTAACATCGTTTCCTTTGTGACTTTATACAACGAAGGGACAATATGATATCTTAAGGTTTCGGTCTATTTGAAAAACTTGTTCTTGACAGTTTAATTTTGGAAATTATTTCAGTTGTATTTTAATAAATACACACAAAAATATTAAAGTTAAAGTAGTACAAATTTTATTTTAAATCCAAATTAGTTCCTCGTTTTATAAATTGGTTATTATTAAAAATTAATTGTATTAATTAAAATTTGGGTAGCAGATAAAAACAGTGGCTTGATTCAAGCAGAACGGAATAATTAAAGGTTTAATAATGCAGTGTTACATATGTGAATCTATTGTTTTCAATTAAGGAACATTAAACAATGACTGAAAATTGTGGAGTAATAATAAATATTTTTCTGAAAGAGAGTTATTTACTTTTCAAAATTATTTTTTTCTATACCTAGTATTATTTGCTTTAAAGTAACCGTGGCAACGCAAAAAATATTTTCTTGATAAGTTAATTCTATAGATAAATAGTAGCAAGACAACTCAAATATACCATATTTAATGTTAATTTAATTTAATGAGAAGTTTATAATACAAATAGAAATTCTTGTTTTAGTAAGACCTACGTATACTACGTATATGTTAAAATGAGCTACCACAAGTGCCAGTTTACAACAAACCTTTGTACAGCAGCTAAAGTAAATACACTTGAAAATGAAAGTAAGGCATACTTGATAAAATTTTAATGTTCCCCATTTTAAATAAGCTTGTTACCTGTCAGATTTCACCGAATACAAATTGGGTCTTTAATTTTTAACGTGGTTTTAATTCTTGCGCTTATGTGTCAAGTTTTATTAGATGATTTAACCCAGCTAACTAATTGCAAAATAACTTCAAATCAGAATATCTGTCAAGCAGAATATAAAAAACATACGCATTTTATTCCTCCCACAGGATTAACACCAAACTACTCATAGTTTATATTACAATATTACCCCTCTGTAAAGTTACCCCCCCCCCTTTTCAAAATTAAACATTTTTGAATTATATTATTTTGCTAAAGTTTTAATTTCCACAATCCATGTGACACAACACTAGCAATAAATAATTTAGTATATGCAGAGATTCCATTTATGGAATGGAAGAAAAGTTGAATTTATGGATAAAAATTGTGGATAGAATCTAACTAATTACTGAGAATTGAAAGCTAACCAAAATGATTTTCATATGGAAATGGGTGAACTCGAAATAGAAGTGCTCGATAAATCTCTAAAAGATTTAGAAAAAAAAAGATCAATATCTCCTTATGGAGAGCATCCTCTGTAGATTCCTCGTACGATTGGAAGGAGAGGTGATGAATATTCCAAAACTTAAGGAAATGCAAATGGACAATTCTATGTATCAACAGATTAATCAACTTATGGATTGAAAGAAAACTTGGATTGATGGATAAAAATTATGGAGAAAAAGATTTTCATGTGGAAATGGAAGTGGAAGAACTTGTATTCGTGTTTTTAATATTTACATCGGTGATTTAAATATAAATAATAGCTGAATTAGAAAAATTATTTTCACTCCAAATTGGAAATTTGGAAAAATTGGAATTAGAGGAAAAGTGTTTATAATTTTTGAACCTAACCGTTAGCCTTTCGTTAGTTATTTTCAAAAATAAACTCATTTGAGTTTTAATTACTGGTCAGAATTATAAAATTTTGCATTGTAAAACTGAATAATTTAAACCATTTTTAATTTTTAATGGATGATATTGTAAAACCTTTGAAGGATTCTCTCCTCACCAGCAATTTTTTGAATTCTCAAAAGAGGAATATTCGAATGCAATATTTTAATTTTAAAGCCTGCACTGGCCGCGCCTAAATGTGCAAATTCTGGAAGTACTTTATATATTTCATTTTATAAATTGAATCTAGAGTTCTAAATACAATTCCCTGTTAAATACTCAATACATCAAGCACGTCGAACATTAAATCAATAGAAGTGTACCTGTCTGTTTTGGACTTTTTGCATTTACTGAATTTGAGCTTTACCTACCCTGCACAATACAAAAGTACAGAAGTCAATATGAGGCATTATTAAAGCGTTATATAGTAAAAATTTCATGTATGAAAAGACAAAGGTATGTAAATTTTACGTAAAAATAAACCTTTTCAGACATTTTATTGATAACATAGTTTGAATGACTTTTAAAACTCAAATTTTGATCTGTACTCCCAAATAATTTATTTTCTCTTCCTTGTTAAGATTGATTATTATTCATTAACATTTTCTTATATAAGCTCATTGAGAACTATTAACAAAAATAATATACATAGTATTTAAGATTATCAGTATTGTGTGTTTAATAGAAAGGAACTCGATTGCCCAGGAGGCCGTACCCTTTGTTACCTGTTCCTACCCTATTTTGTTAAATTGGTAACTTAAAATAAACCATTTGGAGGTGGTAAAACGTACCTCTATTATCGAAGTACGTGCTGCTCTCCGCTGCATTGTATAAACGAGCACTTAATCAATTCATTTTAAAAATAAAATTGACGTTAAATTCAAAAATTTCAAATAGTATGTTATTTGGAATTTCAGTATTATTTCTTATTTTTTAAAAGGCATAGGAAAAAGTTATTGTCTAGTCATTCTGTAATCCTAATAAAAACTCAAAATATCGAACGTGCCGTCCATCGCTTGGTTGCCGGCAAACAACACAATCCAAGTTTAGTCAATCAATCAAAATAACAAAACTCAATCTCAAAATATCATTTTTATTACTCGGAATAAAATTTTATCGGATGTAAATTTTTGAAAGTTAAAATTGTTGGTGTCTCAGCAACAACAACTGTTTCCTGCGCTGGTTGGCGTTAAGTCGCCCAAGACGCGGGAAATTTCACAAATATTTACAATGAAGCAAAATAAAATCTACAACCTTCCTAATAATTTAAAAAGGGACACGACAATTATTTTTCCACTTCTCTATTATACCTATAACTTTTATCCAAAATACTATTTTTTCAGATGGCGTTTCGTTTAAGATAATTCGTGCTGTTGATGTTTTAACTGTGAGAAAATAAAAGTGGAGACTTTATAATCGGGCTTTAAAACATTAAAAAAATTTTTAAAGGTTTTTAATTATGGCTGAAAAATTATGAAAAAATTCACGAAAACGCATTTTATGATTACCTTATTTATGATAAGCTTAATAATTTTCTATCGACTAGAAAAGAAGTTTCTACATTTCAAACCAAAAAATGTTATCCAGTTATACCCTTTTGGTACTTGTGTTTTGAAAATCATTTGAGTTTTGAAATATTCCATTATTAACTAAATTATTGATAGGTAATAATTATTACGTACTAAAAGTTCGATTAATAAAAAGATTGGTATTTCATTTTTAATAAAAAATGTATTGTAACTTCAACAATATTCTTGTAGGGGTCTACTTTGTATTTTTTATTGAACCGATAAATTTTCTATAAAAATTGATACATGAATAAATTTTTAACTAGATTGAAACCTCACATGCAAGCTACAAGTGGAAATCTCTATTTTAGTTTACAAAATAAAGAATCTCTCCAGGTCGTTATTTTAAAAATCTTCTTTAATATTTTATTGCATTTTAATAAATTTTACTTTTAAAATTTATAAAAGACAACATCGTTAATGAAAGTACTAAACATTGACTCGATGTTTTATTTTCGCTTTATGAAAATTGTATTCTTTCGTCAAAATAAAATTTTGAAATACTCAACAAAAAAGGAATGTCAAGTCATTAATGTATACCATTTTAAAAATGATTTTATAAGTGAAAAATGTAAATTTGTACATTAAATGTTTAGACTGAAGGATCTCAGTGGAAATGTCATACAGGATTTTATAAAATGGATAAGGTATTTTAAAATTCACCTTATAAATAAACATTACTTCCAGCTCTGAGTTAAATACTAAAACATATTAATTTAATAATTCTGAAATCTACAAAGTGATTCAATTTTAACTACTGTAGAAAATATTGTACCAATTTATTATTATTGGGATTATCTCACACGATTGATTTTTATTTGCACGGATTGGATTAAAAATTAATATTTCTTTATTTATGTTCAAAGGAATTTCTCACGAATAGAGTTTATTGCATTAATATTTATAACAAAATCCACCAATGGAAGGATCCTTCACTAGATAACGAGAACCAATATTGGTTTTCTCGTTGCGGTTGCTTATATCTACTTGGAAGTTTGCACTTCCGTTTCTAATCAAAATTCCGTAGTTTGACTATGTTTATAAACAAGATTTTTAAATGTCTCAAACTAAAACAACTGGACCAGACCCATTAACTGCCGATGATTACTTTGCTGTTTTTCTTTGAATTATACCATTTGTGTTGATTGTTCCGGAAGACCCTTCGGGGCCCGGTGACTAAAATTTAAATAAATATACTGAGCAGTTAATTGTTTTTAAAGAATAATATTCAGTCTAGTGGGTACATGTGAATTGTACTAGCAATTTGAAAGTTCGTTCCTTGGGGAACTAAAATTATATTTAAATTAAATTACCAATTGTTTTTCAGCAATCAATAAACAGTTGAATGCAGTGTTTACTAAATTTTTACTTGAAATTTGCCTGAAGGCGTATTAGCGTGAGCGCTTGTTATAGCAGAATAGTTTAAATTTTGAGTGTATAACTGAATAAATGTAAATTATTTGTTTGATAAAGTATATCGTGTTAGAATTATAAAAGTAAAAGTATACGTGATCAAAACGATGTAAATATGCTTTGGAAGTTGTAAAAGAGGCACTTATAAGTGCAATTCGATCTTTTGATGTTGATGTGCTAAGTCTTCCCTCGCGACATTAATAATATATGAAGCGTATGTACTCACTCGCTTTGCTACTAGAGATTAGTGAGTATATTCAGAAATCCACTTGATGTTCAGATACGAAGTAATTACTTTATTCACAAATTAATAATTCTCTGAATTTATATTCCGATTTTATGAAATAAACAGCACAAGCGTGCCACGCTACTAAGGAATTCTCTTTCTACGTTCCCTTTGCAAATGTGCCTTTTCTCTACAATTTTAAAATCATTTGCAGACACTTATAAATAATAAATTGTTTGTATTTGCCTTTTTATATGGAAGATTAAAAACAATCACTTTATTTTTATTATCTTAATGTACGTATTCCTTATCCATTAAGTACCCTTGAAAGAAAATTTTCTTCTCATAAAATATCTTTATTTATAAACTTTATATTGGGTGTCCCAAAATACATAATCAATGGTTTTTCCTAGAGCGAAAAGAAAATATACTAGAACTACACCTAAGCAAAATTAATCTTGAGCTGATTGCTGGAGTTGGTTTCTCAGCACGAGAGGTTCTTTCTCCATCGAGATAACCCAGATCCGGCTCTTTGATTTGTCCGAATCGCGTGATACCTTACCAGAGTTCTGCTATCAAACGTCTAGAATCTCTAAGCTCAAGCACAGAAAATAATTTTTCGATTTTGTATCATTTTGATTAGCAAATTCACTTGAAGAAATGGGAATAGTCCAATTCAATACTAATTTAAAAAAAAAATTAAATTTAGATGAGCCTGCTAGACAACTAATAAATTGTTCTACACCCTGAAATTTCAAATTGACATATTACATTATATAATATAGTACATGGAAGATCCTGACAGTGCAACAACCTGTGGCTACGACATATTTTAATGATTTCTTTGCGATACAAGGTGACACTAAACTATTAGCAACAACATATTGTGTATGTAAAATCACTGTTTTAACCGATAACCTAATTTTATGAGAGATAACTGAGTACTTTGTAAATGAATCAAAATATTCACACTGTACCAAGAGTAAGTAGTTTTGAATTGAACATGACGGCGACTGTTAAGTATGTCAGTTTATTTTAAGCTGCAGATGGGGTTAGGTTTAAATATTAAAATCCACTTTCTTGTTTGCACAATATTATCTTATTGAAACTGTTAGGAATTAGATCAAGCGGAACCTTATGTTTTTATTGAGTTTAGAAAAATCCTACTCCAGTCCTGATAAAAAAAGCTATATGTAGTTCTGGCTGTGTTTTTATAATACCCACCTATCCAAAGGCGGAATTCAATTTAACTGTATGTCTAGTACCAACTAACAGAATTAAGTTAGGTTAGGGTTTTTGTTTCGGTAAAAAGTGTACCCCATTCTTTAAGACAATTTGGTATTGATTTAAGCAAATAATCAATCCCACAAATATGATAAAGGAACAGCTGTTATTAGACGGTGCAAATGAGCTTGGGTAATTGCAGTTAATTTCATTACTATTTTATTTAGTAAACTGCTAATGCAATTACACAGAAAATGAAATCTATGTATAATGTAAATAATAACCAATACAAATAATTTTGCTCAAAAAGTGCAACCTGTTGATAATTTCAATGTTTCTATAATTTTTGAATTACAGCTTATTAATTAATTATTTAGGAAAAATTAATCTATTATTTAAGCTTTTGGACAAAATCTATGATTTTTAATTTTCTTGAAATTTTGTTAAATGAATTAAAATAACCTGAAAATTACCAAAAAGTAACTAATACGTCCAGTCGAGTACCTACATGTTCTATCTAAATAACACTTACATAGATAGTGTAACTTAAAAAAAACCTTATGACCTTCAGGTTTTCTCAATAAAAATTTTGGTCGTTTGTCATTGTCTTCCGAGGAACCAGGTTTCTCGTCTTAGCAGTCGAAACTCAGAATTCCAAGAATTTCTCAGAAATTCCAATGATATTTTAGAGATTTCCAAGGAATTCTAGAGATTCCCAGGTTCTAGAGAACTCCAGAGATTTCCAAGAAATTCAAGAAATTTCCAAAGAATTCCAGATATTCCAAAGAACTCTAAAGATATCCAAGAAAATTTCAACCTTGTCTATACAATTTTTCTGGGATATTTAGCCCTTTATTTACCCTCCCAAACAAACAAACATCTTTTCAGGTAGATCCTTCTATTGCTCTTTGTTTCATATGAAATTACAAGATTTTCTCTGTTAAAATATATCTGTAAGAAGTAACATTTCAGGTCCAAAAGTCATGAGTTCTACACAAGTTTTCTCTTGGACACAATTACTGGAGTCAGGTGGATATTGCATATCTCCCACACCTCCCGATTTCAAGAACTTAAGTACAAGTTCATTGATTTATTTTATTAAAAAGTTGATAGTCTTCACTTATTTACAAGAAATACTTCAATATAGCATGACAGAACTCTCGGAATATTTGTGGAGTATAAAATACCATCCAAGATCTTCATCTTCAGATGAAGACTTCCCAATACAGAATATTACATTTTTAATGCATTTTAGTTTTTATTATTATTATTGTTAACTCTGAGTAATATTTTTGAATATTTTCCGCTGTTAATACCATTTTCTTATGAACCCCGCTGCTCTTAGAAAGAGTAAGAGTGATTTAAAAATGCGTAAACTAAATCGCTTAAATTATTATGCGAAGTGTACAAAGGCATTGTTACAGTTCATGAAATGAATGGTTTTCATTCACAGATTGTATAATTTTAGAGCTTTTCATAAAGTGGACGATATAGATTATTCGTTTCATAAACTAGACAATTATTACACTAAGTTGGTACGACTTATTATACAACAAATAATATAAAATTAAGTGCCCAGGTTAATCATATGTTCAAAATTTAATTAAATCGCGTAATTGTTAGTGCAATAATTTGCTTTTCTCGTTCCTGCAGAAACAAGGTTATCGTTGAGTCAATGTTTTGCTATTATGATAAATTTGAGTGACGAGATAACACTATCTAACAAGAAGAGTACAAAACCATCTATCACATGGAACAGTACGTAGAATATTTATAACAGATAGGTCAATAATAAGAGCCGTTTCTTGACAGAATACTACAGAGGTCGGGTGCAGTTTGGCGTAGCCATTCCGCTGCAATCGTTTCAATCTGAGTTAATAAAATTGCCGCTCTCTACAACCTATTCTATAGTGGTTTAATAATGTTCTTTTATATATTTAAGTTTTTGTTTTCTATTAATTAAATGCACTCGTGTCGAATCGTACTCGAGCTTCATTGTACTCGCGCCGAACCGTACTAGCGCCGAACTCTACTCTCGTCGAAACGGCTGTGCCGAACTTGGCCCACGTCGAAAAGGTTGTGCCGAACTGGGCCATTCCCTTCTACAGTTCGGATCAAAAACGACCAATGTCAAAATGGTTTTTTCATTTAGAATAGTTTAAAGGAGTAGATTAGGAACTTTTCCACATAACATTCATAAATCATACTCATGACCAAACCAATTCACGTGGTTTGGTCTTGTCTCTATGAACTCTAGGAAACCCCGATCCGACAACCATGCTGGACCTAATTGTTGCTATATTTGGCCCTAATGTGGAGTCTGATCTGACTCCACTATGTCAGCAGGATGTGGTCCTGACCAATTTTGCGTTACATGCCTAATCCGGACCTTATCTTTCCTAGGGAAAAATGATCTGGGCTTCATTTCAGCCTAAATAAGTTTCTAGTCAGGTAGGCAATCAGTTTGTCATGACACCGCTTCATCATTTACAAAATAATCTTTGAATAAATTTCTTGTAAATTGAGTTTCTTAAGATATTCCGTTCTTGTTATGTACATATTCTATGTACCATGAATTTTTACTCGTAAAAAAATTGTATCGAGCATAACAAGCAAAAGTTATAATTTCTACCGTTTCTTCGAAGTTCTCAGGAAAATTTAGTATATTACTATTCATAGCATTTCCTGAATACACCAGTATAGATTATTTTATCTCTATACATTGCCCAAGTTTTAACATTTTAATCTTATACTATATAAAAATGAATGTTTGTTTGTTTGTTTGTTCGTATGTTATGCACTCTTAGACCCTTTAACCGATTTGAACAAAACTTAACGCATTTACTTAGTAGAACTTGAGAACGGTTAAAGAGCAAGAAAATGTTAAAAATGTTGAAAGGAGAGCGAGATCTCACGAAATTAGGTGTCGCGCATAAATGAATTACCCTAACTAAGCAACAATTATTAATGATGAATTACGACTGGTAACAAGACTGGAAAACGTTCGAGAACCAAGGGCGGCGTAGTAAGTGTTGTTGGGGCGCCGATACAAAATATTTAAGAAGGCCCCCCTGTCCTAAAATAAAGTGGTTAAATAAAGAAATAACTGTATAGCTTGAAACAAATAATTTGTATTCTTATAAACAAAGTCACGTTTTGATATTCATTTCAACCTTACGACGCGATGTTTATCTTTATTCGCTACATTCTACTATTATACAGGACAAGAAATGGGTCCCGTTTAACGCACTTTAAAAAATTGCATTACGAAGCAAATAAAAAGTGTTTTCATAAAAAATTCATTTTCTAGCGTTCTGTAGTAGTTTTTACAAAATTAATAAAAATTCTGGATACGAGATTTGCCGTGGTTGCGCTTGCCAAAACTCTCGCTAAACTTATCAAAAAGATCCCCCGGAGGGCACGGAATTCGAAAAATTACGAAATTCGGAGGCTGGGCCCCGAGATTTGCCAATATTAGGAGCAGGGAAAACCTACCTTCTGCACGCCTTTCGGGATGCTCCGGGCGGCTTTCCCAACCCCTGTGTAAATTGTGAAAACGCCGGATGGCAAATGCACTCGAAAATGCAGGAACTAGAACGATGTTATCACTTCAACGGCATGCACTTGAATGAACACGCTCTGTCCCCAAAAAAATTGCAATTGCTATGTCCCAAATAGAACACTCGTACCGGCAATAGAATCGATTATTTAAGCTTATTTAAACTTGTAAAATTTACATCAAAAAGTCGATTTCCAAAATTAAATTGTGAAGTAACCGTAGAACCGATTTTATTCATCTTCACCTCATAAGAAAGCTAAAATTGTGCCCTTTCAGAATATTCACTGGTTTTCTTTTCTACTTTGAAAGGAGACAGCGGTAGAATACTATCTCTAACCATGCCCTATCATAGCCACGTCACTGTCGAGTACGCGCTGCTGAATTCCGTTAGTCTGAAACACACGAATAACGGGAAACAAGACAACACCTTTTCAACAAGTAATTCAGAAAACCTCAACTGTAATTCAGATTTGTCAATTGATATTCAGAAATCGTCAACTGCAATTCAGATTTGCTAATTGATATTCATCAAACGTCAAATGAAGTTCAGAAACCATCAAATGAAATTTGACACTCTACTTGGTAATAACAGGACGTAGTACTGAAATAGGAACTAGCAATTTAATCGTCGTCGCTTTGGAGCAGGATCGTAATAGGACGAACCTCAACTTTTTGGGGCTCTAAAATTGATGTGGTTTCATCAATAGCACCTTTGTATAATGGAGAGCTTCACAATGTTTGCTGTTGCCTCCCTATAGGCCAAAAATGGCACGACAAGTTCGTGCTTGATTCTTCGAACTTTCTGCTTTCGCTTTGGCCACTTCTCATTCCACACCTTCCTGAGTTTTCTTTGCGTATTCTTCTTCATTTGTTGCGCAATAAGAATTATTGAAGAGACTGAGGCCTGCATTTGAAGTAAATTGGAATATATACCTGTAATAATCGATTGTTATAATCTCAAATCACAACATTGATAAACATTGTCTTTGTACTTTAGTTTACAAAATTACTATTTTTTGATACCAAACGAAATATAGTGACAAAAAGTTGCCGTGTAATGCAAACTTTATTATTATCGGTACCGGCTACCTAGAGCTACATAAATTTATGACGACAAAAAATAAAGTAATAATTATAACTTATGAGCTTGTTCGATTTATTAGTTGAGTTTTAATTTAAGAGTAATCGTACCGGTTCTGTTTAAAATATATGCGGTTATTACCAATAATAGTGTGCACACCCGATAATAACAAATGATTACCAAAACTTGTTTGCGCAATATAGGTACGTAGTTTGAAAAAGTTGGATTGGATATGTTTATTAATGTATTGTAAATTCAATAAGTACCGGGTTACTCCCAAAACAACGTAATTTGGCCAATCTGTATGTTAATTAAATTTTTTATGAAATTGTGAAAACAAATATACCAAATTACAGCAGATAAAGCAAGCTTTTGGGATTGTATCGGTTATATAGAAGTTTTAAATACAAGTACACTCGTATCGCGCTATAAGCTATAGCGCTATTAGCACTACCGCGTTATTAGAACGAAGCGCGTCGCACTGTAATAGCGCGAGTTGCTTCTCCTACACTCCCTCTACTAGACTGGAAAAGTCTGACGTCACAACATGGCCGCGACCATATGATCGGTAAAAAAGACCAATATTCCAACATTTTCTATTTTTCAACCAAAATAGCCTTTATCATCTCATTTTTTGGAAATGTAAATTATAAAAACGGTGTTTTATAAATAATTATATATAATAACTAACCGTTATATCAATTTGAAATTTAAAAATGTGTCACCGATAAAGAAGTTGATAGGCTGGGCGGAGCTTACGGTCGGTCGAGAGGGAGCAGTGCCTTTCCCCGCTCGGCGTTACTATAGCGCGAAGCTCAAGTCCCGACCTCGTGTTTATAGCGCGATACGAGTGTAAACATGTTTAATTGAACCAAAATTCAAAACATACCTAATTAATATGAATTTATATTAAACATTATTGTTGATATTATTGCTATGATTCGTTATTCATATGTATATGTATCGTCAGAATAGAAGATCTTTTTGGTTTATTTTTATGTTACAGTATAATTGTGTTTTGGGAAGCCGTTTTACAATAATATAAACAAAATAAATTAAAATTGTGTTTATGTTTGTGTTTTTATAAAACATCAACAATAGAATAGAATATATAAATGTAAATATTATTGTAACATACTATTTTCGCCAATATGTAAAATAATGAAAAACAAAACTCTTCTGCTTGATATTAAATATCCATTTGGTAGAAAGTATTTTTGAAATAAAAAATAAACAATTTAGATAATTTGCAATACTAAGTAAGCTTGAATTTAAATTGTTTTTTGTTTAAAGTATATTTTGGTATCAATTTTATTAAATTATTATGATATTAATGAACAGAGTAGGGGTTTGACGATATTTTGCTTTTATATTATTATCTAGCAGGCAAACGGTATAGCATAAACTAATTATCAAATAGCTTCATTAACTTAAACTATCACGATGACGGTTTAATGAATAAAGTGTGCATTAGCGTTATTGTATTCTTATTAAATAAATATTCTAGAATAACACTGTTTGGAATACCTACTCGTATGGACTTATGTTATATTGGCAAATTTAACTTATTTTTTTATTTATGTTTTGGAATTACTTCCGCTTGGGGTTGAAATTTGTATGTAAACTGTGTATTATACGTAATTAGGTTAGGTGGCTTTAAACATATTTAGTAAAGCAGATAAAGGTGATGATGATCAAAACAGCGCACCGTTAAGATATGATTATAGATAAAACGTATATCCAGATATACCGTGGCAACAACAAACCGCCAGCAGAGTACGATCAAGTTTAATATACTTACATGCAAATGTGGAAGATCGACCGTTCATAACTTGATTCATCTAGACTCTATAAAAAGATCTCCGCATTACAGATGCAACACAGCTATACAAAAATCCAGAATTCAATTAGGAAGAAGCTTTTTGCAACATTAACGAGCTTTTTTGGATATTCGCCAAATCTGCCGGGTAAAAGAATTTCATACGTTTCGAGTATTTTAATTAGGGTGCGTCTTGTGAATGTTACACAATTTTTTATTTTTTATGCTAACGGCTTCAAGAAAGCTGAAGAAAATGGAAAATCGCTTTGTTTATTTACAACTATTACGTTCTACTGTGTAATTTTAATAAATAATTAACCAACGACGTTTACCTTCATTGCACGATAAATCACGCTTCTAATATAATAAACATTCTGTGCAATGATGAGCAAGATCCTAGTTGGTACTACAGATTAAGCCGAACTCGTATAATTTGATTAATGTTTTGGTCCCTCTATTTTAGATAATTTGGTCGAATCTACCCTAAATACACCCGTTAAATATGGCTGACCAAAGCTGCTGCGGGTGCGAGAATGCAAACAATTCACTGTTTGCTAAAATTAAAAGAGGCGTTTTTAAATTTGCACCTGTTTTTGATACCTAATTGTATAACAACATATAACATGTGACAAATTAAAAATCGTTACATTTCTTTCAGCAATAATACCTCAAAAATTAATTTTAAACCAAAACCTCACATTCATTTGCATACAAAATAAAACAATTATTTTTCATAACCTACCTAACTACGTTTTACTTAAGTTAAGCGTTCATGTTAATACTTAATTAAGCAAATTTAATTGATTATCATGAAGTAGAAGGTCAGGTCGCCTATCGGCCGCACTGACCTCCTAGACCTAACTTGATTGAGCTAGTTCACACCCGCAGTTGAAATTGTTACCTGATCTATTTAATTAAATAAGTTATGACCGCAAAGTGTTAACAATAAATCAATCACAACTCATTATTAAAAGGAATAATTAAACTGAACAAATCACCAAAACAAACAAAAAAAGTTTTAATCAAAGATCAGCAGAGAGCATGGAGTTTTATTCGAAGGCCTTTGCACAATCTTTACTTTGACTAACCTGATTAAATTTTAATCTGCTAATAATTCTGATTTTAATCTTTTTTTTAATATACATAACTGAACTGAAATGTAAATAATAAATTTTTACTATTAACCTGCAATTAGCCGCTGGGTATTTTTCATGCAATCGTTCGCTGGTGCATATTTTGTGATAAAACTTATTTAAAATTATTCAATAATTAATGAAATATTAAAATAAAAATAAAAAATTACTTTGATATTACAATAACAAAATAAAATTTCAAAATTCGTCATTTGATCATTTTAGTTAATATTCATATCAGAATCTTAACATCAATCAATCAACAATTATAGCCGGGAAAACGAATAGAAGTGTTAAGTTTTAGCCTAATGAATTTGTATGATGATACATTTTCTGTTTAAATGTAAGTTTTGTCTGCTTAATGCTGACAAATCTTCAGAAACAAGTTTGCATTTTCTCCCTTTGAGGGAGCTAATCTACAGAAATAAGGGATAGTACAATACCTTTACCTGGATTTCAAAAATTCTCTAATTCAATTAGAGTATTTTATGAGGCTAACTACAAATATAAACATTAAAATTTATAGATCATTCAAAAATTCGGGCGACAAAGATCCAAAAATCATAAACAAATTGAAACTGGCTACTGCATGAATTAAAATGAAATTACAAAAATATTGTACATAACTTCTTCGAGGGAGTAGTATGCAAAGTGAGCCTTCGATTTAAAAAAATTTTCTTATGAAATTATGATAATGCACCATGCAAAAATTCGGCAAAAAAATGCTAAAATCTAGAACCGCGTATCGCATTGACCGATTTCAAAAACTTAGCTCTCCGCTTTTAGCGTGGTTTTATTTTATACCAGCGTTTTTGGGCATAAATTAAACTTAAGAATAGTGGTGCTTGTCAAAAGTGACAGTTTTCCACAATTTAAAAAAATTCTTGAGGCGCGATCGAACTGGAAAATTACAGATCTCGAAAAGTCGGAATCTTAGTTTTCAACCTTAATTCGGCCATAACCGCAAGGCTCACTTGTTCATATCGCATATACAGATATGTTCATCAATAGTTTATTTTTGGGTTACTGGTAGTTTTCTACGGCCTTTTCCCTTCAAAGTAGGAAAGAAAACCAATGAATATTCTGAAAGAGCTACATTTTAAGCTTTCAGATGAGGTGAGGATGACTAAATTAGGCCCACCGGTTATACTTAACAATTTAGTTTTGAAAATAAATTTTTTACATGAATTTTCACATCTACAAGTCATATGCCACGTTACAATGGTATTCTGTTGACGGTACGAGTGATCAACGTAAATACTAGCATTAGCGTATTATAGTGGGAGAAGCCCACTGCACTTGACTCGTATGCCGTGAGAAGTAGTAAGCTGTAGCCGTGCTAAAATAAATGTATAAATGTAAACTAAAATTCCAGCTTTCAAGTTTGTAATTTTCGAGTTTGGTCACGCTTCAGGCATGTTTTTAGTGAGTTCAACGCCTGTCAAAACGGCTTGGAGCGCCCGTGCAGGAAAGTTACTTTTGATAGGCGCAACCAAGAAAATTTCGGATCTGGGCGATTTTGGACGATTTTACTAAATCTTCTAATTGTAAGTTTTGGCGCTAAAAAGTTTATGTAAGGCCGACGCTTCTAGTGTTAAATTACCACTAGTTTTGATAAAAGTTTTTCCTGTAAATGTTTTACAAATTAAATTCTTATTCAAGATTACTAACTTGGCCAAAATCATCTAATCGACATTTAAACTACGCATTTTAAGCAAGTTAGAATCTCTCACACTGTACAATAAATTGTGCTTAATTATAAAATACAACAAAATTTGATCTGTATAATCTCTATATCTAATAAAATTCATAACATTGTGTACATTCACCAAATGAGTGAATACGGTGAAATTCAATTGATGTGCAAATCAATTGGTCATCATATTTGATTAAATTGGTGAGAGACTTCGACAACCTAAATGTTATAGGCTGATCGAACAATTCGCCAATCAGAAGTACGCATTAGCGTCACAGTCAGAGACAAATAAATTAAGATAATATGAAAATATTACAAAAAACTGATATAATATAATATATAGACTTTGTAGCGAATTTCGTTTCGCTTATACAAATCATTTTTCTTTATTTCGAGGATCATATTGCTACGTAGCGTGATAGTTCCAACTTCTACATCATCGCGCTAATAGCTGTTGATAATAGCTTGCTGGCAGTAAGTTATAACAACGCGCGCTAATAGCTCTTAATAATAGCTTGCTGGGAGCAATCGGTAAGAATGCGCTTAAAGCGTGCCAATAGCTGTTGATAATAGCTTGCTGGCAGCAAGTCATAATAATGCGCTAAGAGCTCTTAATAAAATCTGTTTTATAATATTAATGATTATATAGTACTTAATAATATTAAAAATAAAGTTATCTAACTAATTAGCGGCTATTTGGCCAAATTGTACATCACCTGCAAAATCGCAATAAATAGATAGCTGCCAGCCAGCTAATGAACAGCTATTGGAATTTGCAGCTGCTAGAAATTCTACTTGATGCTAAATCCTACTGATGGCGCTAGGGTTACGTTACGATTTGGATATGTATTGTGAAAGAGGCATCTATCTTTGATAAATCATTTAACCTAAAATTCAATTTCTTACTTTTGAGTAGTAATAGGAAGGTAGGGAAGCCCCAAAGGCCGCTTGACTTTGTTTTACTAATAACTCATAATAAGTATTTATTCCAAATTCTTCTTCTTCTTCTTCATTGTTATAAACTTTAGTTAAAAACTCAATAATAATTTTGAATTCCTAAAACTACTAAGTAATTAATTTTTATGTAAAATTTCATTTTTACTGTAATTTGTAGCTACATAATATAAATGAAATTTGCCGTCCTAAATGAAAATGCGGTAGGTATCTATACGTATAGCGCGAAACTGAGAAAGCAAGCGTTAAAGTTTCTTTATCATAATACTTGTTCAGTAAACTTATATACAAAATGTATTATATTTAGCAGTTAAAACTGCAGATACCGCTTTTATAAAGAGCAGGGTAATAGTTAAACCCCCCATAAACTCAACTCAACTATAGAAAAAAATTACATTTCAGATAGCACCTTTTCATTAAATATGTAAAGCAGAAATGTTAACAAAAATACGTTAGAAAATAGTTTTAATAACACTCTATTCATACTACCTTTAAAATAGAGTTAACCAATACTGTAACTCATCTGTGATTGGTCAAATTTTTTGCCAATCTAAAAAAAATAATAATTGAAAATTACCTATGTAATTATAAATACTTTTCAAAATTAAATTTCGCTGCGGTTGCAGTTTACAAAAATAAAAGTTTGCAAAATAGCACAGAAGTGGAATTTCCTTATTGGATGCACAAGCTGATCCTTTAGCCTCCAATAATTTCGTTAAAGGTTTCATATCTGGATAACCTGCCTGCACCGAGCTTTTAATTTTAAACTCCCATGAATTGCGACACTCGGTAGCCGTTCGTGACTCAAAAACATTCTCGGAGGTAATCATATTATTTATTATTCTCAAAATATACTATTTTAGAGAGTTTGTAGACATACAATAACATCTTATTAAATGCCGATGTTGAGTCTGGAAATGAAGTGGATTTTTTTCCAGAAATTGTAGTTCTTACTTTGTAATTTTCATTTTAAAAGTAAGTTCCAAGCAGAATTATATTACAAGTCGCATTATTAAAATTTAATATAAATCAATAGAAACTTGATAGTAACTCGGCGAATAGTTAAAATTTTCGAACGTGTCCCACACTACATGTTGTAGAATATATTAAATTTACAACTCCCGCAAAAGTAACTGAAAAAACTACATAACTCACTTTTTGCATAATTCTATTTTCAAAAAAGTGAATAATGTTGTTTCTAAAATGACCCATTAAATTCGACGTTTGAGTTTCGTTTGTGTAAAATTGTTGTTTGCACAATTGGTGTGCACACAGAGGTTTATTCATGATTTATTTATTTTTTTACATATAAACTTGTTTACTACAAAGAAGTTAGGAATTAATTTTTAATAGTAATATCGAGCTTTCGACACAGTTTATACACACTTCAGTTCTTTGACTCAGACGGTTGTCGTCTGGTCAAATGGCAAACAATTTCAAAATCCCCTAGTGCCACCTAATTACTATTTGTTTGCATATAGTTCTAAGCTAAAGCTAGCTAGCTTATAAAGCTAATATTATAATATTTTAACTGCTTGACAAAAATTTATGGAATCTATTTTTTTTGTCTACTTGAAGGTAGATACCTCATTGAAAACATGTTTTTACTGCTGTTAGAGATTATAGAAAGGATAATATAACATATTATAGTAAAGATGTTTCTTTCTTTTAGATTAATAAAAAGATACTAAAAATTATTAAACTAATACCTAAACGGGAGAACTGTTTAAATTATATGGAGGAATCACAACAAATCGTTTTTTGTGCCTTTGTTTGTGTTGCAAGTTTAAGAGTTGATGTTTCAGTGCCTTTGTTAACGCTACCCTAATACGGTTGATGTTTTCTACATACGGGAATACGACTTGTTGGTTTCCCACTTCTGGGTTTGTCACTAGTAAACTGAAAACGAGCAATCAAGTTTCTAATTGTATTTTGTGAGTTTTTGAGTTACAATTAATATGTAGCCAAACATTTAGGTAAACTATAAAATTGTTTTGTTACAACAGGAATGGTAACTATTGCTCACTCACTCATATTTAATTAGTGTTAATTCCTTTTGGGTAAAAAAGAGCTTCGTAACACTAAATCATTTTAGAGCGTACCTACTAATTTTAACAAAATAAATTGACTGCGGAAATTATAGCGATATAAAATATAATCGGAAAATGAGAACTTTATAGAATAGGAAATAGCGAAAAGCAACAATTTAAAGTTAGATATAAGATTCAGATTATTCTTGTTTGAATGCAGTATACAGTTTTAACATTTGCACGCCGTCAAGATCCTCGTGTTCGTTGAAATATTAGTGACTCGACTGCCAATGTATTTCCTGTACTGTGTTTTTAACCTATACGGTTATTGGAATACTTGAAATAAATGGCATGTTCAAACCCACAATATGACAAAGCATTTTTTTCTTTTAAGAATTCTACTTTCTTATACTTCACACGTAATATTAAAAATTATCTAAGCTTTGGAAAACAATTTAAATTAAAAATCAAATAAAAGATTTATTAACCTCAAAGTTCCTGCGATTCTCTCATTAATTGAAATTGTAAGGTTATGTTAAGCAGTAAATAATTTTATCCTGCAGTTAAACATTTAAATTAATGGCAAAACTTGAAGTGGTCAGTTTGAAATGTAATTAAAGAGTGTAAGTATTACGTTTTCAAAGGTATCGAAAGTAAAATTTGAGTATGAGATACTTAAAATGGATATTAAAATGATGTTATGATTATGAAAGCTATAAATAATCTTTTGTAACATATTAGATTTATAGTGAATTAAGTTTTAAAAACGATGTATCTTATATCATATAAATTTAGTCTGTTATTTGTGACAGTAAATGGAAACAGAAAAGCGTGGTGGATCACGGATATGCTCGGTTCTTTGTTAATCCCCCTCCGGCGGTATCTTCCGGCCCGGTTAATAGTTAATGCTAATGTGTTGCCAAGCTAATAGCCCTATTCCTATGCTGCCGCCGCCCTGTGTTTGTAAACAAGGGCAGGTTCGTTTGCCTTTACTTGTATAAAATGGTCATGAAAAAACTCTTCTTCAGATTCGATTTTATCATAGGAAAAAATTGCAGTTTAGCTTGAGTTTTAGTGTAAACATACATTTTAATCTGCATAATATATCAATACATGTAGAGCTTTCCCTTTTCAACTATTGACGCTCATTTTGATTTGAAGAAAAGATAAAATAATACGATGGGGTCTTTGCGTGATCTCAGTGAATGTACTGAAAATTAGCTCGTAAACATATCTTGACAAATAGTTCCCTTTGTTTACGTATTGTTGGTTGTAACTGTTCTATTTGTTAGTAGTTCCATTCGTAAACTGCTTGTATTTAATGATAAGGTTGATAAGCAAGGCGTTTGAGAAAGCTTATCTCGTTATATTGCAATAACTAGTTACAAAGACATCAGATGAAAAGATATGCTCCTTCAGCCACTGAAAAATACAAAGTTAATCTCTTCCGGTAGTTAAAGTGTTTCAAAATTTTATTTCAGAATATTAATAATAAAGACAGCTTATTATACTGGAATAATAATATTTCTACTTCTAATATCAGATAGGCTGAAATAAAATTCCAACACAATATGTTTATCAGTTTTATAAACGAGTCCCTCGGGGGTGCAAATTTCAATACGTTTACGTGTGTTCTAAATCTTTAAGATTGTTTATGTATGGGGTAGACATAATTTAATTGGCTCTCTTTATCTCAGTCAAACTTATTCTAAAATTCCTACAGATCCTCAATGGGGTAGGGGTAAGTACTATAAATGTTTCTCCATTCACTCATATTTCTATAAACAACGTCTTTCTTCTTTGATGTTCTATATATATAATTCAAATGGTAGCTAACTCCATAATTCTAGCTAGCGCTATCAAATCCGCTATAATTTCGGTCATGATGTATATTTTCTATAATTTTCGATCGTCTGATCGAATTCCAGTTCAGGGAATTCACAGGGGTAAGTTAACTTAGTTCTTAAAATTTCATATAAAAATGAACAGAACTACCCTGAGTTGCCAAAGTGACCTGGACGGATCATTTTGGACATGTAATTCTGATTCTACCGAATTAATATGCTTATTGTCCGTCATGATCAGCACATTGCTGAATTTTGTCAAAATCTCTTAATTCCTCTATCAAAATGACAACTGAAAAAATGAATATTAGTAAACGCGTCGAGAGGTTTTTGGACACAGATAATCGATTTACTATCCCTAGAAAATTTCAAAACTATTTTATTTATTTTCCCAAAGTGATTTTTGATTTTATTAGTTAACTTGCGGAAATTTATTGTGATTGCAAATTTGCAAAAGTTCGTCGTTTGTTTTCTTTTAATTTGAGAAATTTTATTTGGTTTTCGAAAATATTGTATTTTGTTCTCCTATGGTAGTTTTAAATATTGTTAAGTAGTAAAATCATGAATCATGAGTTTCCAGATAACAAAGTTTATCCAGGAAGAGCTTCGGTGTGGTACTTCTCTTTTTGTATACTACCGATTTACTATCTTTATGAACCACTGTTATTATATAAAACACTTTTTGCTTTAAATGTCCAAGACGAATATGTAGACGAAAATTAATATTTAACTGGATATAATTGTATTATAATTTAATTATTAAGTTAAATAAACACGTTTGCACTGTGCTCGTTTTGGTGAGAGACTGAACAGTCTGCACATTAACAAGTTCATAGTAATCACCATTTGATTGCTCTTTTTTCTTTAATTAATTTCCTGACTAGATAAAGAATGGTATATACATTAGGACTGCAGTAAATGCAATACATGCTGCGTGTGACAGTATGAAAACAACATTTATAGAAGTATTCTAGATAAATGCAATACAAGTAATCTCTAGTTGAACAAAGTTTAAGAGAATGCATGTACGATGTTATCCAGACCAGAGGACTCTTTAACAAAAGCTTCTTTCAGCTGAAAGTTAGAAAATTTTAGTTGACACTTCTGTATTTCAAAGTGAGTCTGACAATTTCAAACCGTTTTAAACTGCTGCAAAAACAAAGATATAAAAAGCCTTTCATAAGATGACTAGTGTTATTGTTATATTTATTCAAAAACTCCATTTATAAGTTTCTAGTGAGCTAAAAGTGAATACGTAATCTAAATAGTTGTTCATCGGATACAGCATAGTTCATCTTTGTTACTAATAAAGGATAGGAGACATGGTAAGAAAGTAATAAACTGTTGCAGATTGCACGGTTAAGTCTAATTAGACTGGAGAACAATAATCGTGGAGAAAGAAAACTGGAGAAAAAAGTAAGGAACTTACTAAACTTATTGACTCTTAGCATAGCCATCTCACCAGCACTTAGCATAATGGTTATAATTATCGACAAGTTTTCTAAGCAAACTACGTCAAAAAAATGTTTGGTTATTGTGTAACGTTAACCAGTTTCATTAAAAATAAATTAAATAAAATTTTGTTATTCGTTGTGGAAATACAATACTAAAAATAAGGTAAATGTTACTGTAAATTTAAATGCTATTGTTAATGTAAATTCCATTTGTAACTAGGAAACCATTTAACCTACAACTTGGAGCGTTTTCATTTTTACGAAAAATAATAAATACTGAGGTCTTTGTGAATATACGGGAAAATTACATTTTTATTCGACTTAAGGGACGTACTAACATCATTTTTTGGTTAGATGCAGCACCTTAAATTTATCTTACACAGCAGTTCAAAGTTTTTAGTATCGATTATTTAAATAAAATTTTAAATTTATTGTAGGCGTTTGAATTTAACATGGAAATGGTCGCTATTGTGATTATTGACGTATTTTGTATTTTAATTTTAACATCAATTTCTTAATGTGGGTAGACAGTGATTAAAAAGTTTTTCCTAACTATTAAGGAATTTTACAAAAAAATATTAAATTTGTTTACTCTTTGTTGAAGTTCTACAAAGAGTTGTTAACTTTCTGAGGATTTTTTAACTTAAAGTTAGTTTAGATCATCTTGTTATAACGCTTAAAACCTCATAAGGGAAAGTTTGTTGTAGATACCGTAAAATATTAATTAATTTTTCATAAATTTTAGAAAATATGCGTTTGATACAAAATTGATAAAATAATTATATAATATATTAAGATTGTCCATAACATTCAACTTACTTAGCCGACCAGCTAGTTTTAAACTGTACTACTTAAAAATACTCCTATAATTTTTAGCTATAAATACGTGGGGGACCGTCCAAGTTCTACCCTTCCGAATTTTGCCGAAATTTTTGCACTGGGTGATAGGTAATGGTCTATTTAGTAAATATAAATAATAACATTTTTGGAATATCCAGTAGTTATTCGAAAATAACAAAATTCAAAAATTTCAATTTCAAAGATGATGGATCCGAGATTTGCCGTGGTTGCGTTTGTCAAAAGACGGGTTCTAGCGAAAACATTATCATTATCATTAAAAACATCCCCCAGAGGGTACGAAACTCGATACGAAACTAGGATCCGAGGTTTACCAATGTCAGGGGCAGTGAAAATCTACCCTCCGCAGTCCAAACAGTCGGATTAACTATTTAGTACTGCAGTCACCAACCATTTCGACTTCAAGGACCACTAAACTTAAAATTTCCAAGCTCGTGTAGCACTAACATAAAAATATATTTTTACAAAGCACAAACAGCACAAATTTATCCACGGACCGCGGACCAGTAGATTGGAGACCGCTGACTTTAGTACATAGGAGGAATATTTCAATCTATTAATTTTCATAGCTATTAAAATTTCACCTCTTTTGCTTCTTAGCTCTATATAAAATCTCTTACTCCTTCTTGCTGGTCAGTATTTAATTGTTGTTTAATTTAAAAAATAACATTAAAATAAAGCGATTAACCTGAGGATTACATCAATTCTTCTTTTAAATTTCGAAATAATCGAATTTTGTTTACGGAAACTCGACTTAAATAGTCGCAGCACTTGTTTTAATGAACTGGCCACCCGCAGTTGCCTTCTAAGAGTATAATGATTTTCTCTATTTTCAAATTGGAACGGCTTCAGGGATATTTTTAATGAGTTTACGGCTCAAAGATTTACTATCGAACCAGATCTACTATTTTCGAGTTCAATTTGAGTGCTTATAGAAACAGCCAATCGAATACTCTCATTCGATTTTTGGTTTTCCTTACGCAAATTTTTGAATGATCCTCAAAATTTTATAATTATATTTGTAATTTCCGCCATAAACTACAACAATTGCTTTAAAAATGCTTTTAATTTGTTGGGTACTTTGCGCCCTACTCTAACAGGTGATTTGTTTACGTAGAATTTTCGTCTTCGTGGTTTTATCGAAACTTGTTTGAAAGCTCTAGCTATGCGTCCACAGTATATTTGGGATTTTCACAACTAAAATCACGAATCTATATAATAATTACAATCAGTTTTATTTTTAATAATAATTATTGCTACTATTTATTTATTATTAGATAAAAAAAAAATTTAATTCTAACTTTAAACTACTTTTCTAGAGAATATCTCAATAAGCAGTAACAGGAAGCCCACGGCTGTTCTGACTTTTTCTGCTTTGCTCGAGTTTTAATATCTTTAGCAGAAACTTTTTGTTCGTTAGCTAACTACACTAAAGATTTTTACTAAACATACTACGCGCCGTTTTTTTAAATTTATTTACACAAAAATATTTAACATTGTGCCCAGTTTGTAGAACCTAACTTTTCTGGGGCCCGAAGCTGAATATTTTGTTATGTGGTCCTTATTGTAACTGGATAATATCCGCCTAAAAATATACTAAAATAAATAAGATCTTGGAGCCGGTTTTAGAACAAAAAACCATAGCCTCTATATACAAGATCCTCCATTGATTGTGACTTTGCCAAATGATTGCGCTGCTGACACAGAATTTTATATATAAATATGTTGTAAAAAATCTACCAACGGAGTATAATATCTACAAATATTATTTTAAATAATCCAGGTTGGATTTTTAAAGTTAACATATAAATTTTTCATATTAAAAGCATTTTCAAGTGTTTATTTTTAAAGTGTAATATTTTTTGAAAATAATATAGCAAGGCTGCACATCCGAGTCATTTGCGTTAATTGACATCATTGCTGATGTCTTTTTTTAAATTTTAAATGAAAACTAAGCTGGTATCCAACATTGTATGGGATTTGTTTAACATGTAAGTTTGTTTTTGGAATCGTTCACCCTTCAGAGTGTTGCAATGATTACAGTATTTTTATTTTTATCGTCTGACTCTTAATTGTGGTTTAAATTAGTGTTAATTGAATTATCAATATTTCAAGTAGTTTCCTAAGATTTTTTTATATCATTTGCAATTGTAATACATTGATTGTTCCTTAATTGAAATGAACCTGTTGAATACGTAATATTATATTGAAACAAAAGTTTTAATGTTCATTTTGTATCTAAATCATTATTAAAGTTAAGTGTTTTAAAAAATGCAATAGAACTAAAAGGTTTAAATCTTAATTTAAAACAAATCTGAAGAAAACGGTTCAACATAAACTTTTATACACATTGTGGTGCGGCGATTTGCAATTTTGCTTTTAAAATTAAATTTTCAGTATATTATGTTTTCGTTATGTATTGCAAAAAACTGCAATTTTCATATTGCAGAGCATATCTGTGGTAGATAAATAAATACGGAGGCTTATTTAAAACCATATTTTACGCAAGTGATTTTATTTAACACGGACGTTATCCATTTAAATGAATCCAATAAATCATAATATGGAAAACTAAGTAAAATTCAAATTCCGAATTTTAATTAAAGCCAATTTTTAATACAATAAAATAAAAAAAATGTAAAAAACCAAATTAGTGTTGGGTATAATTATTTGCCGAGTACTTGTTTCGGTATTAAGAAAATTAACATAAATGAAAAAAAATAACGAGGGGGTGTTATATGCACGTTATATTAAGATTATGACGTGCTCATTAAGCATGGGTCAACCTCACTGCTTTTATTTTAATCCCGTGTATATTTCATTATTTATGCTTAATTAAAACACGCATTAAAAGGTGTACTATTTTATTTATCAATTTTTATCTAGGTTAAAAATTAAAAACGATGTATCCCGCTAACAACTAAAACAATTAATTCAACGTTACCTGCAAAAATTCATATCAGGAAACTAGATCCTTTAATTAAAGCTTTAAGTAATTTTTCATAAATTTACAGTTAAACAATGCAAATTGAATTATAAACCACAGCTGGAGCAACAATATAAAGCTCCAACTGAATATGCCCATAGGAAACGAGATAATGTGTAAAGTAGTCAAAGCTAAAGGAAGCATTACTTAAGGGTAAAAACTTAATTAACAACGAAACTGACTTTGATATGTGATCACCACTACAACTTTGTTTACTAACTTTACATTAGTACATTACTTCAAATCTGTTAACCAGAATTTAACTCTGCTCATGAGTAAAAAATTAACTGATTTGACTTCAGTATAATTATACTAATTAGTCACGCAGAACCACAATTTCAATTTACTTCAATATGTCAGGACTGCTCTACTAGTTTGCTTTTCTGATTTCCACTAAAATTTTCATTATATTATATAATTAACCATGTAATTTTTTTAATTTATTTATCTGGCACTTTGCAGTTTTCACCATTTATCCTATTTACACCAACCTGTACAGGAAAATAAAAACCGCATTACAATTCATTCAACATTAATCTCATTTCTTACATAACTTAGAAAGCTTCGTCTAAGTAAATTTTAATAAATCGTCTTCTAATTTGTTGTCGTTCCTATGCAATATATTTTGCCAACCTAAAAAACATCCTTTACGACATCCAAATTTTGCAGTTTAATTTAATTTACAAAATACTCCGCACCAAAATTGTCACGACGAATTTTTATCAATTATACTATATTAAAAAGTTATCCAGACAGCTATTCTAATGCTTTGGCGAAGAGTTAAATAACACCATATTTATCCATCATTTCTGCCACATTCCTCCTCCTCCTGAGAAAGATTAAAATATTTCTTTCAAAACAATACAATGCTTTATTGAATTGTACCCGGACAATTTCTTGAGAGATCTTCCAACCCAATTCTTGGGGGTGTTAACTCATCATTTTGTATTCACTTAAACGAACATAAACGTTGGCTAACTGGCACCTGGGGGGAAGGAAGTAGCTTCCTTATCCGGCAGTTAAAAATTAAATTATCTTGTTGACTGCGAATGGTCACTCAAGTCCGATAACCACGTTAATGTAATTTCGCTAGCCTATTAGTATTGATTAATGTGTGATGATGCACTTTCAAATCGTTTTGTTGCTACTTGAGAGTCACCCTCGCTACGCTCCGCTTAAATTATTAATTAAGTGAAATTAATACTTAAACTTGGCTTAATGAGAAATCTCCAGGAAGCTAAATTAAGTAAAAGTAAGAGTATTTTATGAAAATACTGAGTTTTTAAGAAAAACGTAACATTCATATTTGAGAAATTAACATTTAAATCCTACGTATACACCGCCCGCCAAAAGTTTGGATACACTTAATTCCCCATATCTATTTATTGATTTATCCGTATCGTACCGTATGTTACGTTACTGGAGGAGGATTAGTTAGTGCGGCCTTCGGGCCGCACAACCTTGTCAATCTAGTATCTTTAAGTATATTAAAGTTATTTTTCATTTCCTTTGTTCCGCTTACTATTTTGTAATATTTACTATACGTTTACATATTATGCAAAGCTGCTTTTCTTATTTATTTTATAGTTTTAGTTGACTTCTTGGGCCTGCAGCGTATGAGAATACAGAAAATTTTATGGTTCTCTGGTTATTATAACTATAATTATTGTTTCATTTCTTTATCATTAATTATTCAAGAGATGTTAATTTTTGAAAAATATTTAGATATCCAGAGATAAATGCAGGTAATACAATTTTTAACATAAAATGTAAAATTGCTATTAGAATATATTCGTTTCCATTTAAAATAGAAAATAGTTTTAAAAAATTAAATAAATAACCGGGGGTATTTTCTTTATAAAAAGTAATGTACAGTTGAGTTTGAAATAATAATTCACTTGTTTAAGGTCAATTTAAGGGTTATTAACGGTTTTATATTTAATAAAATATATACAAAATTTGTATTTATTTATATATAAATTTTAAAAACACCGCAGATTTCATGTTTTCAGTTATTATTAAGAGTTTTTAAATTTCATGATATTCAAAAAAATTAATCACCCTTTATAATAATGCACTTATTGTCATAAATTTTAATTAATTATTGCGGTATATTATTGTCTATAAACAGAAAATATAAAAATTGTACTCAACCATCAATGTTTATTATAAAATATGCTAATTCCGAAATTTTATTATAACTAAACTAATATATTCATGTTGAAATAATAAAACACATCGCTAAAACTCTCGAAATCATTTTAAAAATTCAATATTTTCCTTAAATTAACACTTTTCAAGATTACAATTTTTCAAGATTGAGCACTTGAGCACGAAATATCAATCAAACCCCGATTTGAGTAAACTGCTGTTACACAAACTCCGTTTAATTTGCTTTGTCGGCATTTAAATAGTTTTGAATGTTCGATTCGTGGTTAGTTTAAAATGAAAATACTCGAAATGCTATTTTATAAATAATCTAATGGATATTTATGTGGTTTAGGTGGTGAAACTCGATATTAACTATATCATAATGTCAGAAAAATCAAAAACTGCACTCATACTTTCCTAATCTGTTTATTACTTCAGTAATCCGTCCTTTTTATTCCGCATGTTGTGAAATATTACAACTTCATATTTTCTATAGTATTTCAATCAAAAGTATAACATACAGCTGTAACGCTGAAAAAAATATTTGTAATTTCAATGCGGCTATTGGATGGTGTTTTGAGAGGTTCTTAGTTTATTTATTAGACTTTGTCTAAGGACGTCAAATAAAAGGACCAATGGCTAAATAGGAATGTTTTTCTCGATAGTTTCTTAATTTTGAATAGGATCTTGCTTGGATGCTTTCGATATACTGCTTTAAATTTTGGTGAATTCATTGAAATAATTTGAAAATATTAAAAATGTTCTATATATAATTATTTTTCTAAATACTTATGAGTTTCAAAAGCATGCTTAAATCCACCTCTGTTCAAATTTAATTTGAATATAATTTAAAATTAGGAGATCTGAAATTTCGAGAAAAACAGCTACAAATTAAATTCAAATTGCTTTTTGTAAATACCAAATAACAAGTTGGTTTTTTGCGATGCCTATTTATAAACTATAATATTTATTTGTATTGTTTACTTAGAAATACCACGAACTTTATTTTAATGACCATTGTTGAAATAATAAAAATTCTTTTCGGTTAAGTTAAAATTTTTAATATAGCGGAACAAACATGGTAAAAAAAACAAAGCAAAATAATTAGACCACCTAGCTATTTCGATAAAAATGTAACCTTTAATAGCCGCACACAAGAGCTGGCTCTAATAGAACTAATGATGTAAATGATATACATGTTTTAGCTCTTTGGGCGCAATTTTAAATTTTAATGCATACAAAATACAAAAATTTTAAAACAGTCATTAGGAAAATTGTAAATTATTTATTAAAAAATCATTTATAAAATGCAAGAACTACAACAATAAAATCGATAATAAAAGTTTGCACATGAATTAATCATAATGTGTAATATTTCCTTACTTTGCATTTCTCGATATAAAAAATAAACTTTCATTGTGATTTTATTTTTATATTCAATTTAAAAACTGACCTTATTAAATATTAAGTTCAAAAAACAATGTTTACCAAAACAGTTTTTCTTTATTAGGTTTCTTTATTAGCTTTACTCACCAATCCGTGGGCTGAAAACTTTTATTTTACAAAAGAATTCGTAAATGAAAAATATGTGTTCTATGTAAATAAATATTTAAATGTTTTAATTAGACTTTAAAATTTTTAAGCCATAATACTATTAGTTATTTATGAGTTGCATACTAAAAATTTTAAAATTGCGTGTACTAGGTTGCATTTTGAAGGCTTTAATTTAAATGAAAACGAAATTCTGATAATTTATCTTAGTCGTTGCTGTGTACAATTACTTAAATTTATCTTAACAAATTGCAAAATTAATTTCAAAACTAATTTGAATTTTTTAAACGTCGTCATAATATTCAAAATTCGTGGAGCATTTTATGATTTTCATCTAATAAAGTACACGAAATTCAATTAAAAGCAACTCATTTTTTGTTATATTTTGATGTAAAAATTTGCATTTCCTAGCATGTTTTGAATTGTCACTAAAGATTTTTTTAATTTACCAAAAATTATACATATGTCAAAAAAAAAAGGAAAGGAGAAATTAAAAATTAAGAACTAAAATCATAAATATGACGATTTTTCGGATTTTTTTCGGAAATATTGATGGTATACAAAAAGTGACTTCTACAAAAGTGGAAGATTTTTACTTGATCTACAACTTTTGTATTGGATACTTTTTGTTTTGACGTCAAGTTTCGCCAGAAATCACAACAGTAGCATTTTTCAACCCCCCATTACCATGGTATCCTCTTTTCTTGTTTTCCTTATATTATGAATTTTTTCACTACTTTTTCAGTGAACTACTTTTTTCAGTGTATGTCTGTCTCAAAAGTGTCGCGACGAATGTTCCCGGGGTCAAACTATCCCAACCACGAATGATACCGATTCAAATAAATCCTCAAAATGAATAATGTTGTTATTAATTTTTAATTACTTAAGCAATTATTTTTAATTAATTTTCTACAAATAAAATAACAAGCTTTAGGTTTAGGCAAGGTAATTTTGTTTTTCGTATATTTTAATTTAATAGTTATTAAATTTGCAAAAATTTGAAAAACCAATTTAACCAAAGATTCTATAATTTTCGATTTCTGATGGCTTCGGGAATGTTTTTAATGAATGCGCGAGCTCAAAGATCCAGTCTATCTTTCTCCGTAAGTTTAAACTTCTGGCGACTCAGAGATGTTCTTAATGCGTGAATAGGACCAAAAATCCGTGCATTCGAGTTCTGACATCGAAAGGTATCCCCATTGAACAGTCTAAGCGTCGAGATATCCCCGCGTTGAATAGTTTCTGTGCCAAGTAGCGGCGTTGAAATAGTAGCATCGAATTGTTTGTTCGAAAATTTCTGTACTTCAAACCAAATAACGAACGGAAATAATTTTATTCCGGATATTTTGTCTTTACAGAAGTATTTGGGTTCAATAATTATGACTTTGCAGGATTTTGATTTGCGGAATTTGTCCCTGGAATATTTAGCCCCGAAACTATTGATTATTCAGTAAAAACAGTCTAGTGCTTTTTTAAAGAGCGTGAAATAATCTGTAAACGAGATTCAAAATTTTTATTGTATAAAATAATTTTTTTTTGTTTTTTATCAATTAATCAAAACATTTTACAAAAACTCTTCCGGATAGGAAATTTAACGGACTACAACTTTTGTCTAGGAAAATCTAGGAGATTGAGGGCTCAGTGAGGCCTTCAGGCCGCACCACCTGCGAGATCTGATAGTTATCAAACATAGACCATTTCTATCTTTCTATCCCCTAACGCACCTCTGAAATTTGGTGGTTAGAGGGGAGTGAAGGTTCAGTGCGGCTTTCAGGCCGCACAACCTGCATTAGGCGATCACCCTTAATGCGACTAAAAGCGACTAAAAAGCAATGGCATCGCTATTTTTGAGTGACCGGTATTGGTTTTCGAGAGCATAATATAGTATTAGACTATAACAATGAAATGAAATTTAATGATTTCTTTTAAATTAGTTGATAAATAATTGGTGTCTATCACATAATGTACATAATACGTTTAAAAATAAGTTATTATTTGAAATATTCATATTTGCATGTGTTTCCTTAAACATGTAACAGATTAAAGCGCTATTATCACGGGCTTCGGTCACGGAATATATTCGATAATAATGCGTATGTGCGCTTTTCATGCCGCAGTGTATATTACGCTGCTCACTATACTGAGAGGGTGTCTACACCAAGCAAATGGTTATAAGTACGAGGTCATACCTATCCAATTATGAAATCAAAATTTTATAGCCTCTATCTAAATTAAAATACTTTCGTACAAAAAATAAATCGTTACTATCTTATATTCTTGCAAGTCTATTTTACTAATCGATCATATCTTTTGATTATGTATAAGCGTAACTTTTTATACAGAATAAACTTCACATGAATTTTTTCAAACTAATTTTGCTACGAATTCTAGTTAAAAGAAAATCTTTAAATCATGTACATTAAATTCTCTCAAAATAAATCACAAATAATAAAACCAAAGCTTTTCTATCACCGATCAAAAATTTAAATTTATTCCGAAAACCATCTAAAAATATACAAACAAAATGGCAATCATTTACGTTATAAAAATGAATAAGCAAATTTGTTTTGACGCAGCCGTTTTGATGCAACGATTTTGACGCAGGGATGATTGTACGTGAGAACATTTTGATGCAAATTAAAGTAGGACGAAAATGCTAGTGTACGGTTTCTACAGATTTAGCAATATGGACAATATGCTTTAGACTTTATTTAAAGAATTTTCAACACCATTTTCATTCAAAATGTTATCTTTTGAAATATATTCAGCCGAATGAGATTTAAGGAAAAATTTTCTACAAGGTGCTATATAAATTCCAGAAGGCACATCAATTTAATATTATTTCGAAATCTACATTTTCGCTTCAGAACTAACACCAATACATATTTAATTGGTATAAAAATGCATAGCTTTAATTTATACGCGGATTAAGGAATATTTGGCGGATATTTGCTCGTTGCTAAACGGAAAACATTTAACCAACTCGCAAGTAGAACTCCAGGACATCAGATCTCCACTGTTAACGTGTTTGTTAACGTGTTTGTTACGGTGTTTGTTCCGGCATATTATGCATATTTAAAAATGTAAAATTATATTTCACTTGTATTCTGAATAAAGATTTTGCTATGCTAAACATTGCACCAACATAAAAAATATCCACTTTGTATATTATAATTTCTTATATAAAAATATTTCTTAGTGAAATTTTAGTAAAATTGAGATTCTTTATACTTGAAAAGTTAAGCTGCTTCTAAGCTATTTGTTTTTCCAAAAATATTTGATGTATTTTATGAAAAAGCTTATCCGATTTGTGCAGTTTATTAATATTAGTAGGTATAATTTTAATTAACTGCGGAATTGTATTGTTGTGAAAATATGAATAAATGAAAAATCTGTAAAGCAGGAATTTTTCAGGTTTAAAAAAAAATCGATGCCGAAAACCTACTTCCTGATAGAATAATTTTAAAACTATTGCGCAATAAAATGTCAGACTAATTATAATTGTTTTAATCTTTTAAATATTAAAGTTTATGTTTAAAATTAAAGTAAAAATTAATGTTGTATATAGAGGTGTGGTGGTAATAAGGACAGGGTAGGGCTATCCTTTGGGATAAGTGGTAGCACGCACTATGAACAACTCTGTAGATGAATCACGCATAGTTTCAGACTTAATGGAATAGTATGCTATGGAACGCGTCACTTCATAACAATGTTTCACTTCCGGTTGTTGCACTAGATACCGGAAGTTAATATGTGGCGCTGCAGTACAGGATCGTACGAATTCCACACAAGTCGACCGTTAACACATTACCCCACACTACTTTAGTACATCTTTTGACCCTAGGATACCAAACTAAAACTTTACATGACATTTTACGAAACTCATATAAAAGTTAGCATAAGCTTCCCATTATGCAGCAACATATAAAAAAATGTTCGTATAAAATACTTTACTTTAGGGTTTCTTTCATGATAAAATATAAATATTCTATTGCTCTCTTTTCTATATCCGATCCATTTGCTTCTTTAGTACTACTTAAAAAATTATATCATTATTTTTTACTACGTAATGCTCATATTTCTAATATTTTATTAATTCATTGATTACACATATTGGAAGTGAAACGTAAAAACTTAAGAGTTTTCTTTATAGGAAATTTGCAAATATAGGTAGGTTTTCAAAATAAAAAAACCCTCTTATCTGCCGTTACAGAACTCTTTAAGTAGCATTATATTCGAATGATGTTTAATAAAATGGATAAGTAGCTACTAAACATAGGCGTAACTATCGCACGGCTGGAAAGGGCATAACCTTTAAAATCAAAATCTCCCCATTAAACAATATTATAAAACAGTTTTGAAAATAATCTTATTAGCGCCTCCCCCTTGTCCAAATATAAAACCCAGTTGTGCCCATGCAACCGGATTTTCAGGGACCAATTTAATATTTTACACCTAAGCAAATTGGCTGCTTTACATTTTACAAACAAAGTCGAATTTTAATCAGTTACATAACATTCATAATTAAAATATTAAACGCTAAAAGTTATTATCGTCAGTTAAACTCGAGCGTTTCACTGTTAAACTTGGAAAAATTAAAAACTAAGTAATTTACTACAAAACTTAAAAAGATACGGATTATCGACATAATGGTAGTGTTATTGGCAGCCATCAAACTAAAAAGTAAAATTGTTTCATACTGACAAACTTCAAATTATAACTCAAGAAGTATATTAAACTATTGCCAGTGCAGGGTGGCTTTTTTAAAGTCTTTCATAGCATCCCAACTATAAAATTAAAGAATAATTTCGTCCGGAACAAATACAATTTAAGATATAAATTATTCCTCTCCTGGTGAGTAGATCTTTCAGAAGGCCCTGAAAGAGCTTACAACTAACTGAATTTGACGGAAGCGAGAGCGCGATTCTAAAAAAGAATCCCAAGCAAGTCCAGCTCCTCCGGAATATTTTCATTTCTTCATTTCTTTTCAACTTTACGGCATTATCGCCTCTTTTTTTACTCGTTTCACATATTTTTCGATTGTTTTACCTACATTTACATTACTTTTCTGAGTAACTTTCCTATTGTTGCATTCGTTACTGCTTCAAACTGCTTTGTATTCCTTAAACATTATTTACTTTCTTTCTTTTTTTTTCCATATTTTTCCATATTTCTATTTTCTTGTCTGTTAGTTTTTTAGTTTAATATCTTCTCGTTCTTCGTTCTTTCTTGCCTTCAAATAAGCTGAATTAATACGAAAGAACAATCAATTGTTTTTTGACTTCTCTGAAGTATTGCAGTGTTTTTTTTCACTTATACTGCGTTTAATTCTTCTAATAAATAATAATGTTAGACTCAGCCACATAGATCAAGAAATACAGCCCTCAGGAGTGACTGGTACAATTATGATTGACAGGTTTGGAAACTGTTGCAAACTATAATATAACCTCATATAATATTTATCATGTATTATATTGAATTAAATTTAATATTAATTTTATATATTCAGTTTAATTGATTATATTCTAACAGGTTATATCATGATTAGCAAAAGTTCGTAATAATGCAAAACAGCATCATCGGCACCTGAAATTAGACAATCTATTTCGGATTATCTCAACTATGATTTGCCCATTAAAGTTTACAATGCTACAATATAATTTGCAGGAAGCCTCTTGATACAATAGGCTTTCTTAAAAATGGGGTAAATATTTTTTCCAAACACAGTCCAACTACTTTATTATTCATTTGGAAGATCCCAGATGAAATATGCTCTATGCGTATTGTTTTCATATTGCATATAATACAAGGCCATCGGCCTTCAAGCACAACATCATATGAAATCTTTGGAGGGAAATTTCAATTGCTCATGGTTTAGCTACGAACTGAATAATTTTATTGTGAGAATGTGTCGTTTTACTTACTCAGTCGCAGTATATTTTCGAACTAACGACTACGTATGTAACAATATAAGTACTTAAGGGCAAGTATTAGGATAAGTATGTTCCGTTTGTTTTCTAAAGTTTTATTACATATTTATGTCATGCTTCCATCTTAGTTTTAATGAAAATTCATATATAATACACCCCTATCTGTACATCCATCGGTTTATTGATGAAGTGTTCGCCAAGTGGTCACCCATCCAAGTGCGAATTGTAAGTATAATACTTAATCTTAATCTTTTTGGATTTATAATTACATTTTTTTAAATAATAGTTAATGAATTGCTCAGTTTCTACGTTAATGCACATTATTTTTCTAAAGTCCATATATCTGCCAAGAACAGTATATACATTATGGTAGCATTTTATTCAATAATAAATATGCAGTTATTCTTGCCTAACCTTTTTCTTTTACATCATTTTACATATAAAAATACCTTGTGAAAACATATAGTATGTATCTTCGGAACATTTACTGGTGGCTATTGATTAATATTTTCAGGTTGGATTTAAAAAAATGATTTAATTTAGTTCTTTATTACAAAAGAGAGAATTTACTTTCAGCCTTTGTATTGTAATAATGATAGACAAGCTTAAAGATAAAATTGAGAGTTGAGCTTTAAACCCTACTCACGAGTAAAAATGAATATATTGGCGGTAACGTTTAGACATAATATTAGAAAAGTGCTAGATATGCTTAAAAAGTGAAAGACAGAAATATTCCGAAACTGTTTGATGAAATTTGATAATAATCCAAATTTAGTTAATTTAAATATGCTTTCCAGTTGTAGATCTAGTAAGGTAAATTATAGAATTAACTGGCTCATCTATAAATATTTACTGTCTCACGTGTTTAACTAGAACATTCACGATTTTGCAGAAGTGGAGGTGTCTGGAAAGGAACTGTGTTGTGCATAAACAGTTAGAACTGCTGGCAGCTAGTTCCGCAAACAGCTGCGGCCTATCCATTACCTCTGTATTTTATATTATGGATATACGGTATAATATGCTACTGTATACCACATTCAAGCGTAAGAGTCTTTGTATCACAAGTAAATGATGTTATTTTATAATGTTCTGTTTGGCAAACTTTCTGATGAAAACAAGAAGTTTGCTATATCGTCTGAGAAAGCTTGAGGCGGATAAGGTCACCGGAGACCGTCCTTTACGTTTAACAAGAGTAGTGACCGTACAGACAAACCACAAACATACTATAAACCCTTAGTTCCTTTTCTCTGTAATTAATAATTCACTTCTACCTCTTTACATATGGTGTACATATATTGATTCTCCTGTGCCATTCGTGATGGTCGGATAGCTAAACATTTAACTACTAATTGAAACTCGAAATAATTTTTTTTTTCAATATTCTCCAAACTATGAAATACTATTTACTCCTGTACATAGTTAATTTCAGGATCAATTCAACAAAACATATAACTCAACATTTGTATCTTACATAATTTTAAAATTTCCGTGTGAGAGTACATAAGTTTTTCGCTACAATGCTGTGGATGTTTTATGAATGAAATATTTACATTGGTATTGTGCTCCAAAAGGAAAACATATGAATACATAATTTTTATTTTTTAAAGAGGATCCTGAAGTTTTTCAATTAAATTTGAGTAATATTACCTAGTAATTAATGTGTCCGCGATTCAAGTAATCAATCATTAAAGTTCTCTGTGTGCCTCATAAATTTGTTGCATAAATTTATTTCTCTACCGTAATTTCAACGCATAACTTCAAAAGTGGTGGAAAATATTTAGTATAGTCAATTGGTTAGTTAAACCACGATTAAAATAGTAAACAAAAGGTTACACCTAACTAAATAGTTTTGTTGATAGAAAATTTTGCAGCCGGCAATTCGTAAAATATTTAAAAAAATTTTGAAAAATATAATTTCAAAATATGAAGGAAAATATTAAAATAATACCAGTTTCTTGTATCGTACAGAATAGCTAAAAGTAACATAAATATTCAAACAACGGAAACGAACTCACTTTTAAAACTAAAAGATAATAATAGAAATGTAAAATAGATGGATACGTGGTTTAGGTAGTGAAACTCTACATTAACCTAGCGATATTTTAACAAAACCAAAATTTTTTTAGATTTTCACAAATAAAATACACTGTAAGTACATCGCCAACGTTTTCACGTTTCAAAACGAAAAACGTTAGGGTTAAAAAATTATTTTTACAATGTATTTTGTTTGTGAAATCATTTCAGTTCTATTGTAATTGCATTTAGGGCTTGATGTGGTTAATAGAAATAAACTAAGAATTTCAAGTAAATTATGTGGTATTTAGTATATATTGTTGAATATAATATTTAACAACACTAAACGTTAAATTAATTGAATTTTAACCGTAAAGTAAAGAAACTTAACTTGACCACTTAAATTATCAAAGTTGAAATTTAATATCTTTTTAATTTAACAGTTAAATTCTATTATTTCAATTTTCTATTTAGTTTTGTTAAATATTCTAAATAACAATATTATATTATCTATTATTTTTAAATATGAAAATGGAATGAAAATTCAAATCGGCCGCATACGTCCGAGTGATATAGATATGTTTGTGATATAGACCAATAATGGGAAAAAAGTTCTAAAATTTTGTATATCTACTCATCCGCTCATATTCTCGGTTTATGGTTTTGTGTACTTGATCAGAAAATTATACAAACAAATAAAATTCACAAAAATGTACAGTTACATTCCTGTTAAAATAATCTACTGAAGCCAATGGTTAAAACTCTCATTCATACTCTAAAACAATCCTCTCGCTACTATTGCTTATAACTAATTGGAAACTTTTTGTTTATAAAAGTTGGATATATTTTTAAGACCATGTCCGCGCTTTATTGAAAAAAAGTTAATAATCTATAGATTTATAGTATGAGAACAGTTAACTTTGTTTGTGTTAATGTACATAGTTAAACAATAGCCATTTTTTTCACAGATTTGGACCGATATCGTTTTTGTTTTATTTTATAATGCAAATAATAAATGAATCTGAACTGTAGTTCATTTAACAAAGATGACGATATTCATATAAAATTGCTAAAAATTCATTCATTATCTGTACAAGTTTAGTAATGAGCTACAAGGTATCTTTTATTATATTTTTTTACTCATTTTGAATTCTTAACATTTTTAGTTGGCTGCTGTGACATTGTTGGGATAATAAATTTACTATGGCAATCATTATCCTACGGGTTGATATCCGGATCGATTTCCAGTAATTTCCCAAGAAACCTTTCTTTTGTTACGCCATTTTCAAAAAAACAACAAAATTTTCAGTTTTTGCCAAATAACGGTCAAAGTAAGCATCTGACAGAAAATGTATTGAATATATTTTTAAAGTACTTCAAAATTGATATTATTTCAGACCAAAATGAGATTTCTAGCTCTGGTAGTTTCCGAGTTACAGCTCTTCAAAAATCAGCAAAATTTTCTCAAAATTGAAAATATTTACTCTAACCCCCCCCCCCCCAAACCATCCAAGCATCAGAAAGAACAGGTAACTCCTATAGTCCTTTTCAAGTTTGAACAGAGAACACCCCTCCCGGCATTTGCATGAATAAACGTAAAAAAAGGAGAAAACATTCCTCCCTGAATTTGTTGCTACGCGATTTCGACTTTCTTTTTTTGAGTTGAGGTGTTTAAAATATTACAAAAAAAGCGCAATCTAATATCCTGTCGAACTCTAATTGGATGTCTAATACCTATACAAATCCTAGCAATTTTCCTGTATATACTAGATGGGCATGGGACGAAATTTTAAAAGCATCTAAGCATAACTTAACCCATCGACGTCCTTTTTAGAAACGGGGGAGGGGAAAATACTTTTTTTAATTTTGAAAATATTGTTGACATTTTTAAATTTCCGAAAACATTTATTGACACTTATGGGCGAGAATCATAAGATTTAAATTTTTTTATTATTTATAACAGGAATATCGTAGAAAAAATGTGTAATTTTAATAATTAAGCATGATTTTATTTTTTATTGCCATACCTATATAATTCAAAAAATTAATTATTTCAACAATAAAAAACATCATTATTTTGCAACATCATGCATTTAAAATCTAAACATTGATGTGCAGTTGCCCCCACATGGCTTTCAATTTTTAAAGATTACTATATTATATTTAAATATAATTAAATTCAATAAAAATCAATCTAATTGTTGGAAATTGTATAGTGACGAACACACTCTTACAAGAGTACACACGAAATTATTTAATAATAAATATAAGCACACTATAATAGTGCATTTTAATTGAGTTTAATTGTTGGAATCTCCACCCGTATTTTCATAATCCGGCTCATGCAAAATGCAATTATTGTAAAACTGTATTTTATGATGATATTATTTATTTGGGCTTATTATAAATCTGTAAATTTACGAAAATATTTTCGTTTAGAAAATACCAAAAATAGGAAATTTTTACTAAAATGCCTAAAATTAAACACCAAATACTAACCTTAATTATTAACAAACCCACGAAGTGGACCTACCTATAACAGAAAGAAAAAATGTGTTAATTTATTTTGTTTCAGTTCATGTTTTCAAACAAACTTACCTTTATCACTGTAGTCCTTCCGCAATAATCGTCTTCTTCGTCCAATTCCATCATAGAGCACCAAGCACAAGTTTAAACACTAGCACAATTTTTTAACGGCCACGAAAAATTTAATTTTAATGAATATCACTACTATTAAAGCCAAGATTTAAATGAAAAACGAAACACGATTATTTAAAGCTTCCATCAAGTTTTTCCAGAAGTTTGTACTTAACATCCCAATTCTAACCTGGGAAACCAACCAGAATAAATTATGTTCTTTTGCGTGCCGGATACATATGTGAATCACCTGATTGAAGGTACAAATTTGTATGTGGTAATTTCACAAAACAATTTGAAATACTTTGTAATACAAAGCCGGCTAAAAATCAGCAAATCGGAGAAAATCAAACTGGCCATACAAAAATGCTACCAAATTGAGCCCTTCACAAAATTTTCATTTCCATACAAATAAATAATAACTTATAGCTTATTTTTTTCGTTTTCGCAGGTTTTCCGAAAAACTGCCAATCGATTCAATGCCGATTATATTTCTTTCTTCGAAATTACGCTGCATGTAGTTTGACAGTGGTCACGTCATGAAGCAAAGCCGTAAAGGTCGAATAGAATCCTGCAAAACAAAAATCTGTATTAAATTTTCTATATAGAAAAAAATTACCGGCAACCACAGAAATAATTATGGTAAAAATCAAGTTTGAAAAATGTTAGTAAAATTGGAACTTCTAATATTAAGTTTGTGGAAAAGCTGAGTCACTTACAAAACTTTCTTAATCATTAAACATGTTAACCGCCATGGCGGTCCCTAGGGACCGCTTTAAAAATGTCCCCTGTCGCCATAGCGGGCATATGGACCGCTGCTTTGGTTTAATTTCTGTAGTATCCTGAATCTAGTGGCCTGGTAGGACATTTTTAAACAAACCGTGTTAATATAATACATGTTATAACTCACGCGCTTGCTATTTGCCAATATTCAAAAACTCGAATTTCTACTTTTCTCCTCCATAGATGGAAGAGAAGAAAGCACCAGCAGTTGAATCCAACCCATCCTGATAGTTTCCAGGAGACTCCACTTCCACGACTAATAGAAAATATAATGTTAAATGTTCTACGTCACAAAATTACTAATATGTCCAAATTAAACCTAGAATAAAATAATTTTGTTCAACTTACACTATGTTTAGGTTCGATTCTTCTAGAAAATTATTATATCGCAGTTACAAAAATTTCGACAAAAGTAGAAAATAAATTAACACCCCCAAGTATAAATTTTGAGACGACACAACGTACTTTGGGAACGTTTTCAACAAGAATGTGTGAATAATAGTTAATTTTGGTTTTTAAAATTTTTTGTAATTTAAAAATACATCAGGTGATAAGGTAAACAAATGCGTTAAACCGGAAGTGACAAATATTAAAATAATTTGAATTTTGTTGAAGCTCATTTGAACATGTACAAAGTGAAAGTGAAATCTTAAATAATAATTTTTAGTTTTCAATTATAGATAATCTAACCATCAAGATAATCCAGTCTAATTAGAGTAAAAAAGCCCAAATAGATGTATTAATTCTGGTAGAGCTGGTTTTTTTATATATTATACTGGTTGTTGCCCGGATTGATTTGCAGTAGTTTTCCAGCAAAAATCGCCGCCATCTTTAAAAAATTGAAAATTTTTCTGATGTTTTCCAGAGTTTGTCAAATGTCAAGGTAATCGTCTGAGAGAAAATTTATGTCATATCTTCTTAGAGTACATCAAATTTGCTACTATTTCAGATCAACAAAAGTTTTTCCAAAATAAACAAAATTTCCCAAAATTGGAAAATTTAAGAATTCGGTAATTCTACGATTACTCTAGTTTGCCAGTTATTATACAGGTTTTACCGTAGGAGATGTAATTTAGGTACGGGGTGAAAATTGGTTGGAATTCTCAAATTTTATATAACCAAGATACTGGAGGTTTACTGTTTTAATGGTATTCTTCCATTCAACAACTCAAACAACAATGGTGACAGTAGACAGCTGTGTCTCGGACCTCGTAAAATGTTTTATATTCTGTGCTGTCATTCCGATCATATTTGTATTACCATTGCATTACAAATACATAATTAACTAGATTGTTTAGTTAGGCGGCCTGAGTGCCGCACCGATATTTCATTTTCCCGTAACATTCATGAAATAATTTAAATTTATTAGGATTTCTTAGCTAATTAATTCAAGTATTTTAATTTAAACTGAGAATATATAATTTCAATAATAATTTTATTTAAAGAATTTAAGCAAGCTTTAATTTTTTAATAATGCATTTCCTTTCAATCCCATTTCTAAAATTACATAATAATTTTAAGTTTGAATTACAGTAATAAAATAATATACATGCTTTTACCAAAACCTGAATTGGAAAATATTTTCGGAAATCGTGAGAAAAACTCTTCAGTTTATCATAATGAAAATTTAATAATCAATTAATGTTCCTTAATTAATTATTATAGCCACTTTACCAGTCTTTAATTATAAAATTGCATAATATTATTTTAATGTTTTCTTTCTTCTTTCGTTTTGTTCTTCTACAATTTTAACTTATAATATTTCATTTAATGCATTAGTTAATTTAAAAAAATATTAATTATTCATTTTAATTAAGAGAACAAAATTGGTTTTAAAAATAATGTCTGGGAGTAGTCCAAAAGAAATTTATCAATATTTATGAGTAATTATGAAATGTGTAAGTACTCTGTCTTGTTATCTGAGTTTGATGCGATCAATATGTAATTATAATTGCCTTTTACGATTTCTCCAAATCGCAACAAGTGGTTTTCCAAGTTCTTCAGTTGTAGTTATCTAAAATTAGACTGAATATCTATAATTTTATCTCATTTCCACAATATTCTGCATTAAGATTTTTCTATAAACACCTAACTATTAATAAATTATTTTTATGAAAAGAATTTTCTTCTGTTTTGCCTGGTTAATTGCTTCAATTATACGGTTTAGAAAAGTCTGAACAAAAGAAAAACACGAAAGTAATACGAGTTATCAAAAAGAAACACATCGCTTAAAAAGCAGCAAAGAATTTTAATTAACTAACAAGGTAATAAGTTTATTAATGATTTTTGAAATTTACAATAAATTATAAATTAATAACAAGTTATAATATGAACATCAAATTATCCGTTAAGGTAGAAAAATTCGTCAATGCATCCTCCTTATAGTTAACAATTAACTAAATAGTTAATTAACTAAATAGTTAATTGTTAAAATTCTGATAAATTTCAACTTTAAAAATATGAACAAACTACAGATACACTATTATTGAGTAAAATGACGTATTTGTAAACTTTTAACGATGTTATCAATTATTTAGGGGTAGTATGCATCATAAATCAATACAGATATATATGATATTGAAAAATACACGCTAATTACTTTATTTATTATTTACATCATAATTCATATTGAAAAGCATTTGTTTCTAAACTGACCATGTTTTACTAAAATAATGGAAAGTAGCTTAAAATAATTTTAATGATGTTATTGCTGATTATTTGATTCATAATTACGCGAGAATATCGTGTCAATGATATGTCAATGAATGTGTCAACAGCTTTAACTAAAATTATTAGATAATTTTCTTGTAATTTGTCTAAATCTCCCAATAATAATCAGATTAATTAATATTATATTTATTATACTAGAGACATTCCCGGTGGTTTGGTGCCCATATACATATAGTATATAACAAATAGGTTCTTTATGTCTAATTCACAAGTTACAAGTAATTTTAAATAGTCTAAAAATTCTTTATGGAACTAGGACGACAGTAAAATTTTCGCTGATTTTTCATAAAATATCTTGTTTTACAAAAAATTTTATCTAAGGGTGAACACCCTTTATTATGTATTAGTAAACAATAATCGACTACTTGTAACTTCTAAATTGTAACTTTTAGACTTGCTTTTATTGTGCAACGAAACCCAGATTTTTGCAATAAGGGTATAGCATGGGATAGGGATTTGTATTAAACTAACAATAACAAAATTGGTAGTTATTTCTAACGATAATAGCAACCCGATAAACAAAGTTCAAACATCGCAAACCAATACCTCCTACACCATTTCCATTCAAATGTATTAAATGAATTTTTACGGAGACAGCCAAAAACTTAATTGAATTTACATATGGCTTTTATTTGATTTTTATTATAGAAACTAAAGTCAGTTTACGTATATCTAAGAATACCTTGCCGAAGAATATGGGCAACCAGATTTCTTCCAAAAATAAAATAACATCATTTTCAGTTCATAGCAGTACATTGTATAATCTTAAACTGAATTTTTTGTTGGATATGAAATGAAAAAGAAATTCGAATTATGGGGATGGACGAAAGGATACGGAGTCAGATCGTAATGGTTTTCTGTATCTGCGTATAGAAGCCTAAGGAAAAAAGAAACAACCTTGCCTCCTCATGGTACGAACTGAATTACTTGAACAGAGTCGAACTATTGAAATTTCCAATTTGGAAATTCGTCCTTCTGTTGTTAATTAAGTATAATTAATGCATACAAACAGGTGTAAATTTACTGTATGCATTTTATTTTCAACGAAACCCTAAAAATGTTAAAATAACTAACTAACTCAAAATTGAATTTTGTCTACCTGATTAAGTTGGAATATGGTTATTTAACCGTCCTTTTAATTGTCCAATTCCATCTGTTTGATATAATTAATCTAATGAATGCTACGATTTGAATATTATAGTATACGTAATTTAACAGTGAAAAGCACATAAAGCAATGTTGAAAATTGGGAAAAAAAACAAACATAATAAGGCCTATTGTATTCATCCATTATTTCATACTTTCAGGTGATACAACAACATGGTAAGCGTAGCCTCATTTATAGTAACAAACCCAAATGGATAAATGCAATTAGTATTTTTTCATGGGCGCTCCGAAATGAAAATAAATGAGTACGTAAAGTCAGGACAATGAGAACATACGAGCGGCGGTTACGTTCATTCCCTGAACTCATGCACTGCTTTATTAGCACATATTACGGCGCCCCTACGAGATTGTTATGATTCATTCTGTGTTCGTTGTCTCTATGCGGATGATCGCCTAAGGGAAATCGCAGCCGATCCTTTTACGCATAACGTGTCACTCTTGAACATCCGACATCATATTTCCCTAGTATCAGCGACAGTTTCAATTTTATTCATTTTTCTTTCTATTGAAACTAATTGTACGCTTTACTGACAAAAAACATCATTAATCTTTTAAAATTGCAATAATTTAAAATTTTCAATAGAACATCGACTAAATTCATGTTTATTCATCTTGATCGGTGGTTCCGAGTACATTCTCCTCTAAACTATCTTGAGAGTAATTTTATCTCTAATAGTGCATCATTTATTTTTCCTGAATAATATTTACCTTCCAATCAATAAATAAATGAATAATTCTTCATGAATGGAAAACTAATTAATATCATTCATTCAAAACACTCGGTACTCCCGGCACTGTCCAGACAACACAGCCAGCGCTCATTTAATAATTATAAGTCAATTGAAAAACATTTCATTTAATTCACATAAAATATGGATAAAACATTTTAAAACACAAGAATTTTGCTATAAATTTTTAAATATTTAACAAAACCAGTATTTGGAATTAATAATTTTAACATTGATTATATTTAACTAGATTTCGCTACTGTCGAGTAGCGAAATTTTCGGGAGCGAAATGTGCAAATGCAGATCCTACCATCTTGCACACCTAGTTTATCTATTAATTTCGAAAATAATTGATTGCAAAGTTCAGATTTTTCACATAAAAGTTGATAATTTTTGCTCATTCTGTTGCCGGTACGTGCACTCGACGAAAATAACTGCAGGAGTGAGTTTTAGTGGGCGGAGTCGATTTCAATTGCTCTCTAGCCTTTCTACGGGAGCAGCATTTTAATAAAATTTTCTATTGAAATAAATTATGGTAGACAAAGGCGTAAATTATAAATATAAACATTAAATTTTACAGTTTATTCAAAATTAAAGCCAAAATTTTCCAAATACTAGAAGCTACTATTCAATTGGCTTACATCATAAACTTAGCTCCGCCGATAAGAAAGGGTACTTATATAAAACAAAAGTACTGATGAAGGCTAATGAGCCAGAAACACAGAAATGGGTGATGATTAAGGACGCGTCGGGTTACCGTCCAATTTCTACGCTTCTTTCCTTCAAAAGTAGGATAAAAAAACAATGAAATATTTTGAAAGAGCAAATTTTAAGGTTTCTTATGAAACGAGGATAAATAAAACTTCACAATATCATTTTGAAAATCGATTTTTTAATGTAAATTTTTCAAGTTTACGTTCATGTTTGCATTACTATAAAGCATTCTGTTGACGGCACGTGTGTGGTGTTTGGGTCTAGCGATCCGGATTTAGATGGGGAGAGCATCCATCCAAACGGTCAAAATTCCAAATTGCTACCGTATTTTACTGCCTATTTGGCTCACTGTCAGTTTATCGATCACCAGATGAAGGAGATTATAGCGCCTCCGGCGCCAACATGCTCCGCATGTCAATGATGCTACGCTACGATAGATGGGGAGAGACTGTGCTTCATTTCACTGAAAGCGCTCGTCGGGTCCACTACGATCGAGTTCCTGCATTATCGTGCGTATCCGCGCGCCAATTATTGTTTAATATAGTACATTGGGAAATTTCGGATCCCAGGCCTCGAATTTCGTCATTTTTCGAGTTCTGTGCTCTCCGGGGTATGTTTTTAATTAGTTAAGCTAATTTTTGAGTTGGAACCGTTTCAGGAATGTTTTTCATCTATAGAGCGATTTAGAAGGGTTCAATATCTAATTAAATTCGCCATTTTTTAGTGCAATTTATGCTCAAAAATAAGTAACGTAAAAATAAGCCAAGGGCGGACTTAGGGGCCGTTCATATATTACGTAAGACGGTTTTTTCATGCCCCCTCTCCACCCCCTAATAAAAAAATTTATACCCCCGCCCCACCAATCTTACGTAAAAGTAATTATTACCTAATGAGAAACCACATCGAATCTAATCAACAGAATTTTCGGTGTGCGTCACTTAATAACTTAAGTAATTTAACAATAACGATTAAAGTGACCCCTCTACCTCCGAATAAGAAAAAATAAGATGTCAGCTAACCCCACCCCTTCCCTTGGGTTTACCCGAATCTTTAAAAAATCGTAAATTTGAACTTTTATATTATTTGTGATTTCCTCATAAACTACCATAATTTCATTAAAAAGTATTTTTAAATTTAGTTTTAGTTCTTTGAGGAAAAAAAATATATTAATTGAAAATAATCAGTACAGCAAGAAAATAAACACTAGAATAACGGAGGGAAATTGAAGAGCTATTTCTTGGCGAGGGCAATAAAAAGACCAAAAAGTGTCATCCAAGGTTAAAATAAGAATATGTAGATAAAATTTTTATCTGACCTGGGGTATTTTATACAGAAGATATGGGAATAAAAAGTTCTTAAAGGGATGAACGGAGAGAAGTGAATAGAGGAAGAGTGGAGTGTAGAAAAGATTAATAAATTTACAAAATGTGTGACAAACTAATAATTACAGGTGTAGCCCCATCACCATATGGGGCTGGTTATATGGTTACGACTCGTCCTTGCACTGTAGAAAAACAGAACCACAAAAAGGTAATAGAAGGAAAAATTTTGAATACACGAATCTGAGGAATAGTATTGAAATTGTTTCAAAACTACAGTAGAGCTCCATTAACGACACCACATTATACGACATCAAAGTGACGTCATGATGGATTAAATGGCAAGTTACAAATTATTCAATTCAAAGAAAGAAGCAGATATTAATGCGTCAACAAATGTTTTATATAATAATTTAAAAAAGTAATTCAAAAAAAGATTGAAGAAATTCTTTTGATATTTTACTTAGTGATCGACAAGTAAAATTAAACTTATCATTTTTCCAAACGACCAAGAAACCTGTCTACGTGCACCTAATAGCCTAATGTCCATATTGCGCCCCTGATGTTTTATTGCGATGATGATTATTACAAATTTATCTACATTAGCGACCTCTATCTCAATTATTTTATTAGCTGTAATAATATTTTGCATATTTAAATAACAATCGTCCCTTATTAAGACTGTTTAAAAACTTTTGTTCATATTATTACATTTTTGCGCCAATCCGATGTTTATATTTAATATTTGTTTGTTTTTATTCCATCCGTATATATATAGCTATATGTATGTATGTATATTATATAGCTGTCTCGCGTATTGTCGAGACCTTATAAACCAACTCTATCAAAATTTAGTAAACTGACCATTCTATGATAAGAGCGACATAACAATAACGTGATTTATTGGTAATATGACGTTAGAAGCCAAGAATTCCCAAAAGGTGAGGTCAATATAACGTGACATTGTTGCCTGTGATATATACTACCAACATTATGTACATAAAGCTCAAATACAAATAAATCAACGTGAAACTGCTATTCTCATTGTTTTTAAGTTTTTCCACCATCAAGGTGGAATTATAGTGTTGACTGTAGTGTTTAATCACCTTCAAAATTTAAATTATAAAAGTATGTTTTCGTTTAGAGACTGTTTAGAGTCAAAAAATATGCGAGAAATTTTAAATTTAAATTTTATTTTTAGATATAATTTTTAAATCAGCTCGGGGTTCGATTCTGCCCTTATTCCTTGCAGGCTTAATTATTAAAGCTTTTAATCTTTCCACAGTTACATTAATATTGTGTAAATACTTTTCTGTTTTACAAAAAGAAAAACATTTATAGATTAAGATAAAATTATCTTTGTTTATTTTTATACAATTAAAATTCAAAGTATTATAAAATTATCTTGTATTAAAGATGAAAATCTTTATTGATGCTGGTGGAGTGATGTGAAGAATGGGAAATTATTATGTACAATATAAAATACATTTATTAAGTTATTTTGTTTATAAATATTTAATGTTTTTCTTTTGATATTATATTTACATTATGTTAAGGATGCTTTAAGATTATAGAACGCTTAATAGTATTTTTTTTTTTTTCAGGTAAGTCTCTTTAAAATCTATTAAGAAAGCAAATTGCCGATAAGGGTAAGTTATAAACACGAAGTAGTATATAGCGATAGGTCTCTTTTGTAACCAAAGAAAACAGCTTCAAGCTTTTAGCAATAAAAGATTTATAACGTCGAGGAAACCTTTGTTACCGTTAGTTTACTACTGGAAAGTTAGAAATTTAAATCTTACTAAACTTTAGTTTCTCGTTTAATTAAACGTTAGTTAAAAATTTAAAACTATAAATTTTGACTGCTACCTTGTTTATGAATTGCTATTACTCTAATGCCTCGACATGCATAATATTCATACGTATACATATGTTGGGTCATTTTTCGTTTTTCATTAAAACGTTTTACCATAATTATAACCGTAGGCAATTTGCTATTATTAGTGCTTGCCCCAATTTTAGACAAATTAAAATGATAAAACATGTAAAATTAAATATTTACGTTATTTTTCGATGTTTAATATCTCTCTACAACGCTGGCTATTGTTAGACTTGAATATGATTTAGGTATATTGTCAAGGTCTATGAGAATATTTAGTAACCTTCCTAGTCTTGATAGAATGAAAATTTGTGTTTGTTTAGGAAACCTTAGCTAACATATTGTTCAAATAGTTGTAAAATTGTTTTTAGAAAACCGTTCTGAGGTTAATGGGGGTTTAGTTAAAGCAAGTGTATACCGGACTCGGAAACTAACTTTTGTAATCTGCAAAATACTTTATTAATGGGATTTTATTAAGATATAATTAGGTATCCCTTACTTACATTTAAAATTACAACTTTTCAATTTCAGGACAAAATAAGTCCTGAAAGTTTTTCAGGTATTAAAATTTCAGAGATTGGAAAATCGCTGAAACAATATCGATTAAAACAATTTTTTATTTATTCTATTCATTAATTGATGGGATAGTATTATTTTGGCTTAAACATGCCATAGTTTGATAATGAAAAGTTTCACTTTTTGCATTTTGTACAGTTAATCTCGGCTAATCTGCTCTGGAGAGTTTCCTGTAAATTATTCAATGACGTCCTCACAAAGTAACACCTGTAATTGACCGTTACACTGTAGCAATCTCACATACTGGCCTTTGGTGAATATTTAACTATGCATGAATGCAACTAGCTAAATATTGCAGGTTCTATTTTACTCTGGCCAGTGAAAAACAGTTTCCTCTTGAAATTTTGAAGATATATGGACACATATTTGGCTTCCTTCAAGCAAAAATCTTCTGTAATAAAATAAGCTTAGTTTTATTTTCACAGCTTTAGGTCGAACTATAAATTACTACGATTTACACTTCATGTTTGACTTGGTGACTAGCTTTCTTAATTCTTATTGATCCCCAAGTAAAATAGAAAAGCATCAAAAAAATTAATGCTTTTTATATCTAACAAAAATTTCAATTTCTTTTCCTAAATTGCTTAACTGAATATAAATCTACCTATCCACAATATGAATAACCAAACGTTGTATATATTTTTGTTTGTTTTTGACATTGACTTAGCAAATTGCATTATCTTAAGGGCATATTTTAAATAAACTTAACTGATACTAGCTAGGGGAGGCTGTAATACATTTGAGCATGGGGCATATTCGTACAATTAAAATTTACTGCTTAAAATTATGGTTAGAACTGTCTAAGTTTTCCTTAACAGGCTTCCTCTAATTAAGTGTTAGAAGTTTGAATGCATGCATCATAGATGTTACTGTAGTTTCAGCAAAACAGTTTTTATTGTGTCTTTAACTAAATTAACTTCTGCATATTTAATATCACCTTTTTAATTTCGGACTCTGCCTTATTATTTTCTACTCTGCAAAATGTACTTCTACTTAGCACTATTGGTTCTAATCGGTTGGAAAATTTCAAATTTTCCTTAAATATATTCTCCATGCGACGCCACTGAACCTCTATTTCGATATGCAGGTTATCTGTTCAGGCAGCTTGCCAAAACCAGTTTGAGTTTGTCTGTTAATTGTGTTTGTAAATCTATTAATTATAATACCGAATTCGTAAATATATTATTATTTAACTGGTTAATTTGTCTAACAAATTATTCCCAACATTCAAGTTATGGCTTCGTTTTAATTTTAACATGGCCGATATTGCCAAAATGAACCTTTCACATTTTGAGTTGATATACTATAACCTGGTGGCTATCTCCCAGTATTTGAATGATGTACTCAATTGTCCAGGTCGTGCGGCCTGCGGGCCGCACTGTTCTGTCATTCCATTCCAACCTACAAGTTGGTTACTTAAAGTTCTTGAAATCAAATTGCGTGTTTTTGATGAATATATCAATTTTTAACATGGAGCCGATTGAATTAAATGTGTAGCGGAGGATATAAATTGACGAAATAATTAAATCGAAACTGGAAAATATGTTTTTTTTTCTTAACCGGTTTCATCATCAACCATTACGGTTGATTGTGGAGAGAATTTCGAGAACATTTGACGTTTTCAGCAATTACAATTTTTACCTTTTTACCTTTTTTTTTGTGAAATATAATTTTAACTCTCTATATCCTTGTTTCTTTTGAGACCTCTTTATCGGCTTCAACATACAAAATTTATTCACTTATTAACTAGAACCTGCTTTTCATATCCAAAATTTATCCACTTATTAACTGCGACCTGCTTTTAATATAATCCTTTATGACCTAACTAACTATTCCTTTTTTTTTCCCGGTAATCTCTTCCGTTTTGTTTCCCGGTATATTAATTTTTCAATTTTTTAAACTTTTCAATCCGATTCATGCTACTTAATTTTGTACATCGCGCATAAATTGTTGTACTTGACCGTTGCACCGTTGCCACCCCTTAATATTAAATTTTGAACAAGGATTTTCAAAAGTGCCCAAATTCTAATTACATAAATTTAAATAATAACATTCTTTAAATAATTAATTTAATTGAAACTTCTTTGTTGTAGCATAAATTTTGTTAACTTTGAAATTTCGACTGCGGGTTTACTTTGTCCGAATAATCTGTTTATTGGGCCTTAAGATGTCGTCGCAATATATATGTATATTATTACTCAGTAATACTGGTTAATTGTATTTGATGACTCATATATGATAACCCTGATTTCTGCTATTCAAATCTACTCACTTGCAGATTTAATCGTTCCGGAAGTTTCTAGTAGGTTCTAGATAGATCTTTAGGGTTCATAAGGTATAAAACCAGTATCGAATAATTTAAAATAATTGTTTATAATCCCGAGTAATTAAAAATAATATTTAATAATTTTTTAAAATTAATTATCGATTACAATTATTTATTACTTTTTTATAGAAACATTGGATATCGGCTTAGTAGTTAGTGCGATCAAATGCTAACGCCGAACCGGGATATCCAGTTTGAACCTAAAAGGAAACTAAAAACACATAACCGTCTGTCTTTTGAACTTTAGGAATTTCTATAAAAAAATTATACGAACACTCAACTATATACTACTTATAAGAATACAAATAAAATGTTGTTTAACTTATTATAACTATGCAGATACCAAATAACACTGAAGTTTAAGATTTTATAAAATAAAGTTTTCTAATATTAAATTTTTGTAATAATACCTTGTAGGTATCTAAATATAGCAGTCTAGACAACTGTATGAGCTCACCTGAGTTGGCCATTAAAAAGTTTTTTTGTTAACATCTTTAAACTTCATAATAATAATTACTACTTTAGACGATAGATTTTCAACAATGATGAGATCTTAATAATGAACTATTGTAGGTAAGCGTCAATTAAAAAATTAATAAATTTTATTTAAAAGTTAAGGAATTGATAAACAATTTTATATAAACATTAGATCTTACCTTTTTATGACAAGAGATCATATTATGCCTTCTAAACCACATGTCATCTACTAATTACTATACTAGACTTAAAAAGGAATTGGTTTTCGTATGGACCAAAAAAATGTATTGTTTTATCAAGTTTTAATTGGAGTTTTCTTACAACGCTTAATTATATTTACTAGTTCAAGTTGTGAAAATCTTGTTGCAAACTGTTATCTTTAACATAGAATATTGTGTTCAAAAGTATTTTTTGCAATTTCGGGGGTAAAGTACTCACTTTGGACCCTGATTTGCGGATGTAAAGTGGAACTATTTTGCCCTAGGGCAAAAAAAAGTTACTGCCGGGCAAAAAAGAAGTCACCAGATTTTATTATCAATTTAATTTTCATTTTTTTGTAACATCTGCTATGCACAAATTTACCAATTTCTCGGTACGGCACGCCCCCGCTAGGCCGAATATTAGTGGGACCTACAATGAAATAAATTGGTAACTAAATAAATAAAAAGTACTTACTTTAGCTACCAAAAAATTCTCACGAGGCGCCTATTTTAAAAATTTGACCACGTGGTCAGAGGTTAGGATGCGCGATTTTTTTCTGAATCTTTGCTGATTCGGCAATCTCGTGGTTCCCGCTCATGACACGTCTTATTACTTCAAAGGCACAAATGTAACTGAACCATTCTAGTACTTTTTAGTGAAAAAATTTTAGTTGGCAATAATAAGATTACCAACTATGCTTCATTTACTTTGTTACTATCGACCACGTGCTTTATCGAACAAATTTAATTTCGTAATTATTGTCGAAGTGAGTACTTTACCTCCCGCAATTGCAAAAAACAGTATATGCACCTCGGGAATAAAGTGAATTTTTTGGCCTGAGTGTAAATTTTGCCCTCGGCTACGCCTCGTGCAAACAAACCTTTACCCTTAGGCCAAAAAATGATCACTTTATTCCCTTGGTGCATAATGTACTATTTTATGATTCCAAGGTTCAAAAATTCAAAACTCACCTTCTTAAATTTGGTCTTCCTGTTAGAAAACTTTTGAGAACCAGATTTTATTAAGAGCAATATCCAGGATGCTCGATTAGCACTAAAGATTATCTTTAATTTGAAAAATCATTGCAACGACGGAGTTTGCCATTGGTGGAATTATATTTATCCTGTTGAATTTTAAAATTTGGTAAAACCTTGACCTGAGAGTCTGGGGTTACAGAGTACCACTAGTTAATAAGGATCCTTCGTGGGATGTCCGGAGGTACATTCTCGTGAAAACAGGTCTTGTAGGTTCATGGCTTGAACCAGCGATCTCTATTTCTTTCTGTCTTTTGCCAACACTCTCCAGTTTTCCGCTCCTACCGCTTTCAGGTCCTCCTCTACTGTCTCCAACCATCTCCGTCTTGGTTTTTAGTTTTATCAATTTTTTCACATGCCACCAACCATAATTCGTCGTTTATTTGCCATCCGCTAGGGTAACAAAAATTGAACCTAATTTAGAAATTAGAAAATTGGAAACATAACATAAAAGGCTTATCTTTTTCAACTAAATAGTAGACTATTAATCGAATTTTTTACAAAGCATTATAATTTTTTGAAACAAATAGTATAATTTACATTAATCATTTTCTTAATTGATAAGGATCAAGTTAACAAAATGCAAATGAATATACTAAATAAGGTTTTTAAAATAATTAATAGTCACGATATACTTTAAAATAGGAATTATATGCATACATATGAATTTAAAAATTTTAAAGTGTCAATTTTGTAATAAAACTTTAAACGATAATGGAATAAAAGTTTTTTTTCAAAAATTAAATTTATTGTCAGTTTTTATTGTTCTGCAAATTGGAAGTAGAATGTTTTTATCTATATGTATATTATGATGTAGATAGAGGTTTTTAAAAAAATTTGTTTGGTTAAAGAATATGGCATGCTTTGCAAGTTTTCGTCTCTTTTGATGTGTGCAGCTCTAAATTTAAAATATAAAATGAAATTCAATGTAGTCGTATGACACCAAAAACGAAAGTATTAACTAACAAATAGCATGCTAATTATTTAAAGCTATAAAATGAGCTTTTAACATATTCATGGCTTTATTTCGGGACAAAAGCTCGGGTTGTTTTAAATTGATTTTATGCGGACTGTATTCTATGTTATATACACATGGAAACACGATAAGTATCAGTTCATAACAACTTTGGATGATGTTTGTGTTTATTCCTCTACAAAAATTGTTTCTTTTCTTTCAATTGCTTTAAATATACATTATATAGGTAACAGAATACATTCTACTTTCACATTACAGAATATAAAGAATTGTCGGGAAATTTAATATTTACACCTGTGTCGAGGAGCATAGCTATTTCAACAATATATTTAATTAATGAAAAATATTATCTAATATTTATTTTATGGCCAATCCTTTTCTGTTATTTTAGTCTCCAATGCACTACGATTTCAAAATTACGATACATTTTCCATTGTATTTTCATGTTATTTTTGTTCAAATTCGAATATTTTCCATCGCTATTTAAAATTTGTTTTTGTTTTTGCAATATCTACATCACGTAGATACGAACGCAGTTATTTAAACTGTTTATTTACGCATCCTATTAAGTCTGTTTACTTTATAGCAATATTAAGTGTCAGATTGAATAATATAGCTAACAAGCTATCTACCTGTCTAACACCTCTATTTATCTCAAACGATTCCATTAACTTTCATTGCACTGTTACTAGAATTTCCAATCCCCATAAGGTAGTTTAAATGAAATTTATTAGTATTAGAAAATCTCCATTATTATCATACTTTAAAATAAATTATTTTTATTAAATACTCCACAGGTTAATACAAATTTGTCACAATTATTTTATTCCTTCTTTCAATTTCATTTCTAAGTTTCCAATATTACTTTTTTTTTTTAATTTTCATCCAATAACCAAATAATAAATTTGATCCAGATTGATAAGATCCCCTCATCCATTTTTCATTCCCAGATTTTGCAATGTAGCCTCCACTTTTGCTATCTGGATTCTGGATGATGAAGATGACGATGAGCTATTGCTTTTTCTTGCTTTTGGGTAACCGATATTTTGTCTTCCAACAGGTCTATTTACAGAGAGAAAATTTTGGCTCATGGAATAATTTGGTACCATACCTTTCAATGAGTTGAATTATACATATCGGAAATTCTGTTGTAAAATCAAAACGTATGTTTTTAAATTGCTCTTTTAATTTAATTCTTTACGAGGTGTTTATTTCCACTTTTATTATTTTAAAGGTCTGCAAAAGTTCTTAAGATAAACCCTGAAAAAATGGTAGCGATTACTTTAACGCACGCGATCCTATATGCTAATTCCATTAGTCTGTTGGGGCATTATTTTTTGAAACTCACCTTTATAGCCATTTTTTTGTGATTTAGCACTTCAGTGTAATAATTTAAATTTTGGATGGTCAGCAATTTTTCCATTGAAACCTAAATAAAAGCAAGGTTAATTTTGTGTTCGTAACCAATTTTGATTGCTAATTAAATTAAAGGACTTATATGTAAGAATAGAGTAGAAATGAATATAAATTTCATTTATACTTTTAATTAAATATTTTACTTTAAATTGCTGTGTTTTATTAGATGACTCGAAATTCGTTAACTCTAATCACCTTTTATTTATCAAGCCTAAATAATTAACACAGGTAAATCGATAATTGTAAATATGTAAGCTAAATTGAGTTTCAGCTAAATTACATTATTTTTCTATTTTGCGTTTGTTACTTTTGTATAGTAAAATTTCAGTGATGAATGACACCAAGTTTAATAGTTAACACGATTTATTAAGCAATCAAATATATGTATAGTAGGTACATATATGTACAACTATGTAAACTGAAAAAGTAAATAATACGACAAATTTAAAACGAAAGGTAATTAATATTTAAAAACAATAAAATGTTAATTATAATTTTAATAGCTAACTGATGTAATACTATTTTATTTTAATTATTTTTTTTAATTGTGCCGCAATAATCATTTGTTATAATTAACTAACAGTTATGGTTTTATAAAGCATCAAAAATTTAATCTAAAGTATTTTAAAAATTAATTACCTTGTTCGTAAAAAGAAAAACTTTTTCAACTTAATTTTAAAAAGAAATTGAAACGTAATTAAGCAACTTCGCTTATTTTTAAGAAAAGAAAGAGTAAATCATTAAGAAATTCTTGCACTGTTTAATACTTAATAATATAAAAAAACTAATTTATTTTATAAGCTAATATGAAATTTTCAAAATTATCGGCTCTGTAGCTTTTGGCACAAAATCTGTCTCCAATGGTCTGATTGCTTCATTGTTTCCAAACCACATTCAAAACCCAATGTTTGGATGTCGGTGGTGGGGGTCTGTCTATCCAATTCTGGCGCCACTACAGTTTTTCCCAACGATGTGGAGTTTTGCTCTTGACTAGACGTGCATCCGGCTTCTTCAGTTCTTCTAATTTGTAGGTATTTTAATGGTCCAAAAATCTGTTTTGGAGTTTTCCATTTTATTTTGTTTAGTTAGAATCCAGTTTCCTCCGTCATGCCAAAACAACTGAACTTGGCTTATTGGCTTGAACGTTCTGATCTTTTATGATATTTATCAACCTTACCTCTAAAAATCTTAAAATAACAAACTAAAATCGTCTTGAAGGGTTTGCTCAGTTAAGCACAAAAATGAAATTAATGATCCTTTAAGTTCCAATCAGGTCCCGTGCAATCGGTTTTAATCAGCGGAACCCCCTCCCCCGAAGAGGAGATTGTCTGAAAGAAACACTGGTTGCTGTTTAATTCGAGTTTATTATAAAACTTGGAAACATTCTGTTCGAATAAAAACCGACACAAAAATTAACAAATGACAAAACTAGAAATATGCAATTTCAGCGAATAAAATGCCATTTCTTGCTATGTAAAGCTCTATTTTAAAGCTCAACTTGAGTATATTTGTATTCATATTAAATCAGAAGTCATCTAGTTATTTGCAAACAAACAAAAACTTATAATATTATGAATTTTCTCTCTTTAATTCTTAACAAAACTTCATTTTAACGTAAAATTGCATTTTTCAAGTTTTTATAGCAAAATCTTGTATGATACATTAGAAAAATTTGTTTTTTATTATTAACTCCTCATTATTGAAAATAAGAGTAACAAATCTTATAATTTATACTTAATACTTTAATTTCCATGGAACAGGTAGTTTTTGTTCGGCCAAACCTAATTGGAAATAATAGTTGGTTTATTAGATATTAGATATTACAACCCAGAAATTGGCTACCAGGTTTTGCCAATGTTTTGGCAACTGTATCCAACAGTAAGAAATTAATTTGTTCTTGTTTATTGATAATATGCTTTGTAGTTGGCTTGGAAGAGCTAAACTCTTTAACGTCCTATCCAAACATAGCTTATTTGCTAATTTGAAATACAATTTATGGTAAAGTAAAAGTATATGTAGAAAATATAATTATGTACAGTGGCGGATTTACATAGAAACTATTGATACTTAACCTGTAGGCTCCCAATGTAACAGGACCGGTTTTGCACACACTGATTGCTCGTATCACGTAAGAAAAGTAAGGTTATGTCAATTACGTCCTGGATAGGATTAGTTTTAGAGATGTTTCTCAAAACCAAGACACTGTATCGGATAGATAACCCTTTAAAAAGTTTAAACACTTTTAAAAGTATTCTCATGGTAAAAGTGTTAAACATCATATTATGATTTATTACACAAACTTAAACGAAAGAACTATAATCTATCGACTATCATGTTAGGAATAAAATAAATGACCTTTTGTAAATATTTTGTTGACAAAAACACAACCTTTTTATACAATACTACCGCCTACCGACAAAATTAGGCTTTAAGTCATTCTGCACCCACGCCTTTAAATCGAGCACTTTTTAAAAGTTTCACTAAACGTATAAAAAAAATCATATAGCCCATCTCTGTAATAGCAATAAGAATACAAGTTCCTATCCAAAGAGTAACAAACTTCAAAACTGTGTAATCAGACATTAAAGGAAAGGTTTCCACTTGACTGTGACGGTTTATGTATAGGCCAGTAGGTGAAGTGCATATTATTAAGTATCTATTTTTTCAATAAATTTCCATCAAAGAAAATATATTTTTCATATTAAGTTAACGAGCCAGCATTGTGAAATGAATCGATTTATTAAATAAAGAATTAACTTGAATAATGATCGGAATTATTTCGAAATGCTTTTAAATTTATTTTTTATAACTAGTAATTATTTATTGGGAAATAAACATGAGTAATGGTTAAAGATAATATCATTATTACGTTCGTATAAAGTATCGATTTGCAAACAATAAAAAGGTTGAGATTTAAGAAAGAGAAGAAACCGACTGAATAAATTTTTTATCGTGAAACAATTCCGAAACAGTAAAGAGTGAGTTATTTTTAAGAGTTGAGTTTCTGATCCAGTAGATCTGTTTATTATATTACTACAAACTTCAATTTTGCTTCAATATTTTGTTAAAAATTGATTTGTACACTTTCAAAATAATAAAGTTGGAAATTGTATAATAATTTTGAACAGCCGAAGGGTCATCTTTTGTTTAAAATTATATATTTCCATAACATAATATTATTATTATTATTGTATATTAATTATTAATTTTCTAAAATACAATCAATGTTATAATTAATAAAATGGATATTGTGCTCGGTTGTTGTTCTTTGTATATAACTCGATGTGTTTCTTTGATTCAATATTAATAAAGTACTTTATAATATGTATAAGTAATATAACTTTTATAATAATCCTATAATATAACTTCTAGCTCGGTAAATAACTTCAGAACACCTCTAAATTAAAAACTTAGTAACTTGAGTTACTAAGTTCTTCTTTTTATTTTTTATTATTTTACTTTATTTCGATATATTTTATTTAATTTTTGCAATAATTTATATTCGAATTAATTAAAAATTTATTACAGAAATCTTCTTCCTCAAACTCAAGTAATTTTAAATTTTCAGTTGTGGATACACTCAATAACCAGAACTGATTAAAATCGTTCACATCTGCGATTTCAAGATTCAAATAGAATTAAATCCCATTTATTGAAAATGAAACAACCCCGACGTGTTTTCTACACCGAACACCATAGATTTTGTTTTACTTTGGTTATTTTCACGTTTTTATTCTTAACATTTCCTGATAGATAAACATCACCACGTCATCAGCATTACATAGTTCGTTAACTTTTATGTCTTTTGGAATTAAAATGTTTTATCTGGTTTTATTTTATCTGATCAGTATTGTTTTTTTTCTGAAAATTTGACCAAATTTACTATTTTATTAAAAAATTTAAAATTGCTAAACTGTAAGCAATATACTCATTTTTCTCTTTTATTTATTAATTTTAAAATAATTAATGCATTGTAATTTAATAATAATTTTTTTTAAATAAAAAATTTTATTTTGTCGTCATACGTTTACTTTGTTCTATAATTCAAAAATGGTGTACGGTATTTAATTTAATATTATTATTTTAATTAAATACAAGCTAGGAGCCGACCGGTTTCGGTTAATTAGATTATCCGCGAAACAACGTCGCATTGTTATGCGAAATAAAAATTAATTTAAAAAATAATACAGAAAGAAGAGAAAATGGAATGAGGGGGCGTAAGACATTTAAAAAACTTGATTTCTCGTAAAATCTTCAAACCTTATGCAATCTATATCTCAATCTATGTATGCTAGTTTAAAACTTACTTAGAGTTTAAAAGGGTTTTCATTTTCTTAAGTTTTAGTTTTATTTTGGAAAGTGAGTAGTATGAAATATATCCTGAAGTTTAGTAATCGTCGGAGCGAAGTGTGAAACGTAAGATTTGGATAAATATGTATTGTCATTTTCCCGTTCCTAATCAAGCATCTTTTTAATACTAATATCTCTTTTGATGCTCTATAAGGAGAGAAACTTTTTTTATAAACACCCGGTATAGCGGTAGCATGATATATGCAAAATATATTTGCATCAAAAACGAAAAATATTCGCCATATTTGCAATTATGATTATTAATTTTTTCTTATCTGTTCTAATTCTCCGACATTTATAAATACTTTTACCTCCAATCAACCAAAAAAATTGGAGGTATGGTAATCGAAAAAAAATTGAAATTTTTTTTTTTACATTTTCGAGATCACCGTGTTCAGAAACGTAAAGATCTGCAAAAAATAAAAAATAAATTTCTGTGTCGGTCTGTCGGTCGGTCGGGCGGTCGGTCGGTCGGTCGGTCGGGCGGTCGCCAGATTTTGTCCCTCGATTTATTCCAGAACCATCCAACCAATCGGGACCAAATTTGGTATGGTAGTAGGGTTTACGGTAGAAAAGTGAAAATAAGGTTTTCGTCGCGATCTGTCAACCAGGAGTGCCACTACAAGAAAATGATACAAGATTTTTAAAAGCGATTTTGTCTTGTGATAGATAATTTTAAAGACCTTGAAAAGTTATATATATAGAATAGGTGAAATTAACTTTCCACCTGTCATCTGTCAAAAATTACAAGCTGTCAAAGTGAAAACTTAAAGAGTAAATAACTCCTGAAGTACTGAAAAGATCTCAACCAAATTCGGTATTTAGGAACATTGCCCACAAAGGACTTCACAGCATATGGAACCCTTCGATAAAAATCAGGAATACAATATGAAAAAAAAAAAATTAATTTTTTTGTCGAAAACTTAAAAAAAGTCCTTGTCCCTCGATTTTCTTCAGCATTTCTACGTCGATGGCAATCAAACTTTTTGGACGTGTGTCTTGTGGGCTCTAGTGGTGAAAATAAGGTTTTGGTAGAAAAATCTTTGCCAGGGCTACCACAATAAAATAAATTAAAAAAATGAAAATGTCATCGTGTCTCCGGGAATGTATAACCGATTCAGATAAAATTTGGTGTGCTGATGATTGGAGGTATTGCGGCAGAAGTGACGATATTTTTTATATATTGTACGGGTGATACCCGGATGAATTTCCAGAAGCTTTTCAACAAAAAAATATTTTGACCTTTTTCAGTTTATCGAAGATGGAGGTCAAAGTAAGCGTCTGACAGAATATTTATTTTGTATCTTTTTAAACTACATTAAATTTGCTAATATTTGAGACCAAAAACAGTCTTCTAGTCCTGGTAGTTTTCTAGTTACAGTACTTCAAAAAGACCACGTGAAATCTGGCTGAAATTCTCAAATTTCCCAATTATGGGATGCTGATTTTTGAAGAACTGTAACATAACTCCAAAAAAATATAACATAAATTTTCTGTTAGATGCTTACTTTGACCGCTATGTTGGCATAAACTGAAAATTTTTTTTCTGTTCTTTGAAGATGGCAAAACTTTTCTTGAGAAACTACTGGAAAAAATTATTGTTTTGTGTTATAATTACTCAGACAGAGAGAAAAGTTTGGATATTTATTAAGTATAATTTTTTATATAATAAATCGATTTTTCGAAAATATTTTCGTTTAGAAAATAGCAAAAGTAGAAAATTTTACCTAAAACGCCTAAATCAAACACTTGGAGAACAAGGTTGAGGTTGTTTAGTACCCTTAATTATTGACGAACCCACGAAGTGAACCTACCTGTAACAAGAAGGAAAAAATTATTAACATTTATAATTTCATTTCAAGTTTTCTATCGAACTTACCTTTATCCCTATATTCCTGCCGCAATAAACCCGTCTCTCCTCCAATTCCATTCTAGGACACCAAATAGTGCATGTTTGAACACTTTCACCATTTTTACACGGCCACGAAAATTTTTTTTAATGAATACTGACCACTGCTATTAAAAACAAGATTTAAATCAAAATTGAATCGCGATTATCTAAAGCTTCCATCAAGCTTTTCCACAAAATTTCGTACTCGACACTACACTACCGACCGCGGAAACCGACCGAAGTAACTACGATTTTCACGTACGCGAATCCCGCACAACTTATCTGTAATGGAAAAAATTGAATTTCAAGATTAGTATAAGTAAATGTTTCACAAAAAATTGCGTCGAATAATATTAATTGTATGAAACTTCAGTTGGTCATCCTAATATGGAATAGAGCAGTTCGAATGAAACACCTGGAAAATAATGGTTAAGGTAATAAAGGAAAAACTAAATTTCCTTACCGTATCAGTTCACTAAACAGTTTAGTTTCACAATAATTCACTGCTACATCACTCGAGAAAAATTATTGACCAGCCCCAATTATTTACAAACCCACGAAGGGGAGCCTACCTATAAACAAAGAGAAGTATTAATATTTATTTTTTTTAGCTGGTGTTCTTAATCCAACTTACCTTTATTACCATAATCCTGCAGCAATACTCCTCGTCTTTCGTCTAATTCCATCCCTGGACACTAAAGACAAGTTCAAACTCTCGGACAAATTTTTAACGGTCACAAACGAAATTTTTTAATGAACACTGATCACTGCTGTTAACACCAAGATTAAATCAAAAATGAATCGCGATTATTTAAAAGTTTTTCCACAAAATTTCGGACCGCGAAAACAGAACGAAGTTTTTCACAATTAAAAACGAATTCCTGCAAAATATAAAATATTAGGCATGAAAATAAAATCAAAATCACACTTGTGGCAATGCAAAAGTTGCTTCCACCAAATACATTTTTCAAGGTGAAAAAGAATTGACTTACTTTCTTATTGTTCCAAAAGTTTTCCGGAAAAATCCACCATCCAATTTGTCGAAAAACCGAAAACCAGTATTTAAACAAGTAACTAATAATTTATTGCGCAATAAAATATAAAATGTTCCACGTCACACCGCCCGTTGGAATTTAAAAAAGTACTGCGTTTCAAAATTCCGACCGTCATACGAAACCACCCGAACCGAGTCTTACGGAAAATTTTCTTTTCCATACAAATAACTAATTATTTTTAATTTAGCAAAGCAATAACGGCCGAATATGAATCTGCAATACAAAAATCTGAATTATATTTTCATTTTAGAAAGATCACCGCAACCACAATCGGTTTGCTAAAAATCCAAGTTTGAAGAATGTCAAAAAATTGAAACTTTAAAATTAAGTTTGTGCAAATGCCGAGTTATTTACAACAGCTTCTTTACAATACAAATAACTAATAGTTTTTAACTTACCTTCTTGGTTCTTGTAGTTCTTCAGAAAATCGATTTGATGCTGACTAAATTTCCCTCTTCGAAATGACGTCGTCTGCACCCAAGTAACATTTTATCTGTCAATCTGCAGTTCGAGAATATTACGTCAAGACACGAAGTTAGCGGCCGAATGGAATTTTGCAAAACAAAAATCTGTGTTAATTTTTTTATATTTTATATAGAAAGATCACCAAAACCACAGTCGGTTTGGTAAAAACCAAGTTTGAAGAAAGCCAACAAATTAAAACTTGCAAAATTAAGTTTGTCCAAATGGTGAGTCATTTACAAAATTTTCTTGCAATTTTTACGTCACAAAAACTTACCCTATCTTCACGTTCGATTCTTCAAGAAACTCGAGCAAAAATTATTACATCGGCAACCCAAAAAATTTTCACACAAGTGGAAAATTTACACACACAAATAATAAATTTTTGATCTTACGTTTCTGGTCAGCGCCCAGAGGAAGATAAGTAGTGCGAAACATTTGACAACAGGTAATTTTTGTCTTTTAAAATTGCATTACCGATAACGATGAGCCTTTCGCATGTGTTAAGCCGGAAGTTGAATAAATTAAAATGAATCTTGAATCACATTTAAACATCTACAAGGTGAAAGTGAAAAATTGTCGTTCATTTGAAAATTCTTTTCAAGATAAACTGTGACTTTTGTCACACCCTGTATTTTTCTACATTAAAAGAAAACAACTTTAAATTATTTTTTAAACTTACCGCACTTAGCCGGTCTGTTGAAAAGTGAAAATTATTCGACAATTTTTCACTTTCAGGCTTTCATCGTCATCAGTGATGCATTTTTAAATTTCAAATAATTTTTAAAACAAAAATTACCTGACTGTCAAATGTTTACCACTTGGTTAGTCTTCCCCTAAGCGCCGACGAGAAATGTTGTATCAAAAATTTGTTATTTGTGTGTGTAAATTTTCCACTTGTGTGAAAACTTTTTGTGTAGGCGATGTAATAATTTTTGCTAGAGTTTCTTGGAGAATCAAACCTGAAGGTAGTGTACGCTTTTGTGACGAAAACATTGCACGACAATTTTGTGAATGACTCACCAGTCGGACAAACATAATTTTACAAGTTTCAATTTGTTAGCGTGGTTTTTACAAATGCGACTGTAGTTTTGGTGATCTTTCTATATAGAAAATTTAATACAGATTTTGGTTTTGCAAAATTCCATTCGGCCGTTAGCTTCGTGTCATTACGTAAAATTGTCAAACTGCAGATTGACAGATAAAATGTTACTTGGGTGCAGACACGTCATTTCGAAGAGGGAAATTTAGTCAGCATCAAATCGATTTTCCGAAAAACTACAAGAACCAAGAAAGTAAGTTAAAAACTATTAGTTATTTGTATCGTAAAGAAGCTTTTGTAAATGACTCGGCATTTGCACAAACTTAATTTTAAAGTTTCAATTTTTTGACATTCTTCAAACTTGAATCTTTAGCAAACCGACTGTGGTTGCGGTAATCTTCCTAAAATAAAAATATAATTCAGATTTTTGTATTACAGAATCATATACGGCCGTTATTGCTTTGCTAAATTAAAAATAATTAGTTATTTGTATGGAAAAGAAAATTTTCCGTAAAACTCAGTTCGGGTGATTTCGTATGACGGTCGGAATTTTGCAACGCAGTACTTTTTTAAATTCCAACGGGCGGTGTGACGTGGAACATTTTATATTTTATTGCGCAATAAATTATTAGTCACTTGTTTAAATACTGGTTTTCGGTTTTTCGACAAATTGGATGGTGGATTTTTCCGGAAAACTTGTGGAACAATAAGAAAGTAAGTCAATTCTTTTTCACCTTCAAAATTGTATTTGGTGGAAGCAACTTTTGCATTACCACAAGTTTGAATTTGATTTTATTTCCATGCCTAAAATTGTATATTTTGCAGGAATTCGTTTTTAATTGCGGAAAATTCTGTTTTTGCAGTCGGGATTTTGTGGAAAACTTTTTAAATAATCGCGATTCATTTTTGATTTAATCTTGGTGTTAACAGCAGTGATCAGTGTTCATTAAAAAATTTCGTTTGTGGCCGTTAAAAATTTGTGCACGAGTTTGAACTTGTCTTTAGTGTCCAGGGATGGAATTGGACGAAAGACGAGGATTATTGCTGCAGGATTATGGTAATAAAGGTAAGCTGGATTACGAACACCAACTGAAGAAAATAAATGTTAATACTTCTTTTATTTTTATAGGTAGGCTCCCCATCGTGGGTTTGTCAATAATTGGGCTAATCAAAAAGAATTTTGAGTGATGTAGCAGTGAATTATTGTGGAATAGTGTGAAAACTAAACTGATACGGTAAGGAAACTTTAGTTTTTCCTTAATTACCTTAACCATTATGTTCCATATTAGGAACAACTGAGATTTCATACAATTAATATTATTGGATGCTTTCCTTTTTCAGGTGGTCCGCAATCTTCCGTGAAACATTTATTTATACTAATCTTGAAATTTAATTCTTTCCATTACAGATAAGTTGTGCGGGATTCGCGTACGTGAAAATCGTTTTTACTTCGGTCGGTTTCCGCGGTCGGTAGTGTAGTGTCGAGTACGAAATTTTGTAGAAAAGCTTAATGGAAGCTTTAAATATTCGTGTTTCATTTTTGCTAATTCAGTGTTCATTAAATTTTTTTTATCGTGGCCGTCTAAAAATTATAAACATGTGTTTGGTGTCCTAGGATGGAATTGGTGGAGAGACGGGTTTATTGCGGCAGAACGAAAGAGATAAAGGTAAATTCAATTGAAAACATGAAATGAAAAATAAATATTAACAAACTTCTCTTTTTGTTACAGGTAGGTCCATTTTGTTGGTTTGTCAAAAATTAAGTGTAGGAAACCATCTCAACCTTGTTTAACAGTTGTGATTTTAGGCGTTTTAGGTAAAATTTTCTACTTTTGGTTTTTTCTATACGAAAATATTTTCGAAATCTGTGTGAGAAATAATAAATTGTTGGTTCAAGTTCGGCTAGAAATATAGCATAAAACAACAATAAATAAATCAGCAAAAGAGTTTGAAAGAGATTTTAATTTTCGACTGTACGTAGAGCTAATTTTTACCTCCAATCAACCAAAAAAAATTGGAGCTATGGTAATCGAAAAAAAATAGTTTCTAGTAGAAACTAGATGAAATTCGAAGATAAAAGTCCAAAATTCGTTTAGAATTGTTAAAATTTTCATTTGTCAGACTGGTCATGAAATTAATTCAATTTAATTTCGAAATAATTACCTTGGAAACTTGCATGGCTAGTCTGATAAATGAAAATTTTAACAATTTTAAAAGCATTTTTTGACCCTACAAGTAAAGATTACATGAAATCTAATGCTTTTATCATACGTAGTTTTTTATTTCTGCATTCTTTTTGTGTCTTTCATTTTTTCTCTAAAATAATTTGGGAAGCAGGAATTTGCATAAATAAGTTTTTACGTGTTAATTCCCTATGTTCGGCTATTCGAGTCAACACCCGGTATATAGAACTGTACTATATAATATATATTATGTATATTACTAGCTGGTCAGGCTTTGACAAAAACATTAATCAATCAGAGTTGAGTTACATAGATTAGAGTTTTGAGCATAGTTCTTATGTTCTTGTGTATAATATACATATTATATAACAATATACATAATTTATTATAATGTTTGTTCCATATACCATGCATGAAGTTTAGTATACCATTAAGTATATATGTTGAAATAGTACATACCATATTAAATTTGTCTAATTCGTGATGTTATGATCAATGACTTTAGTATGTTATATTCTACATTTTTTACTTAATTTGACGGTAATGAACCAAATTACTACAATTTCAAAATAAAAATGGGTTAATATTTCTCCTGATGACAGGTATGACTGAAAAGTAGAATAACTTAAAAATTATTTAAGTTTAATAGAACTCAAAATTACTTTTAAATTTATAACGTTTGGTGAAGTAAAACAAAATAAATTCTTTTAAATTGAAAAATTGGAAATCATACAACTTTCAATCTTTCATAACCAATACACGGTTTTCATATTTTCACATTACTGCAGAACAGTAGTTATTGGAAAGTTCCTTTAAACAAAATTCGTGATTACATCTTTCGCTTTTTTATTAATTTTTTTTTTCGTTGCAGAATTGCAATAATGTCAGTATCGAAAAGCCTATTTCGTTAAAGAATGAACGTTGTTTACACGTTGCAGTTGAACTTTGAACGGTTCAGCCGTTAAGTATAGGTGTTAAGGATGAGCTTTACGATCGGTCAAATACGGAACTAATTTTATTATTAGTAATTTTTAATTGATTTATATGCGGTATTTTATACATTGGTGAATTGACCTTTTAAGTATGCAAATGTGTTCAAATAGTTGAGAACTGCATAGAAACATTACTATTATGTTACATTAGTATTATTACACGGCAAATATACACAGGCACGGAACGTAAATACAATTACTGATTAAGCAGTAATGTATAAAGGGAATCTGAATTCAATGTACTGCTCTGAGTAATTGTAAGTGACATTTATAACTTGCATTGGAAGTCGGATGTAATTATAATTTAGATTTTGGGCTGATAAGGTTTGAAGGAGAAGAGAAGGGAAGCAAAGCGGTCATCTGATCGAGAATGATACTTGTATGAAAGTGATCTGATTTATGATGTTTTGTTATGCAGAGCAGGTGGTGCTATCAGTTGTTTATGAAGCAGCAGTAGCGACTTTCTGAGTCGAAACATTTGGGGATGAACGTGCGCGCTACCCGACTGTAGTACTAAATGGCACATAGAAGAGCGCCGTCGCCGGGACGCAGTTGGAGTCGCTTGCCGCTCGCGTTAGCACGACCACTATTGTGCTTCGCCCCGCAAAACTTCCACCCCTCGACGTCATGAAATAAACTTGCGGCTTGCAGTCTTCGAGTAGCGCGCCGCGCGTTTAGGTGTAGTAGCCGCTGGAATCCTATACACGCGGCACGACACATTTTTCGCGCCAATGTAGATAGTGAAATTTTAAGTGAGATTTAAGTACCTGCAAAGAATAGTAGAATAATTTAACATAATATAAGAAATATATTTATCGCTAGTGAATAGCATTAAACATGTTGACAATGTCAACTTTAATGATGCCAGCTCCAGCAATGACTACGATGGCAACTTCTGGACCTCTTCAGGTTCCAAACAAATTAGAACCTAGTTCAAAGCTATCGTTGAATCATAATAGTACCACCACAAACAAAGCAGGTATGTGAGAAAGCTCAACATGTGGCTCTCGCACGAGTTTCTGTTCTGATCACGAACAACCCTATCTAAAGTAGCAAAGCTTCTTCGATTCACGATACCGCATGCTTGTATATGAATGGCTTACTTTTAAATTAGTTGCATCATGTTTAGGTATCTGCGGCGCGACAGGTATTTTGAGACTCGCTGCTGATACTACACTTACCTCAAAATTCAAACTTAAACTTTCAAATTGCTCTTTTTTCCGCATGTACCTACCTATATACTTTCTTCCTTGTTTATGTCTTTCGTAATATTCTGGATATACGTGACCATAAAACATTCAGGCGTAATCGTGATATTAATTTTTGTACATATTTATAAATGAACGGTTTTATATCTCCGATAAAAAATTTCTTTTGTTTTCTTAATTACTTCTTATAAAATTTTTCCCAACTTTTAATAGTATTAAGTTTTTAAACGAAAGGAATCTGGTAGATACCCAATTGATGATAACTTACACGCAAACAGTTGTTGCAATCAGTTGAGCTAATCGGAAAATCTTAAAAATAAAATACATGCAAACTTAAATAAAACCGTTTTTCAGGAATTTTTCATAGAAAAATTTACATTCAAAATTTTTTTTACATATGAAATTTAGGCAATTGCTTTTCTGTAAAACTTACGTAATTCTTCGAGATAGTTTTATATATATAAACTAAAAGTGAAAACCAAAAGTGAAGTTATTAGTGAAAACTTAATTTAATAAAACGCAACGCTCGTCACGTGGTTATTCTTGAGCGATCGACCCAGTTTCAAATCTCAATTGAGTATAATTTTTTTAGAAATTGAGCTTTGTAAGCACGTTTCTCGCGTACTTATTTGAAATGATTGTTAATGTGCAATTAAACATTTTTTCTTTGTTCTTGTGGATAGCAATTTCAAATTCATTAAACAGATAATTAAAATTTAAAAAAATCAATTGCAATTATTTAACTTTGAGTCTTTAGCATGTTCAGAAGGTTGTCCTGAATAATTTATTCGATTTCATAAAATTTACTTATTAAGTATTATAATACTGCAGTTAGTTCGAATTTTCTTGGGAAAAACTGACGGCTGCACTATTATACAATATAATATCGGGTTTAATAATTATATTGCATTATAATGGTATACGTATTTCATTTATAATTCAAGAGAATTAATAGCACTTGGTGCATTTTACAACCGCTATTGCATTTTACAAATAGAATTTTTAAATTGAAATTAGCTGGATAATTGATATATTATATTTTAATATACTTATTAATAATAATTTAGTTCCTTCCTTTCAATCTTAACATGAACATTTATGAATATCCAGTTTAAACTAAAAACTGTCTCACGGGCTTATTGCTTATCAGATGCACATGAGGGTGGATAGGTATTTAATATTTCAAAGAATTTACCAGTACAAGTTTTGAGCCAATTTTAGTATGCAATTATAGAACCTAGCAAGTCGAGTTGCTAAAAGTTAAACTGTTATATTCTCATTTAAAAATTTTTTTTTAATTGAACGTGGCCCTGCTAGCCCGAAAAACCCGGAAAATGAAAGAAAAAAATTAAGTTGTAGATTGAAATATCTTTTAAGAGATGCGAAAACAGGGTGACCGCTCTGAAGCTACTGAAATGTTTGAGTAAATCAAGATTCTGCTTGTAATTTTTAATATAAAACGTGTGTAATTGCAATATAAAATTTTCAGGAGCGACAGAGTTTTCACAAATCCATTCCTAGCTATGCAATTGACAATTTAATCTGACATAGTCGCATGAAAAATTTCCTATAAATAAATTGTGGAACATAAATCAATACGTAAATTTATTTTGTAATTATCAGTTTTTGTAATTTTATTTATAGAATTATTCAGCAAACAAAATAAATATTAATGCATGTATACAGAACTTACTGTACTAAATAGCGTTTATAATTATTTATTAACATTTTTTGTTTTTCATACAAATTATGGTTTGATTAGTAATTGATTTGCATAGTTTGTTTACACCAAACTTGCACAGATATTTCCAATTTTTTTAGAAATTGAGATTTTGAGTTATTCCAACCTCAGTTGCTTAGTGTTAAGCAGTCATTAGTTTTTCCATGCTATCTGCAAAAAACACCAAGCTACAAACTTTTCTAAAAGAAAGTTGCTCAATAATTGCAAATAAACTTAAAAAAGTTAATCCCTCGGACTGAAAAACCTTTTTCAATGACGCAGACTATCAAAACTATTTTGATAAAATTTCAAACTTTTCCTAAATGAACTGTTGCTTCAGTGGGACTTAGTACTGCTGCAGTACACTGAGGTTAAACTTTTCTAGAGTCTTAAATCGGTTAAATCTCGATGGGGAATAGACGATATATAAATAAACAGGAAATAATTTTCTTTCAAACACCAGCGAAAATATTAAGTAAATCCGTATAATTATAATTTATGTGAACTTAAGGAAATACAAAATCAAAAGTTCTGACATTTCGAAAGTTTTCTCAAAATTGTTTTTGGAAATTCAAAAACGTTATTATTTATACTTATTTATCTGTTTTACTTCTTAAAGAATCCCGAAGTTTAAGTAAAATCGTCTTGAATAAATGATCCTTAGCCAAACAAATTCTGTGAATATCTCTCCTTCATTGAATTACTTTTAAAGTTGAATCTTATGTATTCTAAGCGAGTTTTTATTCGGTTTTGTAGTAAACCAAATTTTGTTAGAATATAAACAAAATATAGTTTGTTTATTTACTTTATAATAACGCGGATTTCAGCTTGAGGCTCTGTTATTAAAACAACTTATTTTTTAATGAATAGAAAATTTAAGTTGAACAAAAATATAATTTATTTATTAAAACTCAACAATTGAATCTAATTAAACTGATTATTAAATTTTAAGTTGAGTTCCGAAATGCCAAAAATATTTTTGTAGTCCATGAAAGGAATGTAAATCTTTTGAAACTTACGTTTTGACTATAAATGCCTGTTTTTGATGTTTTGTATATAAAAGATGTTTAAAGATCTTTGAAGTAAGTCATCTGTAAATAATTTGCGTGAAAATTTTTTTATCTTTTAAATACTTGTAAAGCTTTATAATTATGACCTCTTGAGTAACTTAAAACGATTTTTTAACGCAACCGCTTTGATAAATTTTTGTTTTATTTTCTAATCGCAGTACAAAACTTTTCATTATTAGTATACAAAATACTTCTTTTATAAATTCTCCAAATCTTATGTTGATTGCAAATGTATTTTAAGACATACCAGTGGAAAAAGTTAAAAATACTCTGCAAATGAAAATATTTTTCTCGATTAAAAATCTCTATTATTAGGCAAAAATAGCATTTTAAACATTTTTGAATTTACGTTGCTACCATAGTTAACTTGTGATAAAATTATGAGATATTTTGTCAATGCTCGAAGAATATTTGATCAAACATGAAACTGTAAAACTAAAATTTTCAAGTAATGATCATTCGAAGTGTTTTCATATATGTACATACCTGAAGGACCTACTGAACATAAGCATAAGTTTTATGATTAAATTCACCTCCCTGAAGTTCGCCTCTCATCTTTACCATTTTGATATAAAATAATATGGTTAGGTTCTGAAAGATCGCTCGGTTTTTCAACAAAAATTTAAACTTTTTGATGTAAAAATGGAAATCGACTGCTGAGGTTAGGCCGCGTATTTTCATCGGTAGTTTGTTACAACTTTATTTGTAATAAATTAATGTAAATTCCACACCCCTTCAGCGCATGCGCTAATCAAAAAAAAATCAGCTGTTGATAAGATAAAGTTTAAAAGTTCCCAAAACTTGGATGGGTGACCCCCAGCGAACATGCACTGTTTATCTCATTAAACTACAAGACATCCTTATCATGACGGGTGCGGAATTATCATCAGTGCTCCACTTCCAAGTTGAAGATTTTAAGTTTGACCTAGTTTGTAATCGAGTGTTTATTTGTATTAATAATAATATAATAATAATTAGTTAATAGTAATCATTATTACTTTAATTATTATTACCTCAATATAACATCTTTGATTTTCCCAATAATTATTCTATTTACAAAATTCTATCAATAAAATAACCTATAAATAATTTATCAATAAAACCTAGATGTTAATTAAATTAATGGTTGACTAATGATCGTGAATATATAATTTTCTTTGTATTTTATTTCAACTGAAACAATTTCAATATTTGTTGCCTTATAAAGAAAAGCACCACAGGCGATTTTTTATAAAACAAAATAAAAGGAATACCAACTTTATAATTCCAGCAAAAATAATTAAATATAGTAGTTGTCTGGTATTGTTTAAAACATTCATGAATCAATATAGTACTTACAGTCGTAGATAAATAATATAATAAGCAAAATGATGCATTTATATCATACGAGCATATGAGAATGCACAAAAATAAACCACCAATAGGAACTCCACTTTCCTATTCTCTCGACAACTCATCACATTAATTTACAATTTCATTTCAAGTAGCATGCTTTTTGCTTCCAAGCTTGTAATTTGACAGAAATGGGCTCCCACTATGTAGCTATATGTTTCATATTCATCAATTAGATGAATTACATTATCGTTTATTGGCCACTTCATTGCCACGGAAAGTAATCATTGAAATTATATGGTAATAATTGCAACAAATGTCAAAAATTACTTTCAGCATGTTGCGGATAAAACATCCGACGGATCCTAAATTCCTAAATTGGAGAATTATCAGCTTAAAAGTTTTCATGAAAAAAATGAAAAAAACACTAAATAAAAAGAAAGGATCAGACAGACAGAAAATATAGATACAAATACAGGAGAAGGAAAATCACAGAGAGATGTATTAAAAAATCAAGAAGAGAGAGAAAGATAAAGATAGGCAAGGAAAACAAATGGAGAGAGGGAAAAGTGAAACAGCTATGCTTAATATAACAGTGGTTCAGTTTAATAAAAAAGTCAAGACCCAATTTAAATTGTTGAGAACCAATTCTTTTAATGCCAAGGAGAGGTTGAGAAATTTTGCTTGGAGCCCAAACAGCTCTTAGCCAAACTGTGTAATATCCCTAAACTACAATAAAAAAATTTAATGAAACAAAGATCTCTGGCAATACTTTTTTCTTAGTTATTTCATCAGTCCATTGTTTTAAAGTATAATTTTTTTTAAATTAAATACTTATACTTTATTGTTAAGAAATTCCATAAAATGAAAGTGAGCTGAATAATAAAAAATAAAAACTTTTGCTTGAATTACTTAAAACAATTGTTTCAGTTAAGTACACGAAGTGTTTAGCTGCTTCAGTTGATATAACACTTTACGAATTTTCGGAGAGTAGTGAGAGTTAAGAGTTGTATTTAATTGTGCGGTTAAAATTAAAGTTGGGACCGTACTACAGTAATGAACTGCTATAAAATAAAGTAGACCAAACTTTTTTTATGCTGTAAATATAAAGAATCTTATTATATACTTTTACTGCGTTTTACTGAGGGTCTTAATAATTTATTTATTTAAAGCTTTTCTATTATTGAAATCCGAAATATTTAATCTGGTTTTAAAAAATTATATAAATGATAGTTATGGATTGCGCGTTATATTTAAATACAATATGCAAATTTAAAGCCAATTAATTGAAATTGTACTCGTATTTAATCCTATACACAATAATTGAATTTATATATATTATTATTTCATAACGAGTAATTTATTTATTCAGATATAAAATAAATACTTTAAAATCTTTCAATTTGTTTCGAACCTCGACATTAACTCAGTTACAGCTTTGAATAGTTAGGTTATAACTTAACTGAGTATGTACGTAAACTCTCATTGTGATTGTTGCTTCATTAATTTGTAAATTAATATTGCAATCGGTGATCTCTGCAGTTCCATATCCATCGCCCAGTTTTCATTCCCTTCCTCTTGGTATCCTTTTCATAATCCACAATGCCCGTAACGTTTTTATTTTATAAAAAATTTTAAATATCAGAACAGGGATTGCATCCTTTCTAGCGTTGTGGTATATCGTCTTCCTTGTTCCTTAACCCACTACCATATTTGGAAATTTTCCGTATCGTTTCCTATCACTTTCTTCTCAGTCTACCTCTCGAACACCTCTTTTGACTAAAATTTTCTTCAGTTAACTGTAATAGAAAAACTTGATTTCGTTGAGCGCCAAGTAAAGTTTAAAACATAGTAAAAGAAAGATATGATCTGAAATGGAAGTGGGGTTTTTTAAATTTTAAAATCATCTATGCACATAAGTCATTGGGTCATTGCAACCGAATTTAGGTGGGGAGAGAGCTTGTTCATTCAAGTGCATGCCGTTGCAGTGATAACATCGTTCTAGTTTTGTTTTTTTCACAACCCCTAACATTTTTGTTAAGTTTTATTAATTTTAGAATAACGACTGGACCATCCGCAAATTTTATTATTTATATATACTATATAGACCATTACCTACCACCCAGTGCAAAATTTTCAGTTAAATTCGAGATCTTAAAACATCGACAGACCCCTTTGATGCTTATAAAACCTATTTAGAATACAGGAACACAGTTTAAAGAAATGAAAATATGGAAAGATTGAGATAAAAATTGTTCCTTTCCTGATGGAGAAGTATAATTTTCGCTACACACTGAATGCTCAGTTTTGTGTTTGTGCGGAGGGCCTTAAGAGTATTACAACTAACTGATTTCTCGCGGAAGCGAGAGCGAGGTTCTGAAAAAAACAATTACAGGCAAGTCAAGCTCCTCAGAAATAAAACACAATGCAGAACAGGGTATTTTTTTATTCTAATACCAGGGATCAGAAAAAGACAAATTAAAAGAAGTAACGTCGTCACAGAGTGTGATCTACACTACACCACATCAGATAAGCGTACCGATCGCAAGGTACTCGAAACAGTGTCGCACGCCGAAAGTAAAACAAATTACAAAAATTTGTTACCAGTAAAATGTAAGCTTTTTCAAGAATATTATGTAATTATAAATAATTCAAGTTTGCTTAAGGGGTTTCACCACCTTGACGCTCGGAAAAATTAGTAAAAAAGAAAGAAAATTATTAACGTAACTATTAAATATTATACAATAATTTTTATTTTACGCATATAATACATAGTAGTTTTGTGACTAATTCGAAATAATAACATATAAAAAAAAGGTTAAAAAATGACTGACAATGAGATACGAGCCATCAAGTAAGATCCTCTTTTAAAAATAATGCATGATGGTGTACAAGTTTTCTCTGTCAAGCATGGTCTGAAAATTAAAAATTAAATTTTTTCTTATTTAGGAAGGCTAAGGAAAATCATACTAAAATTTTTTTAAATATTTTTGTAGAAATTTTTGATAAAATTGATAATTTATGAACGGGAAACCCAATAAAAAAAATCGTATGCCTTGCCTTAGATAATATAAATTCTCGAATTTGACTTTTGATATGATTAAATTTGATTTTTTGAAAAACTAATGGTGGTGAAAACCCCTTAAGGTATCAAGGCCCTACAACATTCGCATTCATTGAAGCTACATGTCAGTCTTAATTTTTAAGACTTTGATTATTCGCTTGTACTACAACCTCGTAGATACCTTTAGATTTAAATACTTTTCGTTCCCCAGAGAAGGGGGGGGGGTTGTTAAATACTGTAGAAGGGAAATACAAACTGTGTTTAAAATAATACACTATGAAACTGGTAAACTGGTGTTTTATATATGATACAATTTCTTGAAGAAAGTTTTTCAACTTTTTGAATGATCGATCCAGTTTCGAATCTCAGAAAAGTTTATGTTTAAATTTTTTAGTGACATGTTCATGAACCATCGCCGGGAGAATTTTAGTAGTTTTTACTTTGCACTGCCATGACTTTGTATAAAAAATTAATTAACTTGAAAATAAAGTAATATTGGGTAATAATAGATAATAATAAGTAGATTTCAAAATAGAAAAAAATTGGCGCGTGAGTATAAAGTAAGATAGAAACTTAACGGTTAGTTTTTTTGAACGTAATAAGTTTTTGATTTTTCGTAAAATTTATGTTCTCTGGATGATTTTTATTAACTCGCGATTTTTGTGAAAGAATCGAAAACCAAAACGGTATAAACGAATTTTATAAACTGTAATTGTGTGTGCCTTTGAGGTTTTATTCTGTTGATATCAACAATTCTGCAGAACACGTATGGGACTCGTAGCGGCTATCTTTTATCGTTACGACCAAATTTCGTCCTTTTTCTTATTTGCAGGGGAAGTAATTTGGAAGGGCTGTTGACGTTTGCGCGTCTAACTTAGTGAAAATTGGAGCATCGCATCGGGGCAAAAAGTTAGCCTATAATTTAAAATATACTTGAAAATGACAGTAATAATTTTAGCCGTAATTTGTTGAAATTGAATAAGGTGGGATGAGGTGGTGGGTAGATGGTTTACTATTACATACATCTAAAGATTTGGGTTATTAGCAAGACGGAGATTGCGCACCTTTAAGTTGCATTCGTGCGAGACGCTACCGATATTAACAGATAAGCCGATTCGTAGATGAAGACAAAGTCGGGGGAGCGAAATTCTGATAATAGTGACGGGCTTAGGGGCATCATTACCCGGTGCCTGGCACGGCGTCATCTGACTTTGTCAATTACATTACCCTCTTCATGTTCTGACTTTTTGTGTCTTATTCGCACTAGAAACTGTAACAATTTTTATCCCATAAAACGGCATTAACATGAATCGATTTTATTTACAATAATTATGATTTTTTTAAATTGTCCCGACTTAATTAAATCAACATCCTTCTCTTATCCTGCATTGTGACAGTTGAATTGTGAAAATTTGATTTTAAATCGATTCAATTTATTCCTTCAATCCAATTACATCACAGACATAATTTTCTAAGTAAGGTTCTTAGTGTTTGTTACTTATAACAAATATTGACAAACCAATTTTGCTAATCCTGATAATCAAAACTTTACTAATAACTTAAATATTCCTCTTTACAATTTAAATATTTTTCTCCTTAATACTTAATAACGTTGTGCCGCACAAAATTAATTCGCTCGGAATTTTTTGGATCTTCTGTTTCTAAAAAGTAATAAACATAAGAAAATTAAACAGCTTCCTTTATTTTCCTTTTGATATACACCAGTAATACGGTCTGTACTTTAACACTTGAGTTAGCTGTAAATTGAGAAGATAGGATTTAAGAATTTTTAAGAAAATTATTCGCAACGCTACACAAATTAAATAATAATTTCTTTCAAAGCGAGCATTAACATTTTTAAATGTATTTAAGACTTACAATAACCTACCGTATGCGGCACTTAAGATTGCAAAACGAGAAACTTTGAAATATATTTTTAAAGCTTATACCTATTACATGCCCAGTTTCTAGGTCATTAAGAAGAAAATTTACAATTTTCCGACCTAAGTTGGTTACTTCCGTAATTTAACGTGGGATTTGAACCACGGTTCAATAATCCAATAAAATCAACCATTTTTTTCTTTATTTAAATATTATTAATTCAAAATTTCAATTTAACCGCAAAACAATCAGCCAATTTTTGCTGCTTACGTATTTAAAGAATATACACAAATAAAACCACTTAATTGCGTTATTTTAAAACGCATTGCCGAATGTAAGCTGCTTTTAATAAAAAATTTGTGGAAATCTTAAAATGCGATCAATAAACCTATATTTTTTCTTTTGATTTCTCTTGTCAATGCCCATAATAATATAAGCTGGTTAATAAAATGAATTCTTTTTAAGGTAACTAATTTTGGTTTTCAGCAGACATTCGTCGTAGTTTTTTACTTAACAAAGCTTTTGCGCATCTAACTGATTTTATTCAACCTTACAAACAAAATTTTTATTAGTTGGCAATGAAACTCGATCTTTTCAACTCATGGTTTTGGTTCAGTTCAGCAAATTTTCTTTTACAAAGTCCCAACTAAAATTCACTGCTATATTATGCTATAAATTAAATTCGTAGTTAAAAAATTTATTGATACTGTTTATACTAAAATTATTCAAAGGCAATTAAAACTTTATTGTTTTGTTCTTAATAGTAAAAATTAAACTTTCCAATATAAATTAAATTGCTTGAAAATTTCGCTATTAAGGAATTAATTGACAATATTAAATAAAATTTATAATTTTACCTATTAAAAATAATTAACTGCTTCTATTACATAGACTGCTATCTACAGCTTAACGTGCAATCCAAACCACGGTACAAATAATTTAGCAGCAACTGAAATTCTTAACTTTTCGGCATATTTTAGGCCTGAAAAAAACATCGACAGAAAAAACCAATAGAAGTTTTGTTATAAATTTATTGGACATGTTTTCCACGTTCGTACACGCTTTCTATAAAAAGCAGGGATAAGTTGTATTGCATGCAAATAATACTATCAAGATAAAATTAAGGTATATTTCAAACAGCTGAGAGCTGATGAAACATAAATTATTAAAAAATTTGTTTATTGGATAAATGAGAGAAAACTGAGGAAAATAATTCCATCTTCTTTAATAAAAAAATAACTTTGGATATTGCAAAACGTCTTTGTTATACGAAGTGAATATTACTTGGTGAGTTAGGGTTTTGTTAAATTTTAATAAAAATAAATTTCAAATTTTTCTACTTGCAATTTTTGTCTTGTTACTTATTTGGTTTATTTATTTCTATGCGATATTTCTTCAGCAAGCTGACCCACTGTGCTTACAATTACCTACTTGGCATTTAAATCAAGTTTAGCGTACAATTAGGCAGCGAAGCAGTGTATTTTGCTGTAGCATCCAAATAATACACAAACTTAATTAAAAAATATTTGTGCATAGCAGTAGCTGAGATTGATCACTAGTTAAACCACCAAAACTTTTAAATTCAAAGCAAGAATTTGATTCATTTTCAATAATTATAAATTGTGCAATTAACGTTTATTTTACGTAACTTAAATTTTTTTAAATAAATTTAAGGTTTAAAATGAAACTAATCATTAATTAACTTTGTGATATTTAGATTTAAATCTTACGTTGTTTTAACGTTTGTGTCTGATGATTTATTAACGTATAAACGACGTATTACACAGTTACAGTTTATAGAAGGAGCAACGGCGTATCAATAATCAGGTTACTTTTGCAAGAAATGTGAAACATTACCGTTTCAAAAACGAAAAAGAAGTTTTTCATTGGTTGCTTTATCTAGAAACTGTTCTTTTATTCAAATAATAAAAGGGGGGGGGCTTGTAGTAGTACCTTTAAGTACAATAATATTAAAAATGCTAATTATATTAATGTTATAAAGTTTAATGAAATCCTCAATGATTGACAACATTCTAATATTTTTTATTTCTGGTGGTTTTCTTACGTGTTTGCAACGTATTTACAACTTCTGTGTGTTTATGATTGCTGGAAATATTACTGCAGATCCCGCTCTGGTACTTGTAGCGAAAATTAGTTACTACTTGAAACTATTTTTCAAACAATTTTCATAGAAGAATGTAATAAATATAGTAGTTCCCCTTGAACTATTTAAACTACAAAATTATTCTAACAAAATGTTCTACGATGATTATAATGTAGTATACTTATGTAGTTTAAAATAAAAGTTACATATTTTATACGGAAGTTATATTTTGAAATTCATGCAATATAAAATTGTTTTTTCTTTGCCTAAAACTTTACTGTGCTGAAATGAAAATATAATTTACAATAAATTAATAAAATTCGAAATATGTAAATATATTTTACAACATTCCAATATGTGTTAAAGCTAACGATGCATACATTTTTGAAATGCAATATGAAAGAAATGAATATTAAAAAAAAAAAATTTATTTTAATTAAGAAACAAAACAACGTCATTATTAAATAAATACATCATTATTGGTTCCGGGATAAAAGCCGTTGGGATAAAATTCAAGCTCCTCTTAAATAAATGACCACTATATGCACATTATGTAACAATGACGCAACCGTGGAGCTAAATACAAGTTACACTGTTTAGTATGGACTCGGAATAGCCCTATCTTACACTAAACTGCCTGTCAAGATACATTCGGAATCTATCACGGTGAGAGATAACATTCCAGAACGAAACTTGGGATAAACCCGCAAATACCGAATTACAAATCAGCAAAATTTACTGACCATTCTTTTTAATATGATTGATAGTTTAACGTGTAATCGCAACCACGGCTTACATCTTTTTACTGTTCCATGTTTATTCCTGTTCAAAACTGTTTTTTTACGCATGACATGTTTTCTATTATTGACGTTTTCTGTTTTATCTAAAATACATATTTATATTTAACAGGATGCATCTGCCGAAAATCCTTCTAAACAGCATTTTTTAAGTTTAAGAGGACTTCAAATTAGTTAATTTTCAGATATTCCGATAGGTATAATATTTAAAAATAGATGTTTTTATAAATCTCTTCCAAAATATTTATTAATTAAAATATCGGATTCCAGAGGAAATTGGAAATGTATAGCGGTAAAAGTAAAAATAGTTTTGTAAATAAAATGGCATTATATACTACTTACTACTTTAAATTATATTTAAATATAATTTTATTATATTTATATTTTAAATTGAGTTAATAATTAAATTTTACTAATTAAAATATAAGAACTTCTGTGAAAAAGAGTACGATTTTTAAAATAATAAAAATTAGAAGTTTATTAAAATTTTAAACTTTACATTAATAAAAATATCAATGCCTGTAATATACAATTGAACCAATATTTTATTTTTAACCTTACAATAAATCAGTATAAATTATGAAAGGTCAAAGGGAATCAAATTTAATTAAATATTAGTAAAAGTTTTCAAAATATTTAATTTGCACGTAATTAAAGAAACAAAGTTGATAGCCGAACATATGCCTTGTCTTTGTCAATTATTTTAAAAAGTCTTTTTTTAACCCAGTAAATTAAATAAAATTTTGTATCTATAAAAACTTTAAAAAAACTCATAAATGCAGTAAATGAAAATGATAAATTAAATATTTAGATTAAATTACGCACAAATCTCTGTTTCTCTATTTTCTTTTAAGCACGTTTTGATTGGCCAATCTTTTGTTTACCGATCTAAAAAAGCACTATGATTGGCCGACATTTTTAATAATTTAATAAAATATGGCAATCAATTAAATTCTACACCAATCGAGTTTCATATCGCAAAATGTGTTTTTAAAGAGAGATAACATAAAACAAAATACAATTTATAAATTTTCATTGTTTGTTTAAGCGATCAAATTGTATTGACAAAATAAAAATTCTTTATTACCTAATTAAAATTATAATTATACCAACAACTTTTCTACTGCTCTTAATAAAATCAAAGTTACCAATTAACCAAATTTATTTCGGTAAGTTTCCTAGTCTTAGGTGAGTGGAAAGACCGTTACGTTCTCAATCCATTTATCCGGGTTCGAATCTCATGGGACGCGCTAAGTTAAGCGTCAGCATGAACAGTGGAGAAATTGGCAGGCACTATGTAAATTAAATAAAAACAATTATAGATTATAATTTATAACATTGAACGTATGAAACCGCCTACAAAAAGTAACGTACAATATAAACACACTCAAAGGCGATTAGAAAAGGCTATAAATAAATTTTATTAATTTAATCAAAATTAATTACAATCGGTGTAATGTTAATTAATTAATATTATTTATTTTACACGTTAGAATTGTAAAAAGATTTAATAGTTTTATAGAAGGCTGTAACAGCGTACTGGCAGCTGTTTAGCTCTTCTCCAGCCTTCTCGTAGCCTTTATATAATAGTTTTACTGAAAGTAAGTTTCAAGACGAAAAGAAATGTAATTTTTTATCAATATCATTTTCTTTGCAGAAAAAAGATCGACAGTATAACAAATATTTTTAAACTTGGTAAGAGACTGTTACAGATGATAAATTGGCTTCTAACCTATCTGCCTAATATTTCAAATCGGTTTATACCTCTGACAAAGATTACAACAAAGATAACAATAGTAAGTCTTCCCTGAAGTTTTCCAACTTCTTTAAACTTGATAAGATCTCTTCTGTGTTTGTTTAGGCTTTCGGTTAAGTCTTTGGCAGGTAGTTCTTTTTCCATTATATTTCTCCTTAATTCCTCGAAGTCATTCTTCGCTGACAATTCATCGCACGACATTTATCGCATGCGATAATTCATCGCGAGCGACAAATTATCGCGGAAATTAATTTATCGCGCACGATAATCATTGATCGTAAGCCACAAATCATCATTTGTAAGATAAAACCGTAAAAAAAGGAAATAGAAAGTCACGGGTTTCTAGAATAGCAGGAATTAGTTTTTAAGTAAAATGCGGCTATAAGCAAAAATATCTAATTTTTAATTTCTAATTTTTTAATCTGAAATAATCCGGGGATACAAAGAACCCCAAACTCTATTCTATACGTTCAGACCCCTCGATATCTGCTTTTTGTAGCAATAAGGGTTAGTTTTATCGTAGTATCCTTGGTATCCCTGGCTTGCGGTTAAAATTCGTTAAACTTCAGTTCAAATGAATCCAGGTAAATTTTCGATTTATTCTAAAATTTTGAAAAAATTAATGGATACCTCAATGTTTTTCCTACGTTTCCTTTTATTATTGGACCGGATAGTATGTGTAATATGCAGAAGGAAGGTCCCATTGCCTTTTTGGAAGGATGAATGGGCATTTCAACATTCGATAGTAAAAAATTTTATTAGTCCAAGGTGCCCCATGTCCCAATGTGCCCCATATTATCTATATATTTGTTTGATTTCAAAAAAATTTAATGGACCTTTTTTTAAAATTCAAAGCTCTACTATATTTCAAATGTATAATTTGAATAGATAATTTTGAACATTAGATGCACATTTTTATGTACAAAGTATTCGGGTTAATTTTGGCCTACTTTCTATAGTATAATCGTTACCAGCACGGCAGTAAGATTAAACACACGCATTATAAAAGGTAAAGGTACTTGAAAATCTCATGAAACGTGAGCTACGTGAACTAATTAACACTTGCTGTTCAGTTTAAACTGAAAAATTATTCTTGAAATGAGCAAAGACAGTAAGATAAACAAGAATAAAACTTTAAAATATATCAACATAACTTTGCCTAGATGCAATTTTTAAAAGGAAACTCGTCTAAACTTTAAATGGAAGAATAACTGCAATTTTCATTACATGTAAAGTAAAGTACTTACTGAAAAGATCAATACAATTTTTTGTGGAACTTTGAAAGGATTTTTTAAAGTTTTTACATAAATTGCAGTGTTGATTCTTCTGAGCTTAATGTTTATTATATTTAAAATGTGTTTATCAGCATTTTATTTCATTACAAAGCCTGATATAAAGGACAAAAATTTAAGTGCCTAAAATACTTTGTAACATAAATAAATCTCTTAGGTGTAATTTTTTTTCAATTTTTCCAAATTTAAAATTACTTTGTTAGTTTTGAAAATAGGTAAAGAAAAATACGTGTTATAAGTTTTTGTGCATTTTTTTGAGTGTTAACGTTTTATAATCGTGCTTTATATCGTAATTTATCAGCTTATCGTCAAACAGAAGTATAGAGGTGTTTTACAAGGTTTTATATGTCTATTTGTACAAGCACATGAATATTAATGTAGCCTTTCATTTGGGAATTGTCAACCTATATCAGCATACATCACTTTTCTTCCATTCTTTATTTATTATGAATTTCCTTTACTACGGTACGTTTAATTACGTGTAATTTTTATTTTGATATTTGTGTAACTAAATTGTTATTTATTTTATTCACCGAAATAAAACACTTTTTTAATAGTATATTAGGTGTAATAACTTTTTCCTGATAGTCCTGTCGAAAGAACGTTCGGCAGTAATATGCTAATAGTTAATTATTATAGTAGCTATTCGCCACAAATATAATGTCCTGTAGAGTAATAAATTTAAAGGTCAGATTTCCTGGTCACATAAACTTCAGCAATGTAAAACTTAGTTTGGTGCAAATTATTGTTACTCTTGATTTTGGACTTTACTATGGACAAGAGTACCCAGCATCTTGCTCGCTCACACTTCGTCTATTATGCAACTGATTTTGTTACATCCAATCTCGGTTTAGACCGATGTGCTTTCCTCGCTTCAGACCCGTACATTTCCAATTTGAAAACGTAATTTATCAGCTATCTTCTTCCCATGTGTGATTACTAGATTCTTTAATATTTTATTATTAAAAATTGAACTTGGAAGCAATCTACGGTAAGTGGCTATTAGAATTTTGAATCTAATTTAACGGAATTTCGCAAAATAAATTTTAGAATAATTTAATTAAGGAAAAAAATTTATTTCAATTTTTAAATTATTTTTATCGATCTTAAAATAATTAAGTAGGTAATCCACGCGTTACACCGATTTCACATAATATATCATCCCCATGGGATGTTTTAAATATTATTTTATGATATTATATTCCTAAAATCTTATTTTATGTTTATATTACAAATTCATATTTATTGTACGTTACTCTAACCTGAATTATTTATCTCCATTGTTACTAATGTGAGTACGGACGATTTTCCTGCCGTGGAAACATTTGCGCCATATATCATAATCATTTGATTTCTAAAACACAGTAACCTAATTACAACAATTTTACTTCATTCCTAAATTATGATTTTTAAACAATTTAATCCGTTGCAGATTTAATATTATTGCATCTTTTTCTATGCATTTGGGGATTTTTCCTTTAAATACCACAAAAAAATATTTTTAAATAATCACGGAAAATTACTTTCACAGATCAAAATAATTGAAGCTTATTTCTAATTTGTAGGCGGTTGTTTTCTACAGCAATCCATACTTTAACATTAACTCTCGTTTGGTTTATATCGGTATAATTCTTATCGGAAGTTTATCACTATCTTCAGTTTATTGTTTTTTACGTTAGTGTCACTAACGTCAAGTAAAAACCTGAAAATTCAGTTTTAATATTTTATGGTTGGTATTATGTAGTACTTATATTAACCGAAATTAATCGGCTAAATTATTAAGAATTTGAATTGAAGACAAGCCGAATATAACCATTTTTTCATGCTTATTTAACCTCCATTATCTATAACCTGCGGTTACCTTGAAAACTTTTTACCCAGTGCTTTTCATGAGATTTAAGAACAATATCTTTTTGATAAATTACGATGGCTTCAGCTCTGGCAATCAGATTTTCCGAAAAAACACAAATCCTTTAAAATAATGCCCGATTCCTCTTATGAATAATATTACTGTGTAACTGGGGGGTATTCCATACCCCCCAGACCCCCCGGTTTTAAACATCCGATGTTTGTGTGCATGTTTTTAGTTTTATTATATAGGAACCTTTTACTTCTACAGATCAAATCCATCTATATGTCACAAAATTGCCGTGACATATAAATATAACTAAAAGTATTTGGTTTCTATCTAGTACTACTTTTTTTTAAGTGTTTTGAGTTTTTCAAGATCGGGTTTTTATACCACAAATATGAAATGATGAAATATTTAATTTTTAAATTATTTAATTCAACAATTTTAGTTGGTATCGAGAAATTGTAACATATGTCGGTCTCTCTCTATTTAATTGAAATATTCTATCTGTCTTTGTCGGCGACATCCTACCCTTAAATGCCGAGATCTCTGATTTGAGCCCGGACGGAGTATAAAATGTAGTCTAACCTCTCTACCTTAATTGAAGTTACAAAATTATTAACTTACTTTTAAGACTTCCGTAAAAAATTGGTCAGACCTTAAAAATTGGTTTAGATTCAAAAATATTTAAGATAAATTGAAAATCGGTCAAATAATCTGTCCGCCAAATAAACAGTCGACAAAATTATGTGTTGGTCAAAAACTGTTGGCTAAAAGAGTTCGGCCAAATGATAGTAATTCCTAGGTGACCTTACCTTAAGGGTATATTAATGAAACTCTCATTAGGGCAAAGGATGGCGGAGGAGGCTTTTTCGAAGAGGTCGTCTTCGTCCCCAAAAATAAGTCGTTAATACATGTTAAATAACAGCAAGGACAATATCGGAGAATCTTTATATGTTTCGTGTTTTTTTTCCAATCTTACGAAAATAGTTTAGTTCCAATTCTCTAAGTTTATACAATGGAATTTAATAGAACCTAGAAGCCAAAACGAATTTTACATGTATCAACTGCTTTTCTGAGACCAAACTGTGTAGAATACACTTGTTTTTATAACGGAGTTTGTATTTGTGGATGATTTTGAGATATAGGCATATTTCCAAAATCATACACAGCCAAGCAGTATAGTCAGCCATTTCACACCATATATGTACATTGTAAAATTTCTACTTTCACGTCGTCAGAGCCCGATGGTCTACCTTCCTTCATGTTAAGTATATCAAAATATTGATATGCTTAATATCAACTTATTCTACTTAAACTACATATCCTTCCACTATATTTCTTCATTCCGTCTATCAAAATCAAGATTTATTTTTTTACTTAATCAAGAATCATCTGAGTAACATCGTATAGTATCTCGACTATTGATAAAACTTTGTAGCTAGGACTCATGAGACTTACGTACATTGCAAAGTCGTAGATAGAAATGTTTCCTTTAATTGCTATTTGGCAACAAATATTAATGTAAAGAATGCGCATGACACAGCGCATTTTAGGATATTAAGATTTAACAGAAACTTCACATAATACATCCAGAAAAATTTGGACTGTATACACTAAGCGGAAATTGCATACTATTGCCAAATCCAACTGCATCTTTCAGATGATGCCAAGATTAGAAAACTTATTAGAACCTACGTACCTCTTGCACCTACCTAGTTACAGCACTGGATCTCTCAAATCATCAATAATTAACTTATTGATAAATAATATTATTTTGTACCAAGCGGTACCAACATTAAAAATTTAAAAATATGTCTTTGTACTATGGGAATGTCCAAATTATCAGTATCTTTTCTGGCGAGGTTAAACTGATAGTTTGTCTCCTGGGAAGGATAACTTTGTTCTGTTGCGCCGCGTTTTGGTTGCGGAACTAAAATTGTGCACTGGTGTACACTTGTACAATATACCAAACAAAGCAATTTATATATTGCTGTTTTTACTTGATTGCTTCCGTTCTTCATAGGTTTCATAGGTCAGCCAAAAACCCACCGTTGTAACGTAACTGCAAATAAATGAAATAAATATTAATTAAATAATATCAATGCAGATTACAACTATTAGTTAATTACTTGATTCCGGTGGGTGGTTCACAATGACGGCAGCAAAACAACAGAAAATAGTATTCCTAAAACATGTAATATATATTTCTGATATGTATTTCCCACTCAACCGCTATATTGATTTTTCCGAAGCAAAATGTAGGTATACTAATTTATAATAACAAAACGCAATTAGTATAAATGCTAACTGGAATACCATTGCTGCAATAATCTATTTTCAAATTTGACTTTGCATGATATGGTGTTATGTTTAATTAATTTATTAACCATACAAATTAATTAATATTATTGTTTCGTATTGTAAATGAATATAATATTTAGAATTTGAAAACAGGTCCCAATAATTATATAAAAGCTACAGGGTGAACAACTGGTTTGTGCTCTTGGAAATCTGAACACTTTGTACAGTTAAAAATAATTCAACATTATGAAAGTCAAGCAATTTACTGCTAAGATAAATTTTCGTGTACTATTATGTTTATATTGATCGGCTTGCTTTCTTACATTCATAATTTTTACATTTTATATGTTCTAAATTCATTTTATTTTTGTATCCGTACTTAATATATTTATTTGTATTTTAAAATACCACACTTGCAATGTATGCAAACTACGGAATATATTATACAATTTATCATTAACTGAAGTATATGTAAATTTTTTGATTAATTGTAGAAAGCATGTTTGTATTACAATGAACAGCTCAATTTGAGCTCTAGTGACCCATATTCGCATTGCATTTTTCGTTAGCGTTTTCAAATCATGCGGCTTTTATACATATTGGAATTTTAAAGTTGCGCTTTAAAGAATCCGTATTTAGTGATCAAAAACAATTTTCAAGTTCGATAGTTTAACAACACAAAATGAAATGTCGTTAAGGTAGTTTTACATAGTAATTACGCCTACTAACGCACTGAGCTACAAAATCGCCGCGGTCGATGATAGAATTAAAAACGCGCACTTGGCCGACGCGACCGACGACTCGGCACCTGCATGAATCAACTAATTTGTTTTCATTACTTAACATTTATTTATCTAAAGATTTTGATAATAATGTGATTGTTGTAAGAAATAACTTTAAATTAAAGTTCTACAAATTTTATTTCGAGAATTGCAATATATAGGTTTAATTGCATGGTTTATATGTAACTGCAGTAATATAATTTGGCTCCGCCAATTAAATTATGTGACATATTTTGTACACCAGAGTCGATTTTATCAAATAGTTGAAATTAATGGTAAAAGGTTAATTAGCTAGGTTTAATAGTTGTCGATAAAGGTCGCTATAATTGAATTTTTTACAGTGAAGTTTGACGTAATTTTATTTTCTATAAATTAGTCTACCATTTACGTAACTGAAGTTACGCAGGACACTATTTTTTGTGAATAATTTAGCTCCTGGTTTTCTTTAATAGTAAAGGTTTAGCTGTTGTAAAATTTACACATAATTGGGTAATAGGTAGGTAATACCCATTTATAAAATCAAGGTATAATGTAATAATACGTTCTTCGCGAGTTAATCCAAGAATTATAGATTTAAACGATGCTGTAAATAAAATTTGGTTACTTTAAAACACGTAAAATTATAAAAACACATGGGTGCCGTCATTTTATTTTTATTATAGTTTTACCAATGTAAATTCTTCAATTAACCAAATTTATTCCGTAAATATTTTACAGAATTAAATAATCACATTATTGAAATGAATGTAATTAAAACAATTCAATATTGGTTTGACAAACCAATGTCAATCGTTAAACATCAAATTAAACAATTCCGTAAATAATTCCGTGGCAGTAGGGACAAAGGGGATAAGTCTGTTTTTGGCCAAATTGAGCTAAGTGCATATTCAGATAGAATTAATCATTCTGTATTTAATTTTAAATTGGTGTGACGGTAAATCACTACTAGCCTGGGATATAATCATATTCATAAGAAGTTAACCCAAGGATGAAGGTCCTAGGGGGTTAAGTCGACTTATCCCATTTTGTACGAGATGTATACTAGCGCAAAATGGAATAGGACTTCTTATTATATCGGTATTATTATTGCGGACCAATTTCTATGAAAGAAAGAATAAATGAATGTGAAAAGTATAATTTCCAAGTAGAACTCAATTCAAAATTGAGATTGTGTTCTTTTGATAATAAAAGAAATCAGTGCTATTCAGATTCAAGTAAAGCTTCCAAATGTAGTGAATATGAGGATTTGATGAAAAATAAAAAGGAAGACGAAAATAAAGATGAATAGGAAAATAAACAAGAAGATGAAGAAGTAAAGAAAATATTGAAGTTAATAAAAATTAAAAAAGATTAAATGGAAGTAATGGTGAAGAATGCAAAAACTCTGTAATCTGTGAAGATTTTGAAAGATTCTCGGGAAGTCATGATATCGAAAAAAACATCCAAATTAAAAGAATATACGTATAATCTAAGAATTGATTTCAAACAAGTAAAAATATCTAAAGAATGCTTTCGAAGATCTCTTGGAGAGACCAACAAGTTTCAGGAACTTCCTTGCAATAAAATAAAATCATCAGTTCTGTTTGAAGATGATCTACGGCATAAAAATGAATCGTCCAATAAATTTACGCCCGAGGACATTGAAAAAGTACGTACATTTATTTTAAGTATTCTTTTGTACAAAAGTCATTGCAGCAGGCGGCATACAAGGCTTGTTGATTTGATTAAATAAACTAAAAGAAGTTCAGTTCCTATATTAACAATTATACTGAATTGTGTATTATTTTTAGAATTTATTACCGAATTGCTTTTAATCCTACACATATTACCCCGATATAATAAAATGTTTTCATAAATAAGATATTTATTTAATGAGCAATTGATTATATATTTTGGAAAGATACGCAATGTGATTATAATTAAACGATTAAAAAGAAAATACAGCTTTGCAATCTTTTAGATTTTTGCGATAAAACCTAAAAATCAGTTATCTAGAGAAGTTAAGTCCAAACTGTGGTTGTGATATCGCGGTAATCATCTCTTGTGGCTTACGTTAGTCTAAATTTTCTATTAAAGGAATGTTTACAACGCCTTACGGCCTGTTTACGGATACAATTAAAACTTATCTATTTACTTATCTCTATCGCAAGAAAAATATGATTACAAACTTCAATTATCAATTTACTCCATATATACATTGCCGTCCAAATGTTTGGATACGCGTTTTAATGTTCTTGTAAGTTATGGCTGATACAGCTTAGTAAACCTATAATTAAAATTTCTGACATGTTCAGCAGAAAACAAAACAATTTTCAGGAATAATCTGATTTTGTGCTACAACAGGATAACGACCCTAAGTATAGTTCCCAACTTCAGCGTGGGTACCTAGAAAATAAAGAAACTAATACTTGTAATGAACTCTGTCTGGTCATCACAATCGTCATATCTTAACCCTGCCGAGATTCTGTGGGAAGAGCTTGATGGAGGATTTATTTTAAGTTATTTTTCATTTGTTTTGTTTTTTACTGTTTTATAATGTTCAGTGGGTATTTAAATAAAAATCTGTTATTAAAGTATTGCTTCGTTAAAATAAGAACTATTTTAAACGAATTTAAAATTTATCTCGAAATTTTAAGAAAGTTCCAATAAATTATTTATTTTTTTGAGCATCGGCACTTCTTGAAGCTCTGGAAGGCTTGTGTTAGAAGTTAGAGGTTTTCTAATTACGTATTGGATAAAAGCTTAACACGACTTACAGATCACGACACAAACAAAGCCAGTCGGGATTTAAATTCTGGCATTTGCTTCAATAACCAGGCTCTCCGCAAGCGACACCAACTGTTTGTGCAGTTCAAATTTAATTTGAATAACCCCATTAAATTAAGATTTTTCTCGTAAATAATATAAAACGCGTGAATGTTTTACGAAGAGCAACACAGCTTGCTTCAATTGCAGAATAAAAATTCATAACTCAATAAACGAACATCTTGTATTAGTACATTTTATTTATTTTTTATAAAAGGAAAAAAAGCAATTAAAAATGAAAGATAATTAATTTTCTTGTTAAAATTAGTACCTAAAGACTAAATTTTGGCACTTGAAAGTGCAAGAAGTAATTAATTTTGCATCACAGACACGTGTGCTTTCGTGCAGTGGCCAAATTGCAGAAACGGAAAATCTAGTCGTTTGTTTCCTCGAGCAAAAAGACAGCGGAGAGCGTTTGAACATTAACGGGCAGGTGAGATGTACTGAAACTTCCAAATTTTACACAATGTGTATTAATTGCTGGAATTGATATCGTCGATTTCAAATAATTGCTAATATTATTTTACAGTAAAAATAGTGTTTATTTAATAAACTCTCTGGCTAAATATTACAAGCTGATAATCGGATAATCGGCTTTATTACTAATGAACCTAGAAGCAGGAACGTATCTCATAGATTCAATAATCAGGCCACTTTACATATTAATAGTTTCATTTACAAATACTTCAACATGTCATCAACTTTGAAGCTTTTGGTTTTCAAATTAATCTTGATACATTGAAGATTTATGCAAATTCATGCTACATGGAAAACTGGCAATAATAACATTTACGAGGAATAAACCGCAAGTGAATGTTGGTGTACAAGATCTAGGAATTGTAGGAATGATGGAATGAAAAAGAGGAATAGGTGTACAAGATTTTAGTCTGCGGTTTACAATTCCAGACGTCAGACGGTCTGCCGGCTGTTTTGAACCGTCCCAAATTTTTTTAAGTTTGGCAACTTAAAGTAATCCAATCCAAGGAACCAACGAAGAGCAAATATGATCAAAAATCTAAACTTGTGTGGGTTGAAACCTAGATCAAAATCATGTTAAAATATGGATTAAACAAACATTAGAATGAATAAGGCAGAGATTACTGAACGACGATAACATAGGTTTTCATAAATCGAAAGAAACCTGTGGACCACACCGACCAAGAAAACATTTTTTTACGATATCCACTTGTGAGATTTATACATTATTACTAGTGGTCCATTCAAATCTTGATTTTTAGTAATATAGGTTTTTATGTCATTAATTCAGTTTTTAGTAAATCGACTTACTAGGTTCTTCGATTGTATTCTGGAAGTAACATTTAAAATAGGTACTTGTAAAATAAAGTAAAAATCAAAATTGATTAAAAAAACCATTGCTACTTTTGAAAATATTTCTTTAATTTTTTATAAATTATTTACAACATTAATTTCTGATTTAAAAAATTGATTTAAACTTGCGATGTAACTATTTAAAAAATTTTGTCTAGTAATTTAATTTTGATAAATCAATAAAATTTTGGTAAATTTAATGCAGAAACTACTATGTAAATTTACAATATGATGATCTGTAAAATTTCATTTATTTTTAATAGTGCACTTTTGATTCGAAATAAACCAAAATAATCATCATTTTGATGATTTTTTCTCATTATTTGAATTGATTTGAGTTAACTAGCTGTTCATAAAAACCTAGTGTTTACTAAATTTGTCTTAAAAATTAACAATGATTCGGTAAAACGGGACAGTGATCGGGAAAAATTATAAAAGATGAGAATCAGATTGATTTGATTTGGAAAGTCGAATAGAAAAATCAATAAATTCTGATGAAAAAATCTTAAAGTATCAATTAAAAATTTTGAAAATAAAAATTGAAAAATATAAATATTATAACAATGAATAAGAAATAGAAGTAATATAAAATGATCGTAGTTTGAACATTAGAATTATTAAACATGTCACAATCAAATCAAGTGATGAGTTGGCTAGCTATTACCGAAATTGAACATTAACTATTTAGACTGGTTAGTTATGGAGAGTTAAAATTGTTGCTCAGGCCCGCTGACACTAAATAGAGCATTCCGCTAATAATTGATTATATCTTGGATAGTGGGTAGTTATTCTAATCAACTAAATGGGTAATGCTGGTACAATTAATATTGGACATAATTTTGAGTAGCACAGCGTTTTTATCTCCTGTTTAATTATTCATACAAATTACTTAATGTTTAAATTGTTTTTATTTTAATTATCTTTACTTTTTAATAATCATTAACTTTATAATTACTAATGCTATTGTTGTAACCAGTTTATTTTTTAAACGATCGTATTATATTCTAAGAGTTTAGTTAGGATATTTTTTTTCCGAGTGTTTATTTCTTCCGACATTTAATTCTAAATTAAAAATGTTGAGTACCATTATTTGTAATCCGAAAACATTTAAAACGTTTTATTAGTTTTTTTTAAATTTAATTTACAACAGAGAGTCGAATTCATAAGTCAAGTTTTGGACTTAAAGATCTGACAAATAAATTTCAGCAAGATTTTCTATGGTGCTCGGAATTTTTTCACGTAATTTATTTACAGGTTTTATTTTTATAAGGCTTCAGTTAATAGAAATTTGATTCTCTAAAGGCCAATAGTTTCACTAATTTATAATAGTGTAAAACTTACAAAAGCAATATCTTTGACTAAATAATAAAAATCTGAATTCTCTCAGGTCATCATGTTCGGAATTTTTATCAGTTTTTTAACTTTTATTGAATAAATTTGCATCTTACACAGGCGAAAATTCTGCACTTGTACATAAATACAATTTTTAAAAAGAAAAAAGCTAATTTTAAATATTTTTTAATTATTGGGTTGTCATTAAAATAAAAAGAAGCCTTAGATTAAATTTTGAATATTAAATATTTTATGCTATGCTGAGTTTACTTCTTCAGGCTAAAGGAACCACGTATAAAGAACATATTAAAACAGTGTACCTACTTAATATGCGAATGTATATTCATACATAATAAATATGTATTATGCATTTACATATTATATTCTTTTTTTTTATTAGTTGTAACAATTTAAAAAATTTTGAAAATAATTCGATCAGAATGAGAATTTAAATAAGAATTTATAAAAATTAAAGAAAATAACAAAATGAATTTTGTGCTCATAAAATCTCGGAAGAACTAAAGTACTTAGCAAAGATACATATTTGATCATGACTACTCCATTCTACAATCAGTAAATATTATACCTATTGCTCTCTATACCACCTCTAGATACTTCAACTTCAGAATATTATATCCTGATACCAAATCCCTTCCTTCTTCTTGTTCCTAGGTATTAAGTTATTCACTAACACAAAAATACTTTTTTAAAAAACTTCAGCATTTATAATAAAAACTTATGATATTTTCAAATTTAACTTCCATTTTTGAAATGCAGCCTTCAGTTGTGAGAACGTGGTGAAATTTGAAAATGATTTTGAAAGTACTTCTTAGAAGTCACTACAGATTGCAGTGCAGTCTAGACTTTAAAGCGACCGTGTCGTTCAGAATTTTCTTATTTATTTAACTTTGAAAATTTTATTTATTCAGCACGTGGCATTGGTTTTATTTGATATTTGGTTTTTTATGGTAATTCATATGTGTATAATTTTTGTTTGTTTAATATTATTTTATTTTTTATATTCAGAAAAATTGTATGAATTTAATTTCTTGTTTTAATTTTAACCTTTTAATAAAATTTAAAATAGGTATATCTAAGTAGCAATTTTTCAGATTGTAGGTTAGGTTTGGAGTATGTTAGATTAGGTTAGTGTACGTTCAAGTTTGGATACAAATTTAAGTTATCAATAAATTTTCTTTAAGGAACATTTTTGAAATACTGCTGAACCCTAAAATATTACATTATAAATTTCTGTACGATTTATCTGTTGTGCGTCAACGCTGCTGATGCTAAACGCAGTATAACCATTGTGAAGTTAGCTCTGAGTGAGTTGTTTGTATTTTGTGATTAGTTAAGTAGTAGTTAAAAATTTAAAAAATCGGAAGAAAATATATAATAATGTAAATTGTTTGCAAGTTTCGCGTAGAAATTAATCAATCTGTACTATGTATCATGATTTTATCAGAACTATTTAGCATACGTGTATTTTATAATTTGCATATCTCATGTCTAATATAAAAAAGTAATTCTTACTTATATTGTATAATTTATGTCATAAGTACCATGTAATAAATTTTATGTTGGATAAAGCATTTTTCACTTTTAAATAAAGCTATACGTATTGTTAACTGGCGTAGTGCAATAGTAGCTAAGTATGTAGTTATATGAGTATAAAATTTTCAACTTTAATTTGCTTCTAAATTTTTTATTCTTTATTGCAAAACTTTTTCGTATTTAAAAATTGTACTAGTACGTATATTAATTCCCAAAATAAAAGCAGTAGCGAAAATAGCTGGTCTACCGTTAAATGTTAAACGGTTTTAAAGCGTAGTAGTGCGTGAATGAGGCCAAGTAGCAAGTTTGATTAGCTTTAAGCGTATTGCCAACTGAGTTGTTTTTCTAAATTTTAATTATTTTTGCATTTATAAGTCGACATAAAAACCATGCTTTTCTTTGTTTTTACGTTAGGTTAAAAAGTAAAAGTCAGCAGTGCAGTACAAAGCATACACGCCTGAGCTAAGAATGAGAATTTTAACTTCGCTAGCTGCGCTTTCGAACTCTACAAGTTCAAAATCAATTGAAAATAAGAAAACGTAGTTTTAAAATATGAAAAAGTCCTGAAAGAATGTGAATACGAAAAGTATTTAAATTAACTTTTCAGTTATTTTAACATATCATGAATCTATTGATTATGTTCTTTCCTCTTCCTTTATCATCTTCGTAGTTTTTCTTCATTACGTTTTCACAAAAGGCACGATTACGATTCAAACCCACTAATCGGTATAAAATTGTAAACATTACAGGCCGTTAAATGGATTAGAATAAAATATTAAATTTGTATTATGAAAGCTCTATATCAAAATTTCAAATAGTAGCATAATACCTAGTTTGAATTAACAGACTAAATTCGCGTTCTAATTAATAAATTATTGTAATAAAACATCAAGCCTATTTATAAATAGAAAGAAGGATTACGATTTGAAATTTTCATATTTCAAAAACTTAGCTCTGACTGATAAGAATGAATGAAAGTTTCCGTCTTTGGTTTCTAAGTATTTAATAATACTATGAGCTAGCATGTATTAATATTTTTACTGGTTTTATAACCATTGAATTGAATGTACATAATGCGGAAAATGTATCTCTAAGTTTCCACCTCATTCTCAGATAATCGTATTTTGCAGAAATACTGAAAACGTGTTTCATAAATAGAACGGCGAATATCGGTGTTAATTTGAAATCTACAATAAATTTAACGTTGTAATATATACCAGCCATTAATGATAAGAAAAACTGTAATATTCATGGAAATAATTAAAGAAAACTGTTACATATGCATTACTCCTTTGTTAATGAGTTCATTTTTATTACCTCTCCACATTGAAGGACATCTATACCGCATTTCCTTAATTTTTTTCTTAAAATTGTAGAATATTTAAATTTTATTTTGTGTTACCAGTTTGGGGATCTTATCTACACGTTTATGGGGGGTTATACTGAATACGACTGCAATTAGGACTTTCTAATCAGATATTATATTGTTGACTTTAAAAAGCCACAATGTTAATGCAAATTCGGTAGCTAAGGTAGTAATTTTTAAAGTTTTCAATTAGAGAAATAAAATTTTGCAGGCATAAAAAACAGGAAAGGAATAAAATTATGTTCAAAATCGGGGCTGTTGTCAGTTTATTTATAATCAAAAATCTAAATTAAAAAAGTTCATTCCAGATAATTATTTCGTGTTGAAATATATTAGTATAAAACTAGGAAAACTAAATTTTCTTTCCTCTATTTTTATTTTCTCTGGCCTTGACGATTTTTCAGTTGACCCGACCTATGTAAATATAGAACTAATTTTCTCTTTGATTTTTACAGTGGTTATAGTTTGTCCTACTAACTGAAATCCAATTGCACCTTTAAAATTGTGCGTGAATTTAAAATGAAATATTTAAAATATGTTGTTAAATTAAAAAATTATAAAATAATTAGTAAAAAGTATGAAATTGATCGTGTTAGGCAGAAGTTACAATTTGCCTACATTGCTTTCAAATGTACCAAACGGCTTGAGTACAGGCCCGCTGAGCTGAATTACTATTATTTTTTACTACATTTTATTTAAAAATCCTAGGTTTATGCGATAACAGCCAGTGCGAAAAATTATAAAAAGTATGAAAGTAAAACAAATAAAAGTAATTTGAAACAGAAATGTTTTTAATAAGTTTTGGAAGTAGTTTGATTAAAAAAATAAGGTATTTATGTTAAGAAATTAATGAAAAGGAGAAACAGAAGCTAATAAACAGATATTGACTAAAATGTAGGAAGTCATAAAGAAGACAAAGCAATTGTTTTTGTTTTACCTACCATGACAAAAGAAATAGTATTCTAAAAGGTATAAAAATACTTGGAATTAGGTAAATTTTGAAAAATATTGAAATGTGTAAAAAATCAACAGAATACTCAACAATCACACCTTCGTCTTTTCATTATTACTGCCAACATACGATAACCATCGTAAGAAACTGCAATATCAATGCAACATGGGGTATTCAATAAAATGAAAATAAGAGTGGAAACCGAACGCGAAGGGCTTTGGAAATAACGAACGTTCGCTAATATTGACATTATAAAAAAAAACAATAAACAGAACAGAAATTAAACTTAAAATCCTAAAACAAAAATCGTAAACAATTTCTAACTAGAAAACATTATTTTGTGTTCAGGAAAACTCAAAAGACTTGTTATTTCATAAGTTTAGAAAGCATTTCTAAAGAAGTTTGATTTAAATATCTATAAAAAGTTTGATTGAAGAGTTACCTGTTGCCCATTTCTTGTAACTGTTTATACCTTATTCCATTGAATCAACACTCAATTCCGAGATTCGCGGTTTTTAGATAACTATATTTGAAATTTTGAACACATTGTATGCTCAAACAATATTATGTGGATGTCATAGCGTAAAATTTTTAATATCTTTCTGAAGTTATGAAAGCTGGAACCGTACAATAAGTTTTCTTCCATTTTGTCATCTCGTGAATGACCATGTCAAAAACAACATTGAAATGACTCTTGATATGTATTACATTGATAGTTGAATAATGGAAGTGCAGTGTTTATTTAGCAAAGAATAAAAATAAAGTTTTGAATGTTTGAAGTATAATTGGAAATAGTGAAGGAAAGTGAGGGTATTGTTTAAAAAGAAAATAAAAAAATCGGCGGTTAGAGAATTTAATATGCATGAATCGTTTTAATATTTTCTTTTATTGTGGTTTTGATGTGAAGTAGGTGTAAAGAATGACACTCAATACAAAATATGTACAGTAGAATAGTAAGTTGGTTTTAAAAAGTTTATTCCCTAAAGAGTCATTTACAGATATGTGCGTTCTTGGCGTCAACTCATAGCTCTTTATTTTTGTTCTACATTGTTATTGGTATTATTATTTAAAGTGTTAGGAGGGTTTTACGCTATCGTATAATCTATACATGACGCATTTTTATTGCGAACAATTTCGGTCATGTGGAAACATTTACAAGTATAAACATTGTTAAATTAAAGATTTCAAAATACATTCTTAAATTATAAACCAGTAAATCTTTTCTTTCATTATACTGTACGCTGTAGCACTCTTTTGCTGTTGGCTGAACATTACTTTTGCCAAATCTTGATAATTTATGTAAAAGTTATAATTGGATATACCCGCTCTTGACACCATGTTACAAACTAAGTTAAATGTAAAAATCTATATTGTTGATATTTATTGTAAGGGTAAACTTCACGGAGTTGATTCTAGGTCACCATCAATTTGTAACAGACACCGTGTCTCCAGTTCTAAGAAAACTGGCAAAAAAGGAATAAGAAAGATAATAATGAAATACCATTGTCACTTGAAATTCTTAACTTTAAGTGTTTCTCTATTTAAATAAATGTTAAAGTTGCGTTAATGACTTTAAATTATTTTCTTCTCTAGGGGATGAACAAACAATATAGAACAGACGTGTTTCAAGACTGCTGATTATAGAAAGTTACCCTAATGTTGCGCATATTAAGATTCTGGTACGTGCGTACACTTACTAACCTGAATCTAATATTAGGTACGAGATTCGACTTTATCATCATATGCATTTTGGTTTCGTGATCATAAATTCTATTTTGGCTTAACTGGACGATGTTATATTATTACAGTGGTATTCAACAGTTTCAGTCAGCCGGATTATCTTTATAATAAAGCTTGTCAGAGAGATGACATAAATTGCATTGTAGAATTTGTTTGGATCATTCCATCAAAACTGTAATTTATCTTTTAAGCTTATTTTCAGAATATTATATACACAACAAAATATAAAAATTCCAATTTATACGTGGTTTCAGTATGTTTTGAAATTTCAAAATTAATATTAAATCCTCAAATAGCCCAACAGAGTGGCAGATTAACAAATATAACTGCACACCTACACAATCTTAGGTTAGAATCTCATAAACTTGTCAAAGCCAAAAAAATTTCTAGGTTAGTTTTTCTAACTATCATATTAATGTTTCTCTGTTGACTGTACGCTATTCAAATATACATATGAAATATGCTGAAAATTTATCTCTATTATTTCATGTTAAAGAAGTTACATCGCGGGCTCTATTTTAATAACGAATTATGTAGCACATAGCAAATGTAGGTAGCGTAGCTTTTATAAGGTACCTTGACTGCACTATTCCACTATTATACTTGATGCTGTATGAATAACTTTTTCTATGCCTAATCTTTATTAAATCTCGAATGAAAAATTTTGCTTTAAAGTTGTATTTTCACTGTATCCATACTATATAGCAACGGGCGCCGACGCCGACGTTAGAAAATTGAAATAAGTGCACGTGCCTACTTACTCCGGTTGCCGAAATACAAAGTTATTTTAAGATATTTGTGATTGAATCTACTTTGAAAGGGATGTCTCCAGAATATACTTTTTAAATTAAAAAGTAAACAGTTCCGATACTTTATTATATACATAGAATTACACATTAACACTCTAATGTTATATTATAAATCCGTATTTTGTAGGTGAGTTAGAGCATGACGATCTTCGGAGGTGTCTGACTCCGGTGATTTCAACGCAAAACGTTTATCCCGAATTCTTTCTTTGATGGAAGTCGTGAATGAATTAACGAGATTCTTATAGTAATCTTACTTTTAGGAAGGAGAATTACATACACATTATTATGATATATAACATCACTAAGAACATAATTACGCCTTTGATTCGTTTATTGTTTCAATTTAATGGAAGTCATAAGCATTAATTATACCTCTTTTCAATGGATGTTTCCATAGATTAATTGCAAATAGTACACGCACTCTGTATACCTAAGCAATCAGCGAAGATAGATCGGCGTGTATTTAGTATACATGTAATGTTTTAAGATACATTGTAGTATATTGTAATACTAACTTCATGATATACTATCTCATAATTTAATATATCATAAGTATACATACATAGAGTACTAAGACTAACTTTAAATTTAAGTTTGATTCCGTAACTCTGAGCGTTATTCCATATATTAAAATCGCGGTGAAAGTAAATATACAAAGTTTAATCAGTAGTACTGTTTGATCTTAATCTTTAAACTGATTTTTCTCAAAACTATATATTGAAACAATGTAGTGCTCCGACGTTTCGGGTCATTTCATTGGCCCATTTTCAAAACAAAATACTTTAAATTGAATATATAACTTATTAATATTAATTTTTTTTTTAATATGGTAATTTTAAATGCCTCGAGCGGCAGGTAACGGAGACGCACTTTTAAAAGAGTACTGTATCGAACTATGTTATTTTTAACAAAATTTTAGTGCAACTTATTGACGGAAGCTGAAAGGGAGCGCAAATCTGTTATATTGCCCCCAGACGCCACATAGCCTTATTTCGTCTGTGCTTCTCCATAGCCCAAGCAAAAATTGGAGTTTACATTACAGCGGAATGGCCGGATTAGTATTTTCTTTCGCACATTGTTTACTTTTGGCAACACTGGGAACCATGCTTAAACGTGCTAATTTTGCTGTTGTACTGCTTTTACATAGCTTTGATCCAAGTGTAACTGTACTAAACAAATACAATAACAAAATGAATACTTTTAAGCAGTTGTCTGTATATTGTGTACCTAAAGCGTAAAAGCGCCCAAACGGAACGAACCTGTTAATGTAAGTTAATTAAATCAATCATATACATTAGTTTTTACAATACTTAATATTCCTGTTTCTGCACTTAATTTAATTTTTACACTTTCTGAATAATTTTTGTAGACTCTATAATTCGACAATCATTATGTTAGTTAGTGAAGATATTACATTCGGTATGTTTTTTCTAGATGATCTCCTCATGTCCCGGAATCTCTATTTAGGTAAAATTTTTTTAAATTATATTTTTAATTCCATTTTAGCGCTTTGTTATTTTTATTTAAATTTAATATTTTCTAATTATAAGCAAATACGAAACGCAATTTATTATTTTATGGATATGATTTAACTAGCACTTATACAACGTTTGGATGACTTCCTGGTGATACTCAAAGAATTCTCCAGACCTGGGGGTTATTCTTCACACCTCGCTTATTTGAACGTATTCGCTTATGTGCTGAGCGAAAAACATTTTATAATTTTGCAAATTTTTCCCGTGAGTAAGAAACTGACAGAAATATTATTATTTAATTTTTAAATGAAAAGGTAAAGGCAATCCTTTAAATTTTTTTTTATAGAAATATTGAAATAAACAGTTTTCTTTTAAGTTTTTTTTTAAAGTGTCACAGAAAATCACCTACAATAATTAATGCAACCTTTAGTAATTATCCAAAATGTATTATACTTAAATATTGCATCAAACAGGTTAAGTTCGTAACCACTAAACTAGCATTATGACTATCTGGAACGTTTATAATGGTAATGGTTCATTAAATATTAAGTAATCAATATGTCTGTCTTTATCTTACTTACAGAAATACTAATAAAATTATGATAATAATTGGAACGCAATCGCTATCGAACACGAATTGATTTTAGTTGAATATAGGTTTCAAGAATAGCACCCCTGGACACTCGATAATTTTGATCAACATATAAAATCTAAAATTATTTGGCATTGATTTTATATTTCAGTGGAAATGAAAAATATTATAATCTTCAACCTTAAGAAAGTTACGATATATTTAAATTACAACTAAAAGCCGTTGTATTCTGAACCTTAGAAGTTAGCTGTTTACTATCAGCTAGCTTTCAGTAAAAAAAACACAGCTTTATGACTTTGATGAAGGACATTAACAAACTAAGAGAAGAATCCAATTATGTAAAAAGGTCGCGAAGAAGTCTGGGGAATAACGGCCTTTAGAAAAATAGTATGTTTCTGGTACTATAAATTTAATTCAAATTTCACAAACAAGTCACGCGCCTTAACACATTCATATTGTCGCAATTATTGAAACTTAGTGTAAATCAATTTGTTGAATTTAATATTTGCATTTATACCAAAATACGTTCTATTATTTTTAATTTTGCAACTTTTCGTTTAGATTGCCCATAATAAGAGAATATACATTTTTTAACTTAAAATTTGGTGTACATTTTGAATGAAAATTCAGCTATAAAATTAATTTTGATATTTCCACCAAGCGCTATATTGTTACTGTTATATGCAATTCACACACAATTACATACATTTGAAGTTTTACTTTATTGTAACTAGTAATATGGAAAATGTGTTGTAACTTCAGGGATAATTTTGCGCACCATTTCGTAGTTGAAGCATTATTTCAATTAATAGTTTAAATAAATATTTTTATTAATTTCATACATTTTATTTTATCTTTCAAATCGAATAAAAATTATTAATATCCACTTCTGTGATATACGGCTTTATGTTTTTATCAAAATGGCACGGATCCAAATATTTTAAGGTTAATAATATTACTGTAGTTATAATTTAATAATCCGACACTGCTTCCTATGATAAACTAGGGAATATAACAAAAAATTTAAAAATTCCACATTATGTCCAACAGGTAAACTAATGGATACCGGGAATACTAAACTTAAAAATTAATCTACTACGTTTACACCTTAAATCTCTACTATCCAAAGTTGTGTAACTGCTTAGTTGTATCATCGAATTGCATATAAGCGGTTTCGTATATGCAAAGACGATGTTTTATTGCGTGCTGTCGGCGCGCACGCTGAAGTTCGTATTTTACTCCGTCGTGCATGAAGTAAGCACACAAAGTAGGATGCCAGGATGTAGTTCCCGACTGACAAAATTAGTAAATAAATGTAATTTGCGCAGTTTAAGCTATGGCTACACTTGGTCCGCAACAGATTGGATTAACATTAAGTGAGCTGATTTGTTGAAAATATATAAACGTGCATATTTTATGGTGGTGAACGGATTTGATCGAAACGGTTACGGGCCAAATGTAGCCACCGCTATAAGAATATATACGTTTATTTTCTTTGGAAAAGTCGGGTCAACTCTGATCGAATCCGTTCCGGATAAAGTGTAGCCACAGGTTGAGGATTAAATTATACAGGTGGGATTTAATACAATATAGCAGTGGACTAACCATATTTGGTATGTTATACGATTTATGTTGATTAGTTTCGTAAAAGATTCTAAACTTGTTCTTTTATAGCTGTTTTTGTGGTAAAAATACATCGAAATAGAGGAAGTCGAATTATTATTGTTTATTAAGTTTTCTCAACTTTTCTCGGTTTAATTAACGGATTATATTTTTCTTCTTGCGAGTTTTTCCTAAGTAAAATTTATTATTTATTTATTAATTTATTATTATTACCTTAACTTCTTGCCATTATTTACTCGAAGTTAAAAAGTTGGAAGGAATAATTGCTGAAAATTGGAAAACCCTTTCCTTCTGTTTTATATCGGTAAATTATCTGATATTTGCAACTAAACGCTACTACTTGTTTGTAAATAATTAGTAAAAATGTATTATAAAATGTTTTGTTTCTTGATATGACGACATTTGTTTTATTAAAAAATGTGTTTCGAAGTTGGATAAATTTTTCTTTATTATTTAGTATTAGCGAGTGTTCACGCGGACTAAGTGTTGTAATTATTTAGCTCTCTACGAAGAATGAAACGAAAAGTAAAACGTAAATTTAAATTATCAAGTAAGTAATATACTCCTAAAAATATATTTAAAATTTTTTGTACTTCTTAATTCTTTTTTATAATTCTTTGTTAAAAGCAAATATCTCAAAACTAACGTACGCTATTTTTTACCCTATCAAATTTTACCATTCAATCGATGCAGTCATGGGCTAATGACATGTGTATTATCATCCCACGTTAACATCTTTTTATTTCCATGTCATGTCATTTAAACCAGGCGAATTTAAATATAACAGAAAGTCTAGCAATTCTCTCTCAATAGTGTGCGCTGACTCATCATATCGGTCTGTAAATATTTAGTATTAAAGAACATTTTTTATATGCATTTGATTAATGTTTTACTTTTTATCGATAATGATTATTATATGTTTACTATTCTAAGCGGACACAGTCCAACCAATCCAAAGAAATTTGCTCTATGGACATTGCGACCTGGAATTTTTAGACTTAAAATTATTTCAACTCTTAGTTTTAGCACTCAGACTTTTATTGTCTCGCAGAATCCTATTTCTTGATATTAGAACATCAATCGACAATTCTCAATAAAACAAAAGTGATTTTTCCATTCCTACTTGTCTATTGGACGAGCTGCTAACGTTTAGGATAAGACTACATAAACGAATTAAACCTGCACTTTTAATATTTTACAAAGAAATTTAACTAAACGTTAAAATACTAAAATTTTAACTCTACGTTGAAATATACTTAAGAAATGCGGAAAGAACAAAATAAATTAAATTCTACTTACTATAGGGTGATTATTATTAGGAATCAGCAGTCGTATATAAGCAGAAAATGCCAAGAAAATAGAAAATTAAAATCTGAAGTTTTAACTCTACTTATGAATTTCAAATGAAAACAAAGTATAATGTGAAAAAACTCTATTATCGTGACTGTCAAGTAAACGAGAAGGCAAAAAAAGACAGATTAAATGAACGGCAAGATGACTTTACAATAATCGGTTCGTATTACGCATAATAACCAAATTGTTGTAAAAATATTTTAAAAGGAAGTATCCGACTTGACACTGGCTTTAAGTGGCTAATTATGGCCACTAACTGTTTCTTGAGCTGTTCCGCAGGGAAATATACTTGATCCGCTATTATTTATTTCATCGGTGAGAGCAGTCGATCCAGACTGTGCTCTGGATCTTAAAATCTAATTAAAACGTTACTTTACGTGTTTGGCCTATTTATGAAGAAGTATTTCAGACTGTTAATATAACGCGAAATTGTGTAATGCAAAAAATCTTCCCTGCGGCCCGGAGCCAGCTCTCAGAACTGTCGATACTCTGCTACAACAACAAACCCAACAAATGCACTTCAGCAGACGGGCAAATGAAACTCTCTGGTAAACATTCAAAATATTATTTGAAGATGTCCAGAGTCATCTATGGGCAATTGCAGGAATTTTAACGGAACGCTCCAAAATAAACAAACATTTCAATACATTAGGTTTTGTAGATGATTCCAATTTTCTGGGATGAAATACAGCAGTGCTTTGTCACTGTCCGTCTCTAGCGTCAAAGAGAGGTACTACAATGCGCCTGTCAAAATACTCGAATTTATTCTGCAATTGGGATGGCTTAAGGAGTGACAGAACGGGAGCCACAGTATAGGAGGTAATAAAAGTGGTCTAAGTGCGCGTGGGGATTTCCTGCCCTCTTAACTTAAATCAAGAAGTGTCTGCATATGGCTGAAATTTCGAATTCATGAATCCAATAAAATCCGGGTGGGCAAAAGTGATACGTTCGATTTTCAGATGCTCAATAGTTTCATGATGAGTACATTGATGTAATTCACTTGAATCCGATTTTTTCCCAGACTGAACAGGTCCTATTCCTTTAACCAACGATTTAATATTTTTTACTTATGATTGGTGAATTACATGCTATAAACCTCAATTTTAATATCGAAGTTTTCTAGTCAGTCAGCCAGATAGAACCAATAAATGCCACTTGGCACACAGGCGGAAATAACAGGACATTAGAAGAAGGAAAATATTTATTTCGTTCAAAAATTCGCAAAGTTCTTGTCAAAGACTCTTCAAAATAGTAAATTTAAACGTAACCGTCCTGTCGTGAAGAGACTAAGAAACTTGAGTTTTAAATAAACTTGAACTTCGGGTTTACATATACAAAATTTATCGGAAACCTGTAAGTACCTATAGAAAAGTTAGAATGTTAAAAGGAATTAAATCACGAATATTTTCAACTCCAATACCTATTATTTCTACAATCGAGTAATTTTATACTTTTAAATTTCAGTTTAAATAACAATTTAATATTGAAACACTCGAGATTACTTCTAAACTTTATTTGTTATAAATTATGTATTGATGAATAATTTTAATTATGATTAATTGAATATTTTTGAGAAAATATCAAATAGGCCCAATGTGGCAGGAAGAGGTTTCTAGAACAAATTGTTCTGGAATCGTCATAGGTGCTCTACTCAAATTATTTCCAACTTGGATGTTAACCGCAGAAATTAACATTACAACAATTCAAAATGTTTGTTTTATTGCTATGAACAGAATTATTCATCTGCGCGAACAACTACGAAGCTTAAGGATGAGCCCCCGGGCTTAGCTAATTATGGCAGTCAAAGGCCGAGCAGCCTCGCAGAGCAGTATTATAAGTTAATACAAAACTGGCTAGTTACTATTATAAAGATAATATGGAAGAATTAATTTTGACTTTTAAATTCATTTTGAAGGAGCAAATAGGAATTCAAGATCGTACATAATAATAATAACAATCATATAGTTTCTATGATCTCTCATCGTCAGTCAGATATAATTACATTTATTTTGCATTACTGCAATTATGTTTTGTTAATGTACATTGTGTGGTAAGCATGATTACATTACTCATCAGATATAACTCAACACAAACAAAAATCAAACAATACGTAATGCGCATTTACAATTGCAAATTGGTAATTATGATAATTAATACTGAAATTTACATTTCATCCAAACATAGTTTTTATGCATTTAAGATTCACATTAAAAATTCAACAGTGAGGTTCAGATAATTATTCTCACCTAAAGCTAGTTATTTTCCCCACAAAAAAATTTTAATTTTGAGGTTATTGGGAAATGCATTATGATTTTGACCACAGCAGTGGATTGCTGTTACCGCTGGTTTAGTATGGAGCATAAATTCCCTAGTCTCGAATATCCAATGTCACTGAGTTTCTTAGCCCCATTGAATAGGAGAGCATTGTCGTAACTACACTTTGGATATATCACATGCAAAATTCCAACCTAAAACTTTTTGTTTGTCCTCATTTTTTAGATTGCTGCCATAAAAGAGCATAGCATTGAAAGTATTGATTTCTTAGTGTTAATCATTAACTCCGTTTTTAGAGCCCGAGTATAATTATCTGCAAAATAAATTATAATAACTAATATCTTGAAGAAACAATTTTCGACTTTTGGATTAAATTAAACAAAGAAACTTTTTACGCTGATGTGTTGAAATTATTGTTGCGTTGCCGTGTTATTGGTATGAAAAACCGTTAATTTATTATCTTCTGGCTTATATTTACTTGCTTTATGCATTTGTCTGCATTGTGATTTATTTAAAAACTCCATTTTTTATGTCTTATTCTAATTTTAGTTTTTCTGCTAAATGGGTTGGGTTTTTTGAAAAAGTTTTATAACCTAAAGTTGTAACTTTTAAATTTACAACTTAAATTTGTTATCAGTTTATTTTATTGTAAAATATATTGTTTAATGTACAGAGTTTGAAAAAATACTGGCAGCCCGAATTTAAAATATTTTTATTTCGAAACTAGCCGGTCTCAATAACTATTGATTTTAAGTAAATTTAATTCTAACGACAAACACAAATAAAATAATTAGGGGAAAGTTTAGAACAAATATATTGATTGAAATTTTAAGTTTACCCCCTTAATATCAATATTTTTCGAAATAACAAAAACAAACACCGGGAAATGATAAATATCATGTGCAAGTAATTTTTTAATCTAAATTTTATTGCATTGATTAGGAAAAAAACATAAAGTACATACAAAGTTATCAAGCTATGCCAGTGCCAACTTGAAGACTTAAGCACTAGTAATTAAAAATAAAAATAAAAAATACAGTTTTTAAAGTACAAAAATATAAATTTCGATGGGTTTAGCTAAAGTTAAAATACTCATCGTTCAATTCATTCAAACCTGCAACCCCTAAGAGGATACGAGAATTTTACAAAAAGAATTTTATTTTACCACTACAATTGAGCATTAACTTGGATTGACATTTGATATTGACACTGATATTGCTGTTATGCGCCTGTCAAATCGCTTTCCTATTGGGTGCATTCATGAGAACATGATACATAGGGTAAAGTAAAATTTAAGAACTTTGTGACGTAACATTTGCGGAGATAAGTTTGTTAACATTTCGACCGTATTGTAGCTATTTCAAAATTTATAATTATTCTATTGAGGAGGAGGTATTCACTCTCATAAGAGATTTTTGTAATATGAAATGGACTTAACTTTTAGATTAAGAACGTTAATCCATTTCTTACCGTCGCGTCGCGTCGTTAGCACTTTATCGCGCTAACTACTAGGTCGTTGGCATTTTGTAGCAATTATGTACTTTTTATTTAATTTAATCATTAAATAGGTATTCCCAAATAATTTAATCCGTTTATTCGATGTAATGGAACGTAATGAAATCTAAATCTCATCATGAGATTAGACGTATTTTGACCTTTTTGGTTTTTAGGAAATAAGCGACAAAATTAAGAAAAAAGATTTGATATCTAAGCAGCTAAACAATGTTTATCTGAGTAATGCGCGATACATTACTAATGGTCAACACCTGAAATGAGTTCACTTTTAGTGAGTGGACTGACGTGTTTTAAAAATTAATAATTAATTTCGCGAGTGATATTTCAAATCATGGTTAGTATGTTCAAAAACGAAGAACTCTTCGATCACTACATACGAGGGAATAATAAAAAATACAAATGCTTATATTGTAGTCTAGCACTTCCATGTTATCCTTCATTGCTAGAAAAGCATATAACAAAATGTAAAATGTGTTCAGCTACATTAAGAGAGAGGTTTTACAAAATTCATAAACAGAGAAAAAGCCTATACAGACGTCGTCGTAAGGAAAAAGGTAATTTAAATTATTTTAAAGATATCAAATTTGGTTTTTTTTACTCTTGCCCAATAGACGGAAATAGGATTCGAATCCACAACTGCTTCCTTGCAATTGCTTATGTTTTGTCACTCGGTTGAGCAATAACATTATTGGTATCTTTTTGCCTGCAGAACTAAATTATTGGATTATTAATGTTGTGGTGGAAATTTAATTCTAAAGTGGAAACATTTAATTCGTCATTGATTGAATAACTCTCAAATTCATATCAACTTAAATTACTGGAGATAATTTTTGCATATTTGTGATAGCAATTAATTATCATCGATGGTGTATTAAATTTCTTACAAAAGTCAGCTGGGCAATCAATTTTTCAAACGTAATTTTTGAGAACATTTTAACATTTTTTCTTGCGTTATCTTCAAAATCTGCTAATATACAGTGGTAGTTGTATTGTGACGAATTTTGCGGTTTTTATTATTACATCAGCACCGAAACCATTGGATTTTAAAATATGTTTAGAATTCGTATCAAATTAGAAAAATTCTTTGAAGCTCTTGTTAAACATGTTTTCAAGTGGAATTTTAAATTGTATTGCAATGAAATATTAGAGAAAAAAATGTATGAATTAATTGTAGAGTGTAAAAATTGGAACAATTATATTATTGCATTTTTGAACTGAATAACTTGAATTTGGCGAAACAAATTGTTTGTTTGGGGTTCAAACCCCCGATGTTTAGACTATAAAGTTTATGCTTACGGAAGCAATATAAATTAACTTAGCTTAACCATATCCTATAGTTGCTTTTAAAACTACAGCGACGCTAAAATATTTAAATTTTTATTTTGGCTTTTTTAACGTTAAAAGGCATTTTTTAAATTTTTTGGAAAATGCAATAACGTAGAGGTTATTGTACTTGGTTGAAAATTGTAGTTAGCCGTAAAATATTTTATGTTAAAGTAACAAAAAAGTATTAGGTTTAATATACATACTGGAGATTGGATCGGTAGCTGCAAGACTGCGGATGCTTTGGCCGAATGCCATTTAAACCAACTACATATATACTCTTTTCGCTAATAGAGGAGTTTTCTAGTCGCCAGTTCTAACTACAGACGCCGTCTCCACAATTGTTGTGGTAAATAAACAGAACTAGTAATTTTCTTTATTAAAATTTTTTTGTAAATTAGAAAATTTTACATTTCCATTTTAAATTTTCTCTAGAAAAAAGTAAATGTGTAAAATGCCGTTTAAATACTTTTCAACTTTTTATAAAAAGGTACAAATTTCAACTGGGTAGAAAATCGTTTGTTGAGAAAAGGAAAGGATAATAGTTGTGGTTAGTCGAGTATAAAAGTATGGCTACCCAAGATGTACGTGGATTTATGGAATGACACATTTCGGTTGAACGTGGTCAGAAAGAAAACACATATACGGGTTATTTTATTTCAGGTTGGTGCATTCACAGCTGTAATTCGCGCAAGTTTCACGTATTTCCCAAGCATTGAAATTGAAAAATCTAAATTATGATTTACCTAAAATTAAATATTTGTTACTAACTTAATTGTTCGTTAATATTTCTAAATGACTGTACTCGAAATTAATTGTAGGGAAGATTATTTTAATTTTTCTAATTAAAAATTTTCTATAGATACAATAACGCGGTTATTTCTCTTGTGCTGTAAAACATTACACAACGTAATTTCATATCTACGTGATAAAAGCCTGCGTTAACGCCAACTCTAAAGCTCTACGGTCATAAACTATAATTTGTGTTTGTGGTACAAATTTGATATTTCATGTATTTATTAACTTTAGTCATGCACAAAACAAACGGTGTATCAAAATTTATAAATGATGTTAAAAATTATTAACAGCCCTAGATTGATAAGGCACTTACTCTAACACCAAATTTACTTTCATAATTTTTAATAAATAAAATATATTTTTCTCATCATCTTTACTTCTATGCAAGGCTGGTCAATGAAAGTTTAAATATTACATAACTCAAATTAATATCTAACTTAAAATTTTGATATTAGCGATTTACCTCTTACCATAGGGCCCTAATAGGGGGGGAGGGTATTCACTACCCTCACAATACAGATTAACATCACATAACGTCCGTCACATGACTTCATTGCTACAAAAAGGTATACACTGTAAAAAATTTGTGTAATTTTACATATGAGAATTGTAAGACTAAATTTAACCTAAAACTGGTGTAGGAATGGTTGATTATATTGGATTAGGTTATTTTTTAATTATATACGGCCAAGCAAGTTATTCGACCAATTAAAGAAAGGCGAGTTATGTCTTGAGTTAATTTGATCCGGAAACTTACAGAAAACAAATCTCTCGGTGTGAAATCTTGTGATTTCAACGTACTATCTTTTAACCGTACAAAGGAGTACTTGCTTTAGATCGCCATCGTACTAATTACAGCGGGAATATTAAATTAATTACAAAATCACATATTTCGCTGCCTAAACTACCATTTATGTTTTGGGCTAAATTCCAATTTTATGATATTTTGTATTACATTTTTTGGGCTGCTTTGTTTTATTTCATTCACCTTTCAATCAAACAACAACCTAAGTGTTTTTCTTTAATTCTTGCCGTCTTAAATTGGACGCCAGAGCAATTAATAAATATTTGAATAAAACAAAGCAATACCACAAATTAAAACAAACCTTTATCCCATCTAAACTTTAGTTTCGTAATTTAATTTTCTTCAACGAAGTGAAATTTTATCATGTAATTTTACAGAATCAGACAGTAATTGTACACTGTTGTTGAAAACACTTGTTGAAAGTACACTACTCAGTAACTTTACCTAATTAAGTAATTATATGGGTAATTAAAATGGCTAAATTTTTTACAGTGTAAGCAATAAAGTAATATAACCTAATTGCGCATGTTTCTGATAACTTTACATGACGTGATTCATATATTGCTATGATCTACTTCCAATCGACAGCAAATAGCATATTTTCTAACATTTCAATTGTATAATTTATAATTTGATATAAAACTTCGCTTCAGCTCGGTACAATCAAAAAATAGGAACACAACCGGTTATTGCAACCCCTACGATTCATCGAGCAGTTTGCCATTTCCATTTTACAATATAAAATTTTATTTTACAATTGTGTCGTTAAACTTAAAAACCTCTACATAAACTGCAACTTTTTCTTTAAAGAATTACCTTTTTTAACATTATTTTGCCTTTATATCCAAAGAAATCCACTCCTGCCAATATCTAGTTTCATTTTGTTTTTCACAATTATTAATTAAACATATTATTTTTGTCATATTACAAGTTTATATTAATTCTTACTTTACAAATCATCTTAAAAAATTTCGATTAAATTAAAACGACCATGTTCCGTTAGGGATCATCAATTGCATGAATGTAACAACCCTAAATGTGACTGACTGCAGTTTCCATGAAAAACACAATTTGCATCGTAAGTCGATGCATCTTGAAATTTCACACCGGGATATTGGTTTTCCCGGCTCAGAGTATAGATCCATTTACAAATGCAAGAAATTACAGCATATTAAAAAGTATGCATTAAATTTTTTTTTATTTCAAAATTTGCGATTGAAAATGCAAAATTGAAAACAAAAAAAAGTTGATTTTATTCAGAACAAAAGTAACTTTTTGTAGCTTGTCTAATTCGCTCCTCCTTTAGATCTTCTAACTTTTTTTTATTGAATTTAAATAATAATCAGGAATTTTCAGAGACTTCAAATCAATTTTCAGGGATTTTCAGAGTTCCGGTAATATCTAAAAATTTCAAATGATGGAATTTTCACGAAAATTCCAACCAAGTGTTTCCAACTATTTTGGGATATTAAAGCATATTAAAGTTGCAAATAACTGGTAAACCGATCACTACCTTTGCACCAGGACTTAGGGGAATACCATGGTTAATCAATGTTTTAAAATTTCCTGCTGTTTTCAATTGTAACGACTAAAACAAATATCGATAGAGCTTTAATCCACAGCATGCGAAGCTATTAGACGGAACATCTACTTCTGAGTCGACTGCGCCATGAAACCGAAAATGATCACCATACACTATTAAATTTACAATGTACTATTTACATACAAACCACGTCTGTTCTACTACTGTTTTTGCTTATTAATTTTTGTTGTTATAAATAAATTACTTAAGGCAGGACATCAATCTCACTACTCTTCTCAGGGTATCCAAGATTGACTAATCGTCTTCGAAATCCCAACACTTGCATATAAAACCAATTGTTTTATAATAAACGCTAGCAAAACTTACAAAGAAAGCTTTTTACAAGCTTAAAATAAGGTTATAAGTTGTAATTAAGCACATTCTGATTTTGCTTTATGTAGAAACTACAGCTCTTTGATTGCTGCTGCTTGAAGTCACTTTTAAGAGCGCAGCTCTCAGATCCTTATAATGGCTGGAAATTTGCCACATAGTTGTTTTATGTGATGATCAGTAAGTGATACTCAAACCTTAGTCTTTGTACAATGAATACGTAGAATGAATATTAATTTACATTTTGATTAAAAAATTGAAATATTTTCAAAAACTACTAATAATATGAAGCAATTTTTAAGAGGACTATTAATATTAATGATGAAATAGTATATGCAGCCATATAGAGTTCACGAATAAACGTCAATAAAGCATTGTACTTATTCTGAATGAATTTTTACTCAACCGATGTAAATTTGCCTCTGCAAACTAGGTCATTGTTCATTCTAAAAGAACCAACTTGTATATTTTTCTTTGCTTATTTACTTGGATAACCTTAGCTTTCAAAGTATATATTTAGTTTCAGGTGGTTAATATTTTGTAGTAGTACAAGATATACATATGTATTGTATTTTATACATAACCCTGAATATAAATTTTACAACGCATTGCTTTTTCTATATTCACTTATTATTTAATTGTGCCATGTTACATATTTATAAATCTAATGATGTGAACAAATAACCATACTGTTGCGATCACGGGGGGAGTCCCTCATATGAATGGATGACCGCAATATGAACGATTAATCTCCGTACATCCAAAAAACATTGTAACCATACATTGATAAAAACATGCACCACTAACTGGGCAATCTATGAGACATCAGCAAATTATGAACATAAAATTGATTTAATTTCTTAGTGTTGGTCATATGCCGTTGTTATAGTTGTTACCAACTGTACAGTTGCGAATATTTATGAATTCAATTTCATATGATTGATTTCATTGATTACATAATTATCTCTTCCTCTCAGATGCTTATTATCCTTCAGATATAGGCAATTACTCATCGTTGGATGTCAGCCTCCTTCCCTGCAACAAATATTTAAGGCATTTGGACCCCATGGTCGCCTACAGCGGAATTTGCCGGTTGTGGTGTAAGGTTTTGAATTTTCCTGCATAGTTAAAATTGAATTGTTCAAAAATATAAGTATTATTATATATTAGATATTTATACCTCGGGTTCACATTATCTAACTTGGAAAACAATTAATTACGTAGACACAATCAGTAATAGAAAACGTAAATTTTTCATTTGCTTGACTGGAAGACGGAAGTCTATTAATTTTTCATCTTGATAGAATTTCTTAGTCAATTTTTGCAGACAATCACATAATTCTGGAATCCTTCTAATCGTTGTTTTGCAAAGAGGTGACCAAAAAATGCAAAGGAATATCCTGATCCTTTGAAGTTATTAGTTTACTTGTGCTGTATTGAACAATTTTTTAAATGGCAACCAACGTTTTTATTCTCTCTTTGTCATTTTTTTTCACTAGGTAATGTTGGTAATGATTTTATATATATAGCATAAATTAAATACTGGTTCAAATACATATTATGTATAACCTATATTAATTTATTATACTATTATACAGGATAATACCATAAAGTGTGGTAGACCTAAGTTATATATTATGTATTTTGTTAATACAAAGCACTGCGGAGTTTTGCATATTATGCAGATTGGCCATAACGTTTTTAAAATAACGAATAGTGATGAATTTGTAAAAATTCGTGAATTATTGAATAATCTATTAACCAAATGAGAAAACAAATTTGTTGTGAAATTAATTAGAATACAACAAAACACTTACTTGACTGTTTTTAGCAAAAACTTGGGTAAAATTTTATTTATTACATTAGGAAACAATAGGGAAATTTTATGAAATCCAAGCAGTTTTATTGTTACGTTTTATTTTATTGATTTTAACGTTTTCTGGCTAAGCTCAAAGCTACTACGCTTTGAACAAAAATTTTATAAAGTTGTAAATTTAATATTACAAGACTAAACTTCTCGGTGGTAAACTAATTCAATTGAAATGACCATGTGCTCATCTATACTTCAATGTATTTGAGCTTTTTAGCGCTTTAAACGAAAATCGAAACACGTCGCTTTATTGCGTGCATAAACTTAATGAAAGAGTCCTTGTACTGAAAGTGTATTATTTTTAAATAAATAAATACAAACATGCATTCTTTTTTCAATAGAAACTAATTCAGAAATGTTCTAATTAAGTATAAATTTAGATTTGAATACACTTTTATGCAAATTTTCAAATTAGTAAGGTAATACCATTAAATACTTGGCTTTAAAAACAAACATATCAATTTTGTGTTAGATTAACATAATTAAATTTATAACAGAATTGTGAAAAAATTAGAAATTAGATATTTTTGTTCAACATCCACAAATTTCAATTGGTACTTTTTTTTATCCAATAGAAATTTAAATAACTTGACAAAGAGAAGAAATAAATAAAATAAATAACAAAACAAATAGGTATGCACAGGTGTATTATTAAATTAACTATTCCATTCTAAGGATACTTGAAGTGCGAGGGTATAAACTTTGGAATAGAATGCCGATTACGTACCGAACCTATTTATAGACTTGAACCAACTGAAAAATTGTATTGGTAAACAATAAAGAAAAACAAAGTACAAAATTACATCAAATTTATGTCAGAGTTCTACTAAAACTTATTTTTATTGAAATGCACTACTTTGTTGCGTTTCTCATTACGGGGACACCAATAAAACTTTAAATTTATAATTAAAGTTTTATAATTTTATTTTAAATTTCCACTTTATCAAAAACACAAAAGCATCAATGCCTTTACCATATAATTAGCTTTTAATTTTATACAATGCCGCAATATTATTTTTATAGAACTTTTTATGTATTAATCAATCACCATACATTGATCACCGTTAATACACCCAATAGATGAAATACGTATTCCAACAATTTTATTCTAATTGCTCCTATTTACCAAATAATAAAATGAATATTTGGTTTTACAACAATATTTACATTTTTGCCTTTCAAGTGCTATTAAAGTACCTACATTTATTAAAAGGTTTTAATAATTTTGTACAGAGTGTTTTTTTAAATCAATAATCTGAAACACGTGCCTCGATTGGGCTCTACACCACCCTATTATCTAAATCACCAATGTGATTGGCTTTTCATTTTTTGTCATTGCTATAACAAGTAAAACTACTGGACTATATGAGCTTCTGCTAATAGACTCACCACCTGCAGCAAACCTATGTTTCGATTCCATAATTACTCTGCCTTCTAAGGTTGCAGTCGAAACACGACACGTGTTCTAAGTTCACAAAGCAATTATCCATTTAATAAAATAATCTGAAGAGAAACACTAGGTTTCTATAAAAAACTACCTGGCTTTAGGATTTAAATCCAGCATATCCACATCCCATTCTTTGAAACTAATTCAGACGTTTTAAATTAAAATTACATTAAACCAAATAAAAATTCACAAAGCAACTGCTGTTTTATTGATGACACAAATGTTCTCGACCTCTTTGGAATGAATAGTCCTTCAAAGCTGACGTCAAAAATTATAATATGTTCTCTTGTAAGAAATTTTTTGCGACAGAGAGACGAAGTCAGAGTGCTTTAGTATGCACCTAGACAGACGATTGAAGTGTACCTCGAGTAAGAGATATTACCTTGGTCGTGTTTTTAGAAAATTTCAATTGTTACTCAAAATAATCGTAACTGCCAGTTTCGTCGTAGTAGGTTTGTTAGCAGCTAGTAGCTGGAACTTGCCCGAGTTTTCTTTTGATAGCTTAATATAATATCTTTAGGTGCTACATTATAAAAGAAGCTGTCACCAGGCAGACTTGTTCTATGTGTATTATTCAGTGTATCTTTATTATAAATGGTAGAATACTTTGTAGTCAATAAAATCAGCTAAGTAATTGATGTCCGTGGTTATTCAACGGATCGTCGTTAAAGGCATGCTCTCCAATTGCACTATTAATATAAAAGATTATTCACTACTACACTCGCAGTTTTACATATAATTAAAACTGCGTTTACATCGTTTGTGAATTACTTTTAAAATCCTTAAATAATTTACATTTTACATTGTTATGAAATATCACATAAACAGTGTAAAAGTATTAATTAATTTAAAATTGACTTTCAAATATTAATATTATGATAGCAGTATGTGTACTATCTCTTGTTGCTTTGTTTGAAACAAATATTTTTGTTTATTTAATCAAACATGTATATTCAGTTGCAGCCGCTGTAGGGGGTAAGCAAAAGGAAAACATTCCTCAAATACCCCTTGCAATCTATTTACAATTATATCTGTGCTTTAGAGCAAGTTACTTGTTTATAGTATACTATTATGTCCTGTATACGATATTTAACCACAAAAACTCTCAAAAATTAAAAAGCGGTTTTCCTAAAATTCATTTTCACGACTTACGTACGTTAATTATAAATAGTTTATTTAGCGACTCGGATTAATTTCCGATTATTTATGAAAGCCGTTTGAAAAATATGAAACAACCTTTTTAACCCTTATGTTACCAACCGGGTACCCGGGTGCCCTTCGACGTACATTTTGTTGAATAACTTTTTTCATAAGAAAAATTTAGTAAAATCCGCTCGGATCCCCATCATTTGACCGATTTTTTATCTAAATATGCACTGAAAAGTTTTGTTTTGTTTTATTAACTAAAAAAATTTCTAAATTGAAAAAGTGTACACGTATATGCCAACCGGGTACCCGGGTACCCGCATATAATATTTCTTCGATTCAAGTAATATAATAATAAAACTAAAACATTATTATTCAAAAAAGGAATAAATAACTATGAATAAATAAGTTGTAATAAATAATAATAATTTTTATATATTTATTTATCAAATTTAAATTAAATTATATCAAATGATAATAAATTATTACTTACATTTCTGAATTTCATTATTAAAAAAAGTATATAAAATTTTCACTTTTTATGTGAAATGAAAATTTATGCACGTCTAAGGGCCAATTTCATAATAAATTTTAAAGGAAGCGTTAAATTTAAAACCGATTTTAAGGCAAAATAAACCAATCAAAATGATCCATTTCGCTTTAAAAGCGATTTTTAATTTAACCCTTCCTTTAAAATTCATTATAAAATTGGTCCTTAGATTAAAAATTATATTTAGCTTATCAAATCCTTTGTCGGCAAAATAATTCTAGTATTGCTTACCACTTTATTGTTATTTTTCAGTTTTAATGCATTCATAATAATAGCAGTCGTTAATTGTTTTTCGTATTTACAACAAATTTTCAAAAATTTATAAGATATTTAAGTGTAAATACCTTCGTTAACCATTAAAAAATCAATATCCATAAAATACATACAATAATTTCAAGTTACAGCTGAATATTACATACAAATTCGTTCATGGGTACCCGGGTACCCTGGTTGGCCAATAGTGTAAATTTATTTGGTTGGTAACACAAGGGTTAAATAAAAGCGTTATCCTTTTATGTTTAAATATGTTATAATAAGGTTTTGGCACCCGTAGTATAAAAGTATTTTTCGGAGATTAAGATAAGATGTCGATAGGAGAATAAATCAAAAAGTTTTCTTTATTTGAAAGGTTATAGATTAAAAATGGTTACAAATTTCAATTTAATCGACTAAGTGGTTTGAAAGTAATCGGTCTTGAAACATTTTTCTAAAAATGTTGATCGCTAAACGGCTTAAAGCATTTAACCTTATTAATGCAATGCAAAATTGAACTTGAATTATTTCTTACCCTTTACTGCTTAAAAATAGCGCTCAACATTTTGTTTTTCCGAGAATTTAAAAAACTCTAGTTTTCTAATTGATTTAATTGTGCAATTCTTTGATTTTGCGGCAATTTCGTTTAAACTGTTGAAAAAACATTTGTTCTGTAGGGTGGAATAACAAAAGGAATTAACCTAACCTAACAAATTATGTTTTAGGTTATGTCTTTAAAAGTTGTTTTAATTATTTCTTGTTGTTTTTTACGTAAAGTTTCAGGCAGTTTTTTAATATGCTTTGCTTTTAGTATTAAAATAATTAAATTACCATCTTAGAAACTTTTAAGTATTTAGTTAACTCAATTTAAAAAATTTTAATTCCTTAAAATGCAACTTTTGGTTTTACATTAATGGGGCAGATTTCAATTTTAATCGAGTAGGGTGTTATGAATTTGAGAGGTGTAATTTATTATCAAATCTAAACGTAAAAGTGAAGAAATGTTGAAGTCAGCGCTATTCTTAATGATCAGAATTTGGGGCAACTGAGTCGATAATGAGTTGTGAAATGAATGACGGCTACCGATAGCAGTGGTTTACTAGGTTGTTAGAAATTTCTACCTACGTTCTAGTAGTCAATAGAAACCCTACCAGGAACCAATTACCTGCATTGAAAAATATTTTATTATATTTAATGTTAATTACACTAAATCAAAAGTTATGCTTCCAAGTTTCCCTTACACCTACATAACCTAGAGCTTTTAGTTCTCTATGGTGTTATTTAACAAAGATGTCAGTGCTAAATTACCCGACATTTTTACGTGGTTAAGACGTTCTTAGATATGCCAACATCTACCTTGAAGCATTTCTATCCTGTTACCTACAACAAAATATGCGAGAAATTTCCCTCTGATATAGCTAGTTACAAATATTCCTCAAGGGCTTCCAGCGTGTTCTAGAATTATTGTGTTGGTATGTCCTAAAGTATGCTCAAGGGATGAAATCAAAATTGCAGTTTACAATTACTTAACTTTTTAGGTTACTTAATAAATTTTTTATTAATTTTATTTATTCACGAACGCAAACGTTCAAGAATTCTTGTCGATGAAAATCCAATTTTAGGTTTTTTTATCATTTATTAGTACAAGAGATACATATTCTCAACTAAATTAGGTTAAGTACACTCAGAAAAATAATTTACTGTTTCTGTGAAATAATTACTTGTAGCTTAACGGCAAAGTAGAAGTTTCAATTTTGAGGTTATTTCGCAAATTTTGGATAATATATTAACTTTTTGTGCGTAATTTTGTAACAAATTCCGCATAATTTAACGAGATGTATTATTATTATTTTATGTATAGGCCTATTTGAGCATGACAAGATATTTTTCCACTTTTTCTGTGTTATCTTATAGCATTAAAAGATTTTCCACTAACATATGACATGTTATATTTTGATTTATATACTAACCGAAAATTAATTTTTCATCCTTTAGATTCTTAAATTTAATTTGAAAGGTTGTTGGAATTTGAAACTTGACATTAGTATGATGTATACGTTATGGGTAGAGATTTGAAGCTCGATAAACCTACATAAGTTTACCCGGTTAAAGTGCAAATTAACCAGGATAGTTGGAGCTGGGCACAGTACGATTACGATTTCCAAATTTATCAAGGTTAAACTCTATGCAAAATGAATAATAATCTGTCGAGCAATTGTAATTTTAAGTTTCTCATGGAAAATCAATAAATTTTGTAGAAAATATTCAACAGGAAGAAGGGAAAGCACACACGACACGACGGTATATCTGTACTAATATACTTTTGCCTTTCTCTTGATTGTGTTTTATTTTGTAACAATAGCCAAAAATTTGAATCCGATTATTATGTAATTTTCAAAAATTGCTTATTATGCCCGGTTTCTTCATAACTTTAGAATAGAATTTAAATATTCTAAATATTTTATTTTTATAAAAGAATTCGTACTCGTGTATTTCCGGAACAGCTTGTCAACTTAACTGCGCTGTTATGTGTATGAAGAAACCGGGCATTAGTAATTTCATATCTGAGATAAGCTGTTGTTCCAAAATTTTATATTTAAGAAAAAAGAGAGGAGAAGAGAATTTATCGGAAATTACTAAGATATTGAAGGATTAGTAAAAAAATATAAACAAAGAAGAAGTTTTGGAATTTATTGTTTAAGAAGATACATAAATTTAGAAATTCATAACAAGAAAGGAAAACTGAGTGGCTGGACATCTTCTGATGTCTTCATAGGCGAAAAACTGGGTGGGAAAACAGATGATTTGGTGGTAATCATTACCCTGACGTATCGATCTGGTTCTGACCAAACTTTTATAATACGAAATTGCGTTAATGTAATCGAATAGTAATATCTGTTGCCTAAAGTGAGTTTCGTAAATGAATCATACGATTATTGAAATCGTACAATAATAGCAAATACTTACCTAATAATTCTGATTCATTTATTTTTTGTATTTGCCTAGTGAAAAGTACTTTAGTACAAGTTTACTTGACTACAGTGGGCTAATTCAATTTAAGCTTCTCACGCATTACCATCACTATTTACATATAATTTGTAGTAATCAATATAATATTGATGGTATTGGAGTTTTAGTATAGCAGGTCGAAAAGCTATAGAATTCCTTTTGAAAGGAACAAAAGACAATTTTGTGATGTTATTATGAAATTATTGTAGTTGTAATTGAACATAAACCATAACCTTTTTTAAAACATATACAACGAACATATTTTTTGAATTAATTATTCTCCTCAGAAGTGGATAAAAATTGTTACGGATTTATGAGCTAAATATGAAAAAACCTTTTTTTTTCGTTTAAAACACAACTTTGAATTAAAATTAGTTTAAATGTAATTGTCTGCAGAATAAAAATAGGCGTGTTTGTTTGTCCTGATGCAGTAAACTATAAAACTGAAACATAAAAAAGTCGACTATTTGCGCTTGAAAAATAATTAATTTAATATCATTTGCGTTGAAGCTTACGTTAAAAGAAGAACTAGAATGTATCACATTTTCACATAATAAAAATTTAGTTAATTATTATGGAAGGTGGGACTCAAATTAGGGCGCATACACTGATTAGTATTTAGGGTAAAATTAAAATGTTTTGGAATAAAGTTTTTCTAATGTGGGCAAATGGATACATACTATTTTGTTCCAACAGTTTAATTAATTTGTAATAGTAGTTGCTGCGGTTTACAATTTTAATAATTTAATTATGTTAAGTAATCTGTACGCTAAAGTAATCAAAAGCTTAAAATAATTTTCCAACCATATTGGATTTAGGGAAAAAAGGAGAAATTTTAAAAACTTTTATAAAAATACGTCGAAAATTTAATGATTTCGATTAGTTATTCAAAGCTTTCAATTATTAATTATTTTCGCAAAATTCTATATTATAGCGAGGAAATATAATTTGAGCATGGGCGTTTTGAAAATGAAAAATTGATTTTTCTAAAGAAAATGTAACCTGTCCCGTCAAATATTTCATAGTAACTATTCTAATACTTGAAAGTAAGTAAAATACTTGATTGCGTGATTCTGATGAATGAGCAAATATATAATGGAAATTTTTTCAAAATAAACTTAAAAAGTAGGTCAGATTGCTTTTGGCCTCAAAATTAAATATGCAGTATTTTAGTCTTTGATACCTTGAACTTTCGCAATTTTGAACATTCCATGCCCAAATTTAGCCCACTTTGGAATGATGTAATTGCGCTCGTCTCTCTTGGGCTTTCCTAAAAAATTCAAACATTTTTCTAATTGTATTAACAAAGTTTCTAATTCCCGTTTAAGAATTTCATTTGCATCTTAAGTATTGCTCTTGGTTCATTGAGAAAGAAAAACCATAGCGACAATGAGGTAATGAACAATGATGATTATTCAAGCTTTGAGAATAAATCAAAAATGCTAAAGTTGAAAAGTCATACTATATAAATACATTTTGTTACTCGAGTTATAAATATTAAAACTTAATTAATAACGATAAGAATTTAAATCAGCTTTTGCTGTAGTTATAAACGAAAATTAATCACAACTGCAGTAACCGTATCTAAAGTGAAGACAACGAATACATGCAATTTGCCTGTTTCTTATTTCATTTTCAAGAATTTTTCAGCAAATGGCAACATTATTTCTGACATACAACATGCAAGCTGACGCAGTATTTCAACAAACTTGATAGGACACATTCGTAGTAACAGTGCGGCCGTCATATGTCAAGTTTGCGTGATATTCTTTCGTGATTTTTAAACTTGAACAGATTACAACGAAATCTGCCAACATTTCAACTTGTTTGTTATAATTAATAGTATATGCTGAATACTTTCTCTTAAAATATTTTTTCGCATCATAATTCAAGTTCCATATTTTATAATTATTATTTCTTTCTGCCAGGATACAGGGTTTCACAAAAGCCGCGCACGCTATTGTTTACCTACATAGAAATTGGAAACGGTTTTTTACGAGAAAATTGCTTAGGAAGTTGCAAAACCAGGGTACAGATAATTCTGGGTAATAATATCTTCCTAACCTCTAATTTCATAAAACGTCAAAACCACATGTTACTGCTTTTAATCAAACATCTCCACCGTACAAATTTTGGTATAGTATACCAATTGATGATTTTAAACCATATTGAAAAAATCCCAAAGAATAAATTCTCGTTAGCAAAACAAATTGAAACTCACAAAAAATAACTTCTAAGAAATCTCTGCTAAAAGACTTACCACATGCAATAAAATTCACCTCGACGCGCTAATTTACCTGTTTCATGAGAAGCAATTGAAATTAGGTCTATCAATGACAGCGAAAAAGAATTTAATCACCTGTAATTTCCTGTCGACAAATTTAAAAAGTCGTATTGAAAGATAAAGCACATTTGTATTATAGCAGAATCCGAATGCATCAGTCGGAAAATTTCGAAAATAATTGTTTCACCTGGTTAACTTAAAACCTCAGGTTAACATCTAAACAAGTTTGGCCAATTGACAAAACATCAATGTAAATAAAAACAAAATAATTTTCCCGAGACTGAGTTTTCCTTATTCTTGATTGGTATACACAACAAATATGAAAACTAAGAAAACAATAATATCGAGGAAAAAAGCTTTCCAAAGCTAATTATTGTAATTACTGAGATATAATTCATTAAATTTTATGTCACATGTTTCTCTGTAAAGTTTGAGTTTGTCATAAATATTAAACGAAAACCTAGGCTAGAGCTGTATTGTATATCAAGTCGGAGTTTTCTGCAACAAGTTATTCCGCATAAACAAAAAAAATACGTTGACTACAGTTGATGATCTTTGAAGGTAACTTTACAAACAAAATTGTATGCAACTTAAACCTATTTAATATATTGTGATTTTATTTTAAACACAAAAAGTTGATCCTGGATCTGAAACATTTAGAAGCTATTTCAAAATTTTTAATTGCCCCATTTGAGGAAAAATTCGCTTATCGATTCCGGTCATAAATGGATTAACGAGATTTTCATTCGTGAATTTTTTGGGTTTACTGAGATAACTGAAAAATTCACTATTAATGTAGTGTATATATTTTACTATATAAACAAGGAGATACTGTAAAAAAAACCTTATTCAATCTCACTTTTAAGTGAGATTCAAAACTTCAGTGTCCGCTCGGAGAGGTTACAATTTAATCGCGACTGCCTCGTAGAGTACAATAGAATGTTTGTACAAAGCATTTATGTTTTTGTTTTGTATATTAATTAGAACAAATTTAAAAGAATAATTCCAGAAAAACAGAGAAATTGCATTCAAACTCAAGTATTTTCATGTCAATTTTTAAAAATAAAATATCCAATTTCTGCCATTACAAAGAATAAAAATGTAATTTTGTTTGTTTTTTGATCCACATCAATAATTAAACTTGCCAGCGTATTTCAGGTTTACTTTCACATCTACGTTTAGTATTTTGAGGACAAAGGAAATGCTGAGCATGTACTGCCGGAAAAAGTTTACATAGTCTGGCATGTTTATACATTTAAGAAGAATAAACCTTTTCCAAGAGGCAAATTCTGCATGATACAGCAAAATAAACATAAAATTAGTAATAATTATCTAAGAAATTTAAAAAAGAGACGTTTGAAAAGGGCTGGATTGGAGGGATTGATGAAAAGGTTTAAAGTTGCGTTATCGTAAAAACTCTTTGCTACGTCCAAAAAATAACAAACAGCTTCAGTGTGCCTTACGACACTGACATTGGATAGTGGAACAGTGAAAAGATGCATTGTGGATCTACGAAACAAAGTTTGAAATTTTTAGATTTTGCCCACGTATGGAGGTAATTTTATAAAAATTCAAAGTATTATAAAGAAAGGGAAATATAAAAAGATTCCGTTTGAAGATGCTTTACCCTCAGGTGGCAGGATAATAGGCTATGGTTTTGTGTTACAACAGGATAACGACTCTAAACACACTTCCCGACTGAGATAGAACAAATGAATTAACAATTATTATAACAAATTCGGTGGTGTGTTTTTATTAAAGTATGAGTTAAAGTTATACAAATTATTTAATTAATCAGTTGATCAGTTGAAAAATCATTTAGCGGGGAAGTACATGAAATATAGCACCAGATAAAGACTTCTACTTTGACAGCATTATAGATTTATTTAAAGTCAATCTATTTCAACTGTTTGCCAGTTTTTCTTAAAATTATATAATTCTAGGTCAATGAAATGAATGACGACCGTCGCGACATGAAAAACTTTTTGCGACATGAGTTTCGAATTGGGTTGTATCTTGAGCAATTGTTAATATAATGTTTTGAAAAATGTATTTTAAATTTAATTTGCAAAATTCACATGGGAAATCGATGTTGAAACTAGAAAGCCCCCTTAAGATTTACTTTGGCTTTGCAGAGAAGCAAAGTAGCTTACTTAATTCGAAATCTAAATAGACTGCAAGTTTAAAATTAATGTATATAAATAATTTAGTAATTCTTGAAGGAAGTGAAAATAGATTTTTTTAAATGTTTACATACGAATGCGGATTAAAATTTAAACTTTTTAAATAAATCACTTCTTACTAAGCACTCATCCAGTGAATGAAAAGTTCGTTAAATTCAAGTCAATAATTCTTAATTATGAAATTAAGACAAGCAATTGGAACCAACAGAAGTATAATGATGGAGAATTGAGTGGTATTAGAAAAGATTTTAAACAGCAGATGAATGAAGATTAGATCGGATAAATATTTTCTGTCAGAAGTTATGTTTACACATTTTCGCGTTGATTAATTATTTAAAAAAATGGTTTAGCAGAAAAATTTTGGATTATGCGAATATCTAAAATTTTGCCGCGAAATAGTAAATAAATTTCTAATGTACTTTTAAGTTGATGACATAAATTGGAATTAAAATTTAATTTGTATGATTAATGATTTATTTAGTGGCTCATTTAAATAAACATTAATGCGTTTATGATAGATAATATTTGGCGGTGGTTAATTATTTAATAATTCTAAAAACATTCCATTATGAAATTAATAAATTAATTATAATGAAATTATAATAATCAATAGCGTTGATGTGACGAGAACTATGGCGAAGATGAAAATTATAAAATTTGGTGTATAAAAAATGAACACTTAAAGGAATGAGGTTTTAATCTTAGTTTTGTAGTGGGATTTCTGATAGTGGGAATTATAATTTGAATTTAGTGCAAGTAGTAATTTAGAATATTATATAAATGGGGAGTTTGTAAAATGTTAGGGTCAATTTAAGTTCAAATTTATTTAGGTTTTGAGAACGTTGTGACGGCGGACAGTCGCAAGATGTAGATGTCCTGCCTTAATCCGGAAGGAAATCGATACCCAGCAGCCGCATCTGATCGGTCCTTTCTTGTGGCCAGCTTCCGTTTCAGTGAAATATGCAATGCAGGCACCCCTAACCTAAAATAACCACTTCATTTAACTTTTCAAGTTATTTAATAGTTTTATTTATTCCATTGTAGTCTTCCAGTTATTAATGCAATTTTCTTTTCAGAGCACCATCATATTTTCGTTGGCGATTTGAGTCCTGAAATAGAAACGCAAACATTAAGAGAAGCTTTTGCCGCTTTTGGAGAAATATCGTAAGTTTATATTGCACTAGCCGTATTTTATTATATTCAGCATAAATCGCCCGTACAGTCACGAACGTAACGTAACGGTTTACGGAGCGGTTGGAGTAGGTTCGAATCTTACAACAATGGAATAACATACCTACCGTCGTAAAATATTTATATTTCATTTTGTAATCTCATCTAAATTAATATTTAGAATAGTTGCTAATCCCGGTGGTTTCTTAGATATTGTTTTGGTAAATTGTTTTGTAATAATTAATTTTGACATCGAAAGCGGTACAAAGTGGGTGGAAGAGTATAATTTTGAGATGAATCGTATTTTCCGCTTTTATGAGTAACAATTTACTAACTTTAAGCAAGTTTACGCTTAGAAATTTCTCTTCTTACATTGGATTAGGGACAGATTCTTGTCTCCAAGTTCAATTTGACCGAGTTTGGACTGACCAAAGCCGCAATTTCATAACACGGGTCAACGCCTGCCCAAGTCAAAAAGTTAACTATATCAAATAATATATGGCACATTAAGTTAGAATTTTTTGTAATACTTCTTTGTTATGCTTTATACTAACTATTAATAACTTTAGCAAAACGTTCTTTGTTGTGACGGAACAATTGATTTTTTATATTAAACTCACTTCTATTATTTTGAAAAAATATGAACGGAAATTATATAGTCACATTGAAATTATTTAGAATTGATACAATATCAGCACAAAATTGTTAATATCGATAATGTTATTTGAACTTTGTTTATTAAATTTTCAATTTTAATATTGACATACAAATTTCATCAGCTTTCTGCTTTCAACCGAATTTTATTTATAACTTTTCGATAAACCTTTAAATTTTATTTACATTTATAAATATCATCTAAATGTTTCCTTTAATTTGTCGATTGCGTGAACACTGGCACTTTGATTTTCTAGGCTCGAAGGCTAGCACCTAATATAATCCTTTTTATTTTTGTACTAACCGCCCTCAAAACCCAAGTATTTATAATATTTCGATACCAAAAATAAGTCGAAAACCGAGTAACGAAATTTCGAACATCAGGTGCTTCGACTACAAGTAATTCAATATTTTCAGTTGTTTTTTGCTAATTTTCCGGGTTAATATTTCATTTTAACGTAGCAACGTGCAATCCGAATTTAAAAATTTTCCTACGCTCCGCAGCGGAAAATCTTTCACAAAATTACAAGATTTAGAAAAGTTGAGCATTTGAAATGGAAAAAACCGGGAAATGGATTTTGTATTTGAATATTTTTGCGTTTCCATTTGTATTAGAAAATTTTCAAATCAAGGTTAGATTGTAAAAGTTTATTAATATTGCAAACAAAATTGTAATAAACATTTTTTATGTAGTGTTGGGAATTATAGATAAGGAAACTCGTTTGTATGCACCGTAGTTGGACAAAGCTACGCACCTTTTACAAAAGCAATGTAAAATATTCAAAGCTCTCCGAACACTGCCATAATAAATATCAGTAGAGAAAACAAAAATGTTTCATTTACTGCCGAATTTTAGGATGAATGAAAACTGAGACAGTTTTAGACGACATGGCTAGGTTTTAACACACGTTTTCCATTTAGTAGAAAGTGTATTGAATCAGTAATCTGTAACCCAATAAGTTATTTATAGCTAAACTCGACTTGGTAATTTATCCCCTATTTAAAAAAATCTTCGAGTTTTTGACATTTTACAATTAATAATCGTAAAATTCAGATTTGATTGTTGGTTACAATTTAACAACTAGCAATCAATGTTAAATAGACGGCTTCAATAATCAATGGTATCATCGTTTCCAACGACAAGTAAATGCCAAACCCGGATTTTAGGAATTCGTTTGACAATAGAATGATCGTTTTCCATTTCTTAAATCGGTTTATAACACGAAACTGAATTCTGTAATAACAATGTTAATTATGAAATTTAGTACCACTAACAAATAATATTTCCCCAGTTAACTAAACCGATTTTATGTTCTAGATTAGACGAGCAACCCGCAACTTAATAATAACACGTTGGCTAACTTTTTCAAATTTTAATGCCATCCCAACTTCAATTTTTTGATCTTTAATGTGATACGTTTTTGTTCTTTAAAATTTGACAAATTTAGAAACGAGGTCAATTGTATACTTTATAGGATGCAATAAAAAAAGCAATAGCATATTTTAGAAGAACTTTAATACGAATTCGTTGCTTACGACTGGTGATACATAAGAAATGAGTCGTCTTGGATTGCACGCTTCATGTTAGCTATTCACTGCGTTATAAAAACGACATGGTGAATACAAGTACATTTACCAATTCCACAATGAACAAAGAACAAAAGAGAAATTAATTAGTAATCCCCAATTTCACAACTTAATTAAAGAAAACGTCTACAAATAAAAGTTTAGATTTAATAATAATTTAACCAACCCATACAAAATGGCCCACCCAAAACAAAACCCCTCTCATTTATTCTCCCACAAGATAACAAAGCTATTGCCATTTTCCTAAAATTTGAATAAATGAAACTAAAACTACAAAATATATTGATTCAAATCAACTTACTCATTGTAATCGTAAACATCATCTTGAATCGGCACAATCACTGCTTTGCAGGTCTGTTTGAAATAGATCAATTACTTCCTGGATCAGTATTTCACTTAGCATCAAGCATCTAAAATCAACAGAAAACACATCAAAGTTCTTTAAAAATCAATCTATCATAATAAACTTGGAAGGCAACCTTTCGGTTACAAGACTGTCTTCGTGACATTTGGACGGTTGAAGCATAAGGATCAGCTTTGAACAAAAAAAATTTTTGGTCTAACCCACTTTCAAAGAAACGCCATCACTCGCCCGAATGAACAACCGAACAACTGCTAAAACTTTCAAAAATGATCACCTCTGTGCTTCGGAAGCCAGGTAAAATAGGTTCCTCTGAGTTCAGAATTGCCATCATCAACTTACTGTTAACCACGGTGGGCTCTAAATGCTGAAAGAAGCCTAAGTTCAAAGTTCAACGATCCTATCCAACAATGGATTGAGACAGAAAGAAAGCCACCCCAGCCATTAAATCCTATTAAGCCTATTAATTCGATGAAAAATTCCAAAATTCAATTTAATTCCTTTGAAACCGATACGTAATTCCTGTTTGATTGAATTCCAGCAAGAAAAAATAGGAACTAACAAAAATGAATAATTACAAGATGCATTTGACTGAAAAGTCAGAGTACGCTAGCGGCTAGGAACTTTGTACTGCTTGGTGAGAAGGAAAAAGAACATATTAATAGCCCCCGCACTTTTGCAAAATTTAAATTTGAAAATAATTCAAGCGAACAAATTGTTAATATAAATTTAAAATTGAATAGAAAATGTTGAATAGCGTCGAGTTTCAAACTTGCAGTTGAGCAACTACAAATTTTTTCTCAGTTTAGGATTACCGATGACAAAAAATTTACATCAATGTTCATTTTGTAACTCTTCCCAAGCTCTAGAATTGTACAATCCCTTAAGGCTCAGATTAGCTGCTAGTGGGAATAGAAATAATAATACGCGAATTCCCAGAAATAAGCGCCAGCAGTTTATATTGAAAGGGTCGAGGCGGCCTTCAGGCCGCACCACCTACACAAATCAAGTTTCACATTATTGAAACACTAGGAAGTTATAGCGGCCTTAGGTTACCTAATTTCCGATTTTACATAATTTTCTTAGTTTTTGGCATTTATTTCTTAAAAATTCTAATCATTCCCGCGTTAGTCCGGGTTGGTCTGATCGTTATTGTTATTGGCTTTAACTTGATATTTACTCACTTCCAGTAGCGCTATGGCATATTGGCGTTCATAACTCAGAGTGAGCGACTTAATCTCTTTTAGAGTTCAAGCAGAACCAAATTCAAGTTGAGAGTTTAAATAAAGTACATAAGTCGCAAGGTTGAATTCCTGTAGCTTGGTTTCTCAGAAAATAGGAAGTGGATGGCGTGATTTCTTTTATGACATTTCATCTTATTGACACAAGGGAAAAAATTATAGAATTCATTAATTAATATGTAAAGTGATCCGGACTCAAAATTAATCATTCTTGACCACTGTTTCACTATATCTGATTCATTGAAAACTTTTCTCAAATCTGTAGTATTTTAGTAACTTCAAGTAAATCAAAATAGTTGAGATAGGGAGGAAATAGTTTTTAAGTTTGGCGAGAGAATACTTACAAAAATTTCTAATTACGATAATAATATAAACATTCAATAGTTAGGTTAGATGCCCGTTGGCAAAATTTATGGTCGTTTGGAATAATAGTAAGTTTAATTTTATGTTTTCAATTTGCAACACAAATCAGATTTTTTTTTAATTTAAATAGGTTTTTGTTGCTATTTTTTCGTTTGTCACTAATTCTTAAGACGGCTCTGACTGCTGACGTTTTATTGTAATGTTATTTAATTTGAAATGACGTGTCTACTTAGTATCTCAGCTATTTTATTCGCTATTATAATAATTATGAACATACAAGAAAATTTAAAATATTGTGAAATCGGTTTGAAAATTTAAGTTATCTGTCACAAAATCCCCTGGACCTCTTCAATTAAACATTGCGATCTTAGAGAGAAAACCCAAATACCCACTTGTCCATTTGCATTAAAGTGCGAAGTATTTGTTTCCAACAATAGAAAAGAAAATTAAATACTAATTGCGCTGGCTTGCAAGGCTAATTTTCCAAAATTTGTATTCGCTGCAAAATAAATGTTGTAATTTTGTAGCGTTTTGACAGATTTTTCTCTTACGAGGAACCCCGTATTTTTTTATAAAAAAAATACCGAAAAATTCCAAAAATTTCCAAAAATATTCCAAGTTTTTTTAAAAACTAAAAATCATTTTTTTAAATTATTATCAACACACCAAGCAGCACAGTGAAAAAATTTGCGATAAAGTGTATTTTATTTGGGAAAATATATTATTTCTAAAAAGTGTGTGCATTTTTTTTGGTTTTCTCAAATATGACGTAAATTTTGATTTCTTAGATTGGCTATATCGTAGCTCGTTCCAATCCTTTTAGCTTATTCCAAAGTGCTTATTTTAATGAAAAAAAATTTGGAAATTAAGCACCGCCAGCCCGAATAATTTAAATTTAATGTAATATTTTTTACAAACTTAATATTTACATGATTGCAAAATTTTACATTATGATTTATGTATTGCAAAATAAGCAGTCATAATTGAAATTTAAATTGCATTTAACTAGGCAAACTTTTAAATTACATATTCAAAATTAAAACAATGAAACGGGCTGTTTTATAATCGCATTGACATTCGATATTATGTAATGGGAATTCTACAATGTATCTGGATGTTAGTTAAACTATTTAACTTTTGGTGTAATTGGAAACGAAATGCACTAAAAGCTTCGGCTTTTAATTCTTTTTCTCTGGTGATCAACATTCATGTATTTTAATAATTTGTATGATACATAGCTTCAAAGACTATTAAGATGTAATGAAACACAGGGTGTTGCAAAATAATTTAAGTAATTTTTTTATATTATCACAGAATTGATAATATTTGGTTAAATAGCTTTTGGTCGGAGTTTGGTTGATTATTTACTTGTTTGCTTATACTTAAGTGTTAAACCAAAGAGTTTGGGTTAACCAATAAAATACGCTGAGAAGCTGTTGTTTATGAAATTTCATTGGTTAACCTAAATTTTTTAGTTTTACCTGCAACTGAACAACTGGGTCTTATGCCTGATTTCTTCATAAAGCTAACAGCGCGATCAACTTGACGAGTTGTTCCGGAAATATACGAGTACGAGTTCTTTTGAAAAATTGAAATATTTAGAATTAATCTTGTTAAGTTGACTGCGCTGTTAACTTTATGAAGAAACCGGGCATTAGTGATTTGATATTAATTCAACTTAAAAATGTTGAGTTGCATTTAAGGAGAAAAATTTAGCTCATTGGAATTGTTTTCAAAATGTGTATAAAGTGATGTGACTAAAATAGAACGGTTTGAAATTATTTGGTGAAATAAATAAAAATATTTATTGCGGTATACTATTACGGTTATATAGACTTGTTCCACTATCCTTGCAGGCTCGAATCTTGCCTTTTAGAAAATTTAATTAGCAATTAAATTTTTATAAAGTTGAAAATATGAGTTAGCCATACTTATGTTACTTAAAGGTGCTTTTTGCTATGTAAACCCGCAAGCTTTAACGAATATGGGGTGGGACTCTTAAATTTATGATGTAGCTGTAATACATTTAATGTTTATTATATGTACATAATAAAATTTCCATTAAATTTTTTATTAAAAACTGATTTTGCAAATACTTAGGTTGAGCAGTATTATTTATAATTTGCATAATAATAATCAGTTTGATTTGCAGTGGAGAAACCCAATTACAGATAATATTAGTATAATAATTGTTTGGAATGCCCCCCATCTATTACATGTAAGATCCTGCAATGTTTGATGACAAGATACATAATCTGCTTTTAAGACGTTTCCTAAAAGCTTGTATCTTTAAGGATTATCATACTCTTTCATAAACTAATCTGCATAAATTATGATAAAGTAGATATTTCTGAATAATCAATACATGAATGTTACTTCAGCAGGTTTAAGGCTCCATCAAATTTGTCGCAAAACAAGAAGGCGCGTACTTACACGTCACATCATCGTAAACGAAGTTATACTCTACTATATTATAAGATGAATGTTTTACTGATCAGACGCATTAATGGATTTCTGCTATACTTAGAATAGCTACCCCAAATTGGCTTTAGGCTATTAAGTACATAATTTATACTAAAACTGAGACAATGTTTTTTGATAATTGCTTGGTTAAACAAATTAAATTACACTAATATATTTATCTAATTAATGGTGGGAAAAAAGTGAGGGATATTTTTACCCGAAGTCCCCAACCTGCACGAATTCATTAATAATTCTCGCAGATAACAGTGATAACTTTGATAACTCGTAAGATGCAAAACAGCAATAAATAATAAAGTTGGATGAAATTCTCATCTCGATTAGAAAGTCAAAGAATCACTGAACACAAACAACGACAAAGCTTATGAGAAATATTAGAAGGGCTGATAAAAAAATCCAAGAGAACCTACATAATAAAAAATACATGAACAACATAAACAAATTTGTAAAGGATAGTGGAGGAAAGGAAGATGAAGTAAAATAGAAAATGAAATTAGAGAAACGTCCTAGCTTACAAATATATTAGAACGGATAAAAGAACAAAGACAACTATTAAACGAGCGTGACGAGATAATGGATTGGGGTAGAAATATAGGAATTTTGAGAGAAGATAAACTACTAGAAAAAAAGGTTCATTCCAAGAAAAGAAGGCATAAAATTTTATAGGTACTAAATAAGCCTATCATTAGGAATAAAAAATAGAATTGGTGTAAATTGGATTTAATTTTTACAAAGGAAGCGGAGCATTTAACGTGTGATCGTGTCTCGTTCACGAAACATATTGAGATTCATAGGTTACTCCGTTGTTTTGCATCAGGTTACATAATCACCATACGAAGTTGAATTGGAATGCAAATTAGCAATAATAATATGATAGCTAACTATAGCTTGACGTAATTTAAAATAATAATACGAAATTAATTGTAGAAATTTTGATCCAATAATATATCTTTCGGATCAACTATTTTAAATTTTAACAAAATTTCGATCTCAATCAATTGTAATCTCGTTTGTAAAAGCCACCGATTATATGATGTGAAGTCAAATTACACAATTTGGGACATATGAATATTCACTACAGTGCTATTCCGCGGTAAATGGAAATGAAATACACACATCATAATGATAAAACTTGATTTGCCAAAAATAATATTTGGAAAATTATAAAAATCCTTTTCGGCTGGGATAAGGTGACCATAACACTTACGTTCTATTAATCGTTATTTGAATATTTTATCCTGTTTTGAGCTAAGATTACAAAGAAATTCCATCCTTAGGACTCTCTCACACGCAGCTCCCATCGTTGCTTTTGATGACTAGGGTTACTTTTCAAAACGGAATTGGTTCAATTGATACTCATTATAATAAACTTTTTAAGAAAACGAACAGAAAGGCACATCTGGAAGATGAATATCGAGGTCGCGTGAAAATCGCTCCGTGTATTTTGCCAAAACAGTATTAATCTATTTGTAGAACTGTTGATATACTGTGAATAATTAAGTAATTAGCTGTCAGAGTACCCTTTTCCTTGTTGTGTTCTGTACACAGATCTGAAAATATGATACTATTGTAGATTTTAAGTTTATTAGAATTTTCCCAATAAATCGCGTTACAATTTCCTGTTTGAAAAAGTCAATTTCGACTCACCCTATAAAAGCGCTTTGAATGAATTTCACTATTAAAGTAATCTTTCATTTAATAACTTTCGGTTAAGTTAAAAAGTGTCCGCATTTTTAGTTTTGGATTTATGAGCATAAATTTTCCACCTGCTTGCAACTCAACCTCTTAAATCTGGGCAGTTGCTATTTTGTGCTGTCATGGGCTGCTATCAGTTTCATTTTTAATTAGTCTGTTTAGGCATTAGTGATAATTTTAGCAATACTATTGGTTAAAATTTAAGGATTAGCTCCGTTTTAATTATACCGCCTGATCAAATTAACAGTGACGCCTCCCATCTTAGATCCATCCACTCGTTGTGAAGAAGTAATCCCGCACATCTCATCACATCGTAATATTTATCTGAGTATGGTGTGGTGATCAATGCCTTTATTTTCAAAAGTTTCGGATTTTTAAGTCATTTTCAGTAGCTAATTTTATCAAAATCAATTTTTCCTTCACGTTGTAAGTTTCTTGTACAATTTAAATTTGTATCCATAAACAATGTTGTATATTAATTGCTTTAACAACCAAATGCGGATCAATTTAAATTTTCAAATGTCGAAATCACATAATAAGTGTAAACTTCAAAAACTTTCGTCACGCCTTTTTATAGAATTAACCAATCACGAGGTTAAATTTTAATTCGAAAATTTCTTGTATAACTTTAAAGTGATTCAAAATCCTTCGCACTCAAAATTCTAACGATAGAACGAAGTTGGATGACAACACATACCCTAGTTCAATTTCAGATCAGTTTGACATGGTGTCTGCTGAACATAACCTCATTCTTGAAGGATTTCCATTTCCTACTACGCTGGCCAGTGAGATTTGGTCAAGAAGAATTTTCACTCGTTCCGCCGGATCAAATCAAATATTGATAAAGTTTTTAAATAATTTATATTGAAGTTAGAATATTAAGCTTATGATTTAGTTGCAGACGGATGCATTCTGTTGACGGTTTGTGCATAATAGTAAAATTTAATTCATACGGTTCTAATTTCTTAAGTATTTTGCTTAAGAAGTTTTTCGAAAATTATCTCCTGCAATTCACTTAACTTCCGAGAATATTAAAGCCGAGACCCCATCTGTTGGCCGATGGTCCACAAATGAATATTCTTCTTTTTTAGATTACATAGCCATCATGGCTCACAGAGTACCGGATCTTTGACCCGTACCTCTTTCGTTGGGTCTTGACAATGGTAATGGGGTGGGAACCCTTATTGTTGTAGCTTTCGCTAAATCGAGTTTGGTCGATTTGCGCCAATTTTGTCTCCGTGCCTGTTAAGTATTTGTCATCAAGACCCGCATATAAGTATGAATTTTTAATTGATGGGCAGGGCTACAGCTACGGGGATACAACCAATATAGTTATTTCATTAAATCTTTAACTTTAAACCTCTATTTCCCAAACATTTTTAGGCAATTTATAATTTCTGGGCCGGATTATGGTGATATTCTCCATCGGGTAAAGCAAGGCAACTATAGTAATACTTATTATTTTACATTAGAATTACCTAGAAAATTTATTCTCTTTTTCGGTAACCTTTTCCTCCCCAAAAAAATGCTCTGATTGGTTAACTTTTTTCCTATCAACAGTAAAATAATCAATTATTAAAGTCGTGGTAGATGTCTGTTCTTGTATAACAAACCTGCGACAGTATCAACTGACCAGTAGATCAACCGATCAGTAGATAAAAAAGTTTACCTAAAAAGCTCTGATTGGCCGACTATGTAAAACATTAGGAGGTTTTACTGTAACTATACAGTAACCACGCTCTAATTGTTTAACTTTACCGACCTAAAGAAAACTTAATAATATTCGGTAATCAATCGAGTTGCACATCAATCCAGTTTCACACCAATCAAGTTGCACATCAATTGAGTTCCACTATATTCCATAAAACTTGTTAGGAGGTCCTCCTCCTAGTACAATATATTTGTGAAATAACATTGTTGTACAATTTCGCTCTACAGATATCGTCATTGTCCTGGTCCTGCTTCTCGATGTAGTTTGTTTCGATTCTGCGCCATCTTTTTCTCGGACGTGTCACGTCTCTACTTCTTTGTCCTATTTGCCATTCTGCTTTTTTTTTCATTTTACAACTGCAGATATAAACATAAAAAGTTAGCGCATTTGATTAAACTGAATTCCAAGTAGTAAAAGATTTTGGGATAGCTTCTTTGCCGCAAAATAACCAAATAGCTTTCTTTTTGCCGGCTACACTTTTATCTGTATTTGTAAAACCAAATATGGATAACTAATAAAATTTCACATTCTAATCTACAGCGGTAAATCTAATTGACTTATCTGAAATAATTATTAAAATACTAATTTATCGGAGATAATTAAACTTGTATCTGTACGTGTTACTACAACCACTGCAAGTTTCATAATTAAGCGGATTTCAGACCGCTACAACAGATCATTTATCTCGATCGAATTGCGCATTGTTCTGAAATGACCAAAATACAGTTTTCTTTATTTAGTAATCAAGTTTTTGAAAGTTTAATTGCGATATCGAACTGATGCTGATTTTTAGAGTGCAGTTACAATATGGAATGCCCACTAATACTAGAACACTTTGTTCATCAATCAGTTGAAAGATACACTTTTTGAAGTGGCAACAACAATCACAAGCTGTTGTTTGACGCGCTTGAAAGAAAACTTTCAGTAGAATAAACTTCTTTACACAAATTTCATTCTTATAATAACAATTATTATTATTATTTATATAAAATGTAAGTTATTTTTCAAGTAGATGACTGTAGCATTTCTCTAGTATTTATGTACTATATATGAATTTGGCAAAAAAATTAACTGTATTATATGGTTTCATTTTTTGCAGTAATAAATTTGTTTGTATTACTTACAGTTAAAGAAACTCGAGGAAATAACAATGCACGTCTTGTAAAATTGGAAACGTAAACTGTAATGCACACTATATGATGTTATCGTTGTTGCTTCGCGTATGTTTCTTTGCGTTAGCTTTTGAATTCCCATCACGCGTACAGTGTCATTTTGAACACTTTGTATTCATCGCCTTTCGAACTCTACTTGAAAGTTTTAAGTGTACGTAAGAGAAAACTGTTGAACAGGATAGGCAAAATTTAAGAAAAATATTGACTGCAAATGTTTGCTTACCAATAGCAATATCAAACAAAAATACAATTTCAACCCGAATGTTATTTGAAAATATGATAGGTATAAGAAAAAAACCATTAACACACCACATTTATCCATTTGTGACATACAAAACACACTGATTTTAAATTGCTGAAAATATGTGGAAACTAAATTATGAAAAATGAATCCATAGATTTGTCAAAATAAAAACCGACTTTAACATGTAATATAATATTTAATTACTCTGTATTTCATTCCTATTACAACCTTCGCTGGTATTAAAAATTAATTAACCTTTTATTTGTCCCCTCAATTTTCTACGTCTATGATGGTTTTTTTATTATCAATTATTTTTTTCTACTTGTTTATTCGAATGCCATTAATTACAGATTTTTGATATAAACATATTTTGTAACCTAATATTTACTTAGATTTGCTTGGATTGCTAGTCTCATGCTCACTCGGTGCAGTATTCGGGTTCGGGGAGTTTGATAATTTCTTATTTAAATTCCACGCCCCGTGCATCACAATATATTGTTGGAGCGACGATGCTTCTACCAGTTTAGGGGAATCCCTGGGAAATTAGAAAGTTCATGTAAATATGTTTTAATTTATTAAATATAAGGCTGAAAAGCAATTTAAGAAAATTGATTAGAAAAACTAGTTTAATAATCTTGTATGTTCGATAATAATTTAATCAAGATGAATTGTGTCATATAAATTAAAGTTAGGCCTACCTTTACATTGAAATATCTTTTTTAGGGTTGATTATCATATCCGGTTAATGATTTATTTAAAAATGTTCCAAACACGAGATATTTGTGAAAATATTGATTATTCATGTAAAACTATCAATTTGACTCAGTAATCTTTTTTATAATGATCTGTAATGCCCTTTAAAAATGTTTAATCGCATTACGTTCTAGATCATTGCGACATTAAAAACAATAGTGTGTTTTTCAAAAATTTTATAATTACGTAAGTTGTTAGGATCATGGTTCATCATAATATTATATTTACTTTGTTATTGTTGAAAATGTTTCATTTAATTAAGTTTATTTTAAATTGTGTGAATAATTTCTGTTTGAACTATTTAATAACTATTAAATTATTATACCTGCTAGAATATCAAATGTAACAGTGTTTATTAAATAACTTTTGCTGTTCATATTCCGTAATGTTTTTCTAGCTGAATTTTTTAGTTGCTTTGCTCATTTACACTTTCATATTCGAATTTGAAGGCTTAATATCCAATATTTTTATAAACTTGAACTTTCAATTAGTTTTAATTAATTCAATTTTTAGAATAGCAGGAAGCCTTTTATAATCTGGCTCGGTGTCCGTCCGTCTGTCCATCATAAACAAAAAACTTGAACAATCCAAATAAATTAAGCCTATTATTATACTAAACATAGGGTGTTTTTAAGCGTGATAGGATTTTTGATGGTCCTATTAAAATACCTTCTGAAAGGACCAGAAGGAAGGCGGGTAGAATAAAATTTATACTCCGCTCAGGCTGAATCAGGGATTTCAATTTTAGGACTGCAAAAAATAAATAAAATAATAATGCCTTTTGTTAACAATTATCTAATTGTGATAACAAAGAATCACTTTATTATGACTTTTTACGTAAAACAACGTTGTAGATTTTATAGCCAGTTGCACAATACCAATTTATGCTATTTGAGTAGAATAAAGAGCAGTCCAAAGCCAAACTTGTAATCAAAGTTTGCAATGCCTATATGATAAGAAATGTTTCTTATTTGCAGGATACTGGATGTAGTCTAAAGGACTAATTTTTTTAATAAAAAATATTATGAATACATTTTTTTTGACTTTGTTTTTATATATTTAAACTATGTCAATAGATTAAAAAGAAAATTTTGTGCAAAACTAAATTAGCAATAAATTGTTATCTAATTAATTTGAGATACTTTTCCAACACAATAAATTATTAGAAATATTTTGGAAATAAAAAATTGTACTAACACCGCAAACAAACGTAACAGGAATAATTCACATATCGTGTTAGAGAAAAGCCTTGAATCCTAAGGGAACTAGCTGAGGTATGGTTGGAATTAAAGATTGAACATAATAAGGTCTTGAATGCCGATTTGTATTGTGGTTTCATTAAATAATTTATCAACAAGAAATTGTACGGTCTTATTAGTGGCGCTAAAATTGTTTGGCTTTCTTCGAATGAAGGAAAATTTACCATAATAAATTTTAGGTTTCCCAAAAGCATTTTAAATATTAAAACTGATTAAAAAATATCTATCAAGTTCTTTCTCTTGACAATTTTATCAGTTTTTTATTGCTATCAAAATATAAATCGTGCAATAGGTTTATTTAAACAAAAGGCAAATTTAAACTTAATTTCTAATATTGTAGTAGTTTAATTAATTAAATGAAATATGCAGGTCCATATTATGCAGCTAATTAACGAAACACTAGTATTTACATTACTATGTCACACCACCGTTAATTAGAATTTAATTCGCTATTAATATTATATGGCTATGCCACATTAATAGGAAAAATTAATAAAACATTGATTTCTCCATACCAATTACCAGAGAATTTTTAATATTTATAAAGAGAATTCCAAGTATTGAAAATCAATTTCTTCTCAAAAAACTTTTTTTTTTGATGATGGTAGTGTAGTCATTTTAAAAATTTTCATTTTTTTTTTTTTTAATAATCAGTTTCAATTTATTTTTAATTTAAAACTGTTTTATTAGTCAGATTACTACACAAAATTCAAATATGAACGTATTTTTATTATTTTATTCAAATAATTTTTATTTTTTCCTCAAAATTTTAATTGTCATCAATATCAAAAATACTTTCAAAATAGATCCGCTACATCAAGGTAATAAGCTAATTGTAAATCAAAATGATATTATAGCCCTTTGAACTTTCACATTTTGTTACTTAAATATAAACAATTAAATTTCTAATATTAAAATTCCTTCCAGCAATTATTTATTTATTATTATTTGTAAATCCATCAAGAATTATTTTCATTAATAACAGAACCATCGAAGGGAAGGGGGTTTAACGGCAAAAAGAATATTTTTTTCAAAAAATAATGCAAATTATTTTTAATTTGTATAAATTTGGTTCGTACAAAAAAAATTTCCTTAAATTTTCTTATATAATTTAAAAATTGCTTTAGAAGACGAAACTTGTTAATTTCTCTTAGAAATTACCGTGGAGCCAATGTTGCGTATCGAAGTAAGTTGCATTAGACAATTTTGGCTACATAATTAATTCCGGATGTAATACTATGTAAATTGAGGGCTTTAAAATTAAAATAATATGTGAATAAGTGCAAATTGGATATTCTCATTCAAAGAATTTGAAATTAACAAATTCGTTCACCATGCAATAAAATGAATTGCTCCTTTCAGATATTTTGGAATATTGAAACTTGTACTTATATTCCTTTAATTCTTCTGCATCTTTTGGCTAGAGAAACTCTTGTTTGCCTTTTGATAGTAACTTTGTTCCGAAGCTATATAACTATAATTGGTACTATGAGCATATTAATTGATTTACATCCGAAGTAGGTTGCTAGGCTTACCCCGCATTGGCATCAGGGGGAAGAACACGATAACCCGGAACCGGATTTTAAAAATTATCTAATGAAATTATGGTAGTTGCGGTCGTAAATTACAAATGTAAACATAAAATTTTATGGATCATAGCAAATTTCGTCTAAAAATATATTACAGTTTTTATTATTTTAAGCAAAAATATTCACCCTAAACAACAAATTTAAAACCATCCCAGTATAATATGGTCCAATAATGATATAACATCCCAATTATACGATTGCGGTCTATACGCACTTTTAAACGGGAAGGGCTCTCTGTTTTTAAGTAAAACTTGGCAACTAGCCCATTTTTTTAAATGTGTATTTATTTTATTTGAAATAAAATTGCACAAAAATCTGAACAAACAGCTGCACCGATCTGGAATGTTTAAAAGAGTGGGAGTGAAGTAGAACAGAATGCAATGAAGTCCCGACCACCTCCAACATGAAGGTGTTTTTTACATAAAAACTCGAAAGTTTAACTTGAAGTTCATCTGGGCGCTCAAAAGGAAGTAATTACAGCTTGCACAATTTTTTATATTTTTGGAAAAATAACTAAAATATCATAATGAAATAAAATAATACAGCAACTGTATAACTTTTTTATAATTAAAACGAAAACAATCTGCTAATTGAGCCTGTGGGAGTTTCAACTCTGGAACACCCCCGGATTCGGCACCGATGTCCGAGCATAAACCTGTATTTCATATACTCAAGTCATTTTTAAATTTACATTTTATATACATATTCTAAAAGAACACATCCTGAGGGGAGGAAAAACTATTTAGGTCCATCGGTTACTTCACAATTAAATTTTTTTAATAGTATTTTGCACTTCTGAATCTTCACTTCAACGGATGCGTTAAAATCTTTCTGTTGACGGTATGTGTGTTCGACATTTAATTAATTTATTTTAGATTGTATTCGGTTAATTATAGTCGAATTTAAGTTGAAAACTAAGATCCCGTCTTTCAAGATCCGTAATTTTCGCTTGTTTTTCAAAATTTAGTGACAGAAGCGCTGCATCCTTTTTAATAAAAGGACTTCATTTCAAGTAGTAACAGTTTAAGTTATCAACCTAAAAAAATGACGGTTATGGCGGCCGATAGACCGATTGACCTATAATTTTACGTAATTCACATCATTCACATTAAAAATTCATTCAGTTGACGGTACAAGTGCTCGACGTAAACACGTCCAGGAGTGTGTTTCAGTGGGCGGATCAGGTTTCAGTTCGTTTGTAGCAATGCTACTGCTATTGGATTCGGTTAATTATAGCCGAACTTAAGTAAGAAATCAGTTCCCGCGTTTTCTAGATCCATAATTTTCGAGTTCGGTCGGACCCCCGGGTTTTTCAAAATCGCTCCGCTGCGCTCCTAGACTTCGGGCCCTTTTGACAAGTCCACCACGACAAATTTCGGATCAACCATAAAAAAATTGCATTTACCTGCTGTTTCGTGTAGAGTTAAGCGATGGGCGGAGCTGAACATATGGCAACAGTCAATACAGTAGCCGCTTTCAATTTTTACCCCAATTCATTAGAAAATTTTTAAATTTATGAGCCCAGTTGTCGTCTAACTTCCCTCCCAAAACACCTTAATTTTACTTCCGTCTGTAAGTTACCAAAATTAAGCTAATATGTATTACACCAACAACGGCTATTAAATCACGATTTTCCAATTTAAGGCTGGGATTTTGCTGTGTGTCACAAGAAACAAGCCAACTTAAGAAGTTTTAAGTTAATACGTCGGGTTCTTTTTAAAAAAACGTGTTTCTTGTGAAACACAGCAAATCCCTAGCCTTAAATGGAATTATTTTAAATTCTAGGTTTTAAAATACTAAATAAAATTTTAAAAACAGAATTTTGAATTTGTATAGAATTTTGTGCATTAATTTGAGTTGATTTTGGTTAATTTCACTTGAAAGCGACTTGAAGCTATTCAGTTTTCTTCACTACTGGAATACAAGAATATTTTTTTGTGTGCTATTAAAAATAATGGAATACAAAATATTGGACAATATTTTTTTTTCATGAATCGATAGGAGATTTTAGATATCTAAAAAAAATGAAGCTGCATGAAGTTAAATCCCATTGGAAAAAATAATTTGAATTGCAACAAGGTGATTTTAAATAGGTACATTCTGTTGCAATAATAAAAACACGCGAACTAACTAATGTAATTTATTTACCCAACTAGTACAGTAAATACCATTTACAGGTGTACAAATCGCACGGTAAAACCTATTTACCGGTTGGTTGGAGAAAAAATATTAAATTTTACTGTTTGTGTCTACTGCAATAGTTTAAATATAATACTGGCGAATATTTTGATATTGTAGTGAGTGTTGAGTTTTTCAGACCAATTGTAAATTAAAATTTTTATTAATTTTCCCGATGTGAAAATTCGGAATTTATTTGAATAGAAAGAAAATTTGTATTAATAAATTGTGATCTTATTTGGAAAACATATCTAAATTTTATCAAATCTTGGAGTCAATACAAAGCTCTCAAATTGCATTATTGAGGTGTCGGCATAGAGAGAACGTTGATCAATTCAATGTAACTCCATTCATCTTCACCTCAATTCGCGTAACAAAACATTACAATTCATCCAATAAATTTGTGTTCAAGTTGGATAATACGTACGTTGTTCTTATTGTTTTGTAGTGCTTTTCAAATGCACAACAATGTTAAAGTTTTTATTCGCATATAGTACACTAGAACTTGAATTGAATACAACAGAATAATAGTGGTACATTGCAAAAATTAGTAATAGTTTCAACAAATAACTTTTATTGGCATTTTTATTATTGCTTCGAAATAAAATACGTTCCATAGTCAATAGTTTGTAATTGGATTAAAACATTTATTTCAACTTTTGGGTAACGGTTTTACACAGTTTATGTATCACGTACTTGAACATTTTTTCTATTAGTCCTTCCTCAACAAATAATAAAATCAAATAAACGTCATTACAATCTATTTGGTTGAACATAAAAATCAAATTATTGTTGCTACTAATTTTGTAATTTAATCAAGAACTCCTGATAAAAAACTATCCAATTTGTTCCTAAAAGAGTCGTGAGATAATCCGCTTCAATACGTAGATTTAAGGTAGTCTCAGATCATGTCCACTTAATTAACCCAAATACTAGCCGAAACTGCTTTATTAAAAATTTTGCAAACCACTATAAGGTAAAATTGGAAGTCTTGCCATAGTTAATCTTTCATCCTGGGATAACCGGAAGTGTCCTAAGGGTAGAAGGCTAGATCGACGTTGATCACTTTCTAGGTTACGTTATTTCAGAACTGGGAATTCTCTAATAAATATTTTACATACATCTTGGATGCAATAAGGGTTACTTAAAGCGATATTAAGAGAAATAAGTCCCATATCATTAAAAGTAATTGATTCGCAAATGCAAAATGCATTCTTCTGCGTGACCAAAATAAAATAATAAAAATCATAAAATATAATTATTCGGTTATTCACAATAGTAATAGCCTTCTACTTTGTATTCGTATTTCAAATTATAAAGAATGTTTACGTGTACTTGTGATATCTTGCGATACAATAAAAATATAAAATTTAGCGATCATTTTTTCCCGAGTTCACTTTGTATAGAAATTCATGCCATGAAAGAAAAACAGGTGTTAAGTTGGTTGTGAAAACTGAAAAACTAAATTATGAATACTATTTAAAATGAATGATGCTTGTGAGTAGAACGAAACTTGCAAAACAAAGTAAATATTAAGTGATGTTTTATTTATAAAATATAAAACAAACTTAAGTGTATGTATTTGAGTTCGTATATGTTAGATTGATGTAAAATAAAAATCTCATTAAAGTTACCAACAACAGCTGCTACCAAAAAAGGTTAAATATTTATTATTTTAAATGTACTTCGAACTGACGTTACAATTTTTGCATTTCAATATTGACAAGCCGAAAGACCAGTATTTGAATTAAAGCAATTGTAAACTTACCAATCGATAAAATTTATAGCTTCACTCAAAGACTATTCAGGAGAAAAGTCTTGCAATAAGCTTTAAATTTTCTTCAAAGAAACTAAAACTGGTGTTTTCGGTATTCAATTTTACCAATCACGCAAAACTCCTTACTCGTCAAATGTAAATTTATTTTCGATTTTAATACAATTTTAATTATTTAATACTGATATTTAAATATACAAAAATTCAAAATATTGTAATTTATGTAATACATAATAATCACAACGACAGCTTATTGCCCAAAAAAGAGATTATTGCATGAGGTGCAGCTGCAATTGCTGATAACATACAGATTCAATTTAAACAAGTTTTAATACTAGCTCGTTAATTATTTTTCTATTATAGTATCAAAGAAAAGTACTTTTACATAGAGGAAGGTAGTTTTCTACTTCTAAAATTATGTTTGAAAGAAATGCAAATTTTATTTCTTTTTCAATTAATAAATGTTTTTCCCTTCTGAACTCCTAGAGGAATTCTCGTAAAACGATTAAGAAAACCGCAAAAGGATCTTCAGAACTACTATGTATAACAGAACCATAACGTCATAACTCAACCACTCATTTTTCTTGCAGTTTGAATTATATTTAGACGGTTTCCCTCTATTCTTCTTTCTAGTTCTAGTCTATCGTCTGATGATGTCATAGTATGGTGAAAACGTTTGCAATTATTATACTTACAGTGTATTTTATTTGTGATAACTTAAAATCATTTTAGTTCTAAAATGTTTGTGTACATTATTGCTAAATAAAAAAAGTCTGTTCTATAGTTCAGAATGTTTGAAATGCCTTCTATAAAATTTAGTGGAGAACCCACCTTTGCCCAAACAACCTGGATCCTACAATTTCGGTATATGAGAGAAGAGAAAAACTTAAAAACCAAGGCTAATTTTTCAATAGTATGACTCAAGTTTAAACTACACGAAAATGGTGAAGACTGGAAATATGGAGACGAAACGAAATTTTGTATCAAGAGATATTCGGAATTATATTATAATTTTTCTGGAATCCATCTAAATCCACCATTAATGTAAACTCACTAAAAATAAATGGAATAATGAAACAGTGACCAGTCCACTCGATGACAATTACTCGGCGACTGGTCGACGTTTTAACCGCTTGCAAACTGGGCATAAACTTGGGCCAATAGATATTATTTCCACCTAGCTCTCTCTAGAATCCCAATTATAAGAATTTAAATTTCTATGCCGTGTTTATTATGATGAAAGTTGAAGGACTTAACCTTATTTAAATGACAATAATATATTACGTGCCGAGATGGAAAAAGCTGAATTACAACCGAGCGCTATGCTAGTTAATGAATCATAAAGTTACTGAGCCTGTAATGAAGCTTTATTTGAAGTTTTGAAACAAAAATTTGAATTATGTGGACGGACAGATTGATACTTGCTATACTGCTTATATAGAATTATAAAATAGGCTAATTTCCAATTAAATTATAAAAACTATCAAATTTTTCTTCTATTTCGAAATTGAATGGTTAATTCGGGTTTAGAAAAGAAGCACTATACTCGTACTCGTACAAAAATATGCCAACTAATTTGTAAAAAATTTGAATGAACCAATGAACGTCAATTTATATTTCAAGTACATTCTGTTATAAAAGTTCCAAATCATTGCGTGTGTTTACATTTGTCGTGGTTATCTGTCTTATTCAGTCTTATTATTCAATTTCAGCTTTATTTTCTATAAAATAAGTATTCTGCTTAAAACAGCTTATTCTGCGTGTACATTTTAAATTTACCAGCGCCGGCCACGCCTTTAAAGTCCTTTCTAAGGTTGGTGGACCTCTAGTGCTTTTTTTTCCAAACCCGAACAAAATGAAACTGATCAACTGGTAGTATAAATAGTCATGAATTTTAGAAAACTCTGGAGTTTTTAATCAGTTTTATGTTCTTTTACTCTTATATCTACTTGTCTACCAGTCTGTCCAATACAGGTTGTTGGGCAGTTCTTACTAAATATATGGTAAATCCCTCTTTCATTTTCTATTTCCCAATCTTTACTGCTTCTTATGATATTGATGATCTTTCGGGAAGTCCTACTGCAAAGCACCAGGCCAAACTCCTTGAACAATTTGCTAACCCTTTTACAAGCCGGTTCTTGGTACTTGTCTGATCTGTATTTAAGCTCCTTATCCCTTCCACAAATTTTCCAGAAATTGCAATCTGTATTGTTTGGAAAAGTATTTGTTTGGGTAATCTGCTCTAATATCTTTATTTCTTATTGTTTTTCGGTTACTTTTAGGGGTAGCTAGGGGGGGGTAGATTAGGGATTGGAATGATGAATTTAAGAATTATGATATCTGACTGGGTAGATTATGGCTTTTACCAATCTGGAATTTTATTTTTCCGTTGGTTACTTTTTTATTGGTAAATTTAATGTTTGAGTGGATGTCATTGGAATATGAAAGATGAAGACAATTTTGAAGTCCATTTTCGTGGACCCTTGTTTCATGTTAATAGAAATAATCATATTAATATACTATATGCATAGTAGATTTTGTTACTGTATTGTATTATACATACATACTATAGGTAAGCGAATAAATTAAGCTTTTTTTAATGAATTAATTCAACAGTGTTTTATTGGATCGAATTTTTAAATCAGCGAGAAAATTTATTAATTTTTCTATTTTTAACTGCTTGCTTGCCAAGTTTTAAAATTTGTGTTTAAATATTTACATTTTATTTAATAAAAATAATTAATGCAGGAACAATGTTTATTAGAATCAGTATGTGCTTAGTTAATATCTTGTGAAAAACTTATTAATTTAAATTTTATATTAAAACGTCAAGTACAAAATTATGAAAATTCAAAAGTTCTAGAAGAACATAAAAATGATTATAGGGGAATATATAGGCAAATTAATATAAGTTTATATGATAGTTATACTAAATAGATTTATATGTATTTTTAAGTAAATTCAATATATTATTTTGTAAACTTCCTCTTTTCATACTTTAATGATCTTGCGTGCCGCATTAAATTGATTCACTGCTACCTATTGGATGGTACCAACAATATTAAAGAAATTTGCCATAGATGTCAATATCTAAATTGGTATACGCCTTCAAATAGTAAATTCTTGAAAATTTGAAATTGAATTTACGTTTATATTAATCGATCTGTTTTTAATTTATTATGTTGATATTTTTATTACATCTTATCGGTGTTTTGTTATAATATTAAAAATTTTGCTCCGTCGTAAATTTTTTCATGTCAGCTTAGATGAATGATATTTTTTATATAAGTATTTAAATTGTTTATTTTATGCTCCATACTAATGATTTTTTTATATGTCACTAAAAGCTGGTGAAGATGTCATTAAATTACCAAATACAGCTCACAATGTTTACTTTTTTCTTAATATTACAATAATTAAATTTTTCATATTGCTTTTTATGGCAACGTATTATTTTTATTAGTTACTGGTGTACATTCTATAATATTGTTGACTTTGGGCACAACGCCAGATGCATTGCATTGCAATGCACCAGCTTTTATCGCGCTTTTATATTTGGTCACCACCAACCGGTGACTATTAAATAAAATTTAATGAAAGAATGTTATAATGTTTCGTATATCTAATAGTATGCCCTTACCGTGGTATTTTATTGCAAATACTTCATTAAATTTATTATCTTCACTACATTTAATGAGTTAAAAATACTACTAATGATTTTATTCGGGCTTCATTTTAATTTTCAGCAGCGAAATATAAATTTTTTTATTGTCTTTTAAATTTAATTTTATGGCTTTTTTTTCTTCTCATTCGCGCTTTGCTTTCCTATATCTACAAAGAGATACGAGTAAGAGTGCTCGACGTAAATACGTGCAAGAGTGTGTTTTACTTCACTTGTAGCTAACATCATTTAATAAATGTATTTTATGTATATAAACTAAAACTAATTTGTGCCCAAAAATAATTTATTGATTAGAAAGCAATGAAGGTTTAATTGTATTTAATTTAATTCATGTAGATCTTGATGTATTTAATTGATCGTAATTAGAAGTATTCATGACCATTTGCAGCTAATTATTGTCAGAATGCAAGTTTTCATGCTGACTGATAATTGGTGAATAATGAGCAAACAACGACTCTATTTGCTCTTGGGATATTAAGTTGAGCATTTCTTTGCATGCAATGCGAAAGTCTTAAACGGATTTTTTTATTACATCATTAAATAATAATAAATACTTAATAAATTTAACCATATTTGATTAAATTTGCTTGACTTTTTATAACTTTTTAAAGTTATGTCGAGAATGCCTAAATATTTTAGGGTAATTTAATTAATGAAGCATTTTAAGGTAACCGTAACACTAATGTATACGAAATGATTAATTATAAAAATATGATTAAAACGTAATACAATTTTAGAGGGTATTTTTGTTAAGCACAATTTTATAAAAATAAATCTTAATAAACCTTACATTTCTATTTAATTTAAAAGCTAAAACTAAATAGGAAGAACGTAATATTAATAGAAATTAATCAAAGTTATTTGACAGTACATCTATTGATTTATGCATTAAAACACAATGTTTACATTAATATCATTGAGCTTCTCTTCTAGATTATAGCATTCCATATTGTAGGTATTTGCTTTTCACTTTTATAATAAGTAGCATACACTATAAGGCCTTTATAACGTTCTAGCATATTATATTTCATGTTTAGCTTTAACCAAAATTTACGACTTTAAAGGAAATAATCCGTGAAAGCTTCACTATCTACTACCTAAAGGTTTTATGTAACAGTTGCTCAATATAGTCGCTACTAGATGTCAAAATTTACCTCAATATTGCGAAAACGCTCTTATTTAAACTTAAATAACACTTACCAGAACACTCTGTATATTTTTCTAAATTTGAATTTTCAATAATATCATATTTTCCGATAACGTTAAAATAAAAATCCAACATATTCACATTTGCATAACTGAAAACATTCCGAGCAGCTTTAAATGTTCAGCTTAAGTGGAAACTCGACCACTGAAAATATAAATTTTAATTACCCACCCTACTTTTCTTATTATTTTTATTAATTTAATTATTATTTATTAATTAAACTGTTTCAAGTTTAAAAACTCTTACATTCTTTTAACCATGTAATAATAACAGACTTATGAACCTTCCGCTAAACGTTTAGCAATGTAAAGCGTTCATTCTACTTCCGCTCAATAATAAATGTTCTCTAACGTGAGCATTGGATGCGTTCAGTAATCCCATGCATAAATTTCCGAACTTCTTTACAAGGTTAAGATAAATATTTGTACAATAAAGATACCATTTAGTTTTAAATTTTAACCTAAATATTTCGCTGTAATTGATTAATTGTTTTTTTAATTTTTGCCTAATTCGTTGAACCAATTAATTAAGACACTTACTAGCAAAAGTACATCCAAGTTTAATACCTACAAGGAACTTTTGTCATCAATTAAGCTTGTCAAAATAAATAAGCCAAAACCTAAAATTAAACTTTCAGGTTGTGGTAACGTCCCCCGAACGTCCCTGGAACGTCCCCGGAACGTTTTTGGCACTAAAACGGTGTTCCGCATTTCAACTAACTGATCCCCTGGATCCTAATCCTAAACTCTTAAAAATTTTACAAAACTAAAGCTTGTTTACTCTCCAATATATCGTCTCGCCGAGACGATCTTTAGAAAGTTTAAACTCTCCTCGGATTAAAATCGGGTACCTTAGTGTCAGCAGTTATTCGGCTAACATACTAAGCTAATGACCATCTCATTTACGTACTTTGACACTTTTACAAAAGACGATGAATTAGCTTTATATTGAATTCAGAATATAATTACTTTGCTTCTCTGCAACATCTGCGTGAACCATTAACCAAAGTGAATCAACCCTCTTCTATCTCGTTATCTAATTTTTTCTAGGAATAAAATAGTGGTTTAAAGCTTCATAGCCTATCGGGGTGGATAGCCAAATCCATCGTTGCTTGCACTTTGCCCAAAAATACAAGTCCACTGTCTTAAAATCGCGATTTAGAGTTGTAAATTTTGCAGGGTACATTATCTTGATTTCGGACTTCGTCAACATATCATTTAAATAAAAAATCACTCTTCGAGCGTTCTAGTAGCTCAAAAACAAATTAAACGAAGCCTCCTTAGCTAGAACACTAGTGTCCGACCAAAACACGAATTTCAGTCAAAACCGTAACCAAATATTTGGCTTCTCTTCTAGTTTACGATATATGCGATCTGGGTTTGAACCGCGGTCTTAAGCTTCCCAAGCGGTCGGTATAGTCTGTACGCCACAGTACCGGGTTTTACAAAGTATGATTGACCTGAAAGATGATAAACAGGAATGGTCCAATAAAAAAAAAATTCTGAACAGCTCAATGTTGCTTTTACCTAATTCACAATCGAGTAATTATCAACTACTACAAAAGACTTACCTTTGCATATTTAAATTCCAGAAGAATTGAAATATCCTGTTCTTTAATCAGCTATATGATAAAGCACATTTACTAGATTTTTGATCTTATCCTTAAGGTTTTCTTGTTATATCAGACATCAAACCATAAACAGATCGAAAGTCTAAAGTGCATTTTACATTATACGATTTCTCTTATGATTTATCATAGGAGAAAGCATAAAGTATGGTTTACATGATATATTTAATAATTTAAGAACTGTGTTTTATGGTTTCTCTTGTGATAAATCATATAATGTAAAATGCACTTTATTATATGCAGATTACTATTAGTTTTAAGTTACGCGATATGAAACTGGATGAGAGAGTTTTCATGTCCTACTTTTTGGCGAGAAGACCACAACAGATTGGTAGCGGTTTCCATCTGGCTGTATAGTCTATCATAAAAACAATGTATTGGAGTTTTTGTGGCGAGAAAATCTTACCTGTCTGCATAGTATAAACGAGCAATAATTAAAAAAAAATAGTTCATGATACTTAAAACTTTTGTTTAGATTAGCTCAACTGCAATTACTTTAAATTATATTTACCACGTCAATGCCGATGTAGTATTCAAAGGTGAAAGTTTGCACTGAAATTAATGAATACATTAGGAAACGGAAGGATTAATTAAGTTTAAGAAGGAAAATTAAGAGAAAAGCAATAAATACCAAAAACTAAAAATAATTATTGCAAATAAATGCAGCAAAGGTACTTCAAGGAATACACTACCAGCAGGAGAAAACTGCACTCGTACAAAATGCAATATCTCCAAAACGGTGTTGAGACCCAATCCAGAGAACTTAATTGAGTTCTAAGTTCTCGTGTTGAAGTAATCTAATAGCCACTTCAAACTTGAACTTCTACAATGATTACTAGTATGTCTTAACTGAATTCAGACCGTGAAGATTATAGCAAGTCCATAACAAGAATTGGTACTTAAGAAATCCAACTATGTGGTAAAAACTATTACCGGTAGGGTATTTTAATAGAATAGAAATTATTGCACCACGGAGTCAATGCTCGTGAGCTTGATTCTCGATTAGGAAAATTAAGATCTTGTCAGATCCATATAAAAACCACTGCTAGAAATAGGAAATAATTTATTCTGATAAAAAACAACGACAAATTGATTAACCGTTCAATATGGTCTTAAATTTTGGAAATTTTTGATATTAAATTTTAATAGCGGATTTAATTCATATTAAAAATTTAAGATTTTCTAATACGAATATGAATGGAAAACTTAAACTTGCGACATAGATAATGTCTAAGTGAAGAAAGGTACCGGTTTACGTGACGCAAGGTTTCAATAAAATCGTTGCAGTAGTAGTTACGCTTGCTTTCGAGTGTAAACGGTTGATAATAATAGAGGAAAAACTTGAGCTAGAGTTACTCAATAGAAACCAATTAGCTCTTGACATTCCCCAGTTATCTATAGCTGGAGATAGGTATAATTTTTATAATTCTATCTAATGAAATATAATTTTAAATATTACAAGTTTGCATTGAACCATTGCAGCATCCGCAGTAAAGAGAAAATAAATTTTGATTAAATCAATATTGTGTGTTAACATATAGACGCAAAATTAGCCAAACAGCAGATACTGTACGTGATAAATGGAACTAATTGGGTAGAATGTCCTGTGTACTTGATCTAAGTTTGTATAGATAAGCTTGTTAAGGCATGCGAACTAAGCGGTGACAAACGGGATACACATAGTTTAATATTAGTAAGAAAGTCACAGTTACGATATTAGCTTCTGAATACATTACAAAGTTAACACAACAAAACACTCTTGGTTCAACTTCTTAGGTTTTATTTTATTATCAATATAACTACGACCTGCTTACCATTTACTGCACAATACTCATAATTACTTCTAAACTTGTTCTTGCACTTGTAATAGCAGCCTCATTCAACTAGGTGAACTTAACTGTCCGTTAACTTAAATAGAAAATTTGTGTGAATTTATATTTGTTGGATCCACCTATTTCGTGTTATATTAACTCTATAGCTTTACCACTTTAACTAACGGTGCTTTTGTTCAAAACAAAGTTTAATTTTGCACTAACTAATTTAGTATTTATTGTTTAATTATTTATGCAAATATAAATAACATATTTTAAATATATCAATCTCAAATTTTAATTCACCTTAATATTTTACTGTTGACATAGCGATCCCGACGAGCGCTCTGTTAAAATTCACGTTACTTTTCATTAGATTTTTAATTTGCTTGTAAAAGTACTTCAAAATAATTTTACGTAATAATAAATAATAATACTTGAAATATCGACAAATAAACAAAAATAAACGAAAAAAATTAAAAACTGGGCTTACTTCGGAAATACCGAGTGTCTTGCTCTTACTTAATTTTTTATAATTACCTCAATGGGGGGGGGGGGGATAAAATCGTTATTCAATATCACTTCTATTCATTTTATCATAATACGTGTTAGCTGCACAAAAGACCAAACTAAAATTTTCCAGAAATTTTTCCTTTTAATACTCTGATATAAAATATTATAATTGTATGCAAAACAATACCAACCCAATGTACACTTTGTAACTCTTTGTCTATACGTTTTTACGTTAAACGAATTTTACTGTAAAATTGTTACAACTTGATAAACAAAATATTGTGTTATTAATTTTAAATTGACTTTATGGTAGCATACAAACGCAAACAGTGAAATTGACTATAATATTTTACAGATTTTAAACAAACTTATTGATTTTTGTAGTAATGTTTTGTTATTTTGTGGAATAAAATTATTAATTTAGTGCTTGTTACAGAGACTGCAGGGTAGTGAGAGATCCGCAAACATTAAAATCAAAAGGATATGGTTTTGTTTCATTTATTAAAAAGGCGGTAAGTGTGCAAACTTTAATATTACATTCTTGTTTTTGAGAAATATTAATTTGTTTTATTAAACAACAGTCAAGTAAGCGGCCCAGTTTCTACAAATAAGCATTAAGTGCCATTGAGCGAAGGAACAAACTAATAACCATAAAAAAACTTAAAACAATTTTTTTGCAATACATTTTAATACAGGAATATTAGCGTCTTCCCAAATCTAATCGAGCGAAAGTGCATAAAATATTTTTATTTAGAAGTTTTTGATAAAATTACTAGGGCATACTCGACGATTTACATTATAGAAAAAACGAGATAATGTGCAGGGATGTAAGGTTTTTTAAAATAGATAAAACACGGGCTTCTCCCGAGTTCGTGACTATATTTACCCTCTGTAATCAAACCACACCTTCGTTGCACACATTCACTCATTCATCTGGGAAATCATAACACCTTCCATTATAGTTTTTTTAATATTTTAATTTAACTGGGCGACCGTTAGAGCTACGTCAGAATAGGTTATAAATCTTGGCACAAAATGCATATTTTATAAAGGTAATGCTGATTTTTTTTAAAGTTTTTGATTAAATTGCTTAACCGCCTTTAGGTATGCGATAACTTATTAATAAAAACTGCAACCAGTGTGTTAACAGTATACCGCAATTTTTAGTTATAAAAAATTCATTTGTTGCTTCTAGCTTTCCATGCACAGAGCTGCACCCAAACTGTATTTTGTATTTTCACAAGCGAAATTTATTAATTTTTTTTATATATATTCCGCGACCAACCTGTAAGGACATCACATTTTGCTAATTATTTAACGCGATAACGTGATTAAATGATAATAACATTTGGTTATTACATTTTAACTTGGCATAAACATCAGATACTTTTAAAGAAATAATACCCGTGTATTACTGAGTCCTTAAGGTGTATTTCTTAAGTAATTTTCATGAAACTATGAAATATAAATCAATTGTGATGTCGTGCGAGGCTACTATATCCTCTTGAACCAGTAATTAATTGTATTAAGGTATTATACTTGAACGAACACAAATAATAGTTTGCAAGCATTTTATTTAAAATAAATGAACGTAAACAATTGAAATATTAAACATAAGTATTTATTTGTTTAACTTCCAGACTAAATTATTGGGTTTGTCAATTTTCCCCGTGCTCTTCTGCATTTCTTAGAAAACCTGTTTGTATTGGTGAACCACCAGGTATGGTTATCACAATATCTATTCTGGAACTAAACTTTTCCTTTAAACGAACTTATTGACACCGTCAAAAATAAAACTATATGACACTGTTGTTATGGCTCCCAAGCATAAACAATTACCGAAGTGAACGAACAACAACTGGGACAATTGGAAAGAAAGGTACTGAGGGAAATATCGGATTAGCACAAACCGGAAATTAAAAGAACTTTATGAAGACTTTTGTGCCGGGTCGGGATCTTGTGTAACCAATTATTTTCTATTTAAATAAGTATTGTTTTTTTTCTACATAGTATTTTTGTTTGCATAGTTAAAGATTATTTAAGCGACTAGATTTGGTAAATTGTTGGTGTCCCTAAAGTTTTGTGGCGTCAATTTTGGCCAAATTTCGGTGTTATGTGCTTTACCCATGTCATTGTAATAAAAAATTTATTTCAATTATACTTGAACATTTCAGCGAAATGCTGAAATATGAATTTTTATTTAATTAAGTTAAATAACCATTAAATAATTACTGAATTGTGGTGTCCCTAAAGTTTTGTAGACGAGTGCATGCAAGAACTTTTGCACAATAAATAATAATTTATTATTAAAATACACCTAAAAAGATCCACAAATATCGCAACTAATTTTAAAGAAATTCAAAGCGGAAACTACTAACTACGAGCGTAGTTTATCTTAATAGATTTCTGTGCTCATTTAGTAAGCGAACCCGAAGAAATGTTAAGTATTTAATTACTTAGATACCATGCAACACATCTTAGAAGTATAACCTTTCTTTTGCTTTTGTGCTTACCGATACTTTCGCCATTTAACTACTTTTATTTAATCTAATAAATACAGCACTGAAATATTTGAACTAAAAATAATTAATGTAATTTAGCGACGCGTACGAATAGATTAACGATTGCGGTATTTCATTAGGTTACTTCGTCATTTCGTTATCTATGTCTATAGTTTTACTCTGAGTACACCTTAAAACTTTCTGGTGCACAATACAATTTAAAAAAATCGGCGATTGTCGTATTCGAAAATGACCGAACCGCTTTGGAGAATATTGCTATTGTGATTTTCATTTGTTCGATTTGTGAGTTGATTCTATATTTGGAGGTTAAATGTGGAGTTAATTATATGTTTATTCACCGTATTGGTACTCACTAGCTCGTAACAATTTATTTCGAAAATTAATATTTCCGTCAATATACTTAATGTAATATGTAATATTTGCGGTGGTTCTAAGCAGACTTTTACATTAGAATTAAAATTTGGAGATTTACAGCTTTTTTTGTTTCCTAAAACTTGAAAATAAACCACTGTGTCCCGTCTCTCTGATTATTTTCGGTAAAAGCCATACCAATCGTCATGTCAGTTGTTTTACACAGTTAAACATTTAATAAAGTATTCGATTCATTTAATTAGTACTTCTTTTGAAAACATTTTTGGAAGGTTTTATTTCAATATGAATACTTAATAATTCCTGAACTTTGTCTACTCAAGTTGATGTAATAGGAACTACCTCATAAACTTTCTTTGTTTAATAAATTGATTTTTGGTATTTATATTTTACATTATTTATTTCCAATTAACCGCCAAAGTAAGTTTTGATTTAGCAGTCCAAAATTTATTTTAAAATAATGCGTGGCTAAACTTGGCCATGCATGTGAAATAGCCTGTACATCTTTTTTTAATTTTTTAATTATTTTATCAGTTTATTTAATCTTCCAAAGAAAAACCCCCTTTCAAAGGGTGAAACAAAAATTTATGGGCAATTTTACTTAATTATTTTAAACGAATCGTTCACTCCAATTTGGCTTGGCCAGTCTACTGCACATTTCAAAATTATACCGAAAGCTACAATAGCTCCATCAGAAGCGGAAGCTTGCTAGCAGCAAGCAATATTGCTGCAATATGGATGAAATTTAAGGGCTATTTTGCTGACTGCCGCAGCTAGTGAAACTGTTAAATATATCTATTAGTTGTTTATTATCATCAAAATTCTACTTAAGCAGATCCATTACATTAAGATGAGACCTATTATAGTGACTATACTAGCTCATTTGTAATCCGTACCAGCAATACATGTCCAAATTTCGATTGATTACTAGGGGAAAGCCCTTGGGTGACTTCCATGTATACAGTTTTCTTAATGGAAATTTGAAGAGTGCTATTTTTTTTTACTGCTGTCAAGATCCTGTCTGCCAAAAGCCTGTTCATCATTTATATGGCATTAAGCATCCTTCAAGCTTGAGACATGGTTCATCCCACATTCACATCCCCACTATAGGAAGTGGCTTGAGTTTTCTTTGGGTGACTTTCACATTTCTATTCAATGCATCTTCTCGAATATTCGATTGGGGATTGTTACTACGGAATATATCGAAACAAATCCATGATAATTTAGGATCATGGATCTTCAATACAGTGGTTTTCCGTTGCTTTTTGAATTCTATACAATGGGCCATACTGTTAAGGTTGATTTCTCATTCTTTCATCCACCCAAAGTTTTTGACCATTCAACGAAGTTGTCCATACAGGCAATAAATTGACGAATCTTATAACTTATTTAATTTAAATAAATTTAAAATCCTACCCTGTCGTAATGTGGTGATTTTGTTAAATTTAAATTAAAATGTATTTTATCATCTATGTATTTATAAAAAAGACATCAATTTTTTATTTTTCAAGCTCGGTTAAGCAAAGTTAATATAAAAATTAATTATGTATATTTAAATAATTTATTAAATAAAACAAAATTACCGAAAATTAACTCAAAAAATTGTTTCTAACTAAACTATCTATATAATATTGTGTAATTTCATAACCTTTTAAAAAAAATTTAATATATTGACCTAACATTTTCTCTCTGAAATATATTTTAAAAAGGTTTCTTTCGGAAAAACAGTCTTCAAAAATTTTCCGGGTAACATTTATTTCAAATAATATACAAATTTATTCAAAAATGGAACGCTGAGCTGTCCGGAGGAATTACAAAAATTAAAATAAAAATTTCAAAATTTAACAAATAAAAAATTTTCGAATGCAAAACTTAAAAATTTACTGATCCCCCTTGTACATAATAAAAACTACAATTTTAAATAAATAAAATAATAAAAATAAAAGTAAATAAAATTTTAAATTTTGATAAAAATAAATCCCTCATCCTGAAACATTCATCTTGTTAACATGGGATTCTTATTATCTTAATTTCAGGTTTCACTGTTTTCATCACTCCAAATTCTTTGCTTACTTTTGGATTAGGTGAAATTAACTTTAAAAATTGAAAACGACGAACATTATCCAATGTGTCTGTATTATAATAAAAAAATTTGCATTTAATATTAAATTTAATTCCACGTACATGATTTGAGGTTTACCTTTTGTAAAAAAAAATTAAATCAAGTGTAAAAATTTTTTATTTCTGTAAAACAGTATTTTATTTTTATTTTTAAAAAACGGAATTTTCTTAAATATTTTCAAAACGTAAATTAAGTAGTGTATTTACTATATTTTTTTATAATTAATTTGGAACTTTTGGAACCCATTAAAGATTGTGAGCCAGCTATAGTTTGTAACAAGATGTTTAAATGGAAACCAATGTAGTGGTCAGTTCTGGCCACTAAAAGCAAATTAATTGTGTCCAGTTAATTACACCTAAATGACTGATTTTCCCATTAATAATTTATATTAATCAATTTTATTTAGTAATTTAGGGGTTAAACAAATTTTGTTCAATTCAAGTTTGTGTTAATGTATGAGACCCATAAATTAAATAAACTATTAATTTTATTCTGTGAACATAATCTTTGTGCTTGAAGATGGTCTAGTAAAATATAAGGGTATCGTAAAAACTATGAATTAATGGGAACGTTGATGAAATCAGTTCTGCTTGTTTACTGCTACAGATACGGATAACATTTTTTCTTACATTTAGCCAACTAACTAATCAATTTTGAGGTTGTTTTCTTTTTATCAATAAAAAAATTATTGTTGATTTGGGAATATTAATAAGTTGAGCTCATGCTTTATTCGGCGAAATTTACAAAAATTAATTTTCTGCTTTTAATATATTCGCACTTTTGTTTTTACTGTATTTTTAAATTACGTTTATATCACGAAACATTAAGTTTGGGGGAAAAAGAATTAGAGATGTAATATAAAACATTAGAATGTGTTATGCTTTTAAGAAGATTACATTGTCACTATATGCGACAATTTCTTTTTGAATAGACAATTTCTGTTTGACATTGTGATCATTATTTCTAGTAAGATTGCTTGTAGGGTCAACATAGTCTGAAAACGACAAGTGGAGAAACGAATCTCTGTCACTACGGTCGAGTAAAGATGCAAAGTACGGTAACCGCAATGCCACCCTCCACAACAAGTCTTCCAACGAGATGACCGGCCATTTGCCCAAAATGAGATCCATAACGTACAAATGTAAACCCCCGTCATTTCGACATTTCCCACAAGCGTAAAAGTCTTTACACGGAAAGATATAAGATGACATTTCAGGTTCTCGCTAAAACTTACTTTTTCTCTCTTTGTTCACGAATTTCAGCTAATTGACATAACTCTTCTTATATACGTAATAGTTTTTCTTATTTTATAAAAAGCCCTATTGACATCAAAACACATTTTTATGCTCAATTCTCTTAACACAAAAGTATCAAATTTTACAATATTAGCTTTTCGTGGAAATTTTAAAATTAATAAACCAACAGTTAAAATTTTACTCTCAACAAGCGAAGAAAATATATAGCAAATATTTCAAAAATTATAATAAAAATTTTATTTTTAAACTCAAAAATGCACTAAAAGCCAAAAGTAATTTTTCAAGGAGCAACAGGAAAACAGCTCATTGAGCATATTCACAAACAAAAGTGGCGCTGATCCTGCATGACATTCATAACTCCTGTTTTTTTTAAGTTTAATGTTTTAAGTTAATGCTATTGCTATTTTAAAACTGTATTTTACTATGTAATGCATTTTTTATATTTTAAAACAAATCCAAAAGAAAAATTTTAAAGTACTTACTTTAATAGAAAGCATCCTAGAAGCATTTTGTAAAAAGGAAAATCATAGTAGATGCTGAAATAAACTGAATTCGTTAAAAGTATATTTGTACAGTAAATATTAGTTGTAGCGAACTGCTCAATTTTATTACTAGCTAGCGCGTTAGCTATAGCTTCGTTATTTAAAACGCAATTCAGAAGAGCGTAGTGAAAAACTTAATTCCACTTAATACTACTAAGGTAAATGAGAAAATACGCCGTCACTAATAAGAAATAAACACAAAACATTCAGATTACAATCAGGTAAAGCTAGTACTAAGTTAAAGACTTCAGTGCTAGTAAAC